>OY282560.1:39040589-40358089 GCA_958295665.1 Tipula vernalis
GTATGTGTATGTGTATGTGTATGTGTATGTGTATGTGTATGTGTATGTGTATGTGTATGTGTATGTGTATGTGTATGTGTATGTGTATGTGTATGTGTATGTGTATGTGTATGTATTTGTATTTGTATTTGTATTTGTATTTGTATTTGTATTTGTATTTGTATTTGTATTTGTATTTGTATTTGTATTTGTATTTGTATTTGTATTTGTATTTGTATTTGTATTTGTATTTGTATTTGTATTTGTATTTGTATTTGTATTTGTATTTGTATTTGTATTTGTATTTGTATTTGTATTTGTATTTGTATTTGTATTTGTATTTGTATTTGTATTTGTATTTGTATTTGTATTTGTATTT
Organism: Tipula vernalis; assembly: GCA_958295665.1. Taxonomy (NCBI): domain Eukaryota; kingdom Metazoa; phylum Arthropoda; class Insecta; order Diptera; family Tipulidae; genus Tipula; species Tipula vernalis. Next base: position 39,040,948 of record OY282560.1, read on the forward strand.
GTATTTGTATTTGTATTTGTATTTGTATTTGTATTTGTATTTGTATTTGTATTTGTATTTGTATTTGTATTTGTATTTGTATTTGTATTTGTATTTGTATTTGTATTTGTATTTGTATTTGTATTTGTATTTGTATTTGTATTTGTATTTGTATTTGTATTTGTATTTGTATTTGTATTTGTATTTGTATTTGTATTTGTATTTGTATTTGTATTTGTATTTGTATGTGTATTTGTATTTGTATTTGTATTTGTATTTGTATTTGTATTTGTATTTGTATTTGTATTTGTATTTGTATTTGTATTTGTATTTGTATTTGTATTTGTATTTGTATTTGTATTTGTATTTGTATTTGTATTTGTATTTGTATTTGTATTTGTATTTGTATTTGTATTTGTATTTGTATTTGTATTTGTATTTGTATTTGTATTTGTATTTGTATTTGTATTTGAATTTGTATTTGTATTTGTATTTGTATTTGTATTTGTATTTGTATTTGTATTTGTATTTGTATTTGTATTTGTATTTGTATTTGTATTTGTATTTGTATTTGTATTTGTATTTGTATTTGTATTTGTATTTGTATTTGTATTTGTATTTGTATTTGTATTTGTATTTGTATTTGTATTTGTATTTGTATTTGTATTTGTATTTGTATTTGTATTTGTATTTGTATTTGTATTTGTATTTTACCAAAGTGAAAATGGATTATTGCCATCTTTATAACATACAAAAATGTAGTCGAACAATCAAAAAACTGACAAAAAAAAATATTCCGTATCAACCAACGTCAACCTGATTCACCATATTTTATTCATTTTGCTGCAAAAGTTTCCCAAACTTTTCCATCAATCAACATTTTATGTAAAAATTGTATCCCGTATTGTTTGTGAAGACTCGGAAGTTCGCGTTACCAAAAATGGTTATCACAAAATTTTTGTCACACAAAAATAAACAATTTAGGTTATACGAAGAGAAGAAATTGTTAAGAGTTTTGCAAATTCAGTTTCGATCTGACGAGAATTATGAAAAAGATATCATTTTCCAATCGTCTAATCAGGCTATAGCGAGTGAACCGCTAACTTATAACACTGATTTTTTCCTATATTTAGAAATCAACCATGCACTTGTAGTATTAGCGAATTTTATAATTAACCTTTAAAAACCTCAACAATTTAAAGTTTATTGTATTTAGGTTATTCCAAAACTAGCCGGACAGTTAATAATTTTACAAAGAGGAGAAATTGATGAGATGATTGGAAAATGATATATTTTTCACAACCCTCTTCAGAACAAAACAAAATGGCAAAACTCTTAACAATTTCTCCTCTTCGTAAAATTATTATATATCCGGTTAATTCCGGAATAACCTAATGTTTCAAATTTAGGTTATATTTATGCGGATATTTATGACAAAATATAAGTAGATTTTCCTCAACAAAAAAAATTGTTGGTCATAAATTTGTCACAAAGTTTACGTCATCTTTACTGACAATTAACTGTTTACAACTTTGCGACATGTTGAATCGCAAGAGTACACAAAATATTCCACCATAAACAAACAAATTTGTTACATACAATACGCGTTTTGGCGTGGTTATCAGAGTGATAGTCACCATTTTATGTAAAATTTTTGTTGTTTTTTTGTGAAGCATAGTTACTCTGAAATCACAAAATGTACGTTACTTGAAATGGTCCCCGGGTGTGGGGAACGATTGATGATTTTGAAGTGGACGGGGGATAAGTACGTATTTTAATGAAAGAAGTAGCATATGTGTATCATGTTTGAACCAAATACATCTTTATAAGGAAAGAAATATTTCAATTAAAAAGAAAAAGGAAAGCATTAAAGGGTTATTTTGATAGATGGAATTCATTTTCAATTCATTGTCTTTACTTATACACTTGATCCAGATCTTGGATTTCTGATACTTCTGTAAACATTCCAGCATTTGTAATACTGAAAAATGACCGAATAACTCATTCAAGCTCTGAAAATATTTTTTCAAGATAACTAAACTAAGAATGTGATTTATATGTATATTATAAAAATAATGTCGGGTGCTGAGAATTTCAAAAATGTTTTAGCTGATTTCTTATTAAGATTTTCCATTTTGAAAATAAAAAGGTTTCAATTTTGACTTAGAACATTCCATACGTTTTTACGCAGATGCGCTACAGAGCAACAAAATAAAGTTATGATTAAGAGTAATCGAAGATGTTTGTTCTAGCCAGGTGGTATCTATTAGTGAATATATATGAAAATTTACTTGATTCGACCCTGCTGTGAGGTAGGTTCTAAAGTAACAACACCCCAATTCACACTAGTGTCATAGTATTAGTTAAATTAATTAAACGGTAGATATGCGGCAATCGAAATTGGGAATGGAATTGATGACGACAACATTCCCTTGAAATTTTTAAAAGTTATCACCCTGTTGATTATCCCATTCGTATCGCACATCATGAATGCATGGGTGTTTTACAGTGAACAATTTTGAAAGTGACGCCAATTCCTATGAAATTTAATCCTAAAATGTTGTTTGACAGGCCAATAAGTTTACCAGCACTATCAATAATTATTGAAGTGATAATATGTGACAAAGTTATTCCAATGGTCAAAATAAACTGAGTCTCTGTCAGTCTGGTTTTAGAGCAATCTTGTCTCGACATTTCTTATGCCAATTCGTATGTTCTCCAGAAAGATAACAATGCTTTTTAAGTGTTATTAAATTTTTAAAAAACTGTTTGTTCAAAAGTTTGATACACTGAATCACAGCATATTCTTAAAACAACTAAGAACTCATTATTGCGACATCTCTAATATTTCCACTTCCATCGAATTGGAACGAGTCTTGGAACCTTCAGATTTTTTTTGTTAGTGGTATTCCTGGGTCGAAAGGTTTGATGGCGAAAAGTTTGAATTTTATTTCCCTCAATTTTACTATATAATGGTATTGCAATGAATTCAAAACTAACATGGGAGAGTTACGTAAATAATATTTGTTCTAATATTTATACAAAAGTTCACCGGAAAAAGAGCCATTGCTTGTTTTTGCTAATTAAACCAATATATATTTTGAAATAGTGAAGGATAAGCTTTAAGATTTGATAACTTATTTACTCGTATGTTCTTGGTTGCTGTCATTCAGAATGTGAAAATAATCACTTAATATTACGAGACTTGCCATTTTGAAATAAACTCTAATCCGAACTTTCTGAGTGGGAAATTTATTTTCAACTGTCAGGTGAATTAAATTTTTTTTTTTTTTTTGAAAAACATCTTTATTGATATGGCTACTACAATCTTAAACATTATTAATTCATTAGTAAGGTTGACATTAGTACTTATGAGATAAGCATAAACTTGTGTGGGTCTGCTGGACCAGTATCTAGTTTCCATAAGATATAATATTCATACGGTTAGCTCATGTGGTTTGATTCGTTTGAGCCGCCTTATTTCGTTTGTACTGTCCAGTAGTTGTACGGCCTCAACGTTGGTGTGGTTAAGAAGCCTCTTCTCATGTTTAATGGCATATTCGCGGATGACGTCGTCTATCAATTGTATTTTTAGATCATTGTGTATTTCTCTGTTAGTCACAAATCGGTAAGCGTTGGTGACCATTCGAAGAAATTTATTTTGGCTACGTTGTATAATGTCTCTATTGGATTTATGAGTACAACCCCATAGCTGCGCACCATACATCCATATTGGTTTGAAGATAGTCTGGTAGACTAGTCTTTTGCAATACAGGTTCATTTTGGAATGATGCCCAATTAACCAGTACATTTGACGTTGAAATTAAAATGGAATTAAAAATGAACAACTAAATTTTGGTAGCTGTAAGGATCCCTATATCGTAAAAATTCAAATTACATATACAGCGAAATTCACTTATAACGACATTGAGAATCCGTTGTTATAACCGAATGCCGTAATATATGGATTTTAGTTATACGAATAACAATACAAATCAGATCAAATTTCCTAGCGAAATGTCGTTATATCTGAGAGTGTTATAAGTGAATTTCCCTGTATACCAACTTACAATGAGATATTCTATAAAAACCGTAATTTTTCACCTTGGACATTTTTACCTATATCAAGATATTTCTCATACAAATAACTCTTTATATACAGTACAGTATATGTACATAGAAACATAAGTTCATAAATTTGTTTAGCTTGATTTGTAATAAAAGAAATAAAAGATTGACTTTTATCCTTATAATCTCTGATAATTGTATGTACCCTCTAAAGCATTATATATGTAACAACGACTGAGTTTTTCCAATAAAATTTTCCACGTAATTTTGTTTGTTTACGCGCGTTTACGCTTACAGAATATCGTATATACCAAAATTTATAATCAAAACGATTTAATTTGGCAAAAATAGAAACATAAATTAATTAAATATTTGTTATTGTGAATAACTGTTGTTGCTGTTAGCCGACGTGTAATGTTCAACCATAAAATACTATAAATTAAAATGTCTAACCATTTGGCATGGTGTGTGTTAGCTTTTCGTTATAACCCCATATACATGTTTAACACCTCTATATATACCAGTGTGGCAGATACACTTCCCTAATATTATTCTCGTACCAAACGAAATTCATGTAATTCGTGTGTACAACACAAAAATTAGAATTCATAAATCTTATCCGATGAAATTTTCGTTTTTTTTTTGGCATTTTTGTTGTTGTTGCTTGGAAAAGTGAAAAAAGTATGTGGATAAATTATTAAGAGTCAAGTGTAGAAGCAATTATTCATTTTGGCAACGAATAAAAAATTATATTGTTACTGTATAAAAATGATAAATTTTTGTTGCGTTACAAGTAAAGTAAATGTTGCAACCCCATTTTGTGTGTATGGACGCGGATTAAATCAGTTCTTCAAATTGGTTCTATAAAAAAATATTTGATGTGCTGTGTTACAATTTTTGTAAGCAGCCTGTTTTTAATACGTAAAAAATAATTCCTCTCTTGTTGCATATCGTTATATTATGTGTGCAAATACATAATAAAATTACAAACATGCAAGGTAATAAGCAACAAGCGCAAAACATAAATTAAATTAAGTTGTAAACCGCATAAATTGTTTTAAATTCAATAAATATTTAAAACTATGCATGTCTACATAATTTATGAGTTAAAAACACGTAACTGTAATTATATTGCATACATACATACAGAACATATTATAATACAAACCTAAATATTTGAACATATTGTGGCACATTCGGTGCAAAATCTTTAACAGCCCATGATCGTAAAATGGTATGTTCATCGGCGGCTGTTTTATCTGCATAATTTCGAGCTGCTAATATAAAACATGCTTCCGCTTCATTCATTCGTGCTCTAGCTAAATCACCATCCTTTAAACATGAACCCTGTAAATAAAAAAAACAAAATGTACATAATTTAAATTAATTGTTTTTTATTAAACTGTGTACATTAATTAATTTAATTTTGATATGAACATTAATTATGTGTTTTTGATGTTGTTGTTTTGTAATTCAATTTTTTTTTCTGTTTTAACCTAATTAAATTTGATGGATCAAAATTGCGAATGGAAAATTTTTGATGAAAATTATTGTTCACGTCTTACAAACGGTTGTTATCTAAAAATGATTAATATTTTTATTTTTTTGGTGGTGAGAATTGATTGGTGGAATCTTAAAGTTTCATGATCTAAGCTATCAAGTTTGATGGGCAATAGATATTAACAAAATTTACTATTCTGTGTAAAGTAGGAAAAAGGCATGTCTGGAAAAGACACAACCTAACTTACTGATATAACTAATATATTTACCAAAAGTTGTCGACGGAGCGATTTTAAACGAAGATTTAATGAACACCACAATTAGAGATTCAACAGGTTGGAGGAAACTTCCAACGCCTCATAAGGACTTACGGTTTAATGGTAAAGCAGCGGGAAATTTACAAGTTATTAAAGAAGCCCAAAGAATTAAGATAGGTGTATTGCCAGTAAACATTGCCGGCATTACAGATTCACAGACACGCAGGACGGTAATATTGTCATCTTAAGCAAATAATGCTTATGAGTTATCGAGTAAGAATACTCATTGGAGTAGAAATCGATAACAGCATAAGCACCGAGCGGCTGACACTAAGTTACCGAGATGAAGGCATCAATATCAGGTTATGAACCTATGAAAAAAGTGTCATACATCGCGGTGCTGCTAGGAAGCAAGAAGGAATTAGCCATCTGATATATATAAAGTGACGACCAAGCAGAGAGTGAAAATAGTCAAGCAGGGAAGCGAAATAACGATAGAGTCGTTAAACATAAAAGAGTCATATTAATGAGACAGAAGCTGAATCCAACAAACGATTGCCCTAGTACAAATCTTGCGGTTCGAGTACAGTCAGTAAAAAGTAAAAAGAAAAAGTGAAAAGTGAAAAGTGAAAAGTGAAAAGTGAAAAGTGAAAAGAAAAAAGTGAAAAGGGAAATGTGAAAAGTGAAAAGGGAAAAGTAAAACGTGAAAAGTGAAAAGTGAAAAGTGAAAAGTGAAATGTGAAATGTGAAAAGTTAAAAGTTAAAAGTGAAAAGTGAAAAGTGAAAAGTGAAATGTGAAAAGTGAAAAGTGAAAAGTGAAAAGTGAAAAGTGAAAAGTGAAAAGTGAAAAGTGAAAAGTGAAAAGTGAAATGTGAAAAGTGAAAAGTGAAAAGTAAAAAGTGAAAAGTGAAAAGTGAAAAGTAAAAAGTGAAAAGTGAAAAAGTGAAAAGTGAAAAAGTGAAAAGTGGAAAGTGAAAAGTGAAAAGTGAAAAGTTAAAAGTGAAAAGTGAAAAGTGAAAAGTGAAAAGTGAAAAGTGAAAAGTGAAAAGTGAAAAGTGAAAAGTGAAAAGTAAAAAGTAAAAAGTGAAAAGTGAAATGTAAAAAGTCAAAAGTCAAAAGTAAAAAGTAAAAAGTGAGTTCGTTTATGTTCTGGTGAAAAAACTGTATTTAATTACGCAAGCAATATGCATGGATTGTAATGATGGAAAAGCCGCCTCTGGCTATTAGAACTAAAACACATTAAACTAGCTGAAGTTATTTTATTTATCTTTCAGTGATGGAATGATTCTGTTGTGTTAACTTGTTCTATATGAATTACTTTGTGTAAATAATTTAAATGGTTGCAAAATTGTAACAATATCTTTCAAATAATTTAAATGTTTTAAATTTTAAATTATAATTGAATATTCATAATTAACATGTCGTTCGACAGTGATCAAGAAATTTTGATGGACCAGAACAATTTGTGAAAATATTAAGGAATCCGACCATATTGGTAAAGAATTTTTGGAACAACTGCTTGGAAATTATTATGAAATCATTTAACAACAATGTTTTTGAATACATATTGTATAAGATCAATCGTGTTTTAAAATCATTTGGCAGTAATTTCAGGCTTCAGTTAAACTGACTTTGTTGGCAGATCATATCCAATTTCTTTAATAAAATTATATTGCCTATATGTTTGTCATGTATCTTTCATGAAACACTGCCAATTGCGCTAGTTGGCTCTATTATGATATTTTGATATTTTCAATAAAAATACAAATTGTTGGGGTGTTCAACTCTTTAATCATACATACAGGTTGCTAATTAGGTACACATACTTGTATATTCATGTTTCCAATTCGATATTTTCGACACAAATCACAGAGTAATGAAATATATTTGATAATATGAGTACATATACGGGTATAGGTAAATATCACTCAATATTATGTTCATAAGAATTTTCTTCAACAATGTAGAAAATGTAAATTTGATTATGTAATAATAAGAAAAAGTGTAACATATATTTTTCAAAATTGTAAAATTTTAAATTCCCAATGCGATAAACATTCCAAAAATATAATAACCATAGTAATAATAAAAGTTTGGAGTGACAAAAAAAAGGAAAATTTGGATATATCATTTTTATTTTTTTTTAGAGAAATTGTACTATATATGGATATAGGATAATTCTATATATGTAGATACCGTAATCAATCTCTAACACTTTTAAGCAAGGCACAATCATCAAATATAGATTGGAATTCTACAGTAGTTTTTGAATTCTACGAAAATCGTATCCCAAATCCTTCAGCTTTTTATATTTTAAATTGTTGGTCCCTTGAAATCACATTCTTAAAATAGGTTTTACATAGATTTGTCGACAAATTGATTATGGTAATATTATTTATTAGTACTAGAAAGCTTATCAGCTCATATGCCAAACGCTCGTTTATAATTTATTATGATGTAACATAATATTTAAAAACTAATTAGACTCATTAATTCTAAGCTATACATACACAGACACAAAAATAAAAGAAGTAAAATTTTAATTCGAAACAGTATAGTATAACAAGCATACGTACGTATTATATACATACATATGTACAAGAAACCAACCATATTAAATAAAATATTTCCCGCAGGGAAAATTAATGAAGTTAGTAAAAATGTGTTACAATATGTACAGAGAGAACTAAACAGCACATTGCTAAAATATATAAATAAATTATAAGACTTTGGATAAATAAAAAAAAAATTATTCGCCTTCTAATGCAAATAAAATTATAGACAGAACTGAACTAAGGCACCGTTTTGGTGATTATTACTGTTACTAAAACCCACACCTGAATAATAATCCAACAAAATCAAATTAATTTAATTAAATTTTGTTATTTGTCATATAACTTCTAAATATATTCGCGCTAAAAAAAAAATACAAACATAATCTATGACTGTTGGATAAGATTTTGTTTTTCTTATCAACCAAAAAGAAAAAAAAAATGTTTTTTGATTGCGTTCATTGCGATGATGTTATTAATTTTTTTTTCTATGCTTTATGTATCTTATACCAACTTAAACAAACCATTTGAGATTTCTGTGCGCTTGATTTTGTTTAAACATAAAGGTAAATATTTGTAGAAAATTTATAAATATAAATCGATTTAAGCTCGTTTGGTTTAGGCTTTGTGTGATGCTTTTATAAAAATGATTTATTTACGAACTTATAACATCATCAAATTGAAATGATGCGATATAGTATGTCAAGAGTAATTCAATGGATGCCAGTTATTACCTGTTTTGGTCTGTATTCTTTACATAAGTCTATGAAGCTTTTAGACAAAATATATGGTCCAAATATGTGATTACTCTGTAAAGAATTATATAATCAAAGGAAAAACCTTTTAATTTATTACTTTTGTGATTAATCCAACAAAATCTGGCTTATTAAAGAAATAAATTGGTCAGAAGCTTTTTTAACTCAATATATTTCTTCAAGTAGATTGAGAATTCGTTGAGTCCCGAAAACGGTAGAATGGGGAAATGATCAAAAAACGGGAGTTTCATTTTTTTTAAGGAGTCGAAATCACGTTTCCGTAAATAACTCGGTTGTTTTGCATTTTAGAAAAAATATCAAGATAGCAATGTTAGACGAGAATTTGCCTATCGATCTAAATAGTTTGTTATTTAATTCTTTTTTTAATGCTTTACTTTACTGAATCTACTAAGAAGTGGGTACCACACAAATCGTTTTTCTGGCCAAAAATATCGATTACTTTTTTGTTTAAGTCTAATTTGGTATAAGTATTTCACTTTAAATTCAACCGTCGACGATATAAGACCAATATAATTTATTTAATTTAATAAATTTACTCTATTTAAATTCTAGATAGAAAATAAAAAGTTATAAAACAAATAAACCATTACTATAATAAGGGAATAAAATTCACCTTAAAATTCGCCTTATAATTTATTATTATAAATTTATTTCGTAAAATTTACCGTAGAATTCATTTGCAAATTTACAACATAATGTCTTCTTAACTAAAAATTCACCAATAAATTTTCCTTAAAACGCACCTTAAAATTCACTGTACATCACAGCCTTAAAGTTCATCCTAAAATTCACCTCATATTCTTCATCAAATTCATCAACAATTTACCCAAAATTTACTTTAAAATTCTTCCTAAAATGACGACTAAAATTCATTCTAAAATTCAACCTATGTACAAGTCAGTCTAAATTTAACTCTAAAATTCATCCTAAAATATACCCATTAACTCAGCGTACACTAGAAACAGCACTAAAATTCACTGGAAGACCCTCTCTTAAACTAACCCTGAAATTACTCTAAAATTCACCTAAAGTGTCAGAAATTTAGAAAGCGAAAACCCTTAGAAGCTTAAATTAGAATTTGATCAAATTTAAGAATTCTAAAGTTTGGAAATTTTAGAAGTGGAAAAATAAATTTGGAATTTTTGATTTTAGAAAGATTAGAGGAAAGAAAAGAAATTAGGAAAATTAGGAAAATTTAGAGGGTTTGTATTTTCTAAACCATAAAACCATATTTTGAATTATCAACTAATGCGAGGGAAATGTACAAAACGAAACGAACTACAATCCGTAAACAAGTAATACTTTAAATATGAAATGAAAGTTTCAAGCTTTTATAAATTAACTGACACTCTTGTTGAACAATAGCTTAAATAGTCTTGCTCTCTTTTATTCGTATAATCGGATAACTGTGCTCGAGAAAATTCGCATGTTGCCTAATAAATCATATGCAGATTGGATAGCAAATTTAAGAGGAGCAGCCCGAGAATATGCATTTGTGTGTCTAAAAGCTGGGTGCGAGGAACCGTATACAGAGAGGGAGATTAGAGACATTATTGTCAAGCATACACCACATGAGTCGGTGCGCAACGCCGCATTGCTGAAATCCAACCCTAGTCTAGACGAAGTAAGTGAAATAGCACAAGCATATGAGTGTTCAAAACACTCCTGTGCAATAATCCAAGGAAGTCAAGCTAGTACTCCCGAAGCAGCCGTGGTTAATTTCGTAACACCCATTACAAGGTCATATCCAACCAACAAATAAAACAAGAGGTCGTAGTCGAGGATATAGACGATCACATAGGAATAGTAACAAATATACGTCCGACAGTTTTAAATCGTGTCCTGGGTGCCATGAAGGCCATGCATGTCGTGATGGTAGGCACATCACATCTATTTGTGATAAATAGAGGGGAAAAGGGCCCCATTGCCAGCGTATGCCAGTTAATAAATCTGAAGCCTACATTAACTCACAATCAGTCAGGAAGAAGTCGCGGACGTGGCAGTGTTCGAAATCAGCAATCGTCGAGGAACGAAACAGTTAATGAACTAAATGATATCCAGTTCATAAACTCATATATCACCTGGAATCCATTATACCAGGAGAAGCCGTTCAAGTATCAACTACAAGTCAATATCCGGGAATAATTATGGTAGAAGTGGGTGTCAACAATAAGTAGATTTTGTTTCAAGTCGACACAGGTGCAACTTGTTCGATGGTTGGCCTTAAGGGGTACCACCAATTGGGATCTCCAACATACGAGGTGACAAATAAGGTCTTAAAGGCATACGGTAACACTCGAGTTCCGGTCAAAGGCGGCGTTACGGTGCAAGTTACGTGGGAAGATAGGAAGTGCATGCTGCCACTTCTAATCGTCGACAGCGACAAAGCATCAAATATTTTAGGCTTAGACTGGTTCAATGCTTTAAATTTTGAATAAGTTACGTCAACAAAACGAAATCTAGCCAATGTATGTTCTGTACTTGATACGTCTCAGCAAGACCTAGTCGAAGGTGCTTCAAAGATGTGTACAAATTACCCGAATCTGTTTTCGTCTACTCTCGGATTATGTAATTTTTTTTGAGGCGGAGATTACATTGAAACATGCTGCTCATCCGAAATTTGGTAAGCCTTACAACGTGCCGTTCGCGTTGAAAAAAAGATGTGGATTAGGAGATTCAACGACTAGTGTCTAGCGGCATCCTGAAATCAATCAATTTCAGTCGATGGGCCGCCCCAATTGTAGCTGTAAAAAAACCAAATGGTAAAGTAAGGATTTGTGGAGATTTTAAAGTTACCATCAACCCAAAAATTGAAATCGATCGATATCCAATTCCACGGATAGAAGAATTATTTCATAAGCTCCAAGGCGGACAATTCTTTACTAAAATTGATCTAACCGATGCGTATCTTCAGATTGAATTAGCAGAGGAGTCTAAGCAGTTAACAGTAGTTAACACACCCTCTGGACTTTTTTAATACCAACGATTACCTTTAGGCGTAGCCAGTGCTCCTGGAACTTTTCAGCGTTTTATGGAAGAAGTCACCGCCGGAATTCAAATGTGCGCAGTGTATCTCGATGAAGTAATCGTCACTGGCGCAAATAACGAAGAGCATCTTAGGAATCTTGAGGAGTTATTATGTCGACTTGACAGGTATGGTCTGCGGTGTAAAATGGAAAAGTGTACATTCGCAGCACAAAACATAGAATAAAACCATCAGAAAAAAGGCTGGAATCATTGAAGAACATGGCACGACCTACTGATGTCAAACAAGTGGAAGCATTCATAGGGCAGATATAATAAATTTATTCAAAATTTCGCTTCGATTGCCGCCCCACTTAATGAACTTCGTCATAAGGGTGTGCAATTCATATGGACAAATCGACAAGAAACCGCTTTTCAAGCATTGAAGTTACAGTTGCTAAAAGCGTCCAGATTAGTGCATTACAGTGAGGATCGTCCAATCATTCTTGCTACAGATGCATCCAAGTACAGCGTCGAGGCCGTAATTTCTCACCGTTTCCCAGATGGGTCTGAGCATCCCATCGCTTTTGCATCAAAAACATTGACTAAAAGTCAGCAAGCATACGGGCAAGTGGAAAAGAAAGCACTTCCCATTATTTATGGTGTGACAAACTTTCACCAATATTTATACGGCAGAAAATTTGAATTGCTTACGGATCATAAACCGTTGACGACGATTTTTCATTCAAATAAGAAACTGCCAGTCCCAACACTGCAAAGGCTTCAACGTTGGGCTATCGCTCTCCAAGGTTACAGATATGACATAAAATATCGACCAACGGAAAAACATGCCAATGCAGACGCATTATCAAGGCTTCCATTAGGCGAAGACGAGGAGTTTGATGAGTACGAAAAAAAGTTGACAAACGAGGGCCAGATAAATCAAATGGCTTTAGACGAATTAGCTATCAATTCGTTGTTGATCGCTAGGGCGACAATTGATGATCCTGTGTTGTCAAAGGTCTCAAGTTTCATCCGAGACGGATGGCCAAATGATCTTTCCAAGGCGGATAGCGCGATTACTCCATTTTTAACCGAAAGTTTGCTTTATCATTGCAGTCAAATTGTATTCTACTTCAAAAAGAACACAGCCGAGTCTTTATTCCAAAAGCAGTCCAGCTTACAGTACTTCAACTTCTACACGATGGTCATTGGAGTTCAACTAGAATGAAAAAGGCAGCTCGGAGATATGTTTGGTTTCTAAATATTGACAAGGAAATAGAACGTGTCGTGTCAAATTGTGCAGTGTGCCGGTCAAATGCAAGTGATCCAAGGAAGACATACTCCAGTTGGCCTACTGCGAAACATCCATGGGAACGTATCCATATCGATTTCGCAGGTCCCTTTTTCGGTAGAATGTGGTTAATCTGCGTGGACGCATTTTCAAAGTTTCCTTACACTATCCAGTTAAAGGATACCACCGCAGCTACCACGGTGCAGGCACTTCAGTCAATTTTTGCAATTGAGGGTTTACCAGTAACCATAGTGTCAGATAATGGTCCACAATTTACGTCAGAAGAATTTTGCAAATTTTGTGAACTAAATACCATTAAGCATCTGACGTCAGCTCCATCTCATCCTGCCTCAAATGGGCAAGCAGAAAGATTCGTCCGGACATTTAAATCATCTTTCACTAAAATCATGGCAGATGAGAATAATCAGCAAAGAGCACTCTTAAAATACCCAAAGACATATAGGGCTACATCCGATCCATCCAGTGGAAAATCGCCAGCAGAACTTCTACATGGACGACAGCCTCGTACCATAATATCTGCCTTAGTACCGATTCCACAACACCAGCATATGAAAACAACGTCATAGTTTTATCCAGGGCAAGCTGTGTACGCCAAGCTTTTCGAGCGTGGGAAAAAGTGGATGTAGGGTAAAATTTCAAAAAACCATTGGCAAGAAAATTTTCATCATAAATACAGCATCTGGAATTTCCAGGCGTCACCAAAATCAAATTCGTAAAAAAACTCAAGGAAATGATGAAAATTCTGAAATTATGAACGAATTTAACGAAGGCGAAACTCCAAATCAATCACCAAGACAATGGTAGATCAAAACACACTACCATTAGTCGCGTTCTTGCCGAATATATCAGCGAAGAACTCGACCGAACCACAACCATCAACATCGAGTGAAAACAGCAGAAATAACAGGATAGATACCACCCCGGTAGCGATTCGCCGCTCAGAGCGACCCCGAAACAAACCACTGCGTTTTCGGTACAATTAAGAAGGGGAAAATGATGTATCTCTAATACATCCAATAAACTACTGTATTAGGTTGAGCTCACCATCTAGAGAAAAAGAATACTCAAATTTATGTCATTTATTGTCATTCTCTTTCGTATACATAATTCAATTGAAATAAATTAGTCGTGACATGAAGTCTTAATTATATACAATAATTTTTATAATTCAAAATAGTTAATATTTTAAACATATAGTATCTAAGGTAATAAGCTACTTTAATATCTCTTCCGATTAAAATTCAAAATCACATTATCTGCTGCTATTAAATTCTAAACATAAAATAAATGTTTTCTTTTTTTTTCGTATCTGTACTAACAATAAATACGTAATCAAATATTAACTTTTAAAAAGCTTACACAATAATAAATTGGAAAAAAAACAGATTTTCATCATTTAGTTAAACATGAATACCATATTACACATCTTTATCTCGTAGCATCTATCTCTGGAATTAAAAATTATGTATGTATGTTCGAAAAAGGTTTAATTTTTAATACGAGGTTAATACATAAATACACTCCTTCTATATACTTAATAAAACGAAAATGTTATGTAATAAGCATTATATAATTTATTTTTACAACAATTCATAAAATAACAACACTAATTTTGAGATTATCTATTGTATGACATGAAACCTTTTTTTCTAAGCTTTGTTACATACAATAATAATGACTTACTAATAGTAGATACATATAATAATAAAAAAATATTTTTATTTATATTGCTTTGTGTATAACGTTTTTTTTTTTTCTCTTCAAAAGAAACAAAACAAAAAAGCTTTCCATCGTATTGTGAAAATGTTATCAATTATCTATATCTGGATGTATGCGTGTGTGTTTATATTTATTTATTATGATAAGAGATAAAATTTCTATTGACTTAATTGAATTGAAAATAAGATGGGAAGTATGAACGTCTGCATCATACGACCGTCTCCAATGTTAAGTTTTAATTTACTTTGGAGCTTTTGAACTTTTTATAGTATTTCACCTTTTAATGATAAAGTGTTTTGCTAGGAAATTGAAGTATTATCGAAATGATTACAATGTTGAATTACAAATTTGAAGTATATTATGTAACGGTTGACATTTCATTATTCGTCACCCTGTTACAAACAAACCCACAACCTTACATTTCGATAAATCCGCCCGTTTCCTATTACACATTAGTCCACAATTTAATTTTAATTACCTTACAATAGTAAATATTAATCTTTCTTTTACAAATATGGAATTTTGAGAAACTTAATTACGATTTTATTTACGATATAGGAAATCCAATGGAAAAATTTGTCACAAAATCTAAATCTTTCATCAATTTCGAGTTTCGAAAAAAAATTTTGCTTCAACAAATTTAACCACGAAACCCTTACTTAAATGGTCAATCACCGGCTTAATGGCTTTTTCATTTTCTGCTGCAATCAATCCATCATACCATTTTCACTAGAATATATGATAATACACATGACAGTTTGCATACCCTCCCGCTATTCTCTTCGTATCCAAACGATTTACTCCTATGTATATACTTTTTTCTCCATATCGCCAATAAGGAAAATAGCATCATTCAAAAACTGCTCGAATCGATGTGAACCTGCCGACTCGACGGAATGTCTCCTGATAAATAATTCAATATTCTTGCGCTTTATACCGATTAATGCTACCATCTGTATTTGGCTTTAACTTATACACCCAGCGATTATCAACAAATTTTACTAACTGGTGCTTCTACCAAAGTTCATATACGATTTTGGATCAACGAATCAAACTCTTGGTAATTTTTCCAATTGTTTATAATCATCCGATTCAATTGTTTGCTCGTATGTGTTTGGCCTTTCATTAACAGTCAAAAACGCGATTTCGCGAGATTCTGTTTGCCTTCGGATTATTGTCATATCCGACAAATGTGCATTTGTTCGCCTTCGAATCAAATTTTCGTCCGTTAGAATATGCGCGAACATATTGGAACCAAAAATTTGTAAATCGTCACCTTCCTTCTGAACCATTTCCCGTATGACGATGTTTCTGATAATGTGCTTGTCCCAGTTCAATCCAAAACATGTGCTTTTTTGCATGGATTCAAAGCATTATTGAAACGGATTCCATAATCGTTCACATTTCTCGCTCAGCGCTTCCATTTTTTCCGATGTAAAAGCCACCGCGCACTCATGACTAATTCCCATTAAGTCAAAAAGTTTCTCTAATTCATTATTGCCAAATTCGACCAATACAACTCGAAAATATGGTAGTCATCCTACTACAACAGCCAAAAATACCTTGAACCACCAATTGAAGTTTGAAGGTTCCACGATGATGCTTTCTACATAGGGTACGCTTTACATGTAAAACCTTTGCCGGCTAAATCGAAGGCGCCGCAAAAACTTCTTCACGTCTACCACATTTTAATGTCCAATTCGGTCGAATATTACGTTGAACTCTCACTCACGGTGCTCTGGAGTCGATTTAAAAAAAAAGTGCGGTGTCTCTCGGTGAGTACTTTCAGCCGCTACAGAAAAAAATCGGCTCGGCGCTTTTTTTTCTAGGACGAAAATACAAAAAATAATATGCCTGCAGAATATAACGCCATGTGTGATGATGATTCTGGATATATATACAGCGTGTCATATACATTCGCATTGGTTCATACACATATATAACGATAGATATAGGGTTTCCGAGAAGGGTTTGGCAATGGATGTGATTCCTAAAAGCGTAAAAACACAACAAAAATATTAAAGATTCAAAGACGTTCGTAAGACCCGTTCTACACCGCCTCGAGATAATAATAAAGAAAATTGGCATGTTTTTGTTTTAAATGAGAGAAAGAGAGCCAAGATTCAATGTTTACATTTAGTATTCCGGTATGCACTGACGAGTAAACAATAATCTGAAATCGCTGATTTTTCTATTTTCGATATGTTTTATCCGGATTATAAAAAGCGTGGAAATCACGAAGAAAACCGTTTCAAAATATGTCTATGTTGTGAAAAAAATCAAAAAAAAATGGTGATCATTCAAGGAAAGGTGAAATCAAACTTGATGGAAGTAATCTCGGGTTTTGATGAATGTGATACAAGAGTACCAGTTGTACTGTGCCCAGCTTGTAATCTACGCCTGGGTAAGTCATTGAAAGAAGATAAAAGATGTGAATTCTCAGAAATTGGAAAATTTCTGTCTGTGAAGTATAGCACGAGATCTGTTAGGAAAGGAGACCAGTGCCAATGTTATCTTTGTGTGTTAGTTACCGGCCCTGTGGTACCAAATTTCTCGCGAAATCTGACACCAGTGGTCGTAAATAAAAATCGCCAGGAGAAAAAAAAAGACTAAATGGGGAAAGGCCTCTAAGGTTCCTGAAATTAAAAAAAAGCAGTTATCAAACGTAATAGTAAATGTTTAGGATTATTGGCCAAAGGAATTAATCACGTGTGCAATAGCATGAACTTGTTAAATAACATGCAAAAATTAGGGCTCAATTCGAAATAAAAAGAGCATATATCAACTCGCTCATTGAAAGATAAGATAGTTACAAATTCGTGTGGAGGAGAAGGTTCACACTCGCGTGACGAAGGGCTAATATCCATCTCGCAGCATCATGGGAAACCATTGACCGTGAATAGTGTTGGAGGAACAAGGAATTCGCAGGTACCATCGATTTCGGCAAATTCCCTGCGGCAAATGCAAACTGATATGGATTTAAGTACCAGAAAAGTGTTGAGAATTGCTGCTTTCATCCGTGCAGAAACCAACACTAACTATCAAGAAAAATATCAGAAAGTAATCATCGGTTTGACGAGTATTTTGAGCCACGAGTATTTGCATTTGTCACAACTAAAGATGAAAAATCTGTCAATTCTCGAGAGTTTGTCGTCATTTGCAAGAATCTGCCAAGTTTCATTCAAGATGTAATAGAGCAACGACAAGCTTCCAATGTACAACTCAAATTCGGAATTTATGGTGGGGGTGGTTTTCTAAAATTTTCTCTTTCCATCCAGTCATCGAACGATGAACCACCCATGGCACCTCAAGGAAAGCTTCCAAGTAGGGGAGACAGGGGCAGGTTGTTACACTTTTTGTTTCATATTGCGTAACATGTACAAGCATATGAATGGCAGCGATTTTTATTAAGGAAGCAAATATTTTGGTATATTGCTTTCAATAAAAAGAAAGTGAGAATACATAAAAATAATTTTAAATATTATAAAATTAGCTTTTAAGAAATACCGTCAGTTGTAACAAATTACCCCGTACTTGGGGTAAGTTGTTACACATAGTGGGGTAAGTTGTTACAGTCAAACTGGAACATTTTGCTTAATAAATAAAAACATATTCAATTTTTTTTTAACAAAAATATATTCAAAAATGAATTCGTATAATATAAAATTTAATAGAAATTAAAGGAACATGTTTAATTCAGGTACGGAATTTTCAGTCTTTCCATAATTCTTATATCTACTTATAATTAAGTATTTCAAATGCATTTGTAACATTTGTAAGGAACATTTTTAGTTGCGCATTTTAAATGAGCCCAGTCTTTGCATTTATTGCATTGTAGCCACTCCTCGCCGGGTTTGCTCTGACTATAGGGATCCATGCAAATCAGACAAAAATATTCTGTATCTAGCTGCAATCTTAATGTAGTCTTCTTCCTCTTTGGTAACGCTTTGTCATCAGCGTCCCCAATTTCTTTTTTTGGTGTGGCAGTTAAAATGGCAGCCTTTCGCTTCTTTCTACCACCTTTCTTTACAGACCGAGGGCCTGCCTTAGGAAATGGACGAGTAGCTTCCGGATTGAATCCAGTTGCGACGGCAGTAATTGCTGAAGTCGACGCGACAGGCTCTTCTGTTGTGCATATTTGCGTATTACCAGCAGTTATCAGATCTTCGTAAAACATTGTTTGACCGTTTATCGCCATCGAAATTTCTTCATAACTGATAGTGGGATCAATTTCCAAAATAATTGTGTTTATTTCGCCTCCTGTAGTTACTGGAATTGGCTCTGGATCGATAGGCAGTAAAATTTCATTCGAAATGTAATCCATGTGTTGAATCTGCAATTACAAAAGAAAAAAAAAATTTTTTTTGAGGTTTTCAGCTAGGCACAGGCAAAACATATTTACTACCTGTTGGTCGATTGTATCCGTAGACGGTTCTAATCGCTGAGCATCAGTAGTGTCTAAATTATTCTGAGGACGATCAGTAACTGAAGACTCTAAAAAGTCCACTTCTGCAAATATTTCTCGATTATACGGTGCGATACCACTGACCCTGAAGCCACTAATTATATTTTCCGGTGCAAGTGCCTTAGGCAGTGCTTCGGCGACGAGCTGAGGGATATTGTAAATAGTCATTGATTTGCCGGGGTTGTTGCGCATCCAAGCATTTTGTGCGTTTGACAAATACTTTTTGAAGGGAAAAAATACAGTCCTGTCCAAGGGCTGCAATTTATGCGAGCAATGGGGAGGGAAGGATAACATTACTACTCCATTCTCTTTTGCCAAAGTAATGGTTTTTAGTGCCAAATGCGACTCGTGATTATCCAGGAGAAGCAACACTGGTCGTTCTAGTGATGGTTTTACGTGATGGATAAAATGATGCATGAAATTATAAAATTCCTCTACGGTCATCCATCCAGACTTGTTGCCAGCCCCTATGGATCCACTTGGACCATCACGAATAAAATGGTTTTGATACCGCTTTCTTGGAAATATGAATTGAGGGGGTATGGAATTACCAGCAGCATTTACTGCAACACACACTGTGACTAATTGCCCTCTTTCTGCTGAAGTTAAACCTGCCACCTGTTTTACTCCTTTTTCGGCAATTATTTTCCCCATTTTTTGTACTGTTGTTACTCCAGTTTCGTCCAAGTTCCAAGTTTCACTTGCAGTAAATTGATAAGTCTCATTAACTTCAGCCAAGAAATCGAAAAATGAATTCACTGCTACGCGATTAAATCCAATTGCTCTACCAATACTGGTTGCTTCTGGCGTTCGAAGTGATAGGTCGTTGTGCGTTTTGAGAAAAATAGATAACCAATCCGGTCCTGCTAGTTTGTTTTTAACCCATGGCTCAGGAATTTGTTTATTTAATGAAATAGCGCACTCATATGCTAGCGATCTTGCATCTTTTGGCGTTAAACCAAAATATATTTTGGACGCATGTTTCATATATTGAGCAAGTTTCTTACTCTCCTCATCATTAAAAACAGATTTTTTTTTATAGCCGTAGGATGGTATAAGATTTGTAGAGGATGGTACAAGATTTGTAGTTTCCTCTGATAAACTTGCAGTCGTGCGGGCTTTTGTTACATAACGCCATAGTGTTTGGCAATTTATATTCAACTCCTTAGCCACTGACCGAATTTTTTGTTTTTCAGTCAAAACTCTTGTCACCGCAACTTGCATGACATGTGCGGGTGTTTCTCCTCGGTTGGTTTTTTTTTTGTAATTTCTCATTATACTGAAATATTCAATAATAAATGTATAAAACCTTGAATAAATAAATTCAAAAAACTTTTAGATTGATTTTTGTTCTGGTTGTGATTTTCAACGGGGCAAGTTGTTACATGTAACAACTTACCCCAGCAGAAACGTCACTACTTGCCCCAGCGTGTTCTTTCAACAAAATTCAATGTTTTTATACGAATTTATCAATAAATCAATAAAATTAATTATTCTAAACTGTAATAAAGTAAAGAAAGCATGCATTTACTATTCTTCTTACTGAAAACTAACCTTAAATACCCTACAAAACAAAATATTGTGACAATGCATTTTTTTACTTACCGCGCGCCAAAACTAACAAATCACTTTTTCTATTCTCACATGCGACTGATCACAATGAAATTTCTGATCCGACTGAAGATTTATAAATGTAACATTTCACTCACACACACAAATATTGTCAAATTAATAATTTATGAGTAATTCTCTTTTTAACAACCTGCCCCGTGTAACAACCTGCCCCGTTCTCCCCTACAAGATATGCTGAAAAATTCTCGAATCTGGGGTGAAACGATTATTTATTCTTTGTTTAGCCCCTAACACTCAGGAAAATTATTATAATGTCTCGCTTATATGGTCAGCAATAGATATAAATTCCTTTCTTGGAACAGTTGCAACGGATTTGAAGCTGGCTAATATTATTTCGGGTCTTATGAGTAACTCAAGTGCACATCCTAAAAACTTAATCAACTCGGGCAATTACAGAGCGATCAATGATTGTCGCGCCAAATGCGAAAAGTGGCGTTCAGAAGGAGGACTTAGAAAGTCAGCCAAAATATTTGATAATTGCTTACATCCAGCTCTCTTTAATGCAGAAGAAAATAAGCGGATAATTGACATAATCCCACCTCTTGCATTTACTGTTGGGAGCAGTAAATACATTCTTCTACCATATGATGTTGGAGAACGAAGAAGTCAGCCTAAAATGGGCCCGGGAGTGCCACGTGGACCGGCAGTGTACCTATGGTAGTCCAACATTAAAAGGAAATGCGTGTAAGCTCTTGCTCGATAAGGTGGATATTTTAGATGCCATGAAATGCCTTGGCTGTGTCAAGTATGTGGAGTTTTTGATTCTCGGTTTTAATTGAAACTAGACCCCAATTTCAAGAGATATATTGAAGATTTCAAGGTTAGTTATCAAGCACTCGAGATACCTGTGACGCCAAAAATTCATGGCATACTATATCATGTAGTAGATTTTTGTTTCGAAACCAAAAGAGGGTTTTATAGCGAACAAGCTGTCGAATCGACCCATGCAGATTTTAGTAAGACTTGGAATCGTCATAAAGTACTAAAAAATCATCCTGACTATTCATTCAAATTATTGCGAGCTGCATGCGAATATAATAGTTTATTATTTATGATATGTGTGCTATTGTTATTGGTTTCTCTCTTGTCTAGACAAGGCCCTCGAGGGGGTCGTAAACGGATCTTACAAACCTCTCTAAATTTTCATTTTTTCTGTTGTGTTTTTATGCTTTTAATAATAATAATAAATAATGCTTTTATGAGTGACAACACTTGCCGTACACTTCTTAAACACCCTATATCTACCATTATACTATTTATGAACCAATGCGAATGTATACGACACCCTGTATATATATCCAGAATCATCATCACACATGAAAGGGCGTTATCTTCTCCAGGCATATTATTTTTTGTATTTTCGTCCTAGAAAGAAAAGCGGCGAACCGATTTTTTTCTGTAGCGGCTGAAAGTACTCCTTTTTAGGTGTCCAAAAGTTGGGCGAAAGAATTTCGGAGACACCGCAATTTTTTTTTAAACCGACTCCAGAGCACCGTGCACTATTCCATCATTTATAAATTCATAGCACTTATTGCCCGACCGCAGTTCAAAACTATGATCCATGAATTTTCCCGAATGAATCACTGCCATTAAAGGCAAAAATGCTTTCGGCGCCTTTTCTTTTCGCCATCATATTTGTACCATTTCAAATAGTCACAATCGACGGTCATTTTGTCACTTGTAACCAAGTTAAAAACACTAGCGTCTTTTTACCCTGTCGTTAATGAAGTTACAAGGGCACGATCGTTATTTAGTGCATTCTGTTAGTTTCCTATGGTCACTTTTAATATTCTACTTTTAATATGTGTCACTTCATATTTAAGCTTGTTTCGAAAATTCGGAAGTTCCAGTGAATTTTAGTGAAAATTGGC
Source organism: Tipula vernalis (assembly GCA_958295665.1). Lineage (NCBI taxonomy): Eukaryota > Metazoa > Arthropoda > Insecta > Diptera > Tipulidae > Tipula > Tipula vernalis. The sequence goes on from OY282560.1 coordinate 39,064,046, forward strand.
AAACTTTCGAATTGGCCTCAGAAAATATATACAGTCCAGTCGCCGCGGCCAGTTTCACCCAACTCCCAGTGTTTCAAATTTAGACTATAAGTTGGCAGCTCAAGTAGACCCCTATAATTTTTAAAAGCTCCAATAATCTTAGTGCCCTAAAATACCTAATGGCAATATTGTCAAAAATATTACCGAGTTCTCGAAACTAGGGAACTTAAACTTAAATAAAGAGAAATGTATAACCGACGTTTAGCGCGTGATTTGTACGTTCCAACAATGTAAATCACGCATAAGTTAAAATTGAGTCAGAAGCCGCAAACTATTTTAATAATTTTACAGCACGAGTTCGGCGGTTCTTGCCCCTGACCAAAAATTTTATGTATGACCAACTTCATCGACAAATATCAAAATAATGTGTGTACAATTTTTTGTTAGGTTCACCACCTAAATAATATTCAATTTAGGCTTTCTAAAGCTATACACCAGCTTTATTAAACATCAGTTAGCGTCCAATCCTGTAGACTGGACATTGTGTGAAAATAGATTGAATTGATGTGATTTGTTAAAGGCTGTCGCTGGAAAAAATTAGTTTAAATTTCCCGTGCGAAATCTGTAAAATTCGACTTTCCGAAAGTCTACGTAACACTCTCAAAACTGAGGTTATACAAAGTTTCTAATTATGTTCCGAAAATCAAATTTACGCAGATTTCCAATAGGTATTCACAAATCTCGTCAATGTAATCCATCTCCAGATATAATACTATATAGGAAGATTTTATGCCAATTTTCCAAATATTATTTGGTTTTTTCTGATTTTCCGATATTAATCATGAGTAATTGACTTTCGGCTGATTAAAATTGGAATTGTGTAATAGAGAGTGTTGAATTATACATTGTAGCTTACAGATTTTATATTTAATGTTTATTGTAAATTAGAACTGCGGGTTGAGCTTCTAACTATCGATTTCTTAGGTGTATGTTATCGGGTTGATTCCCTCCTTACTGGCAAACTTTTTATATCTTTCTTTAATCTATAACCAGTCTGTGCTTCCTCTATGAGACTTGCTTATCTTTTCAACTTTTATAAATAGCTTGTTAGTTCATTTCAGCCAGTTGCGTGTTATTATTAACGAAATATAAATTTTATTTTTATTTTTTATTCCATCGAAACATTTTGTAAATCTGTAAACCTGACCCTGTTCATGGAAACGGAACGAGTTAGCACCGCTACAAGCTTTCAACAAAACATAAACATATTTGAACTAGGTATATGGAAACATGGAAATAATTCCTACGGAGAGAGTTAGGTCTACAGAAACAGAAAATATTTGTTTTCTATTATTTAACTGATTTTAATTAATTTAGTTTAATGAGAAATTTAATTAATAATATGCGAGGCGCCATTTTCAACTTACAAAAAAAAAAAAACGGAAAGAAGAAATCTAACTGAAATGGGGCAAGATTCGTTGAGTTTATTAGAATTTAACGAAACCTACCCTAATATGAGTAAAACCAACATTTTATATTTCGTTTTCACATTTCGTCAGTATGTTGATATTAACATTTTTCTGTAGCTTTTAATTAATTTAGGGAAAATTAAGTAAAAATTAGCGAAGCGCCACATGACATTTTTGAAAAACTTTGACAGATAAACTCTAACTCAAACGAAAAAGATTAGTTGAGTTTATTAGGATTTAACAAAACTCTTCCTAATGGATAAAAGGGTATATCCTCTAACCGATTGCAAATAAAATATTTGCGCTACAAAATATGACTACTCGATGGTGTTTAAGATAAGTTTTTCAATTGGAATTTTGTTTTTCGTTGTTTTATTTGATTTTAGCAAAGATACCACAGATTCAACGAAACTCTATCCTCATGTATAGAGACTGACTCAACCGAACCAAATTCCTTCAGTTTATTAGGATTTATCCTAATGGCTAGATACTAACCCAAACGAACCAAATTCGTTGAGATTATTAGGATTTAACGAAACTCTTTCCTCTCAGATTTGTTAAGTTTATTAGGATTAACCGAAAATCTATCCTCATGTATAGAGACGACGAACTCAAACGAAAAAAATTCATTCAGTTTATTAGGATTTAACAAAACTCTATCCTAATGGATAAAGGTTAACTCAAACAAAAACATTCGCTGAGTTTATTAGGATTTACCGAAACAATATCCCAATGGATAAAGGCTAACACAAACGAACCAAATTCGATGAGTTTATTAGGATTTAACGAAACGCTTTCCTCTCAGATTTGTTAAGTTTATTAGGATTAACCGAAAATCTATCCTCATGTATAGAGACGACTAACTCAAACGAAAAAAATTCATTCAGTTTATTAGGATTTAACGAAAATCTATCCTTATGTATAGAGAATAACTCAAACGAACCCAATTCGTTCAGTTTATTAGGGTTTAACGTTAGTCTATCCTAGAAGATAGAGAGTAACTCAAACGAACCAAATTCATTCAGTTTATTAGGATTTAACGAAACTCTATCCTAATGGATAGAGACTAACTCAAACGAACCAAATTCGTTGAGTTTTTTTAGGATTTAACGAAACTGTATCCTCATGTATAGAGACTAACTCAAACGAACCAAATTCATTCAGTTTATTAAGATTTAACGAAACTCTATCCTAATCCTCTAATGGATAGAGACAAATTCAAAACAACAAGATTCGTTGAGTTTATTAGGATTTAACGAAACTCTATCATAATGGATAAAGGCTAACTCAAACGAAAAACTATCGCTAGAATTATTAGGATTTAACCAAGGTCTATTCTTATGTACAGAGACTAACTCAAACGAACCAAATTCGTTGAGTTTATTAGGATTTAACGTAACTCTTTCATCTCAGATTTGTTTAGTTTATTAGGATGTAACGAAAATATATCCTCATATATAGAGACTAACTCAAACGAACCAAATTCGTTCAGTTTATTACGATTTAACGAAAGTCTATCCTAATGGCTAGACTAACCCAAACGAACCAAATTCGTTGAGCTTACTAGGATTTAACGAAACACTATCCTGATGGATCTGAACCAAATTCGTTGAGTTGTTTAGGATTTAACGAAACTGACTCCTCTCAGATTTGTTAAGTTGATTAGGATTTAACAAAAATCTATCCTAATGGATAGAGACTAACTCAAGCCAACAAGATTCGTTGAGTTTATTAAGATTCGCGAAAAACCTTTCGTGAGATTATTAGGATTTAACGAAACTCTATCCTAATGAATAGAAATTAACTCAAACGAACCAAATTCGTTTAGTTGTTTAGGATTTAACGAAACTCATTCTTCTCAGACTTGTTAAGCTTCCAAATCTATCCTTATGTATAGAGACTAACTCAAACGAACCAAATTCGTTCAGTTTATTAGGGTTTAACGTAAGTCTATCCTAGAAGATAGAGACTTACTCAAACGAACCAAATTCATTCAGTTTATTAGGATTTAATGAAACTCTATCCTAATGGATAGAGACTAACTCAAACGAACCAAGTTCGTTGAGTTTTTTAGGATTTAACGAAACTGTATCTTGATGTATAGAGACTAACTCAAACGAACCAAATTCATTTAGTTTATTAAGATTTAACGAAACTCTATCCTAGTGATAGTTTCCATGGACTTGAACAGAGTTTACTCTACAAATATAGAAAATATTTCGATAGAATAAAAATAAACCAAAAATTTGGTACGTCACTATACATTTTCATCTTCTGTAAAATCGCAAAAAAATCCTAATCTTATTCGAATGATGAATTTCATAAAATTAAAAGACAGTAAATGTGCTAGGTCATTCGGTTCTCAGAGCCACACTTTGGTAAAAGCAAAGGTCACTGTTTATACGGGTATCTTAGATGCCCTCGCTAATTCTGATAGGAGACAAATCCTTAAAAATAGCCTTAATATTGGTACATTTCACAGTAGAACGAAATTGGCACTAATAGAGAATTTGCGCTGTTCTTCTTGATTATTGAAGTTAACAATCAGCGATTATGCGACAAATTCTCAAGTCCGGGGGCCATGATGTCGTCTAAGGTGGATTATTTTGCAATATATTTGTAATCAAATCTATTTATTGGGATATAATATCCGGCTAAATTTAACCACAAATAGCGCTAAGTTCAACTTCATTATTTAATTGCACAACAAATACTTTCTAAAGTCTTATAATACAAAAAAAAAATATTTGGATACCTTCCAAAAATAGTTTATCTTCACTTTTATGCTCTTATTATAAATAAATTATGTAGATTCATCTATATTTTAAGCAGATATTAGTATTATATGACGACAAGGAAAGGTACGGGTATTTAAAGATAATTACGATTTTTATAGGTATCACTATTCCAAAACATTTTATACTTATAACGATTATAAACTCATTAACATACACTTTATATTTGGTTTGTGCTAAACATAACCATAAACATAATTTGCTAAATGTAAATATTGATTCTAAATGTATAAACTTACCTGAATATAAATAACCCTTTGCGCCCATATTGGTACTTGTAATATCATACGCATTGTTGTATCCAATTCCATTGGACTCAGTAGCACTACGTAGAAATCTTGCAGCAGGGGATGGGCATAAAATTCATTTAAAAAATCCATTATTGTATCAGCGTGCAGTGTTGTTGAACAAACAACAACATGTTTTTCACTTTGGGCACGATGTGATGAATAGCTGCCACCTAATTTCTGTCTTTCCATCCATGTAAATGCTAATTGCTCAAACTGGGAATGAAATGAATATATGATATTGTTGGTATTGTTATAAAATATAATAATTTCATACAATTTTTATTCAAATAAAAAAAAAAAAAAAATGAAAAAATACTTTAAAAATCCACCTGCTGGGAAATGAAATTACTTTTATGGAAAAAGGGGATGCAAAACGAGTAGATTCTGAACACAAGTAATATATGTATCGATTTCCTAACAAACATATTAATGAATACCTTTTCAAATCAACCCCATAATTATGATAACCTAATTTTTTATTTTTTTTTACCTGTATGTAACTAATTATTGATTAAATTTAGTTTATGTAAATACCATAAAAATCGGAGCGACATTTACTCCACCTCCTGCATTGTTCGGGAAACAATATTTGGAGGATAAACCTCAATCAAATATTACTTTACCGTATCATATGAATAAATAAAGTACATGAAGCTTTCATGTTCATTTAATAATTATAAAGCTCGTTTAGTGGTATATAACGTGTGTGGTCGATTGGATGAGCAAAGCAAACTAACTAGTTCTTTGTACAAGTTCATCAGTTCAAAAATATTTGTCGCTCTATATTTCCAAAATTTTGTCCAACAATAAATGGTACACACGACATTAACCATTTTCTCTTTTCTTTGTTATTAACAAAGACACAAGTTTTTCTTAATTTCCTGTACGGAAATTGGTTGAACAGAATCAAATAATATTAAATGGAATTTGTCATTTAACTAAAATATTTTTTTTTTTTTATTATTTTTTTGATCAATTCAATTTCAATAAACCGTTTTACCACATTAATTTAACAGTAAATCGAAATTTAGCGGTATATTTTTCCAATTATCATGTGGGTTGTAAAATTAAAATCAAAATAGTTAAATCGGATTTTTGGTAAATATTTCCCGCTTCATATTAATGAGAATAGTATGCGAACCTAATTTGGTTAAAATTTTAATATTCACAATTTAATAGAGAAATTGGAAGTGAGAATTAATAATTTGAAGTGGCAATGGCCTACCGGCAATACCTTTTTTAAAGGTAGTTTCGCATAACGAATTAGTTGAGTTTATATCTTGATTTAAAAGGAGCCTTATTGTAGCACATGAAGACTATTTTTAATTTTTTTACTGGACACAATCACAAATGTTAGTCGGATTGACTGCTTTCTACCTAATATGCTTGCAAATTCAGTATAATTGGAGATTTACCTAAAATTTTAAGTGAAATATTTTCTATCCAGAACGACGTAAATTTCGACTGGTTTTCGACCGAAAATTTTCACTTTACCAGAAAGAATGAAAAAGACAGAGACACATAAGCTTTATTTTTATTTATTTCAAAGAAATTGATATGGTCACCTTCCAAGTCAGCTATAAGACATTTTTACTAGTGATTAAATTTCATGGTTTATTTCATTTCTGGGAATAGAAAGTTGTTGCAGCAAGTACTGTAGTAGTAATTATGAAAATCGGTTGTATATCGGTTGTTTTTGATAAAATCGGATGAGTTTAAATCGAAATAGTATATAGGAAGAAGGGTCAGTACAGCCGAAGATTGAACCTTTTGAATTTTTGAGTAAAAAAAAAATTATGAGTAGTGACCGTGAAAGTGAAAAAAACCTTGAAAATCTCACCAAAGTTGAATTTTGAAAATAAGATGTCAAATTTGGGGAAAATCGAGGAACTCATTCCAGGCAAAAATTTTCAAAAATTACAAGGAATGTGCTCGAATTTTTTTAAAGTCAACCAAACTACAGCAAACATTCAACCGTTAGCCAAATTACGAACTAGTGAAAAATACGGTTTCTCCTAAAGATCCATTGACGCTTACATATGGGAAAGTGGTGCCTTTTATATAATATTGTCAAAATTTAGGAATTACTTCGGGGTAAAAAGACCAAACTATTGAAATCCTCTCAAAAATGATCAAAAATTTGGTTGGTCCAAAACCACTATTCTCGACGTTTTGAACGTCCCTAAGTTTTACAAAGCAAAAAAAAAAAAAAATTTCCGTCCATCTGTATGGATGTCTGACTGGGCTTGTTCGATTTGAAATTTTTTTTACCAGTCTGTTTCTATGGTCAAGGCCGACATTTTGAAAAGCTTTTGGAACCTGTGCGTCAAGCGGGTACCTGCCATACGAATTGACCCAAAAATACCTGGTTATAGAAATATTTTACCAATTTTTTATATATGCTGTTGAGTTGGAGGTGAGTTGCGGCTGGACAGGATATAATGCGTTGTTGACCAATTTTTTTATATATGCTGGTTGGAGGAGTTTAGCGTAAAGTTTGCGGTTTAGTTGAGGGTTAAGTTTAGTTTCGTTTGCGGGTTGAATTAGGGTTGAGTTGCCGTTGGTATGGGGTTGGATTAGAGTTAAGTGAGCAGTTGAGCAATCTATAGATATAGGGAAACATCACTACAATGGAAATCGACGAGACCAAAATCATTGTCCGTTAAACTGAGGATTTGTGATTTTTTTTTAATAAAAATTTTATTGGGATTCTATATCTTATCCGATTTTGATGAAATCCAGCATTTCCAATGGAAATGGGATATTCAAATGATTTTTAGACGAAGTTCATTAGTATGGGCAAGTAGGATCGAACTAGGCTATTTCTTAACCGATTATGATGAAATTTGATCTGGGTAATGAAAATGGTATTCTAAAATGATTTTTGGATAAAGTTCTGGAATATGGCCAAGTTTTATGGAACTTAACTGTTTCTCAACAGATTATGATGATGAAATTTGGCATGTGCATTGAAAATGGGATTCTAAAATGATTTTTAGATAAAGTTCTGAAATATGGGCAATTAGGATGTAACTTAGCTATTTCTTAACTGATTCTGATGAAATTTGATGTGGGTGATGGAAATGGTATCCTATAAAGATTTTTGGATAATGTTCTGAAATATGGCCAATGAGGACAGAACTTGCCTATTTCTTAACCGATTATGATGAAATTTGATGTGTGTGGTGAAAATAGGATTCTAAAATGAATTTTGGATAAAGCTCTGGAATATGACCAGGTAAGATGGAACTTGGCTGTTCCTTAACCGATTATGATAAAATTTTACATGTGCGCTGTATGTGCGTTGATTTTTAAATGAATTTCTGAAATAAAGCCAATTAGGACGGAACTTGGTTATTTCTGATATAAGTTTTAGATCTAAAAATCAATTTAGAATTCAATTTCCAACGCGCATGTCAAATTTCATTTATTTATTTTTTTCGGCCATATTCTGGAATTTCATTCAAAAATCATTTAAGAATCGCACTTCAATCGAAGATATCAAATATCACTAAAACCGGCTAAGAAAATGCCAAGTTCCAACCAAATTGGCCATACATATAATTTACTAAAGGTTCAATTTGAAATGTAAAAAGGTCAGTTTGAAATGTTTAAGTTTAAATTTGAAATGTAAAAGGAACAAATTAAATTGGTAAAACCTGTAAGGGAGGATTTCATTGGAAAACTTCAGTTGCATGGGACTAAAAAGTTTGTTCGTTGAAGTGACGATTCCTGGTTGACGCTGTGAATTGAATTTGTGTTTATAGGGAAACCATTATTTTGTAATATCTTTTTTCTGTTCATTGGGATATAGATGTCGGATCAATACAACAAAACGAAGTTAACAAAAAAGAAAAAGAAAAGAAGAAAAAGGAATTAGAGAGTTTAGTTTTTTTTTTGGTTGCTTACACACGTTCACGAAGAACCATATGTTGTTAATAAAAATAAAATAAATAAGAAAATGACAGTCCACTATTCTGTGTTGTTTATTCAAATCAATTCATTACATTGGTCCTGATCGAGCAGGATTTTATGGTGTTATTAAATCAAGTAAATTTGTGAGGTGCACGTGCAGTACATAACCTAATTTAGAACGAGTTATTAAAGAAACAGTACTGTAAGTTAGAGTAGATTTTCTAAGTTTAAATCATATAAAAGAGGTGAACGAGGATTTCGACAATCACACAGTGTTAAAACCCACGAGTAGCAGCACAAAATTTCGAGTGGTTTTTGATGCTTCTGCAAGGAGTGCAAATGGTTTGTCCTTAAATGAAGTGATGTGCGCTGGCCCATGTACACAATCTAAATTGTTTGATATAGTTTTACGTTTTGGAAAATATCGAGATTCCACACAGGTGCCACTTCAACGAATATTTTGGCGTCCCTAATCCATTTGATAAAATCAAAACATTTGAACTTTTAACTGTTACATACGGAACAGCATCAGCGCCGTTCTTAGCTACCCGTACGTTAAATCAATTAGTAGACGACGAATGTGCAGGAAGTGAATTGGCATCCATTGTGAAATGCGATTTTTATGTTGTTGACATATTAACAGGTGCAGACAATATCAATATTACGTGCAAGAGTTTAAGAGTTGTGTCGTGTATTAGCTAAGGGTGGATTCCATTTACAAAAATGGAGTTCAAATTATGATTTTGTACTTCAAGATATACCAGTATGTGACCGTGAAATTCTTCAGAATGAGTTGCATAATACAGAGACGATTAAAGCATTAGGGCTTTTTTGACAACTTTTTCAAATACAAAAAGAATAATTTTTCTCGTATATCAAGGTTATTTGACCCGTTGGGTTTCATTTCACCTATCATCACCTATCGATTGGATACGATTGGAACTACATGGATATGCTGACGCTTCTCAGGATGCCTATGGAGCTTGCCTATATGTTCATAGTATTGATGTAATGAATAACGTACACTTGAGATTAGTATGCGCAAAGGGAAGAGTCGCACTGTTAAAGGTAATTACCGTACCACGTTTGGAACTGTGTGCCGCTCAATTATTGACGCAGCTCGTACATCGTGTAATACAGTCACTTGGAATCAATTTCAATACAGTTTCCTTATGGAGTGATAGTCAAATTACGTTATTGTGGATACAAACCGATCTAAAATTATTGAATTATTGAAAACCTTTGTAGCCAACAGGGTGAGCGAAATCAAAGAACTAACCGCTAATTATAGGTGGTGTTACATAGATTCACATAACAACCCTGCAGATTTAATATCAAGGGGCTCATTGCCAAATGAGTTAGCGCGACTTGAACTTTGGTGGAGAGGACCCATATCATTAATGGATATTACTCATTAATCCAAACAATATGAAATAAGTCGTAATACAATAAATTCAGATTAATGGCGCTAGTTTCGTTCTGATGGGGCAAAAAATCAATGAAAAATCAAATAAGTGACTATATAAATATAGCTCATTTTCTAGGACTGTTAGCATTGTGGCATATATTCAGCGTTTTTTAAAAATTTGCAAAACTAAATCACCACATTCAAGTGGCCTATCAATCAAGGTAAACCAAATATCATTTGGTCAGACAATGGAACTAATTTCGTTGGATCCAACAAGGAGTTACAAGCAGCATTCAACGAATTTAATCTTAAACAGAATCAGAAGTTGATTTCCGAGTTTTGTATTACGGAATCCATCAAATGGAAATTCATTTCGCCGAGATCCGCAAACTTCGGAGGTTTATGGGAATCTTCAATAAAAAGCTTCAAAACGACTATCCGCCGAATTACCAAGGACGTAAGTTTCAGCTACGAGGAGTTGAACACATTGATAGTAATGGTAGAGGGGATACTGAACTCAAGACCACTTGTTGCTCTTTCAAATGATCCATCCGACCCATTACCATTAACTCTGGCACATTACTTAATACATCGGCCAATCGTTGCTAATCCTGAACCATGGTATGTAGAACAACCTTCTAACAGACTTTTTAATTGGCAAAAAATCACTAAACCTACACACACTGCAACAAAGGCAAAAGTGGAAAGCAGATTCTGATAACTTTAGACCGGGTGCGGATAAATCGGACGTCAATCCACCTATCGGAAATTCTCAAGCTACTATATTATGCCAGCATTCCTCTGATACTGGACACACATTTAAATTTGATGAGATAAAAATTTGTCCCATATATGTCCTAAATTATTTGAAAATCCACACTGTGGCCAAGTCTCAAAATTTTGAAAAATTAAAACTAAAATTCAAATATGTAAATGTATCAAACATATAAAAAAATAACATTCTTACCTGTGTCGGCAGCACAATTAACGCTACACAGATCATTATCACCATATAAAGTTGTGACGGCCAGATGTCCGGTACAAAATCACCATAACCTACTGTTGAAAAGGTAACAACAACATAGTATGTACTCTGAAATAAATTCAGATGACGATGACCAGCACGTTGAAAATGTTGTATACCACATACACTGTAAAATACAATAAGAAAGCAAAAAAAAAAAACAAAATAAAATTCAATTTTCCCATCATTATTTACCTCCTATCTGTGTATCAAAACAATTTTCTTCGTTTTTCTTTTTTTTGTTATGAATTCATACAATCTGGTCGCCTTTGTAACAGTTTGTTCTTTTCTTTAATAACCTTAATACGGAATTTTTTTTTTTTTTTTTGGTTTCATTGACCATGAAATTTCACATGTTGTTGTCTTGTGAAAAATGAAAATCATTTTCCATTTTGGATTCTGTTTACACAGAAAAAACTATTTGAGAATTACCATTTTTTGTCTTTTTTTGATTATGCACATAAGCAATTGACCGTGGAAATTATTTCTTGTATATAATACTAGGGTACATCTAACACATGTATATGTCGTCGTTTGGTTTCAAATTCAATTTTACGGAGAATAAATTTTACAATTATTTGGGTTTATATACATCTGTATTTGGAGGGTGATATACTCGTAAATTGTTCGTTACCGTAAATATGTATAATATGTCAACAGATTAATGATAAATGGGTTTATTCAGCTCGAAGAAATTTAACTGAATATTTTCTACTTTGTTTGGTAACTTATATAAGATAATATTTAAATTTGGGGCAAATCTTAAATCTATTTATATTGTATCAGATGTGTATATGATAACGAGATTTATTTCGTCTACAATTTTTGAACACAGGTGTATATCGTACATAAATTAAATTTCTGGGATTGTCTGCTGTTTTATTATCGACTGAAAATTGCATATTAAGGAGCTACAGCGTTGTGATTAAGAATGAAAAATGAAATGGAGGACCTATGTGTGTAATTTATTTGTTATATTGAATATGGTAAATTAAAACTTTTTAAATAAATGGCGATAATTTGCTAAAATCTTAATTTTGGGACTCTGGATTTTGATGCTCTTTAACTATTTTTGTTAAAAGGTTATCAATTTGAACTGTTAACTGTTCTGCAAATTTTATGTTGCATTAAACTGCACTCTATGAGAGAAGAACTCTCTGGTCGATGCTGTAATTTTAAAATAAATTCCTGTAGCTGAAAAACTCGTAAAATCAATTCTGAAATCTTCCGCAATGGTTGCTTTAAATGCTTCACAATACATAATGTAAAATGTAAGGCAACATCATGGAATATTTTCAATGTTTGAAGCTACTATAGATTCCTATTGTTGTTTTTTTACTAGGTCTTAAGGAACATTACATTCCTAATAAAAACAGGCTCAATTTAATATCTTTTCCGTTTTTTTCAGCGACATTGCGCGAAAATACTAGAGGGAATACCAGCTCCCGAATAAGTGCAAGAACTGTTTCAATACAAAGCCAAAGCTGACATTACGTTGCATCAATATTTTCGTTACAAAAAAAAAACAATTGAGGAGTTATGAATTGTCCCAAAAATCCCGACTGGTACTCAAAATAAAGAATAAACTTTATAAAATTTGTTTCATCAATACACCTGAGTTGTAAGTATTTCTAGACCGAAGAGTTCGTGGATTTTTTCGGCTTTCAAATTAAAGATCACATAGCAAAGCTTATATAAAAGGAAATGGTGTTGTAACTGATTTAGGCTCTGGAGCAAAACCTGTAAAAGTTACCCAAAAGTTTCCAGCCGAAAGTGAAAAGTCTATAATGCAGATTCTGTTATTGACATTCCAGCCGAAAATGAATCAGCCTCTAGAGTGTTATGTCTGGAGATGAATTGCATTGATTGATTTGCCAATAGCTTTCGCAGGAAAAAAATTCAGTTTAAGTTGTTCGTGGAAAATCTCGGGATTTTAAATTTTAGAAAATCGAATTTTCCGAAATTTCCCACTGGAAACTTGAACTGAATTTTTTTCTTGCGATAGCTATTGGAAAATCACATTAATGCAATCCATCTCGAGACATAACACTCTAGAAGCTGATTTTATACAAATTTTCTAATAAATTTGGAAAATGGAAATTTCCAAAATTTCCCACGGGAAACTTGACCTGAATTTTTTTCCTGCGATAGCTATTGGCATAACACTCTAGAGGCTGATTTTATACAAATTTTCTAATAATTTTTAGAAAATCGAATTTTCCGAGATTTCCCACGGGAACATGAACAGAATTTTTTTTTCTGCGATAGCCATTGGCAAATCACATCAGTGCAATCCATCTCCAGACCTAACACCCTAGAGGCGCATTTTATACAAATTTTCCAATAAATTTGGAAAATTGAATTTTCCGAGATTTCCCACGGGAAACTTGAACTGAATTTTTTTCTTGCGATAGCTATTGGGAAATCACATCAATGCAATCCATCTCCAGACATAACACTCTAGAAGCTGATTTTATACAAATTTTCTAATAAATTTGGAAAATCGAATTTTCCGAGATTTCCCACGGGAAACTTGACCTGAATTTTTTTCCTGCGATAGCTATTGGCATAACACTGTAGAGGCTGATTTTATACAAATTTTCTAATAATTTTTAGAAAATCGAATTTTCCGAGATTTCCCACGGGAACATGAACAGAATTTTTTTTTCTGCGATAGCCATTGGCAAATCACATCAGTGCAATCCATCTCCAGACCTAACACCCTATAGGCTGATTTTATACAAATTTTCTAATAAATTTGGAAAATCGAATTTTTCGAGATTTCCCACTGGAAACTTGAACTGAATTTTTTTCCTGCGATAGCTATTGGAAAATCACATCAATGCAATCCATCTCCAGACATAATACTCTAGAAGCTGATTTTATACAAATTTTCTAATAAAATTTGAAAATCGAATTGTCCGAGATTTCCCACGGGAAACTTGACCTGAATTTTTTTCCTGCGATAGCTATTGGCATAACACTCTAGAGGCTGATTTTATACAAATATTCTAATAATTTTTAGAAAATAGAATTTTCCGAGATTTCCCAAGCGCAACTTGAACAGAATTTTTATCCTGCGATAGCTATTGGCAAATTACATCAATGCAATCCATCTCCAGACATAACACCCTAGAAGCTGATTTTATACAAATTTTCTAATAAATTTGGAAAATCGAATTTTCCGAGATTTCCCACGGGAAACTTGAACTGAATTTTTTTCCTGCGATAGCTATTGACAAATCACATTAATGCAATCTATCTTCAGACATAACACTCGCTGATTTTATACAAATTTTCTAATCATTTTTGGAAAATCGAATTTTCCGACATTTTTTACGGGAAACTTGAACTGAATTTTTTTCCTCCGATAGCTAGTGGCATAACACTTTAAAGGCTGATTTTATACAAATTTTCTAATAATTTTTGGAAAATCGAATTTTCCGAGATTTCCCACAGGAAACATGAACTGAATTTTTTTCCTGCGATAGCTATTGACAAATCACATCAATGCAATCCATCTCCAGACATAACACTCTAGAGGCTGATTTTATACAAATTTTCAAATAACTTTTGGAAAATCGAATTTTCCGAGATTTTCAACGGGAAACTTGAACTGCAATCCATCTCCAGACATAACACTCTAGAGGCTGATATAATACAAATTTCCTAATAATTTTTGGAAAATCGAATTTTCCGAGATTTCCCACGGGAATTTGAACTGAAGTTTTTCCCGCGATAGCTATTGGCAAATCACATCAATGCAATCCATCTCCAGACGTAACACTCTAGAGGTTGATTTTATACAAATTTTCTAATAACTTTTGGAAAATCGAATTTTCCGAGATTTCCCACGGGAAACTTGAACTGCAATCCATCTTCAGACATAACACTCTAGAGGCTGATTTTATACAAATTTTCTAATAATTTTTAGAAAATCGAATTTTCCGAGATTTCCCACAGGAAACTTGAACTGAATTTTTTTCCTGCGATAGCTATTGACAAATCACATCAATGCAATCAATCTCCAGACATAACACTCTAGAGGTTGATTTTATACAAATTTTCTAATAACTTTTGGAAAATCGAATTTTCCGAGATTTCCCACGGGAAACTTGAACTGCAATCCATCTTCAGACATAACACTCTAGAGGCTGATTTTATACAAATTTCCAAATGATTTTTGGAAAATCAAATTTTCCGAGATTTTCCACGGGAAACTTGAACAGAATTTTTTCGTTCGATAGCTATTGACAAATCACATAAAAAGATTCAGCTTCAGATATACTTTCTAGAGGCTGATTTTATTCCAATTTTGTGAATTCTTCTGATTTTCCGATATTTTCTACGAACTGGTTGAGAAAAGTTTTACACGTAAAACTATTTATAAAATTTTTTATTTAAATCCATGTATCCTATTTACATTCGGCTGATAACTACTAAATTTTTTATTTTTGGCTGGAATGTTAATATCATAATCTGCATTATCGACTTTTTACTTTCGGTTGGACTAATACAATCTGCATTATCGACTTTTCACTTTCGGCTGGCAACTTTCGGCTAACTATAACTGTATCTGGAGCAATTCGTTAGTTTAGATGAAACAAGTTAACAACGAACAAGAACAATGAACAGGTTTCTTCCTTTTCACTTCTAGAATTTAAAAATGAAGTAATTTGTTGGCTCAAATTTCACCACACTACATATTAATACATTCAACAGAATGCATGCATTGCACCGTTTAGTGGTTGTAGCTTCCGTTCTCGCCGATTTAATGAGAAAAGAGATTCCCGAAAAGAGTTTCACCTTACTGGGCCAATATAGTTTTGATCCTCAATTCATTATTCATTGGTACCACAATATTAAGCTACATTATTTTTATTTTAAAATTTTGAGCAGCTTTAATCTATAATTAATTTAACTCTCCTTATTTTTGTCGTACAATATTTTATTGAAAATTTAACTTGAAGACAAAATATTCAGATAAATATAAAAATTATTTTGAGCAAAAACGTTGACAAAAATTGAGCAACACCTGTTGAATTGGTAATTACTTGTATGATTAATTATTGAATTAGTTTAGTTCAAGATCGCAGTTCAAACTAGTCGAGTTTGTCGATAAAGACCAATGACTGAACCCACTCAATTTAATTCTGAGTCTTCAAGCTTAACCAAATCTTCAATTTTATCTGGACTAGTCATTAAATCGTCCAAATAGGAGTCCGTGATAGCAAAACTGTTTCTATTTGTTGCTGTAATAGGTTGTGTTTTTTGGTTTCGTCTTTAAGTAGGGTGATTCCAAAGGCTTGAAAATCTTCCTGCAGCATTGCGAACATATATCGATTTGAAATACCTTAGATTTTATGATGAGTTGGTTCGCTAAGTGAAGGATCTATTTTCTATTATTCTAAACAACTATACCATATAAAAATGAATAAATTTGGATGATCATCATGAAACATGACAAAACTAATATCTAAAGGATATCATTTCGCATCAATTTCCCGAATAAAATTTATCTAACCTTCATCTAAACAATTTGTTTATAGACTATTTGAGCTTTTCGTGATGAATAGACGTTCTAGAGGTGGCCTCAGTCAATCAGAAGCTACGGCCCAACAACAATGACTTTCTCGACGGCAAATGGGAGATTTTACATTGTTCACCTTTTTCCAGTTATCCAATTTTTCGAAACCGGTTCAATCCGCGCAGTTATCATTGAACATAGCAACCATTATTCTATTAAGAAATCTTGCACCTTAGTAGAGTAGAATTGCAACTCCAAATGTCGTTCCTTTTGCAATTTTTGACGCATTTCGCCAGATAACTATATAGATCAAATTATTCAATTAATGCGGAAAATACACTAATTTTATTACAGAAAAACATTTTTCTTCATTTTTCGTTTGTCGAAACCCATTTTACGTCTATCCAAACGAGGCTATATTATTTCAAACTCAGGTAGACCATAAAACTAATAGCAAATTATAGCCACTTATATCATATAAATTAACAAAATTCTTACCTTGTAAACACCAGACATAATAATGTTGCCGATAATATTGTCAATTGCTGAGATAATGCTGATTGTGATTTTTGCATAGCACGATGAAGATCATTCTGCAATTAAAAAACAAAATTTACATTTGTCCTCGACACAACACAAATGGCATTAAATTTACTTACAAACATATTTTCTAGGGACCGCTTCGCTAGCCAACAATTTAAAAATACAGGAATAAAAAGATGTCTTAGCGGTGGCCATAATATCTATCGAAATAAATATGATTCGATTATAATGCTATAAGCACATCTCAAAATATTAATAACTTACCGTCAATGGAAATGGTATTGTTGTAACTAATTCTAATATAAAATGAAACGAAAGTATTTGTTGCCATATGTTACCCTGCGAGCAGAAAGAAGAGAAAACCAAAAAACAAAATGTTAAAAAATTTATTGGTAAAAGCTTTGTTTTACGAATTTGCTTTAATAAACTTTAATTAATAAATACATAATTTATTTATGTATATTCGAAAAGCTTAGCACAACAAAAACGAAAGTTTAATCAAATGGAAGAACCCAACAAGAAAATCATTTAATTTTGATGTATTCTGTGTGTACACAAGTTCAGAGAACATACAATATACCCATATACAGAACGCATAAATACAACAAAAACAATCTGAATTTTTTTTTTTTTAGGATCTTCCATAATTTAGCAACGATAGCAGCTGGAGATAATAGATTTATTCTATGTTTATTGTTTATGAACACAAAATATTGATCGATGTCTTGCCGATTTTGCAATTTGTCAGCATTTTCTTTTGTTTTGTTTCATTGTTTATAAACGGTATAATTTATATAAATTGACATTTAAGGGGTTGAACAAACTGTGGTTGTTTAAAAATGAATTTGTTATGATTTAATCGAAAAGATTTAGGGGAAACAGGTGTTTTCGTAAAATTTAAACGTAAATTAAAAGTCTTATGCAGATATTTAACAAGAACCTGAAACTAAAATGGATTTTTGCATTTTAAATACTTGTACTATGTTTAGCCTGATTTCATTTCCAAATTCTAAAATTTCTTGTTCTAATTTTTGATTTAAATTTTAATCTTCTGACTTTCATATTGAAAGCGGCTATAATTTTTTCTCCTGCACCAAACACCAATCAAAATTCAATTATTATGTTCATAAATTCTTATCTGTTGAACTAATTTTAAAGTACTAATTTCAAGAAAAAATCATCAACCTTTGCCCTTTCGAAATGAGAAAGCCCAATAATTTATAAGGTCCTTGCAAATTCAAGAAATCACACAAATTTTAAAAAATTACAGAACCTGAAAATATTAAAACATTTTAAGAATTAAAAGTTTTAAAGAATTTTGTTAACTTGTACAAATAGAATTGGAGAATTTGAAAAATTTGAGATACGAGTATTTAAAAATTTATATAACGTGTCAATACTTTTGACGAATTTTAAGGATTTGTAAAATTTGATATTATTGTTACAATTTTAATTATTTTAGGAATTTAACAAATTGAGAAATTATCTAAGCAAATTTACCATAATTGGAATTTTAAAAAAAATGTTAAAAATTTGAAAATTTTTGAGGAAAGTGTAATCCTGAGCAGTAGAGGAGTTTAAATAGTTTACAAAAAAATAATTTACAGAAAATTAGACGGAGTTTATGATTATTTCTCTGCAAATTATGAGAAATTGAAATACTTGAAGAAACAACTCCATTACGGCTGATTATTCGATCCCCGAAGACAGTGTGCAAAAGACCGATTGTTTCGTTTGCTGCGTGGCAAGTTGCGCCGTCCTGTTGAAACCAAATGTCGTGTGTGTCCTCCTCTTGAATTCTGGATAACAAAAACTCGTTTATCCTGGCTCGGTAACGCTCCTCCATTGACTGTAAGGGAGACTCCTTACTCATTTTCGAAAAAAATTTGCCCAATGATGCCGCCGGTTCAAAATCCACACCAAACAGTCACTCGTTTTGGATGCATCGGCTTCTCCATGGTTACTTGTGGATTTTTTGAGCCCCAAATGCGACAATTTTGCTTGTGGACATGGCCTCCGAGGTAAAAATGAGCTTAGTCGGAAAAGATAATTTTTCGGTAAAAATGCTCAATTTCTTCCAAGCGTTCCACAGCCCAACCAGCGAACCGAAAACAGCTCATGCACTAATTGAACTTTGTACTGCGAAAAATGTTCAATCCTTAGATCACGATGACGAGTTGATGTTGATGGATGCTCAGACAAATTCTGAGCAACAGCTGCAGGCATTTCATTTATACTGAATTGTTCACGTAAATTTCTTACAGTTTGGGTAGGACCCACCACTTTGAAAGTGAGTTTTCAATATTTCCAAATTTTGTGCAAGCGTAAAGCGATATATTTAACACGTTGTCATAACACGAATGATTTAGGTGTTGCCACACTCGAAATAACCGGTAGTGGAAATTGCATACGCTAGATGGACCACCCGTTACCTATGTATATAAATAATTATTAAAGAAACTAGAAGAAATTTCTCCAGATAAAATTTGTTGAATTTGTGGAAGGCGCCAAATTTTAAAAAATCGAAAAAGCTAAAAATATTAAAAAAATTTCAAAAATTTTGTCTATTCGAGAATTTCTAGAATTGGAATCATTTAAAGAATTTTTAAAAAAAACTTGAAATTTGAAAAACTTGAGAATTAAAGAATTTGTTATATTCAAAGAATTTGATAAACTCAAAAGACGTTACTAACTGTACGCTTCGAAGGAATTGAAATAAATAAAAAAATGGAAAATTTCAATAGATCGGTAGATTTAAAAAGGTTGCAAATTTTTTAGAATTTGAAGTGATAAACACTATATGTCTATCATTCATCAACAGTATTTATATCTTTGAAATTTTTCAAAGATGGACAAGAAAATATTTCAAGAATTCAAAGCATTTGGTGTGTATGGTGTTAACGAATATGTAAAATTTTCAGACATCCTAAAAATTGTAGAATTTTGAAGATTTGTGAAATTTGTAAAATGAAACTTTAGAGAATTTGAGAAATTTGAAAACATATCTCAGATTTCAGATCACTTTAAAAATTTTCGAGTTTTTCAATAATGATTTTAAAAGGACTTGTGAAATTAACTTACTATGAAGAAAATGCAGAAAGTGATGAATTTAAAATCGATATATAATAAGAATTTATAGAATTTAAAATATTTAATTTAATTGAAAGAATTTAAATTTACAAACCTGAACAATTTGACGAAGTTTTTAAAGACATTAGGCGAATTTTCCCTAAAAATTTGAAAATTAAACCATTTTGTAAAAATAAATGTTTCGAAAATTTTCCAATTTATTGTAGAATTTTTAAAATTAATAAAACTGGAATATGAAATTTTATAAATTCTAAGAATATTTACTATTTGAGAACTAAAGATTTGGAAATTTTAAAACATTAGACAAATGTTGGTTTACTGTACAGAGAATATCTGAAATTCTGAAAATTACTGGACTAATTTAAATAACTTAGAACTTTGAAGATATTTAAGATTTTACAGAAAATTTTCAAAATTTATGGGAATTGAAAAATTTTTGGGGTTTAATAATTTTCAAAGGATTTTAATCTATATATGTATATAAAATACAAAAAAAATGTTTCTACCTTCGTCCGTTATAGACTTTGTAATCATCCAACCGATGTGTCCCAAACCGGTTTTATTTGAAAGGCAATAATGTGAAGATGGTTCTAGACCACCATCGGTCCATTCATGAAGTCGATTTTCGACTTTTCCAATACAAACATTTTCAACCTCAAATGAATTTGTTACTCGCCAATGAATTAAAAACCTTAGTTGACGCATAATCTGTCAACAAAAAAATCAATTATCTGTCATTCTCATAATAAATAAAAAATATTAGTTATCAAAAATGCCACCGAAAATAGCTGTAATTGGAAGAAATACAGCAAATGCGAAACGAAAAAGAGCCGAAAGAGCAGCCGAAACGCCCGAACAATGTGAAGTGCGTTTGGAGTCACACTGACTGGGCTGAGAGATCAGCAGTCAAGAGCAACCGAAACACCCGAACAACGTGAAATGCGATTTTAGTCAAATAGGTTGAAAGAGCGGCAGTCAAGAGCAGTAGAAACACCCGAACAACATTAAGCACGTCTAGAACAAGTTCGAACCAGAGCCACTACAACAAGAGCTGCTGAAACTCCTTAACAGCATGAAAACCGGCTTGAAGGTTATCAATTATGAGCGGCTCAAACGAGTCAAAGAATCGATTTTTTGTTGGCGGCATTCAATTATGACAAAGACTGCGACTACACTCATCATCCGAATGTTGTGATCGGGCCGATGAGCACTCTTTGTTTGTACTGCCATACGCACTGAGCATGTGCTGTTCGAATGGTAAAGTCAAGTTGTCACCGCTTTGAGCCACCTGAACCACTTATAAGCTACGTTTCTGGCAATACAGCTTTGTCCAAACATTTATTGGAAAACATTCGGAAATACAATTCGAGCTTTTAAATGACTTCATTCGGAGCTACAAGCATTGTTAGGTTTGTTTGTTTTTTTGGTTTTTATATAAAAAACTACATCAAAAATAAAATATTTCTCCAGGTTTTACACCAACATTCAAAGTCCAAGGACAAGTTTACCACCAAATCGGTTCGCTTCTTCCACAACAGATCAAGACTCCAAGCTTTTGCAGATTTATTTCACAGAAGATGAAAAAGAAGAAGTTGACCAACGTTGCGCTGTTATCAAGGGAATACGACGTGTAATTATTTTAAATTTGCAACGTTTATTTCACCAGCATAATCATTTGGTTAAACTATTCAAAGTCGCCTTAGATCAAATGCCTTCAGAGGATTATAAAGTCAATGAACGACGCTTTAATGTTCCAACGATAAACGAAGTGGCAGTCTACATGGTTGTAAGTGAATTCAATCGGCGAGTCATCATAATTCAAGGACGAAATACAAATTTGCAACGTGTCTCTGAAACACACCGATCGTATGATACTCTCCAATATCCAATACTGTTTTGCAAGGTGAAGATGGATACCATTTCAACGTCATGCAGATAAACTCTGTCACTGGTGCAGCAACAACAAAAAAGGTTTGTTATTTTACTTTGAAGTAAATATCGTCCAAAATACATAAATGAGTTTGTCTCTTTATATATAGGGAAATTATTATGCATATCGCATTATCATAAGAGCTCAACAATCCAATCACATTTTGAAATGCCGTAAACTATTTCATCAGTTCATTGTTGACGTGCACACCAAAATTGAAAGCGAGGGCTTCTGTACATTCGTTTGAACCAAAAGAAATTGCGTGTCGAAGATTATATTCATTTGTGCGATGCAATTGCAAATGATGGAAACGCTGCCAACATTGGTCAAATGTGCATACTTACTGCTTCGTATACTGGAAGCCCAAGACATATGCATGAGTATGCTCAAGATGCTTTGACGTATGTTCGAAGATACGGGCGACCAGATCTTTTCATCACATTTACGTGTAATTCAGCTTGGTCGGAAATCAACGATTTGATATCGCCTGGTCAGTCATCGCATCACAGACTTGATCTGACAGCAAAAGTTTTCAAGCAAAAACTAATGAAACCCAGTGCATTGCTAGATATATTCGATTAAATGGCAAAAACGGGGTTTACCGCACGCTCATATTCTAATTTGGCTGAAAGAAAAAATTGTTCTAACTCAAATCGATAGTGTTATATCTGCTGAACTACTGAATCAACAAAAAGATCCGAAACTTATTGACGTTGTCTTCAAGAACATGATTCACGGCCCATGCGGCGCATTGAATATGAGTTCGCCTTGCACGAAAAGATATCCACGCGATTTGAGTGATGAAACTGAAACTGGTGAGGATGGATATCCGAAATACAGACGACCAAAGCCAGAATATGGACGATTCACCACCACCATTAAAGTAAGAAACGTTGATATTGACATTGATAACAGATGGATTGTTCCATACAGTCCAATACTGTCAAAAACATTTCAAGCTCATATCAATGTGGAATACTGCAACTCCGTAAAATCCATTAAGTACATATGCAAATATGTTAACAAAGATAATGACATGACAGTGTTCGGGCTTTCAAATCGAATCGATGAAATCACTCAATTTCAGATGGGTCGTTACATCAGCAGTAATGAAGCTGTCTGGCAAATTCTTAATTTCGGTATTCACGAACGATATCCAACTGTCCAACATCTTGTTGTTCATTTAGAAAATTGTCAACGTATTTGTTTTACAGAAAAAATGCCGAAGAACGAGCAGCACAGCCACAAAATACAACACTTATTTCTCTTTTTCAATTGTGACAAGCTGATAATTTTGCGAAAACATTGCTGTATCATGCAATTCCAAAATATTACACTTGGAGCACAACAAGCAAAATCCTATGCTGGTGTTCGTTCATCTGATGCATTGGGTCGAGTATATACTGTACATCCAAATAACGCTGAATGTTAATATTTGAGAATGTTGCTTCAGACAGTCAAAGGTCCAACATTATTCCAAGCTTTGAAAACGGTTAATGAAGAAATATGTGAAACGTACAGAGAAGCATGTTATCGACTCGGCTTACTTGAAAACGATCAGCATTGGGTTTCGACATTGGCAGCAGCAGCTCTCACGTGCCTTCCGCCACAAATTCGCACGCTGTTTGCAATTATTTTAACGAATTGTGTGCCTTCTGATCCAAAAAATCTTTGGCAAAAGAATAAAGAAAGCATGAGTGACGATATATTAAGCCAAACACGTAGAACGAATCCGAATGTGGAAATCCAGTTTTCGGATGACATTTTTAATGAAGCACTCATACAACTTGAGGATAGATGTATTTCGATCAACAACAAAATTCTTTGCCAGCTTGGACTACCAGCACCGACACGTGATCGAAACAATGTTCATGACAGAGATTTGGTACGTGAACGACAATTCTTGCTCAATTTGATACTCGCTGAAATTCATCAACACCAGCCGATGAACTAAATGCAAGTTTGAAAGCATCATATCTTTGGAGACATGTAGAGAAACTTACATTGTCGACAAATATGCAGGTGTATTTACTTCATGATGCTGCTGCGCAAATATTCGTCAAACCGCTTATGGATATGGGCGATGGAAAACTTCCGATTGATCCGACTACACGTGAAATATCTTTTCCAGCAAACTTTTACAAACAATTTGAAAAATCATGATTGGCTTTGCGAACGAGCAATTTTGGCTCCGAAGAATGATAATGTCAACAAAATAAACAATTAAATTTAATTGAAGCTACCTGGTGAAGTTGTCAAGTACAAATCGATTGACACAGTTATAGATGAGGAACAAGGTGTTAACTATCCAATAGAGTTTCTTAAATCTTTGGAACCATCTGGAATGCCACCACACATATTAACTTTAAAAGTTGGTTCACCGTTGATGCTCATTTGCAACTTAGATCCACCGAAATTGTGCAACAGAACAAGACTTGCTGTTAAAAAACTATCGCCGAATTTAATCGAGCCACAATCATCAGCGGCAAATGTAAAGGAGAAGATGTGCTGATACCACGAATTCCAATGATTTCAACCGATTTGCTCTTCGATTTCAAGCAATTACAGTTTCCAGTGCGTCCGGCTTCTGCCATAACCATCAACAAGGCTAAAGGCCAATCGCTAAATGTTGCTGATTTGAACTTAGAAAATTCCTGTTTTTCGCACGGCCAATTATATGTTGCTTGCTCCAGAGTTGGAATGCCGAAAAATCTTTATGTTTACACACCTATCGAAAAAACTCAAAATATTGTTTATCACCATTATGATAAAAAAGTTAATAAACAAACAAAATGTATTTCTTTTTT
Source organism: Tipula vernalis (assembly GCA_958295665.1). Classification (NCBI taxonomy): domain Eukaryota; kingdom Metazoa; phylum Arthropoda; class Insecta; order Diptera; family Tipulidae; genus Tipula; species Tipula vernalis. Next base: position 39,088,823 of record OY282560.1, read on the forward strand.
TTTGCCTAGTAGCACATGTCGGGTATCCGCTAATTATTAATATAAAAATTGGAAATAATATTTCGGAAAATGTATAAAGTCATTTCTCGAAGTGTTGCATAACTTTTAAAATGTTGATAAATTTCTTTTTAATTTGAATTTAAGCGTTTTACATATCTAAAAAATTTGAAAAATTTGAAAACATCGAAAATTTGGAGACAGAAAAATTTTCAGAATTTACGGAATTTGAGAATTTTGAAGATCTCAAAAAATTTGGGGAAGAATAAATTGTTTTTTAAAGAAATTGAAAAAATTAGAGTGAATTCTAGAATTTAAATCATTTAAAAAATTTTAAAAAATTTAAGGTTTCAAAAAATTTTCAGAATTGGGAAATCAGTGGAATATAAATAACTTGAAAATTGTACAATATAATATTCTCAAAGAATTTGATAACCTAAAGAAAAAAATTTAATAGCTAGAAAAGTTTTAAAAGGTAACAAAATTTTTAGGATTTGAAGAGATTCAGAAACTAAAAGAGAATTTAGAACAATTAGAAAAAATTAGGAATTTAGAAAATTTTGGATATTTTTGAAAGATGTTAAAAGAATTTTGTGATTTAAAATCTTCGAAGAATTCTAATAATTAAATGAATTCAAAGCATTTTAAGAATTTTTAGGAAAATTTAAACAATATAGTGCATTTGAAGCATTATAAATACTTTGTAAGTTTAAAAATTTGAAATTTTTTCAATTTCGAAATATTGGATAACTTTTCAAAATTTATCTTCAAGGTTTAAAAAATTCAAAGTATTTATAAGGTTTATGAATTTAAGGAACTTAAGGAATACATAAGAATTGATAGTATTGAAAATTTCATAGAATTTTTGAGTTAAAATATGAACATTAAGTTATTCTGGTATGTACGTATGTACATACGAGTATATACCACATATACCTCTTCGTATAAAATTTAAAAATGAAGTTTCGAAAATATGTGATGATGTGATAAATTTGGGTAAACATAAATAATTGAAAGATGACTTTAGAATTTTAATATCATAAAAATCGTTTAAGAAAGTTTTAAGCAATTTTAGAATTTAAAAAATTAAAACTGTAGAGAATTTGAAAGTAAATTTACATAAATAAATAAATAAATATAACATAAATTTGCTTTATGAATTTATGGAGAATTGCAACTTTGCGAAACTTGATAAATAAATTGTGTAATTATAAATTATTATAGAGATAAATTTTAAATTTTTTGGTTGAACGATTTTAAATTATTATTGAAATTTTAATTATTTGAGGAATTTAAAATTGAAAAAATTTGAGATTTTGGTTAGTTTTACGGTTTTTGGAAACTAAGAGAAATTTAGCTATTTAAGCAGTTAAGCTTATTAAAGGATTTCAACACATTTGTAATTTCTGACAGGAAAATGTTTGAAAAATTCAAAGCATTTCGTGCTGATAGTGGTGAGGAATATTCAAAATTTAAAAAATTTGAAAATTCATAAAATCGAATATTTGAAGAATTTCTAGATATTTACGTGTTTGTGGGTTTTATAAAATGGAACTTGTAGAAATTTCACTATTTTGAAAAATTTTGAAATGTTTGAACAATAATTCTTCAATAATTATGTTAATAGGTGTTAAAATCAATAAATTTAATGAATTTCCAGAATTTGGAAAACACACATTACCAAATTGGAAAATTGGAAATTAACAAACTTGAACAATTTTGCGAGGTAGTTGAAAAAATTACTGAAGTGTTCCGAAAGATTTTTTGCCATTAAGAAATTTGAAAACTTCTAAGCTTTGAGATATTTGATAATAATTTTGAGATCTAAGAATTTCAAAAAAATTTAGGGTTTAAAATTTTTTTAAGATTTTTAGAATTTAAAAAACCGAGAAATTATGGTAGTTTAAAATTTTAAGAATTTTACTATTTGAGAATTAAGGAATGGAAAAAATTTTAACTTGATATTGATGGGTTGGCAAAATAATATAATTATTTAATGAATTGGGAAAAATTTGTGAAATTCCAAAAAAAAATTTGAGGAATTTATAGAATGTTGGACCAAAAACGATGTAATACCGAGACGTCTAATGAACATTTATTTTCAAAAAATAAATAAACAACAACAATAAATGGAAACTACAGTAGAACTGTAATAACCTTATCTTCTTAATCCCTTTAAATCAGACTCTCTGCTGTTAATTTCTTCTTACCTCTTACTTCTTCTTGATTTGCGTTTGACTTTGAATTGAGTATGCTCAACGAGTATAAAAATTTAAAAAACAAATCTAACAAAAATTCGCATTTCTCACTACTTTTATTTTTGTTTATTTTTTGTATTTACAATTTTTATGTGTGAGTACGTACATCAATTCATACAAAATTTGTGATACATAGTTTGAAACAAATAAATAAAAAACATTATGCTGGATACATAGAAAATAAACGCTCCTCGTATATATAGTTTCCTAATAAGTTTTTGTTATTGGTTTTGGATTTTTTAACCTTTATTTAACCTTTTCCCGGCTGAATAAAAAAAACTTCAAATTTCGGCTGGAGTTCATATTTTGTATATGAAAATAAAGCGAATTTATGTTACTAACATGGGTGTACATTGCGTTATGAACTATTTGTTGTGCCAAGCTGGGAATATACATTTGATTAGGATACTTACTAAATGTGGCATTCTAAATTGATTTTTACATGAAGTTCTGGATTATGGCCAAGTATAATGGAACTTGTCTATTTCTCAACCGCTTATAATGAAATTTTGTATGTGCGTTTGAAATTGGATTTTAAAACGATTTTTGGAAGAAGTTCTGACATATGACCAAGAATGATGGTACTTGCCTATTTCTCAACCGATTATGATGAAATTTGACAGGTGCATTAAAAATGGGATTCTAAAATGATTTTTGGGTGAAGTTCTGAAACATGGCCAAGTATAATGGAACTTGCCTATTTCTCAACTAATTATGATGAAATTCGGTTTGTGCGTTGGAAATTGGATTCTAAAATGATTTTTGGATGAAGTTCTGGAATATGGCCAAGTAAGATGGAACTTGGCTATTTCTAAACCGATTATGATTAAATTTGACTTGTACAGTGGAAATGGGATCTTCAAATGATTTTTAGATGAAGTTCTGGAATATAGCCAAATATGATGTAACTTGTCTATTTCTTAAGCGATTTAGATGAAACTTGACACGTGCGATAGAAATGGGATTCTAAAATGATTTTTAGATGAAGTTCTGGAATATGGCCAAGTAGAATGGAGCTTGTTTATTTCTTGAACGATTTTGATGAAATTCGACTTGTACGATGGAAATGAGATCTTCAAATCATTTTTAGATGAAGTTCTGGAGTAAGGCTAAGTAGGATGGAACTTGGGTATTTCTTAACCGAGTACGATAAAATTCTACTTGTATGATGGAAATGGGATCTTCAAATGATTTTTAGATGAAGTTCTGGAATATGGCCAAGTAGGATGGAAGTTGGCTATTTCTTGAACGATTTTGACGAAATTCGACTTGTATGATGGAAATGGGATCTTCAATTGATTTTTAGATGAAGTTCTGGAATATGGCCAAGTAGGATGGAACTTGGCTGTTTCGTGAACGATTTTGATGAAATTCGACAAGTGCGATAGAAATGGGATTCTAAAATGATATTTAGATGAAGTTCTGGAATATGGTCAATTAGGAAGGGATCGGTTATTTCTCAATCGATTAAGATAATTTTTTACTTGTGTGTTTACAGAGGAATACCATTTTGTGAACAATTAAAATTGTTGGTTTAGAAATTCGATATGAAGTTTTGCAAGTATGTCAAAGGTGTTAAAGATTTTTTCTATTAGATTGATTATTTACTAGAAGATATTTTTCCGCAATTATTTAAAAAACACTTTTGATTGAAATATAATGTGACTCTAAAGAAATAAAATAAACTTTGTTTGGGGGATTTTACTAACAATTGAGCTAATAAAAAGTAAAATGAGGGGGCATTAGAATAAATATTACCTGTCGCACCGTCGCTCAATTAGCAAAGCTGGTTAGAAACACTTTCTATACAATAAGCATTGAGAAGCATAATAGAGATTGGCTGACAAGAATCTCTATTTGAATTGCGCAAGAGCCGGTCTTTCTTATTTTTAGAATTCTTTTAATATAGAATTTAAAATTAGTATAGGCAAAGCGAGAAAACGCTAGTAATAAAGCAGAAAGGGTTCTAAATATGACGAAATTGACAATTCTGTACTACACCTATTCATGCAGTCATCTTTTTCGGCCATAACACAGCTTTTCGAAATTGTTTTTGTAACACTACACAAGCATCATGAATAACTGAGATAGTATTGGGCGCTATCAGCTCTACCAACTGTTGGCAACATGTTGACTAAAATAACCCTGTTGTTTTCTGAATGCCCCGATTTATCGAAAATTCCATGGCTATGTTATGTATCGAATGTCATTTTGCCCCTTAGTAAATTTTGAAAGCCACCATGTTGCGGGACCTGAAAGCATCCAATGACACCCATTTCCAAGCCGTTGAAAGCTTACTAAAAGCGATTGTGTTGGAGTCAGTGGTTTAATTTTCCACTTTGTTTTTTAAAGCCAACATATCAAAAATTCCTCGATCTCATACTGTTTGAATAATAATTCAAATCAAATCATTTTTGACGTCAAGAACGACGTGATGATAATTATCTTTAGCAAAAATCATGGAACATATCTAACACCTGATAAAGAAAAGCACATAAGCAGCACGGTTATTGTACAGTTGAAATTGTAATTAAATAAATATTTTATACAAAAACCGCTAATACGCTATAAAGCAAATTAATTAATGAAATATGAATATGTATTATTAGGTAAAAGTAATATTAAATATAAGTGATAATTATATTAATTATTATAATAAGTGATATATGCAAAATGAAAATTTTTTGATCGAATAGACCCCTTGTTTGATTCATAAATTTATTTTAGAATTATGTTCATTTTACACTTTACAGGGATACTAACTACAGTTTCGTTAATTAGACAACAATTTAAAATGATCAGTCGATCAAGAAGCTATAGTAATATTTTTTGACGTTTTCTCTAAATAGGAAAATCCATGAAAACTTGGGAACTTTGCTTTAAAATTAGATTAACCTATACCAGGAGGGATGTGCGTGAGATTTTTATTCCAGAAATAATGGAAAGATCCCCTGAGGATGTTAGGCCTTACAGATCCATTAGCCGCACATTATTTATTCTAAAAACCAAACCTTACATAAAATACCGGTTCAGTAGATTAGATTCAACGACTTCACGCGACGTGACCTCATAAAATGATGACACACTCCGGAACAAAGAGGTACTATTATGTTCATTCATTGATATTCCACGGGCTTTTCATAATACCAAATTCAAAGTCCTTCCGGAACAAGGACAATCATGGGGTATAGACTCGGCCTGATCCTATAAGTAGTTTGCTTCTTTGTAGCATCATGAATAACATGAGATGTTATAATAATTAATAACAAAATGTTTAATAATAACTATTACTTCTATTTTGGTTCTCACCTCACCGAGAAATACTATGCAAATGCGAGATTTGTATGAAATTTTTCTGTGAGGTGAGAACCATAATCGGGCTAAGAGTTAAACAAAGTTTATTTTATTTCTTTAGAGTCACATTATATTTCAATCAAAAGTGTTTTTTTAAATAATTGCGGAAAATGGTATTCCTCTGTAAACACACAAGTAAAATTTTATCATAATCGATTGAGAAATAACCGACTCCCTTCCTAATTGACCATATTCCAGAACTTTTTCTAAATATCATTTTAGAATCCCATTTCTATCGCACTTGTCGAATTTCATCAAAATCGTTCAAGAAATATCTAAGTTCCATTCTACTTGGCCATATTCCAGAACTTCATCTAAAAATCAATTAAAGATCCCATTTCCATCACACAAGTCGAATTTCATCAAAATCGTTCAAGAAATAGCCAAGATTCATCCTACTTGGGCATATTCCAGAACTTCATCTAAAAATCATTTGAAGATCCCCTTTCCATCGTATAAGTAGAATTTTGTCGAAATCGTTCAAAAAATGGCTAACTTCCATCCTACTTGGCCCCAATACAAAACTTGGCCACATTACAAAACTTCTTCTAAATATCATTTTAGAATCCCATTTTTATCGCACTTGTCGAATTTCATCAAAATCGTTCAAGAAATAGACAAGTTCCATTCTACTTGGCCATATTCAAGAACTTAATCTAAAAATCATTTGAAGGCCCCATCTCCATCATACAAGTCGAATTTCGTCAAAATCGTTCAAGAAATAGGCAAGTTCCGTCCTACTGGGCCATATTCAAGAACTTCATCTAAAAATCATTTGAAGATCCCATTTCCATCATATAAGTCGAATTTCGTCAAAATCTTTGAAGAAATAGGCAGGTTCCATTCTACTTGGCCATATTCCAGAACTTTTTCTAAATATCATTTTAGAATCGCATTTTTATCGCACTTGTCGAATTTCATCAAAATCGTTCAAGAAATATCCAAGTTCCATCCTACTTTGTCATATTCCAGAACTTCATCTAAAAACATTTGAAGGTCCCATTTCCATCGTACAAGTCGAATTTCATCATAATCTGTTGAGAAATAGACAAATTCCATACTACTTGGCCATATTCCAAAATCTTTTCTAAAAATCATTTTAGAATCCCACATTTAGTCAGTGTCGTACTCAAACGTATATTGCTGGTTGGCCACAATAAATAACCCATAACCCAATGAAAACCCATCGTTAATTTGTTAATAAAGAAAAAAACAAATAATTCCCTTTATTCACCGGTCGTGATTCAATTAATACCAGTTTAGCTCTAAATATGTAAACAAATGATCATTTTTTGTTTTATGACGACACTCTATTCTAGTATTAAAGGAGACCTTTAAATTACAACAAGAAGTAAAAAAACGAAAACTAAAAACAAATACAAAAATGGTTCATTCGCTTTTTCTCTATTTAGTTACATACACGTGGCAGAATTGTGTGACGTCACGAACACGTGACTCGAAACATCGAGCTAACCTTGTTTGAATCATGCTCATCGGTGTACCAGCGCATACTAACTAGTTTACCACACGAAAATTTTTCTGAATACATATTTTTGACCTCGCTCAAAACAATCTCGTATTAGTTGAAGAGTAAATTTAGTCAAAGAGAGAATTATGTTTTTGTGGTTTCAAGTATATTGCGTAGGGGCTCACTGTATTGTTCGAAATATAATTTCTACACTCAAATAGGTATTTTCTACACCCAACTAATTTGAATGTTTATTTATTCGACATGAGACGTCTCTATGAAATCTACTATAGTTTTTGGTTGGACTTTGAGGATACAAAAAGTATGGTATAGTAATTTTGGTATTTTAAAGTTTCTTAAAAGTTAAAAAATTGCGTTTCAAAAATTTAAAAATTTTGATAAATTTGTTAAAGACATTGCAAATTTGAAAATATAGAACACTTGAAAGAATAACGGAACTTGAGAATTTTGAATAAATTAGAGAATTTGAACTAAATTAAGTAGCTTTTATGAATTTATTACAATGAATTCTAGAATTGACTGAATTTGATGTTTAAAAATTTTTGTAGAGACTGCGAAATTTGATGAATATAAAGAATTCCAAACAATCGTCACATTTGATATTTAGTTACGGAATTTAAAAAATTTGAGACATTTGAAAGATTTGATGAATTCGAAGTATTTGATTCAAGTCAACGAGGCATTAGATGTGAAGTATTCAAAAGTATCGACCGAAGGATATTTTATACAATTGGAAGTCCAGTAGATTTTATAGATAACTTAAGGAATTATTATTATTTTTTTTTGTAAATAGGGAATTCGAAAAATTGCACAATTTTGGAATTATTAGTAGAAGAAAAACTAGAAAATTTACAGAATTTGGTTATATTTCAGAATGTGGAAATAACTTTGTGGAATTTGAAAAAAATCTTGAAGCTGAATTTAAAGAATTTGAAAATTTTGAATATATTTAAGATTTCCAAAAATTTAAAGAATTTAGAACAAAGAATTTTAATATTTTAAATTTATTAATATTGAATTAGAAAAATGTTTGGAATTTGAACAATTTAAAGTACTTGAAACTTGAAGAATTGAAAGGATAAGTTTAAAAAAATCAGTACATTCGGAAAAATGAAAACACAGTTAAGATTCAAATGGCAGATATGAAGTTGGATGTTAAAGTAGGTATTATCGTATTTAAAAATTAGTTTATTAAAAATATGGAATAGGCTTAAGCCGCATTCTCGAAAAATGTCGACAATATCTTTCAATTTTCTTAGTAATTTTAGGAAAATATGAGGAAAATTAATTCCATTAAGTTCTTCTGTTGTGAAACTACCAAAAAGTTACTGTCGACAGTTTTTCAGTATGTAACATCAAATGATTTAATTGTATTTAACATAATTTGTAAGGTCAATACACTATCATTATAATTAACTTATACATAAATCAAAAATTATAATGTAGAATGAGTATAAATTTATCACAAAAACAAATAAATTTTCGTTAATTACCCAAACATTTATTAAACATTTTTAAAAAAAAAATTTTTTTTTTTGAAGCGGAGTGACGTAAGTGATCTTTTTATAATTAATATTATTTCGTATAATCACAAAACACCAACAGTTTTCACTTACTTAAAAATAAAAAAACCAAAATTTTATTTTTGAATTTATTTACTTTTATTTATTTAAAATTACAACTAGTTTCGATCTTGTAAAGATCATCTACAGGTAATTTTTTGCAATCGAATTGCAAAAAATTACCTGTAGATGATCTTTACAAGATCGAAACTAGTTGTAATTTTAAATAAATAAAAGTAAATAAATTCAAAAATAAAATTTTGGTTTTTTTATTTTTAAGTAAGTGAAAACTGTTGGTGTTTTGTGATTATACGAAATAATATTAATTACCCAAACATTTACTAATTATATCCTTCCAATTAAGGTTTATTAAGTAAAAATATTAAATTTCTGTATAATATTGAATAAATGTCTTAATTGACACTTACATAAACAATTTATTAAAGCAATAAATTTTTAATTGACGAATTTAAATATTATTTGCAAATTATCCGGGTGGCCTCTACACTAGAAATCTTTAATTAAAACTTTTTAACTTTGGATTAGTAATTATTGAAAAAACTAAAAAATAAAACGTGATCCAATTATTGTTTTATTTATAAACAACAACTAGATAAAAGTTTTTTATGTACATGTGTTTTTTATGATATCAAATTGTTATCTTTATTTTTCATCTGTTTATAAGTATTGTGTGGTATGATAACAAAATTTTTAACGAATTAATCAATTTATTTTTCTATATTGGTTCAGTTATTGTTGCTATTTTCTGTGAAGTTTACGTCGTAACAGATAAACTTGTTGTGATGGATTCTTTGATGTGACCAATTTAGATATTGATTACTTCAAAATAGAAAATTGTTATTTTTGTATTTTATTTGGCTCTTTTATTACGAGTATATACGAGTACTTCAATATTCAGGTCAATAGGTAAATGTTTTTTTTATGTACATGGTGAAATGTTACGAAAATAATATTATCGATTACTAATCTCTAAGCTTTTAAACAAAATTTATAAATGGATTAAGTTCAACTTTGTGCAGGTTATTATGCCTCGAAGTCGTTCTTAAAAGTAAGTGCTCCTGGGGCCATTTAAATATTACAGAGTCGGCAAAATTATGTCAGCGTACTGCCAACTTCAAACAGAGTAATCAGTAGACCGGATGCACATAGTTTGAGCTTTTGTTTGATTGTTAATCTAATGAACCAAACGCGAGACGGTTCCTTTAAAACAAAGTGTCTAATAATTTCATTTTCAGTTTTTGAAAATGACGAAACAATTGTAGATGATAATGTCGAGGCACGCGTCTTTATCGTCAGCGTGAAAAACCAGGAGTGCGCTACCTTACCAGCTACCAGCTAAGGCACATGAACTTTTAAAGTTAAGAAATTTGTTAGTCCGTACTGAAGAATGTATGGGTGAAAGGAGCTGATTTTAGAATAATGAATCTCATTTATCATCTCTTGTAATTTATTTCATGTTTCTCACTGCTTATAAGCCATTTCATTACGTATTTATCATTTGTGATTTCTGTTTTCTCATTTCTCATTTCTCGTTTCTCATGTCTCATTTTTCATTTCTCATTTCTTATTTCTCATTCCTCATTTCCCATTTCTCATTACTCATTCCTCATTTATCGTTTCTTATTTCTCATTTCTTATTTCTCATTTCTTATTTTCAGTAAAACCTGTTTAACATTAAAGCTAAACATTTTTTAAGAATAGTGTGCTGTTTTTGTTTATCTTTAAAATGATTTGTTCGTTTTACTTTTTACCAAAAAATGTTTATCTCGTCTAAACAAAAAAAAAATATTTTGTACTTTATCATCTTCTAAGATCAAAAAACCATTAATTTTATATCTCGCACAATATAAAATTTTTTAAATCTAAAGCATTAAAATAAAATAAACGCGATAAGAATTTTGACCTCTTCACTTTTTCTGATAAGATTTACTGCTTTCAATTTTTATATCCAATAAATGAACATAAATATTATCAAACATCAGAAGAAAATCTATTCGATAATGTAGCGCATGTATTTCATACACACTTGATATATATATATATATATATATATATATATATATATATATATATATATATATATATATATATATATATATATATATATATATATATATATATACATGGAAATCGGAACATTTTAGCAATAAATCTTTTAAGATGATTCTCGTCTCGCACATATTGATTCAGACACGAGTATTAAACAGAAGAATATTTTGTGGATTCTATTTGAAACCTATTTTCGGTTTTTTCAAACATAAAAAGTTTAGTATTTCGAATCCATTTTTAACATTCTAAATCTTGTTTGTACATATAAAAGCTGGATTTTTTCAATTTATTTCGTATTTTTCACGTCTTATTTATTTTACAACCAAAGGGGAACGTCAATTTTATGTCGAAACTATTTCAGTATAGCATTTTATAAACTTTTATAGTCTTGTTGACATATAACCACATAAACAAATAGTAGAATGAAAAACTATAATAAAAAAAGCTTTTCCAAACATACGAGTTTTTATATGGGAGTACCAAATAGCTCAGATAGCAAAGAATACAATTTCTAAAGTTAGGGCAAAACGTATATAGATTCCATATAAATGTTTTGTCCCCTAAAATGTTCTCATGAAAATTATCATGCGTAAAGATAATAAAGCTTTCCCTTTTCCAGTTTTCCCACCCTTACATCTAGATAATGTAGGATACGATACGATAACAGTTATAATAAAATTATTCAAATTGAATTAGCAATTGGTTGGATTATTATGATTATGATTATTTAGTGATTTAATATACGCTACAACATACCGTATACGAGAGTATAAATGAAAAATTCATGCTATAATTTTTCCTTTTTATTTTCCTGGATAAAAGAAAATTTATTACCATAACAAATATTCTGTGCTAAATTCAGTTATTTCGTTCGCTTGAAGGGAGTTTATTTAAGCAGGTGTATCACTTATTCATCCTAGTAGTGGAATACAATAGTTTATAAAAATAATAAAAACATAGTATTATCATATTATGATTTAAAAGCTTTAAAGTGGAAATACTATTTTGTTTGATTACTTAAAAATTTACGAGTATAATGAAAAAAAATATTGTTTTGAAGTTATAAGGTGAAATATAAGTTTATAAAAATATTTTTAACTTTTTATTTTTTCAAATAGGTAATTCATTAAATTGTTTGAATAAATTCAAAGAAGGTTTCATTTTCTGGAATGCCCTTTAATCTGTAATAATTGTGGCAATTATTATAAATTAAAAGACTTTCATTTAACAGTTAATACTCATGCCTAGTTTTTATTCTTGTTGCCCTGATGGTGTTTGACGGACAACTAAAAACTACTCGGTATACATGGTTAAAATACATTATAGAACTAACAATGACATCTAGTGGCAACCAATATTATTACATAATCTTTTATAAAAATTGTATTTAATTTGAAATGTTCGTTTTCACTATTGATAATGGTTTTTTTGGCTTATCCAAATTATCAAAAATAAAAATAATTAATTTGATTCTTTAACAAAACTCGATGTTACTTGTTAATGAGGTCAAGCGATTTGAAATTGCCAAAACTTTACTTAGAAAATGTTTGTTGAACTTTTTGCACATTTGAAACGTTATAGAGAGGGGAAAATATGATTCAAATATTAAATAGTGTACTGGTAGGTATTGAATATTTTTAGGCTTTTGCAGTCGTTTAAAAACCAGATTTATGCCAGCTCACCGACCAATCCAAGCTCTGCCTTAGTTTTTCATTATATGCGTTAAACTAGAGGTTTCGGTGGAATTGTGGAATATTTTTAAATTCGAAAATTATCTTTAATTAGCTATTAGGGAATTTTAAAAGTCAAAGTTTGGTATAATGAATTGTTAATCAAACAATTAAAATTTTGTTTGTCCGTTTTGATGTAATAATGGGTATTGTTAGAATATTTTTAGTTGGTGAAGAGAAGAAAAATCAAGAAATAAGAAATTGGCGAAACTAACGCCAGTTTGTATTAAATTAGGACGATTGGAAACATTATTATTATAGGAACCAGATTGCGATTCGATTAATTGTTCGGACAATTGACCAGATTGCGAGCTGTTTAATTGTTTGGCAAATGACTGTTAAATTTCTTAGAGCTATTCTTTTACAGTAAAAACTCACAAATATTTATAGGCCTTCAACGATCGACCTAGAGCGACAACGATTTTTTACAAGAACTCAGGGAGTAAACGAATATATCGAGGTTTATTTAACACGTCAATATGACTTCGGAGATCTCGAGAAAGCTTTAATTAAAGACATATTTACAGCTGGTTTAAGCAAAAAATATAGTAGAATTAAAGAGGCTTGATTGTTATATACGAGCAACAAGGTGAACTGGATTCAAAAACACACTTACTGGAAAATCTTCATAGGCAAAAGTGAAACAGCGATTCATGAACAATTCTTGGTCAATTCAGATTACAAATATTCATCATTCTATGGTCGACAGTTTAATAAGATTATCATGGCCGGTCTCTACTAACATATTTTTCTCTTGACAAAAAACCAATGAATTTTTTTGTAAAACTACTAACCAGTCTTGTCGAAGTGAGTACGATCGGAGTATTTTTACTACTTTCGCCTAGTGCTTACTCCTGCATTCCACTGTTTCAGTTTTAGAGTTTTACACAATATTTTAACACAATCTTGATATTGTATACTGCCACATTACCGCAAGAAAACAGTTTGATGGTGTTTTGCCACAACAGGAATCATACTAAATTAGCTTTGGAAAAATGCTTTAAGAAAAAGCCAAGGTTGAAAAGGCAGGTTCAAAATAATAAAAACAAAATGTTGGATAATGAAGATAAAATCAAACCGGGAGCGGCAGTTATTTCTAAGGTTCGCATGCCAAGTTTTTGCCATAGCATTTCAACCATGTGGTTTGCACTAGTCGAATCAACTTTTACATTGAATAATATGAATAGCGATATAATTAATAATCCATCAACCGTCGATCAATATAAAATTTTAAAAAATAAGATACTAGAAAGATTATCGGAGAGCGAAAATCGAAGAATTCGTTTTCAACTTGATGGAGTAGACATAGGTGATAACACACCATCGCAGTATCATCGCCGCCTAAAAACCATAGCTGGTACTATGTAGTGTTGCTTTAAATAAAGATTTCCTGGCACAAATTTGGTTAAATGGTTTACCAACAAACATTAAATCTATTTTAGCCTTGTCAACCGATGATATTTATCAAAAAGTTACGTTGACCGATAAAATACATGAGATGAGTATCCACCAACTCAAGTTAGTGAAACAGTCGTTCACAACAGTTCAACCATTTTTCAGCAAATTGAAGAAATTGTAAACAAAAAATTCAAAGAATTAGGGGTTAACAAAAATTTCAGTAGGAATCGTAATCAACGATATTCGCATAGTTATTCACCTCATAATTCCCGGTATCGGCGAAATAGTGAAACACGTTCATAAAAGCAAGCTGATAAGATAAAAAAATAATTTCGACTACTACGAATGCGGCTACTATTAGTTTAAAATTTATGCAGCCGATTATTTATTAGATGCAAAAATTTGAAAATCACTTTTTTAATAGATACTGGGGCAGACATTTCCGTTGTTCCCCGTAAATATTTTCCAGATCATAAGGCAAATAATGAATATTTCCTTGTTGCTGCAAATGGTTCGCATATTAGGACCTACGGTTCGAAACTTCTCAAGCTTGATTTAGGGTTATTCCGTAGTTTTTTATATGCATTTACTATTGCTGAAGTAAGTCATCCCATAATTGGGGCCGATTTTTTAACAAATTTTAATTTGATAGTCAATTTAAAATATAAGAGAGTTTTAAACGGAAATACAACCTTATCGGCCAATGGTTTCGTTACAAAGATCGCCAAGATTATTTTCGTTTTCTGATGAATTTGGGAGAATTAATAAAGATTTCCCCGCAATTATGTCAACACCAAATTTCAATTTAGAAATTAAACACAATGTCCTTCATAACGTGCACACAAGTGGACAATTACCCTATTCACGTCCTCGTCGGTTTCCAGCCTTCATGTCAGCCTTCAAGTTCATCGGTTTGCTCATCTCTCGATTTAGTCAAGAAGAAAGATAATAACGACTGGAGACCTTGCGGTGATTACCGCCTATAATAAATGCGTGTACAATTCCGGATAGGTATCATTTGCCACACTTGCACGATTTCACTATGAATTTTGAAGGCTGCACATATTTTTCGAAAATCGATTTAATTCGGTCATATTTTCGGTCAAAACTGCTATAACAACTCCCTTTGGAATGTTTGAGTTTCAACGAATGCCTTTTGGTTTGCGTAATGCTGCTCAAACATTCCAAAGATTCATGGACTGCATTTTGAATGATCTGCCGTTTGCATTTATATATATTGATGATATTGTAACAGCTAGTAAGACGAAATAAAAGCATCTGTCTCATTTAAAAGCCATCCTCGAAAGATTGAATGCGTACTATGTGAAGATTAAACCGGTAAAATGCATATTTGGAACCTCTGAGTTAGTTTTCCTTGGATACAATATATCCATAAAAGGAATTTTGCCAACAAAGGACACAATAGAAGCCTTAATATCTTTACCTAAACCCACATCAATTAAGCAAATCCAAAAATTCCTTGGGATGATTAATTTTTATAATCGGTTTATACCCAATTTGGCTGGTGTCCTTGCTCCAATTTATAGCCACCTGTCTATGTTGATAAAACTGGGTAAGGCGAATTTCAGCTGGCTGATTGAAATCAATGAAGCGTTTGAGGAAGCTAAGTCCAAACTAGCCTCAACTACTTTGCTGTCATTTCCAAATGCAAATGCTAAATATTGCATAACTACGGATAGCTCTAATATTGTCATATAACCTGTATTACAACAATACGACAATAAACAAGCTAGTTCGAAGCCATTAGCTTTTTACTTTAAAAAATTACAGCCCGCTGAGACACACTATTAAGCATTAGATCGTGAACTTCTAGAAATTTATCAATCCTTTAAACATTTTCGGCATTTCGTGGAAGCACATGATCTCTTAATATTAACAGATCACAAACCTATGACCACCGCAATCAATTCACACCGAAAGGAGCCCACGTCAAACAAGACATTTGGAATACATCGCCCAATTTACAGGCGACATCAGGTATATATCAGGTAAAGAAAATATAGTAGCAGATTACCTTTCACGACCTGGAATTGACAATATTAATGCGATAAATATAGCCGGATGTGACATTAAAATATTAATTCTGCTTCAAAATGATGATGAAGAATTAAAATTATTACTCCATCGCCCAAGAAAGTCCTCTTAAATTTTGGAACAAAAATAAACTATAGAAGGACATCGACATTATGAAACGCCTACCGGAATATCACGTCATTATACACCTTTACCTATGTGTAGAAATTTTTTCGAAGATATTCACAATTTATCTCACGTTGGAATAAGAGCGATTCGAAAAGTCTAGAATAGAAAATTTTTCTGCCTAAATATGAATAAGGACGTAGGAACGTGGGCTAAATCTTGTTTGAATTGCCAAAAATGCAGGAGATTCGAACTTCCAAATAGCAGGTTCGACAAAATTCATATGGATCTGGTCGGGCCACTCCCACCTTCTCATGAGTTTCGCTATTTGCTAACCATTATCGACCGCTATACCAGGTGGCCAGAAGCTATACTAATCATCGACAGTTCAGCAGCTACGGTTATAAAAGCTTTCATCGAATCATTCGTCGCGCAGTTCGGATGATTAGGTAGTAATCAAATTCGTACTACAGCATATCACCCAGAAAGCAATGGCCTAATTGAACGAGTTCATAGGCAATTGGAGGATTCGCTACGAGCAACAGGAAATTGCAAATGTATTCATTCGTGTAGATCGCAAATGTGTTTTATTTCTTTGCACGTAAATAATGCAGTGAGCAGACCATTACAAGTGTTCCAAAATATTTGTTGCCATTGGGGCAGTGTTTTATTTTAAAAATTCTGAACCCAGCCCTAACTTATGGCAGAAAATTTTTTTAGGCCACGAAATCATACATTCTATATTAGGAAATATTTAAATATTGCAGATAACAAATTTCACTAAAATCTACCAACAAATTTGCTTGTTCCATACAGTTAATGCTGCGGAAACTAAGAAGATAGTCTGAATTAGCTATGATAACTAACATAAAGAATATCACTAATTTCTCTCTTTAAGAATAAGAAAACAAATTTGAAGTTGGTTGGCATCTTATATTTATACATTCTGTCAAAAAAGTATCGGGAATTGTTAAATAAAACACAAATTTTAAGTTCAATCATGAAAATTTATTTTGTCACCCTTAAAGTATTCCTCATCCGAGGATATACACAATAGCCGGCGTTTTTCAAATTATCAAAAAAAATGTATAGGCACTTTCCTGTAGGGCCATAACAGAAACAGAAAAAAACTGGAAACATCAAAAAGTCACCTGGTGCTAAATCAGGTGAATGTGGTGGTTGATCGATGATATTTATTGAGTTATTGGCCTTATTTTCGCTCACAATGGTAGCTCGGTGGGATGGCGCGTTATCATCGTGTAAAATCCACGAATTTTTACCATAATTTCGGTAATTTTTTTCGCATCAGCACCAGAAATTCGTTTGTAACACAAATTTTAAGGCAAACTCTTTGTTCAATAATTTCTTTCATCGTAAAAATCGCTGTAAACAAACTGGTTGACAAATCGCGCTTAAAGTTGCCATCATAATGAAAGACAGTCCTACCAATCTAGGAAAAAACCAATCTTTAAATTCCTCCAGCGCGGGCATTTGAAATGAACAATTCCCGGTACCCTATGGTAGTACATATAGGGTCCCGGAATTAGAAAAATCTCATTTCAGTGGTACAAGTCAAATTTTATCATAATCAGTTCAGAATTACCCGAATTCTAACCAAACCGGCAACAAAATGGGTTCAAAAATAGATAAGTTGAATCCTAATAGATCGTATTTCAGAACTCCATCTAAAAATCATATTAAAACCCAATTTTCATCGCACATGTTAAATTTCAATTATTTGGGTTAAGAAATGATCAAGTTCCATACCAACAAGCTCCAATGGCCATATTCCAGAACTTCATCCAAAAATCATTTTAGACCATTTTTGGTCAAGCTTCATCCTAATTGGCCATATTTCAGAAGTTCATCTAAAAATCATTGTAGAATCCCAATGCCAACGCATATGTGTCAGCTACCTAGAGTTTAATTGAATTTCTTAGATATGTTCTCGTTAAATCGAGATTAGAATTTCGTATACAAAATAAGATCAGTGACTCCCAACATGGCTTTTGGAAAGATAGATCAACTAGTACCAACTTAATCGCTTATTCTAGTCACATATTTGACATTGTGCGGAAAAGTGGTTAGGTGGATGAAAGCTTTTGAAAAATTGGATCATCCAGATTTTATTCTTAAACTGGTTGATTTCGTTTCCGACTTCATTCGGATTGATTGGATTAAATCTTACATTTCTGAACGTAAACGATAGGTGAATATTTTAGGCTGTAAATCTTTCAAGTATAACATATCATCTGGTGTCCCACAAGGGAATCTTGGCACATTACCTGTTATAATTTTTCTTAATGATGTTATAAATTGTTTTAATTTTTGTTAAGTGTCTTTGGTGAAAAAATTGGTGAATAAATTGCCTTAGAATTCTAATAAGTGTCCATTACTGTCAATCTCCATTACAGTGTTACCTTGTGTTGAGGCTTCAAACTTTTGTTCGAATGAACAATTGAGCAGAGTTTATGATTTTGCGTGATCTTGGAGTTGTTTTTAAGAGTATTTTGAACTTCTAATTGACAAAATCTATTCTATGTGTTACATTGCTTATGTTAGATGTGTGTTGGAGAATAAAATTGAAAGTGTTCAAAAAGCAGATTATGATTTAGGCGCTTAGACGTATTCCATTATCAGGGCAAGAAGGTTATGTACGCGAACTATACAAAAAGCTGTTCCTATTACCTAATTTTGCAGAGTTGGTTGTGTTGATTATTTAATTGTTTTTGGTTTATATTATCATTTAAAATTTTAATTTTAATTCTTTTCCATAAAAATGCTTTTGAGTTTTTACCAGAGTATAACTGGAATTTCATTTTGCTCTTCGTTCTTCATTTTTGTTCAAGAGCGCTAATAAAAACTATTATAAAACTCTTTATAAAGAGCGATATTGTAAAAAAAAAATATCGCTCTGAAGACCGGAGCATTATTTTTATTATAAGGCTCTTGCTCTAACACTATTGCGTTTGTGTTATCATATTTTCGCTCTATGTTATTGTGCTATATTGAGAAAATAAGTACGCTCTGCTCTGATGAATAAAAACGTCATTATTAGATTGCTCTTGCTCATGTTATAACGGCAAACGGTTCCATTCAAAACATTCTAAATTTCTTTGGAAATGGGATTCTAAAATGATTTTTGGGTAAAGTTCTGGAATATGGCCAATTAGGATGGAACTTGGCTATTTCTTAACCGATTGTGATGCAATTCGACATGTACGTGGAAATGGGATTCTAGAATGAGTTTTAGATGAAGTTCTGAAATGGAACTTGTCTATTACTAAACCGATTTTAGTGAAATTCGATTCGCGCGATGGAAATCTAATTCTAAATTGATTTTTGGATGAAGTTCTGGAAAACGACCAATTATGGTGGAACTTGGCTATTTGGAAATGGGATTCTAAAAGGATTTATGGATGAAGTTCTGGAATATGGGCAACTAGGATGGATCTTGGCTATTCTGTAACCGATTTTAGAGAAATTGACATGTGCGTTAGAAATGGGATTCTACAATGATTTTTAGATTAATATGGCCAACTAGGATGGAACTTGGCTATTTCTTAACCGATTGTGATGCAATTCGACATGTGCGTTGAAAGTTCTTGATTTTAGAGAAATTTGAGATGCGCGATGGGAACGGGATTTTACAATGATTTTTAGAGTGAAGTTCTGGAATATGGCCAACTACGATGGAACTTAGCTATTCCTTAACCGGTTGTGATACAATGTGACATGTGCGTTGGAAATAAGATTCTAAAATGATTTTTAGATGAAGTTCTGAAATAACGCCAACTACGATAAAACTTAACTATGCCTTAACCGATTTTAGTGAAATTTGACATGTGCGATCAAAATGGGATTCTAAAATGATTTTTAGATGAGTTTCTGAAATATGGATCATTTATATGGTACTTAGCTATTCCTAAACCGATTGTGATGCAATTCAATATATGCGTTGGAAGTGGGATTCTAAAATAGGTTTTAGATAAAGTTCTGGAATATGACTAAATAGGATGGAAGTTACAGATTATTTCTCCATTGATTTTCGATCTGCCTCACAACAGATAAACCTCGACAGCTGTATGGATACTTTGCTGTTCCTTAACCGATTGTGATGCAATTCAATATATGCTTTGGAAGTGGGATTCTTAAATAGTTTTTAGATAAAGTTATGGAATATGACCAACAGCAGATAAACCTCAACAGCTGCATGGATTACGGAAACTGCCATATATTTAAATATATCAATATGAGTAACCTAAAATAATAATAATGATTATACATCTGCCGTAACCTGTATAGATTACTCATATTGATATGTTTATTATACGTCTGCCAGAATTTTTTTTTTCTCTGTTAAGGACGAGCCAAGTTCCATTATAATTGGCCATATTCTAGAACTTTATCAAACAATTATTTTAGAATCCCATTTCTATCGCGCATGTCAAATTTCTCTAAAATCTGTTAAGAAATAGCCATGTTCCATCCTAGTTGGCCATATTACAGAAATTTATCTAAATATCGTTTATCGAACTTTCTTTATTTAATGATATTCAAAGAGCAATTCGCGTGTTTTAAAAAATTTTGCTCCCTAATTTATTTTCTTAAATGGCTCTGTAGAATGGGTTGGGAACGATATTTTTAGCTTTTACGCTCTCTGTTTTAAGAGCAAAATTAAAAATAAAAATTTAAATCATTTTGAAAGAGCGAAATGATTTTTTTTGTGTTTATCATTAAAGGGTAAGAGCGTAAAAGCAAAATGAGAAAAAATCTTATTGGGAGCAAGAGCGAAAATTTTTATAAAGAGCTCTAAAAGAGCGATAAATTTAAACTCTGGTTTTTACATATTACAACAAATGGCAAAAAACGTCAATACAATGTTGACGACATTGAGATTGCTCTTAATGAAATTAAAAACGGTCTTTCAATTCATGGAAAACTGGATTTTCAGAAGAACGAAGAAAGCCAGCTTTGGTCTATCACCTATATCAACGGCAGATGACGAAAAATAATTGTTAGAGAGCTTGTAGTTAAAAGGATTTCCACCACGGAAATGGTATGACAGTTTTCAGAAATGGCACAAAAACCAAACAATATGAACAATAGAAGCCATTACTGGTGCCAGCTTAGAAGTGGCCGAAACGAACATCCGTTGGTGGTTCGACCAAATAAAGAATTATTTGGTAAAAAAAAGTTATTTCAACGGTGATGAAACTAATTTTTTATTGTGCCCGAAAAGTGGCAAATTCATTGCGCCCAAAGGAATGATCTACTTATTTTGATGCAACTAACTTTATTGACTAACAATAATTATTTTCATTTTAAGATCCAAAAATGTCTATGAGAGTATCAAAACCTATAAACGAGTACCAAACGACGTATTAATTTCGGTTCTGGATGAGCTACATTGGATAAAATCTGATTCTGACTGGATGACAACGGAAGTATTTTTCAGTATATAAAAGAGATATTCCATCCAAGCATTGTGGCTCAAAACATTAAATTTCTGGTTGTTTTGTATGGAGATGGCCACCGAACTCACCTTAATTATGACCTATCCAAGTTATGTAAGGAATTGCAGATTATATTGATATACATGTATCCAAATTCCTCCAGAATTTTGCCACCTCCAGACGCCCCATTTTTACAAGCAGTCCTTAATTGGCACAAACTGAATATTGAAAAGAGAGAGGCTCACGAAATAGCGCTTCGCTTAGTAAATCCTTTAAATATTACTATGCATGTACTTATTTTGATTTAAATCATTTTTGTATTGTATTATTTAACTAAAAGTTTACTTAACATACTGAGTATTTTACCCAATTTGTTATACCATCTGGGCTGGGAAGAGAGCACAAATAGACAGACATATCTATAGACATACACCACTTCTGACCCCAATTTTTTGAATTTAGGAGATTCCAAAACAAATAAATCCGCAGAAATACCAAGGTCGAAATCATTTCATCATCACTAAACTTTATTTAATGAGAGTATGAATAGAAACTAGGTAGATCAAAAATTGCAACCCGAATTTCAATGTAATATAACAACATGAAACAACTGTAAAGCTATACGAAAAAAGCATACCGTCAGCAAATTTTTGCTTCCTTTTTAAAATAATCAGTATAACCGACACTTCAATATCCGCTTTCAGGTTCTACCTCTAAACGATTAATTTAAATGTATAGGAAGATCCTTTTATTTGCTATTTTCCCAGTCTAGTTTCAAATTTTGAGATAGTTTTGGAAATAAAGCATTTAAGATGGAGGGATGGTGTTGTTCAATTGGGTTGTTAAACAGAATATTTCTCTACTTACTGCAGTTGCTTAACTTCCCGTCCAGTGCAAGTCAACTCAAGCAAGCTATATTGATTCTATTGAATAATGTCACCGACTATGCCGCATACTTGAAAAAAATCGGATTTTTTCTGTGACGTGTTAGCTTAGGATTTTTTTTAAAACTTTCAAATAATTTAGTTGCTCCCCTGCGGCAAAAATTATTTCTAAAATATGATTCGTTATTAAAATATTCAACAGAAATTTTCCAGAAAATCAAAATAAAAAAATAGAACGCAGTATCTCCATATAGAATGAAATATGTCATACATGCTGCTTATTTATTTACCCTAAATTATAGAAGTTTTCTTTTGAATCAAAGTCTTAAACATAGACGTAAAACGAAAGTTAATTTGACATAAATAAAAAAATAAAAATAAATAAATATAAACTATGTTTATACATACATTATGTAGCAGAATTTTTTTTTTATTTTCTTCAAGCATGAATAAATAAATTTGATTACAGTTTTTCGTTTTTTTTTTTTTAAACTTCATTAGTCGCGCAGATCTAGTGTTTACACAGTAAATAAACTACTATACTTGTGTATATAATGAAGCAGAAGATGGGTATATAGACGACGTGTACCTCTTCAGTTTTAAATACTAGATGTAAACAAAAAAATACTTTGTGAAACCAATTTTAGTTTTTGATGAATAAAATCTTTGTGAGTGCACAGCAGATGACACGAAACTAGGAAGTCAAAAGCATAGAAAAATAATAACAAATTGAATTAATCAGATTTTTACATTTTCTTTGTATTTATGAGAACATAACCTACATATATGTAATGTATATGTATTCAAAATATTTTTCCTAAGTATTAAAAATGTAACATATCCAGAGCAATGTACTAGATACCACCGTAACAAAGCATAGATAATTTTGTCGTGATAATAGTCCTAGAAAATCCTTTATTTGATTAAAATTACTTCTATACAACTATGGTTTCTATTTAGTATATACATATGCCAATAATCCAGATAACTTTTGTTTTATGTTTGTAGGGCACATCCTTTTGTAAAAAAAAAAAAATTTTTCAATCAAATACTCGCAGTTTCTGTTTACAAAAATGAACTAATTCTAAACAGGATAAAATTGTTTGAATAACTGTATAAAATGTACCTACTACCTATACCTACGATGATATGTTCGACTAATTAATAAAATGGATTTCACAAAACCACCTACTATTGCTATTTTTTATTTTTTTTTTTTGCAACTCTTCGGGGAATGGGGTCGCTTTTATACTTTTAGAATAAATGAACTTCCGCAATATAATATTTGTATTTGGTCCCCCCCCGATGGTCATTATTATGTTCTGTATATTATGAGCGGATATATGAATGAAAAGAACGCAATACAAAGTATAACCACGTCCAAAATAAACACGGCAGCATTATCTTTAGTTATCCGATTCTATACAAATAAGGACATATACCAAGTAACGCAATGCTTACGGGGTATATCATTTAAGTGACCTCATCTAGGTTTTTTTTTTGTTTTGTTATAAATAGGAATTCAGCAACAATTCGGTCACCAGGATGCCTATTATCTGAAATATCATCAGCTATCTTTCATGAATATTAATTTTCAAGCATAGTCCCTATCTAAATCATTTCTGTTGGCTCAGGGTGTCACGCGAATATTTATGTAGGCTCGTTTAATAGTAGAGTAGGCATCCAATTTGTTAAGGAGGACCTTGGTGCATATATGGTGCCATTGTGCTGGATTTGATTGTTCTTGTATTTCAGAAATCCTATTTGCGACGAATCTCTTGTATTTTTGGGGATGACCTTTAATCCACGAAAGCGTGATCATTGAATCTGTCCAAAATGACATCTCTATATCTTGGATGTGTAATGCTTCATACACCTGTTTCATTTACTAAGTGAGCAATAACGCGCCGCATAGCTCGAGTCGTGGAATCGAGATTATGTTTTTTATCGGCGCTACTTTGGTTTTGGATGCAACAAGAGTCACGTTGATATTTCCATCGTTGTTCATGCTCCTACTGTAAACGACTGCTGCATAAGCTTTTTCAGACGCATCACAGAATCCATGTAAACTGAGCGATGATTGACCATCGAAACAAAGCCATCTAATCCTGCCATTGCGTGGCTAGCATCTGACGTAATGTTTGATCCCAAGAAAGGCCTACTACCCAAAAGTCTTGCATGATTAGTTTAGCTATTATCGTAACTGGTGCTAACCATCCTAGGTTGTCAAAGATTTTTGAGCTCTCTGAAAGTAGACTCCTTTTGGTAATGTTTCTGTTATCAGACTCCCATAACGAAATGCGAAATCCAAAGCTGTCTGTGGCAGGATTCCAATGAAGGCCGAGTGTTTTTATTGTATCATCAAGCTTAAATTCCAAGATTCCAGTTTAGTAGGGCTTGGATGTTGGAAGCCCACTTTCAGAGGTTAAAACTTCCACATCTGAGCATTGCTATAAGCTGTTTCTATGCTGATAATGCATCGTCGAGCGTGTTGTATCCAGATATGAGATTGTCAACATAGAAATCAGTGAGAGCGATTTCCTTCGCGATTGGATATCTATGGGCTTCATCTTTCGCTAATTGTTGCAAGGTTTGCACCGCTAAGTAGGTCGCTGCCGCAGTGCCATAGGTCACGGTTGTAAGTTTGTATTCTTGCAGCTGTTCTCCTGCATTCTTGCAGTTTGGTTTGTTGTGCAATAGGCTCATTAGGTGCACCTTTCATTAGATTCGGCATTATTATTTGCCCATAGTAATCTGCACCTAATAATATGTCAATTGGACCGGGTTCATAAAACGTTGAATCTGCCCAAATAAGATTTTTGTTGTATAATTCCAATAATTTGTGGAGTGGAAATCCATTGCATGTTGCACATCTTTTGTGGCAATATCTTCCATGATAATTCTGTAGGCAGCTTCAATACAAGGATTTTGCTCTAGCAGCTGAAGTTCGTTCCACTATCGCTAAGTTTTGGAAAGTCTTGCAACCTGTAACTTGATGAGTAACACCGCAATAACCACAGGATGGTTTATTTGTTGTTGCCACATGCGCTGCCTTCTTTGCAATGTTTTGTTGGTTTTGTGGCTGCGGTTTCTTGTTTCCCTTTTCTCTAGTTATAGTTGCTAGAGATTGAAAACTTGATTCCAAGAAACTAAAGAAATTTTTTAACGTTTGAATTTCTTTTGGATTTTTGATCGTACTCTCATAAATACGGCGTGTTTCAGCATCAAATTTCCTCGTTAAAATGCCTATTACTAAGGCACTCCAGTGTTCTGTCTCTACACCTAAGTTATTTATTGCGTGTAGACATTCCAAAGCGGTGTCGTGTATTGTCCTTAACCCGCTAGCAGATTCCACCGTCAAACTAGGTAGATTTAACAATACACTTATGTGCGTGCTAGCTAATAGCCGCTTGTCATTATATCTGGCACTAAGAGTATCCCATACAGTCATACAGTTGTCTTCCGATAGTGTGAGATGCTTGATTTGTTTCGCTGCTAGTCCAGATAATACATTCTTTCTTCGTTTGACAAACTATCATTTTGATGTACCGTTTTATTGAACAGAGCTTGTCCATTGCTTGTAATCCTCGTAAAATAAGGGAATTTCAATGGTTGGCAACTTTATGTTTGCATTCTTCGTGACGCCGGCTTTAGGAAATCTGTTCCACTCTATTTCCAACTTCTGCTGAATCTCAATGACGCACAACTCGTATTTCGCTTGGATCTCTTCAAACAAGTTGTTTTGAAAGTATGCGTTTCCAAATTCTTCGTCAGTTGCATTTGCGATTATCTCCTCGTGGTTGTTATTACAAGAATTCCAAGCGTCTGTTAGCTGTTATATTGTAAGCTCACAATATGGCTTGTTAAAATTCTTAGTTCGGTATTTTGTGATGCTGCTTAAATTTTGTTTCAGCATTTTAGATTTCGCCATTTGAACTTTGTAGCGCTTCTCTTGATCCTTATTATCTAACGTAGCAGCTGAAACTTTATCTTCGTTTTTAAAATCATCGTCGTCATCTAAAATCTGGTAGGAGAAGGCGTCTGCTACCTCGTGTTCTAAATCTGTTTCTGCCTGTTGCTTTGCTTCCTCAGTTTGGCCTGGTGCTGCTCTTTTTTGAGCCTCGAGAAGTAGATTTCTTGTCTCCTCAAATACATCCTTCACCTGTTTATAATAATTTTGTTTCCGATATTCATGGTCATCAGGTAAAGTATGTGTTAATTAGGCATCCACTGTGCAGAATTTATCGTAGAGAAGTTGTAAGTTGATGAGCTGTTGTTCACAGTATCCTGCTGTTTTTCTTTGCAGTCCATCCTTCTTGATATTGCTCCTTAGTTTGTTGATCAGCTTTCCAGTAAAGGTCTGCTCGCGTAAGGCTTTTACCGTGTCCATTTATCTCTTGAAGTGAATGAATTTAATCCTTTGATAACTTGTCTTTTTTTTGTTGTACTGTTTAGAAAAGGCACGGTTGTTTTGTAGCTCGAAGGATCAATGTTTGTTTCAACGTTATTTTCCGCTTACCGTTGGTCAGTGCTGGACAAAAATTACGTCTTATTGAGTACACTTATAAACACTAAATTTTATTTGTTTGCGTTGTTTCTTATATACAAAAAATATTATACCTTTTACAACAACATTATAAAAATATGCTAATTGTACATTAATTATATAATTAATGTAATTTGTACAAATTTATAGGTAAAAACTGCTGACAATGAAATATATTGATATTATATTTGGTAAACTGCTAACAATAAAAAATATAAAAAAAAAGATGCAATATAGTGCATAGTGCATACAGTATCTAATTTCAGCAAATGTATAAAAAACTGTTCACAAGGTTGAACATACTTATTAGTTAATTTTTATAGAATTTTATTTCCATATTTATGATGTTCTCACCGTTAAAATGGTCGTTGAGAAAGTTTTATTCATATGAAAAGATTTTGAAGTCATTTTTCCTTTTCAAGGAACGTGAATCGGAAATGTGTATTTCTCAATACTTTTCACGGAACGAGAATTGAACTCTAGGTCTTCACAACATCGATAAGAAAAATGTCGAGTCCGTCCTTCCGTTCTTTCAGTCATACTAATGTACAAATTACTAGGCTAAATTTGTTCCATTTTAACCAATAGTTAAAGCATTTTTAAGATATCGTTAAAGTTCCGAAAACATTTAATTCATAATGCAGGTATGAACTGAACTATTTTCATTTATATTGTACATCAATAAAATTGGGTTAAACCTTAATCAATATTACTTTAGCATTTCGATAATAAAGCTTTGAAGAAAAATAATGTTCAGAGCTAGAGAAAGCTTTATAGTACTCGTATATGATAATCAATAATCATAATTCGTCATTTCGATTATCACCAATATATTTCTATACTCGTACACACCAAATTAAATGTAGCTTGAAGCAAATATTTTTCATTTTGCTTCCCTATGCGACGTATTGATGACGTCATCTATTTTCTCTTTTTTTTTTTTGTGGTACTTATATGAACAAAAAGTTTTTGACGATGTGATGAATAAAAAAATAAAAAAATTATCGTATCAAGAAGCAATTATTTATTTGTATACCCTCGATAAATTCTTGTTCATCATCATATAGCTTTTATATCAATGAATCTATTTTAATCCCTCACATGCTCCATTGTATTAAAAAAAAAATGCGTATTAGGGTTGAAAATTATTTTTTGTATTGAATTGTTTTCAATATATAAAGTTTTTTCTGTTTCTAGCATTTACGACGCATTAACTGAGAAAATTAGTTGAAAATATTTCCTGGCAGATAGGGCGGTCTTTTACTTGTTGGGTGGGAAAATCATTCAGAATCACTTACTGAGCACTATTTTGGGCAATTATATGCCAAACGCAAATTTATGAATAGCATTAGCGGGAGGTGTGGCATTTATAATTTTTAGATTTCAATATCTCATTTTTTTCGTTCATACCTTTAAACTATACTTCTTAAAATGATTGAAGTATCCCATTTGCCTCAAACGAATATTGTCATTTATGTGCCTTACATTATAAGACAAAAATGCCAATATAAACATATAGGTCAAACATATAGAATATCAAATGTTAGTTTCATTTGGTATACAAGCAATCTTAGATTTTGCTTGTTAAGAGTCTTTTATCCGCATCCGAATGCCTTGCACCTCTTGCACAAGCTAAAGGGCTGGCCCAGCCTGGAATGTACCCGCGAATATAAATTAATGGGGCAAGCGGCTCTTAATCCGATTGCCAAAATTTCAATGGTATGTTTCCCAAGAAAAATTGCTTATGTCCTACTTAGTAAACCAATATACTTTGTCACTGAAAACAGTTTTTAATTTAAGTTAATTTACTGAAAATTACCCAGCTGCCATTAAATAAATTAATCTGGTGTCAAGCAAATCGAGAGTTGTAGTTAATCAAAAATATACAAATAATGCTTGCTGAATTCGCTACTTACGCGAGAAAAATTTCACAGATTGACAGGTACCACAATTCAATACAACGTTTTGAATCCAATGCCTGCGAGGAAGGACTGATATCTGCTAAGTTGTTTATTGCATTGGCCGATTTATCGATAAATTGGAAAAACCCAAAAGAATGAATGGATGGTAATAACAAAGTATTAAGCTTTATTTGTTTGTAGACCCTCGACTTTTATTATAGGTTAAAATCTCAATATTATCAATTCTTACATTAGGTCACGTCAGGCCAGAACAATTTTATAGATTCACATAAACTCAAGAAGATTTTTTGAGATTTTTAGGTGAACACGCTGGGTTCTCGACCAATTAATATCCCTCCTATATGTATCGGTTCGTATGGCTTACGGTACATAAAAAATTACTGGGTGGTCATTACGTGACCAGGAAATCGTGCTCATAAAAACCGCAAGCCGGTAGGATTAAAATTAATTCAATATTTATTATCAGGTTAGAACATAATACCACATGACGCAACCAATTCTCCTGTAGATTACCATCAAGACAAAGTGGCTTGGGTGTATTGAATCGACCATTCAATACACCCAAGCCACTTTTTCTTGATAGTAATCTACAGGAGAATTGGAAAAAATTGTATATGCATTTTTCTATATAGAAGAGTTTCAAGTCGCATAATTGTTGCATATCGCAGGTGAGAAGGCTATTGATGTATTCTTAACATTTAAAGTAACCGAGACAGATAAAATAATATTGAAAAAGTTGTGACTAGCAGTATTTGTTTTATACAAGAAGTCAAAAGGATGATGAGCCATTCGACCATTTCTTGACTGATATTACAAAATTAGTTAAAAGTTGTGACTTTAGTACCACAGAGGATGACATGTTGCGGGACCGTATAGTGCTTGGGGTAGCAAATAATGATTTATAAGCCAAGTTATTGTGAATAGATGATCTAACGCTTGATAAAGCAAAAGAGATAAGCCATATAGCTGAATTAACTACGTGGCATTGATAAAATAACCTCAAAACCGGTTCCGTCCAAATTCAATGCGTATCAAGAAAATTCATATCATTCAAAATTTGCAAATAATGGTAGTAAAATGCAACCAAATCAATTCAAAAGATATTCGAATACACTAAATTCATACTATCATTCTAAAAACAGTCAAACTGGTACTGCTAGTGCTAATAGTACAATGTTCAACTGTAACAATTGTTCTTACAAGCACTTATATGGACAATGCCCAGCGTTTGGAAAGCGATGTAAGAAATGCAACAAATTTAATCACTTTGCTGATGCATGTCGTTCGATGATGCAAATTCAAGCCCAAATGGATGACCTTGCAAATGAGGACAATAACGGTAACTCATTGGATACATTCTTTGTGGATTCGGTTAGTGCGGTGAACTGCAAAGTAGATGTCATAAAAGATTTACATGATAAATCATGGTATGAAAATTTAAAAATTGGAAATATGATAATCAAATTCAAATTGGCTAGTGGTGCTGATGTCAACATTTTACCTGAAAGCTTATTTGAATCAATTTCACCTAAACCAATTATTCGAATTTCTTCATTGTCATTGGAGGCTTTTGGTGGTTTCAAGCTCAATTTAATTGGTGAAATTACTGTCAACATTCAGTATAAGGACAAAAAATATTTTAAAATGTTTGAGATTCTGTCTAATTTGGAGGCAAAACCAATTCTTGGTCTTCAGTCATGCGTTGAAATGGGCTTGATTAAGCGAATTCACAATGTTAATTTGCTGCAACTGCAAGAAGTAAAATCTTTCATTCAAGTAAATAAAGATATGTTTGAAGGTATGGGTTGTTTTCCTGACAAATGCTCATTGAAAATAAAAGATGATGCAACACCGATCTGCAAAGCTCCTCGTCGCATACCATTAGGAATTCGTGATAAAGTGTTAAAAAAGCTCCAGCAAATGGAGAATGCCAATGTAATAACAAAAGGTAACGGTCCATCTGAATGGACACATAATGTGGTACTGATTGAGGAACCGAACAAATCCATTCGAATTTGTCTAGATCCACGAGAATTAAACAACTACATATTTAAAATTCGAACATTATTTAATACCATCTTTGGATGATCTTATGGCAGCTGCAAGGCATGAAATATTTTACAGTCTTAGATTTACGTGAGAGATTTTGGCAAATAAGGTTAGACGACAAATCAAAAAAATATACTACGTTCTCCACACCATTTGGTTGTTACCAATTTAATGTTCTTCCATTTGGCTTGAAAATAGCACCAGAGGTTTTTCAAAAAATAAATTCAAAACATTTCGGTAACTAGCCGCGATGTTTTATATACATTGATGATATCCTAGTGTGTGGCAGGAGAAACAAACTGAAGCACTCAACAAAATTAAAGACAAAATAGCTGAAAATACGCTGCTACAAATTTTTAATCCCTAAGTAACCTATTACCTTACAAAATGATGCATCAAAAAATGGTCTAGGTATAGTTGTTTGATGCAACAAGGTAAGTCAGTTTGTTTTGCATCAAAAAGTTTAAACTCAGCTGATTTCAATTATGCACAAATTGAAAAAGAGATGCTTGCTGTAGTGTTTGAATGTAAAAAATTCCACAATTTCATTTATGGGCGAATGGTCAAAGTGGAAACAGATCATAAACCGTTAATATCGATTATGAGAAAGTTAATATCTAAAACTCCCTCTAATAGATTAAAGCGTATGCGAATAAAATTGATGATGGTTGATTTAGATGTTCAGTACGTACCGGGTAAATATTTACATGTTACTGATTTGTTATCTAGAAATTCTAATTTTGATTCAACGGATATTGAAACATCACTGAAAGACGTCGTACATACTATTAATATTAGCGAGGAAAAACAACAAATTATCAAAGCAGAACTAATTCAAAACAACATTATGCATTCATTAATGAAGTACTACAAGGAAGGTTGGCCAAAAACAAAAGCCAAATTTCCAGATGCATTAAAATTTGATTGGCCTATGAAAGACAAATTATATGTTGAAGAAGAGTTGCTGTTTTATAAAAATCGAGTGTTTATTCCAATTAAATTACGAGATGAAATCTTAAATACTTTGCACGAACCACATTTTGGAATGTCCAAAACAAAAGCAAGGGCGAAACAAATTCTGTATGGGCCTAACATTAACGCCGACATTCAAAAAATCATATCGAAGTGCCGCGTTTGTAAAAAGTATCAATCGTCTAATTATTCTCAACCAATGATAAGCCACACAATCCCAAATTTGCCTTTTGAAAAAGTAGGTTGTGATCTAATTATTGGAGTGTTTTGGAACCAATTATTTTGTTATGATGGATTATTATTCCAAATGGTTAGAAATCCATAAGGTACCTAATAAAACAGCTAACAGTTTAATTAAGGCGATGAAAACAATTTTTTGTAATCATGGAATTTCAAAATATATTGTTACAGACAACAATCATTTTAATTCAAATAAGATGAATGATTTTGCAGAAAGAAGGAAGGAAGTTGAGCTAAATCCAGGTGATAATGTAGTGTATAAATCAAATAATAAATGGGAACCAGCTATTGTAGTATCAAAATGCTAGACTCAAAAAGTTGAGTTGTATTACTAAAGAAGACAATAAAACTAAGTATTAGACGTATTCCTAAAGAAATTAGCTCAAAAAAACAAACATTTGTAAGAACCTATGAGCTTTAATATTTATAAAGGGTTCTGTTGGAAGCTTCGCGAACAGTGGAATGTTAAAACTATAAGAATTGCTTCGAACTATTCCAAATGGCGCGTTCCCAAATGCGTGAGATTGGAAATACCACGATAAGTAAGTGGTCTCCTTCATCACGCTACTTTACCTTAAATCCCGCACATTTACCGGTGTGAAGTTTTTAATGCATTTAGATCCTACATTATGCTAAGTAATCATGAGCTTTGCTCACTCAGACAATGTATATAATGTAAAGAGGGAATGGCATTCCAAACCTGTGCGTATTATTCCATAATTTAGGGTTGGGCTTTGATGGCAAATTTTCAAATATTTCTAAAGTGATCCCATGATTTAACATTTAGCTAAGTAAGAAAAATCTCAGAGATTGCCTCGCCCAGACACCATTTAGAATAGGAAAAGGACCCCTTAGACTTTCCTTAATATTTGAAAATTTGGCATCAAAGCCCTACACTAAATTATGAAATAATAAGCACAGATTTGGGAAAGCCTAAAGTGTCCTCTTTCTGTTCAGATTAATATTATTTAATTTGCTTTAGGGAAAACAAAGATTGAATTTATAAAGCAATTGACTCTCACACGGTTCAGATCAAATGAATGAATCTGGTGTCAAGTAAATCGAGAGTTGCGAACCAAATGAGTGCCACATTAATTCTATTTTCCGTAACATACTTACCGCGCACTAAGCTTTATTCGTTTATATACCCTCGACATTACTCAAAAATATCAATATATGTCAGAACAATTTTATAGGTTCACATAAACTCAAGAAGAATTTTAGAAATCCTTATGTGACTACGCTGGGTCCTGGACAAATTAATACTCTTCCTATTTATGCCTGTTCGTGTGACATACAATATTGGTATATACCAATCCATTAGTGGTTGATCAATAGGTCGCTTGAAGAAAAGTAGTGCTTGAGTGAGTGACTTATACGGCCAATATCGAATAACGTGTAGAAATTGACGGTTAAAAGCACAAAATTACATTGGCGACATACTGCCTCCTTAACCATTTTAACATCAGGGGAACTAACTAAATTATTCAGCTAAATCAAGGTGATTTTTAATAATCGGCACAGCCCAATTTAGGTTATGCACTCCCCCATCCAAGTGGATCAACCAGTTTAGATGATTGCGATATAAATGTATGTTTGGTGTTCAGTTGTATAATTTTGAATCTTTTATATACATTTATATATTTTAGGTTGCCCGCGGAAGCTTAGAAATTTTATCGAAATGTCTGCAAAAATTACGAGCTATCTGATGAAATTTTAATCGGCGGGTTTAATAAACCCAACTTCACATGCGAACAATATTTTGTACCAATCACCAATTATATTTAAAATTCGTTGTGTCTTCTACAATGCAACCGCGGACACTCAATAATTTGATGCTACATCACATTTTACAAATTGTCTATTGGTCATCGTCACAACAATAAGTTTGTAACCGAATTCAAGTTTTTCTATACAACTGTCTGTTCATCATAAAATATAAAAAAAGTTGAATATTAAACAAAAATCCAACCTGTTACCCCCGCCGTATTACATCGCCAGAAATCTTTAAAAGAGTCTGAATGTAAAAAACCTTTTGATCAATTGACTATATGTGTAACCAAAAAGAACGCTTAGCATAGTGAAATTGTTATATCACATACTTTCGAGTTTTCAATTCATATTTCCCCCATCTCTACGTTATAAAGCCAGAACGGAAAATCATTCAATACAATAAAAATGATGGGTACAATCAGCGGGTACGCATTCAGCGCGGACATTCCCAAAACCATAAAATTCTAGTCCGCAAAAAGATCATAGATTTTGGTTCATTTGGGAACCTGACCACCACACCATACCTCAACAAGAAGACTAAATAAAGCTAATAGGTCTCGATAGCAAAGATACGTCTCATATCGCAACCAATGATATTGAAAAGAATGTCTACGTTGATGACCGACTGACCAGTGCAAACTAAATTGCCACCATATTAGATCTTAGAAATTATATTGCGATCAATCTCCGTTTTGTAAGATTATTCAATAGACTCAATTTTTCACCAAATGAAACTAGGCTTTTGAGCACCAGTTGTGACTGACTGATAGATCGATGCTAGCGGACTGCATAGTAGCAAAACCACACGCTTATAACAAAGTAAATCTGTGTTGTTATTTTTTACCAAACTGACTCACAAAATTCATAAGAATCTAATTTTTAATATTAATGATGAATTCTATAATGCGGACATCTTGGCCAACGCTTGGTTGGCGCAATTTGTCGAAAGCTGTGTTTCCATGCTCCATCAGTTCTCATGATTTAATTAATGAGAATATTGATCGCCTTACCATTTTGATTTTAATTGTGATGAACTAATACAGTAACGGAACAATAGTAATAATATAGGTTTTAAATAAAATCCAATAAACTTACCGGAAACGCTTATGTGATTCTAGTGAATTAAACAACACAAAAATTACCCCGGAAGATCTTATGAGAATTTAAAGGCAACGAAATAAATCTGAGGTAGCCTATCTCGTCAGAACTAGAAACAGTTCTCTATTAACGATTGTGAAATTATCATTCAATATTCACTAATATTCAACGAATATTCACAAATTACTCGCTCATTATTCATTGTATATTCTTCATTATTCACTCGAGGTCATTCATTATTCATACATTATTCTCTAATTGTTTACTTGATTATCCACTCATGCATGAATAATCTTTGATAATTAGTGATTAATGAGTAAGAAATAAATGAATTATGCATAAATGTTGAGTGAATAATGAGCGAACAATGGGTGAGTAATGAGGAAAATATTAGTGAATTTTAAGTGAACAGAGAATACTGCTACTGGGAGATTAGTTCGATGTGAGCTTACCCGATATTTTGTTGTTCTTCAGCAAGTGTTCCTCCCTAATCTACCCTTGGGTAAATTAATCAACTAGTTTGACCGATATACAATTTGAAACATCCGCTTCGAATTAATTAGTTTACACTAATTTATGTAGCGGTATAAAATCGAAATGAAACAGAAAGGTTATTTAACGAATTTTAAATTGACCTTATCTAAATGAAATTTAATTTTTACACAGCAAGTTTTTTTGAAACCATTTCCATTACATATAATATACAGATGACTAATACGTGCGACATTGCTTTGGAAAGAATATTTTGGATCCACGTTCAGAATAATTTTAAACATGTCTTCCGGGATGTGCTTATACACCCACGATTAATTCTCTCAACTTATTACGAATTGTAAAAATGTTCAACACCAAATTTGCATAAACGGTACTAGAATAATACATTCGATTTCGTCTAAATGGATTTTTCAAAAAATAAGTCAGTTCCACTCCAAAAAATTCCATTAAACTTTATAACGTTTTCCTATGAAGAAAAATTTATTTCGTAGTCGTAAACTAAAAATGAAAAATTCAACATTACATGCAACACCTTCCTGAATTACTTAACGTTATACTATAGCTAGTTTTATGTTGCAACATAGACGATAACTAAAGTATATAGTCAGGTATGTATTAAAAACTATAGAGCACAAATAACAGTAAAACGATATCTGTTTATTTCGTTTAACACGCGACAATAATTTCCGGTTATTTATGTATCGTTGATGAAAAATTTATGAATGGGAAAACTACACCAGTCGCCATTTACCTTGAACTTGTTGAACAACAAGACGTTATACATTATTTCAAAAGTCAAGACATCATTTATCACGGTGTACTTATACACCACTATTCGTATACGATTTTTAAAACCACAAAAGCCTGAATGTGTAACATGAAATAAATTACTTGTACTAACAACGAGACGTAGGAGAGATTTTTTGGTAAGCATGAAAAATGTTTGAGAATTGCAAATAAATTTTAGGTTTTGTTTGTCTTTTAATCTGATTTGAGACAACTTTTTGTTCATTTTTCAATAATTCACCATTTTGTAACCACAAATCGGTAAGCTTTAAATCAAAACAAATATTTTACCTTTTAGAAATAAATTTGATTTATGGAAATGGTATTTTCAGTGATGTCGAAATTCGTACATCCTTCAAGGCATAAAGCAATATAAATTTGCTGTAATCTTAAAGTTTAGATATTGCATTATCTTGGATTTATTTTAGAATACGGACAAAGGTAGTCGAGTTGTCATGGTCTCAATTTATATAGTTGCTAATTTAGCAACTATCAATGGAAAATATAAAATTGATAATTATGTTATAATATTGAGTTATTCAAAAAACTGAGTACCAGCGACTGCTTCATTTTTCAAATGGATGCAGTTACGGTGTAGGTGCCATTCTAAATGATATCAACGATGGGAACGAATTTCTTTTGTGTTAACTGCACAAGAATAAGCTGATTTAGCTGATTTATTGTTTAAAGTATGTGTTGGCAGCTGCATGATGGGTACAATTGTGTAACGGGTAACGGGTAACCTGTTTACAATTCGCAAGTGTACGTGCTGCCTCCTCGTGGCAACCACTGGTAACTAAGGCCTTTTGGCACATTTGTGGCCATTTGGCACAGGCTAAAGTACGGCGCTAAAGAAGAAAACCTTGACCAAAACCAGTAATCTAAGGTGGAACAGCATATGCCGATGGATGAATGGCTCATGTCAATCAGTCCAAAATATACGTACTCTGGGTAACAGGCACCCTCCAGTTTTATTTAGCCTTCCTGTAGTAAAGCTGGGTGACCTACAGGCGATTAGCAATTCCCAGCAACTCGTAATAGTAAAATCAAACGAAATACGGGGCAGAAGAAGGAATATACGGGAATGGGACAACCCTCTAGAGGTCCTTGTGCTCCAATGCTACCGTCTTTCTAGCGGAACTACATGTTGTAGTAAACATCTAGAGGGAGAGCAATAAGCCCAGATAGTATGTATCACGTACCGGGAGGCAGTATTGCCAGGTTCATTAAGAACCTGAATATTGACTGGACGGATAATTAAGCAGGGTCCAGCACAATAGATCTTTTAGGTCGCAGTGCGAAGTGGCTGATTGCCCGAATGGTACTCCAATAATAATAATAATAATAATAATAATAATAATTATAATATTAATATGTAATCTGACTCTGGTGGCAGGTATCATAACCAAGAATTAGAATTATGTTTAATTAGACTCAATTTTTTTTGGGGGGGTTAATGTTATTCTTGCAGGGATTTTGCCAATGCAATTGTTGTTGTAAATTTATCAAGGAAATACGCTGGATAATTTCCGTGAGAAATTGGAGTGTTTCGAGAAGTATATTGAAAGCGATCTTCCGAATGCAAAAGCGAGATACGTGCAGCACCGACTAACGGAGTTGGGTGACACCGTATGAGCTCATGGATACTGAGCTGTTAACAGAACGTCTTCGCACTGAAATTGAAGAGTCGTACATTAATGTTGTATCCGAACTAGACGAAAAGTTAGATGAACTAAAGGAAGGTAGACGCATATCACTCATCGGTGACGACAAGCATGGTAACCAAATAAATCCTATGTTTTCCACGATAAAAACTAAACTGCCTACAGTTGCACTCCCAACGTTCTGGGGGGGTTATTTAGAGTGGAGCACATTCATTGAAACATTTAATAGCCTGGTACACGACAACCCATCATTAAGTGACCGAACCAATTTTCAATATTTAAAATTGTCACTTGAAGGCGTCGCTGCTAGTGCCATAGCTGCGGTGGAACTTACCGATAAAAATTACGAGCTAACTCGTAAAATTTTAATGGAACGGTTTAATAAACCAAATTTTATATGCGAACAACATGTTCATCAACTACTTGTAATCAAAGCGATTGACCGGCCTGACCCTAAGGAGATTATGAGGCTTTTTGATCACTATCAATCGCATCTCCGTTCTCTAGAAGCACTGAAGAAACCGGTTAAACAAATATTCAAAATACCATTGTGTCTACTGCAATGCAAACGGTCACTCGATAGTTCGTTGCCACAAATTTTAAAAATTGCCGTTTGATCAACGTTACAAGTTCGTAACAGAGTCGAAATTGTGTTACAACTGCCTTTACCCTGATCACATTGCTTCTGCGTGTTCAGTGAAGTTCCGCTGCCGACACTGCGACTCGTATCGTCATTCGCTTTTACACAATTCTGCTGCTGCACTATCTTTATCGTCAAATATAAGAGAAGCCGTATCAGATGTCGCGAACGGCAAACATAATATCCAATCTAATACTCTCGCCGTATCATCATCGCTTGTTGCTGCCAAACCCAAACCCGAGACAGTATCCTCGTTTGTCTATTTGGGAACAGCATTGGTCAAAGTCCTTGACCATATGTGACATCCTATTATTGGGAGAGCAATGTTAGTTTCCAGATCACAGCTAAATCTTATCACCAAGTCATTTGCGTCCAAACTGAAGATTCCTCATCATATTAGCAGCATCAAAATTCATGGAATCGGACCTAATGTCGTCGGAGCTTCGAGCAGTTCAAAAATTACTTTGCAATCCAACATTACAAATTATTGTACCATATTGGATGTGCAAATAATACCAAATATCACCAGCCATCAGCCAACCATTCCAATTGATAACCTCAAATCGTGGACAATTCCAGCAAACATTTCACTAGCAGATCCGGAATTTTTTAAGTTTCAAAACGTCGATTTATTATTGGGTGCAGAAATTTATCAAGAATTGCTCTCTGTGGGACAAATTAAGTTAGCTGATCATCTGCCTATGTTACAAAACACCGTATTGGGATAGATAATTTCTGGAAAAATGTCTTCTAAGTTAGGGTCTGATTATGCTTGTCACGTGGCTACCAAAGATTCTGCCATACTGAACGATCAAATTGAGAAATTCTCTGGGCGACTCCAAATTTTTGGCTACCCGCAGATTTCAAAATTTGGAGAGGTGTCTACAAAAATCATCAGATTTGCTAGCCAGCTATTCAAAGTTCATTAATGAATATAAAGTGTTGTTGGGTCATATGGAATTAGCCAACCCAAAGAAGATATAGCTTTGCCAAATTATTACTTCCTGCATCACTGTGTCATGAAACCGGAAAGCTCTTCAACAAAACTAACGGTAGTCTTTA
Organism: Tipula vernalis; assembly: GCA_958295665.1. Lineage (NCBI taxonomy): Eukaryota > Metazoa > Arthropoda > Insecta > Diptera > Tipulidae > Tipula > Tipula vernalis. Next base: position 39,128,428 of record OY282560.1, read on the forward strand.
ATGGTTCGGCTAAAACTTCGAACGGAAAATCGCTCAATGCAATAATGATGGTGGGTCCAGTAGTACAAAGTGATCTGTTCTCGGTCCTAATTCGGCTTCGATCATATGCTTTCAGCGCTGACATTGCCAAAATGTATCGGCAAATTTTATTCCGCAAAGAGGATCATAATTCCCAGTTAATTTTGTGGCGAAATTCTCCGTCTGAACCACTCCAGACATTTAAATTGACAACAGTCACATATGGCACCTCATCCGCACCATACCTCACCATAAGATGTCTAAAGCAGTTAGTTTTCGATAACAAAGATACGTCTCCCATTGCTGCCGATAGTATTGAAAACATGTGCCAGAAGACCACACCGAAAAATATCTCAGAATTGATGAAAATGAGTTAGTCAAAACCCTTGGCATTTGTTGGCATCCAACATCAGATGAATTTACATTTTTTGTCAACTTTAACCATGATTCCACCGTCTCGAAGCGAGCTATTTTTTCTCAAATTGCCAGAATGTAAGACCCGCTTAGGTTTTTGGCACCGGTTGTGGTGTTGGGGAAATTATTAATGCAATCTTTATGGCAGTTGAAGCTGGATTGGGACCAATCGTTTCCAAAACATTTACATACATATTGGAAAATGTACCGACATAGTCTCATCGACCTAAATAAATTTGCAGTTCATCGCCATTTGTTTTCCACGAATAATCCAATCAGCACCCAAATACACGGATTTGCCGATGCTAGTGAACGTGCGTATGGTGCCGTATTGTACGTTTGCAGTTTGGATCATAATGGTCATGTCTCCGTTAAGCTACTATGCTCAAAATATTGAGTTGCACCGCTGCAGAAGACAACAATACCATGCTTAGAACTTTGTGCAGCCCTATTGCTCGCAAAACTAATTCACAAAATTCGCGAGAACTTGAATTTTAATGTTGACAAAGTTTTTTATTGGTCAGATTCTACAATAACACTCCATTGGATAAAGTCTTGCCCATCCAGATGAAAAACCTTCTTATCAAATCGAGTGTCTACACTACAAGAACTGTCATCACCGGAAAATTGGCTACACGTACCGACCGATTGGAATCCAGCTGATCTACTATCTCGAGGAATGATGCCTGATAAGTTTATTGAATCAGATCTCTGGATTCAGGGCCCTGCATCCTTATGGCAGGAAACATCTTTTTGGCCAACACTTCGTGAGCAATTTCCAGTGCTGGAAGAATTGTGTGAGGCACGAAAAACTACAAGTACCAACATAGTGTCAAACGAAGCACCTAATATTCTGACTGAAATCAAATATTACAACAACTTCCGGAGACTAAAACGAATTGTGGCCTACCTCGTTCGGTTTAAACCAACGCCTAATTATAAATTTAGCGGACCGTTAAAGTTACAGGAATTAGACCGAGCCCACAGTACAATAATTAGAATAATTCAAAAGGAATCATTCCCCGTCGAGTACATTGGATTGGAAAAGACACATTTTTTTGTGAAACATCCGGCACATCGCTCGCTGTCACTATTTCTGGACAAGGACTATATTATTCGAGTTGCTGGTCGCCTTCATTACACCACTTTACCCTATACTTCGAAACATTCCATCCTATTACATAACTCTCATGAATTTACATTAACCTTGATCAATTTTTATCACGGGGAGCTGTTACACACTGGTCCAAAAGCAATACCGGCTGCTGTTCGTCAATACTATTGGCCATTTCTCACCACCTTTCTAACAGTTGGGGTGGACTTCACCGGTCCATTTTACGTACACTATCGCTTCCGCGGTAAGCCACCAACGAAGACATACATCTGCCTGTTTATCCGTTTCGTCGCGAAGGCGATACACCTCGAATTGGCCTCTGATAGGAGTACACAAGCTTTTATGGGATGTTTCAAGCGTTTTGTGAGCACCCGCAAATTCTGAATTGTGTGAACTCTATGCACTTCTTTCTTCACAAGACTTTAAGATATAACTGCAGCCGATGTGTCAAGATGATCGCATAAAATGGAAGTTCACTCCATCGGCTTCACCAAACTTCGGTGGGCTTCATGAATCAGGTGTAAGTTAAACTAGCTAAATTTCACCTTCGCCGAACGATGGGCTCAGCTAATCTCACTTATGAACAACTATTGACGCTGATAAAACAAGTAGAGGCAGTTTTAAATTCTGGGCCACTTGGGCCAATTTCAAGCAATGTCGATGACATCGATTGTCTAACTCCTGGACATTTCCTGATTGGACAACCGCTTAATTCGCTACCAATACCTGGTCTAGTTGACCGACTGCCGTACGAAACCTGGAAGCAAGTCGATTTTTACCATCGTACGTTTTGGAATCGCTGGTCAACCGAGTACCTGCGAGCTCTTTAGCAACGTCATAAATGGACTAAATCATCATCAAACCTGGCTATCGGGGACTTGGTGGTCCTTATTGAAGAAAATCTGCCGCCTCTTAAATGGAAGCTGGGTTGATTAGTCGAGATTTACCATGGAGATGATCGGCTAGTTCGTGTCGCCAATGTAAAAACTGATCGAGGAATATTAAAATGCGGTATTTGTAAAATCTGCCATCTTCCTCGGTCATCAATCGATGCATCATAAAATTATTATTTGAATTTAAGAATTTCTTCATGTACAGTATCATTATGTATTAGATTCACTATGTATTGCACAGCTCTTATATACTTAAATTTTGATGTTGTTTTTTGTAAATGTTATATGTAAATAAAATTTTCATTATTCGATGTACCTCAGGGACAAAAACACATTGAAACCAAATAAGCTAAATAAAATTATAAAGTTTTGAATAAAATATCTGGTGGCAAAGTGAAAATTTTGAAATTGTGTTGGCCGCATAACATTTGTGGAAGGTGAATAAATTGGGAAGTTTCTTCAGCACAAAAATGATTGTGCCCCTTCAGTATGTTTGAGCAAGACCCTTAATGTCAATAATTATGGAATTTTGTAGAATAAATGTTTACTGCCAGCTGCTTGCTATATGCAAAAAAGATTAAATCTTTGAAAATAAATAAAGCTTACCTTATACCCCAAATACGTTAATAAAACACATTCTGTTAATGAAACTAACGCTAATACTAATTGCACAGCCCAAAGTTCTGTTGGTCGTTTCACCCATAATATTGCATCCCAATTTATAATGGGATCCTCTTGAAATTCTTCTTCCGTCCGCGTTGCCGATATTAAAAATTCTGATTTATTACTAACACCACAATGATAACTATAAATAAAAATAAATTGTTTAGTAGTATTAAATAATTAATTAAATCGATATTATTTATAATTAGCTTACCATGTGGCAAACGTTGGATTCGTATCGGTTACGACACGTACGATATATAGAACACATGTCAGTAATTTAAAAAATAAATTTGCAATCCTAATTCGTAGACTTGATCTTTGATTTTTTATAAAATATAATTGCAGTCTTTCCTTAAAAGTATTTTCATTTACATAATATTCTACCCGTACTCTGGAATGATATAAGAAAACAAAAAATAAAGATTTAACATTGTTACGACCCAAAAAAAATAAAAAATCGTCCAAAATTTATTCGTTCAAGTTGTACACAATAATCAAACATTGTCTGTGTATCTTTATATAGAATTCTCAAAACACAATAATTCGATCACATAGTGGTATATATGGATATAGACTATAGAGATAAATAAGGACCAAAAAAAATGTAGAAAACCAATTTCTTGTATTGACTTATATCCCATTCCACACCCATCACCGGGTATATCCCTTCCTAATTTTTTTCCATATTGTTACGTTGCGGTTTCTTTTACAACTTTTCGATTGTCACAACAGAAATATAAATAAAAATTGGGGACACTCGGTTCATATGTACATTATATATGAATTTTCGATATATATGAATTTTCAACGTTTGTATCATTTTTATAAAGCTTTAACTGTCCTCTGATGTATAATACTAATTGTCTAACGTTTTATTTTATTTTTGGATAGCTAAGTTCAATTCAATCATTTTTATTTATAACCTATCGGTAATGGTTACGATTCCATTGTACATATGAATAAAATAAAAATTGAAAAAATCAACATTTAATTGGAACGATACTTGTGTTATTGAGTTTTCCAATGTATAATATTTGGAAATAGAATGATTGTTATGGTTACTATTGTTCTGCGATGAAATTGGTGCAAAAAAAATATTGATATTACCAAAGACCTCACCTCTCAAAATTAGGCATCTCTGAGATTACCTATTAAAGCTAATAAATTTCTGTAAATAGTTTAAATAACATTATTAGGCAAAACTTTGATTACTTTCTAAAATATGACAAAACTAAAACCTCATTTTGAATTTTGACAACATCAAAATAAGCTAGCTTTTGTTGAAATAATCCGTCCCTGCGCTTGAGTTTTGTTTATCTGGCAACAACTTATGTTATATAAATATAATACCTTTATTTTTTATAAGATGTCACTTCCGTAGTAATCACATGTTTCTGAAATAAAGTTTAGTTTTGTAAAAGGGTTGCTTAGAAATAAAAATTATTATTTAGAAAGATAGATCACGGTGTCGTTTGTTATTTATATATTCGGTGAACTAGTTTACTAGCAACAGGTTATGGGCCCAGTAACGATGACTGAAGAAGAAAAATCGAGTTTACCAGTGTTTAGCGGAAGTGATTTCTCAAGTTGGAAATTTCGTGTTGAGTTGCTGTTCGAGGAAAAAGATTTGTTATAATATCTTACTGATGCACCTAGTACAAATCAAAAAGATGACGAAATGTGGAAAAAAGGAAATGCCAAAGCAAAATCATTGCTGGTTAAATGTATCGCAAATTCACATTTGGAGTATGTGAGAAATGAGGTTATGGCATATTTGATGTGGGATGTATTGAATAGTGCGTTTCAACGAAAAGGGGTAATAAGTCAACTTTACCTCCGTAGAAAATTGTTGTCAATGAAATTCGACGAAAATGATTCAATGGAAAGACATTTTGTGTTTTTTGACGGAATCATACGCTAACTTAAATCAGCTGGTGCGCAGTTGGATAATTCAGATGTTGTGGGTCATTTATTGCTGACACTGCCTGAAACATTTGATAATGTGGTTACTGCTCTAGAAACAATCGACAGCGAAAATTTGAAATTATATAAAGTCAAAGCAAGATTGCTGGATGAAGATGTCAAAAAAAAAAATCGTGTCGTTAATCAAATTAATGAAGAAAGTGCAGCATCATCAAATGCATTCATAAGCAGTAAGTCTAAAGCTAGATTTAAATTTCGATGTTACTCATGTGGTCGTGTGGGACATAAGTCAACAGACTGTCCGTCAAAATCTTCGTCTGGATCTGGATCTGAATCCAATAATAGAAAAGCTCTGCTAGCAGGTGAACAACCGGAAGACGTCGATAAAATCGATGGTTCTGTAGTATTTATGGCGAGTGACAAAGATGATCCAAATTTAAACGATGAAGCACAGAGTTCTTTAAGCAAATGGTATGTAGATTCAGGCGCAACTGATCACATGACCAATGATGAAAATTTATACACTACATCAACACCAATTGATGAATCAGTGCAAATAAGATTGGCTGGAAAAAATGTTGCAATTTCTCCAAAAAGAGTTGGAGATATAAGTGTCATCAGCGCTGTAGAAAAGAGAGGAGTTCCATTTTTGTTAAAAGATGTTCTTTACGTGCCGGATCTCAGATTAAATTGGCTTTCAGTACGACGTTTAGCAGAGAACGGCGTTACTGTAACTTTTGCAAACCAACAAGTTGTTTTGAAAACTGCTGAAGGTGTTATTGCAAGTGGTACACAGCAGAATGGCTTGTATCAATTGACATTTAAGCTGATATTAAATCAATCAAAGGTTGCGTACCACAGATTTGTTGTGGCATCGAAGATTTGGACATCTAGGTATGCAAAGTGTGTTTAAATTGGCAAAGTTGCAAATGGTTACTGGCATGGATGTCATCTCAACACAAAAACTGAACGTTTGTGAAGGTTGTGTTATTGGAAAACAATGTCGAACACCATTTAATAAACGAGAAAAATTCGCAGTGAGACCTTTGGAACGAGTGCACACTGACGTTTGTGGTCCAATCACACCTAAATCATGGAATAAAGAAAAATATTTTGTCACATTTATCGATGACTATACCTACACATTTTACTGTGGTTTATATGATGAAATCTAAAGATGAAGTTTTTAAAAAATTTGTGAACTATCATTCAATGGCAACCGCGCAGTTTAATTTGAAATTATCAAAATTAAGATGTGAAGGTAGTGGAGAATATATTTCAAATAAAATGAACAGCTACTGTCTAGATCATGGCATTGTGATTGAGAAAACAATGGCATACACGCCGGAACAAAATGGTACAGCCGAAAGAATGAACCGAACATTATTGGATAGAGCCCGGCGTATGATTTTTGATAGTGGGTTTTCGAAAGACATGTGGAACGAAGCTGTGTTCTGTGCAACATACATATTTAATAAATCGGAGTCCAACATCAAAGGAAAATTTTGAAACTCCTGCTGAAAAATGGTATGGTGTAATTCCTAATGTAAACCATTTAAGAATTTTTGGAAGTGTAGCATACGTTCATATACCAAAAATTAAACGACGAAAAATCGATGAAAAGAGTGAAAAATGCTACTTTATCGGATATTGTAAAAATGGTTATCGATTATGGAATGAAAGAGAACAAAAAATCGTGTTGTCCCGTGATGTAATATTTGACGAAACAAAGATCTACAAACAAGATAATGAAAAACACTATAATGACGTGTGTTCAAACACACTCTTGGATTCGGTGGTTGAAATAAATGGTATTGAAACTGAAGATGAAGTTGCTGTCATCGAAACCGTAAATAGTGAAGAAGAAGTATCTGAGATTTCATCAACAGGAAGAATTTCGACGAGAGAGAGACGTAAACCTGTTTGGCATAATGATTATGAAATTGATCCTACTGTCATGTTTTTCGAAGCTTTAATTAATGATGCACCTGGAAGTTACGAAGAAATATATGGGAGACATGATGAACAATTTTGGAAAGACACCGTAAATGACGAATTGAAATCTTTGGAGCGAAACAACACTTGGAATCTAGTAGCACCTCCCATTGATGCAAAAATTATATCATCAAAATGGGTGTTCAAAAAAAAATATGATAGAGACGGTAACTCGTGGTTTTTTACAAAGAGAAGGTGTGGATTATAATGAAACATATGCACCAGTGGCAAAGCTCACCACTATAAGATTATTGCTGGCTATTGGAATACAAGGAAACTTTTCATTTCGTCATCTTGATGTTAAAACCGCTTTTCTTAATGGAAAATTGGAGGAAGTAATTTACATGGCTCCACCTTCTGGAAGTAATATAAATGATCGAGTGTGAAAACTAAATAAGTCGTTGTACGGATTGAAACAATCGCCAAGGTGTTAGAATATTTGTTTTGACAATTATATTTTAAGCTTGGGATTTAAAAGATCAAATGCCGATTATTGTTTATATGTAAAAACTAAAGAAAATTATGTAACCTATTTGGTTCTCTACGTTGATAATTTAATGATATGTGGCAATGATGACGTGGAAATCGAAAATCTAAATAGTCAACTGGCAGAAAAATTCGAAATTACTGATTTGGGACCAATTAAGCATTTTATGGGTATGTCAATAACCGTTAATCAGAAAGCTGGTGAGTTCGAGATAAATCAAACAACATTTGCGAAACGGATTCTTGATCGTTTTGAAATGGAAAATTGTAATAATGTAAATACTCCAATTGAAGTTGGTTTGATGTTAACACGCGATCATGAAGTTAAAAATTGTAATCGACCATATCGAGAATTAATAGACAGCCAGATGTATTTGATGCTGGGCACTCGTCCGGATCTCTGTTATGCAGTGAGTTACTTTAGTCGTTTCCCAAATTGCTTTGAGGAGAAACATTCGACTAGTTTGAAACGAGTGTTACGATACCTGAAGGGGACTACAGATTTGTGCTTAATGTACAGGCGAAAGCCAGATAGTGATATTTTAATCGGGTTTGTTGACGCAGATTGGGGAAGTGATAATTATGATCGAAAATCTGTAAGTGGATATCTGTTCAAAGTTTTCAACAATTTAGTATCCTGGTGCAGTAAAAAACAAAATTTGGTGTCATTGTCAACAACTGAAGCGGAATATGTTGCCCTAGCTCAAGCAACGTCTGAATCTATGTGGCTTAAGAAATTATTTCCGGATCTGCAACAGAATATTTATAAACCAATTCCAATTTTTGAGGACAACCAAGGATGTTTAAAAATTGCAAAAAATCCAGAGAACAAAAGAACGAAGCATATAGATATTAAATATCACTATGTAAGAGACATGGTATGGAACAATGAAATTTGCCTGAACTATATATCTACAAAGAAACAAATAGCAGATATTTTAACAAAACCGTTAACAAGGAGTATATTTAAAGAATTACGAAACGAGCTGTGCTTGGAACGAGGAAGGGTGTTGAAATAATCCGTCCCTGCTTAATATAATACCTTTATTCTTTATAAGATGTCACTACAGTAGTAATCACATGTTTCTGAAATAAAGTTTAGTTTTGTAAAAGGGTTGCTTAGAAATAAAAATTATTATTTAGAAAGATAGATCACGGTGTCGTTTGTTATTTATATATTCGGTGAACTGATTTGCTAGCAACAGCTTTAAGTGCCCATTTTCAATTATTGCAAGAATTTAAACCTAATTATTAAAAGTTTTAAGTATCGTTGTTTGCGTCTAGCTTGCTCTTAACTTTAAAAGCTCATAAAGCTCTGTAAACTATGTAAATACTATAAATAGGTCACGCTTTGGCTAACTATAATGCAAAAATGGTTCTAAATTGGAAAATCATACAGTTATTTCAAGTTTTAGTAATTCTGACAACAACAACATCTCAATTGGGATTTTGTCAACAGCAGTATATTATGCTGGATTGTTAAGAATCGTTTTTTGTTTCTAGCTTGCTCCAAACTTTAAAAGTTCATAAGGCTCCGTAAACTAAGCAAATATTATAAATATAGCTATAGCCAACTGTTGTGGAATGTACTCTTCCACTGTATTACGAAATATACTCATCCACTGTAACTTATCGATAATCACAAATAAATACTTTTAAATGTCTCTCTCATTTGTTATGATAAGTCAAATATTCAATGTTACATAAAGATCAAAATGATCAGTCATCGTCACTAATTATTTAATAAAAATAAAAGTTTAATTAAACTAAAATAAATTAATTGAAATTGTTTGGAAATTTTGTTTCAATTAAAAGTGTGTTTATTATTAATTTATTGTGAATATATGAAATTACTGAATTTATTGTTTTGAGGTTAAATCATAAATTTCGAATGTCGAGAGATTCAATAATCAACTCAAAATATAATCTTCGACCTGTGCCTAAAATAAATTATTTTTTTAAAGCTGATATCCATCGAGAATATTAACAAAAAAACGCAGATCAGTCTCCTTATCCGTTTTAGTTATTGATAGTGAAGATAGCAGTAGCGAAAGTGCGTCAGAAAATTGTGGTAAATTAATTGAATATAATAGTTTCCCAACATTAACAGTGATGGCAGAAGACTTTAATCCCAATTTAGCTTTAAAAATAATACCTGATTTCAATGGAAATCCGTAGAGCTACACAAATTCTTATCGTGCTGTGATTTAATACACGATCCTTTAAAAGCTTCTGAAAAACTAAATTTTATACCTTTACTCAAGGCCAAGTTAAGCGGAAAAGCTTACGAAATAGTCCAATACCAAGATTGGAAAAATTAGAAAGAACTGCGAGCCAAATTTAATTCCAGATTTGCAGAAATTCGCTCAATAGAACAATTACATTTGGATACATATAACAGCAACGAAACAAAGATGCCCGAACATATGCAGCAAGGATAGAGCAATTGACGACATGCCTCAATGAAGCAAGCATTGTCAAGAGAAGGTGCAGAAGCAGCAACTTATGTACGATCGTCAAATTCAAAACTGGCTCTAACTGCATTTGTTGAAGGTTTATTAGAACCTATCAGGAGCTACATCAAACCATGCAGAAGCTTTACTCTAAAAGAAGCTCTGACAAGAGCCTGCGAAGCAGAAGTTCTGCTAGGTAAACGAATAAATATCACAAATACAAATATACCAATTTCGACTAAACAAATTCGATGTCAAATTTGTTCCAAATTAGGACATTCAGCGGTAAATTATATTTGCCTAAATAAACCAACATCGTCATTTACAAATAATCCATCAGAAAACCCGAATTTTTATCAACCTAATCGTTCTAGTTCCTGGAATCAAGTTTATCAGTTATCATTAGTTTATGATCAGTTTATCAGAATTATTTATTTCCGAAATTCCAGTGATTCAAATATGTTTAGCAAGTCAATTAAGTGGTAGAAAATTTATTACCATTCCATTAAATATTTCCATACCGAAAGTTCCAACATTTTTATTAGATACTGGACCCGACATAACTTTAATAAAATATGGTTGCATTGACAGTAATGTTCTATGTCATCCCAGTAATAAATGTAAAGTTAAAGGTATCACAGCAGAAACTTTACAAACCCTAGGTACACGCAATGCGAAAATTATTCTTCCTAATATAAATACTGTTCACCAAACATTTCATTTAGTCCCTGATGACTTTCCTATTTCATGTGATGGTATTATTGGGAACGATTTCTTAAAAAAATATCAATGCAAGATCGATTTCAACTCCGATACGTTAGAAATTATTTCTGGTACAAAATCCATTCGACTAAATATTTAATCTTTGCCAAAAAATAATCCCATTCCAGCTCGTAACGAGAAAATTCTAAGATTAGCCTAGTAGCAAACTAAATGGATCACAGTCGTTTTGTCAATCTAAACAAATTTTGTCTGGTGTTTTTGTAGCAAATGGTTTAGTCCTAACTCATGATAACTCAACTTATGTTAGTGTGGTAACCACCAATGATTATCCAATTGAGTTAAATGATGTTGATTTAGATCTTAGTGATATTGAACACTATGATTTACTTAAGATCAACTCGTGGGAAAACCCTATGGAATCTAGATTCACGAAACTCGAAAAAGAATGACTACAATGAATGTTTCTTTCTTGAAGGAGATAGGTTCTCTATTACTCATGCTGTTACCCATAAAATACCCCAAATAGATGGAGCACAGCCCGTTTATACTAAACCATATCGCATACCTCATTCCTTTAAGTTTGAATATATTCACAAATTATATGCTAGAAAATGAAATCATAGTTCCAAGTACCAGTCCGTGGAACTCCCCTATTCTATTAGTTCCTAAGAAGAGTTGTGAAGATTTTCAAATATGTACAAGCAGCGGAAAAACTAACTCAGGAAATAACCAACGGAAGTGGAGGCTTGTAGTAGATTTCCGTAAATTAAATGAGCTGTCGATAGTATATGCTTATCCACTGCCCAATATTGCTGATATTTTAGATCAGTTAGGTAAAGCCAATTATTTCAGTACCTTGGACTTGAGAAATGGATGTCATCAGGTTGCCGTTGAGCCCACAGACCAACTAAAAACTGCATTCAGTTCAAAGATGAGCCATTTTGAATTTCGACGTATGCCATTTGGTCTGAAGGGGGCTCCGGCTACCTTTCAACTGAATCAAATGCTTCGTTTATTTAAGTGACATAGTCATTTATGATCATGATCTAATAGAACACAATAAACGTCTTTTAAATGTATTATGGTGTCTCAAACGTTATAACTTAAAGCTTATTCCGTCTAAGTGCAATTTTTTCAGGAAAGAGCTTTACTATTTAGGATACATAATTATACGAAATGGAATAAAGGCAGATCCAAAAAAAGTAGGTGGCATCGAAAATTATCCTTAACCAAGTACCCAAAAACAAATCAAATCCTTTTTACGGTTAATTGGGTATTACAGGCGATTTATAAAGAGTTTCGCAGAAATCGCTCAGCCACTTACTTTACTTTTAAAAAAGAATTCAAAATATATATGGGATCCAATTTGTGAGGATTCATTTATTCGGTTAAAAACATTCCTCGTCAATCCTCCGATATTATGGTATCCAGATTTTTCTAAGGAATTCGTAGTAACCACAGATGCGAGCGATACTGTACTAGGTGCTGTACTATCGCAACAACATGATGACTTTGATCATCCCATCGCATTTGCTAGTAGAGTTCTCAATTGTCATGAAAAACATTATTCTACTATTGAGAAGGAATTATTATCATTTGTCTGGGCTGTAGAACAATTCCGGCCTTACGTGTTTGGAACTAAATTTATCGTTGTAAGTGATCATCATCCTTTAGTCTACTTGAAAAATTGAAAAAATACATCGCAATTAACCAGATGGCGCCTTAGATTAGAGGAATATGATTTTTCAGTTCGATATAAAAAGGGCAAACTAAACAGCAATGCCGATTCACTAAGCCGTATTGAGCTTCCAAACGAATTAAATGTAGTAACCCGTAGTCAAACTAAAAAACAAGATAACGAAGTTAAACTTGATTTAGATGGTTCAGTTTCCACAGAAAAAGACCCTAATGAAAATACAAACAATGACTATGAAAATATTCCAGCAATAGAGAAACCAACAGCAAATGGTGTAAATCCGAAAATTATCAAGCTAAGTGATGAATCGCAGATAAATAAATTATTTATTTATTTATTTATTTATTTATTTACTAACCAACAGCATGTATATGCAAAAATGGCTTACATAATTAAAAAACATTATAAAAAGTTAAAAAAATGTATACAATAAAAGCATAAAAGATATAACGACATCAATAGATCAAACAATTAACAACAAAACAAAAAGACATTTAAAACAAAATCTTAGCGATTCGTTTTTTAAATTCATCCCTGGAAATATTGAAATCGAAACAATCTGCTACGGCGTTGAGATCTCGTTGAATGCGCACTATAGGGCCATGGAAGCTGTAGTTGCTACTTGCAGTCGGAATATGAAGAAGTTCCCGGGGGCGTAAGTTGCGTTGAGGAGCATAAATAATAAAACATGAAAGAATGTCAGAACAGTCTATTTTACCACAAATGATGTCACGCGCAAATGTGGCACTTGCGCATGTACGTCTAGCACTTAGAGATTGGAGATCCAGAAAACGGCATCGGTCTACATATGGTGATAGTCTGAAATTATTGTTCCGCTCGAAAGACGGTAATTTTCTGAGAACAAATACCAAAAACTGTTTCTGAATACTTTCAATTCTGATTGAATGAGACTCATAGAACGGAGACCATATGACAGTCGCGTACTCAAGCTGTGAACGAACAAATGAAGTGTACAGTGACTTGAAAGTTAATGTGTCGTGAAAATCCTTCGAATTTCTTTTAATAAACCCCAACATCGAAAAGGCTTTATTAACAACCGCATCGATGTGAGAGTTAAACGTTAAATCCGAGCTAAAGATAACTATGATGATTACGCAAACGAATTTAAGTATAGGTTACAAACATCCTTTGAAATATCTCGAAAACACTTGGTTTTAAAAAAAACACAGGTCGAAGGAATATTTTGACAGAGTACTAAGAAATGTACAGTGCAGCATTGCCTATACTCAGAAACATGTTCCAATTTTCAAGTGCAATGCTAGTTCTATATGTCGGTTTGTACACCGCCCTACTTTGTAATCTTATTTTCATTTCATTACAAAACACATTTTTCTTAGTTATTATTCTCACCGACTCTCTCACTGTGATCCACTCTAAAAAATAATCTGTAATATGCATATTTTCAATAATAATCGGAAGAATCTGAAACCGAATTATTTAAATCCTTTAACGGTGTGAAGTTTCTGACAAAATTTGTCAAAGAAAATATTGAAGAAAGTGTACAATTTTTATACAGTGTAATTCAATAAAAAAATTGAAACGAAATATTACGTGGATAATGATAAAATAATTAATAAAATAAAACCAAACAACACAAGAATTTAAGTTGCCCTTACAAATCTTAAATAAAATTAATAGGCAAGTTAAGATTGTCAAAATTCACACGTTTTTTTGGCGAAAATGTTGCTCAATTAATTTTGTCAGGGTGATCCTAGAGTTTTCCGACATATCACATCATAAATATCACTATAAATAATTGATTTAATTTTAGTAATCTGTTTAGACACCAACATAACTCTATCAGCTAACTGTAACATATGCTACCTGCAAGAAAAATTAATACCTTCGCCACTTACTGAAGTGAGCCAATTGCAAAATGATCATCCACCGCACACAAAGCCAACGTTTTATTTACCGTTTAAAAATATTTTCGATATAAACCAGGCATCATTGAAAAACTTCCAGAATTTAATTGAGATTGAATGCAAATGAAATTGCAATGTTTGCGAAAACCCCAAAGTAAAATTTGTAACGTCAAACTATGGAATAGTTATGGCAGATGTTCAACATCATGATCCTAGTGTATGTTACAATATTCAAATTAAAGATATTCAATGTACTATTTCTCTTAGCAAACAAAAATTTACTCTAAAAGCGTTGGTAAATTTCTTAAAACCGGCTACACAGTTAGGAGTAGGTCATTATCAAGTTCATAATAAACGCATCAATGGACAATGGGAGATTCATGATGATCTTCTTCCAATCCCGACAGAGACTACATTATCTTCTAAATTAAATCATTCGGTGTTGTTTTATATAAAACAATAAACTTTGGTGCGCTCAGTCTCATTTTCATATGAGCCGTAGGGCTCTTGCAAAAAATTTTGAAAATTAACAAATCGGCGAATTTCGCATGGAACATATATTATTATAACATTTATAATTAATTATTAATTATTATAATCAACTGATGACTACCGGCAAACCACACGTTTCGTTTTCTTTTATATGGTGCCCTAGAGTTAAGTGGATCCCATTGGTTTGAGCGCTCCATATGAATAATTGTATGAACAAGGCTCTCATACGGGCTCTCCTGCATGAGTGAATACGTGAATGCTAGAGAACGAAACATTTCGGAGAGTAGACGGATAGATGTCCATGATAAATTCGTCCATTTGTTAATTTTAAAAATGTTTTTGCAAGAGCATCACGGCTTATATCAAAATGGGATTGATTGATTTGAATTCCTCACTGTACATACATATATGAGTCAATTTCTAAGTTTCGTGGCATTTCGTTACCGGATGAGCTATTTAATTCATAGTGTTCCCCACTAGCCATTAATTTGACATTATCATATCGAAAGCTTATATTATGTGCTATTCAAGACATATGACGTGATATGTCGAAAAACTTTTGGATCGCCCTGACAAAATAAATTAAACAACATTTTCACCAAAATACGTGTGAATTTTGACTATCTTGGCAATTTAGAGCTTGTCAATTCATAGTGTTCCCCACTAGCTAAAAATTTGACATTATTATATCGATAGCTTATAGTATGAGCTATTCAAAGCATATGATGTTATATGTCGGAAAACTCTAGGATCGCCCTGACAAAATTAATTGTATAACATTATCGCCAAAAAAGCGTGTGAATTTTGACAAAATTTGAAAATTTTGACAGAATTTTTAAATTTTTGTGTTGTTTATTTTTATGTTATTAATTATTTAATTATTATCCCCGTAATATTTCGTTTAAATTTTTTTTTTTTATTGAATTACACCGTAAAAAAAATATGTACACTTTCTTCAATATTCTCTTTGACAAATTTTGTCAGAAACTTCACACCGATAAATCCTTTAGCATTGTTTTTTGTTTCTAGCTTGCTTTAAACTTTAAAAGCTTATAAAGCTCCGTAAAATCGCGATGGACTGGCTGGATTGAATAAAAACTTAATCATATACCTGTGAGAGAAAATCTGATAATAATTTGTTCGTCGTTTGATTAAGGAACTGATCACAAAATTCTTGAATTCCTCGTTTGGCCCTCGACATTATGTCCATTTATGATTTAAAATCTTTGCTTGTAGATTGGGCAAATTAGTTTCGTTGTTTATCATCCAAGTAGTTCTGTGGTTCTTGTGTAATATGGCAGAATATTTTGCGATAAAGACAGAAGTCGACTGTACTCGATATCGACGAATCAAATCAACGAAATGAATCGTGCCATGTAAATAGCAAAACGGTATTGGAATTATTATTTTCACTTTTTCATAACGACTTCATTAGACTGAAATTCAGCTGGAGTCACAACCGGAACAATTCGAAGTTCGATCCACATTGTGTTCAATATCTGGTTACTGATTGGCCAATTTTGAGATCGAATCACCACAGATCGAAAATACGAAGTAGTTCTGGAGTTATTCCTCTCTACGCAATGTCAGTAGTTCGAGTGAACTCGAGGCGCCACCATGACTTAATTACCATAAAAATGCTCCACCTTCACGGATGGTCTGATAGCCAGGCCAAGACAACCTTCGAGTCAGTCAACGCAATTACTCGAAACTGGTGGTCTTTCAAATGATTTAACGTAAAATTGATTAGTTTTGTCAGGGCCGTCTTCACTTAGTTTACGGAGAAAGCCAACCCTTAAAATAAAAAATCTTGGAAGTCACGATATACTTGGTGACATGTTGATCACGAATGAAAAAACATCTCGCACTGCATTCCATTGAACAACAAGAAGTACCTTGATGGCTTCAGTATCGTCACCGAATTTCCAATAAGAAATCTAATGAATTAGATTTTCATTTCTTTAGGCGAAAATCTGCACCCTCCGCTACTAGATACAGCTCTAAAAATAGCCTGGGTACGATATTTCGACTTTCACATCCAGAAAGTAAATCAGCGATATAATAGTCGTGCTACTTATCGCTTTGAAAATTGATGTAGATATGAAGTTGTTCAATACCGTGATTCTAATAAATTTTTATCAAATTTTTACCATATTTTGTTAAATAATTGCACATTCTTTAGTCCAATTGCACTAAATTGTAATAAGTTAAAAGCCAGTGCAATCTTAAAATTTTTTGTGCAGCTCTAACAATTTTATCATTTAATTTTAATTAGACCGATTCACTGAAATATAACAATTTGCATTATTTTAATAAATAGTTAACATTCAGATCGTAAATTTATTTGTAAACTATTTATTATTAAAATGCAAATAAGTTAATTATTAAAAAAAAAAACAAAAGCAAATAGTTTACCACTGTGGTGTATCTGTATCTTGTGGTTATTACAGATGAACTTTACGAAAAGCTCTTAATTCAAATTTTTCCAATTTTTTATTTTTTTTTTTCATTATTCTGCGAAATATAAGCATTTCTGGCATAATTAATGCAAAAAAATATCTTTCAATTAGTCGATTTGGATTCTCTGTATACCTGTGTATAAAAATAAAACAAATGTAGGGTGGTTCGAGTGAGGTTATGGCATGAAGAAAGTAAGAGAGGTAGAAGAATTTGAATGGATATATATTACAACTGGCGGAGGAAACTAAGGGTTGTTGGATAATTGGTTCATTTCAATTTTAAGCAGAGTATACTTGCCTAATTATATTTCATAAGTTTGAGTTAGATGAATGAGTTAGATATTCTGTAATTAAATATCTTTGAGAATTCATATCCAGCCGAAACAGAATCTGAAACATCATCATTACCGCTCTAACGACCAGTAAAACAGATCCCACATATATTGATTCTAATATTAGCACTAAAACAATAAATAAAATTTCGATTTAAATTGACCGTAGTATACCAAATAATTCGAATATAGTTCAATTAAACGTTATCCTTGCCTTAAAGATAATTCTGGGAATCGACGGTAATTCTGATGAATTGAAAAAATCAATATTTTGAAAACCCATCTTCAAAACGTCTCCTTTTAGTAATTAGTAGCATTACATAATACCTCTCTAACATCTTACCTTGGTTACACCTTATCAAAATCCATTAGGGTCTTCATTCCAAAACAAAACAAATACAGGCGCAAAATGTTATCATTTGTAGCTAGTAGAAACCCAAAATACAATTCCAACCGTTTCACAACAAGTATACTAAACCGGCCTACACAAGCCAATATCATTTACCGCAAGCAGATAAAGTTGAGGTTGACCGTCAAATCAATCAGATGTTGAAGATGTTATTATTAAACATTCCACTTTGCCGTGGAATTCTCCTATTTTAGGTTAACCAAAGAAATCAACCAGAGAGGCAAGCGAGAGCAAGCTCGAGACTCTGCCTGCGATCTGACGAAACTCCTCGGATATTTTGATCATTTTTCGAAAACTTGAATACACGGGTATTTTGATCGACTACCCGAGTAAATTGATTCAGAGGCACGAATTAACTCCGCGACAATTTATTCCACCGAAAACTTGTTGTAAGGCGAAATTAATTCCATTTTCAATTTGAGTTAAATCCGCGACATCTAATTTCTTTTTAGTTAAATGTCGCGGACCCAATTCTTATTAAAAAATATTTAAAGCGCCGCGGAATAAATTCAAATTAATCAGCGAAATTAATTTATTTTCCGAATGAATTCAACTCCACTGACAATTATGAATTTATTCCGCCAGCAAAATTCGAAGGTCATCAAAAGTGAAATGAATGCAACATCTTTAAATGAACGGTTTTACTGTTTTTCATTGCGAATTTAATTCATAGTTAAAATTGAATTAATTTCGCGTGGATTTAATTCACTTTATCAAAAATTGATGTCGCGGACTTAATTAACGGAGCCCTACGGTTCCAAATCAGGAAAACGGGAAACAAAATGTGTAGTATATTAATCCAAACATCCAGGACCTATTCTTTTAAATGACAACTTTTAGTCGAAGTCACAAGAAACTGTCAATTGTAAATTGATCAGAATTTAACATCAGGTGGGGCAATACGACGGGCTCGATAAATCATTTAAAGATCATGGTAGTAATATTGAGTAAAATGCCATTGCCCCATATAAAATATCGAAACCGTCAGTTTTATTTAAAATTTCATCAGTCGCGGGATACAGTATACCCTGCAAATTTTTTTTAGATGTGATGCGTCTTATATCCATGGCTACATTTTCTAGTACCCGAAGTTCCCTTCCAAACGTTAAAAATGTTGGCATTTGTCCTGTAGAATCTGTTCTGCTGGTATATTTTCTGCCCCCGGCGTATGATCAGCTTGAGAACCAGTTTATGTTTAGATTGAAATTTTGAGTAATATGGAAAAACTGTGACACGTGTTGCATTATATCGCTAATGAATTGGGATCAGTGGCAGTCCATACCTCATGAAAATGTCACTAATCAAAACCTTGGCCAATGCCTACGCTATTGCAACATAAAGGCAACACAAGTCTATCCCCTTATGGTATATCCATCCTGAGAAATCGGTAGTGGGCCAAATAGAAAGTCAAATGTTTGCTGCGTAACTGGCGTTTTGAGTAATCTACTTGGTTTTAGTTTACTGGGTTTACATTTTTTTCACTCACAATTACAACTATGTTGCCCTTACAAACGATAAGCGACACGACTAAGGGAATAAAGGCCTTAATTCGAGATGACTTCGGTATCTTAGATATTTTAGAGAATCGTACATGGAAAATAAATACTGGACTATTCCACCACTTATGACCAATTCAATTTTATTAAACGATTCGATATTAATAAAAATTATGATAGACCGAATGGAACATGGCCATAACCAACAAAACGCACAACTCTACCAAAATTGAGCTCACGGCAGCACTATGGAAGGCAATCATCGAAACAATTTCTAAAGTAAAAAAATATTAATGACATATGTTTCAAAACTGTATAATTTAATTAAGAATGTGATTAGCAAAAAGAATAAAACTTGTCTTGTCTTGTCAATAATTCACGCAAACACAAAGTGAAGTATTTTCAACTTACTTTTAAACTACGAATCAAATTCGGTTAAAAAAATCAGTCGAATTTGTGACATATTCATCACTTTTATGTTGTCACGTTTTAAAACTTCTAATTTTTGGTTCTTCAAAATCAAATATTTGAATTACGGCACCGGCTGGGCCATTTTTTATTGGCTTGGATGGAGCATTTTTCGACATTGAAATGGGATTCATAAAATTTAAAATATAATCTTTCCCGCTTATAACATATTCTTCTGTTTCGGCATTTTTGGATTTTACCTTTTCATGACAGCTCAATCCTCGGTCGAAACGTTTCGTTTTTGTGGTATTAGAAATCCTAGAATTATGATCCTGTTTTGCAGTGTTGCATTGTCTTGGCTCATCTATACCACACACTTTGCGACTAGTACCAGGAGCAATCTTCTTTACACAGCTTGCCGAAGTGTTTCCGTCTACTTTGTCCTTTTTAGCAAAACATGTTAGTTTAGGCGAACTTTTAGCTTTAATCGGCATATTTTTACTTTGTTTGCGTTTCCTTGCTTCATACCTTTCGCTTTTATGAGGACGAATTTCATGTGTTCCTTCTTTGAAACATGATCCTTTGCGACAAATTGTTTTGACCATCCGAGAGGCCGGGTGGTTAGCACACGCCTGGCGGATAACCGTATATGAGCTACCACAGTTTACAGCAAAATGATAATCTAGTTCCTCATTCTCCTCTTCACCCCATTTACCTATCCCTTTACAATTACATAGATTCTTAATCAATGTCTTTTTCACCACCGGATTATATTTATTAAAGAACATGGCAAAATAATTGGTTTTAAAATACCGGTTAATAAAAGTTCAACTTGCAAAATTTAGAACCCTTTAAGGGGGGTTATATTGGCCGGAGTGAAAAACAATTATTGACATACAAAAATAATTAAATTTGCAAAGAATGTGCGATTCGCGATGATTTCCGATTATTTTAGACACCTTGTAACGAGCATTTTTCTATAAGACGGTGATAGTCCCGTGATTATATCATAATACATAGAATGCATTCAACCAAAGTTGAGTAGATTAATCTACCAGCTCCGTAACCTTCCAGTAGGGTGCGCATCGCGTGAGCTGTTCTGGTCTTGTATTAGGCAGCTGCGTGATGGGTACAATTGTGTAAGGGGTAACCTGTTCACAATTCGCAAGTGTACGTGCTGTCTCCTCGTGGCAACCACTGGTAACTAAGGTCATTTGGCACATTTTTGGCCATTTGGCACAGGCTAAAGTAAGGCGCTAAAGGAGAAAACTTTGACCAAAAAACCCTAATCTAAGGTGAAACAGCATATGCCGATGGATGAATGGCTGATAGGTTAATCAGTCCAAAATATGCAGACTCTGGATACCAGGCACCCCCATCAGATTGAGATCAAAAATCCAGTTGATCGAGATCCAATTATTCATGAGGTAATAGACATTTTAAGTCAACGTGCTCGAGTATTAGAGGCTCTTTCTCCCATAGGTTGTAATATTCCAAATATAGTCTCCTTTGTAAAAAAACCTCAAATATCAAAATATTTAATGGTGGTTACTGATTCCCAAACTAAGATATCATGTCGTTATTGTAAGCACGATCATTTCATTTATAAATTTGAATCATTTAAATCATTATCGTGGAAGGATAAAAATCAATGGGTCGAGGAAAAAAAATTCTGTTATAATTGCCTTGGAGCACATCACATTTCAAAATGCAACTGAAAGCTTTCATGCTACACTTGTAAAAAAAGGCATCATTCCCTGTTGCATAATCCAAATGGGAATACTAATCAAAACCAATATAACATTACTGTAATATCGAGTTTGATGTCGTCAGACAAAAATGTTGAATCAAATATTTCCAATGCTGCTTCAAATGTGGCAGCACCTGTCAGTGAAAATGCTATGCGGACTCGGTCCGAACAGGTGAGGAACAATCCCGGTAATAATGTATCAATAGTTGTGAATTCAAATTTACCACTCCCACCTAGTACTCATAATGGGCTTGGTATAATCCAGTCAAATATCACAACAGATGCAATAATTGAGAAAGGTCAGAATATTTGTCTCTATTCAACCGAAACCCAAATTCTGTTATGAACTGTTTTAATTTGGATACGATGTTCCAAGGGTACAAGTGTTTTGTGTCGGGCACTATTGGATTCTGGATCCCAATCTAATTTCAATACGGAGAATATGTGTCAAAAATTGGGAGTCAAGAGACAATCAGTGTATATTTCAGTGACAGGAATTAATTCAAACATGACAGAAGTCAAACATAAGGTCAATGTGACAATCGAATCTCGAACCAAGAAGTATGAATAAAATTTAGATTTTTTGGTTCTCCCTTCGGCTGATCCGAAGATTTCCAGCTTGAACGTATTGATATGTTGATTGGCGCCGAGATCTGTTGTGATATATTCAATGGCGAAAAGATTTATATATGTAAAGAGCTTCCACCGTTCCAGCAGTCAGTTTTCGGTTATGTCGTTTGTGGAAAAGCCACCAGTACAGTTCCGCCAGTGTCAGTAACACTGTTTTGTTGTGACGTGGATTTATTGCGAAAGGAGGTCCAAAGTTTTATCAAATCGAGGACGTCAAAACCAAAAATAACTTCTCATTTGAGGAGAAAGCTTGTGAAGCCTGCTATGTCAAAAACGTAGAGCGAAACCCTGATGGAAGGTAAACGGTCGCTCAAGTAACACATATCAAATTTATGTAACAATAAAGATAATGCATTAACACAGTTTTATAATCTAGAAAAGAAATTGCATTCAAATCCTGAATTAAGGCAGCTATATTGCCAATTCATGAACGAATACATCGCATTAAACCATATGCAATTGACAGAACAATCAGAATCTAATGTATCATACTTTCTCCCACATCACGCCAGTGTTTAAGGAGAATTCCGGTATAACTAGACTTCGTGTTGTTTTCAATGGTTTATCAAAATCATCTTCTGGCCTGTCACTTAATGATACATTAATGACAGGACCAACAATTCAACAAGAACTAATTTCGATTCTACTTCGTTTTTGGAAGTATAAAATAGCTATCAGTGCCGATATTGCTAAAATGTATCGGCAGATAGACGTCAAGCAGTTGCATCGTAATCTGTAACAGATCTGGTGGCGAGGATAACCAGAAGATCCACTCAATATTTACCAGTTGACTGACTCTGAGATCACATTATTCGCATAAACTCATATCCAGCAAAATATGCCACTTTTGTTGCAAATAGAGTTTCACAGATCCAGGAAATCGCTCTGCCTGAATTGTGGGCTCACATAAATTCTGATTTGGTATGACGCGGGTTGATGCCGTCTGAATTGGCTGAGTGTGATTTATGGTGGACAAGTCCTCCATTTTTAATGGAAAACGACGAATCTTGGCAGAATCCTAAAATTAATTTCTCTGGTAATAATGATACAGAGTACAGGAAGTCAAATGTTTTATTGGAAGTCCAAAAGGAGTCAAATTAACTCATCGAACGATATACGGATTTCAACAAGTTACTTCGAATTTCTGCACTGTGTCTTAGATTTTGTCACAACTTAAAGTTTAAATCGGTCGATGATCAAAAATTCAATGAATTATTGTATGAAGAAATCGACAATGCATTAAAAAAATTAATCCGATCTGTTCAATTAGAGGCGTTCGGAATTAAAATCAAACAACTTGAATCAAATAAATTTATCATGAAGCAAAGCACTATTTCAAAACTTAGTCCCTTTATTGACAACACAGGTTTGTTACGCGTTGGTGGCCGATTAGAAAATTCCTTGCTTTCATTTGAACAAAAGCATCAAATGCTCCTTCCAGCAAATATACTGTTAGAGTTAGCCGAAAATTGCCAGCCGAAAGTAAAAAGTCGATAATTCAGATTGTGTTAGTCCAGCCGAAAGTAAAAAAAAATGGCAAGCAGATTGTCTAATCCCAGCCGAAAGTTTCCAGCCGAAAGTAAAAAGTCGATAATGCAGATTATGATATAACATTCAAGCCGAAAATAAAAAATTTAGTAGTTATCAGCCGAACGTAAATAAATAGGATACATAGGAATCTATAAATATATATTTTTGTAAATAAATTTACGTGTAAAACTTTGCTTCGTAGAAAATATCGGAAAATCAGAAGAATATACAAAATTGGAATAAAATCAGCCTCTAGAGTATATATCTAAAGCTGAATCGTTTTTATGTGATTTGTCAATAGCTGTCCAATTAATAAATTCTGTTCAAGTTTCCCGTGGGAAATTTCGGAAAATTCGATTTTCCAAAAATTATTAGAAAATTTGTATAAAATCAGCCTCTAGAGTGTTATGTCTGGATATAGATTCAATTGATGTGACTATTCAATAGCTATTGCAGGAAAAAATTCAGTTCAAGTTTCCCGTGGGAAATCTCGGAAAATTCAAAAATGTTTCCAGCTGAAAGTAGGAAATGGATAAATAAAATCAACCTCTAGAGTGTTATGTCTAGAGATGAATTGGATTGATATGACTTGTCAATAGCTATCGCAGGAAAAAAAATTCAGTTCAAGTTTCCCGTGGGAAATCTCGGAAAATTTGATTTTCCAAAAATTATTAGAAAATTTGTATAAAATCAGCCTTTGAATTGTTATGTCTGGAGATGAATTGCATTGATGTAATTTATCAATAGCTATTGCAGACCAAAAATTCAGTACAAGTTCCCCGTATGAAATCTCGAGAAATTTGTTTTTCCCATTTCGGAAAATTTTCTAATAATTTTTGGAAAATCGAATTTTCCTAAATTTTCCACGGGAAACTTGAACTGAATTTTTTTCCTGCGATAGCTATTGATAAATTACATAAATGCAATTCATCTCCAGACATAACACTTTAAAGGCTGATTTTATACAAATTTTCTAATAATTTTTTGGAAAATCGAATTTTCCGAAATTTCCCACGGGAAACTTGAACTGGATTTTTTCCTGCGATAGCTATTGACAAGTCACGACAATGCAATCAATCTCCAGACATAACACTCTGGAGTCTTTTTTTATTCATCCATTTCTTACTTTCGGCTGGAAACTTTTTTGAATTTTCCGAGATTTCCCATGGGAAAATTTAACCGATTTTTTTTCCTACGATAGCTATTGACAAGTCACATCAATCCAATCTATCTCCAGACTTAACACTCTAGAGGCTGATTTATTTTCGGCTGGAATGTCAATAACATAATCTGCATTATCGACTTTTCACTTTCGGCTGGAAACTTTCGGCTAACTTTAACAGGGTCCAGCAAATCATGTTTTTACCAATATGTTGGTACGCAATGAACACATCCGAAACTTACATGCCGGTCCACATGCATTACTTAGTTTTCTTAGACAAAGATATTGGATTATTGGTGGAAAGCAAGTATGCAAGAATGTTGTGCATAAGTGCATAGTGTGTTTTAAAATAAAACCACGGTCATTGAACTAAATCATGGGTCAATTACTAAAAGATCGTATTCAACCATCTCGTGCATTCGAACACGTGGGAGTTGACTTTTGTGGGCCATTTAGTCTCAGTCCACTAACTCGATCAAACGTAACCACTAAGGGTTATATCGCAGTCTTCATCTGTTTCGCAACTAAGGCCACTCATCTGGAAGTGGTCAGTGATTTATTAACGCAGGGATTTTTGGCAGCACTCAGGAGATTTACTTCTCGAAGAGGACGTTGTACTAGTTTGTATAGCGACAATGCAACTAATTTTGTAGGTGCTCAAAACGAGTTGAGAGAGTTAAAATCACTGTTCGAATCTGCTACTCATAAGCATGAAATTTCAAAACAGTGCGCTAAAGAGGGCATAAACTGGCAAACCGTACCACCCCGTTCTCCCCATTTTGGTGGTTTGTGGGAGGCGGTGGTGAAGAGCACAAAGTACCACTTAAAAAGAACAATGGGTTCATTCAGATGTACATTCGAAGAATTGAATACTTTCGTGACTCAGATCGAAGCCTGTCTTAATTCGCGACCTCTTTCTCCAATGTCCAGCGATCCATTGGACATATCTGCACTCACTACTGGCCCTTTCCTTATTGGGGGACCAATTACCGCGATTCCTGAGCCTTCCCTTTCTCATCTGAATTTTAACCGACTATCTAAATATCAGCGTTTCCAGTATGCTTTGCAACAGTTTTAGAATCGCTGGTCGCGGGAATACTTGTCCGAATTACAACAGCGGCATAAGTGGATAAATCTTTAAACAAATGTTGAGGTGGGTTCTTTGTTACTGCTAAAGGGTGACAATGTTCCACCCATGAAGTGGATTATGGGACAAGTTGTGAGGACTCATCCCGAATCCGACGGTTTTGTACGTGTAGTCATCGTCGGAAAATTAAAATTGGTATAAAATCAGCCAGTCTGAAGATGGTAATACATTCCATACTTACGATTCAACTTTAAGGTTGAATTTATGTATACAAATTTTTAAATTTTATATGAACTTGCCATTCAAACGCATTTGCCCACTCTCCCCTCACAAAATGTTACCTGCTGTTTTTTTTCAGAAATAACTGTTGAATTCGCACTTTTTCCTGACATGACTAGACTATGAAATTTTTCTATATAGGCAAAGCTGTTGGATACGCACACTAAACGACCTAGTTTTCTGACATAACACTTAAAAATTGCATTTAGACAAATTTTTAAATTTTATACGGGCATTTCATTCAAACGAATTTTTCCGGTTTCCCACACGAAACGTGCCCTGATAATTTTTTTAGGGAAAACTGTTTGATATAAGTACCCTAACCGACCTTACTTCATGATATGACAGGTTAAGGGTTGAATTTATGCAAATTTCTAATTTTATATTGGCCTTTCAATCAAATGAATTTTGTCGGGCTCCCCAAATGAAATGTTAGCTGACAATTTTTCTAGGTATAACTAGGGATGTGACATCTCAATAGCTATCGAAAGAAAAAAACTAAGCTCAAGTTCCCCGTGGGAAATCTGGGCTCTTGACGGAACGAACTTTGGACGGAAGTTTGCAATGGGTTTATGTAAAGATGTTGATATAACATTAAGAAAAATAAAATGCAGATTTGTTAAGATTAACAATCAAACTATAATAAATGCGTTTATTAGTTTAAATAATTTGGCTATGATGCGGAATTTCAATCATAGTATGCGCAAAAAAAAATTTAACAAAATTCTTTGGTCGAAATATTATGATACCATCTCCTCGCCAACAAGCCTTGCGCATCATCTTAACGTTTCACCAAACCGCGCCTGTTTCGGTGGGACATGGCTTTGGACAAAAAACATTCCTGTGTTGTAGTGTCGCATCGCATTGGTTTCTCGTCATTAACTACTTTGATAATAGTACCGGGTGCAACATGCCTTAAAAACCCAAGCGGGGTATTTCTAGTTATCACAATAGTTTTAGGGAGGCATTCCATATTGTTTTGTTCTTCTAGATTTGGTACAGAACCAAGATATGATAAAGTAGGTGCACTGTTAGTTTTTTGCATTGATTGTTTCGGCATAATAGAATCCGGTACAGAAGGCGGAATAATATTTTCGTTTCGTTTGAATTTCTTTGGTTCACAACTTTCGCTTCTTAAATTCTGGGTTTCAGTAGATTCTTCTGTGAAAAACGGCCTTTTGCTACCCTTCCGCCTATTTTTCTTTCTTATTAGAAGGTTTTCCGGATTGCAAGTTTTCGTTAATTGAACATTTCGTGGCACATTCTTTTCAACCGCTTGACCACTTCCGTAAATATATTCCAGAATCCTATCACACGCGTTTTGTACAGCCGCGCTTTTACTTTTTTCACAGAACATGGCAAAATTATTGATAAGAGTATTGCTATTAAAAATATGCAACTTGCAAAATTTAGAACCCTTTAGGGTGAATAAATAGGCCGGAGTGAAAAATAATACTTGATATTTAAAAAGAAAAGAAAGTTTTCAAGGAATGTGCGACACGCGCGCTGTTTTCGAATTAAAAAAAAAAACTAAAGGTAGCTGTGTTGTAATCGATTTGTCACTAAAAATTACTGTCAATTAGTGGAATTTCAAGTGGAATATTTTTAAAAATTAACCTCCATCTCATAAAATATCAGCGTTGCATATAATCCATTGCGCCATGACATAAGCGGCAGGCGTCGTGGCGGCCCTTATTTTGAACACATCTTAAAAGATTATAACATCGTTCAAATTATATAATATTCAGCACCGAAACATCTTAGTACAACCAAGGTAAACACACCCCAAACCATCCGAACTAATGGAGCGGATAAATAAACTTCATGTATCGTCCACGAAATACGTCCAGCATGGCCAACAAGCCTTTAAACGAGAAAACTCGTATTACGAAGAACCACGAAAACAAACAAGAATTTACCACATAGTGACTCAGGAAGAAGAGAATAAAAATGAATACTCGAAGCTGTTAAGAGAAAAAGCACACATCGCGGGGAACTTGAAGATGAAGAAGAAATCGAGGAGAATGTAGAGTTAAATTTTGTGATCGAAGACCCTTAAGTTACTGATTGAGAAGGGTGCCAATAAAAATTTCGCCAAAGCTCAATTAGCCAAAAACACGATTCTCACCAATCCTCTTCTGGCAGGATTAAAAACATTCGACGGCATAATTGGCGATGACACACTGAAACAAGTCGATGCTATTATTGATCGAAACAGCAACATCTTAAATAGTTTGAAAAAACGAAATAGCCACCACTCTTTCGAATTAAAGCAGAAAATTCAAGTGTTGCTCTCATAATACAAAACACTGTTTGGTCTACGTCCGATAAACAACATAGCACCAATCGATACTACGGTGAGGGTCGAAACCAAAACAACTACGAAAGAAGCAATCCACACCAAATCCTACTCCTATCCAGTCAATATGAGGAACGAAGTGGAGGAACAAATTTACAAACTGTGAGAAGATGGGGTCATATGGCCTTCGAGGAGTCCATTTAATTAATCGGTCTGGATATTGAACTAAAAATTTGATGCTTCTGGTACAAAATAGTACACGGTGGTTATTGATTTCTAGCGATCGAATGCTATCACCATCTGAGAAACTTATCCGAACCTTGGAAATTCTAAATCCGACATACCGAAAAGCTCCTTCTCAACCATGAACGGGAGTACTTCTTCCAGAGGATGATAGTTGACGAGTTAAAGGAATTTATTTGTAAAACCTGTTATGTCTTTATAATAAATAATAAAAAAATATCCTCTTAGCTGGAAAAGGCCAATTTACGAATAAATTTGGACAAAACGGAATTCTTTAAGAAAGAAACTGAATTCCTATAGGTCGTATCATCATGAACCAAGGGATTAGGGCCGATCCAAACAAAGTAGCAGCGATCCAAAATCTAAAAATCCTTGAGAATCTGAAGGAACTAAAATCATTTCTCTGATTGGTATTTTGTAAAGATAGCGAAGCCCCTAACAAAACTTACAAGAGCCAAAAATGCCTAAGGTTAACGCAAGCCAATCAAAGAAAGTGAAAATCACATCAAAAGGAGCTACTATCATCATTGGAAATTTGGTATTTCCTAACTTCAACAAACCATTTAACCTGACTACCGACTCCTCGAACACAGTAATAAGAGCCGTACCAACGCAAGGAGGCATCGGTAGTACATGTTTACGAACCTGGCTGCAGTAATAAAGTTTCTGACGTACTATAAAGATTGGAACAAGAAGCAAACACTTTGTCGAACTTATTCAAACTACAATTAAACTTTAATAAACTTTTTTTCAGTTTAAATAGTTTTTTATTAATATTATTGTCATAGCAATACCACCCAGCAGGTCTGATTTTGTCAGAAATATACTTCGGGTCCAACACTTTATTCGTCCTCGGCTGGATAATCAATTATTTGCACAATGGTACCAGGTGGAACATTTTTTAAAACCTGCAGTGGCGTATTCCTCGTGATCATGAGAGTATCCATAAATTTTAACAAATAGTCTCGATCAGGATCTGAATCAATCTTCTCCACAATCCTTGGACGTCGTCTTATTATGTCACTATATCGTGCGCATCTATCTGGGGGGAAAATATTTTTGGGTCCCGTTGGGCATGTCCATGCCATTTCAATAATTTTCTTTGATTTATGTTTCTATGATTAGATCTATGTAAAATTTAGAATCCTTTTAGGCAAAATTATTAGGCCAAAATAAAAAATAGAACTGTTGGTAGTCCTATTAACAAACAAACTATTCATGGAACGTGCGATTTATAAAAATGGATTTATACTCATGAAACGTGCGATTTATAAATAAAAAAGATTTTCGTCTGCTAAGTGACTAGTCTAACCCAAGGTATACAGACTAATATGGTATGATATTGCGCATGTATAATGCTATCTCTTTCTCAAATTTTTACGTCACGTGTATGGTAAGTAGTTTTGTTTTAAAAAGTGAATTGATAAATGAAAACAAGAGGCTCATGGCCGCATATTATAAACTGAACCAACAAATGAATTGCGTGAAATAAATATTTACGGCCAATCAACAAAATAAAATGAAACATAAGAGAAAAAGAATTCGATCGGGTGTCGATGATATTTCTCAAGCTATCGCTTCAATTCATTTGGTCCCTTTAAGTCTCCAGGAGGGGATGAAATCTATTCTATTTTTCTTCAACGAGGCCTGGATGTACTGGAGCCCCACCTAATCAAATTATAT
This sequence comes from Tipula vernalis, assembly GCA_958295665.1. Lineage (NCBI taxonomy): Eukaryota > Metazoa > Arthropoda > Insecta > Diptera > Tipulidae > Tipula > Tipula vernalis. The sequence goes on from OY282560.1 coordinate 39,158,954, forward strand.
AGAGCCAGCTTTAGTCTGGAATACATCCCCAGATGCTGGAGGGAGGTAAGAGTCATATTCATACCAAAAAAATGGGAATAAATCCCCCGAGGACATTAGGTCCTACAGACCTATTAGCCTTACATCATTTATACTTAAAACCATGGAAAAAATATTAGGCCTGTATATCAGACTCAATACAATCCAAAGATGTCCTCTAAATCCTAGCCTACGGAGACAGCCCTGGAGGGTAGTACCAAGGAGGTACTATTTTGCTCCTTCATTGACATCCAGGGTGCCTTCGATAATACTAATTTCGAGGTGATTTGGGAACAAGCTGACCAACAAACATGACTTTTCCAGTACTAATAGTGTAGAAACATTTAGAACTTTTTTATCATGGAAAATTCCATTTTAGTACAGTAAAACATTGAGCTATTAGTTTAACTTATTCTATCACACCCTAGATGTCACCGTCACAAAAATTTAATTTTAGTACTTGGTCTAATGCGCTCCGTCCGTCGACTTTGTCAATTCGCATATACGAGTATTTTGATGTAATTTAACTTTTGCGCTAATGCGTGACTATGCTACAGCGTCGAGACTGTCTGCGGGTAAAGATTGGCTAAGGAGTCATTTATTTTAATTAATTTACAGTAAATAATTTTAAATTAAAAAAATGATACTGACATCTCTTTTTGACTAGCGAAACTAATGTTGGAAAGTTACTGTGACGGTGACACCTAGTGTGTAATAGAATAAATTAAATTAATAGCTCAATGTTTAACTGTACTAAAATGGAATTTTCCATGATAAAACAGTTCTAAATGTTTCTTAACTATTAGTACTGGAAAAGTCATGAGCTTTCTAGAAAGTTTCGTTTGTGTATATAAAAGGCGAACGAAATAGGATTGGATTAGTAGTATTTGGTAAGCGATAGTGTGAAGATTAAAAAGGAATGAAAAAGTGATTTAAAAAGTGATTTAGTGGAAATAAGAATTATAATTGTGTAGTAAAATTTGAGAATAATTTATATAAAGTGATTTTGTGAACTTTTAATAATAAACTGTGTTGTAATAATTCTTGTGTTAACTAAATAAATTCGTTGGTGATGAAAAAATATTCAAAACTCTTAACCAAACGATATTTATTCCAAAAAGTAATTGTAAAGAAATAGATTGAGGTTTAAGAGCATTATAGTAAAATAAATATTTAAAATTCAAATATTTTATAATTCCTTTGGACGCAAAATATGTACATTTATAGTGTATAAACACTAAAAACGCGGTCAAATTTTAATTTCTAAATTTCTTCCGCCGATCTCAGAGATGTCCTTATGAAATCCTCATTAAGAAATCACGGAGATTAAGGGTGAAAATGAACCGCAACGTAAATGTATTACGAAACATAATGGAAATGAGATAAGTGCAGGAAGGATTAACTAAGGTGTAGTGTAAGAATAACTTCGTAGAGAAGGAAGGTGTGTGGGATGAGTAAGGCCTATAGGGAGTCTGACTGTCCCTATATGTAGGAATATGCAATCTTCCTATTAGCACAAGATCCTTGTTTCGAAATAAACAAATAGTATAATTTTAATTCGTTTATTTGTATAAATTAAATTATATTTGTGGATTGCGAGAAATTATTTTAGCTGGATATGTTGCTGTTGGTGTAGTGGCATTTACCAATCCAAGGTTTCCGACCATTGGTTGGTCATCTTTGAGTGATGCTTGTTGACGTATATTTAGCTTGCCCGAAGATAGTGATGTTCCTGATTGGTAATATCGGCCTTTCGGGAGTAGCAGCGCTCGTCGATTAGTGAGCGGTCACTTATTGTGTGGTAACGGCATCAGCGACCGTTGTTATTTCGAATTATGGCGCTTACTCAACAGTAACAGCGGCGCTCGTTGTTTTGAAGTATTTTTGCTATTTACTGGCTAATTCTCCTTAGACGAGGCGTTACAGCGACCAATTAATAAATTAATCGTGAGCACTAACTCGCTTTATATTATTTAAAATGTACGTTTTCCTCGTTGCAATGTTTAGTAATTACTATTTTTGAAAAAACAATTCGGCTTATATATGTATATAGGTTGTTGTTTGTTTATTTTTCAAATGAAACCCTGATTGATGCGAATTATACGGAATCGATGCTAACTTCGAATTGCATTTCGAATCTAGCATGTAGTACGCGTGTTAAAATTTTGTCAATATAAACACAATGATAATGTCATTGGTCATTGTGTTTATATTTGTGACTGATATCCACAGGCAAAAAAGGAGGTCCTTCAGGCCAGATCACAGATACGTAAACGTTTACTTTTTAATTAAAGCTTAAATAAATCTGTGAAGTAATAGTGAATTAGAAGGTTTAAAAAAACAACGATCAACAATCAAAGTTCTTTTGAGCCAACTATTTAAATTTGCAAGTAGTATCACCGAACATTATGGAGAACCGGCTGTAAAATTGCCTCTAGTGGTGAGTCCTGTCCACAAAATACCTTCTAGGAAAGATAATAGACTTAGAAGCATTGATAAATGCCATTGATTGTCTGGTGGAATCTATGTTATATGAGGCCTAAGAAGCAAAGTTACCGTGGCCACTTTGAACGATTGGATAAAAAACATGGTATTAACGAATTTAGTAATCCCCCGACGGTCCAGAAATTATAGGCTTACCCAGGCAGATAAGTTTTCTCATACGAGCTAACCAATCAATATTTTAAATCTTTTAACGCTTTTACTATCACTCAAAGAATTTTCCAAAATTGTCGAAATCTCGGTCGGGCAGTTTTTGTAATCTTCTAAATTTTCTTCGATTTGAAATTGAAAACTTTTCATTTTGTGGCCCATCACTGAAAATTTCTTGGGTCGAAATTGGAATAGTTTTATGACCACGGTGTATATTTTGTTATTTTGATATAAACTTTACTCCAATGGACCAGATAGTAAAGACAATAAGGGGAGGTGGGTGAGATGTCATAATATTAGGGAAAGAAAATCATTTATAAAATTTGGGAAGAGTATATAGAAGAAAAATAAATTGAAGTTTTTTTGTGGTTGTCATTTTTGAAGATCTTGATTCTTTTATTTAAGTGTCACTTTTTGTGGTTGTCATTTTTGAAGATCTTGATACTTGATACTTTAAGTTAAATTAATAGATACTGTAAACAATTATCGCCTAGCCTGTAAAGAAGGTCTGTGCCATAATACAGTAAGATACTGCCGCAAGAATTACTATCTCTTTAAAAAACGGTTGCGACAGTTATTAAGAATGAAATGTTTTTAGAATTTGTTGTATAACACACATAAAGTGGAAATGCCCCTAAAGCCCAGTTTGGTACAAGTAATTTAGAAAGTGTTATTTAAATGTTTGTAGTAATAGATTCGGAAGAGTTAACGCCTTAGTACAATTTCCAAACATTGATCTTATACGCTTAATAATAATTGTTAAGGTTCCAAACAATAAGATTGGAAATAATTGGTAAACTGTCATTATACGGAATAAAGGTTGTGCTTGCACCTCAGAGTCTGCATTATAAAGCAACTATCGCTATAAGAGCTTTTCGGTAGTAATTTTTTGAGATTAATAAGAAAGGGCAGTTTGACAAATTAAAATTTTAATAAATTATTTGGAATGACAATACTTGAACCTTTGCACCCAAACGGTTCCTCTCAGGCGCCATCCTATTCTTTACTTTAACTTAAACGGCGCTTGAGCACAGTTGGGCACATCCCTGTAAAAAAAACTATTTTTTACATCTAATTTTACTCTTATCAGAATTAAAATTCGAATTATCCGATAATTGTTGTCCGAATTTGTATTTATGTTGTCAGAATTCTATATCTTATGTAAGAATTCTATATCTTACGTAAGTTGCCACAGTTAGAATTTGAATTTGTTATGCCAAAAATCAAATTTTATCGTTTCAGATTTCGACAAGTCATGTCAAAATTGGAATTTGTGTTGCCGGAATTCGATATATTATGTCTGAACTTGATGTGTCATACTATCTGAATTTGAGAATTTGAAGTTAGAATTCGGTACATCATACAATCGTGCTAGAATTCGATGTGAAATATCAGAGTTTGAAATTGTGAGGTCAGCATTCGATATATGACGTATGAATTTGAATACATCATATCAATATACCGTACCAGAATCGTTCCAAATCGACATATCGTATCAGAATTCGATGGGTTATGTCCAAATTCGAGGACTCGATAAATCATAACACAATTCGATATGTCATATAATAATTTGAATCTTTGAAGTCAAAATTCGGTATCTCATATCAGAACTCGGTACTTTCTGTCAGAATTAGATTTGCAATACCAGAATTTATATTTATGATGTCAGCATTCTATGTATTATGCCAGAATTCGACTTATCATGCCAGAAATCGACATGTCACACAATCGAGATATTATGCCGATAAATGAATCCGATAAATTACGTCAAAATGTGTTCCCTTAGAATTAGAATTTATGATATCAGAAATGATTGTTGTGTCAGAATTTCAATATCAGATGTTAAAATTCGATATATTATGATATCAAGACAGAATTCGATATGTCGTGTCAGAATGTGAATTTATGATGTAGTATGAAGTTCGGTATATCATGTCAATATTTGATATACATACCAAGCCAAAACTCAATAAATAATTTTAGAATTCAATATGTCAAGCTAGAATTCGATTTGTCCTGTCCAAATAAGAGTTATTGTAAAGAATTTGAATTTTTGGTGTTGGAATTCTATGTATCACAATTCTACATAAGACGATAAAATTCAATATGACATGTCAGAATATGAATTGATAGTGTCAAAATTGTATATCTTCGATATGTAGAGCCAGAACTCTTGTCACAATTTGATAAATCTCTCATGAAGCCTTCAGAATTCTGTATATTATCTCAAAATTCGATATATTGTCTCAGAATTCGTGATGTTATTCGATCAAAATTCGACATGGTCTTATCAGAATTTGATATATCATCTCATGACTTCAGAATTCGATATTTATCAACTCAAAATTAAAGATCTCATCAGAATTGGATGTATCATCCAACAATTTATTGAATTTTGATAAGGTATATCGAATTCTGACATAATATTTAGAATTTTGGGATGTTATATCAAATTCTTAAGTCTTGAGAAGATTTATCAAAGAATTCAATATCTTTTGTCAAAATTCGATAAATTTCTTCACCGTTTGACTTTATGATGTCAGAATTTGATAATTCAGAGTTTGAGCTTTGGATGTTAAAATTCGAAAATTCATACCGGAATTCGATAATCATACATTACGTTGTGACATATAATTTTGTGCTACTGATTGCAAAATTCGATATATCGTGTCTGATTTCGATATGTTTTCCAGAATTTGAATTTTTATGACAAAATTCTACAAAAGGATAGGTCGTTCAATAAGTCATTAGATAAATCATATTCGAATTAGAAATTACGATGACGGAATACGATTTCTCATATCAGAATTCAATATATCATGCCAAAACTCGATAAATTATGTATGAATTCGATATGTCATAATATGGGTTCTTCTAGGGTAAAGACAGGTATTTCTAAGAAAATACCTATTAGCGACTGAAAATACCTAATATAAATACCTGACTATCTCCCGCTTTTCTTAGAATTGCACAAAAAAAAAATATTCCCGAATTACAAATTTGAAAATATAAATTCATCTTACAATAAAAACTAAAAATTTGTTTACATTTCTTTATTAACCTTTTATAACAGTTGGTATATTTAGTTTACGGTACAGTTTATTACGTTTTTTCATACATAATGTTAAACTTTATGTAAATTACTCGTTTTTTACGTGTAAAAAACTGTGTAAATTACACCGTGTAATTTACTCTCGCTTGAGAGGCGCCAACACTAATTATGGCCTTATATATCTTATAGTGCACACGCGTTGCTAATTTTCGTTTCCATAGTATAAATATTCATGTAAAATTGTATTATCGGTAGGATGGAGCTGGCCACGGTTCTACATCTGCAACTACCGATAACAGTATCCTGACCGGGCAAAGAAAAGCGGAAATAAAATATTTATAATTAAAATTCGTATATTATGTACTATTGTCGGGTAGATTCGGGTGCAAAAGGTTAAATTGAAATTACAAAAGATCTTTTGTGCTTAAGCACCGAAGGTATTATAAACAAATAATATCTAAACGTATGCTACCATTAAGCGACATGTGTTTTTTTCTGTATTGTATAATAATGTCGAATGATTTAGCAAAAAATAAAGCATTTTCCAGGAAACCCCCAGTTCATTAAACGTTGTATGTTATGTTCACTTGGATATTGGAGAATTTTTTTTTTCTCGCGTGTTGATTTGTGTCACATTTATACGATAAGAACAATAATAACGGTGTTTTTTGTTTTCTATAAATTTTATTATCTTCATAAAAAACAAACAAAAAAAAAACGAATAAAAATTTCCACCAAAATGATAATAAAATCAATCTTTTTTGTTGTACATAGTTTCCATACTGGTTTTACATAAAAAGTGTGCGATTAAAGACTTTTATGGCTTTCAATTCCAAATTGTAAAAAATTGTGGTGTATATGCTTCAGGGAAAAATTTTAAATATTTTATTGGTGGTGTGGATGCGATGAGTATCGGGACAGTAATTTTGCTTTAAAACGTTTAGATACACTTGTAGAAAATTGGACTGTTACTGTATTTTTTTATTTGAATGTCGTGATGAACGAATATTTCATCGAAAAAAACAAAGGTCAATGTTTTTCTTATTAATTCACTAATTAACAAAATAATTAACATAAATAATGAAACGTTGTTGCCTTGTAACTGTGTTTGGGAAAGATGACTTGTATAAAAATGAATTATGTTTTATTACCAGTACTCATTTAGGTTTTTTGGTCATATGAATTTAATATAGATCGTGAACGTGAGTATTCTCTCCCACCAAAATTATAAGGATAAGCCACAAAATTTTTGAATGTGCCAAATAAAAACAGATCCCAGTGAACAATCTGGGAAGCAACGTCGCTCGCTGCCTTGATAAACGCTAGCTTTATTCGCCTCAATTGCTGCATAAATATCTTTCCAGACCCATTGATTTAAGTAACACTACAGAATTCAACATAAACACGGTTGCCACATGTAAGGTGGGTTAGGTTTTACGGCATCTGTTGATAAGAGCATAAAATTTAAATGAAAATCCTCCAGCATCCAGCGATCGGATTAAAATGTTTTCACCAGCCAAATAATTATGGACACTTTGAATGGATCTCCTCGGTTTCCTGTCAAAAATGATGAAAAATTTGGTTGGCCCAAAACCACTTTTCTCGACGTTTTGAAAGTCCCTGAATCTAAAAAAGCAAAAAAAAAAAATATCCGTCCGTCTGTCCGGATGTCTGTATGTCTGTACCCATCGTATCTCGAGAACGGCTTGTTTGATTTAAAATTTTTTTAGCCAATCTGTTTCTATGGTCAAGGCCGATATTTGAAAAGTTTTTGGATCCTGTGCGTCAATAGGGTCGGATACCTGACATACGAACTTACCCAAAATACCTGGTTACGGAAATGTTTACTAATTTTTTATATATGCTGGTTTGAATATTGAGTTGGGTATTGAGTTTGAGTTGAGTTGAAGGTTAGGTTAAGCGTCAAATTTGCGGGTTGAGTTGAAGTTGAGTTGGAGTTGAGTTGGGGTTGGATATAAAAATATTTACGAATTTTTTATGTATGCTAGGTTTGATTATTGAATTGGGCTTGGGTTGAGTTAAAGTTCAGTTGGAGTTGAGCAGGGGCTGGATAGGATATAGTGAGTTGTTGACCAATTTTTTATATATGCTGGTTTGAGGAGTGAGTTTGGCGTAAAGTTAGCAGTTTAGTTGAGGGTTAAATTGGGTTCCGTTTCCGAGTTGAATTCGGGTTGAGTTGCGATTTAGTTGGGGTTGGACTAGGGTTTAGTGAGCAGTTGAGCAATCTATAAATATATAGGGAAACCTCACTACAACGGAAATCGACGGGACCAAAAACGTTGTCCGTTAAACTGAGGATTTGTGATTTTTTTTATAAAAATTTTATTGCGATTCTATATCTTATCCGATTTTGACAAAATCCAGCATTTCCAAAGGAAATGGAATATTAAAATGATTTTTAAACGAAGTTCTGGAATATGGCCAAGTAGGAAGGAATTTAGCTATTCCTTAACCGATTATGATGAAATTTGATGTGATTGATTGAAATGGGGTTCTAAAATGATTTTTTGATAAAGTTCTGGAATATGGCCAAGTAGGAAGCAATTTAGCTATTCCTTAACCGATTATGATGAAATTTGATGTGATTGATTGAAATGGGGTTCTAAAATGATTTTTTGATAAAGTTCTGGAATATGGCCAAGTAGGATGGAACTTGGCTATTCCTTAACCAATTTTGTTGAAATTTGCATATGCGATGGAAATGGGATTCTAACATGATTTTTGCATAAAGTTCTGGAATATGGCTTAGTATGATGGAACTTACCTATTTCTTAACAGATCATGATGAATTTTGACATGTGCGTTGAAAATTCGATACTAAAATGATTTTTGGATAAAGTTCTGGAATATGGCCAATTAGGACAGAACTTGGCTATTTCTAAACGGATTTGAGTGAAATTTGACATCTGTCGTGGAAATGGGATTTCTGCATATAGTTCTGGAATATGACAAAGTAAGATGGAACTTGGCTATTTCTTAACCGATTATGATTAAATTTGACTTGTGCGATGAAAATTTGGTGATAAACTGAGTTTTCGATCTAAAAATTAATTTAGAATTCTATTTCCAACGCACATGTCAAATTTAATTTATTAACTGCACTAAAACCGGCTAAGAAATTGCCAAGTTAAACCCAAATTGGCCATACATATAATTTACCAAAAAGGTTTAATTTGAAATGTTAAAGGTTCAATTTGAATTGTACTCGTAGAACCTGTATACTCGCAGAAATGTCTGTCCGTGTCCGCTCTAATAAAGTGTCAGCTTATCTAAGGGAGGTTTCCATTGGAAAACTCCAGTTGCATGAAACTTAAAAGTTTGTCCGTCGAAGTGAGGATTCCGCTAAATTGAGTATCTGTTGAAATGAGGTTTCACTGTATTTGAAAGTGAGTGTTTATTTATATTTACAGTATATATGAGTGATATTTAATCAAATGTACACGCATTCAACGATTAGAACCAAACTTTACATAAATATTGTTTAAGGCTTAAGAAATGTCAATGTTAATATCTTAAACATTCATCTCCTCCTTGAGAGATGATAATGAGGTCTAAATTTACTACAGAGGAATTTCTAAAACTTCAAAAATTGAGTCGATTTTAGATGACGGTATGATGATATGAAGGTATGATGTTATGATGGTATAATGGTATGATGGTACGAGTTCATCAGAGGTTTGAGATTTGGTTCGAGATAAGTTGAGTTAATGTTGAGTTAGGGTTTAGTTAGCCTGCATTGGGGTTAACTGAGCTGTTCATGTGGGGAATTATTTAAGAGTTGATTTGGATTTAGGTTAAGGGTTAATTTGAAAATTGATTTGGAGTTGATTTAAGGGTTTGGTTGGCGGTTAATTTGATCTTTGCGGTTAGAATTATGTTGCGATTGAGATGGAGGTTGATTTATAAATTGAGTGGAAAGCTGAACAAAGATTGACTTAAGAGATTCATTTCGGGATTAATGTAGAAGGTGAATTAAGCAAGACCGAAGTTCTGACCACCTCATGAGGTTTCAGTCCTTTATATTTTTATTTGTTAATATCGCATATTTCAGTTTCACATTTATTTCTTTATTTTTTTCCAGAAGTATTTTAAATATAAAGTTAAAAATTAAATACAATGAAAAATTAAAAGTTTATACCAACATCAACAGATTTAACAATTAACACAAAACAATTTAAAGCAACCTTTAAAACAAAAGCCTAGCGTCTCATTTTTTAAATTCCTCTCTGGAAATATTAAAATCAAAATAATCCGCAACTGTGTTGAGATCTCGTTGAATGCGCGCTATATGACCATGGAAGCTGTAGTTGTTGTAGTAAATTCTCGGGGACGTAAGTTGCGTTGGCGAGCATAAATATTAGAACGTGACAGAATGTCAGTACAATCGCATATGCGCATGTACGCCGAAAAGACATCGGTCTATTGTCACGCTCAAAAGATAGTAATTTTCTATGAACAAATAATAGAAACTATTTTTTAACACTTTCAATCCTGTTTGAATGAGACTCGTAGAACGGACGCCATATGACAGTCGCGTACTCAAGCTGTGAATAAACAAATGTAGTGGTACAGTGACTTGAAAGTTAATGTGTCGTGAAAATCTTTCGAATTTCGTTTAAAAAACCCCAACATCGAAAAGGCTTTGTTAACAACCGCATCGACGTGAGAATTAAACGGTAAATCAGAGCTAAAGATAACGCCCAAATCAGTAACCACATTAACTCTCTCCAATGTAATGTCATTTAGAAAGTAGTCAAAAACTACTGAAGACTTAAACTTGGAATAGGTGATTACGTGACACTTATCACCATTTAGAAACATAAGGTTAGCCACACACCATGATTACGATCACGATCCAATTCACATGTCGTCAGCAAATAAAATACAGTCTGCGAATTTGAAACAATCCACAACATTATTGATGAACAATAAAAATAATAGTGGACCCAAGTGACTACCTTGAGGCACCCCAGATGTCGCAATAAAATATTCTGACATACATTTTGCGATCCGATAAATAAGACATAAGCCATTTTAAGGGAATAATGCCGCAATCAAGTTCACTCAGCTTGTTCAATAAAATCCGGTGATTAAGTTTTTCGAACGCTCTAGCGAAGTCGGTATAAACCACATCGACTTGAACTTTAACAAAGATTATTAAAATATTTTGAAACACTGCCAAATTAGTGACCGTTGACCGGCCCGGAAAAAATACATGCTGCGACGTGTGCTAATAAAAGCAATAATGCAAGATAGTATTGCAATTCCACGATAATTAGTTACATCACTGCGGTGGCTTTTTTTTTTGATCGGTATGATACTTAATATTTTTCAAAGATCCGGAAATTTCCCTTGACTGAGGCTAAAAATTAATAAATGGCATAAAGGAGCGGCAAAATCGACTGTTCACAGCTTCAATAGAAACACTGGTAAACCATCTGGTCCAGGACTCCTAGAAACGTCCATATTCATTAAAGCCCTCATCACATCAAGTTGTGAAAATACAATTTAAAAATTGTTGGGTCAGGTAATATATGAGCGTGTAAACAAAAACGAAGCGAAGAAATCGGAGATTGTCTTTGGATTATCTGATTTTTAAAAACGGACTTCTAAAAATGACGGCAAGCCGTTTTTACGGTTCTTAAATTTGACAAATATCCAGAAATTCTTCGGATTACATCGTAAATCATCTTCAATGTCAATTAAGTGATTGTTTTACAGGAAACGGTTGAGATAGCAAAACTGTTGTCGCAAAAACTTAAACTGGTTATAGTCATGGGCCAACACTGTACGCTTATATTTCTTGTGACATTTATTACGCAGGTCTTCAAGTTGTTTATGTCCTTTAGTAAACCATGGGTCGTTCCGGCTGTACGATTTTTTAATAATTTGTTTAGGAATAAATTTTTCAATAACAACCTTCAACAATTCATTGAAGGTGTCTAATAAACTGTTGAAATCAATGTTTGATAGAGTATCAGCCCAAAAGTTAGTATTTAAAATATTAGAATTTAATGTATTGATTGAAGTTCAAGAAAATGCTACCCAGAGAGATGAGTTCAAGAAAATGCTACCCCGAACGCTGCCAAACCTGGAGATTTTCGTTTAAGTATATTGATCAACCCCAAACAATCGCCAAGCAACAATAAAAGAGTATCGTAAGTTCAAAATTACAGCAAAGGTAGGAAACAATTCCAGCAGACCTATTCGATTTCATCAATATTGTCGTATATTGTATACCCCTGACTTGGTATAAGTTTAATTTATGTAAACCGTATTTTGATATGATATGCTATAAAAAATTATTAAATAAAACGAGTACGGTGCATACCATTGATTTGAAGCGACAGATCAAGACCGGACTCAAAGCTGAATAGATACCACAAACGGATGTGACGATGGTGTTGTTTTCAATTAATAAAACATAGCGTGAACCAAACCTATAACAATATATAATGTAGAAAACGATCTTCGGGCTTATGCCAAAATAAATGTAAATGGTCAGTACATTCTAGAGCTACTTGATAGTGGACCACGTGTCAGCATATCGGGAGAAAACTTCGAGCTGTTTTTACAATCTCAAGGAGAAAAAATCAAAAATTTGAACTCGTACATTCAAACAGTGGATGAATTAAATAAAGTTCTTTTGAAATGATTAAATCCTTTGTAGTGCCAACCTTAAAGCAGAGGTTCATCTTGGGTTGGATTTCTGGTGCAAATTCAATTTTGCTCCAGAAATCGTCAGCGAGTTTAGGCTTTGGACAAATAATGAAAACCATTATTTGCTAGATCCTATATAATCTGCTAAATTAAGCTAAATAAATAAACTCTTTCGTTCAATTACATCAAAAGGTTTCGGCAATACCAACTTAGTGGAGGTCCCCATTGTCATAGGCCATTCCCATCAAACAGAGGTACTACTCCGTTTCTATTGAAGCTCCCGAGTGGTTCTGGTCAAAACGGCAAATAGCAAGAATAGGCTGTGCTTGAATTCCCGGCAAATAAACATGATGACCGAGAAGGACGCCTATCCGCTCCCCATCACAAATCACTTAATCGGTGGGTTTCAACAAACAAATACTAGCCTCGATCTTAAAGATGCCTTATAATTTAACTGTATATCATCATTTTGTCATCATCTTTCAAGATAACACAGAAAATTCTGTTTCACGTTGATACTTTAACAATGAAAGGTTGAGTTTGATTTTGCTTTAACATAACCGCATGTCTTATGATAGAAAAGTTTATCTTAGTTAATCCATAAATCAATGCACTGATGTGACTGATTTTGTTGTACCGCCGGTTTGTGGCGTTAACTCTATCTTCAAATGGAATTGCGTCACAAATTTCACCAAATACTTCTGTTTCAGATTTAGTGTCAAGAAAAATAGCCGGAAAATGTCATTGTGTTCTAAAGGTGATAAATAGTTAAAATTCTTCAATCCTTATGAACTTAAAACAAAAAAATAGTTAATGTTAAAATGCTGTGTAGTTTTACATGTCCAGCCAAACATAGCTTTGATTTGCATAAAACATAAACAGTCGAGTAAAATGTTAATTTAAAAACAACAAAATCCTAAATTTATTATTCACCAAAAATCACTATAAACGTCGAGTGGTGGAACAGCAATATACCCAACTCAATTATTAAATTTTTTATGTATTTGTTGGAACCAATTTTTTTTTTGTAGACATCCATCCTAAACCAAAAACTACATATAAATTCTATGCAAAAACTCTATTATTATTATTAAATTTGGACAAAACAAAAAGTTTTATTTGTGTACACAATAAAATTTTTTTATTGTTCATTAAAAATTTTGTATATATGTATATGGTATGTATGTAGTAGTTCAGAATTTTAAAGTAGGTATAGCCAGAAAATTCTCTATAAAAAAGTTCTAACCCTGAATAAACTTTGCAAAGACTCACCCACCATACAGTTTTTCATTTAATTGTTTTCTAAATTCATTTTTAATATTTCTGACAACAACAAAAAACCAAAACAGCAAAAAATTATTAAATTAATTTAATTATTTAAAAATGGGGGAAAAAAAATCGATAAATTTATTTGAAAATTGAAAGACTGGTTGGCTCCAAGCAAAACAATATGAATTGATTGATTGATTGATTCGTCAAAAAAAAAACTTTAACAAAAAATTAATTTGCTTAATTAGTGCGTTTTGGTGATGAGAAGAGAGTGGTCTAATAACTTCATTTATTAGCTATGTATAATGAATTTTATTAATTTTGTGATTACCAAGTGAAATGATTAATTTAATTCATCATAAATTGTTTATTAAATTCAATTTGGTTGAACGGAGAATTTAGTAGTCTTCTCTTATTGTAATAGTATACATTTTATGGCGAATGGTATACCTTAAACCAAAAACAGATATACTAATTGACCGAATCTATTTGGTAGTTAATTGAGTTCTTTTTAAACATCCTTCTTATAATTATACCATAGAATGTTCTTCTTTTCAGCGTTGAGTGAATTATTCGTAATACTTTATCTGGTTAATTGCACAGATTATACTTAATGCGTATATTGTATTGAAGCTGTAAAAATATATAGCACGGAAAATATTATTAATCACTAAGCTTTACAAACCAAACTGTAGTGTACCATTTCGCAACGAGTGTTGTACCGCGTAGACATGACCAGAAGTCATGTTTTAATTTTATGATTTTTATGTTTTAAATGTATAGCACTAAGTAAAACAAACAAGAGTGTCACATACATATTTAAAAATTTCTTGCAAAACATAAAAATCAAATTCAAAACATAAAAATCATAAAAATAAAACATGACTTCCAAAAATTTGTGATTTGACGTATTTTTCACCATAAATATATAAATATGTATAGCAAAAATTATAAAATTGGGCTCATTTTAAAGATAAATGATTAGTGATTATATAATAATTATATAAATACTACTATCTTTCATTTTTCCATCATATTTTTTTAATCTACTTCCTCATTTAATTCTTGTAGACATACAAAAAAATCAGCACAACATCTAGTTTCTAGTTTTCTTCCTCTTTTTCTCCTCTAGTTTCAGTTTAAATTTGAAAATATAGTATTCACTATTTCGATTTAAATTTTACATATCTTTCTTAAAATTTAAGTAGACTTCTCGAATCTTCTAGTACTAGTGTTGAAGTTGTACAAACTTGTACAACAAGTAAAGAAGATTGGTGAGGATATATCTGATTCAATGCTAACTACCAAAATGCTGTTGACACTACCAAGAGATTCTAGTAATTTTCATACGGCTTGTAAAAAACAGAAGCAAAAAACAGCGTACGTTAGCCAACCTAAAGACAATGTTATTGATTGAAGAATACCGTCTATCGTTGACAGATAAAATTGAACCTAATGAAGAAGCATTGGTTGCCAGATTTAACGGTAAATTTTAAAAAATAAGAAAAATGGAAGGTGTCTTAAATGCAACGAAAAGGGACGCTGGGAAAATAGTTATCCGCCATCTCGATTCTGGAGCCAGTGATCATATGACGTTTAGTAAAAAATTGTTTTGTCCATATGAGGAGTAAATAACGAATCAAAACTTGTAACTGTTATAAAAGAAACTTTAAAATTGTAGTATAAACATCTAGCCTATCAAAATAAAAATCACATGAGAAATTTTTTAAACAAATTGAACAATGATTTTTTAGATGAAGACTTCATTTTTGATGATTGTACAAATGGGAAGCAGCACAGATTATCTTTTCCTTTATCATTTAGGCGGTCAAAACCTATGCAGCAAGCTGCATGTGGTAGCTCAAAGATTTTATTTTATTTAAAGACGATTTTTCAAGTTTCCACTTGGTCTATTTGGCAAATGTTTAAAAAATTTTGTAGAACTAATTAAAAAAGATAAGGGTTATGAAATAGAAGTATTGAGGGCTGATAATGGATCTAAGTACATATACAAATAATGGTGTTCAGTTGGGTGACTTTTACCACTGAACAAAATGGAAAAGCAAAGCGAGATATGTGTGGAAGAGTGGAAGCTTGAAGAATGATAATTCATTCTAAACATTTATCATTGAAGTTATGGGCTGATGCAGTTAATACTACGGTCTACATTTTGAATAGAACAATGGTCGGTAAAACACCGTACGAATAGCGATTTAACAAAATATTAAAGTCTGATACGTTCAAATGTAAGGAGGAACAGAACGCTCTGATGAAGTTTATGTGAGTACTGATAGCTTGTTGAAAGGTAATTCACCGACTGTGACTGCAATTATTGATAATCATAATAATAATACTGATGGTGGGCTTGGAGATACAAATGAGATAAATAACGAGGTTGTAGATCCAGTATGTGAAGCTGAATGGTAATAAAACTTGAAACTACTAGATAGTTTTGTGTTGTTAGAAGAATTTCAAGAACAATTATGCTACGATGACGCAATGAAATCCCCGGAAAAGGAAAATTGTGTTCAATTAATTAGGCTATCAAGCTCTAAAAAAACCATACTTGTGATTTTGTTCAATTACCAGTTGATCAAATAACTATACAAAATCGCTGAGATTGGTGGTGTAAGGATATAGCCAAATGTATGTTGTCGATTCCAGAGAAATGTTTAGTTAGCAATCCGAGTTGTGTTAGCCATTTCACATGGCGATTTTTCCGAAGATATTTATATACAGCAGCCAGAATAGAGCTGCTTGCTCGAGCTAGCTCGAACCGAAAAGAACGAGATTTTGGGGGTAACTGCAGGACTAGAAGCTCTATATTTTTGCTTGAAATACTCGATCTTTTGATTTTCGACGAATTTTGAAAAAGTATGTCTATGAATTCGAAAAGTGTGTCCGTATGTAGCATTTTTTTCGAATTTCAAAAATTTGATTTCAGATTCGGATTGCTCATACACAAGTTACTACTAGAAAGTATTATTAAAAAGTTTGTAACTCATACTATTCACGAGCTTGAGGTAAAGAGAGAGGTAAAGAGAATTTTCACAAGAGAGGTAAAGAGAATTTTCTCATTTAATTTAATCAAAATTTAAGTTATAAAATTAATATTTTGTGATCAAAAACGCTTGTACTTTAAAAAGATCGAAAGCTAGAGCTTTGCAAAATGACTTAAAATCAGCAGCTCTAAGCCAGAAGGATATGACGATAATTCAGGGAGAGTATGCAAACTTTTAAAAAGTTTGTATAGGCTTGAACAGGCTTCTCATTTTTGAAATCAAAAGTTCTCTGATTTTCTACATAACTTTGGGACTGGAAAGATTAATCTTGCTGCGAACGATGAAAACATGATATCATCGTTCAAACGGCACTTGAAATTTTCTTGCGTCAGTACAACTGTGCTATGACATGCAAGATTGTAATATAGGTAGTATCAACTCCAGCTGATTCCGGACAAATTGTCGATTAACTAAACTTGATGGAGCCAAAGTTTCCAATTGGCAGCCTTATCTATTTAGCCGGCATATGCGGTTAGTTATGTTAGCCGTTTTATGGAAAAGCGAACTGCAACTACCGCTAAGTTATGATATAATTAAAATTAATTAGATCTAATCAAAAAGATTTTTCTTTACTCTCTTATAGTGATGCTAATTAAGCTGGTGACCAACCAACAAGAAGGTTAACATATTCTAGTGTGAAAAGTTGGTGCTTAGAAAGCCAGAAAGTGTTGCATTTTCAACAACAGAGTCAGAATATGTCGCGGCATCCCAATCGATGAAAGAGATGTTGGAGCTAAAAAGGCTCTTACGTAATTTATTTGTTCATTTCGAAAATAGTCCTGTTCTTCAAATGGACAATCTTGAATTTCACAAAAGGTTCATGGTGCGTTTATAATCACTTACGTCCCTTCGAAAAATCTACTGATAAATAGTTTTTTCCTATACGAATAATTAGAACATCAAGTGCAGAAATTTTTTAAATATTTGACACTCTATACCTTAAAAAACAACAACAACAAAAAAAAAAACTTTTCCCATAATTTTGTTTTTAAATTATTATCTTACACATTTAAAACATAAAAATCATAAAATTAAAACATGACTTCCAAAAAACCGACGTATTTTTACTGGAGCTACTCCATAATTACAGCACAATAAATTTTACTATAAAAATATTTAGAATTGTAAAAAATTAGAAAATTAATTTCGATAACTGCCATTTGTTGTTTGTTTAGTTCCGCTTTAAAATTAGTTTCGTTAAAATAATAACAAGAAAGATATTTACTGTCGACTTGAAAAGTTGATTTTACATGAACACTAAAATTATGAATTAATTGGTTTAGAAAGCATAGGGTGAAAGTACCAATCAAAAATTGGCTAAATCGGATTTCTTATACTCTATTGCTATGATAACAGTGACTATTGGATTTTTAATTGGAACTCAAGTTTTCTCAAATAAAATAACCGTCCAATTATCGTTTGGAATTCGATTAGTTTTTTAAAGGTTGGTAGCACTTTGAAGTTTTATAACGTGAAATCTAATTTTTTCGCAAATGAAATGATGACACGTGGGTTTGTTTATATTAAGCCTATGCCATAAAAATTTTGTTTTATTTATAAATGCCATAGAATAGTCAAACAATAATAAATTTCACAAAGCTAACCCATTGAACTAAAGTAAAATCTCGTATAGCGCACTCAGTCTAAAGTAGAAAAACTAAGCGAAGATTTTGAGCTCGAGGAATTCGACGAATACCTACTGAATAATTAATGAATTCCATAGTGAAGAAGGACGAAATACTATAGATACAACAAGCTCACAAGCACAACGACTGTTATATGACAATTCGGCTTGGGATACTCTCAGGCAACACGTGTACATCAAAAGAAAGAAAGTTGGTATTTTGTCAAAACAATCAAATGTAAATCAAACTTTTTGTTGGGAACGATCAGTGGAAGTTACACCCATCATTGTACAAGTTACAATGGGGCAACGCCAAGGATGTACGGTCTTCCTGAAGTACAGTTAATAACATTAGTTAATATAATCTGTCGACAAATTTTGATATTCGAGAAATTTCATTACACACGGAATACCAAAAGAACCATACTATGGTGAAAGTAGTATTGTTGCTTCCAAATGAGCGTATGAACAAGGTAAAATTATTTGAATAAAACATATAAGATTCAAGAAAATATTTTTCATTTATACATACAAGAAAAGCAGGAGCGAACTTTGGACGAACATATGCAAAGAAGAACAGCGAATAATGCGGTCGATGAAAACGATAGACGGATTATCTCGGGACCTCACCATTTTAAAATGGATTATTTCTACGCCCTCGTGTATCCTTGTGATTTTCGCTAAGAAAGTTTTACTAGACAATCATCGTTAATATAAGTAAGTTACCCCGAAGTAAGACATAACCTGGACAAAAACTAATTTATTACTCGGTGATCTCGTTAGTTTGCCAAAAAGGTTGTTGCTGTTTCTTATATTACTTATAATATGCTGGAAAACAAATTGGGAGAGGTTGTATATGTAAGAATACCAAGTTACCGCTAGCAACACAGGAGGTGGTCTAGGCGTCTGGTGAAGGGGGGAACAAAGCTGTATAGTAATTACCAGCTCCGTAACCTTCAGTAGAGTGAGCTCCAGCAGGCTGTTCTTGTCATATTTTAGGCAGTCCTGCCTGGGGCTCACGATCGCGTGAGGGGTAACCTAATCGCGGTTCGCAAGTGTACATGCTACCTCCTCGTGGTGACCACCGGTAACTGTTTGTTCTGTTTACCGAACAACAGGCTAAAGTACGACGATAAAGGAAGGAATAACCTTCACAAAAAAAACCAAATACAAGGTGATATACGTGCGCCGAGGGATGAATGATCATGGATTAGTTGGTCTCTAGCACGGAACTCCGGATACCTGGCGACCTCCGGTTTCAATTAACCTTACCACAGTAAGAGGCGCAGCTGTGGTGGACCTTCTTTTCTCAAACAAGATTTATTGTATGAACACAAGTAATATAAAAAATTATGAGGGCGGTGCTTCTCTAAACACACCAATCTCGGTACATGACAAGGACCTAGCAGGCCCTTCTACCGAAAAAAAAATCAGATAGCGAGAACAATTGCCCTAGCATAGATACCGTGGTTGGCTCACCGACTCTTGGCACTTATTGGCCAGTACAGGTTGACACCCAATCTACCTCAACAACAACAGAGGTCAGATAGAATATTGCGGGCCTAGCACAAAACGGCAGAAGAGGTCCAGCCCCTCACAAAAGGGAGTGGAAAGTGCCTCCAAAGTCGAGGCGAGTGTGGGTCCTAAGAATACGACCGTACCCAGCTACAACGAAACAACCAAATCAATCAGGTTAGATATCATCGACCAAGGCTTCCCAGATGTCAAGCTGGGTATTACCAGATCTTGGAAATCCAGGATGCCATTATAGAAACAATAGCAGATTGGCCCTAGACGGAGTCAGCCCCAACTTTCTGGGCTGCCGTACTAGGAACGGATGGCTCACAGTTAACTGTGCGGACGAGGACACGGCGGAGTGGCTTACAGCCGTCGTACCTAAACTAAAGCTATGAGAGGGAGCAACCATTAAAGTGGTCAGGGAGGACGAGCTTCCTCGCCCCAAAATTTTTTTCGTATACTTGCCATGCTGTGGCAAGGAGACGAATGAGAAGATAATTCGCCGGTTGGCGATTCAGAACAGAGAGTTGAGGGGAGCGGACTATAAGGTTGCGGCGAGGAAGGAACGGGAAGGCGACCTCCTCCAGGTGACGATGTATGTTTCCCACAAAACGACGGAGATCCTTAAAGGCTCCAATTATAGAGTAAATTGAATGTTCGGTGCCATACACTTTCGCCCTAAGAAGGAGAGAGCAAGGGATGGGTGTACCAAAAGAGCGGTCGTGGGGGGGAGACCGAAAGACGTGGAACGCGCCTAGCACATCAGGTGTAACAAGGCCAAGACCGAGCCAAAGTAAAAAGGGGAAATGCCACGGTTTGAGCCTAAGAAGCCGGGTGGCACAATCACAGCCCAAAAAGGGAGAACAAGGCTATTTAGAGCCCATGGCAAAATAAACGGGAAGATGATGCACCATTTAACACATCACACATCCTTGAGATGTGTGCAAATAAATCTTCATCAATCCAAGGCGGCCACTTATAACCTAAGCCGCCTTTCCTTAATATAACTTGGACATGGCGCTCATTCAGGAGCCGTGGGCCCACAATAGAAATACAAAGGTTTGCCGAGTAGAAAAGGGAAGCTAATTTACAACACGGAAGTGGATAGGCCGAGGACAGCAATTCTTTGTCGCTCGACACACTATATTCTCCATTAATGAATTTATTTCCAGGGACATAACAGCGATCCCGATAGAGGCGCGTTTACCCAAAGGAGGCCGAAGCACGCTCAACTGTGCTTCGGCATATTTTCCCGGAAACGAAGATGACCCACCTCCAGAACTGGTACAGAGATTCGTTCTTTACTGCACGACTTATCACAAAAAATGCATCATCGGTTGCGATGCAAGTTCACACCACATAGTCTGGGGAAGTAGTGACACCAACATCAGAGGTGAGCAACTTTTTGAATTTTGTTTAACAAAAAATATAATTTTTAATAACAAAAGGGAAAGATGCGACTTTTGTGAATGCAGTCAGGAAGGAGGTGCTAGATCTTACTTTGTCTGACATGGGTACCTCTGGTACAATTCTGGACTGGCATATGTCAAAGAAAGCATCCTTCTCGGATCACATGTATATCAGGTTTGATATTAAAACCCCTTCAAAACAAGAATCGGTAGTAAGAATATCAAAACGTACTCATTGGCCAGTCTATAATGAAAGACTTTATGATACCGTAGCTGGTCTACAGACCAACATCAACTCGATAGATCTCGATAGAGTTTCAAGCAATGTTACCGAGGAAATTATTGATGCCTACTTCTGTGTCTGAGAGACTTCTGTGACAAAATAGATAGGCTGCCTGCGGCATGTCGACTCCAGGAGGCTCCACTTTACTTTGCCCACAGAAATCCGTTGGGATCTGTAAGGAAACCGAATAGAGAGACAACTACATTGAGAGAGAAAACTCTCGAATGCCTGGTGAAAGGCCATTTCCCAGAGTGTTCTGTCCTTGGAGGCCAGGAAGACCTCGATGTAGACAGCGAGCATCCCTACCTGATTCCAAGGGAAGCTTACAGGTTTTCATGAGATATCTTCACTCCCGGAAAAATAAGATGAGCCGTCAATTCCTTTGGTCCCTTTAAATCGCCGGGAGGGGATATTATATATCCTACATTTTTACAGCAAGGCCTACAAATACTGTTGCCTTATTTGATTAGATTCTTTAGAGCCAGCTACAGCTTACAATATGTTCCAAGAAGCTAAAGGGAGGTGCGGGTGATTTTTATCCCGAAAACGGAAAGAAGATCCGCAGAGGACGTCAGGTCTTATAGACCCACTAGCCTCACATCTTTTATTCTGAAAACCATGGAGAAGATACTGGGCCTACATATTAGATCCAATGCCCTCCTAAGGCATCCTCTAGACCCCAGCCATTATGCATATCAGTCTGGAAGATCGACAGAAACAGCGCTCCACGAGCTGACAACAAATATCGAAGATATACTTCGGAATAAAGAGGTTTTGTTATGCTCCTTCATAGATATTCAAGTGGCTTTTGACAGTATTGAGTTCGAAATGATTCAAGAACAAGCACATGCAAGGGGAATAGACTCCTCCACCATAGGGTAGATAATCAATAAGCTTAAAAACAGGAGGATAACCACCACCTTTGGTGATAAAACCATTACGATTGCGGCTACCAGGGGTTGTCCCCAGGGGGGAGTTATCTCACCCCTTTTGTGGCTACTCGTGATGGATGGACTACTTATAAGATTAAAAAACTCTCACTTCTCGAATATCACCTACGCGGACGATCTAGTCTTAATGGTCAGGGGGAAATTCGAGAGTACAATAGCGGAACGTATGCAATATGCTCTCGAGTTGGTAAGCGACTGGTGTATTGAGACGGGCCTTAGAGTAGACCCCAACAAAATTATTTGTACTTTCTTTACAAATCGGAGGAAAACAATTCTCTCGTCTTTATCTCTAAATGGGGAAATTCTCCAAATGGCGACGGAGGTTAAGTACCTGGGAGTGATACTTGATCAGAAACTGACTTGGAATGTATATATACAAGGCAAATAGGGCGCATTTCACTTGCCAAAGAATGATTGGCAAAACGTAGGGTCTGAATCCCCAGATGGCACTTTGGTTATACTCAACCATCGTAAGACCAATAATCTCATATGCGGCGTTTGTGTGGTGGCCTAAGACAGAGCAAAGTGGTGCCTGCTCAATATTGAATAGGATCCAAAGGCTAGCTTGTTTGAGTGTAACGGGAGCAATGAAAACCTGCCCTACAGCTGCTCTTGAGAAGCTATTGGGGCTCTCACCACTACACTTGCACCTTAAAAGAGTAGCTGGTTCAAGGGCAGTCAATCTAAAAATAACATCTCAAATTAAAACTATTATACCAGGACATAATAGCATCCTGGAGAAATTGAATCTGGACGAGGAAATAATCCAACTATCAGACGTGATGGTTAAAACTATTGACTGCCGGAGGAATTTTACGATTGAATTACCCGACAGGGAACAAGCGGGGAGTATCATCTCCTCCTTACCCCGTCACGCCTCCATATGGTACACTGACGGTTCAAAATCAGGGATGGGCACTGGTGTGGGTATAATCGGGGCGGGTCTCGAACTCTGTATTCCATTGGGTAAAACCCCCACAGCTTTCCAAGCATAAATTTGGGCGATCGAGGTATGTGTGCTTCGATGTCTCACAAAAAAATATAGAAAAACCGGGACTTAAGTAATTTCGGACTGCCAGGCGGCATTCCTTGCCTTAGAAGCATCTGTTCCCCCGGCCATTCCGATAAACAGGGAAACGAGGCGGCAGACCGCTGTGCAAAAGAGGCAGCGGAGTGGCCTTTCCTTGGCCCCGAGCCTAGTATTGGTTAATCTAAGAGCCATCTGGCAAATTATGTAAGGAATTGGGAACAAAAACATATGAAAGTATTCTGGGAGTCATCCATTGGGATGCAACAGACCAAAAAACTATTAAGCTATGATATTAGACGTTTAGATCAGGCAATCAAGATGAATAGACAGTCTCTGAAATCCCTCACCTGGTACTTAACAGGACATGGCCCTTTTAATGGACATCTGGAGAAAATGGGAAAGTGCCCAACAGACGTTGTAGATTTTGCAACCTGGAAAGGGAAACATTCGAACATCTACTATAAAAGCCTTAAATTCCTACATGTACACACAATACAGTGGTCTTACGTCGGCCCTTTAAATATGCATGAGCTGGTGGCGTTTATCAAGGACTTGAACCTCCACTTTACGTGAAACTTTCTGGGGGTGCATAATAGACCTCAATGGTCGTGGTGCACAGGGCTAGTATAGCTCACCCTGTAAAATAAAAAATAAAAAATTAAAAAAAGCAGCACAGGTTCACGAAATTTAAATAAATAATTAAACTTTTGTTATAAATTCGTTGCACTTATTTCATCGAATATTTACATCGCAAAAGTCCGCAAAGGTTGCAGTAATATTTTAAATATGAATTTGCTTGAACACACATCACCAGCGACAATTTTCCAGCAAATTGCAAACATGTAGTAGATGGAGGCCGAATGGCTAAAGCCAATCATACTCGTATATGGCCAAATAAGTGTATGGGTGATTATGTTTTGAAGCATTATGAAAGAAATTTTTATTTTTTTTTATATATTTGTTATGGCACTAGCTCCAAAAAAGGAGCCTTCTGGCTTGATTTCAAATTTTCAATTTTTATTTTTTACAAATTTTGTTTATTTTATTTTTTTTATTTTGAATCAACTTTCATACCGTTATACCACTCAGCTTGATAAATTCATACATTATCTTGTACTCATTTTTCCCCATTCGTAATATTTCATTCAAGTTTCTTGCATTCATAAGAACATCGAACATTCCTCTATTTTAGTTAAATTTGGAACATTTTAGAATTAAATGTTCGAAGTTCTCCACAACCAAACAGCTTTCACATAAATCATCCTCACTCAAATGACGCTTCTTTAAGCATTCTTTCCATTTACCATGATTCATTCTCAACCGTTCCATCGTTCATATCATTGTAGTGTCATCTTTGATTTCCTTAAAAAATGATTTTCTCAAAGGAGCACTACACCATTCAAAGTACTTCTTTCCTTTTACCCTACTCTTTTCCATAAATTCAATGTCCCATTTTCTCCACAGATTCTTCTGAAACATCCAAAGTACATCTTTTGCATCCATGAATTCATAATCTGTTATCTCCTCAAGCATACGACCCCTTTTTGCAAGCATATCGGTTCTTTCATTACATTCAATCTGTAGGTGGGAAGGTATCCATTGTAGAATCACCTCACTCCCACAAGATTAAAGGTACTCATACATCATTTCTACTAACACACTGTCCTGAGTACCCCCTGCCTGTTTTATCAATTCTAAACCACTCAGGGAATCGGAGAATAGAACTACTCTCCTCCTCCCTTCATTCATTACCAACTTGATTCCTTCCATAATTCCAATCAATTCTGCATTCATTATACAGATGCTACCATTCAATCTTAACATTTTCTCTTTTTTCATTGCCGGAATGTAAATTCCTAGACCCACTTGATCCTCATTAACACTAGCATCTGTTTATACTTCCACATGTGCAAAATAATTCAGTTGCATTCTTCGAAATTCTCTCTTAACCGATAACTCATTCACCATCGCTTTTGTTATGCCTCCAAAATTCAAGCACACAGCAAGATTTTCGGGAGGAACTTTTGAACCCACTTGTCTAATTTTGGAAAATATATTCATATTTTCCTCCATTATTTTCGACTGTTGCGTTTTTTGGTAATCCGTTCCGTGTGTTTGTAATCTTGTGCGATTGTGTTTGGTTGTTAATTTATTCCAAAACAGCTGATGAAAATGTTGATGGAGAAAGTATAATTTACGTGATGTGTGGTTAAATGGTTTAGTCCCAAACAAGCAAAACTGTTTCTTCAATTTCTACGGCAATCCACTCTTGAAATAAATGAATGAACACAAAACGGTGAATTCTTTATTGAATTTTGGTTTTTATTTTTGTATGTAACACACTGGTTTATAACAAAATTGATGTTATTCTTCGGATTGATTTTTAGAAATTAAAAAAATTTATCTTTTTTGATGACTTAAAATAATCAAGCACGTCATAGGTTGGAAATTAGCTCAAAAAATATTAAGCTTTTGCGCTAACTTAAGTTCGCTTAGCTTTGGAAAAATATAAATATTTAATGAACGCAACCAATCTGTTCCGTTTTTTCCATTATGTATACAACCAACTTATGACATTTCATTATTCTTTACAATTTGTTTACATTTAGTATAAATACAGATAATATTTCTTAAATTTTAATATAATATTAGGGTTATTTAAATTCCAGATTATTTGGCGTTAATTTAATTACATTATTATTTAGCGGAATAAATTAATTACAATCAAAACGGTAAGTTTTAATATACATTAAATAATTTTTCTTTTGGTAATTCCCTTTTTTTTTAGGTTAAACAATCTGGGCATAATTCAGTGTTGTATAATTAAATATAATAATTCAGAGTTGTCTAATTAAATTGAATAAATGAATCAAATTAGTTTAATTGGTTTTATTCTCGCCAACACCGTGAATCACCCATTTCTGACCATAGAGTATGTATTGGGGTAGAATTAAGCGCCCCCAATACCTCTCTAGCAGATGTATTCTCAACTTTCATTAATTTTTCTAACCCGACCTTAGATCCATCACCATACACACTCAGCCCAAAAGCAATTTGGGAAGACAATAGTGCCTTTCACAGCATATCAGTCACGCTAGGGTGAGCCGTTTACTCACTATTTTGATCACATTTAATCTGCTCTTACAATTATCGGATAATTTTTCCATGTGAACTTTAAAACTCAATCGATTGTCGATCCAGATTCCCAAATACCTAGTCAATCTTGAATACTCAATTATCTCATCATATATTCGCACATCAATTCTTTGATTCATTCTAAATGCCATACTATTACATTTTCTCGAATTCATCCGCAGATTTAAATCATTCAAACATTGTGCTAACTGAAGCACACATTCCTGAGCTCGATTTAGAGCCTCGCCAATAGTTTTGCCCCTGCCGATTAGTACCAAGTTATCTGCAAATTGCAAGATAACTTTGTCGGGGGCATTATACCTATGTATTGAGCTCGTATACAGATTGAAGAGGGTCGGAGAAATTTTGCTCCCTTGAGGGAGCCCAATATTCACCGCTCCCTCCAATCTATAACCTCTTTCACACAAAACAACCTTACGCTCACTCTTAAACTCATACACCCATTTACAAATTTTGCCAGGAAATCCCAGGTTCAAAAAAACCTGATATAGTTTCCCTGGAACCACATAATCATACGCTCTTTCAATATCCAGAAATACTGGAATCACAAAATAAATCACTGATCACCATCTGGAATCTCACCCATAAGAAATGGTAATCTATTGAAAAATTGCTGTTTGTTTTATAATATGTACATATTCAATGTGTGAGCAATACACTTGACTGCCCAATTTCGTTCAGCTAAATATCTAGGTGAAAGGCAAAGGATTACAGCTGTTACTTGATCTGTAGGCTATTCATATATTTTGTGATTGACAGATTATAAATCAAAGCGAATAAAAAATGGAGGTGTGGCCAACATACGACTTCCTTTTACGAACAGAGAATTTTGAGAATTTTTATTTGTTTTTAATTTTTGGAAACATTTTGTATTAAGTACTTTTTTGTAAACCTTATACTCTTTAAGACATTTGCAAAATATATTTTCTGGACCAAGAGAGTGGCCAATTCCGGTTAGCCGATTTGCAGAAAAATTCACTTGAACCTCCCAATTTATCAAAAAAAGCTTAAGTGAAGCTTCAGTTCGATTGGTTAAGCCATCTCGGCTGTAAAGAGGACACATACTGACAGACTGACAGACTGACAGACTGACAGACTGACAGACTGACAGACTGACAGACTGACAGACTGACAGACTGACAGACTGACAGACTGACAGACTGACAGACTGACAGACTGACAGACTGACAGACTGACAGACTGACAGACTGACAGACTGACAGACTGACAGACTGACAGACTGACAGACTGACAGACTGACAGACTGACAGACTGACAGACTGACAGACTGACAGACTGACAGACTGACAGACTGACAGACTGACAGACTGACAGACTGACAGACTGACAGACTGACAGACTGACAGACTGACAGACTGACAGACTGACAGACTGACAGACTGACAGACTGACAGACTGACAGACTGACAGACTGACAGACTGACAGACTGACAGACTGACAGACTGACAGACTGACAGACTGACAGACTGACAGACTGACAGACTGACAGACTGACAGACTGACAGACTGACACACTGACACACTGACACACTGACAGACTGACAGACTGACAGAATAACAGACTGGCAGACTGGCAGACTGACAGACTGACAGACTGACAGACTGACAGACTGACAGACTGACAGACTGACAGACTGACAGACTGACAGACTGACAGACTGACAGACTGACAGACTGACAGACTGACAGACTGACAGACTGACAGACTGACAGACTGACAGACTGACAGACTGACAGACTGACAGACTGACAGACTGACAGACTGACAGACTGACAGACTGACAGACTGACAGACTGACAGACTGACAGACTGACAGACTGACAGACTGACAGACTGACAGACTGACAGACTGACAGACTGACAGACTGACAAACTGGCAGACTGACAAATTGACAGACTGACAGAGTAAACTCCTAGAGTAAAATAAAACTCCATAAACTGTAATATTGACAATCTGCTCTAAAAACCTGCTAAAGCTAAGTTTAACTTAAAGATTCGGGGTCAAAAATATTATTAATGTCAATAATTTAAAAATGTACATCTTAAACGCCAGTTAGAAGCCTAAAAAGAAAAATTTATCTCAATCTGATAGTCAGTTAATAATTCCAATATTTTTTGTAAAAAAAAAAAAACCGAACCCAAAGTTTTAATTCAATTTGTACAGTAAAATGAATAATTCAAACGTTAATATAAATAAAAATGTTTCGTTTGGAATAAATTTAAATAATCGACAAAAAAATGATTAACAAATTAATCAAAAACAAAAACAAAATTCAATTTAATCCGATTTTAATACAAAAAGAATTACACGAACATATTTTTTCAATTATAAATTAACTTTTAAACCATACATTTCAATTGATGAATTTTTTTTTTGTTTTTTTGTTGATTATCTGGTTTGTGACCGGTAGCTCTGTTAATGTTTAATAATTATGTTAATTATTTTAATAATGTGGGTGGGTTGTTATATTTTTTGGATGAGCGCGGTTATGATAAATTGGAAATATTTCTAGGCCTAAATAAATAATTAATTAGTGCTGCGGGTGTAAGATTAATTTACATGATAACCTTTAGCGTTTATGGATTAATTCGGATTATTCCCACAAACGAACTTTAAGTTATTTCCTAAATAGTACATTTGGATAATTTTTGTCTAAATAATATCTAATAAAAACTATTAAATTCAACTCAAGTATTGAACATACATGTATCTACGTTTTCTTCAATAACTCTTTCCCTGTTACCAAAATATAAAATTGTCCCCTATTTTTTATTGTTTGTTGGAAACGATTTTTTTTTTATTAGTTTAAAATATTAATCATTTTTTAATAATTGCTTGTCATAAGCACACAATCATATACGATTATTTGAAAATCTTCATATTTGAATAATTTAGAGAATAATATAAAACCATATAGGTATCATATATGAGGACATTCTGTCGATAAAAATTTATCGATTTTATTTTATGCAAACATACATCGACATAATTTAAATACACAATAATATATTCGGACTGAGGGCGAGGGAAGCATTTTGCAGAGTTAAACTAACTTCTAAATTTGTTATGCGACATAAAATTAAAAAATAAATCATAAAAAAATAAACACGCTCGGAATCAGTTTCAAATCATTTTTATTATACAAAACTTAAATTAAACCTTAAAATATTTATGTAAGATTATTTTACAAAGTTTTAAAATTATACCTTACGAACAACCCCAATTCAATATTAACACCTCTCATACTCTCTGAACATAACCAAATAAGAATAAATCCTTATTGTAAGACAAAATACTTAAACCGAACAACAAATTTAAGGTCGTAAAAAGGATTCGTTTTATTATTATAATGTACCTATATAGGAAGGTGTATATGGCTTTGTATATTTTGTGACGATAAATCTGAATAACCTTTTGAATCCCATATAAAACTTTTTTTTTTTTTTTGGTAAGGTGCATAAATAAATCTTTTGGATTACAATAAAATAATTTTAATTTCGAATTTATAAAGTAAAATCCTTTTAAAAATATTTTTGGTACATACATTGTATTAAAAGCACAAACAGATGAGTGTCATATATAAAGATGAAAGTATGTAGATATGTATAAAACGAGAACTTTTCTTAAAATCTTGATTTCTTGATGATTTCAAAGTTTTTTATTCTTTTTTGAAGCTCAAAAGTAAAAAAAAAAACGGCAAACAAAAGAATACGAAAAATATGAAAATTCATCATCGTTTTTGAATTTTTTTAATTAAATTACTTCTTTAATTTTTAATTAAAATTTTAAATTGACTTAAACGAGTGAATTTATTTTATTTTTAGTCTCTTTGTATTTCTGTGTGTGTGTGTGCGGATTCAAATCTTTATACATACTTTGTTTCTATTGTAGATACCCTCCTTATATCTTGGGAATATAAAGAGAGGGCGAATCTCAATGTTTTAAGTACATATTGCAAATTTATTTAATTACCTTGTTGACAAAAAACCGCAAAGATAATACGAAATAGTATAAAATTAGTGAAAATTTATGCAATTTAGTAATAGATTTTCCTCCACTGGAGTTTAAGACGATTGGCAAGATTTTTAACAACGCACTAAAAAACTACTTATTAACGAAAAATTCGTATTACAAATATATTTTAAAATTTTTCAGTTAACCAAAAGAAAATTGAACAAAAATTTTATCTGGCTAAGATTTTCCTTTAGGTTTTCATTTAGAGTAGGTTACTCAGTTACTCATAATAAATTTCCGTCATAATAGCAGGAACATTCTGTGGTCAAAAGGCAAAACAGACTAAATCAAATTTGACAATTTTTCTAGAGAGGTAGAAAAAGTTGCATTTTAAATTCATTTTCCACATATGTCGACAAAAAAGCTGCTACGGCTTGCGCCCACTGCCCTTGGCCACTTAAGTCAAGTTTAGTGGTGTTAGAGGATTTTTCGAAAAAAATTTCGGAAAATTTATACAAATTTTCTAATAATTTTTGGGATTTCCCACGGAAAACATAAACTGAATTTTTTTCCTGCGATAGCTATTGACAAGTTACATCAATGCCATCCGTCTCCAGACTGGAATGTCAATAACATAATCTGCATTATCGACTTTTTACTTTCGGCTGGAAACTTTTGGCTAACTTTTACAGGGTATACAATGGTATATAATGTTCAGTTGTAACTACCTCAGTAAGTTAGTATTGATGCAAATATTGTAACATAACATCAATACTAACAAAAAGTTTTCAAGTTACTTACTACACTTGGAAATGCAACAAACCATCCACAGCTGAGGCTTGAAATTTAAATGATTTTAAACATGACTTAAATAAATTTAATTTACGTGAGTTTTCTAATTCATCTGGCAGACTATTGAATATTTTAGGTGAAAATATTATAAAAGAATTTTGGAAATTTGTTGTTGTAAATTTTTCAATTCGAATATAACGCTTATATCTCAGGTCGTAATTGATACTAACATTAGACTGACTGACTTCAAAAGGAAAACAATGCTTTTAAATCTTTATAGACGTAGGTGAGGTTTGTGCTAAATCTGTCCTTAAAAGCGACAATAACCAATTGTGCGTATTTGTGTTAGTGAAAATGATGAAACTCCTTTTATAACGAATTTTATTTGTAATAAATAGAAAATGTCTAACCGGTTATGCATACAATATACGATATACCGGTTATAATACAATATACGATATTTAAATAACATAAAAATATTTTTAAGATATATAAGCTGTCTGAAAATAATAGTATTAGAAAAAGTAAGGGATTAGAGTATTTAGGACCACAAAGATTGATGGGATCTCATGTAATATATTGAATATAAGTAAAAACCATATTCCGAATTTTCTTGAGAAAATCCTGGGAAGCAAGCATCAAAATGACCCAAATACAAAAATGTTACTGGACCTATGCTTTCCGAAAAATATTCCAGTTTGGAAAAAATTAGGAGATCTGGGTGTGTAGGGTAACAAAGTTTGATGACATCTCAAATAACATAACGACTATAAGTAACAGAAATTTTCTGAATTTTCTTGAGAAAATCCTGGGAAGCAATCATCAAAATGTTCAATATAAAAATTGTCACTGGAACTAAGCTATCCGAAAAATATTCCAGTTTTGGAAAAAGAAGAAGATCTGGATGTTTAGCACAACAAAGATTGATGATGTCTCATATAACACAACAACTATAAGTAAAAGACATTTTCCGAATTTTCTTGGGAAAATCCTGGGAAGCAAACATCAAAATGACCCAAATACAAAAATGTTACTGGACCTACGCTTTCCGAAAAATATTCCAGTTTTGGAAAAATTAGGGGATCTGGGTGCGTAGGACAACAAAGATTGATGACATCTCATATAACATAACGACTATAAGTAAAAGATATTTCCCGAATTTTATTGGGAAAATTCTGGGAAGCAAGCATCAAAATGACCAATATAAAAGAATGTCACTACACTTAAGCTATCCGAAAAATATTCCATTTTTGAAAATAGTCAGGTTGTTTAAAACAAACAACAATCTTATATAATATATCGAATATAAGTAAAAGTCATTTTCGGAATTTTCTTGAGAAAATCCTGGTGAGTAAGCATCGTAATGACCCAAATACAAAAATGTTACTAAGGGATGTGGGTGTTTAGGACAACAAAATTTAATGATGTCTCATTATAACATGACAAGTATAAGTAACAGACATTTTCCGAATTTTCTTGCGAAAATCCTGGGAAGTGAGGTGAAGCTCTCAAGAAAATTCGGAAAATGACTTTTACTTTTATTCGATATATTATATGAGATGTCATCAAACTTTGTTGTATTAAACACCCTCTTGCCTCGGATTCTTTTCTCGGATAACTTAGGTCCACTAACTTTTTTGAATTCAGGTTATTTTGATGCTCGCTTCTAATGATTTTCTCAAGAATATTTGGAAAATGAATTTTCCCTATAATCGTTATGTTACCATATATGAGATGTCATTAAACACCCTAATCCTCTATTTTTTCTAAAACTTAATCTAGTTCCGGATAGCCTATAATATTATGCCAACTTAGCATAGAGATTAGTTTGGTGTCAGCTTCCTAGAATTTTCTTAAGAAATCGGGAAAATCATTTTTTCATAATATTTGGTATATGTTAGGAGATACCGTATCAAACTTTTTTGTCATAAAAACCCAAACCCTTTCCAAACTGAAAACAGTGGCGGATAGTGTAGATTCGATGCCATATTATTGTATTTAGACCATTTTGGCCATGTTCTTAGGATCTCCCCAAGATAATTGAAAAATTATTTATTCATATTAAACACCGCTGTGAAGTTTTTGGACACTTTTTTTTGGGGACAAAAATTTAAGCGAGTGTACTGTGAAGTTTTTGGAAAAAATTCAGATTTTAGAAAAATTAAGTTTTTGGACATATATTTATGCGGTTGTACATCCTTTAACAGTGTATTTAACAAAAATAAAGTTATTCAAATGAAATAGGCCTCAAATATTTTCTAACATTCATTTCTAATTTTCTTTGCAACAAATCAACGAATTTAACCGCCATAGGGCTTTTGCAAAAAAATTTTGAAAGTTAACAAATCGACCAATTTCGTTTGGAACAAGGACGTTGTTCTCTATTATACCAAATAGGACGAATCTCAGAGATTGGCTCATATAGTGACTATATTGGTTGTAAAGTGCATACATTGGGAATTGAAATCACTCAGTGTCATCTTGTTATGGGCCGTAGGGCTCTTGCAAAAAAAATTTTGAAAGCTAACAAATCAACGAATTTCGTTTGGAACAAGGACGTTGTTCTCTATTATACCAAATATAATGAAATTTTTAAAGTTAACAAATCAACGAATTGTTCCAAACGAAATTCATCGATTTGTTAATTTTCAAAATTTTGTGCAAGAGCCCTACGGCTCATATCAAAATGGCACTGAGTGATTTAAATTTCGCAATGTATGCCATTTACAACCTATAAAGTCACTATATGAGCCAATCTCTGAGATTCGTCCTATTTGGTATAATATAAAACAACGTCCTTGTTCCAAATAAAATTCATCTATTTGTTAAATTTCGAAATTTTTTGCAAGAGCCCTACGGCTCATATCAAAATATCAAAGTGGTGCTAAGATCTTTGATTTGTTGAAAAGTATATTGGAAATAAATGTTAGAAATTATTTGAGGCTTGTTTTATTTGAATAACTTTATTTTTGTTAAATACAGTGTTAAAAAAAGTATTTACACTCGCATAAACATTAAGTCCAAACACTAATTTTTTATTTTGTCCAAAAATTTCACAATGTATATTCGCATAAATTTTTGGCCAAAAAAGTGTCCCGAAACTTAACACCGGTATATTAAACATCGTATTTATTAGATGAAAAGTTATTTTCTGTTGTTTATTTTTATTGATTGCAGGAATTTAATCCTAATATTTTTGCCGGAGAGTTGGGTGAATTTTTATCTCTTACTGCTTCAAAAAATTTAATTATACTTGGTGACATAAACATAGACACTTTAAAGGATACTAATGCATCTAGTCAGTATAAATTATTATTGTCATCTTATGGATTTTATTCTTTTATTAATAAGCCCACAAGGATAACTGCTGATAGTTCCACTTGTATCGACCATATTTATATTCGGAAAAAGCTCAACTGTACAACAGTTTTTAATTCTTCGGTCTACGATTTTTGTATCACTGATCATTCTGCTATAGTTCTATTTCTTACTTGTGCTTTATCCTATGATTCGGTTAGAAAACCAACGACAACTACTCGATTCAACTATGATAAATTAATTGATTTGCTGTTAAAAGTTTCATGGCTGCCTCTATACGAATTGTTTAATGTGAATGATGCATATTCTTATTTCATAAAAATCTTAGAGTGTAATATTCGCAAATGTGAGGAAATTTCATATGTGGGGCATAACTTCAAGCGCCAAAAAAATAAAGATTGGTTTACTCCAGGACTGTCGGAAAAAGTAAATCTTAAGAACCATTTAGGAAGAAAGCTGAAATTGCATCCTTTGAATACTAAATTAAAAAAGGATAGAAAACTTAAAAATGCTACATATTTTTAATTTAAGTCTCACAACCGGAATTTCGTTATTTAAAAGTGGACTTCAATGTGATCTCAATAACTACAGGCCTATATCTTTGCTCCCCACTTTTTACAAAATATTGGAAAAAGCGGTTAAGACAAGAATGCTTGATTTTTTAAATGAAAGTAACTTCTTCAGTAACAAACAATATGGTTATAAAAAAGGCATAAACACCGAAAACGCTCTAATTAATTTTTTGTCACCCATTTATATTGGTTTGAATAATAATATTAAAGTTTTTTTCTATTTCTTGATATCACTAAAGCTTTTGATACAGTTTCTCATTGTGTATTGTTGGATAAACTTTATTTTGCCAGTTTCAGACGAATTTCTTATCAGTGGTTAAAGTCTTATTTAAGTGAAAGAAAGCACTGTGTAAGAATAAATGGGGTTCTTGGTGACTACA
This sequence comes from Tipula vernalis, assembly GCA_958295665.1. Classification (NCBI taxonomy): domain Eukaryota; kingdom Metazoa; phylum Arthropoda; class Insecta; order Diptera; family Tipulidae; genus Tipula; species Tipula vernalis. Next base: position 39,194,698 of record OY282560.1, read on the forward strand.
TGTTAATAAAATCGGGCGTTCCTCAAGGTTCTGTTTTAGGACCAAGTTTAGTTTTAGTTTATTTTAATTCGTTACGCAAGTTAAACTTTAAAGGTCACTTGGTGGTTTTTGTTGATGACACATCTCTTTCCTATACTAATCCTACTCGAAAGGTTATTCATGATGACTTTCGCTACAAATTATGCGTAATTGGTTCAATCTTCATCATATGATAATTAGTACAAAAAACAAAATATATGAATTTTGATCTCAGAGATAAACTTGACGTCATATTTCAACCATTTTTATTTGTCATAGAATCGGGTATACTAATACAAATTGCCATAGATATTGTACCAAAATTGATAAGGTGAACCAGTTTAAATACCTAGGAGTGGTGTTGATCACATAAAACAGGTAAAAACTAAGTTGCATTTCGCTTTAAGAAGATATATTCTTCGGTCTGTCTGTCGTAAAAGCTTTTTAAAATCTTTAGTTAATAGTGTAACCGAATATGGTATAACTGTTTGGGGTGGTGTATATTTCACCAATCTTTTACCAATTATTAAGATGCAAAAAGTAAAAGAGATCATAGTTTCCCGCTGTTTCTTAAATCTGGTATTTTAAATATTCGAAATTTGTACATTTTTAAAGTATTAAAATTATTTTTCTCTTTTAGTGGTTTTAAATGAAAAAGGCAAGACAAATGTATTGGGTTACGTTTTTGCATTTTACAGGTTTTCGTCAAGTGCCTTTTACAAGAAAGGAAAGTTGCAGAACTCTCAAGCTACCCGCGGTAAATCTCGGAAAATTCGATTTTTCAAAAATTATTACAAAATTTGTATAAAATCAGCCTCTAGAGTGGTATGTCTGGAGATGGCTTCAATTGATGTGAAAACTCAATAGCTATCGCAGGAAAAAAATTCAGTTCAAGTTTCCCGTGGGAAATCTCGGGATTTAAAATTTTGGAAAATCGACTTTTCCGAGATTTCCCACGGGAAACTTGTACTGAATTTTTTTCCTGCGATAGCTATGGACAAATCACATCAATGCAATCGATCTCCAGACATAACACTCTAGAGGCTGATTTATTTTCGGCTGGAATGTCAATAGCATAATCTGCATTATCGACTTTTCACTTTCGGCTGGAATCTTTCAGCTAACTTAAACAGGTTATGTGCAAGGCACTATTTCCTCAGAAGACTTAAATCAGTATTCATATAGACTGAAAGTAGAGAAGTAGACTGAAAATAAAGTAACACCTCTAAAACCAGCATGTAAAAGTTTTTGAAATAATACATTGTGGTTAACCATATCAAAAGCTTTTGTAAATTCCACAAAAATAGACGCAAGAGATTTTTTCTTGTCAAGAGTTGTATATAGGAAATTTGTGAATTTTTATAAAGCACCATCAGTACCTTTAGATTTCCTAAACCCGAACTGCATATTATGCAAAAAATTTGTTTTATTTAAAAAACTAACTACTCTTTGTTGAGCTACCTTCTCAATAAGTTTAGAAAACACGGATAGTAAAGTAATGGGTCTGTAATTTGCAACATCGGCTTTGTTACCTTTTTTAAAAATAGGAATAACGACGCCTTTTAGTTTAGCTGGGGAAATTTCAGAATCAAAACTTAAATTTATAATGTTTGAAAACACATCTACAATATATTAGAAATTGTTTTAACGAAATAAGAAGATTTCAGAATTGTTATGAATTTAAGCAATTCACATGGACAAGTTCCAAAGAAAACAGATGTATGAACATTACAGAACAATTTTCATCAGTGTCAATTTTCTCAATTTGAGCGTTTCTGCAGTCTTTGTTAAATACCTCATCAACTAGTTTTTAGCAATCCACCCTAGTAAAAAGCACATGATGTTTAACAATTTTATTTAATTCATCGAAACGACTTTTTAAATCTAAATCATTCAAATTTCGAGCTAACCTTCTGGATAATTTATTCCTAAGCCTAATTTTACTAAGCTTTATAGGTGTAATTCACAGCTTAATAATCCTGTTGTTTGATTTAAATTCAACCACCGAGAAATTTTGGTTTATACACAATTTTAAGTAAGTTTAGAAAAATATTAAAATGAAAATGTAAGCGGAACATAATAATTATTAGTTCTTGGGGAAAAAATATTTTACTTTACAAAACATACTTGACAAATTAAAAAATCTGGTAACAACCCTTTTCGTGTAGCTTCAATTCATACTAACTTCATTAATTTTCGTTTTCGCTGTCAAATTTAAGTTTTTGAAAAATATATTCAGAACCTTTATTCTGGCTTCATCAAGTTTATAAGAGTTAACAAAAATATAATAATAATACATTAGCAAAGAGAATTTCTTGAGATCTGACGCTAAATAATCCAATTTTCATTTTTGATGTCGATATCGATACAAATAAAAATGTAAGTTTAGGTAAACACACAACAAACGCATAGCTGGAAATCATTCTTCCTATTTTGAACGTCATATTGTACGCTACCATACCAAAGAATGTGATATCTTGCTAAACCTAAAATCATTTTCAATAAAGAGAAAAATAGTTAACGAAAGAAACTGTTGTTGGCGTGCGGGTGATAGAAACAAGGTTGACGATTATTTCAAAACTGAAAATATTTCCATGGGAATAAACGAATCTAATTTAAAAAAGGCATGCGTTGAAATTATAATTAAATTCCAAACATGTCATTAATCTTGAAAATGTTAAATCCTGGGTGTATGAAAACACAGAGGACATGCGAAATAAAGTTAAAGAGGAAACTAAGTTTAAAATTATATGCATAAAAATGGACATTGCGACTAGATGTGACAGATCTGTATTGGGCATTAATGCTCAGTACATTTTACATGACACGATTTTATTACGAACGCTAGCAATGGTTGAATTAAAAGATCGATTGTTGAAGATTTTATTGTTGTATGCTGAGAACAATGAAATTGTTGTATTAGAACATGAAAATAATGATGGACGATTGTGAAACAGAATGTGACTTATTTGAAAATGAAAATACAGCTATGCACAATAAGAGAAGCAATGATGCTGATAATATTAATATTACCTTAGCTCGTGGTTAATGACATACTTAAGGATAAATTTATTGAAAAACGATTAGCGAATGGCAGATATGTCTGTAAAAAATTAAGCACACCAAACATATTAGTATTGATTAAACCCTAGTTAGATTGCCCTACACGATTCGATATGTTGAATCGATTATTAGAATCATAAAGTTTTTGTGACGAAATGTCAGAAAATTACACAGTTCTTAAATTGCCAAACGAAGACTGGTTGTTTTAACGAAGACATTTGTTGCCGCCTTTGAGACTATAAAGTTTGCTACAGTTTAGTTACAAGACGAAAAATTGCTAATAGGTGACTTCTTCGGAATCTGAATGAAGCTTTGAATTGAAATTGACGTTGCTAATCGAGAGAAAAACTTATTATGTGGAGAGTTTGTTTTAGCTGCTTTGTACTTAGATTTTCGGTATACATTTTTATTATCTAATGGACAGCTTGACATTGCGCGAAACCATTTTATTAAAGTTGGGCGTTACTATCTGGACAGGCTCTCATCGCAATGTACAAAAAAAAGAACAGAATGGTCTTCTAATAAAAGTTTGAATGCTGAAGGGAAGCACAACATATCAGATTTGGAGTTATATCTTCAGGAAATGGAATAAGAAGAAGAACAAGATGTTGTCTCAAAAATGGATGATGAAAGTGTCAAATTATTGCCGACCGTATACCTTCAACTAAAACAAGCGGCGAGAAGAACTTTTTAGCTTTGAAATTAATTTTTGGCAAGTAAGCGTACTGCGCTATCTGACACTAACATAGGAAACTTATTATTGGTGAAATTAACCAAAGAATTTTAAGATACGGCATCATAAATTTCGTTGTTGAGTTTTACCTGCAATCATAGATGCATTGCTATATTTTCTTTACGGTGATTTACAATTGAATTAAAATATGATTCTGATTACAAAAATTAAGTGATATTAATTGATTTTGGCTTGGAATATAATTAAAATGTTGTAAGTAATATATAACTTTTAGTTTCCAAATGCTCTGTTTAATTTTGAATTTTATTGTATCTGCTTATCAAAAAAATATGATTGGAAGGTCCAAATAAGCCATTATTAAAATATTTTAATGTTTTTATTTTAATTTAATGTAAAACAACTTTCTGAAACGGTTTTGAACCGGAACATAACCAGAACAAATCTTTTCTGCCTGAACCGGAATGAAAAAACGAAACGATAAAAATTTCAAAACCGAACCGGAGAGCGGAACGATATTGCTTTCACTGTGAAACTCTGATCCTAACTACCTCTTTACCTAGATTTCAGTCTATAGTATCTCATAACAGGTTTGCTTCAAATTGCCCGCAATTCAGGAGCACCAGGAAAATTTTGGGAAAATCGATTTACAATAATAGTGGAAACGATTTCTGAAATGTTCAGTCCTATCTACCTGTTACCCTAGATTTCGGAAAATCTGAGTGTATTTCCTTTTGGTAAGTCTACAGTAAGTAATAATAGGTTTCCACCAGAATGCGTTATTTACGCTAATACACTCGCAAATATTTAGGAATAGGAAAATTTTACGTATCTGCTCAAATTCGTAAAGATTTTCCTAAAATGGTCCTAACTTTCTATTAGGAATAATTTACCAAATACTTCACGTTGCAATACCCTTACTGAGAGTACTTGCAAAGTTGAGCTTTAAATCGGAGTTGGGATCGAAAGCTCATTCATTAAATCTTAAATATGTATATAAAAATAATGTAAAAAATGTATGCATCAGTTGAGAACGGCTGAATCGATTTGGCTCAATCTTCCTTTGTTGTGCTCGAAATTGCCAGGAGATGATACTTACGAAAGAAAATTTTTGGAGAATCCACCGAAAAAGTCGGAAAATTCGGAAAATCGAAAAATGATGTTTTTGTAAGGGATTTCGCGCGTATCTGATCCAGATGGTCTTTTAGAAAAATTGAAAAAGAACTCGGAAAATTCCGGAAAAACTCGAAGAAAATTGAATTTTTTTTTCTACAATATAAAATTTTTGCATGTTTTGATGATTTTGGACGCTGTAAAGCGTAAAAGAAAATCGTGAAATAAATTGAGTTAACGAGACAAATAAGAGATGGCGCTGAGGTGTGATGATTTATGTCACAACCCTGTGGATGGCGTTGTACGTTGATTTAGGCGTTGTGCAATTTGACAAGTGTCCTTTTCGCACTGGCATTTTTGCATTTTCTTGCTGCTATTAAATTGGAAATTTTAGTATTAATTCACTTTTTTCTAATATTCGAATTGTGTGCAGTGCATCCACCAGTGATGCCATTATTACGATCATATGAAATTCGGTGTGATTTTTACGATTTCCATATTTTTTTCCAGATATTTAGTGGTGTGTGACAAGTGCGGTTCATTGTAATTTTTAGGAATTGATTTTTGTAAGAAACCGTAATTCACAAAGAATGCGCGGTGTCCGTGAGAATGAAACGTAAGAGCAACGCGCCAAATTAAATGAACAGAGACGTGTTCATATCGGATAAGTTCGTGCTGCACAGGAACTAGCTTAGGTTCGATAAAACATAACTCGGCGAAGAAGTGCGGTGAACGTCAACTTGAATCGTGCTGCTTTTAGCTATAACTCTACAATCGCCTACAAACCAATCAATACTTTAACATGACATCATTTGGAACCGATGTGATTCTTCGTCAACCCAGCTACAATCCCACCTATAAGGTAATGGACGTCACCACGTGTTTATCGTTTCGATAATGTTGGCAAATTTATCATCAAAGCGGAGCGTTGATGCCACCAGCGAATAAACAACCCAAGTGCCTTCAAATTTATTTCGTTGGAAATTCCGAATTTGAATCAAGTTTTCGTCTTGCGCTTTTTAATGCGTCAAAACGGCAGATAATCGGAGAATTTGAATGTCTTTTGCATGAACATAATGCGCTGGTTCGTTTGCCTAAAACTGTTTTGGAGACAATGACTTCCAATGATCACAAAATAATCATCAGAACAGACAAAAGACCAAACGGAGGCCATATACGTCAGTATAATGCTCCCACTATCGACGAAGTCGCAGTTGTAATTATTGGCGAAAGATATTGTGAGCAAGCCGCGTGATGACGGACGAGTGCAACGCGTGTACGAAACACACCGATCATATGATGCACTTCAATATCCATTGATGTTTTGTCATGGAGAGAAAAAGGTCAGTTCCATTCTCCCAGCGACATACATATGTTGGCAGCCCACGGCATATGTATGAATATGTGTAGGATGATATGACGTATTACGGACGGCCAGATTTGTTCATCACTTTCACATGCAATCCGAAATGGCCTGAAATTACCGGTAATCTACCGCTAGGACAAACTTTCAGCGAATGTCTACTCAACTCAATAGTCTATTGAGAATTGATTTGAGTTGTTTGATTTTTTCTCCTAACAAAATCAATTTTCGTGAAGGACAAAAGTATTTGCTCGGAACGAAGTAATTTGGGGCGGAATTAAAGAGGTCTTTACCGAAAAAATTGTGTAGAGGTTTAAAAGTTTTTTAAGAATAAATTAAGCAGTAAACAAACACTTTAAGAAATTCCTGTCAAGAATATAGCGTTTGTGCTAAATACGAATTTTACATCAAATTTTTGAATGATAAAAATGAAATACGCGTATCGAATAAATTAGCTTAAGTAACACTTTTTGTAATTCGGTTTCAGATTCCAGTATTGGTTTTAAATATACCTTTGGTACAAATGGTGTTGTCAAATTTAATAACATTTCAATTACTTTAGATTTAAATTCCAAAACTTCAATTTTGTGTCATGTTTGACAATGTGAAAGCAAACAACTATTAAATTAGCTCAAGTAATATTTTAAGCGTGTGTCTTAATTTGAAGGAATTTGCAAGAAGTAATGTAACTAGTACTTGATTATATCGTTACTAACTTCATGTCAAAGCATCATGACATATTTTTAGTTTTCAGTTTGTGTTATTTTGCCGAAGTGTCAAAGACTGCCGACTTTTTTATTATGTCTAATTTTCTGCCAATAAAACGCATTTTGTCGGTAGCTTTGCTTTTTGTTTCCATTTGAAGAAAAGTGCTACTAAAAATCTAAGAATGCTAGAAGCTTTTCTTTTCGGAAGATAAGGTACTTCGAGTTCAGCCGAAAACTTTAAAGATGAGGAAATTTAAGCTTTCCTCGATAAAGACCTGAATCAAACAGAAGAAGAACTTGAATAATTATTACATGTTTATCGATCAATGATTTACATACGTTTAAATGCCATTGACAGTGCGTACATGATCCAATTCTGGTGAAAAAATGTACACCACGAAGTTAGCTATATGAGTTGAATTATATCCAACTAGAATAAAAAGTTCACCAGGGTAACCAATTTTAACAAAAAATTTTACTATTTTGCTAACTTCGTGGTGTAAATTTTTTCACCAGAATTGGATCATGTACGCACCTTGAAAGCAAGGCAATTGCGTACCTTACTAGGATATCCTGTTGCCCTGTATTACGGGCTGTTTTGACTAAATCATCACAGCGGAACGCTACCACCAACAATTGATGTAATTGAGTCGCGTATTGAAGAAAAAACGTGAATTTAGTCAGTACGAAACGTTGTTGTTGTCAAAATTTCGGTTTCAGAATGTAGCATTTGTTTTAATTATACGTTGTGCGTTAAATTTTTCAAATACCCAGTATGAAACGTTGTTGTTGTCAAATTTATTAAAATGTCAGCCACAAGAGGTTTTAAAGGTTCAGTTTGAACTGTGTGCTATATTTGGTCTAAAAGGCTTTAAGAGCTTTCAGAACGAGCTTTTTATAAATCTGGAGCTGGAACACAAGAGTATGAATATAGAAGCGAATCATTTGGTGGAATTTCCGGACCTTGGAATGATAACCTTTTTCTAAGAACACTAAAGCAAATGATTACCAATAATTCCAGTTGACATACCAGCCACAGATTTTTTTTGTGATGAACTTTAATTTTACTGTTTACGGTTCAAACATTGTCTCTTTATTACACAAATATTAAATTTTCCAAACGAAAAATTCATTGCAATTCCCATATCGGCCAAACAAAATGTTTGTTTACCAACTTTGGTTATTATTGTTCTGCTATACTGCGGTTTGTGTCTGTAAGACAAATCCCCATATGAGTATGTTAGAAATAAAATTATTTACAAAAAAAATAAAAATTCTTACGAAACTTTGCGAATTGTATGGGTTTGCCTTGCTACAATTTTGTGTACATACATTTTATAAATCGAAACTGTTCAATGGTTTTATAATTGGTCTCCAGGGTGAACAAGGTTTTGTTGTGTTGTTGAAATGGTTATCTAAGGTCATATTAAACTGCAGAAAAACAAAAAATTATAAAATTTTCAACTTAAAGTTAAACAACTTATACCTATCTACTCGTATACAGTCTTTGAACATCTCCTATTTGAGATGACACACAGGAAAATTTTGTTATTTGAATAAATGTTCGGGTAATTGAAAATCATTTAACATTTTAATTAAATTCAATAGAAAATTATGTATGTACGTATATTTATGTTTACGTAAAATAAGAATCTTTAGAAAATAAAATGAAAAATAGAAAATGTTTTTGTTGGCAGAAAATATAAAAAGCTGAAAATTTAATTAAATCATTTTGTTGCCGTATACATACATTATCACGTATATAATAGAATGTTAACTAATGATACCTTACAAAATTACTTTAGTTAGGTAAAAATTGGATTTATATACATATTTTGGAAAATTGTCGTTAGTATTACAATATTCATCAACAATTTAATGTTACACAAATACAGTGTTTTGGTGTTACTTGGGTTAGGATTTGTCGTCATAAACAAGTTAATTGGTTGTTTCAATTGATTACACCTTAGTGTTGCGTGTCACCACAACTAAAGTTATTAATGATTTTTTATATGTTTTGTGGAGACCTAGAATTTTATTTAGCTAGATGTAGAAACAAAACGAATTTTTTTTTTTTAACATTTTATATGAACTATCGTTACCAAAATTAAAACTTGTTAATAGCTATTTCAATTCATTTAACTTTAATTGAAACAGAACATTTACCATGCTCCTTCTCCCAGGAAAAGCTTTTAATAAATACTTACCGTTTTTACTGAAATTAGTCTGTGGGTTGGTTTTCATCTTACCTAGAAGTACAAATTTAAAAAAAACTGCAATTAGTATTCTGCATATTAGCTAAATTTAGTTGAAATATTTTGCAATGAGCTCGAAAACTATTAATGATACTGGTTTGGCACAACCTTACGATATAAAAATTTAGAAATTTCTTGTATTCAAAACATGCACGAAATCACTAGAATCAGCAAACGTCTAATCTGAAGAATACTGAAATGCTTTTTGTGAAAAACAGAAAACTTTTGGTCAGCTTTTTGGCAAATCAAACATTACAGGCATTGTGAATAAAATAGGAAAGCAAAACTATAGTTGGCCTAGTCATACACTTAGAAGCGGGAATGATGGAAGGAACATTGGGTGGATAGGGTATGAAATATTAGGGTGGAAATAAAAACCGAGTTAAACGACCTAACGAAAACCTTTGCAATATTTCGTGTCATAACAATATTAGAGGCCAGGTATTTTACATACCAGCAAATGCACCTCATTTACCTACACACAATGAGAGAGGCAAAAAGGCAGGCTAGCACAACAATAGAAAAAGGTTTAGACTGTTTCAAACTGCAATATGACAGTATCTAACGAATTCTAATGAATGGCTGGAGAAATTTTTTTGATACAAGCAGATGGAGAAATAACCTAGACTACAAAAAGTTCAACGATCAATTAAATGCTAGTAAAAGGGAGGCTTGGTTGCGGACAATTTTACCAATACGCTCAACAGGCAGACCTCATAATTGCAGATAATAGAAAACCACTTCAAACGTACATACCATCGTCCCATCATATAATCATACCAACATACCATCATACTACCATACCATCGTACCATCATACCGTCCCTATAGTCATACCATCATACCATCGAACCACCATACCAACATACCATATAATCATACCATAATACTATCAGGCTATGATACCATCAAACCATCAAACCGTCATTACATTAGGCCGTCATATCATCATTCTCTCATACCATCATTCTACAATAAATATCGTCATATCATCGTACGTTGTATCATATATACAATCATACGATCATACCCACATACAATAATATGCATCCATCATACGACTATATCATCATAACATCACACAATCATACTATCATACATACCATCTTATCGCGAAACCGTCATACAATCATACTGTCATACCATCATACTATTATACCATCGTACGAGCGTATATCATCATCCCATCATACGATCTTACCATCATACCATCATATTAACATACCATCATACAGGTTTTACACTTAAAATTGATCCTTTCACACTTCAAACTGAACTTTTTATATTTCAAATTGAACCATTAACAAATTTTTTGAATGGCCAATTAGGATGGTGATAGGCTATTCCTTAACCAATTATGATAAAAATTGACATGTGCGTTGGAAATGGGATTTTAAAATGATTTTTGAATAAAGTTCAGTAATATGGTCAATAAGAATATAACTTAGCCATTAACCGATTATGATGAATTTTGACGTTTCCAACGAATAGAAGAAATGTCTGTGGGAGAGATATGCCATATGGCTTCTATAATGTTGTCTATTTAGGTTTCTGTGAATCATGCAGTTGTTAAGGTTTCTTTAGGAAAGCCTAAACATACTATTTCAATTGCTAAACGATCATGATTATCTTCGTAAAAATGTTCAAATTCCATTACAAACTTTTCTTGCAAATCCTTCGCATTAAAATTTGGGTCATGTTATCTGAGTATTTGCTGTCAGAGCGGTAAGTTTAGCATTGTTTAGAAAATTATAGTGTTTAGCGGAAAATAATAACAGTAGTGCATAGTTTCGGAATTAGAAATATTATTTTAAATACTCATTCCCAATCTCGAATTTCATTATAATCGGTTAAGTAATAGCAAAGTTCAGTCTTACTCGGCCATATTCTAGAACTTTACCTAAAAAATCATTTTAAAATCCCATTACCATCGCACATGTAAAATTCCACAAAAATCCGTTAAAAAAGGGACCAGTTTATCCTAACTGGACATATTCCATAATTTAATCTAAAACAATTTTAGAATCCCAATACATATTAGTCTACCTATCATAATAGGTTAATAAATAGCCATGTTCTATCATACATGGTTATATTCCAGAACTTCATCCAAAAGTAATTTTAGAATCCCATTTCCATCGCACATGTCGAATTTCATAATAATTAGTTGAGAAATAGGCAAGTTCCATCATAACTAGCCATATTCCAAAATTTCATCCAAAACTCATTTCCATCGCGGAAGTCAAATTTCACTAAAATCAGTTAAGAAAAAAATAACTTCCATCCTAATTAGCCATTCATTTAATTTGCTAAATGTTTAATTTAAAATGTAAAATGTTCAATTTGAGGTTTGAGATGTTAACAGGGACCTTTCTTAAGTATTAAGGAATATTTGTGTAAGGTTTGGTTCAAATCGGTGAAGTCGTGTGGATTTGCTTAAATATCATACACATCTGCTGTACATACATACAAACACTCACTTTATTTTATAGATTGCTCAACTGCTCATTAAACACTGGTCCAACACCTTCTCAACCCCAATTCAACCCGCAACCGGCTCCCAACTCAACCCTCAACTCAACCGCAAACTCTCTTTCAATTCAATTCTCAAACTAGCATATATAAAAAATTTGTCAACTGTGAACTATATCTTAACCCAACCCCAACTCAACTCCAACTCAACTTGAACTCAACCCGCAAATTGACCCCTAACTTAACCAATACCCAACTCAATATTCAAACCAGCGTATATAAAAATTGGTAAATATTTCTATAACCAGGTATTTTGGGTCAATTCGTATGGCAGGTACCCGACTCTCTTGACGCAAAGGTTCCAAAAGCTTTTTAAATCTCGGCCTTGCCCATAGAAACAGATTGGCAAAAAAAAATTCTAAATTGAACCGTTCTCGAGATACCATGGCTACAGACATACATACATCTAGACATCTAAACATCCCGACATCCAGACATCCAGACGGACATTTTTTTTTTTTTTTTTTTGCTTTTTTAGACTCAGGGACTTTTAACTCTTTGGACTTTGGTCTCTTTGGACCGAAGTAATAGATATTTTGGTAAAATTAGATGGTGCATTAGGGACTGATTATGTCCAAGAATAGATTTGGCGAAACCTGAGACATGATCATAACGATTAAGATTGTAAAAGTATCTGATAGCATTATTAAATGAAACTTGCAAAGTATGCTTAATCGCGGTATCGCAGTATCAATAAATTACTTCGCAATGATTTATATGGGGAATAATAAGAGATTTAACTACACAGATTCCCAATTCAGTGGAGCATATGTATATCCTTATCGAGTTTTTAACTCTACAGAATTGAATTATTTTGTCAGCATACTTTAGATAAATGATTATTCCTGGACCGAATTGTTAATCCTAAATTATTAACGCTTGCTGAAAAAAGAATTGGGGTATGAACAATGTAAACCGTAGGTTGGTTTGAGATGTTGTGTTTTAATAAAATTACTGCTTTACACTTAGATATATTTAAGCAAATGCCATTTTTGGCAGACCAACCAAAATTGGTTCAATATGGTTGATTTCCCCACTAATAAAAATCTGGCAATCATCAGCATAAAAATGAAATTTACAAAATTTTATATTATTCGCCAGGTCATTGTAGTCAGACAGTGAGCCATTAAATTTTACTCGTTGTATTCTTCCTAACAAAAATGATGTCATAAGTCTTAACACGATGGTAAAACGCAACCAAAACATGGTTGAGGAAGTCGGCTTAGCAGACTTTAATTTATAACTAAAAAGTCTTGAAGTCCGATTTTTCTATAGTGAATCTGAAATTAAATAAAATTTTTAGATTTTATAAACGTTTGAAGAATTTATTGTGCATAATATTAAAATTTCAGAATAGCTATTCTTTTGATGGTTCTAAGGTGGTACACTCAAATTGCGTAATTAAATTTTGAAGCTTGAAAGTCAAAATAAAGTCTAGGATAATAAAACATCAAAATGTGACAAGCTTGATGATTTTGAGGCCTCAATTCTAAGTAATACCAATGTCATCATTGAATTAAAAGAGGATAATGCCGCTGTTCGAAAGGAGTTATTGTCTGTTTCTAATAAATGCAGTTTTCTGGAGCGATGTTTAAATTCAAATAAATCAATTATATTCGATATGGCATCTAGCAATTTATTTGATTTTTTACAAATTATATGTCAATCAATATTGTTGTTGAATGGAATAATCAAGTTCAAAAGCAATAATTTAGAGCGTTAGCAACCCACAACAAAAATTTATTAAAATCATTTAAAATCAATGATCATAACTCCAATATTATAATAACCGATTATCTGAAACTATTGAAATTGAGATTTATAACTATAAGCTTAATGCTTTGGAGTGTGGCTTCGATTTAATATATTTAACAGAAACTTGTTTCAATGCTTCCATAAACAATAATGAATTTATTGACGATCGGTATATATATCCGGAGAAATAGAAATATTGATATTACTGATAAGGCCGATGGTGGTGGTGTGGCTATTCTATATTTTTGAAAATATTTGGATCCGTCTGAAAACCGAAGATATAGGTATTAAATATATGTTTGGTATCGAATTCGAATTCTACAACGAACAATTTTGTAATCAGCTTTCCAACATGATGTTTGTTTCTCCTCAGGACTCTCAATTTATTATATTAGGTGACTTCAACCCGCCTAGTATCCCTTGGAAGGTAAATTCTAATAATGTTTCACCAAAATTTTCATTTGGACAAAGTGCGAATCTCTTGTTGGAGACAGTAATGCTCACAGGGTTATAAGTCAGCCTAATCTTATCAAAAATGCAAGTGATAGAATTCTTGATCTTGTGCTTTCTAATCTTGGCTGTAAGCCTATATTAAAGTAAACCCTAGGTAACTATCCATTGTCTAAAATAAATAGTTTCCATCCTCCGCTACATATTACAGTTGCACATAAATTGTAAAGCTATTTACCGTACCAACAATTAATTGTGCCCAATCTAAGAAAAATTGACTACACTGTAATCAGAAGGGAGCTCTTGACAATTAATTGAAATAACGTTTTTTTAAATTGTAGGGTTGATAAGGCAGTTGATAAATTTTACGCCTAACAATTGTGCTACAGCTTATTCTAAATTTTCTTCGTGGTATTCTTGTAAACTGACCAAATTGATTTATTTAAAGAGTAAATATCATAATTATTGTCGATTTTATCTTTGAGTATGATGTTTTTAGAGTTTTATCGTCAATTGATAATACAATGGGTGCCGGCTCTGATAACTTAACGAACTATTTCATTTTCCAGTTGACGACACAATTTATGAGAGAGTTAACCTACATATTTAACTTATCGTTAAATAAGGGTATATTTCCTTCGTATTGGCAGAAAGCTTATTTAGTACCAGTTTTCAAAAAGAATGATGCGTCGAATATACAGAATTATCGTCCTATTTCTATTTTAAATATTTTTAGCAAAATCTATAAAATCATTTGCAACGTGGTGAAAAGCCCCCTCTGAGCATGGGTTTTTTTCCGAAACGTTCTACCACAACAAACTTGATGGACTTTTGAAGTTTTGTTTTTAATCATATTGATAGAGGTGATTTAATTTACAGCTTTCTGCACAAATTCTTATTTGGTTAAAATCATATCTGTCAACGTGATTTCAACAGGTGAAATTTAACGAATTTTTGCCTAAAACCATTGTAGCTAAGTCTGGTGTGCCTCATGGTTCTACTCTGGGCCCACTTTTTGTTTCTTATATTTGTTAATGACTTTCCAAACAATATATACAGAGACCTTCCGAACAATATATACGAGTACTTCCAATTTGAAAATATATACATAGACAATGGTTACATTTAAAATTTACCCTTTTCCACAATGGTGGTTTTGCAACTATTGGAGGGGGGTGGGAGGGGGAGGAGGGTTATGGGGTAAGTTGTTCTGGACATATATTAGGCAGCTGAGTGATCGATACTATTGTATAAGGGGTAACCTGGTCACAATTCAGAAGTGTACGTGCTGCTGCCTCGTGGCAACCATTGGTAGCCTGGCTATTTGCCGCATTTGACTCTGGATACCATGCACTCTTCAGTTTTATTTACCCTTCCTACAGTAAAGCTTGGTGCCCTACAGGCGAATTTCCATTAACAGCAATTTATAAGAGTAAAATCAAAACGGAAGACGCGATGGGTATCAATGCTACCGTCTTTCTAGCAGAAGTACATGCTATAATAAATATCTAAGAGGGAGAGCGCCCAGAGAGCATAAATCGTACGTCGGCCGGCAGTATTATCAGGTTCATTGAGAGCCTGAATATTGACTGGATGACAGACGGCCACAAAAGATCGCTTAGGCCGCAGTGCGAGATGGCTGAACAGTCACATGGGCCTTCAACAATAAAAATAATATTAATAAGCCTTTCAAAATTTATAAAATTCATTTTGTGGATTTTATACATAATTTTTTGAAAATTATTTTTCAAAAAATTTCGATATTTGAACTAAATTGCCAAAGCTAAATTCATACAGATTTTTCCTTTTATTAAATTTGTTAAATTATTGCGCCAATAATTAATCTGGAAATTATTTACCCCTACTGCAAAATATCAATTTGTTGCTTTTCAAACAAATGCGATTTCGGAATGCGGATTTCGTCGTCTGAAAAGTTGTTCACAAATTCTGAAAAAATTACGAAATTCATCAGAATTCTTCTAACAAATTCTGGGCTTCGTTGAATTTTTAAAGATTAAATTTTATACCGTTAAAGTTTTACTCCAATTCCAAGATAAAATTGTGTAGTGTAAATTTACTAACAAACTTTAAAGATTGTTCTAACTAATTCCAAAGCTTTAATCTGAAGTTGAATCAAATTCTGAAATTTTATAAATTTTGAAGGATTTTCTACTCAGATAGTGTTTTAATTGAATTTAATTGGTATAAGGTATAACTCTTGAGGTAAAGTACGAAGGGGTTTGGGGGGGGGGAGGAGGGGAATGTTATTTCTACTTTTTTCAGTAGATATATTATGTGTGTAAATTAATTTTTAGACTTTTTTTATAAAAAAGAAATGTTTATTAAAAGATAACGAAACAGTATATTTTATCCAATATATTCGCCATCGTTAGCTATGACTTCCTGCCATCTCCTTGGAAGTTTGTGGATTCCTCGTTTGAAGAAGCCTTCAACTTTCCCAGCTATTCAGCAATCGATCCAATTTCACACTTCTTCGGCGTTTCGGAAGCGTACGTCAGCCAGCCCTATTTGCATTGATCGAAACAAATGGTAGTCGGAAGTCCTGCATTGTCATGATGAAACAAAACTTTATAGCTTTTGTTCGGTATTGCTGGCCATTTTTCGTCTAATGCACGTGCCAAATTGCCCAGTTTGCGCCGGTAGCGATCACCTGTAACCGTTTCATTTGGATTTAACAGAACATAATACAACACACCTTTCTGGTCCCACCAAATATGTAGCATAACCTTATCGCAATGAATATCTCGTTTTGGCTGCGATGGTCCTGCTTGGCCTGGATCGACGTAAGCTGATTTACGTTTGGGGTTATCGTAATAGACACACTTTTCATCGCGAGTAACAATTCGATGCAAAAAACTATGTTTTTTTTGTACTCTTTTGTACTCAGCAAGATTTTTTTTGCATGCTTTAATTCGTGATCTTAATTGTTTTTCGGACAGTTGATGTGGGACCCATCTTGTCTGTCAAGTCAAAATCACCACTTTGGAATCGATGAAACCAATTGAAACAGCTTGCTCTCGATGAAGCTTGATTACCATAAGTATCAGAAAGCAATCGGTGAGCTTCAGCGGCAGTTTTCTTGGAATCAAAAAAGAAAAGAAGAACCCCTCGAAAAAACAACTTATCACGATCCATTTTAAATCGATTACAAAAAAATGACGTAATATGAAAAAAAAAAACACTTTCTGCTCTGAATTAGATTGACAATTGTGACAGCTACAAAATGCAATTGGAATTGCTTTTAAAACTATACGCAATCTCACGTAGCGACATCTAAATGTCGAGTCCAAGAATTAATTCACACACCCAATATTATGAGTGATTTTCTTCTTTATTTTTCTGATCTACTAAATCAAAAATATTGGGAATGTCATGAACACTTAATGTATTTGTCTGCTAAATTTTGAAAATAGCTAAACTTTAAAGATTTCGAAATTATTGGGTTTTCAGAAATTCTAAAGGGTGAACAAGAAATTTAACCGACTTCTGAGATTTTTTGAATTCTCCTGATTTTAAAATTTTAAGATTATTAGAACGACGGTTCAAGAAAATTTCTTTATGATTAGAAAAGTTTACTTAATAACGTCACTTCCAGAATTAAATTTCTAAAATTCAATCTTCAAAAATTATTTTTCGTACTATTTTGACAATTGTGTTGAAATAGCTAATAGAGCAGACATTTGAACTTTTTTATTCAGAATTAATTCAAAAGTACCAAAATAACTGAAGACAAGTAGTTTTAGTGCGTATAAATTATTTCCCCCTTAATCCAAAAATCGGTATAGATTGAATTTTAAAAATTTTAAATAATTACTAAACTCAAAATTCAATTAAAATTTAACCAAATTCTGCGATTTTATCTGAGAAATTACGATAAAACTAAATCAAAGGGACCGGAATTTAATTTTATTGGCATTTCTTTGTAACAAATTTTAGAAAATTTACCATTAAGTTTTTATGTAAATTTATACTGTTTCTATAACCATATTTAACATATGTATTAAATTTGAGCATAATCATGCGGGTTGGGTATGCTATCCCAAAATCAAATTCCCAATTACAAAATCCCAAAATCAAAATCCCAAAAGACAAAATCCCAAAAGACAAAATCCCAAAAAACAAAATCCCAAAAGACAAAACCTCCCCAAAATTTTCCGCAAAAGCAAATTAATGACAACCATTGAGGAAATTATACATAAAGAGGTTCAAAAAACATTTGAATATTGTCATGATCCTCGTGCTGCTGATTTGTATGTTACGGAAGCGAATGTAGAACTAAAATTCAAAGCTGCCTCCACCACACAGCCTCTATCTCAAATAAATCACGATGTAACTGTGGAGTGTGAACCATTATCTCATATTTACTTACCAAATAAGCAACCTTAAAATCGAAAAATCAAAAGGATTCGCTCACGTGTTCTTAAAGAGCCAACCAATTCCGGAACATTTACGATACCTTGAAGAGGAATTATTCATATGCTGTCAGAAAAGGAAGTCCAAACCAACAAAATTATTATACTTGGAACTGTTTCAAATATAAAAATTTTATCTGAGTCATCTTGCTGCATCTGGCGCAACTATTTAGTATTCACGGAAAAATTGGAAACCAAATAATACCGCTACTATTTTGCTTAATGAGCAAGAAAAATATAAAACGCTAGAATTTTTTTTTTCCAACTTTATCGTAAACCGCCGGAAACCCATATCCCATTAAAACCAAAATGGATTATTTCGGATTTTGAAGAAACAATTCATTCTGCAGCTCGTAAGTTTTTTGGGCAAATCATATGGCGTCACTTCCAAAAATCGAAAATAGCGGTGAAATATGGAAGAAGTGAAGCTTTTAATTTGGAGATTAGGATGATTAATAACTTCCCTTTTGTCCCTCCTACCAAAATAAAAACGTATTATAATGAACTATATAAGCGTTTAGAAGGTACTGATTCCAAAACAAATTGCAAAGTGGTTCAAAACCAATTAAATTGTAGGACTAAACAACACCGATCGAAAATATGATCCAAACTTTTGTTCAATTGAAGATGCGTCAAAGGAAAATTTCCCGAGTACCCAGAATAGCGTAGAGACATGAAATCGACGACTCAAAATTGTTGTCGGGAAACTAACCAGAGATTTAATAAAATAATTATTTTCAGCTAAAACAAATAATCAAAAAATGTGTAGTGGCGAACATTTTCAAAAAAGTAGTTAAAAAAAATTTAATGAAGCCTTCCTTTTCGATAGGATACTTTACATTGTATTTTTTGGGGGATTTTTTCTTTCGGGAATATAAGGATATCCCATTTTTTATTGAGCAGTTTTTATTTGAATTAATAAATAAATCCTTCGGGTTGGGCTTTGGGGAAAATAAAAATCTCGTGTGAAAATATCGAAAATAAAAATGAACGATTTTTGTAAAAATTGCAAAAATTTTGAAAAATTTGTTTGCCCATGGCGAGATATTCTTCGATGTTATGTCTTTCGAGTTTTTTTTTGTATTTTCGTGATTTCGTTCCATTCTATTTTTTTTTTTGGTTTTTAGATTTTTAAAAAGTGTTTTCGACACTACCATAACGTTGAATATTAGTTTAATTTTCTAATAGTATAAGGAAGAAGGCATGAGAATGCATTAAACTGTAATTTGTCTATAGCTCAGTATTTTTCTTTTACCATGACCGAAGTAACTGTTTGCAACTGTGATTTTCATAACTCATCTCTGTATTTAATATTTTGATTTGAAAAAATCAAAGAGTCCCGAATAAGCTTACAATTCTTTTAGAGAAAGAAAACGTATAAAGCTTCTAATAAAATCTCTTGAGTCACACAATGACATATAGATCATTATTAAGCTATTAAGCACTTTTGCAAATATAGTTTCTAATTCTAAATTCAATATTATTGTTATGAATAATTTGTCGAGTTTCTAATATTTATAGTTTTATAAAAATATCAGAGGTATATACATAATACATAATATTCCAGGTAGATATAATATATACGAGTAGCTTTATATATATATATACGTTTTAAAATAAAGGTTGAAGTTGAAATAAAAGGAATGAATTCCCATTTCACAATGATAATATAACAATTGTGTGCTCTCAAAAAATTATTAAAAAAAAAAAAAAAAAATCAAATGAATTCATGTCAGAAATTGTTTTGTCTTTAATTCCCACACTAGCTGTCGATGGTGTATATGGTGAAATTAATTAAATTTTATTTTAAAAATGAAACCTTTTCCTACAAAGATACCTTGGGTACTCGTAGGTACGATTAAATTTAAAATTCAAAAATTGCCACGTATATCCCATACGGAATTGAATGCCATCTCAATATATAATGTAAAAAATAAATAATAATATGTACCTAACCGCACAAACGCAACAAAGCTAGAATTTTATTTTTTGTTCAGCCCAACCTATATAATAACATACCTATAAGTAGCATAATGTATTATATAAAAGTAGGTAAACGTATACAAAAATAATTTCCAGAATTACGTTTAGTAATTTGACACATTATAGACTGAATGCGATACCAAAATATTTCACAAATTCATGACACGATATAAAAAATTTAAGTTTCAACACAGCCAACCAACACACTTGTTGTTCTTCTTGGCAGCAATTTTAGCTTTAATTTGTATCAAAACAACAACAAAAACTGAAACTTAGTATATAGCGATTTTATACCTTAATGTGTCGTGCAATCAAAATGAATAAATAATCTTAAAGCGTAGGTTTACTCGTATATAGGATGACCAGTTCCATTGATTTTTCTTTTTTGATTGTAATTTCTTGTAGGCTGAACAATAAATATAATTTGGAGACACTATAAACTGTGTCAATGTTAACAGATTAATGGAAAATTATAGTAATTTAGAACTTATGAATTAAATAAAACGTTTAATCCGAATTTTTGTAAACTCATTTAATCGATTGTATAAATTATCATTGTTGGTTTTTATCCCTCTGTTCGATCACCACGTAAAATTAATTTGAATTGTAACTTTTAAAGGTTTTTACAAAATGTTAGTGTCTTTAGTGTCGATTTTTAGTAGAATGGTTCATACTAGCCACAGTTTGATTTACTTTAAAGTGATTCTGGTAGTTGGTTAATAAATCATAAAATTTTAGAAGAACTTATAAGGAGTGGCCAATGAACAATTATGTTTTATAAATAGGTCAATTCCTTAAACTATAGCTTTAGGTGGTTGAACATTTTAATTCAGTTATAAACAAAAATGATCTAATAGAGACCCGAGATTGTAAGTCAAATTAGATCTATTAAGTAATATGGTTATTTTAAAAAGTAAAAGATATTTTGCATACGAAAATCCCAAGCGTAACAGCAGAATCTATACTCCTAACGTGGTGAAGAGATGGAGGAAATGATGATAGTTTGTTATCGTGGTGATGATTTTAATGGAAATTCGGACTAGAAGAGAAATTCGAACTAGAGAATATGTCTCAAGTAACTTTTCTTTGGTTACAACAATAACTTGTTTGTTGAAATATCTCTCTATATAAACTGTAGCAACATATGTTCGGTCCTAAAAGTATCTAACAATTAATTTATAGAACAATATTTCTCAAACTCAGCCATAGTAACACATTTATTTTAAAGTCATGCAGTTCTGCGTTGAAGACGAATATGAACGTATACCAAATGGTAATACAGCCTGTGACTAACGAAAATTAATTTTCCTATTAGAGGTTGGGTAACTGTAGTATTTCGTGTTTGAGCTCAAGGTTTTACAATAGCCGAAAGTTCTAAATCGAAGCTTTTAGAAAGAAACAAACAATTTTTTAATTTCGTCCAATAAATTTGTTTCGATAAAAAACAAAATAAATTTTTCGTTAACTTGATATGGGGTGATCTTCATCAGATTTTTCGTTGCAACTAAATTCAGAAAAACCTGTCAGAACTTCGATCAAGAAAATTACCCACAAACGTAACCGCTTTAAAAATCAGGTCAATCCAAACTTTAACTTAACCCTACATATTTTCCTAACTCAAGCTCCTAACTAAACACCAATTCAACTTTAACCGACCCCAGCTTTAACAAACCTCAACACCAAACTCAACGGATAACTCAATCCCTAAATCAATTCGATTAGAAAAACTACAAACGTACACAATTAACCCAACTCAAATCAAATCAATCTAACCTCTAACAAATTCCCAACTAGTAGCACAACTCTTAACTCAACCCCTAACTCAGCTCACAAATCAACATGATGTGAAAAAGTACATGCGTGCTAAGCTCAACTGAAGCAAACAGCTTAAACTCAACGCTCAAATAAATCCCAAACTCAATGTCCAACTCAATCCTCAAACCAGCGTATGGACGTGTCAGAAGCCAATCCAATTAACTCCATCTGGTGGTTTACACAATTTGTCGACACTATTGCTGCCACTATGCAGTAAATTTTTTTTACAGTTAACTGTTTATAGAAAAATCAAAGGAAATTTCCGTTAAAAGTTGGTATGAAGAGAAGGGTTAATGTTATTTAAAATTCATCAAATTTCTTAATATTGTAAATCTTTTAAAAAGAAATGGAAGGATTAATTTTAACTAAATTAAAAACTATGTTCGAGCTTAAAACTTTTTTTAATTGTGAATTAGTTATATTTTATGTAAAAATAACTAGTTTCGAGAAAGATCAGTTCAATATCAGGCTAATTTTAAAACTAAAAGTATTAAATATTTTAACATATAATTAAATACTTTTCGTCCATAAACCGCTGAGTTCTAGATTTAGTAAATAAAGAATAATCATGGCTCCTCTAACTAGTCCCTCATGTAATCTCATGTTAATTTTGTGCAGTACTAAGACAACATTGTCACAACTCGTAAATATATAATGTGTAATTTGACCTAAAGCTTATGCTTGTTCCTTAATTTCTTCGAAGTGTTCATTGAATCTTTTATTAAACTTTCTCCCATTTAAGTAATTGATAATTTTTCTTACTTCGAATTGGTCAACATTGCTAGTTTTTTTAAACTTTCAAAAGGGAAAAAGAGAAAAATTCCGAAATTGGCTTCTTATTTAGATTTTTTTTATTCAGGTTCGACTTCATTCCAAATTTGTCAAATTTCTTAATTTTTTAAATCGTTTGAGAACTTTAAAAGGTAAATTCCTTAATAATTCAGAATTCGATCTCTTATTTCGAATTCGTCAAAATTTTTAATTTTTAAAATCTTTCAAAAGTTAACTAAAAGACAAATTTCTTATTATTTCACAATATGAAGTCTTATTTCGAATTTGTCCAATTCCCAAAAACTTCAAATTATTAATTTTTTTGTTTCAAAAGGAAATTAAAAAATTATTTTCCTAGTAAAAGATAATTTTCTTAATTATTCTGAATTCGATTTCTTATTTCGAATTTGTCAAAATTTTTAATTTTTTAAATCATTCAACGGTTAATTAAAAGACAAATTTCGTATTATTTCAGAATATGAAGTCTTATTTCGAATTTGTCCAATTCCCTAAACTTTAGATTATTAATTTATTTGTTTCAAAATGAAATTAAAAAATTTTTTTTATAGTAAAAGATAAATTCCTTAATTATTCAGAATTCGATTTCTTATTTCGAATTTGTCAAAATTTTTAATTTTTTAAATCTTTCAAAGTTTAATTAAACGACAAATTTCGTATTATTTCAGAATATGAAGTCTTATATTTAATTTGTCCAATTCCCTAAATTTTAAATTATTAATATTTTTGTTTCCATAGGAAATTGAAAAATTCTTTTCCTAGTAAAAGATAAATTCCTTAATTATTCAGAATTCGATCTCTTATTTCCAATTTGTCAAAATTTTTAATTTTTTAAATTTTTCAAGGGTTAATTAAAAGCCAAATTTCGTATTATTTCAGAATATGAAGTCTTATTTCGAATTTGTCAAATTCCCTAAATTTTTTAATTATTAATTTGTTTGTTTCATAAGGAAATTAAAATATAATTTTGATAGTAAAAGATAAATTCCTTAATTATTCAGAATTCGATCTCTAATTTCGAATTTGTCCCAATTTTTAATTTTTTAAATCTTTCAAAGGTTAATTAAAAGACAAATTTCGTATTATTTCAGAATATGAAGTCTTATTTTTAATTTGTCCAATTCCCAAAATTTTAAATTATTAAAAAATTAAAAAATTCTTTTTATTGTAAAAGATAAATTCTTAATTATTTAGAATTCGATCGGTTATTTCTAATTAGTCAAAATTTTTAATTTTTTAAATCTTTCAAAGTTTAATTAAAAGACAAGTTTATTATTATTTCAGAATATGAAGTCTTATTTTTAATTTGTCTAATTCCCTAAATTTTAAATTATTAATTTATTTGTTTCAAAAGGAAATTAAAAAATTATTTTTATAGTAAAAGATAAATTCAGAGTCAAAATTTTTAATTTTTTAAATCTTTCAAAGTTTAATTAAACGACAAATTTCGTATTATTTCAGAATATGAAGTCTTATTTTTAATTTGTCCAATTCCCTAAATTTTAAATTATTAATTTATTTGTTTCAAAAGTAAATTAAAAAATTATTTTTATAGTAAAAGATAAATTCATAGTCAAAATTTTTAATTTTTTAAATCTTTCAAAGTTTAATTAAACGACAAATTTCGTATTATTTCAGAATATGAAGTCTTATATTTAATTTGTCCAATTCCCTAAATTTTAAATTATTAATTTATTTGTTTCAAAAGTAAATTAAAAAATTATTTTTATAGTGAAAGATAAATTCCTTAATTATTCAGAATTTGATCTCTAATTTCGAATTTGTCAAAATTTTTAATTTTTTAAATCCTTCAAAGGTTAATTAAAAGACTAATTTCGTATTATTTCAGAATATGAAGTCTTATTTTTAATTTGTCCAATTCCCAAAATTTTAAATTATTAAAAAATTAAAAAATTCTTTTTATAGTAAAAGATAAATTCCTTAATTATTTAGAATTCGATCGGTTATTTCGAATTTGTCAAAATTTTTAATTTTTTAAATCTTTCAAAGTTTAATTAAAAGACAAATTTATTATTGTTTCAGAATATCAAGTCTTATTTTTAATTTGTCCAATTCCCTAAATTTTAAATTATTAATTTATTTGTTTCAAAAGTAAATTAAAAAATTATTTTTATAGTGAAAGATAAATTCCTTAATTATTCAGAATTTGATCTCTAATTTCGAATTTGTCAAAATTTTTAAGTTTTTAAATCCTTCAAAGGTTAATTAAAAGACAAATTTCGTATTATTTCAGAATATGAAGTCTTATTTTTAATTTGTCCAATTCCCAAAATTTTAAATTATTAAAAAATTCTATTCATAGTAAAAGATAAATTCCTTAATTATTTAGAATTCGATCGGTTATTTCGAATTTGTCAAAATTTTTAATTTTTTAAATCTTTCAAAGTTTAATTAAAAGACAAATTTATTATTATTTCAGAATATGAAGTCTTATTTTTAATTTGTCTAATTCCCTAAATTTTAAATTATTAATTTTTTTGTTTCAAAAGAAAATTAAAAAATTATTTTTATAGTAAAAGATAAATTCAGAGTCAAAATTTTTAATTTTTTAAATCTTTCAAAGTTTAATTAAACGACAAATTTCGTATTATTACAGAATATGAAGTCTTATATTTAATTTGTCCAATTCCCTAAATTTTAAATTAATAATTTATTTGTTTCAAAAGTAAATTAAAAAATTATTTTTATAGTGAAAGATTAATTCCTTAATTATTCAGAATTTGATCTCTAATTTCGAATTTGTCAAAATTTTTAATTTTTTAAATCCTTCAAAGGTTAATTAAAAGACAAATTTCGTATTATTTCAGAATATGAAGTCTTATTTTTAATTTGTCCAATTCCCAAAATTTTAAATTATTAAAAAATTCTGTTCATAGTAAAAGATAAATTCCTTAATTATTTAGAATTCGATCGGTTATTTCGAATTTGTCAAAATTTTCAAATTTTTAAAATCTTTCAAAGTTTAATTAAAAGACAAATTTCGTATTATTTCAGAATATGAAGTCTTATTTTTAATTTGTCTAATTCCCTAAATTTTAAAATATTATTTTTTTTGTTTCAAAAGGAAATTAAAAAATTATTTTTATTGTAAAAGATAAATTCAGAGTCAAAATTTTTAATTTTTTAAATCTTTCAAAGTTTAATTAAACGACAAATTTCGTATTATTTCAGAATATGAAGTCTTATTTTTAATTTGTCTAGTTCCCTAAATTTTAAATTATTATTTTTTTTGTTTCAAAAGGAAATTAAAAAATTATTTTTATAGTAAAAGATAAATTCAGAGTCAAAATTTTTA
Organism: Tipula vernalis; assembly: GCA_958295665.1. Classification (NCBI taxonomy): domain Eukaryota; kingdom Metazoa; phylum Arthropoda; class Insecta; order Diptera; family Tipulidae; genus Tipula; species Tipula vernalis. The sequence continues at coordinate 39,220,981 of OY282560.1, forward strand.
ATTTTTTAAATCTTTCAAAGTTTAATTAAACGACAAATTTCGTATTATTTCAGAATATGAAGTCTTATATTTAATTTGTCCAATTCCCTAAATTTTAAATTATTAATTTATTTGTTTCAAAAGTAAATTAAAAAATTATTTTTATAGTGAAAGATTAATTCCTTAATTATTCAGAATTTGATCTCTAATTTCGAATTTGTCAAAATTTTTAATTTTTTAAATCCTTCAAAGGTTAATTAAAAGACAAATTTCGTATTATTTCAGAATATGAAATCTTATTTTTAATTTGTCCAATTCCCAACATTTTAAATTATTTAAAAATTAAAAAATGCTTTTCATAGTAAAAGATAAATTCCTTAATTATTCAGAATTCGATTTCTTATTTCGAATCTGTCAAAATTTTTAATTTTTTAAATCTTTCAAAGGTTAATTAAAAGACAAATTTCGGATTGTTTCAGAATATGAAGTCTTATTTTTAATTTGTCCAATTCCCTAAATTTTAAATTATTAAAAAATTCTATTAATAGTAAAAGATAAATTCCTTAATTATTTAGAATTCGATCGGTTGTTTCGAATTTGTCAAAATTTTTAATTTTTTAAATCTTTCAAAATTTATTAAAAGACAAATTTTGTATTATTTCAGAATATGAAGTCTTATTTTTAATTTGTCTAATTCCCAACATTTTAAATTATTAAAAAATTAAAAAATGCTTTTCATAGTAAAAGATAAATTCCTTAATTATTCAGAATTCGATTTCTTATTTCGAATTTGTCAAAATTTTTAATTTTTTAAATCCTTCAAAGGTTAATTAAAAGACAAATTTCGTATTATTTCAGAATATGAAATCTTATTTTTAATTTGTCCAATTCCCAACATTTTAAATTATTAAAAAATTAAAAAATGCTTTTCATAGTAAAAGATAAATTCCTTAATTATTCAGAATTCGATTTCTTATTTCGAATTTGTCAAAATTTTTAATTTTTTAAATCCTTCAAAGGTTAATTAAAAGACAAATTTCGTATTATTTCAGAATATGAAATCTTATTTTTAATTTGTCCAATTCCCAACATTTTAAATTATTAAAAAATTAAAAAATGCTTTTCATAGTAAAAGATAAATTCCTTAATTATTCAGAATTTGATCTCTAATTTCGAATTTGTCAAAATTTTTAATTTTTTAAATCCTTCAAAGGTTAATTAAAAGACAAATTTCGTATTATTTCAGAATATGAAGTCTTATTTTTAATTTGTCCAATTCCCAAAATTTTAAATTATTAAAAAATTCTATTAATAGTAAAAGATAAATTCCTTAATTATTTAGAATTCGATCGGTTATTTCGAATTTGTCAAAATTTTTAATTTTTTAAATCTTTCAAAGTTTATTAAAAGACAAATTTCGTATTATTTCAGAATATGAAGTCTTATTTTTAATTTGTCTAGTTCCCTAAATTTTAAATTATTATTTTTTTTGTTTCAAAAGGAAATTAAAAAATTATTTTTATAGTAAAAGATAAATTCAGAGTCAAAATTTTTAATTTTTTAAATCTTTCAAAGTTTAATTAAACGACAAATTTCGTATTATTTCAGAATATGAAGTCTTATATTTAATTTGTCCAATTCCCTAAATTTTAAATTATTAATTTATTTGTTTCAAAAGTAAATTAAAAAATTATTTTTATAGTGAAAGATTAATTCCTTAATTATTCAGAATTTGATCTCTAATTTCGAATTTGTCAAAATTTTTAATTTTTTAAATCCTTCAAAGGTTAATTAAAAGACAAATTTCGTATTATTTCAGAATATGAAATCTTATTTTTAATTTGTCCAATTCCCAACATTTTAAATTATTTAAAAATTAAAAAATGCTTTTCATAGTAAAAGATAAATTCCTTAATTATTCAGAATTCGATTTCTTATTTCGAATCTGTCAAAATTTTTAATTTTTTAAATCTTTCAAAGGTTAATTAAAAGACAAATTTCGGATTGTTTCAGAATATGAAGTCTTATTTTTAATTTGTCCAATTCCCTAAATTTTAAATTATTAAAAAATTCTATTAATAGTAAAAGATAAATTCCTTAATTATTTAGAATTCGATCGGTTGTTTCGAATTTGTCAAAATTTTTAATTTTTTAAATCTTTCAAAATTTATTAAAAGACAAATTTTGTATTATTTCAGAATATGAAGTCTTATTTTTAATTTGTCTAATTCCCAACATTTTAAATTATTAAAAAATTAAAAAATGCTTTTCATAGTAAAAGATAAATTCCTTAATTATTCAGAATTCGATTTCTTATTTCGAATTTGTCAAAATTTTTAATTTTTTAAATCCTTCAAAGGTTAATTAAAAGACAAATTTCGTATTATTTCAGAATATGAAATCTTATTTTTAATTTGTCCAATTCCCAACATTTTAAATTATTAAAAAATTAAAAAATGCTTTTCATAGTAAAAGATAAATTCCTTAATTATTCAGAATTCGATTTCTTATTTCGAATTTGTCAAAATTTTTAATTTTTTAAATCCTTCAAAGGTTAATTAAAAGACAAATTTCGTATTATTTCAGAATATGAAATCTTATTTTTAATTTGTCCAATTCCCAACATTTTAAATTATTAAAAAATTAAAAAATGCTTTTCATAGTAAAAGATAAATTCCTTAATTATTCAGAATTTGATCTCTAATTTCGAATTTGTCAAAATTTTTAATTTTTTAAATCCTTCAAAGGTTAATTAAAAGACAAATTTCGTATTATTTCAGAATATGAAGTCTTATTTTTAATTTGTCCAATTCCCAAAATTTTAAATTATTAAAAAATTCTATTAATAGTAAAAGATAAATTCCTTAATTATTTAGAATTCGATCGGTTATTTCGAATTTGTCAAAATTTTTAATTTTTTAAATCTTTCAAAGTTTATTAAAAGACAAATTTCGTATTATTTCAGAATATGAAGTCTTATTTTTAATTTGTCTAATTCCCTAAATTTTAAAATATTATTTTTTTTGTTTCAAAAGGAAATTAAAAAATTATTTTTATAGTAAAAGATAAATTCAGAGTCAAAATTTTTAATTTTTTAAAACTTTCAAAGTTTAATTAAACGACAAATTTCGTATTATTTCAGAATATGAAGTCTTATATTTAATTTGTCCAATTCCCTAAATTTTTAATTATTAATTTTTTTGTTTCCATAGGAAATTAAAAAATTCTTTTCCTAATAAAAGATAAATTCCTTAATTATTCAGAATCCGATCTCTTATTTCGAATTTGTCAAAATTTTTAATTTTTTAAATCTTTTGAATGTTAATTAAAAGACAAATTTATTATTATTTCAGAATATGAAGTCTTATTTTTAATTTGTCCAATTCCCTAAATTTTAAATTATTTATTTTTTTGTTTCCATAGGAAATTAAAAAATTATTTTCCTAGTAAAAGATAAATTCCTTAATTATTCAGAATTCGATCTCTTATTTCGAATTTGTCAAAAATTCAAATTTTTTAAATCCTTCAAAGGTTAATTAAAAGACAAATTTCGTATTATTTCAGAATATGAAGTCTTATTTTTAATTTGTCTGATTCCTTAAATTTTAAATTATTAATTTTTTTTTGTTTCAAAAGGAAATTAAAAAATTATTTTTATAGTAAAAGGTAAATTCCTTAATTATTCAGAATTCGATTTCTTATTTCGAATTTGTCAAAATTTTTAATTTTTTAAATCTTTCAAAGTTTAATTAAAAGACAAATTTCGTATTATTTCAGAATATGAAGTCATATTTCGAATTTATCCAATTCCCTAAATTTTAAATTATTAATTTTTTTGTTTCATAAGGAAATTAAAAAATTCTTTTCATAGTAAAGATAAATTCAGATTCAAAATTTTTAATTTTTTAAATCTTTCAAAGGTTAATTAAAAGACAAATTTCGTATTATTTCAGAATATTAAGTCTTATTTCAAATTTGTATTCTTTTGAAATTCCCTAAGTTTTTAATTATTAATTTTTTTGTTACAAAAGGAAATTAAAAAATTATTTTCATAGTTATACAGAATTCGATCTCTTATTTCGAATTTGTAAAATTTTCTAATTTATTAAATTTTCAAAGGAAAAAGGACAGTTTATAGCTTGACCTACCCTTATTTAGAATTTGTCTAATTTGTCAAACTGTTAAATATTTTAATTGAGAATTAAAAGTTAAATTTTTTAGTAATTATATTTTATATTTTGTAGGATTTGTCAAATATTTAAATTTTTTAAATTTTTCAAAGGAAAAAGAGAAGCAGGATTCAACTTTTTATTTAGAAATTGTTAAATTTCTTAATTTTGAAATTAATTCAAACTGAATTTAGAAAGAGATTTTATCAAATATAAAGATTTTGAAATTTATGTTTCAGATTTTACTTAAACGTTTGGAACGAGTTTTTATTTAAATTGTTTATTTCTCATAACCTAAAAATACAAATTTATGAATGAATTAAAATAATATTACAAAAATAAAAGGTTAAGCAAATAAGTTATTCTTTGCCAAACTTTGCCATTTTCGCAATAATAAAATTTTACAAGCCACAAAAATTGGCCAAGAACGTTCACGGCGAATCTTAAAAAACATAACATGAACAATGTATTTTTTCAAAATGTTAAAGGGTTTCAATATATTCATATAAACCCCATCCCAACAAGGTAATCTATAGGAAAGCCTAGATACTACTCATGCATGATACAAATTTAATAAAACTGCGGATGGACAAAACTGAAGCAGCAAGTACGTGACACGTAAAGAAAAATTTAATTACTCTTTGATCTTCTGAAAATGAATTTTCCAATTTAAATTAGCATCCAGGTCCAAACCTAGATACTTAAAATTATAAATAGGTTCAATTGGAATGTAAAGGTAACTACAATTCACTAAATTACAATTTTACATTTCTCTGGAACTAAAAAAACATAATTTTAATTGTTTCACTTAACATCATGGAATAATCATCAAACCAAGATCAAAATGTATTGGTATCAGAATTAATATGGCTGGAAATTTCCGAAACACTTGAAACATAATAGCTCAATGCCATATCATCAGCAAAAGCAATAATTCTGCCCTTCAAATCCAAATAAAATAACGAATTTATATAAACTAAAAATATCACAGGACCGAGGACCGAATCGTGAGGAACTGCAAAATCTGCCTTAAACTGTATGCTAACCGAATTATTAATTTTTACTTTAAAAAATCAGTTACGAAGATATAATTTAAACCATTAAAACGGTACACCACTAAAACCACACTCGTTAAGTTTTAGTAAAATTAAATTGTGTTCTACCATGTCAAATGCCCCCTTAATGTCAATAAAAACAGCACCAGAACAGTATTTTTCCCCGACCTAAAACCATATTGATAATTATTTATAACATGATATTTAAAAAAAGTTAATGTATGTCCGATTCCTCGAACGACACTTTTCGCACAAATATATATAGATCACCAAACCAACCATTTACATTTAAAAAAGATTTTCGGTTGTTTTAAGCACAGTCCTCAAAATATGTCACGGGTTTCCTTAAATTTCGAGACTACTTGTCAATATCACAATTTGTTATAAAAATAAAAATCTTCTACTCTCCATCTAAAACTGAAACTTGGGGGATAACAATTAAAATCGCATTCGGCATTTTTTCATCTTCGATTTTTAACAATTATCACTATAGTTAACTGTTGAAAATCCTTGAGGATTCTTTTTTCAGAGAGCATCCACAATGTTCAAAATTTATTTTCTCAAAAGCGGTACGGTTGGTTTAAATCAAAACACTATGAGCAACGTGAGAATTGGCTGATATAATTTTTTACTTGGTGCTTTAGTCTGGCGGTAGCTATAAAAATTAAACATAAGCAATAATCAAAAATTAGAATTAATGTGACCAATATAGCATAGCATTTCATTTTCTATATCTCATAATGTCTATCTCCTCAACCTCCTCCGCCTAGTAGCGTGATATTATTTTAAAGGCACATTGTAATTTGCGATTATGATTAATATTCGACCTTTAATATCAAGAGCTTTTATTACTCAAAAATAATAACTTTAAAGCTGAATTTATTAAGGCCATAGAAATGTCAATAGTAAAATTCAATTTAAATTAAATTAATACCTATTAATTTTATCTTAAAGACACCTATGGAAAAATTGTTGAAAATTGAAAGATGTATTAACTGAAGAAAAATATTTCTTCGAAAATTTTGATATTACCTGGAAAACAGCTCAACAAGTTTTTTTTACCGTTTCACTGTTTAAAATTTTATGAAAATGTAGATGATGGATTATGTTTGGCAGTTTTCTCTTCCACTGCAACCTCCTCTATTCTAGACTGGAATGGACTTTAAAGTTAACACAAACTGCTTATTACTAAATTTTATCTTTGTCAATTTCGACTAGAACTATCGATATTTATGAGAATGGAGAGCAAAACAAAAATAATAAAAATGTATTAAGTGAAGAAGAACACATCGATGTCTTAATATAACTTCGCTGTGATTCTTAATATAACGTCGCTATAGTGGGAAAAAAGTAAGAATGCATCAACTCGTAACTCGCCTTTTCCAAAATTTTCAAAATTGTTGGGTGTGAAGACGAAGGACGATAATTATCCTTAAGCAGTTTATTACCCTTTTTGAATAAAGGAATTACAACTGCGGTTTTCTAACAATCAGGAATACTACCATTCAGAATAATTCGATTGATGAAAAGTACCAAAATTGGCAATATAATTTCTGTGTTAACTTTTAGCATCATGGGACTTATACCAAGAATACCGGATTCTAAACCAATCATTATACCAACAACTACTTCAGTGCATTCACAGGATTAATTAAAAAAAAAAATCTGAGATGATGACTTCGCCACGATTTAGACATGATATATTAATACACAAACAATTGGTTGTTCTTAAGTGAGACACAATATTAGAAAAATGAAAACCAAAATCGTCTGCTATAGATTTACAATCCGTAAGAATACCTTATCATCAGAATTACCAACACTATTAGAAAGTTTCTTAAGATCGAAGAAAGAACCAATAATTATAATTTATTTTGAGAGTATTTGAATATGGACATGATGATATTGGACCATGACAATATGTTTTCCTTTATTTTTAGGTTACAATCTATATTTCTGTCGCGAGATACGTAGATTCATCTGTCTAAACATGGGTTTCACATCAACTGCAAAAAATGAATTATTGGCTTCATAAGTCCTTTTTAGTAGCATCTAACGAAAATCATCTCGCCACGACAAAAATCTGTTTCCAATTTTTCATCGCAATTCCCCTGACTTAGATAACTGAAAAAATCGTTTGTGAAAGCTGTTTCGCCTAAGACGATTACAAAGAAAAATTCAGACCATCGAAAATAAAAATGACATGGTATTGTTAATCAGTAGTCTTGGGCACCTCGAAACAAATGACGCTAAAACTGGCCGTTTAGTGTTTAGTACCTGTAACGATTTTTTTTTTTTAATTTGGCCATCTGTTTGGCCGAGATCTTCTCTAACCAAGAAAAATAAAAGTTTCCCAAAACCTAAAAGATATGTGCCGTCCATCCCTATACGTAGATTAAAATCAGATTTCGTATGAAAATGCATATATGTGCACTGAACATACCTGCACTTTGTCACTTATCTTCCTGATTTTGGAATATTAATTATTTGCAAAATTTTAAAAATAAACATTATTTAAATGTTTTTTTATAAAATTAAGTTGTACAATAGTCAAAAATTCATAATAACGGGAGATTTATTATTTCTAAGGACAATAATTCAGCTTTCCTCGTCAAAAACAAAACGATTCGATAGAACTTTCTAGCTTTGAAGGATTCAATTCTAGCAAATTTCCATTTTTTTGTGTGTAATTGTAAAGCAACACATCAGTAAAATTACAGACACAGTTCGAATTAGGCTTTGTAAATTTTTACGTCAAAAGCCAAAAAAGGTCAAAGTTTTTAGCAAGAAGATTCCATAACCTTTTCTATAACGTTGTTAAAAAAAAACTTTAAAATTAAATATATAATACTTAAAATGGCCCCAAGAATATAAAATTTGTTAAAAGTTTACTTTCGACCTTTGCATGTCACTCAATACTTACAAAAACAAATATAAATTTCTAAACATCCATTGACATTTTTAGGTTTCCTTAACTAAAGTTTGTGAACTTAATTAAAAAAAGCTTCATTCTTACACAGGTAACTGAAATTCTCTAATCACAAAATAAATAGTGCGTAATATCCAATTATAAAAGTAATAACTCGCAAAAATTTGCATTTGCATTGTTGATTTTTCAATTATGTTGTAAATTTATAACATAAACCTACTACTGTACATAAGGACTAAATTAGTTGCAGCAGTATACAAAAAAGGAAACACTCATCAAATAACTTGAGAAAATCACTGAAATTACAAAATTAGGTCAACTGGTCATTGGCGATGATGTACACCATTAAAAAGGCAAAATTATAAAACTAAATTTCAAAAATGGTTACTTTTGTAACCTTTGCCCTTTCCATCATTCAATCTCAAAAAATGAAAATTGAATAAAACTTTCCAAACTTTAAACAAAAACAAAACTCAAATTGATTTTGATAATGTCACATACAAAATCAATTCCACAACCGAATTAATTTTTTATTCGTTTTATTTGTTTTTAATAATTCAACTCAAGTGGAAATTGCCGATAAGAATGTAAATGTCGATACATAATAATTATTATTAATAAAATTTAATGTAACGGCACGTAAATTATTTGGACACAAAGCAAAAAAAAAAAAAAAAAAAAAAATTTACCTCGGGATTTTGTCATATGAATCCCATGTATTTAAACAATTATACGATGAATATCTACTTGAACCACCTGCCATTTCACTATTGAAACACATTAAAAAAATTCACGTAACAAACAATTTTTTTTGGTTTTGTTTTGGTTTTCACATTTTTTTTTTTTTTTTTTTTTCACTCACTTCTTTATAACACTCATTTTTAAATAAAATGCACTTTTCACACGGATACACGGTCATAAACACTAAATTTTAAAATGTATTTAAATAAAACCAACACAATAAATAACAACAAAACTAATTTTCATTTTAACGGAAAAACGAAAAACTAAATAAACGAAAAAAATAAAAATAAAAAACGTCGTTACATTTGTTCGCCTTTACCTATATGGATTTGATAAGATTGGTGCAACGTTCTTTGTAATACTGATGGCTTTTGTGTACAAAACGATAAAAAAAAAAAACAAAAAAAACCAAACCAAGTAACTACATTTCTAGCTTTTCTCAATTTATTTTTATTTTATTTTTTATTTTGTGAGAAAAACAAAAAAAAATTTCCCCGTTTTTCTGTTTCACATTTGAGTTATAACACACACACACAAGCACACAAAAAAAAGCTCCGAAATGAGCTTTATTATTTATTTAGAATAAATTTTATTTATGTAGCTAGATACAAATTTTCCAAAATAATTAAAAACAATAATAAAATGAAAATGTTTTTCCTGTGATACATATTTTACGGTGTAGAGAGAGTGGAAAATTGGAGAAATTTATTTTCTTTACCTATAGGTAGATATAAGAGGGATAGAAATACGAATTTTGTGTGTCATTTAGTCATGAATTTTGTTGGTTTTTCCTTTTTACTTTTTTCTTTATCAGACGGAAAAAAAAACAAAAATGTTTTAGAAAAATAGAAATCAAAATAAAACTGGAAAATTAAAAAAACAAACCTGTGTATGTTTGAGGGTATGTATAGAAAAATGGTTTGAATTACCGTTACAAAATATAGGAAATTACATACGCGCGTGCATTATTTTTTCGAAAAGCGTTAGTTGCCTACATTTTATATAAGTTTCGGCAGGATACCAATTCTGATTAGATCAAATAGCCTGAATCATTATTTCATGATTTTTGGAAATGTGCAGATTTATTGGTAAACAAAATTTCCCTAGAATTGACCAAATGTTTGATTGGCCAAATCAGCAAGTATTGTAGCAGTGTGGTAAATGACAGTATCAGCCTATTTCCTGATATTTCATTTACAAATTTTCGGCCGAAGAAAAACATCCGCTGCAGACTCTGTAAGCAATAGTGTATTACCTCAACCAGAAGGTAAACATGTTGGTGTGAATAGAACTTTATCTGTCAATTTAAGTTCAGTGTGATACTGGCAAAGTCAATCATGTAAAACGTAAATGTATTAGAAAATAAAAACTTTCTTTTCCGGTTTTGCTTATTGTACAAAACAGACGTGTTCTTTAAGTTCTTATTTAATTATCGAAGATCATCAAAACACATAAAATCAAATTAAGCTCAAAACAATTACCCTTCAGGATGTGGTTAAATGTATTTAAAATTATTCCGAGAATTTGAATAAAATTTCGCTTGGAATATTATAAAATATTACTGCAAAATTTGATTTAAGCCTATTAACATTCTTTTGCGTATTCTCACATCAAAACACAACACAGGCTGCATAAATTTCGATGGAAGCGTCAATTTTTGCGTCTAACAGAGTTCCGGACGATTCAATAAAATGTGCCTAACTGAGGTTGTGCCTCTTGGAAATTGTGCCTGGTTCTTGAGATATGGACTTTCTTAGGAAAATTCTAAACAGTATGTATATAAATATGACAATTTAATTATGCGGAGGCATTAGCATTTAAGAATCTAGCGATTAGTGAACTCGAAATCGAATATGCTTATCGAAGGAAGACGTCAAATGGGAAGCCATCTAATGTTATTTGTGCCAAATTTTGCCACCGTCAGGTGAAACATAAAATTCTTGAAGCAAAGAGGAAGAACAAACGCTTAGCGGCTGCAAGTTATGGTTTAAATTCTAACGGTTTGGTTTATGTAAATGAAAGCTTAAGTTTTTACAGAAGACAACTATTCCTACGTGCTAAAACGTTTAAAGAAGAAAAGGGATATAAATATCTTTGGATCCGAAACTCATAAATATTACTAAGGAAAATGGATGTAGGTGATGTGATTGGTATAAGTGACATGAATGACCTTGATAATTTAGCACAAGGATAAGCATTTTCATTTGTAAATCCAGCATCATCATCTAGCTCTGATAATAAATATTTCTTTTGGATCATACATCAAAATGCGCGTTGTCTTCGTAAAAAGAGTGATTCAATTTTTGCTCATTTTGCGTCATACAAAATTTTACCTGATATTTTATTCTTCTTCGAAATTTGGATAAAAAGTGATGAGGTAAATTCTTATAAACTTAATAATTTTGAAATAGTTGATGGTTGTAACAACCATTATTCAGCTGGTGGTATAGTAATTTATGTGAAAACTGGTTTTCCTTTAAAGTCTATAGTTAAAAATGTGGTTACGGCTGATATTTTGCAATTAAACTTCAGTTTAAGTACTGAAGTAATCATACTGTTAAAGTTAGTCGAAAGTTGCCAGCCGAAAGTGAAAAGTCGATAATGCAGATTGTGTTAGTCCAGCCGAAAGTAAAAACAAATAGTCATGCAGATTGCCTAATCCCAGCCGGAAGTTTCCAGCCGAAAGTAAAAAAGTCGATAATACAGATTATGATATTAACATTCAAGCCGAAAATAAAACAATTAATAGTTATCACAGCCTCTAGAGTGTTATGTCTGGAGATAGATTGTATTAATGTGACTTGTCAATAGCTATCGCAGAAAAGAAATTCAGTCCAAGTTTCCCGTGGGAAATCTCGGAAAATTTGATTTTCCAAAAATTATTAGAAAATTTGTACAAAATCAGCCTCTAGAGTGTTATGTCTGGAGATGAATTGCATTGATGTGACTTGTCAATAGCTATCGCAGAAAAAAAAATTCAGTTCAAGATTCCCGTTGGAAATCTTGGAAAATTCGATATTGCAAAAATGATTAGAAAATTTGTATAAAATCAGACGCTAGAGTGTTATGTCTGGAGATGAGTTGCATTGATGTGACTTGTCAATAGCTATCGCAGGAAAAAAATTCAGTTCAAGTTTCCTGTGGGAAATCTCGGAAAATTCGATTTTCCAAAAATTATTCGAAAATTTGTATAAAATCAGCCTCTAGAGTGTTATGTTGGCTGAGATAACGTTGTAATTTTAGTGTTGCCTGATAATATCTTTTTCTCTGGGATGAAAGTCTGGGCTAACTTTACATACATCAAAATTGTACCTAATTCTTTTATTAGTTTCTTGGTAAATATATTGAAACTCAAAAATTGTTTTAATTTCACGATTGAAATTTTTGAAATTCCTATAATTCTTAAATTTCTTAAAAATTTTATGCTCTGAAACTCAATCAATTTATAATTCAAAAATATTCAAAATTCATAAAATTAGTAAACTATTTGAAATGCAAAAAAATTGTTGATATTTTTAAAACGTTTCAAAATTCTTTAATTTTAAAAAAAATTTTTAAAAGGATCCAAAAAAATTAATACATTACAATATTTTAATTTTATCATATTTTTTAAATATATATATATTCCTTAAATTCTTAAAGTTTTTAAATAAATTCAAATTTGAAGATTCCTTGAGTTTCTAAAAATCTTAAAATACTTGAAGTTACTATAATTTAATTATATACAAGGTAACTGTTAATATTTTAAAACCTATCAAAATCCTTTAAATTTAATTAAAGTTCTAAAAAGTTAGAAATTTTTACAATATCTTAGAAACTCTTAAAATGTTAAGATTTTTATTTTCAATTTTTTCAACTTAATCAAATTTTTGAAATACACACTTGTACATTTCTGAAATTCATGAGATTTCTAAACAAATTCAGAATTTATAAATTCTTTGAGACTCTGAAACCTTACAAATTTTAAAATTTCTGTAGTTTCGAAGCAACCGAGATTTTTTAATTTGTTTACAAAAATGTCTAAATTCTTAAAGTTTTTAAAATTGTAAATAATTCTTTAAATTTTATTTTAATTTCTTTGAATAATTTTAATTTTATTTTAAAATTTCTTGAAATTTTTAATGCCTCAAAATCCTGAAATTTCAAAAATTTGAAATTTCTAGAGATTCTAAAAATCATACAAAACTTAAAATTTCTATCATTTCGAAGCATTCAAAAATTTAACAAATTTAGAGTACAATGTACAATTTTAACAGCTTTTGACAATTATTTGACAAATTTGCGAAAATCCTTGTTCTTTAATTTTTCAAATAATTGTCAAAAGCTTTTAAAATTGTACATATTTCTTTAAATTTGGTAATTTTTTGAATAATTTTAATTTTCTGATTGAAATTTTTGAAAGTCCTGTGGTTATTACATTTCACGCAAGTTTTACTGTATTGAAACTGGCTGTTTTTAAAATTTCTGAAATTCCGAACAATGGTAAATTTTTGAAAATGCAAGGAAATTGTTGATATTTTAAAAACGTATTTAAATTCTTTAAATTTAATAAAAGTTCTAGAAAGTTACGAATTTTTCCAATTTTCAAGAAGCGTGAGTTGTTAAGATATTAAATATCGCGCATTTTTAAAATTCGAGAAATTAATTAAATCTTGTTATAATTCTCCAAATTTTTTGGAGTTTTTAAAATTGTATATAATCTCTAAATTTGTTAATTCCATGAAACTCACAAACTATTTTAATTTTATGATTGAAATTTTTGAAACTCTACGGGAGTTGAGTTCAAATTTCTTAATGCATTGAAGTTCTAAAAATTTTTTAAATTTATATTTTTCAAGTTTCCAAAATTCAAAAAATTGGATTTTTTTTTTTTGGAATTTTTTTGTAACAAAATTGTTTTAAAAATCTTGCAATTCCTTTAACTTGTATATTTTCCAAACATTCAAGGGTTTTTATAAATTTGGCAACGGTTCTGAAAATTTCTTCAAGTAAAAAGTAAATTGTACTTGGTTTCTTAAATTCGTTAATTTCTTTTTCTTGAATAATTTTAAATTGAAAAATTATTGTAACTTCATGATTGTAATTTTCAAATTTCAATACCTTAAATTCAAGGATTTGTTGAAAATTTATATTTTTAAAATTTTGGAAATTCAGAAAATTTATAAAATTTTAAAAATTTCAGAATATTGTAAATATTTTTGAAACGTATCAAAATCTTTTACATTTAATAAGGATTTTTAAGAGATACAAAATTATTCCAATTTCTTAGAAACTTGAACTGTTCAAAAAACTTAGCACATTATAAATATTTGAACTTGATGAAATTCTTATAATACAAATGTGCCACTATAGCAACATTTGCAGACGATACAGCTATTCTGGCGACTGGAAAGTGTATATCAGTAGCAACGACCAAACTTCAAAAAGCAACCGACACAGTGAGTAGCTGGACAAAGAAATGGCGCATTAGCCTAAACGAAGCAAAATCGGTTCACGTAAACTTCACAAATCAGAAAGTTAACTGGATTCCAGTGAAACTTAATTCAAGGCCGGTTCCAAATGCAAATACAGCCAAATACCTCGGCATGACTCTCGATTGCAAGCTTAGATGGAAAGAACATGTTAAAAAGAAAAAAGAAGAATTGAACATTAAATATAGGAAAATGTATTGGCTAATAGGTAGAAACTCTGAGCTTACAATACATAACAAATTGCTATTATATCAGCAAATACTTAAACCAGTATGGACCTACGGTATTCAACTTTGGGGTTGTACCAAGAAGACAAATGTAAAAAATGATTCAATGTTTTCAAAACAAAGTGCTGCGTGGCATTGTACATTAGAAATGATAACCTCCATAGGGACTTAAACATGGAATATATAAGTAAAGAAATACAAATTCATGCGAAGAAACACATTCAGCTGATATCTCGGCACCAAAATGCAGCCATACGAAGTTTATTGGATACCACCAATGCAGTAGGAAGATTTCAAAGGCAGAAACCTTTGCAATTGGGCAGTTGTATTTAATTAGGAGGATAGAGAAAAATAATTACTATGTAAATTCAAACGGGAGTAACCATTGGGCTACTACCCGTCAAATGTGAATCTTCATTTAAGAAAGAAAAATTACTAAATGATTTGTAAATCAGTTGTAATATTAAATAAAGGAAAAAAAAAATAATACAAATTTAGTTTCTTAACTTTCCTGAGATTTTTGAAATTTCTGTATTGTGTTAATTTCCCAAAGTTCTTGAAATTTGATAAAAATCTTTAAGTTTGTAGATTTTTCTAGAAAAAAAACCTTAAGATACTTGACATGAAGAATACTGAAGATACTTTTTCTTAGAGATTAGTATAATACATTCCTTTAAACTTGATTCGGAAGTAACAAGAGATCGATTCATTGATTTTTCTATGTCACTAAGAACTAGCAACGGTGATTTGACTGTTAGTAGAACTAATGTTTACAATAAATAAATGCGATTATCACTTGGAACAGTTTGCCTACAGAATTATAAAATATAAACTCGTATATATGTCCATTGTTGAAAATTTCCTAATTATTGTTAATTTTAAGTTATTCTCTACTGTCGTAAATATGTGTGATGTACAAAAGCATGCATTGAATTAAGCATGATTATTATTATTATATATAGTCAAGCAGATTGCCAGGATTAATAATCGAATTTTCAAATACAGTGAAAATCCTCAAAAGCGGAAATCCTATTACACGGAAACTCCTCATACCCGAAAAATAAAAAAAATTATAAAACAATTCTATACAATTTGCAAAGTTTTAGGTGGAAAGTCCTAAATGACGTAAGGAAATTATTTTGATGTTTGTAACGTTCATAACTTCATGCATATTATGTACCATTAGACGGAATTTTACTCAACTTCAGGTGGATTGAAATGTCATTTTTTTTCTAATTTGAAATTTGGTTCGTGTGCTTACATCAAAAATTTGGGTTTACGCGAAATATTTTTAAATTTTGATTTTAATTTAAAAGCTGGTAAGTCTTTTATGCCAATTTTATATGTGTTTTATGCATTACTTAATTAAAAGCAACGCAAATTAGATTAATTGAAATGCATGGTTTATGGATACAAAAAATTGAGGTTATACGCTAAAAAGTTGCAATTCAATTTTTATTTCGACTTTTTTGCATCTTATGGCCTTGAATCTGAATTATTATTTAGGCAGAAAACACGAGCCTAATGTTTAATGTGTGTTTTTATGAATGAAATTAGTATGAATCAAATTTAAATAAATTTATTTTTAGGTAGCATCATGTCACCGACACCAAAAAATTTGAATTTGAAACAAAAATACGAAGCACTAAAAATGATAAAAAATGAAAAAAAAAACAGTTAAAGACGTATGTGAGCACTACAAGTGGGAAGGCGCAGTTGTACAATATTTTAAAAAAGGAAGAAGACATCAAACTTCGTTATTTATCAGGACGTGAAAATGATTTGAATCAAAAGAAATCAAGGTTGTGAGCTAACAATGAAATCAATGAACTAGTTTACGAATGGTTCTGTGAAGCACGAACTGAAGGTTACCCAATATCCGGGCCTATTTTACAGGAAACTGCCAAAAAAATAGCCTTAAAATTGGCAAATGATACTTTCCAAGCTTCAAATGCTTGGCTTCGATGCTTTCGCAATAAGTACAGTATAACTTTTAATACTGCATCAGGAAAGGAAAACGAGGTTAACCCTACAACGGTACAAGATTGGAAAGAAAAGCTAGCAGAAATAATAGAGGGTTATGATCAATGCAATATAGCCAACTGTGACGAAACGGCTCTATTTTACCGAGCGTTACCAAACAAAACTTTACATCTGACAAATCAAAAATGCTCACGTGGTAGATTTTCGAAAGAGCGATTGGCTTTATTTTTACTCGCATTTGCGGACGGCACTTTTGATAAACCGATAGTTATAGGAAAAAGCCAAACACCACGATGCTTTAAAAGATTAAATACATCTGAATTGCCTTTCCATTCCAAATTCAAAAGCATGGATGACCAGTGAGACCTTTTTAAAAATTTTGCGGGATTTAAATAAACGGATGAAACATCAAAACAGACGTATTTTGCTGTTTATGAATAACGCCACATGCCACCCACGTATCCAGTTATCTAACATTAAGGTGCAATATTTTCCGCCAAACACCACATCAAAGCTGCAACCGTTAGATAGTGGAATTATCCAAAACATAAAATTAACTTATCGAAAACTGATTCTACAGAAGCTCTTGTTGGAAAATGATAGAACACAAAAAGCTTCTGATGGATACAAATCCATTACCATACTAGATTCTATCATGATATTGCAGGAATCAATCAACAAAGTCTTAAAGACGACAGCGGTGAAGTTCTTTCAGCATTGTGGGTTTAATTTTGAAAACTATGATACACCGAGTATTACGGAGAATGAAAATGGTGTGGTACGAAAGTACAAAATATGATTGGGGAAATATACAGCGACCATGCATACTCCGCAGCAGATTTTATTAACGTTGACTCTAGTGCAATTACCGAAGTAGATGATATTAATCCAGACAATTTACTTGATGAAATTATAATCGATTCGGATGATGAAGAAAATTTAGAAGTAGAAGACGTCGAGGAAGACCCACCTACAAAAGAAGTTTTAAAAAGTTTAAACATTTTAGAAAACTCGACTATACATTTGGGTGAAACTGATCTATTTAAGGAGTTGTGCAATATTAAGTTCAAATTTTTAAGTGTTAACACTAAGCGTAATTCTATGAAGCAACTTAAAATAAGCAATTATTTTTAAAAAGAAAGTATATATGTACGAGTATGCACATAATTGAATAATAATGTACATATTTACATTTTTTACATGAATTAATAGTACCTTTCTTTTGTGATATGAATTAATAAACTTTTTTTTTTAATTACCAATTTAACGCATTTTGTTTTAATTTAACCATCTTTTTTTCTCTACAAACTCCTTAATGCCGGAAAATCCCCAAACGCGGAAAAACATTTTGGTCCCGTGGTATTCCATCTCTGAGGATATTCACTGTATTAAGATACGCTTACCCTGCTTATGCAAAATAGGTAAGCTTCACTCTTGCAACAGCGCAAGCGCAAAATCAAAACTTTCCGTAAGGTACACGAAGCACATCGTCATTTATAAAATGTTCCAAAAAGATTAATTTTAATTTTGATTTCATATCAAAGCAAATTCTCGAATAATACTGTAACGATACAATCATCACTGCAAAAGATTTCTTTATATGTAGTAACTTTAGTAAAGGTGCTAATTCAGTGACTAAAAGAAGACACTAAAGGTCAATACAATGATATCAAAAAGCTATTCGTAGTATTTCCTCGATTATTTCCTAACTTAACATAAGACCTTCGATCCACATTATTTAGGAACGGAAAAGGTCCACATTATTTAGGCACTTTATTTCTGCATCTGATATCCTAAACACGACAACAATGATCGGCCACGTTGAGGGGGTAACAGAGCAGTAAGGCTTGACGAAGTAACAGTATGAGACAAATAGCATCTCCTCAAATAAAGATTTTTTTCTCAACCATTACCACTATCAATGCCTTTCACCAGATTACAGGCAAATTGAAAAGTTAGTCAGCAATAACAACCCCTTTTGTGTGCTTCTTATTCCAGATCAGAAATAATTAACGGTTAACTATACTCCCGTCGATTCAAGCTTCACTTACAGCCCTGTTTGCTCCAATACACATATAACCTTTTGAAAGACAAGACGAAAATCTTTATTAGGCCACACCAAGCAGCTATTAACAATAACAATGTCGCCCTGGCTCAATAATATCCTTTGAAATATATTTCAAATTGTTAATAATCTCAGAGTTATTTGATTTCGCAAATTTTAAAATAATCTCATATTTTCAGTATCTCTATAATTTCTCTATGATGACAAATTGCTAATTTGGAAAATTTCAATAGCGTCAAGAATTTTTTCAAAATATTTAAAATTTTGGAATATTCCTAATAATTTGAAATCCTAGATTTTAACGCCAGGTAATCCTTAATTAAGTGCAAATAAAACAAATGCGAAATTGGAGTTATCACGATAATTTTGATTAATCTCTAATCATTGTTTTAACCTTGATGCTTGGTCCTTTTACTGTCTTGTTTTAAGCAATTAAATAATAAAAGCTTTTGTATTAAAGTTTTGAAAGCTTTTGCAAAGCCTCCACAAAATTCCTGCTAATTGGCATTGAATTGCTCGGCAATGAACCTGACGAATTTTAAATTATCTGTTGAAAAATTAAAATTTCTTATTCCTGACTATTGAAACTTCAACGATTTCTGGAAGCTGGCCATCAAAATATATCCTAAATTATCGTTACCATCCTTCCATTATTGGCAAGAAACTATTAATAAACCATTCAACTTTTTGCCCGGTTTCTGCCTCTAATTTTAATAGTCTTCCCTATAGCTACCATAAAAATTAGGGAGATTATTTAAACAAAAATCGAAAGTTGAATGTCAAGTTCCCAACCTCGGTTTTTTAGCCAATCTTTCTACCCGTACTCTAGCCAATTAGCAAGCAGTTTATTCGACCTTTACCGGCATTTATAATAGTTCCAAAGTTTAATTCAAATATTAATTGTAGATATTGATGAATAAATGATTAGCTTTTAAAAAAGCACACGGCTATAATCCCTTATATCTTGTAAACCGTGAAAACTACAAAATGAATTAACCAATTTGAACTAAGTTTGGCTCAGTGTTACAACCAATAACCCCTACAATTATCCAATTTATAATAATATATCCTCAAATTACTCTTTTGAAGATTTTTATAGTTTTCTAATAATTTCCTCGCAATTTAAGCTCTAATTAACTTTTTTGAATAAAAATCCGGATATACAATTCATATCGTCCTTATTTACAGCTAAAATATAATTAAACAATACAAAATAAATCCCAAGTGATCTTAACGTGCCGTAACAAAAAATATCCATCTTTACCTACTCATTGTTTGTTGTAATTTTTTTGTTAGTTATGTTCTCGCTCAGTGAACACTTACATACTGTGTGTAAATATACATAATAATGGTATAGAGAGGTACATCACAACAACCAACCACTCAATGATGCATATTGTAAACCTTAATACTTATAAAATATTTACACACTTAAAATAATTAAAATAGCTTAAAGCTTTATATTTTATTTTTTTATCGTATAAGCTTTTTCCAAGTAATTTTTTTTTTTTGTAGAGTTTATACATTTTTATTCATTTATAAGCTCGTATACGTATAGAATAAATAGATTTAAAATATAAATATGTGAAAATCCGATAGATGTCAGTATTTTATGTAAGTAATTGCTAGAAAATTTAAGTGCAATATCAGATGTTCATCACGAATGCTATAGGTAACCTAAGCGAGTTGTTTGTTGACTGTTCTTACGTAAAAAAAAATAAAAATTTACCATTAACTAATATGTAGTTTGATAGTTTTATTTAAAATATTTGTTTTTGTTTATAACGGCTGATGAATATGGCGTTTAACACTAAGTAAAACATCAGGTTTGCTCCCAATTTATAAGCGTAGTTAACAAGTTTCGTTGTACCGCCTTTAATAAATTTATTACTGACAATAATAAAGCTTGAATCGAATGAGAGGGTTAAGGTTCTCAATTGCTATTATTTCTTAATTGCAACTAACCGGAACAGAATTATTTAAAGAATTGTTTGTTTTCAACTTCATCTAAACTTTTAAAGTTCATAAAGCTCCTTAAACTCAGTAATTCTTATAAGTAGACTAAACATTGACCAAACATGGCGTAAAAATAAATTTGACGTTCAAAACATCCTGTTGAAGTTAGCCGAAAGTTTCCAGCAGAAAGTAAGAAGTCGATAATGCAGATTATGTTATTAACATTCCAGTCGAAAAAAAATAATTAAGTGGTTATCAGCCGAAAGTAAATAGGATACATCGAGTGAAATAAAAATTTTTGTAAATAGAGTTACGTGGAAAACTTTTTTAATCTAGTCGTGAAAAATATCGAAAATCAGATGAATCCACAAAATTGGAATGAAATCAGCATGTACAGTGTCTATCTAAAGTGGAATCGATTTTATTTGATCTGTCAATAGCCATCGCAGGAAAAAATCGAGTTCAAGTTTCCCGTGAGAAATCTCGGAAAATTTGAAAAAGTTTCCAGCCGAAAGTCAAAAAAGTTTTATTTAAATCAGCCTCTAGAGTGATATGTCTGGAGATGGATTACATTGAGGTGACTTGTCAATAGCTATCGTTGGAAAAAAAATTAGTTCCCATGGGAAATCTTGGAAAATTCGATTTTCCAAAAATCATTAGAAAATTTGTATAATATCAGCTTCTAAAGTGTTATGTCTGGAGAGATGTACTTTGCTGTTGGAACTCGTCAAAAAAAATTAATTTAGGTTTCCCGTGGAAAATCTCGGAAAATTTAAAAATGCTTCCAACCCAAAGAATGAAATGAACGGACAAAATCAGCCTCTGGAGTGTTATGTCTGGAGATGGATTGCTTTGATGTGACTTGTCAACAGCTATCGCAGGAAAAAGAATCATTTCAAGATTCTCGTGGGAAATCTCGAAAAATTCGATTTTCCAAAAATCGTTAAAAAATTTGTATAAAATCAGCCTCTAGAGTTTTCCATCTGGAGATGTATATGATACTGAAATACATCTTCAGACATAACACTCTAGAGGCTGATCTTATACACATTTTCTAATGATTTTTGGTAAATCGAATTTCCGAGATTTCCCACGGGAAACTTGCACAGAATTTTTTCCTGCAATAACTATTGCGACAAATCACATAAAAACGATTCAACTTCAGATATACAATCTAGAGGCTGATTTTTTATTCAAATTTTGTGGATTCATCTGATTTTCGATATTTTCCACGACTAGATTAAACAAAGTTTTCTACGTAAAACTATGTAGGTCACAATCACAAGGATGGAGACAGCGAAATAGATCAAACTCAAATAATAGAAATTATAACAATAGATCGAATCAAGGACAAGGGTCGCCAAGTAGACCTAATAAAAACCGATATTGTGTATTACATTATAGATATCGAGAGAAAGCGAGAGCATGTTATCCGCCATGCAGCTGAAGAGGGAGCCAGCCTTTAGCAAACCAGGCGACGACCGAAAACGTGCCGAGCACGTCAAAAAACATTTAAACAGTCTCCAGGTCTTTACGGCACAGACCAACAAAAAAACAAGCCGATTAATTGTATTTGACCAAATAAATAACCTACACTTCTTAATAGTCACAGGAGCTGACCTGTCGGTGCTCCCTGTCAGACATATAAACATGTCAAACCTGAATTTTTATAATAATTATACAAGCAAAATGAATTGCAATAATAATAATAGTAATAAGATTGGCAACATGAATTCTTCGCCAATTTATTTAAATTATAATAAGTCCGATCTCGTGTTATCGGCAGCCTATGGCAGCACAATTAATACCTACGGTACAAAATTGTTAGAGGTTAATATCGGATTCAGGCGTACATTTGTTCATGCATTTATACTCGCCGATGTGAGTCGATCTTAGGCAAAAAAGGCTAGTTGATTCAGCGACTCAGCTGTCAATATGTGCCAATGAGATGCAAGTAGAGGTTGAAAGTCCAATTCATTTCGCAATCGACAATGGCTATGGGACAATTCTTAAAAAGTTCCCTTCGCTCACATCAGAGCCTAATTATAATACACCAGTGAAACATCCAGTGGTCCATCATATAGTTACTGAAGGACATTTACCAGTGACAAGAGCGAGGAGATTAGATTCCATACGCCATAAAGCAGCCTTATTAGAATTTAAGCATATGGTTGAACTAGGCATTTGTATACCTTTATCTTCTCCCATTGCACATGGTCAAGAAAAAAGATCTTGATTGGAGACCATGTGGTGATTATCGCAGATTAAACGCGATCACAACGCCGGATCGGTATCCGATACCGCATATTTAAAATTTTTTCATGAATTTGCATGGAAATAATATTTTCTCAAAAATCGACACAGTCAAAGCCTAACATTTAATTCCCGTAGCTCCGGAAGACATTCATAAAACAGCGATAACCACTCCTTTTGGCCTTTTCGAGTTCACTCGAATGCCCTTTGGTTTACGCAATGCCGCACAAACATTCCAGCGGTTTATGAACGAAGTAGTTAAAGATTTAGACTTCGTATTCGTCTATATCGATGATATTTTAGTAGCATCTTCCGATGAGGCACAGCACAAAAAGCACCTCCAATTACCACCGGTTTATACTGAATTTAGCCGAAATATTAGCCCCAATCCATACGCATTTAGCAAATTTACTGAAAAGGCCTAAAACACCGAAACATTTTTCGTGGCCCAAAAAATGTGATGATGCATTCCAGCAATTAAAAACTAAATTGGGCACAGTTACATTACTAGCGCATCCGCTGTCAAATACGAAATTTAGCGTGACATGTGACGCGTCAAATGTAGCAGTAGGAGTAGTGCTACAGCAATATAATCAAAATTGCTGGGAGCCTTTGGGATTCTTTTCAAAGAAGCTTTCGGACGCAGAAAAAAAATATTCCGCGGTTGATCGGGAATTATTGACAATATACTTAGCCATCAAACATTTTAGGTATTTTGTGGAAGGTCGGAAGTTTACAATATAAACCGATCATAAACCATTGACTAGAGCAATTCAGTACAAAACTGAACGTAATCCACGCCAATCTAGGCATTTAGATTACATTAGTCAGTTTTCAACAGACATTCAGCATGTGCAATGTAAAGACAATGTAGTTGCAGACGCATTGTCAAGAATCAGTACAACGATAATTGAAAATGATACCTAGACATACAATTGAGGCAAAGCTTGATTATGGCGCAATTATTTCAGCGCAACAAAAAGACGAGGAACTACAGAATATTTTATCTGGTTCGCGCCGTCATAAAGCTTCATATCGCCTTGAAAGCTTCAAACTTCCAGGTTTCGAGGTATACTACGAAGTATCGACAGGTACCAACCGTCCATACATATCTGATCCTTTGAGAAAGAAGATTTTTGAGCAACTACATAACCTTTCGCACCCTGGAGCACGGGCTACACGTAAACTGATTATAGCTCGTTATTTCTGGCCAAGCATAAACAAAGACGTAACCCAGTGGGCACAGTTATGTTTAGCATGCCAAAAATCGAAAGTCCAACGGCATACCAAGTCGCCTTTAGCGCAATTCGAGATACCCCAAGGTCGATTTGAACATATCCACATATAAACGTAGTAGGTCCTCTTCCACCGTCAAATGGATGTCAATATTTACTAACATGTGTCGATAGATTTACCCGCTGGCCAGAAGCCTATCCCATGATAGATATGTCAGCAGCAACGATTGCAACAACATTCGTTAATAATTATATTTCGCGATTTGGTGTACCTGCAACAATAACAACAGATCAGGGCACCCAATTTGAGTCCAAACTTTTCAGTGAATTATGTCTAGAAGTTTCACTTGAAAATTGCGACTATGTATTTGTACGCATAGATAAAGTTCGCACAGGTCTTACTCCACCTTATGAGGGCCCATTTAAAGTGATTCGCAAACTACGAAAACAATTTGTCATATATATTAAAGGCAAGCAACAATCAATATCGCTTGACCGTTTGAAACCAGCGTATGGCATACTTTGCTCAATGGAACTGGAAGCACCAAAACCAATTCGACATGTGCATTTTAACTTTTACCGCAAGCAGTAGTAAATTAATTTATCGCATTCGGAACCTATTTCAACCCAATCATTTCCGTGGCAGCTATCTCAAGCCAATATTATAGATATAAATTTAAAACCCGACAGGTTTTCACATCAACACCCGGGGACTTTAAACTGCAAGGGGGGTGATGTAGGGGTTTAATATATTTCTTAACGAGAAAATTAATCTCTACATGAATAAAAAACGGAAAAATTTAAAATTGAAATTACATACATACAAACATACATACAAATATAAATTTATTAAATAATTCTGTGGCAACAAATCATAGTGGCTTATGTGTAATTAAGCCAAAAATATGTTTAACACATAATCTAATTCTCATCGCTCTAACGGATATTTCTCTCTTTTCCGTTTTTCGCTCCTACTACTTTTGTCAAAAATAAACGTAACGATCAAACGGCTTAACTGCTTTAGATGTATTATTGCATTCGTTATAATGTCTTATTTTCACAAAAAATTTAATCCTACATACCAATCTCATATTTCGTTTTATACCTTAGTTTAAGTATTCTCAAGTCGCTTTTATAAATTTTTTTTTTGTCATTTATTGTAAATTCGAAAACGGCTTAAAGGTTTATAAGCCAGTTTATCAAAATACATTTTTTAACTAGAATTGTGTAACGATAATTTAGACGTTATTTCAAATTAATTTGGATGCAATACTGAGACCTATTTGATATTAAGCCGTTAATTCAAACTATTGTGAATTTTGAAGTTCATTTTGTGTAATACGTCATAGTGTTTTAAGTTTGATAAGTCTGTTTTACGAAGTGAAAATATTGAAATACTGTATTTAAATGTAAATAATACATTTTTACGTGTGTGCATATTATTATCTATAGTTCAAAAATTGTTTTATAGTTAAACTTAAGACGAAACGTGCCCGTAATAAAAATTGTTATCTCGTCAGTGAATACATTAATTACAATCATAGTGTCCACTGTTAATAAGAAAATTAACTATTTCATGTAAAATGAGTGAAAGTAGAGCCAGTAAAATGGTTGCGCTTGCATTGCAGGCTAAGGCAAGTGGAAATAAAAGAGGCGAGGTAAATAATACTGCTCTTAAAGGTACGATAGGCGAATTATTTCAAACATCACAAGCAGAAGTTATTACACCTGTAATTAGTGAATCTAGTACAATGGCTATACGAAATGAAGCAGATTCAAGTGTTGTAGATGGTGGTTCATGCGTTACCCATTTTCATAATGAAAATTCCTACAAGAAAACCGTTTCACTGGTAAGAATTTCTGTATTTTAGTATTAATATTGCCAAATTTATGTAAATTTTTTTAATGTCTTTTCCAGATATGCCGCTGTTAAATACAGACGATGAAATGGATGTTTCATGTGACGACAGTCTTGCAGATCCCAATTTCGAGCTTAGTGATTCAACTTCAACTTCCGAAACAGATTCAGATAACGACACTGGGACTATGGCTAAACGTGATTCTACAGCACTCTTCGAAAATAATCAGCTGTGTAACAGTAATAATATGGATGATCGTGATTTGATGCTGTCATCTGAAAATAATCAATCGAATGATCAATTATTATCACCTGTAAGAACTGAACAGGTGCTAGTAACTAAAGAAACTCCAAAAACTCGTAAAATGAAACGAAATTTGGGAAAAGCATATACAACTCTTGCTGGGAAACAAATTAAGGCTAAAGAAGTTCAGTTGCTCCATCCATGTATAAGAAATTGCCGAAATAAAGTATCACCTGAAATACAAGAGGCGATTTTTACCCAATACTGGAGCCTGGGTAATTTTAACCTTCGAGTGGCTTTTGTTGCAGGATTAATAGATATTCAAGATAAGAAAACTACATCTAATATCAAAAGTTCCACTGCACCACGAAACCGACAATTTTCCTACTGTTATTTCTTAAACGTTAAAGGATTACGTACACAGGTTTGTCAAAAATGCTTCAAAGCGTCTTTAGGTGAAACAGATCGATTCCTTAAAACAGTAATTGCAAAGAAAATTGATTCTCCTGGAACCACCACTGCTCAGGATTTAAGGGGAACGGGTCCCTCTAAAAAGAAAATCTCTTCAGAAAAATTTGAAGAAGTGGTAGGCCACATTAAGAGCTTCCCGGCCTATGAAAGCCATTATAGTCGGAGACACACCTCAAAAATGTACCTAAACTCGGATTTAAGCTTGTCAAAAATGTACAGGTTGTACTTGAAGGCCAATGCAAAGCCTGTTTTATTATCGAAGTATTCAGAGATCTTCAGAACACTTAGGTTGAAATTTAAGAAACCCCAGATTGATACTTGTACAAAATGCGATGTATTTAGTATAAAAATTAAGGCATCCACAGGTACAGAGTTGGAGATACTACTAAAAGAGCAGAAACATCACCATGAAATGGCAGAACGAGCATACAACAGTAAAAAAAATGATATTGCTTCGATCTCAGCAACTTTAAAGGTCTTTGCATTTGATCTTCAGCAATGCTTACCTACACCTTATTTACGGTCATCAATATGCTATTATAAACGACAGCTTTATACATTTAATTTAACAATCCATGATTGCGGTTCAGGTAAACTTGAATTCTTAAGGTGTATATAACTATTTTAATAGATATTAATTAACATATTATCTTCAGGTACTCCTTATTGTTACATGTGGCATGAGGCTATTGCAAATCGAGGTAATGAAATTGCTTCCTGTCTCTACGAACATCTAAAGGCATTACCTGCAACTGTTAGGAACCTAACTTTTTACAGTGACTCATGTACGGGGCAAAATAAGAACTCATATGTAGCGCTGATGTTTGCTATATTTTGTGCATCGGTAACAAACGAAATAAATACGATTGACCATAAATTTTTGGAACCGGGCCATACGCACATGGAGTGCGATAGTGATCACTCTTTAATTGAGCGAAAAAAAAACGAACAAGCGTACCGATTCATCACCCGCGGGACTGGTACCAGTTTGTTAGAAGTGCTGGCGAGAGAAAAACTTTTCAGGTACATGAAATGCAACAGAGTTCATTCAAAAACTACGGTCTCACATCAAAAACGAAATGTACTTTTCGGAAAGTTAACGAGGATGGCGAACGAGTAATCTGGCAGGATATAAAATGGTTGCGTTATACGAAAACGTTTGGTAAAATTTATTATAAAAATTGTCACGAAGTTGACGAACCATTTAAAGTTATGAATATTCGCAAAAGAGGTTTTAACCAACTGACATATACAGATATTCCACGCTGCTATGAAGGGCCAATAAAAATAAACGAGGCGAAGAAAAAAGACTTATTGAGTATGCTACATTTGATTGATACAAATTTTCATGCTTTTTATATGGAACTATGTGGTGAAGACATGCCCGACTTCCATCCTGATTTAACAGAGGATGACAATGAAGAGTCTACCTAAGATGTATACTGTATGAATGTACCTTTTTATAATTTTGATAACTTTTTATTATATTTTATCTGAATTATTTTCTAAGATCGTATCATTTGATTTTTAATTAACTTGGACATTACAGCTGAATTTTTTGTACGATTTATTTTGTTTTTTAATAATAAAATTGAACTCTGGAATTCTTATATGTTTTTGTCTTAACCATTGCGAAAAATTGGTTTGTAATTTGTCAAATTGACTTAAATAAGCTTAAATTTATTAAACATAAATTTAAAATGCTGAATAATGGCTTAAGTTACTTAAGCCACTCTTAAATTTTATTCAACATTTATACTAGTGGCTTAGAAGTTTCTTAGGCCTATATTTTCTAAGAATGAACCTTTTTTACGATCATAATTAATCCAATCCATCTATATTACTATTATGCAAGTTATTCAATTAAAAACAAATTCAACTTTATTCCCAATTTTCTTATTTTGAGTTTAAAATGTTTAAAATGTTGTATTGAAAACTCGCTGTTTTGCACATAAGCCAGTATGATTTGTTGCCACAGAATTTCAGAAGATATGAAATCAACAAAATTATTTTCATGATCAAGGTTATTGCGTTTTCTATTTGGTCATATGATTGATTTGCAGTATAATCAGCAATCATCAGCAAAATATTTTATTCACATTTCAATGTGTAGCGTATTCTCCTCTAATTCTATACAAGCGAATTTCCATAACGAAAAATACGAATTAGGAGAAATACTGGCATATACTTGTACATGCAACAAATACTCTCGATGTACTTATTACATTGCCTGTCAAGTTATGCAATACCATTAGCATTTTATTTATGTGTTTCAGAATAATATACTCTGGTACATAAGGGGTTGTGATATACACGGACAGACAAAATATATTTTATTTGAACGAAATAAAAACGAGGGGATCAGTTCTATCGATGAAGTGACATTACCAACGTAGGTAAAAATTATAAAAAGAAATAAATTCTAAAAAATACCAAAAAAAGTGTTGGAAATTATTTATCTTTTTTTTTGGAAAATTTATATTAAAGTGAATAATACATAATTTGAAATAATAAATTAATAAATTGGTTAAAGTGAATTTTATAAATAAAAAACTTTAAAAACCAAAATCCAAAAAGATTTTTAATCTAATTATTACAACTATTTACAAAATTTTTTATTTCAATCCATGTATCCTATTTACTTTCGGCCGATAACTACAAATGTTTTTTTTATTTTCGGCTGGAATGTAAATAACATAATCTGCATTATCGACTTTTTACTTTCGGCCGGAAACTTTGGGCTGACTTTATCAGGGTCCGATTGATAACGACTCCATTTTTGATTTTCGGCTAGGATAACTCAATCTGCATTACCGATTTGTTTTTACTTTCGGCTGGGATCACACAATATACCATTTTTTAATTTCGGCTGGAACTACACAAAATGTAACCATACATGATAACGCATTACACAAGATAATTTAATCGTAGGTTTCTTAGCGGTATTCTAAACTTTAAAAATCGTAAAGCTCTGTGAACTCTACAAATATTATTAATAAACCAAACGTTAACCAGATACTGAACAAATATAAGATTCACCTCGAAAATCACAAAGATTATAAATTCCTTTAAATTTGAAAACAACAACATTCTCGTATAGAATTTTCAGAACAACAACGTTTTATACTGGATTATTTAAAAATTTGACGTAAAATGTAAATTTAAAGCAAATGCTAGAATCTTAAACAGCACATGTGTAATTCTTACTTAAGACTTTAGGATTTTGACAATAACAATGTTTCATACTAAATTATTTAAAAATTTGATGTAGGATGTATTTTTAAAACTAATGGTAGAATTTTAAACGGACCTAGTGAAAGTGTTACTAAAGATGATTCAATCTATGTTTATTTTCGGATTGTTTATAAATTTTAAAATTTCATAAAGCTCCGTATACTAAGTAATTATATTATAAATAGATTAAACGTTGAACAAATATAGGCATAAGAATTGAGTTCGACCTCCAAAATCCCAAAGATTTCAAATTCTAATTACTTCGACAACGACAAGGCTCTTATATAGAATTTAGACAACATCAACGTTTCATCTACTGTATTTATTCATGGCGAACGAGCCCCAATTTGGTTTCCGGCTTCCCCATTTTCCAGAGCTTAATAAAGTTGAGAAACGGAGAAATGGAGACTACATAGGAATAGGTCCCCATAAATGGATTTTTATTTAATGGTGTTAATTGCAACACTAAAATATTAATTTTTGTAACAAGGAACTATGTATATAATATTCCCATTACAAGTTCTACGCTAAATTGCCAACTGATATTATCGTCATTGAAAATCAATTAATTTTCCCAGTAATTAAATCTAGAAAACAATAACTTTTCAAGACATTTTTCATTTAATTAAAAGTTAGTTTATATCACATCATTGTTGAGAGTACATGACTACCTCATATAACGTAGTAAGATTTGATACATAATCTAATGAAAGTAGTTTATGAGGTCACACTACATAAGATATATCAAAAAGTGTTTTAATTTTATAATACCCCCTTATCTAGAGCGATTATAGAGTATTTCCACACATGGTATATCCAACTTGCCCTAAGTCCCTCACCAATATTGTATATAAAATTTGTAGTTATACTGTGTACTGCATGTACTTGTACTTATAGCGGTTTGTGGCTATCATAAATTCCAATTTAGATTTTTATTTTCTATTACCCTCTACATATTAGCAAAAAATTGTTAAAAATGAAATATTAAGGATAATACGGTTGGTTGAGGAAACTCTCCTGACAATATTTCCAAAGTCATAATTTTATATCAATCCTGCTGTGCTATTTTATTACACTTTTCTATTACATATATATGCATAATATGTGAAGTATATATACATATCATATGCTCCTCTAGACTATAAACATATATTTATGTACAGGTGGAATTACATAAATATGATGAAGAACATGGATAAATACTTAACCCACAAAAGAATTTTTATTTTTTTTTGTTCGAACCTATCTCAATATACGACAAATCGATATGGACCCATAAAAATTGTTCTCGATACATCATGTAAATACATAGACAAAAATATTGAGTAAAGAATCGTGTTGCTACGGCCAAATTATATTTTTATATCTCAATATTAAAACAATTTGTTGTGCAACTTTTCTTATTTGTAAATTAGAGCTTTCAAATTAGTGGATATTGAATACCAATTTAACTTTTTTATTCCATTCTAACTATTCACATTGCAAACACGAAAAAGATGTGTACCATTATTGGAATATGTAGTGTGGGATATACATAGCTTCTGAACTGAATAATAGTGACGAAAGCTATATGCTCATTGTAGCCTTACGAGCCTTGAAGATAAATTGTGAATGGTCTTGCACGATCAATGGCCATTAAGCATGAAATGGCTTTTAGAGATTCACCCAAAATTCTGACGGATCTCATCTCCATCAATTGATTTTCGATCTTTCTTTATGTACCACCTACATCTGAAGTATGGCTCCGTTAAATTTGGAAATCAAGTTGATCATTTAACTGAAAATATTATCATTCGCCCAAATGTTTAAAAACCAATACTAAAATGTCAAATTTCTGACCATAAATTTCAGCCTTGATAATTTTTCCCCATACCTCATCCTTCAATCTACGAGTATATCAACTTTTAGTCTTTTAATATTTTCTTCGATTCTGGCATTTAGTTCAAAAGATTTCGAACGATCTAAGTGGCCAAATTATAATTGTATTTGTTGAATAATTTAAAAATCAAACAGTAATCCTCAAGTGATTTTATGGGTTCCAGATAGTTCGCATTATTTCGATTTGATTGAATATTGATTGAGCTCGGGAATAGTATTTCCACGAGTTAAGAATCCAAAAAACAAATGTGAACCCAGTTCAAGTTCAACCGGGTAATGAACAGCCCAGAAATAATTTTGATGCCCAGAAATTCCACCCAGAATCCATGTTTACCCTCGGTACTACAATACTATTCATTAGTTCCCACTGGAATACTCCTTTGCTTGTGTATCAGCTTAGAAACAAATTTTTATATCGCTTAGTAATATTTGTCAACTTATGTTAATTTAACAATCCTTCTCAAAAGGAGAAGGTTCTTCTTATAGGAGGAATTCCAAAGTATCTCGTGGCAAATCAAAACGGCGAAAGTTCAATTGTTAATTTTGGTCAACTAATACCTCCCAACAAAAAATATTCGGTTCCAGACATCCTTTCACTTCTTAATCTGATTAATGGCTGGAATTCCACCCGAATCTTGAAGTCCTTTCCACAATTGATTTTATTGAACCTTTATTCCAAAGGATCAGTTAGGCTACTTCCGCCAAATGTACGTGTGGCTATAACTGAAACATCTAAAGTCAACTCAACTTAATGAATTGAATTGATCGCTCAACCCCAACTCAATATCCCACTCGATACAATTTAATCCTCAACTAAATCCCATACTCCACGCCCAACACAAATCTCAAATCAATACGGTTCGAAAAGCTACATGCAAACAAAAACTCAACCTGAGAACAACAACTCAAATCTCAATTTACCCCCTCAATAAATCCTTAGCCGAACGACTGAATCAATCTAAATTAAATTCCCGAAAACCTATGCCCAACTTAATCCCAAAATCAATATGATTCGATAAAATACATGCGAACGTTTAGTTAAGTTTATACTAAACCTTACTTTCAACTTAACTTAAATCACCAACTCAACCCCCAACTCAACTTAACCCAACCCAAACTTAACTCACAACTCAAATCCTAACACAACTCAAAAACTACGTGTAACTCCAGCTGAAACGGTGACTTAATCTCAATTTGAGAGTTGAATTGGAGGTTGAGTAGGCGGTTGATTTAGGATTCATTTGAGTTCATGTATGCATGCAGTTTTCCTAACGTGTTGATTTAATTCAGCGCCATTCAGCTTAAATTATACATATTAACCAGAAAAATACCTTCAAGCACAGCAGTTGAATAGGCATCAAATTTATTATTTTAATACAGTTTTGCTTTAAACAAAGGACGTAAAACATTAAACATGTGTTTTGCTGGAACCAATACTGCGAAGCTTCTAAGAATAAATTGAACAGAAGAAAAATAACTGGCAAATAAAAAAGTTATCGCATCACCTTAACAGAATTCCACGTAATGCTTCCAAAGGCCAAACACAATTCATAGAAAATATTTTGTAATAGTATTTAGGTACTTCGCTGATAATTATGCAGATACCGTTAACTTAAAACTTGCTCATGAAAAACTAATCTTTGACACAGCTTGAACAGTTTTTAATTGGTTTTCGGTTGAGTGAATTAATGGAGGCTTTTAATTTTATACCATATTGTGTAAAATAGAGTTCAGCACTAGAAATTCAAACGGCGAAGGTTCAGTGTTAAATTGCCGCTAAAAGATGCAGAAGATACAGTTAGAGCCTCCAATAAGGAATAACCAGAACAACTGGATGCTTATATAACCTCACTTCAATCCTAACTTAATCATTCACTCAACCCCCAACTCAACTCTCTAATTTACCCCACACTCAACGCTTAACTCAAACCTTAACACACACAATCCCAAATAAATTCCAACCTGAATCATAGACCTATCCACAAAAAATAAATGATCAACTGGAACGCTCAACAAAACCCCAACTAACTTGATCCTGAATTCAACTCCTAACTCAACTCCAAACTCAACGCCCAGCTCAACTCCCAAATCAACATGGCCTGAAAAACTATATGGACACATGCTCATCTCAAATTAGCTCGAGCTAACTTTAGTTCAAGCCTCAATCTAAACCCCAAATAGATCCCAAAAATGAACTGCTCACTCAACAATAACCCCACACCAACTCAATTCCAACTCAACCTCAACCCAACTTGCAAATCGACTACAACTAAACCCGAAACACAAACCCTAATTCAATGCCCAACTCAATTATGAAATCTGCATAGATAAATAATTGGTCAACGTCGATTGAAAACCACGAAGCTAAATCAGGTGTTAGTAACCACGTGGTAGTTGATCAATTTTACTTTCTTTTACTCTAGTAAAATAAAGTATAATCATTAAAATTTTGGACCTTGAGATTTTTAGAGATTTATCCGTTTTGAGGTCCCCTGAGTCCGAAAAAGTGGGTTTCGAAATTATGTCTGTCTGTCAGTTTGTCAGTTTGTCAGTCTGTCAATCTGTTAATCTGGCAATCTGGCAATCTGTCAATCTGTCAATCTGTCAATCTGTCAGTCTGTCAGTCTGTCAGCCTGTCAGTCTCTCAGCCTGTCAGTCTGTCAGTCTGTCAGTCTGTCAGTCTGTCACTCTGTCAGTCTGTCAGTCTATCAGTCTGTCAGTCTGTCAGTCTGTCAGTCTGTCAGTCTGTCAGTCTGTCAGTCTGTCAGTCTGTCAGTCTGTCAGTCTGTCAGTCTGTCAGTATGTCAGTCTGTCAGTCTGTCAGTCTGTCAGTCTGTCAGTCTGTCAGTCTGTCAGTCTGTCAGTCTGTCAGTCTGTCAGTCTGTCAGTCTGTCAGTCTGTCAGTCTGTCAGACTGAGTTTGTCAGTCTGTGTCTCCTGTCTACAGCCCAGCTGGTTTAACCAATCGAACTGAAACTTCAGATTTAAGTTTTTTGATAAATTGGGAGGTCCAAGTGAATTTTACTCCAAATCGGCTAACCGGAAGTGGCCATTCCCTTGGTCCAGAAAATGTATTTGGCAAATATCTTATAAAGTATAAGGTTTACAAAAAACTATTTAATACAAAATGTTTCGAAAAATTAAAAAAAAAAAATATAAAAAAATAAAATATTGGCCACATATCCATTTTTTTACGGTGGGTATCCAATCCTCTTGACAAGTAGGTTTGAAAATCTCTTCAATTCCCCGCTTTGACCATAGAAATAGAGTAGCGCACAAAAAATTCAAATCAAACAAGCCGTTCTTGAGATACTGTGAGAACAGACATTACAAAGTGACAATCTTTCCAAAATGATTCATTGTTTCTTTTGGACCTTATGAATCGTAACTGATTCGACATTTGTTCGATATCGGAGGCGACTACTTCAAGAAGTAGACGTGATATTAATATTAATATACGGACTCTGTGTGGTCTCGTGATACGCATGATGAAGACGCCAGTTTCATATAAAGTAATTAGGTTTGTAAAATTTTGTCTAACAACGAAGGTACGCCAGTTGCACCTTATTGATTGTTTCGAAGTTTTGCAATGTTAAAAACACCAAAAATATGAGTCACGTTTTCACTCCCTACAAAATAGACGATGCAACCCTTAAGGTCCAATTTATAATCGATTATTTCAACATTTTATAACAAACATTTTCCATTTTGTTTTATCTAATAATTTTGAATGGTATACAGGATATTTATAAAAATGTGTTTAGGGGTTGAACATGGAGTAATTTCTACTCCTTATATTTTACCCTTTATTTTTTTGTGTTCTTTAACATTGCAAAACTTCAAAACAATCAATGAGGTACACCTGGGCCTTCAATGTAAGTAATTGTTATAGTAAACCGTAAATCTTACACATACTGGAGGACCTCTCAGCACGCCAAAAAGTAGCTAGCCAAATACATAAGCCAAGGGATCTTTCTAAATTTCATGGAGCCCTATCCTTGCTCTAAGAAATCAAATAGAAACGTATTGATAGCGGTCGAAAAAAAGTTGTACATTCTCTAAATATGCTGTTTTCTTACAGTTTATCTCGATCTTAAAGGACCATAGATATTGCAATCGTGTCAAATATGACAAAAACTTTGAAAAAAAATGTCCGTTCATCATGCTGGATGTCTGAATGTCTGGATGTCTGAAATACCAATGGTATTTCAAAAATGGCTTATCCTGTATAAATTTTTTTTAGCCGCCAAACAATTTCTTTGACTATGGCGGTAATCTAAAAGCTTTTAGAAGCTGAACTTTGTAGAAATCGGGTACCTACCATACGAAATGACTTAAAATCATGTGGTGATTTTACCACGTTGACTAATTAGTAGCTCACCTTAGAATTTATTTGTGTTGTAATAGAACAGTTAGAGTTGAGAAGTATAGTTAACTTAGACCAAGTGGATTTGGGAGTAGAGTTGGGCATACGTTTTTGGTTGATTTAAGGACTGGATTCGTGGTTTAGCGTCTATTGGAGGCGGAACCAAAGTTGAGTATATTAATCTACCAGCTCCGTAACCTACCAGCAGGGTACGCCTCACGTGAGCTGTTCTGGTCATGTATTAGGCAGCTGCGTGATGGGAACAATTGTGTAAGGGGTAACCTGTTCAGAATGTACATCGCAAATGTACGTGCTGCCTCCACGTGGCAACCACTGGTAACTAAGGCCATTTGGCACATTGTGGCCATTTGGCACAGGCTAAAGTACGGCGCTAAAGGAGAAAACCTTGACAAAAACCCCTTATCTAAGGTGGAACAGCATATGCCGATGGATGAATGGCTGATAGGTTAATCAGTCCAAAGTATGCGGACTCTGGATACCAAGTACCGTCCAGTTTTATTTAGCCTTCTTGTAGTAAAGCTGGGTGACCTACAGGCGATTTGCAATTCCCAGCAACTCGTAAAAGTAAAACCAAACAGAAGACGGGGCAGGGGTAGGAATGGGGGTAGGAAAGTCCTCTCGAAGTCCTTGGTTTCTAATGCTACTGTATTTGTAGCGGAACTACATGCTGTAGTAAACATCTAAGAGGAAGAGCAGTAAGCCACATACCGGTCGGCAGTATTATCAGGTTCATTAAGAACCTGAATATTGACTGGACGGATAATTAAGCAGGGTCCAGCACAATTGATCTTTTAGGTCGCACTGCGAGGTGGCTTATCGCCCACATGGCCCTTTAATAATAATAATAATAATAATAAAGGGCTGGATTGCAAGTCGAGTTGAAGCTGAATTTAGGTTGAGTCGAGATTAAGTCGAGTAGAATTCAGCGATTGGGGTTGAGGTGGATATTAGATTTAGTTGAGTTCTTGAATGAAAAAGTTGTCCAACCATGTTGATTTAAGGTTTTATTAGAACACTGAGTTCGGAGTTGAGTTGAGGGTTGAGTTGGGGCTTGGGTTGAAGATTAAGTTGAGGTTGTGTTATATTTGAGTTTAGGGTTAGGTTGACTGTAGAGTTTAGGGTGAGTTATGGGCAAATAGGATTTAATAGATGTTTGAGATGTTGACATTTAGTTCGAGCTAAGTTGAGTTAAAGTTTAGTTGGGGTTGAGTTTTTCGTACATTGGGGTTTAGTGAGAGGTACAGCTAGGGAATTATTTTGGGGGTAATTCGTGGATTAAGTTTGGGGTTGGGTTGCTCTGACACTTGTTGTGGGTTTGAATTGGTGATTGAGTTGAGGTTTTGGTTGGCTATTGATTTATTTTCAGGTGGATTTGTGATATTTAAGCCCTTT
This sequence comes from Tipula vernalis, assembly GCA_958295665.1. NCBI lineage: Eukaryota > Metazoa > Arthropoda > Insecta > Diptera > Tipulidae > Tipula > Tipula vernalis. The sequence goes on from OY282560.1 coordinate 39,258,510, forward strand.
ATATTTTTTGCCGTGTCTTAAGCATTAATAAATGATAATGTAGCTACTGTAACACTTCTCAGTAAAACCATTGGTACATTCAAAAAGCATGTATCAAATTTTTAAACTGACTTTTCTAATTTTTGGCGAGATTGTCACTCTACAATGACAAAATTATTAAGAAATAGTTCGAATTTTTAAAAAACCATCAGAACATTAAGACGACAAAATTTTCATTAAAGTAGTAAATGCATTTTTTGTGTCGACCGAAAAAAGTTAAAAATGCATTTTATTTTTCGTCGGGGCGTTAAACCAAACCTTCTCATAATATTCAAACGGTAGTATTATGTAAAGCAAATTTTGTGTTCGAAAATTCCCCTCCTATTTCTCATGCGTTTCATATTGTACCAAATTCTTTATCATTAGATTGTACAGGCATTATATGAAAGGATTTTCTCCGAAGCTAACAAATGTTAAATCGATTAAACCAAAAAGCAAATTGAAATTTGGCCAAATCCATCAAACCTAAAAATTGTACATTTTTTGGGAAGCTATGTACCAGATATAAAACTCCCAGCACGTGTTGAAAAATTTGTTAAAGTGCCATTCAACGTAGTTCGAGATGGCGATATAATTTGCGAATCTCAAGAAATTGAAAAGGGTGTGTTTTTTTAGCTGGATCAATAGCTAGTGCGTACGAAATCGTAATGGGTTAGTTTCTATCTAAAACATGAATGATTCTAATGTAATTATCAAAAATTTTTCGATTAGCCCAAAGCCAATGAACAATTATGACATCTGTCTCGCTAATCAGTTATAAAATTAAGATGCCCTACCTCTAGCTGAATTCTATTTTAGAGATCTGTGAAAATTTTAATGATGTTTTTTCTTACCTGGTGATCAATTTTCTAAGACATCGGCAACATATCATGAAATACCATTAGTTTCAAATGCTCGTCCAGTGAAAATAAAACCTTACCTATTAAATCATTCTACAAAAAATGAAGGTCAATCCAATTATTTTGCGACATTGGATTTAACTAACGATTATCATCAGTTTCTACTTGCTTCAAATGATGTCACAAAAAAACGCATTTAGTACAGAGCGTGGTCACTTTTCATTTTTGCGTATCCCTTTCGGTTTAAAAGGAGCACCGGCTACCTCTCAAAGGCTCATGGACATGGTCCTTTCAGGGTTAAATGGTATTCGATGTTTCGTTTTTCACGTTCTCGACAATTTAATTTAAAATTACAACCGTAATTATAATAATTTTCAATTGTAGTATATCTCGAATCTCAAGATGCTAGTTAGCTTTTGTAGAAAATTTAATTTGTAAATTCGGTTCACCTAGTATTAGTTTTTTAACCGACCAGGGCAGTAACTTTTTAAATGAAATGTCCACAAAAGTTTGCAAATTGTTGGATATAAAAACATATAACACTACGGCTTACCATCCGCAACCCAACGGATCTCTTGAACGTTCGCATAGAACTTTGGGCGATTACTTTATAAATTACACCCAATCCGACAAGTTTATTTATCAATTGTGAATTTAAATATATGTGCGTTATTCATTTTCATCTAACTCAAAATTACCGAATATACGAATTTGACGACCTTAATTACTATAAGTTACAATAGCAGTTCATTTACAACATTGGTTTACCACAGTGTTAATAGCGGTCAATTACATAACAGTGTAGTGAATATATTTTATAAAACAATAAATAAATACATTAACACATAAAATTACAACTACTACCTTGGTATTTGTAATGCTATTTCATCCAAACTATCGGACGGGTTCATCGGTGTCTTTTCGAAAAGGCGTGACGGGCCCAGCGTTAAATGTCCCGTTGAATTACTATTTGTATTGTTAACGCCACGAAATACTCTAGCACCACGTCTCTGTCGATGGTGTTGATGCTGTTGGCGCTGGTGTTCGGCTGCTTTTTTCTTTTTTTTATTCGCCTCCTCGCGCTGCAAATTGTGCAACCGGAAGAAGAAAAGCGACATTTTCGAAATGTAATTTATATTGTTTTTGCGGTTCGCTAAATAAAGTAAGAAATAAAAAGATTTTTGTTTTTGTTTTTTTTTTAATTTATTTATAATGGATTGTTAATAAAACTTAATTTAATTGATATTTTTTGCTGATGTCGCCAGTTTTTCATTACAATAAAGAATTTTTTAAAATAACATTTTGTTGACCAAGTTGTGTCAAATATTTAGAAATATAAACCTATATTTTATGAGTAATTGAAACAACCCAGAGACAGATTGAATGAAACAACCCAGACATACCTACAAGTCTTAAGCAGAATGCGGCAATTTTGTTTTATGCAGGTTTTTCTGATCACCAAGAAACGTTAACGTTGAGTTTGAATTTCCAACCAGTTCAATGTGTGCTCTGTAGTTTGCCAGAAATTAACGATGAGTATTCAGCTGCAAAAAACTTTCAATATTAAGAAATGTGACTGTCTATGGAAGTGTTGGTGTATTTTCATTGCTGTAAAAGTAGAAGCGTTCTTACATTACACACGGTATTGTTACACACGGCATTACACACGGCATTACACACGGCATTACTCAACGGTGCAATTCCAATACGCTTTTAATAATAATATTTTTTTCGAATTCATTGCGCATAAATAAAAATCCAGGGCTCTTGTGAAAGGTCACAAAAAGTAAGGGATGTAATTTCGAAATATAAAGGGCTGAAACATACTAAAGTGATCAGAACTTCGGTCTTGATTAATTCAAATCAAAAATCAATTCCGAAATGAACCTCTTCAGTCAAACTTCTTTTTCTTAACCTCCAACTCAATTTACAACTTAACCTCTATCTCAATCGCAACACAATCCTAATTTGAATCAACAAATTTTTAAATGAAATTGAAATCGTGATGTGAGATTATCGCGATAATCTTCCTGTCTGTCATTAGTTTAAAATGCAAATCCATCTTTTGGCAGCGAATCGTTTTGTTTTTATTTGACTGATCCAGGGGTCACAAAACAGTTTTTCGATTAATTCGCTCGTTCTCTTGGAATAAAAAATAAAAAAATCAACCGTACAAAATACAAAGAGAAGCGTGAGACAACGATCAATTAATTTCTCTTTCAAAGAGAAGTAACATTCATTTATAAACAACCAAATATAGGAGAAGAAATCAAAAATTAAACTCCTTTGTAAAATAATCCTAAAATGTCTTAAAATCATCCCCCCTACCAATATTAAAAAATCGATCGAGTCTAAAAGAAGGACAGAACTTGCCAAACTGAATTTTTCAGATTCTTCACTGTAACGTATTTATTGATCCCCTAGTAACTAATATGGGACCTTGATTTTTCGATACCTGGGGCCATAACACATTTGCACAGGCAATCTTTAAAAAATCGATCAACTCTAAAGAGCCACAGAATTATTCAAAAAAAATTGCCAAACTGAATTTTACACTTTTTTTACTATATCGTATGGACACCCTTGTAACTAATATGTGACCCTGATTTTTGGATACCTGGAACTATAATAAATCTGTACAGCCCTACTTAAAAAATCGATCAAGTCTAAAGACCTACGGAATTTTTCAAAAAATTTGGCCAAACTGAATTTTTCAGTTTCTTCACTGTATCGTAAGGACGTACCCCTTTGTAACTAATATGTGACCCTGATTTTTAGATACCTGGGGCCATTACACATCTGCACAGGCTATCATTAAAAAATCGATTGAGTCTAAAAGCTACAGAATTTTTCAAAAAATTTTGCCAAACTGAATTTTTCAGTTTCTTCACTGTATCGAATGGACGGACCCCCGTGTAAGCTATATGGGACCCTGATTTTTGGATACCTGAGACTATATCAAATCTGAATAGGTAATCCTCAAAAAATCGATCAAGTCTAAAAAGAGCTACAGAATGTTTCAAAAAATTTGGCCAAACTGAATTTTAAAGTTTTTAACTGTATCGTTTGGACGGACCCCTTTGTAACTAATATAGGACCCTGATTTTTGGATACCTAGGGCCATTACACATCTGCACAGGCTTTCTATAAATAATCGATCTAACCTAAATAGCTACAGAATTATTCAAAAAAATTTGGCCAACCTGAATTTTTCAGTTTTTCCACTGTATCGTATGGACGAACCGGATCCCGTTGTAACCAATATAAGGCCCTGATTTTTGGATAGCTGAGGGTATAACACATCTGCACAGGCAATAATTAGAAAATCGATCAAGTCTACAGAGCTACGGAATTATTTAAAAAAAATTTGCCAAACTGAATTTTTCAGTTTCCTCACTGTATCGTATGGACGAGGACCCCCTTGTAACCAATGTGGGACCCTGATGTTTATATACCTGGGACTATAACATATCAACACAGGCATACTTAAAAATCGATCAAGGTCAAAGAGCTACGGAATTTTTCATAAAATTTGGCCAAACTCAATTTTTCAGATTCTTCACTGTATCGTATGGACGGACCCCCGTGTAAGCTATATGGGACCCTGATTTTTGGATACCTGAGACTATATCAAATCTGAATAGGTAATCCTCAAAAAATCGATCAAGTCTAAAAAGAGCTACAGAATGTTTCAAAAAATTTGGCCAAACTGAATTTTAAAGTTTTTAACTGTATCGTTTGGACGGACCCCTTTGTAACTAATATAGGACCCTGATTTTTGGATACCTAGGGCCATTACACATCTGCACAGGCTTTCTATAAATAATCGATCTAACCTAAATAGCTACAGAATTATTCAAAAAAATTTGGCCAACCTGAATTTTTCAGTTTTTCCACTGTATCGTATGGACGAACCGGATCCCGTTGTAACCAATATAAGGCCCTGATTTTTGGATAGCTGAGGGTATAACACATCTGCACAGGCAATAATTAAAAAATCGATCAAGTCTACAGAGCTACGGAATTATTTAAAAAAAATTTGCCAAACTGAATTTTTCAGTTTCCTCACTGTATCGTATGGACGAGGACCTCCTTGTAACCAATGTGGGACCCTGATTTTTGGATACCTGGGACTATAACATATCAACACAGGCATACTTAAAAATCGATCAAGTTCAAAGAGCTACGGAATTTTTCATAAAATTTGGCCAAACTGAATTTTTAAGATTTTTTACTGTATCGTATGGACCGACCCCCGTGTAAGCTATATGGGACTCTGATTTCTGGATACCTGGAGCCATATCACATCTGAATAGGTTATCTTAAAAAATCGATCAAGTCTAAAAAGCTACAGAATTTTTCAAAAAATTTTGCCAAACTGAATTTTTCAGTTTCTTCACTGTATCGTATGGACGGACCCCGTTGTAACCAATGTGGGACCCTGATTTTAGGATACCCTGGGCTATAATATAACTGCACAGCCCTACTTAAAAAATCGATCAAGTCTAAAGAGCTACGGAATTTTTCAAAAATTTAGCCAAACTGAATTTTTTAGTTTCTTCACCGTATCGTATGGATGGACCCCCTTGTAACTACTATGTGACTCAGATTTTTAGATAGCTGGGGCCATAACACATATGCACGGGCAATCTTTCTAAAATCTATCAAGTCTAAGGAGTTACAGAATTTTTCAAATAAATTTGGCCAAACTGAATTTTTCAGTTTTTCCACTGTATCGTATGGACGAACCGGACCCCGTTGTAAACAATATGGGACCCTGATATTTAGATACCTGTGGCCATTACACATCTATACAGGAAACCTTAACAAAATCTATCAAGTCTAAAGAGCTACAGAATTATTCAAAAAATTTGGCCAACCTGAATTTTTCAGTTTTTCCACTGTATCGTATGGGCGAACCGGACCACGTTGTAACCAATATGGGACCCTGGGTTTTGGATACCTGAAGCTACAACACATCTGCACAGGGAATCTTAAAAAAATCGATCAAGTCTAAAGAGCTAAGAAATTATTTAAAAAAAATTTGCCAAACTAAATTTATCAGTTTTTCCACTGGATCGTACGGACGAACCGGACCCTGTTTTAACCAATATGGAACCCTGATATTTGGATACCTGTGGTTATTACACATCTGCACAAGAAACCTTAACAAAATTGATCAAGTCTAAAGAGCTACAGAATTATTCAAAAAATTTGGCCAACCTGAATTTTTCAGTTTTTCCACTGTATCGTATGGGCGAACCGGACCACGTTGTGACCAATATAAGACCCTGGTTTTTAGATACCTGGGGCTATAACACATCTGCACGGGCAATCTTAAAAAAATCGATCAAGTCTAAAGAGCTACGGAATTATTTAAAAAAATTTTGCCAAACTGAATTTATCAGTTTTTCCACTGGATCGTATGGACGAATCGGACCCCGTTGTAACCAATATGGGACCCTGATATTTGGATACCTGTGGCCATTACACATCTGCACAGGAAACCTTAACAAAATCGATAAAGTCTAAAGAGCTACAGAATTATTCAAAATTTTGCCAACCTGAATTTTTCAGTTTTTCAATTGTATCGTATGGGCGAACCGGACCACGTTGTAACCAATATGGGACCCTGGTTTTTGGATACCTGGGGCTATAACACATCTGCACAGGTAATATTAAAAAATTCGATCAAGTCTAAAGAGCTACGGAATTATTTAAAAAAAAATTCCAAACTGAATTTTTCAGTTTCTTCACTATGTATGGACGAGGACCCCTTTGTAACCAATGTGGGACCCTACATTTTTGATAGCTGGGGCTATAACACATCTGCACAGGTAATCTGAAAAAAATCGATCAAGTCTAAAGAGCTACAAAATTATTCAAAAAATTTGGCCAAACTGAATTTTTCAGTTTTTCCACTGTATCGTATTGGCGAACCGGACCACGCTGTAACCAATATACCTGTGGCCATAACACATCTCCACAGGAAACCTTAAAAAAATCGATCAAGTCTAAAGAGCTACAGAATTATTCAAAAAATTTTGCCAACCTGAATTTTTCAGTTTTTCCACTGTATCGTATGGGCGAACCGGACCACGTTGTAACCAATATGGGACCCTGGGTTTTGGATACCTGGGGGTATAACACATCTGCACAGGTAATCTTAAAAAAATCGATCAAGTCTAAAGAGCTACGGAATTATTTAGAAAAATTTTGCAAAACTGAATTTTTCAGTTTCTTCACCGTATCGTATGGACGAGGGCCCCCTTGTAACCAATGTGGGACCCTGGGTTTTGGATAGCTGGAACTATAACACATCTGCACAGGCAATCTGAAAAAAATCGATCAAGTACAAAGAGCAACTGAATTTTTCATAAAATTTGGCCAAACTGAATTTTACAGTTTTTCCACTGTATCGTTTGGACGAACCGGACCCCGTTGTAACCAATATGGGACGCTGATTTTTTGATAGCTGAGGCTATAATATATCTGCACAGGCATCTTTAAAAAATCGATCTTGTCTAAAAATAGCTACGGAATTTTTCAAAAAATTTGGCCAAACTGAATTTTACAGTTTCTTCACTGTATCGTATGGACAGACCTCCTTGAAACTAATATGGGACCCAGATTTCTGGATACGTGGGGCCAAAACTCATCTGCACAGGCAATATTTAAAAACACGATTGAGTCTAATAAGCTACAGAATTTTTCAAATAAATTTGGCCAAACTGAATTTTGCAGTTTTTCCACTGTATCGTATGGACGAACCGGACCCCGTTGTAACCAATATGGGACCCAGATTTTTGGATAGCTGGGGCTATAACACATCTGCACCGGCAATCTTAAAAAAATCAATCGAGTCTAAAGAGCTAAGGAATTATTCAACAAAATTTTGCCAAACTGAATTTTTCAGTTTCTTCACTGTATCGTATAGACGGACCCCCTTGTAACCAATATGTGTCTCTGATTTTTGGAAACCTGGCGCCATAACACATCTGCATAGGCAATCTTTCAAAAGTCGATTGAGTCTAAAGAGCTACAGAACTTTTCAAAAAAATTAAGCCAAACTGAATTTTTTTGAAAAATTCTGTAGCTCCTTAGAATCGATCGATTTTCTTAATATGGCCTAAGGGAGGATGATTTTAGGATTATTTTACAAAGGAGTTTAAATGATAATTTTATAAGAAATGCATTAGAGAATACAAATCAGGAGTTCACTAAACTTGTTTTTTCCAGTGATCAAATTTTATATTTATAATTTCGATTTTTTGTTTTTTTAGTTTCTTCTCCTATATTTGGATGTTTATAAATGAATGTTAAAGCTTCATTAAAGAGAAATCAATTGATCGTTGTCTCACGCTTCTCTTTGTATTTTGTATGGTTGATTTTTTTTTCTTTTCCAAATTTGTGACCCCTAAATCAGTCAACACAAAAACAAAACAATTCGCTCCCAAAAGAAGAATTTTCATTTAAACTAATGTCAGACAGGAAGATTATCGCGATAATCTCAAACCGCGATTTCAATTTCATTTAAAAATGTTCATTTTCATAATCCAAATAAGGATTGCGTATACAAATATAATTTACTGTATTTATTGTAAATTTTTTTTTAGATCACATTTATCAATCTAAATTAAAAAGTTCAAATTTTCGATCATTTAAATTTGGCCGAAAAATAAATTTTGGATTTTTGAATCTAAATTGATAAATGTGTTCTATAAAAAATTACAAAAAATATAAAAAATTATAAAAGAGGCCATAACAACTTAAAATAAAAATTATAAATTTAATTTAATTATTTACATTTGTTTAAAGTTCGAGAAGTAAATAATGAAATGTACTGTCTGTACTACTATAACAATTTATAATTTATAAATTAGCCGATCATAAAAGGAAAATCGTTCAAGACATTTTATTATAATATTTGAATTTTTAGTTGCTAAGAGTGCGCTTGAAGGGCGTTTCACTGTTAATAAGTTAGGCGATCTTTCCGAACGAGAAATACAAATAACAACAAAATATGAACAATATTCATAATTTTTCTACTGGCTAATAAATATTTCAGCAGAAACAGTTCTCTTTTGTTTTAGTGATGCCTCCCGGTGGTGAGTAGAAAAACTAATTTTTTCTGCTAAACATTTTCTGTATAAGATACAGCATAAGCATGAGGTGGAAATTGTTTGAAAAAATTTAACAGGTTTTTATGCCTTATGGAAGCAACTTCTTTATTTTTCTTGTTTCGTTTACTTAGTTTCCGTGTGTGCATTTCCTTTAAATATTAAATTATTGTTACGTTTTTGCCTTGTTAATCAAGGTTCGTATCACTAGATTGAGAATAAATCAAAATCATATCAATTTATTTATTTAGCACAAGAATTATTACAACACAATTTCAATACAATTTATTAATGAAAATTCACAAAATCACTTTATACAAATTATTCTCAAATTTTACTGTACACTTATAATTTTTATTTCCACCAAAAACACTTTTTAAATCACTTTTTAATATTCACACTGTCGCTTTCCAAATACTACTAATCCAATTCGACTTCGTTCGCCTTTTCATATACACAAACCAAACATCTAGAAAGCTCATGATTTTTCCAGTTAGAATAGCGTAGAAACATTTAGAACAATTTTATCATGGAAAATTTTAGTACAGTTAAACATTGAGCTATTAATTTAACTTGTTCTACTACACACTAGGTGTCACCGTCACAATATTCATATTGTGACTGTGACACCTAGATTGTAATAGAACAAGTTAAATTAATAGTCCAATGGTTTTCGGTACTAAAATAGAATTTTCCATGATAAAATTGTTCTAAATGTTTCTACGCTATTCTAACTGGAAAAGTCATGAGTTTTCTAGAAGTTTGGTTTGTGTATATAAAAAGGCGAACAAGATCGAATTGGATTAGTAGTATTAGTGATAAGTAATAGTGTAAAGATTAAAAAGGAATTAAAAAGTGATTTAAAAGGTGTTGTAGTGCGAAATAAAAATTGTAAGTGTAACTCCATAAAATATTTTGAATCTATCTGCGAGGGTAAAATACACCAATAAGAAGAAATCGGGAGAAATAAATGGAAATTAGGATATGGAAATGGGAATGGGCATATTCATGTTTTTAATTACCGATAAATTTTTTTCTAATTCTTTGCTTAATTTTATATTTTTTACGTTTTTAATAATTTTTAGATTTTTCTTGCGCGTAAAAAATTGCGTAAAAAACACACACATTCACATTATTGAAACAAACAAAATGCTGTTGAATAAGTAAAATCGGCCGTTTATTTATGGTCGCAGGCCGTTTATTTATGGTAACATTATTTATGGTGTTAGGCAGCTGAAAGGCATCACCAAATCTCTACTTTCCTTTGTATCTTATCAAATGAAACTATTTGTATTTATATATGTACCAAAAATAACCCCCTTATAGAAATTTTCCAACACCATACAAATTAAACTACTAAAAATGTAATTAACTTTTAACCCTTCTGCAAACATACCACATAGCTATATTGTATATTAGTACAAAAATAAATTCAAAATCCCAAAATAATTAAAATCATAAAATTATTTTTGTATTTTCTCATTAAAAGCAGATTTAAATTTTCGATTATTAATAAAACTTTTTTTGTATTTAAAATCTTTTCTCCAAACACTGTTTTTATCTTTTTTGATTAAAGATAATTTGCAGACGAAGTAAATAAAAATTATTTTTATTGAGTTAAAGTTTAAAATAGTTTGGTTTGAAACAAATTTTTATTTTCATTTAGAGAAAGAAGACCTGTATGTAATCATCTGGTTTGATTTATTGAAACCAAATTTGATCGCCTGTTTTAGATAAAAAAAAAATGGGTTATGAGCCCCTCCCCATATCCTTGGTTAAACAAGATTAAAGATGTTATTTATATAAGACTCTAAATTCTTTGAATTATATCTTGCTATTGTTGTTGGTGGTGCTATATACAGAAATAGCTCAACAGGTGTAACAAATTAAAAACATTTTTGAATAGGAACTTAAATATTTATCTAGAAATACGTTTTATTGATTGATTGTTGTTGTACTGTTTTTGTGTGAATTAATGTAAAAAAATGTTTATTTATATTTAATTTGTGTAATTAGTGTGGTTTGCGGATTAAATTTATTAGATTTTAATTTATTTGAAGATTGTTCAAATATTTTCCTTATATAGTATCTACATAATTCGAAAATAGGAAAAGCATAAAGTGAATTTAATTTTGTAGTTGAAATGATAAATTTATAGAAGGTGTTTGTACTACATAACAAAATATAATTTAATTTTTTATTTGTGTTATTGTATCATAAATTTTTAACTGCTAAATTCAAAAATATTCTTGACTTGGTTCACCCTACCTATCTACAACCAAAATAAATGGTGTTTAAGCACGAATAAATATTATCACGCAACGAACTAGGTAAATTTATATCGTATGGGGAAAATTTAATGTTTACTACCATTTGCTTAATTTTTTAACTTCAGTCTTAAGATAAATTAAATTTTGAAAGCTTGGTAACAACAAATTTCGACTGGCATAAAAACGGTTTTGAGTAAAATCGTCCATTTTTTTTACTAACTTCAATGTTCGGACGTATAAGTACGGTTGTAAAGATCTCGTCAAAGTCATTTTTGAATTAGACAAACCAATTTCGGCCTGTTTTAGTTACTTCAACATTAGCTCGAAATCTTTACAATTCAAATTTTAATTCGTTGCTCAAAATCTTTTTGGTTCGGAAATTATTAGAGTTCAAAGTTTATTCAAGATTTTCAGGACGATTCAAAACATTTTGTCGATACCTAGATTATTTAAGATTTGGCAAGCTATATTTTGCATAATGTTATCATTCAATGCAGTGTAGTTTGACCGGTGTTGAACTAAATGACAGATATAAATGTTTCGAGAAAATTTGAGGCTTACTGAGAGTTTTGGACTAATCCAGAGATTACCAAAACCCCGTTTAATGTTGATTTGATTAATAGCGAGATTATTCGATATTTTCGAGATTATGTTCTATTTTCAATTTACGCCCTAATTCGATATAAAGACATACACAATGCCATTGTAGCCATACGTCAATAATTTATTTTATTTGTATTGTGATTTGTGAATAGAGTGGATTTTAGCGAAAACAAACTGTAATTTTATTATTGCTCATAAATCTAAGTTAGAAACAAAATTGTTGCATTGTGTTGCATCATGTTGCATTGCGTTATATGCAACAAATATTATGTACATTTCATAGAGTTTTAATATTTATTCGGTATCAACATTCAAAATATGTCGTGAAATTTTGAAATAAATTCTCTGGAGCTTATTTAATTTCCTATAAATACACAATATTTATCTGATACGTACGGTAAAATGATTTATGACATTTAAATATTCAAAAATCGGATTTATATAATTTATTTATGATTTAATAATTTTTTTTTTTATCAACGTCATTCCAATCAAAAAACATTTTTTTAGATATAAATGATATTTGATCGAATATGAATGTTTATGCGATAAAATGGAAAATTATGGAAAATTGAGAAGTAGCTTCATAATATTTTGTTTTTAAAGAATAAAAAACCCGGAAAAATTCCTCCGGAATTCTCGATCGATTTGTTTCAATTAAATGTTGATGTTGTTTTCCTTATATTGCCATTTATTGCGTTTTTTAAGTGAAGCGAGATACTCGTTATGCTATCTGCGGCAAATGTGTTGTGTGAATGAAACCAGTTTCCATCTCGTTAATGTTAACAGTTTGGCATTGGGATCATATTGGATATCTGAAATTTGTAGAACAGGATGCCGAATGAGCAAACGACAAGGAGTTAAAGGGTCAAAATTAGCCTAGAATTTATTAGTGCCTCTACTTGCACCACAGCCGTGTATAATTCTTCGCTAGTTAGTATGGTATTGCCCTATTCCCTACGTAAGTGAAATTTCAAAGATTTTACAGCTGTTTCGACAAGATCATTCAAATGACTGCCACTCTGAGTCCATAGTTAATGTGTATGTCGGATCACCTTTATCAAAGCAATAATATGAATAAACACAAATTAGGTGTCTCCTAATGCTATTCGATTGAACAAAAAATTGTTTCATGAATTACTGTGTAGGGTAGGCACTGTGAAAAATTGTTGTACAACGAACAAATTTCTCCCCCCAGTAAGAAAATGTCCCCACAAAAATGTGCTGGTTTTTATTCAACAGATTTTCCAACATTTTATTATCAACGCGTAATTTTATATCCTAATGAGATTTTGATACATTTTATATCTAAATAATAAGAGAGTAACGAAGGCGATTGTAACTGTAAAAAGAAGAAAAATAAAAAGTTTAAGATAATTGTATGGAACATTTTCTTATTTTTTGTTGTTTTTTGGAGGATAATACGGAACAGAGTCTGAATTTTAATTTAGTTGTGACACACGTCATTTAAAAGTTGGATTTAAATTTTTTTTTAACGTAATTGACTCTTACCAATTTATACTAAAGTCGAGGAGGTTTTTTTGTGTGGGGAAGGAGAGGCTCGTTCTCCTATATTATTAGCTATAATGTTGAGCTATTTTAGTTGTAAATTTCAATCGATTTTTGTTTTGTTTATTTATTAAAATACGGAAACGTAATAACAACAGAGATTTAATCTCTCAAGCCTGATTAACCGTTTACGTGCATTGGGCTGTTGGTTAACATAATCGATGTAAAGTTTTTAAAATATTCGTGGTTTTTGTTGCAACGCTCTTGTAAATTTTGGACTAAAATGTGATTAAGAGAATTATGTAGTTTAAAAGTTATAGTTAATAAAACATAAAATCAGAGTACCAACACAATTAAACCGTTTCAAAACTGCTTAATACAGGGTGGGCCATCGGTTGGTCCTTTTCTCCATTTATCATCATAGAGTCGCTAACAACACAACAACGCATTTTGATTTTCCAAATTTATTATAAAAATATTCGTTCAACAACAAGAACATTTCATAAATTACGTTAGAGTTTTGGTCGCCATGGACGTCCTACTGGCAAATAGGCAAAATTATTGATCATTTTGAAGAAACTGGTTCAGTGGAAGGTTGTAGACCGTATTAACATGTCCATCCAGTTCGTACTCCTGATGCAGAGGCAGCTGTTACTGAAAGTGTTCGTAATGAACCAAGCACATCAGCCAGGCATCGTTAACAAGAACTACTTGATCTTTATTTGCATCCATACAAAATACAACTCGAAACGAAGGTTTTTTATCAAATAATGGGTACGGCAATAAGCAAAATTGTAGAATTTGGGGAGCGGAGAGTCCTCATGTTATTCACGAAGTAGAGCGAGTGTATCAGAGCGATGATCATTTCATCCGGTTTCTCCACCAGCGTTAACGTTATAGATTATGTTAAATTCGTTTGCCTTCGGCGCCACTTAAAGACTTAATAACCTTGGTTTACATCAGCAAAAGCATTGTGCCTTCAACTAATTTAAACGAAATGGACAAACGAGATACTCGTCAGATCTCTGTTCTTCCGTTGTTGAGTTTGATGCCTTTTGTTGATATTGCTGTAAAAACCGGAATTATGATGATGGTCAAATCTTACTTAGTTGATAAATGAGTCAGAGATTTTAGAATTTTATGTAAGTAGTAGTATCGAATCGGGACAGAATCTGTGTTCTCAGTTGCCGATGTCACTTTATAGTTCTTAATCAAGTGTTTAGTCTAAAACGAAATGATGATGATGTTGAGTTCCGGATAATTCCGGGTTCGTTTTTATTAATAAAACTCAGCTGCAATTTTGGAACTGTACTTCATATATAGGTCCATCCATCGCCATATTGTTTATGAATGAAGAATGATGAGAATTGACTTCCACCTTATTGACCAATTATCTTTCTCAAAGTGTACTCCTGCTTCCTTACTTCTTAAATAAATTAAGGGATGTCGAAAACATCAAATTCGAGCTGGTTTGCACTACTGTATCGTTGTCAAACTAACCTTAAGCTACTGATTGGTTTCCACAGTTCTGTATCAAGGTATTCGACAGCACGTTTTCAAGAACAAATATGCTGAATTCTGCAGAATATTCATAACCCAATACGTATGTATAATGGAAGTCGATTTCTAGACCATCAAGACATTACATAACTCCACGCCGGTTGAAAGTTTGTTCAGCTCATAAATCTTCAACTTTAACAGAGGTTTATTCGCGACTTCTGTCCAAATTTATTCAACATACAATCGTCACCCTCTCCATTATCAGTTTTTAGCACTTTCGGTATTTAGTACAAGGGGATGGAGCAAAAATGTATTTACTTAAAGAGCCTTTTAACGACTCAAGCATTTATTACGACGAAATACTTCAAATCTACCGACTCAAATTATATAAAGTATATCGATGAATCCATGGTTCTTTCGTGTCCTATTAGGGAAACTAATCAAAGGCTCATTAATCAGCAACCGATGATTTTCCTACAGTTCAAAAATTATTCGAATTTCTGAATTAACGAATAGATGGGTTGGAAGTGATGCAAGGGGCTATCATGAATAAACGCTTTCGTGGGAACCAGTGTTGATCCATCTAATTGCACAGTCTACAATTCTATAGTTCACATTTGCTGTATCAATGCGGCAAATTCATGGAGATGCTGATGTCGGATCGTTTGGAGGCCATGCCAGGGTGGGAACGTGCTTTAACTGTTGAAACACCAATTAAGCAGTCTATCAATGTAAATCGTCTTATAGATGCCTAAAGTGTAGGCATCAACTGAACTGCACAGAGTAGACTAATGGACATGGGGCAATTATCCTTGATACTGGAGAGGCATATTTTGCATTTGAGAAAGAGGATATCCAATGATAAGGAGTTTCTACTAAGAGGAGGGCACGGCGACAGAGAAAATGACACCATTGTACTTTGTACTTTGAGGAACATTACACCACGATTAAGATATTGGGAATACAACAATGTCCATCACGTGACATTTTCAATTGGTTTGTAAGATTGGATTAGGCATTTTTTACTGGCAAAAGGAAAGTTTCTGTCAGAAGCACCTCGAATCTATGACCCTACGTGTAGGCTTTCACTAGTTACCATTGCAATTAAAATATTGTTTCAAAAGAAATGGTTATACTCAAACTAGATTGGGATGCCAAACTTAAAGATGATCTAAAAACACTGTGTCTAAATTCATGGATTTGCCGAATCTTCAGAGGCAGCAAATTCTGCAGTCGTATATTGTAGAACAGAGAGCGAAACATTAAAATTACATTAATCACTGCGAAAACCAAGGTCGTATATTTGAAGCAGATTCCTATTCCTAAATTAGAATTATGTGCTCCCGATTTATTGGCACGTCTCTTAGAAAACGTTAAGGCCGGTTTAACATTAAACATCGATCAATTGTATGCATGGACTGGTTGAATCCGTCTTGGACTGGCTATATTTACATCCAAGAACATTGTAAATATAAGATTATTCGTATCATGCTCCATCGTCAAGGGCGTTGTCACCAAATCAACTAATTATTCACCATTTAAGGGGAAGATCGTCTAATTGGTTTAAAAAAAAACAAATTTGATTGGCCGATTCAAAAACAAAGTTACGTAACCATTTCGTACATAACCACAACTAACAATAACATTAACGAGTTACCATCAAAATATTACAGTTTCCATAAAATTTGTAAAATTCTTGCAATCATAAAGAGAGTTACAAGTAATAGGAAGAGGTCAAAATGTTTAAGGACACCTGCAGACATTAGAGGAGAAGAATTTGTGATTTACCATTACCAACGAGAACATTTTTTCAAAGTGACTGAAACCTTGTCAAAAAATCAGCCGCTGCGCAGAAAATCAAAATTACTAACACTTTTACTATAAATTGATCGCGACGGAGTAGGTAAATGTTGGTTTAATCTTATTGGCGTTTCAAAATTGGTGTTGAGCGCAACTGATGATTAGTCGATTTTTGTGAATCGATTTTTCCATTTAATAAATTTGTAATAAAAGAAGCACCGCAAATTTCAACAACTACAGCTCAATTCGAAGTAACCTACAACGTTTTTTACAAAACGGCAAATTAGCCATTGGAGAAAATTTGGATTGTAAAGGCAATTTTTTGGAAACCAAACAGTATGAATTTGGGGTAATGACCCTCTTCAAAAGGTAGATGAGGAGATGGCGAGAAAGAGAGAAGTAGGCGTCATGGGGTGCCCGATTGCTGGCCACGCAAGGGGTCTACCCGTCTGCGCCACTGGTGAGGCCTGGAGGCCCCCAGTCAGCGGGGCAGTAGGAGGAAGGTGAACTACATTGGTTGGTCATCTGCCTTTGGAACTGTAGGAGAGGATGACGGTGCAGATTTGAAGAAGGCTTATCCTGCCCTTCTCAAGAGTTCCTCTAAAAAATGAGGGCGCACGTCGTGTACCTACAAATATACCTGGACCAAGCAAAGGCCTCTTCGAACGTCCTTTGTCACAGGTTTATTTACCAAAATATTGGCATGGCCCTAATTCAGAAACCAAGGACGCCAGGTAACCAAATTAGAGGTATACGAAATTAAGAAGGTAAGTTGATTTATTATAACGGAACTAAAAGTCCAAGACTTTCTTTTGGTGGCAGTCATGGTGGAGGTTCTGGTGGAAAGATGCATAGAGGAGGCTTTAATGGTATCCATCTATTTTCCTGGCTACTCAGAGATGACACATTCTCTTGAAGTTAGGCAGCTTATAACTCATTGATGGGCTGGCCTACCTGATAGGAAGCGATACAAACGTGCACCAAACGGTGTGAGGCAGCACAGAGACATCAATAACAGGCAAGAGTACATTTTTGAATTTTTCATTATAAATAATGTAGACATTATCAATAGGGGAAAAACTACTTTTATAAAGACGATTAGGCAAGAGGTCCTAGATTTGAGACTTGCTAGTTCGCATTTTAGCAATTTAGTTAAAAACTGGCATGCCCCTGAAGATGCCTCCTTATCAGATCAAATGCACGTCAGATTCGATTTGGCGAATTCTGGATGGTCCCTTGGTGGAACGGGCACTATAAAGAGGGCCTTGACCGAATATGATCTAGAAGTAAAGAGATCCAAATGGCGTACCTTGACAAAATTCTGTAAGGGAATCAATGAATTGTCTTCTGCCGCTCGCCCCGAAAAAGTCCTTTCTATTGATCATTTTAATAGTTTAAAAATTCTTCAAATTTAAAATGGGAGGTTCACTAAAAACCGGAAGGAAACTTTAGAAGTACTATAAGATAGCCACCTTCTGGAATCAATTAAGCCCAAGAGGACCAAGTAAGGTGAGATGGGCTATTGGCTCTTTGAGAACGTTAAAATCTGCTGGATGTGATGTCATCTTTCTGGTATTACTTCAAAAAGGTATTGAGGAAATACTCCTTGGCTTGATCCAAACGATTGGTGCATGTTATGCTTTAAATTATTTTCCGAAACTCGGGAGGAAAGTAAATGTGGTCTTTATCCCAAGGTATATCGGCCAATTAGTCTTACATAGTTTCTATTAAAATCGATGGAAAAAATCCTGGATTATCAAATTAGAATTGAGATCAAAACTGTCATTGTTCCTTTTAGGAGGAGGAAAAAGCTTGTGCTTAAAGCTCCCTCGTTAAACAGTACTACTGTACCTTTTTCCAAAGATGTGGAATATCTAAGGGTTATTCTAGATCTAAAACTGTACTGGAAACAAGATTTTGGGGATAAGTAGACCAAAAATGATCTACTGGTCATTTCTAACAATCATTAGGCCTAAGGTCACGTACGCACCGGTACCATAGTGGACTAAAACTGCAGAACGTTAATCGATATGATTTGGTTGCCTTGAAATAACGTAAAACGTGCTTTACTGCACTCCAGTGCTTCTGGCCTGGATTTATTTCGAATCTACTTAATTTATTTACTGCGTACGATATATCTGGACGTGTACATTGGGTCAGAAACATGAGACATCCAACGGCTTCCTGATATGGAATACGCTTTATATCATTTACTTCTTCTAATGTAACTGGAGAATCATCTTTTGATAGCACCTCACTCGAATTCATGGCTGTATGAGCTGGTTTACATGTACTCATTTGAAACTTTGCCAAAATTGTATTAATATAGTGTTCTTGGTGAAGGGTTATAGAAGGCGATGATTGTTCCACTCTCATGCCTAGACAAAAACTAACCTTTTCTAGGTCTTTCATCTTAAATTTTTGATGCAACTGATTTTTTAGTGTATTTACGAGTTGTTCGTTATTAAAGAACAATAGTAAATCGTCGACATGTACAGCAACAATAATTATTCCATTATCGACGATCTTATAATAGACACAAGCATCATAGCTGAACTTTCTAAGGTCAATTTTGCGCAACACTATGTCAAGTTCGTTATTCCAAACGCGACCTCCTTGTTTTAAACCGTATATAGCTTTACGAAGCCGACAATATTTATTTGGATTGTGCTTGTCTGCGCCGGCCCAAAAATGTTTTACAATCACTTTGCCTCTTGTCCTTAAATTCGATGCCTACCGATAAATCCCGTTGCAGTTTTAATAAACTTCTTGAATTCAAATGCCCGATTCTTTTATGCCATAAATCAAACGATGCATTTTTACCGACTGCAAACATTTTATGTTTTGCAGTTGGTTCATTTAACATAAATAAATCATTGGTATGTTTACCAGTGACTATTACACGACCTTTAACAATTACATAACCAACACTTGCATTATCGAAAAGTATTTTATGATTTTTTTTTTGTACGATTTGGCTAATTGACATATACTGTAACATTTGTTAATGCTACAGTGGAACCATCACAACGACCTTCTGGTTCTAATGTCACATTTCCTTGCCCGATAATTTTCATTACATTACCGTCTGCTACTATTACACTGCCAGTACTATTTTACTTGCTGGTAAATACCTCACTATTATTACACATGTATGTGGTAGCAGCAGTATCGAAAACCCAGCTATTGTCATCTCTCTTTTGCATTGTCGACAATACGGTACATAAAGCATCACCTGATTTTTGTACGTGTTTTTTAGGTTACCCTGTTGTTTATTTCGAGCAATATGCCCGAGTTTACTACAATTCTAGCATGTCATTGGTTTCTTAGATCTGTTAGTGTTATCGGTACTCATTAACGCTGTGTTTTCTGAGTAAGGAACGTTTCCCTGCAACAATTTTGTTTTAACAGAATCTCCCGTAATTTTCATGCCAGAGTTCTCTAGTGCCATAATCATTGGTCTATACGTTTCAGGCAAACCGGCCAGTAAAAGGACTCCAGTCCATTCATCCGGAACTTTCAAACCGACTCCAGTTAATTGATGTGCTGTCGTAATTATTTCATTTACGTACATATCCGTAAACTTAGAATTTGCTAACAATGTTGTAATTAACCTTCGTAGCATTCCGACTCGTCTCGCTAAATCACTATCTTCATATGCATCAGCGAGATTTTTCCAAATTTCAGCCGCAGACTTAGCATCCTGGATATGGGAATAACATACCGGATCAATACACAATTGGAATTGGTTTCGTGCTTTTCTATCCTTTTCGCCATCAAACTCGGCCACATTAGTTATTTCCACAACATTTGTCCATTTGTAATCCATCATCCAATCCAAAAATGCATTCATTGCTATTTTCCATATAAAAGAATTTTCACGACCTTTTAACCTTTATATTGGTATTCCAGTCAATGATGATTGACTTTTGGCCATTTTTTAAAAATAACTGGTTATATAACTAAACTTTTTTAAAACATGAGCCTGGACCCATAACCTATAAACGCACAGTATAGGAACTTATAGAAAGAGAAAATTTAAGTACTACTTGGTTTTTACTATGAACGCACACGATGAACTGAGACACATTTTATTAATTTCAGTCTTGACAGATTATTATATATTTGGGTATTAGTAAGGTGAGTACACACTACCCAACAAACCAACATGCGAAGATTATATATAGTATAAGGGAATGCTTACACATAACATAATAATAAGTCTGGCCTGATTAGAGCAGCTCGTAATGCACGATTCCCCTCCAATCCGAGCTTTGTCACCGATTATGCAGCTTAATCCATCTTTCACATTATTGCCATATGTGCAACCACTTTTTTACCGCCCGTTATCAATCTTTTAAAAAATGGTTCGATTTTGTTTCATTTCCGCAGCGATTGAGAGATAGAAATTCGGTCGGTTGTTCATTTTTTTTTGGTGTTCTTCACTTTTTTGTATATTTTTCGTTTTGCTTTGTTATATTTATTTTTGGATTTGTCAACTGTGCAAACACGGCAATTGATGTAAATATTTAAAAAAAAAAACGTACCCGTAACAAAAAGGGGAAAACTCGTTTGTGAAGTGACATCAAGACCGACCGATGAGCCATTAAAGCAGCAAACTTCAAAACATTCAGAATGTCAGACATAGAAAGCGGGAGCAGGGAAGCAAGTGAGCCAATTATTCACCAAAACGATGACGAGGAGAATACCAGGCAAGCAGCATATATAGAGGAGCAAATCCAGGAAGGGATCCGGAGGGCATTACAGGGTGTACCCAAAGAAAGGGCAGCAAACCCGTCTGCCTCTACTCCACAGCCATCACATGCCACAGTAGCTCCCCTTGCTGTACGGTTAACGCCGTTAACCACCCAAAACCCGCGACTTTGGTTCCACGTGATTGAAGCGCAATTTTCACTAGGCAAAATCACACAGGAAACCACCAAGTACCATCATGTATTGAGCTCACTGAATGATCAAGTCATGAACGACATAAGCGACGTTATCACCGGCCCACGCACGGCAACGCCATACACAGATTTAAAGTAGGCAATATTGGATCGACTTTGCGAGTCCAAACAGACGCAGATTCATTGATTGCTGCAAGGTATCGAGTTGAGAGACAGCAAACCGTCCCAATTACTAAGGAAGTTGAAAAGTAGTGGAGGAACCGACGTCACAGACGATTTCATAAAGACGTTGTGGCTGAAAAGGTTACCACTACGCGCTCAAGAAGTGTTGGCACCGACGGCCGAAGCATTATCGGCAACCAAACTAGCAGAGCTCGCCGACCGAGTGCTAGAGACGATGGCGCAAGCAAGTGTGATGGCCTTAGCAGCACCAACAGCACAGCCACACGCAACAAATGAAAACAGCATGTCCACACAAATAAACGAGATTCTGCGTCGATTAGATATAATGGACCGAAACGTGCAAAGAAACCGCTCACCGAGCAATTTGCGCACAAATCGACGGCCAAGAAGAAGCGTAACTCCAGCCAAACAAAGCACAGAAAAAGACGAGAATGAATCACCGCGAATATGCTTTTACCATTTTAGGTTTAAAGAAGCTGCACGATGTTGTAAACCTTCTTGCCCGAAATGGAGCGAGTTTAAGACAAAAAACTAGATAAACCGGCGCAGATAGCGACTTGCGACCGGGACACCGCAAATTATCGCCTCAAAATTTACGACATATTAACGAACCAGACATATCTCATCGACACGGGTGCCGACATTTCGGTTATACCGCCAAACATTAGCGACCGGAGGAATCACAACTCCGAAGTTAATCTATATGCGGCAAACGGGACGGTAGTCAAAACGTATGGAAGGCGGCTGCTGAATGTGGATCTAGGACTACGAAGGAAATTTAGCTGGACATTCACAATTGCGGACGTCACCACGCCAATAATAGGCGCGGATTTCCTGAACCAGTCAGGGCTGCTGGTAGACATACAGAGAAATCGATTGCTCGATCCGCTTACATCGATTTGCGCAGTAGCTAGAAAAACGTACAACACAGTACCAACAATTAAAGTAATCAACACGAATAGTGTGGATGAGCGAGTGATGCCACTATACTGACAAAATTTAAGGAAATTACACGCGATTCGCAGCAATTCAAATCAGTAAAACATCAGGTGACCCACCACATCATAACACGTGGTCCACTCGTATACGCAAAACCACGAAGATTAAGCGCAGATAAGCTCAAGATCGCGAAGAAGGAATTCGAATACATGCTGGAACAGGGCATTTGCAGACGCTCGGACAGCTCGTGGGCGAGCCCGTTACACTTAGTTCCCAAAAAGAACGGTGATTGGCGACCTTGCGGAGACTACCGAGCGTTGAATAATGTCACGTTACCACACAGATATCCTATACCATACATCCACGATTTCACACAACAACTACAAGGAACCAATTACTTCACAACCATCGACCTGGTCAGGGCATACCACCAGATCCCAATTCAAAAATCCGATATAGCAAAGACAGCAATATCAACACCATTCGGACTATTCGAGTTCACAAGAATGACGTTTGGGTTGAGGAACGCTGGAAATTTATTTCAACGTTTTATGCATTCGGTTTTACAGGGACTAAATTTTTGCTTCATTTACTTAGACGATATACTGGTGGCATCCCGAACAATTGCCGAACATTTAGAACATTTAGAAATTATTTTCTCGAAATTAAACGACGCAGGGTTGATCATTAACACGGATAAATGCCAATTCGCCAAAACACAGGTTCAATTTTTAGGGCACGAGGTATCTGGAGAAGGTATTCGACCCTTAGCAGAACGAGTTGAATGTATAGCGAAATTCGAGCTACCCACGACGGTGAAACAAGTGCGTCGGTTTTTGGGAATGTTGAATTTGTATAGGTCGTTCATGCCCAACGCAGCGGACAGTCAAGCCATTCTTAATGACTACCTGAAAGGTAGCAAGAAAAACGACGCACGCATAATAGGTTGGTCAGTCGAAAGCAAAGCCGCATTTCAACTTGTAAAAACACAACTTTGCGAAGCAACAATGCTGCGACACCTAAATCAAGAGGCAAAACTCGCATTAATGGTAGATGCATCAGATACGGCAATAGGTGCTGTATTGCAACAGAAAAACGAGAACGAGAGCAATACGCACAAAACGGTCTGGGAACCATTACAATTCCACTCCGCAAAACTAACAGAAACGCAAAGGAAGTACAGCGCATACGATCGAGAACTCTTGGCCACATGTTAGAGGGTCGCGATTTTATACTTTTTACCGACCACAAGCCTCTAATATATGCGTTAATGCAAAATCCCGCAAAAGCATCACCACGACAATTCGTCTACCTCGATTTCATCGCCCAGTTCACCACGAACATTCAACACATTTCAGGTCATGACAATGTGGTGGCTGACACCCTATCTCGAATCGAAAATGTGGAAATCAGCGAATCAATCGACTATGCTCTAATTGCCGATGCTCAGCAGGTGGACGACGAAGCGAGGAAGCTACAATTAACGGAAATCCCAGTTGCGTTCGGATCAAACAAGTCGCTGCTTTGCGATGTGTCCACGGGAAACACATGCCCGTACATTCCAGCCGAATTTAGAAAAAGAGTGTTCGAAGCGGTACATAATTTATTACACCCAGGCGTGCTACCATCGATAAAAGCCATGACGCAGCAATTTATATGGAAGGGAATAAAGAAGGATGTGAGAAGGATGGTACAATGCTGTTTGGCATGTCAACGAGCCAAAGTAAACAGACACACGAAAAGTCCATTGGGACATTATGCGCCAGTAACGAGACGATTTGACGAGATTCATCTCGATCTGGTAGGTCCATTACCAATCTCAGAGGGGCAGCGTTTCTGCGTGACGATTATAACAGATTTACTAGGTGGACGGAAGTGATCCCGACACCAGATATTAAAGCCGAAACAGTCACAGTCGCAGTATATAGCCAGTGGATAGCCCGCTATGGAGTGCCATCTGCAATAGTTACCGACCAAGGGGTACAATTTGAATCAGAACTATTGCACGAATTTTCAAAATTATTAGGATTCAACCACAAGAGAACGACAGTATACAACCCCAAGTGCAACAGATTAATAGAACGATTCCACACGACATTGAAAGCAGCCATTATGTGCCACGGGAAGAGCGACTGGACCAGGATACTCCCAACAATACTATTGGAAACACGCACCACGTATAGAGATGATTTCAAAACAACATCGGCAGAATTGGTTTTTGGCGAGAAAATCAGGGTTCCCAGTCAGCTACTGGTCGAAACAAAAGCCCAAATTAATCAATCTGAATTCGCAGAAGAACTACGTAAACATTTCGAAACGATCCGGCCAACTCCACCATCTCGACATTGCAACAACAAAATTTTTATGTCTCAGGAACTCCATATAGTTGCACGCATGTTTTCTTACGTACAGACGCTGTAAGGAAATCCCTACAAGCACCATATGAAGGTCCATTCCTGGTTATCAGTCGCGGAGAAAAAGCATTTGTCGTAGAGGTAAAGGGACGAAAATGCAACATCTCTATGGACAGGCTGAAACCATGCTTCACTGAAGCCGATCAGGATAAGGGACTGCTAGATGCCGCAGTAACAACTCGAGACACCGCTGCGACACAGGACGCCAATCCATAACAGCGGAGGGTAAATCAGCATCACAAACAACGGGTGAGCGACCACGCACAGTAAAAGTTCGTTTCAATTTTAACGAACAAACATCGGGAGCAAGAACGACGAGAGCAGGAAGGACCACGAAACTACCAGCACGTTTCACGTCATCGCTCATCGCCATTTCGCTGGTAAGGGGGTGATGTGGCGTTCACTAAATTTACGCTATCGTAGTATGAGCTGCAAAAACAAAGGGAGAATTCATATAAAAGGAATTTTCCTATGCAATAAAAGAGAATAATCATTTAACTGAGTCACGACGCACATCATTGTGTCGTGTATATAATTGGTATTAAAATTAAAAATATTAACTACTAGCTTTTACTGAGCCGTTATATATGAGGCCAGTAATTGAATAAAGCTAAATAAAGATTTATACAAAATAAATTGTAAATCTTTAAAAAGAAATAAAATTGTGCAAAATAAAAAGAAAGAATTCCGAAACATAAATAAAAGCATTATAAAATAAATGTTGAATATTTAATTCTTTGCATAAGTGAAGCATAAAATTATTATGGCGTGTAACCACCCACACACACGGCCATAAATCTATGGACTGTCACCATTAAAATGCTCTGATCTATATTAATGTTGTTGTTGTTGTTTTTGGAAAATTATAATAACCATTTGACATTTGGAAGTAAGCAAGTAAATTTTGCCTTATAATATTCCTAAATGACTGTTATTCTTATTTTAAGAAATTTATAGGATAAACTTCACATTCATCATCATAACCAGTTAAGAAATGGTCAAAATACATCCTCATTGATCTCCAGATATTCCAGATGTTTTGCTAAAAATCTGTCTATAATCTCATTGGACATAAATGGGTACCAATAAGTTCAAATCAAAATTCCCCATTTCCCATATTAGTAGTCCAACAATAATACCGCTTGAATAAATCTACAATTGTTAAACTGAGGACGCTTCAAAAATCAAATTTGAAGAATAGTTATGTAATGTCAATAACCCACAGAGTATCAGAACCGCATCCATCAATAGTGTATAAACGGAAATGCATAATTTAAATAAAAATGCATAATTAGCGAGATAAGAAAATATAATTTAATATTAATACAAATGCATAATTAACAAAATACAAAATGTGTAAAACTAAACATCATAGTTTAGTTCAGTTCGGTTTTGCTCTTCAAATAATAAACAAATAAAAGTTTTGTCAAACTAATTTAAATATTTTGTTTTAATTCTGTTTTTCCTGGGAAACGCTCACCGCTATCCTAAAAATATCGTTATAGAGGGTCACGCTACCACATAACTGGCGCAGTTGAAAACGTAAAATAATAATTTACAAGTGATAATCAGTTTTAAAATTTAAATAAGTGAACATTAGTTTAAAAGCATAAAGCAATAAAGTTATAAAAGTGAAGATAAAAATCAAAAATAAAGTGTAAAAGTCGTTAAGAAACAGTATAAAATAAAGTGCTAAATATTATAATTTTGTGCCTGATCAACACGGAAAAATATACTGTACAACACATCCAGAAGATGTATACAAAATTTTTGCTGCTAATATTGACAAGGTAAGCGCACATTTTTGTAAACATTCCTTTTATAAACTTAACTAACAACGAAATTTGTGTTATTTGAAGAAAAATAATTATATCAATTTTTATAATTATTAAACTTGAACTCCGGTTAGAATTTACCGTTAGAATAATCCAAAGTTGCTTATGAGAGCATATCATCGAGCATCATAAAAAAAAAAAAAAAAAAATTTTATATAAAAAATCGTGTTCATTAATAAACATATATTTCAAAACTTTATGTACTACGGCCAGGACGATATAAAAGTCCACAAGCAGATTGTAAGTCCGATTCAGATAGGTAAAAAGTTGAAAGAATATAAACGACTACAAATGGAGAAATTAGTAGAAGACACAATTAAACTTTTTTCGTTGCCTGATGTCATTAAGAACATCAAGCCATTCGAAGGCGACAGAAATTCGGTTTACCACTTTATTAATAACGTAGATAGTATATTAAGTTTGTGTGAAAAAATTAAAGAAAGTGAATATTATAAAATCATTATATCTGGAATTAGGAATAAAGTAGTGGGTAAAGCAAGTGACATATTACTAACCCAAAATATAAACGATAATAATTGGGAAAACATAAAACAAGCTTTGATTTTAAACTTCGCTGATAAACGCGATGAATCGACTCTAACATTTCAATTACATAATTTGGTTAGGAGTAATTTAAATCACAACGATTTGTACAATAAAATAACTGAAATAATTAGTTTACTTTCAAATCAACTTAAATTACAAAAATTAGAACAGTGCATCGTCGATGCAAAAATAAAATTATATTTGCAAATGGGTTTAACAATATTTATGGGTGGAATTAAGGAACCACTTGGACAATGGTTAAGGGCCAGAAGACCAGAAACACTGGCAGAGGCATTAGAATTTGTCAACCAAGAGGAAAATATTCAGAGAATTAAAAACCCTGTCCAACAGAGTAAGAAAAATCCTTATAATTGGCGATTTAAAAATAATGGTGATCAACCATCAACTTCTAATAACTTTTCCACAAGGAATATTCGACCGCCATCATCTCAAAATTATCCTACACGGAATAATTTTGATTCATCGTCCCAAAATTATCCTCAACAGCATAATTTTAAATCCACACCAAACAATTATCTTTCACGGAATAATTTCAATTGAAATAACTATCAAATAAAACAGGAAGTTAAAGGAGAACCGAAAAAACCTTACAAACAGGTTCACTATAATATTGAAACTCAATCAATCGATGACGAGGATTTTCAGCAGGAAGCCTCGGACAATTAAATGAAATTAACAACTATCAATCATCTAACCTACCCTTTATTATTTTAAATCTAAATAACAATCAACTAAAATTCTTAGTCGATACGGGAGCTAATAAGTCATATATTAATCCCGAATATGTCAAACAGTCTCAAATTATACCAACTAACATCGAAATAAAAAGCATATTTAAAACCACTACGATAACTCAAAAAACAATCCTAAAATTTAAAGAATTCCAAAAGCCAATAGAATTATATCTATTCAGATTTCACAAAATGTTTGACGGTTTGTTAGGCTACGAAACATTAATTGACCTAGCAGCAAACAACAATCTCAATGAGAAAATATTACAAACCCCTAATGTTAATATACCACTAAACAACAAAGTAACATCCTGTATAAAACCGTTTTACATTGAACCATTAACTAAAATATTAGTAAAAGTTCCAATTAATTTGAAACGAGGTGAATTTTATATTACACCAATAACCCTTCAACATGGTGTCCAAATTCAAGAAGGTATATATAGAACAATAGTCGCAGCACTAGTAGAAGTAATTAATTTCTCAAATAATCTAAAGGAAATCTTTTTATTCCAACCCTTATATGTCGAATCATTTAGTTCACATGAAATTAACTTTCAAACTCCTGTCAACATCGAATCTAAAAACATAAATGTTAAAGAATTTATAAACACGGAACATATGAATAGGGAAGAAAAACAACAAATTTTAAAATTATGTGAAAGCTTCGCCGATATTTTTTATAAAGACAGTGACCAACTAACTTTTTCTAACAGTATCAAACATGAAATAAACCTAAATAACGATAAACCGGTGTACATAAAACAGTACAGACACCCGGAAAATCAAAAACCCGAAATTAAAAATGAGATAGCAAAACTCTTGAATCAAGGGATCATTAGGCCTTCATTTAGTCCTTGGTCGAGTCCAATATGGATGGTACCGAAAAAACCCGATTCACAAGGCAATAAAAAATGGCGTTTAGTTATCGACTATCGCTAACTAAACAAACAAACTATAGACGATAAATACCCATTGCCAAATATAAATAATATTTTAGATACATTAGGCAAATCTATTTACTACACCACAATAGATTTAGCCGCAGGGTTCCACCAAATCGAAATTAAATCATCAGATATAAGTAAAACAGGATTTTCAATTGAAGGAGGTCATTATGAATTCGTGCGAATGCCTTTTGGCTTAAAAAATGCACCCAGTACCTTTCAGCGGGTAATGGATAACATTTTGGGCGAGCTTCAGGGAAATCACGTATTATGTTATATGGACGACATTATAGTATTTGGTACTAGTCTCCAAGAACATATAAACGATCTGAAAAAAGTATTTCAAATCTTCAACAAGCAAACCTTAAAATCCAAATAAACAAAACTCATTTTTTACAAAAAGAAATTGGATTTCTTGGACATATTATATCACAAAACGGTGTGAAACCAAATCCATCAAAAATAGAGGCTATCACTAATTTTAAACTCCCAAAAACTCAAAAGGAAATTAAGAGTTTTTTAGGTTTAATAGGGTTTTACCGCAAGTTTATCAAAGACTTCGCGAAAATAACTAAACCCCTAACAAACATGTTAAAAAAAGATAACAAAGTTATTCTCAATGAAGAATACAAAACCTGTTTCGAAATTTGTAAAAACCTGTTAACATCGGAGCCTATACTCCAATATCCCGATTTTAGCAAACGTTTTATTTTAACTACTGATGCTAGTAATGTAGCATTAGGAGC
The DNA here is from genome assembly GCA_958295665.1 of Tipula vernalis. Taxonomy (NCBI): domain Eukaryota; kingdom Metazoa; phylum Arthropoda; class Insecta; order Diptera; family Tipulidae; genus Tipula; species Tipula vernalis. The sequence goes on from OY282560.1 coordinate 39,288,459, forward strand.
AATACTGTCTCAGGGTCCAATAGGATCCGATCTTCCAATCTGCTACGCATCTAGAACATTATCTAAAATTGAATGCAATTATAGCACTATCGAAAAAGAACTACTGGGTATAGTATGGTCGGTAAAATACTTTCGTCCATATCTGTATGGCCGCAAATTTACCATAATCACTGACCACAAACCCCTAGTTTGGCTCTTTAATTGCAAAGAACCAAATTCCAAAATAGTTCGCTGGCGATTAAAGCTTGAAGAGTATGAGTATGAAATCATACACAAAAAAGGTTCGCTAAACATAAATGCTGATGCATTATCAAGGCTCGAGGAAGACGAGCAGATTAAAAAACTCAATAAGTATTTGAGCAATGACGGTTTATCATGGCCAAACACTATTGATTCAATTAAATATCCACAAGTGGATGAAACAGATATAAATCTCTTGGGTTCAGAAGAAAACCTAGAAGGGATTATACACAATTTTAACAATATAACCATTGGCAATGACGGTTTATCAGAGCCAAACGTGTTATCAAAAAGAATCTCGGAAACAGATTCAATTTTAAATGAGTTCAAAACTCAGGTCGTTTTGGAAGTCGACACCAATTACGACAAAATTAAAGAAACCTTCTTTATAAAACATTTAAAGAAAAAGCGTTTTATTTTACGAAAAAATAAATTTAGTGAAGAAGATATTATAGAAATATTCTCTAAATATTTAAATACCAAGAATTTCGCAGCAATCATGTGCAGCGATGATATATTCCAAATAATCCAAAAAGTCTTTACTGAGAAGTTTAGTGAATCAGGATTAAAAGTTGTGAGAACAAGAAAAATACGAAAAGACATAGGTGATTCAACTAAACAAGCTGAAGTCATCATAAATTGTCATAATAAAAACCATCGAGGTACAAACGAGAACTATGCTAAACTAAAACGAATATATTATTTTCCCAACATGAAAGAACTAATAAATAATTATGTTAAACAGTGTGAAACGTGTAATTTAAATAAATACGAACGGAATCCAGTAAAAGTTAAATATAAATTAACACCAACACCAAATTCTCAAATGGATATAATTCATTGTGATATATTTTCGTTGCGAAGTAAAAATTTCTTAACGATATTGGATAAATTCTCAAAATTTGCTCTTGCTTACGAAATAACTAGTCGCAAGTCAGAAGTAATAATTTCAAAATTTAAAAAATATTTTTCCCAGCACGGATACCGTCAAAACAAATTGTTATGGATAACGCAGAATTATTTAGAAATTTCATATCTATGTATGATATCGACCTTCATTTTACCACAGCTAAATCGAGCACAGGTAATAGCCCCGTAGAAAGATTCCATTCCACAATAACGGAAATAGCAAGAATCATGTTTTCACAAAATAAGAAGATACCAATCTCCGAACTTATGGACGAAACAATGTTAGCATACAATAACTCCATACATACTACCACAAACCTCACACCATTCGAACTTTACAAAGGACATCTAGAGCATATAGATTCAATCCCACAAAGTTCAGACTCGCAACCAAATGAAATCTTGGAAAATATTAGGGAAAATTACAAAGTAGTTCCAAAGATCGTAAGCGATCATAATCTCAAACAAAAAGAAAAAATAATTAATAACTTGAATAGAAATAGAGAAGATCCTAAAACTTTCGAACCGGAACAAACTATTTTTGAGCTTAATTCAACTAGGGATAAATTAGCACCCAAATACATTAAACATGAAACTATACAAGATAACAATACGAACGTTGTCACTAACAAACGAACTGTTCACAAACAGCGTATTAAAAAATAACAATTTTCAGGTTAATACCAGCGTCCATCCAACAATCGATCGAAATATTTAATATCGATGGTAACAAGGGTATCCTAGGATTAGATTTGGGACAAGCTAGAATAATCACAAATTACGTTAAATTAATTCATATTATTGAATTAGATGATTTACAAATCAGCTTAAATTCAATAAACGGTAACATCAACATGATCGAAGAAATCATGATTAATAAAAATCTCTCTACATTTAGAGTAGAAATAGTTAAAAATAGATATAAAGATTAAGAGGAAAGTTTAAAAAATATTTACCCAGCCGTTAGAACGAAAAGAGGATTATTTAATGGTTTAGGGACATTAATAAAAGGAATTTCAGGGAACATGGATCATAACGATTATCTGCAAATATAAAATGCAATAACTAAACTAGAAAATGGTAACTACGCAGTAAACTCAATTTATAATAACCAAATTAAAATTAATGAATTAATGACCAACAGATTCGACAATTTAACTAACCATATTAACGATATAACGTCTAGAATCGAAGCAGAATTAGAAATCGATAGAAAATCCACAGTAATCAATTGGCAATACGCATTAATTCATGAATACTTCTATAAAATTGACAATAGCTTGAATATATTAAAAAACCAAATAGACAATGTACACGAAATCTTAACATTCGCGAAAATTCGTATAATTTCACGGCATATATTAAATAAAGATGAATTGTCGTATATTCATGAACACTTCATTAAAAATAACGTAAACATTGCTTCTGATGAAGAAATCTACGAGCTGCTCGAATTGAAAGCATATTATAATGGAACGAATATAATTATGGCGATCCAAATACCACAATTCTACAATGATACACTAACATATTACCATATAAAACCAATTCCTATCAATAACACTGAATTAATTCCAATATCAACAAACTCAATAATCCTAAATCCTAAAGTTTACATGATGTTGTTCAAACCTTGTTCAATCATCGAGAATGTATATTATTGTCAAAAAGAGCAAATACATAGCATTACAAATAGCTGCATACCAAACATTCTTTTACATCAAAATGCAAACTGTACTACAATACCATATGACGAAGCAGATGATATCGATTACCTAGAAGACGAATTTCTTTACGTATCATCCAATAAAGGAACTAATTTCTACTCAACTTGCAACCAGCCAAACGCAACCATCAAAGGGAAAAAACTGTTACACTTTAAAAATTGCTCAATAACCATCAATAATGTGCAATACAATAACGCACATAAAATCAGGTTCACTAAAGTATTCGTTATCCAACCATTTGATAATGTCAACCTAACAACAAACATGGAGTACACTATAAATCTACCCCGCTTAGCAAATCAAACTACGAAAAATTTGGAATCTATTGACTCACTATTAATACACCAAAATCAATATAAAACTAATGATTTTATAATTTCAGGATCAACATTAATCATATTATCCTGTATAGTCCTAGCAAAACATGCAGATCAAGCATTCATGATGCATTCATCAAGCAAAACATGCAGATCAATATCAATAAAAATGTGACGTCGAGGACGACGCCAATCTCAGCAGGGAGGAGTTATGTAATGTCAATAACCCACAGAGTATCAGAACCTCATCCATCAATAGTGTATAAACGGAAATGCATAATTAACATTAAACACAAAATTGTAACTCAATAAATAAAAATGCATAATTAGCGAGATAAGAAAATATAATTTAATATTAATACAAATGCATAATTAACAAAATACAAAATGTGTAAAACTAAACATCATAGTTTAGTTCAGTTCGGTTTTGCTCTTCAAATAATAAACAAATAAAAGTTTTGTCAAACTAATTTAAATATTTTGTTTTAATTCTGTTTTTCCTGGGAAACGCTCACCGCTATCCTAAAAATATCGTTATAGAGGGTCACGCTACCACATAACTGAATATCAAGGCAATTGTGTGTCTTATCATTCTTGATAATTTTCTTAATTAATCAGCGAACGGGCAGATGGAACTGGTTAAAAAGTTACAGTAGTGTGACAATTGTCTTAAGGCAATTTCAGATTTTAGAGCTTGGCCAGAATAAATAACAATACGTTATTTTAGGTTATTTCGACAAACCGGTGACATATTACAAATGTCAGAGTTGAATGCCTATCATTCTGTACAGCAAAAAAACACAAAAATCATTTTGTCCACCACGATCGTATTTATCATTTAACATTCCGTGGTGGATAAATTTAAGGGCACAGATTAAATGAGCACGCAACGAGACCAAATTCAAATCAAGAATCAAAATTCTGAAATTTTTTGAATGACCATCACAACGCGTTGCAATATAAGACTAATGAGTGTTGCAAATTTCTCATTTTAGTTGTATCATGGGAGTAAAGTGAACTAAATTATTATCCGAGCGGGAAAATCTTGTTAATCGATTCAACTTCTATTTTGTCATTCGAAGAAATTTCATTGATGTCCTGGGTTTTGTTGTTGGAGAAATGTAACTTGAAAGCGATTATAGATATCTGGAAAATGTACCGAATGATAGAGGTAAAGTCGGATGACAAGAATCTCAAATGAATATCGTCCGATGAAAAACGGAACCAATACGAGCCATAAACAAAGTCCCATACTTTAGGGTTTAAGACAGCTGCAATAATTCCATTTTGCCCCATTATAGAACGTTAATGGATATTCCCATTTAAACAAAAAAAAAAAAAAGAAGGTTAAAACAGAACAGGCAAAAACTTATTGTTAAACCCTAACCAAGAATAATTTTACGGTGTAAGATACTGGTAGCAATAAACAAATTAATAAGGAATTACCCCTAAAGATAGGGCAAACAAAATATTTTTTATCCCTACAATGAATCATCATTTTTATGACTTCAATCAATGTAGTGGATCATCCATACCTCTTCGTGTCTTATAAAGATTTTGATGAAATGTACCAGTTGTTGAACGGACGAGAATATTTTTTGTATGATGCATTGGGTATTGAAATCACATTGCCATCAAAATTTTAATGTGTATATCATGTGAGCTCAAATCTCAATAACGTGTTGAATTTTACTCAATATCTTACAAACAGTTGACAGAGCTAAATCCATTTTTATTTATTTATTTACAATAACAATAATCTACAGGATTAGTTCCCTATAGTTAGAACGTCGGAAATCAGAAAACAATAAAGATCTAGTTCTAAGTTGTCTTACAGGGGCATACAGATTTAAACGCGAAAGTATAAAAGGGCGATCAATTCTAGCATATAAAACATCTGCTGTAAATAAAGCTACAGCAAAACAATGTCTGGTCGCCAAGGACTCAAGTTTCATAACAATACATCTTAAATTGTAACTTGGCATATTAATTAAGTTTTCCAAATACATAAGCCTTCTATAATTATTAAAAAGATTAAATTTAAGAAACATTAGCCGTGTGAATTTTTTTTTAAATTTTTTCTATTCGTTCAATGTGCGTCGAATAGTAAGGAGCCCATACAACTATGGCATATTCTAAGTTAGAACGAACTAATGATGAATATAAAATCTGAAGAGTCTTCTGATCCTTAAACTTTTTAGAAAGACGTTGTATTAACCCCAACAAAGAAGACAAAATTTAGAGTCAAATTTCACTCCCAAGTCTTTAATTTGGGTAACCCGATTCAATATTTCATTATTAATATAATAATCATAACTTATTTGCGATTTTTTTTTGGAGAAAGACATAACCGAACATTTTTTAATATTCAAATCTAAATGATTCAGACAACACTAATTAAATAATGAATAAATGTCGGATGGTAATTAAGCAGCATCAGAAGCATCAGAAATTTGACGGAATAGTTTAAGATCGTCGGCATACATTTGTCCTTTTGAGTAATATAACATGTCCAGCAAATCGTTTACAAATATCAAAAATAATTGAGGACTTAGGTGTGAGCCCTGAGGCACTCGCGAAAGAACGTTTATTAAATTCGACTTAATACCCTTCAAATTAACATATTGGGTACGGCCAGTTAAATACGATTCCATCCAAGCAGCGAATTTTCGAGAAAATTCAAAATTATTTAGTTATTTTAAGGTGATTTGATGCTGAACTGAGTCAAACGCTTTTGTGAGGTCAGTATAGACAACATCCAGTTGACTATAAGAGTCAAATGCATCAATAGTTTCCCGTTGAAACTCAACGAGATTAGTTGTAGTTGATCTGCCTTTGAAAAAACCATGCTGACTAATTGATAATCTATTCTTAATGTTAAAAAAAAATATATTTGGACAAAATCGCCTCAAAGAGCTTAGGAATTGCTGACAAAATTGAAATGCCTCTGTAATTGGCTACATTAGAACGATCACCTGATTTATAGATGGGAGTTATTGAGGATGTTTTCCATCTCACTGGAAAAACTGAAGAATTTAAAGATTTCTCAAATAATAATTTCAAAGGATACCAAAGTTTAAACTTAAATAATTTCAAAATTGAGGAAGATATACCATCCGGACCACAGCTATTCTTAAAGGCATCCAGTTGATCCATAATATCAGTCTCTGAAACCTTCAAAACGTCAAATTGAACCGAAGGATTTACTAATTCTTCATTTAAACCTGAGCTACCGTTGCAACAATTCACGGGTCTATATGTACTCTGAAAAAACTTCTAAAATACTCAACAATTTCGTTGGGATCAAAACTGTTGTCTTGCTCAAAATACATAGTCATCGGAAACTCAGACGAATTCCGTTTCGAATTAACAAATTTCCAAAATAATTTTGGATCCTTACTTATTCTAAATTCAATAACCCTAATATACTCATTATAAGCCTCACTATTTTTATTCAAAAAAAGTTTCTGCGATTCCACATTTTTAGTTTTATTATACAAAGAAGGATTTCTCATAAATTTTACTCGACATTTATTTTTACGATTGCGTAACTTAATCAATTCTTTGGTGAAATGAGGTGGATAATTCGCCACTGACTTCATACTTTTATTAGGAATAAATTCATTGAAACCTTCGATTAAAATTTCATAAAATTTATCAACATTAAGGTAGTCTTGGCGTATGTGGTGGGGGGGGGGGGGCAAAGTCGAATGAATTTCATCGGCTCCGCAACCTATCACAGCACCCACTTTCTGTCCATTGTGCTGGTCATGTGTTAGGCGGAGGTAGGGGGGTGGGTGGTCATGGATGTATGTATATTACATACCCAGGAGTGACTCGCAAGGGCATGTACGACCTCCACGTGGTGAATACTGGTAACCAGGAATTTTCCTGGGCTAATGTACAGCGCTGAAGAAGTAAACCTTACACAAACCCCCAAGTCACGGTGGAACAGCATATGCCAAGGAATGAATGGTAAGTGGGTAAACTAATCTCTAATATGCGGACTCTGGATACCAGGCGACCTCCAGTTTTAATCAGCCTTACCCTCGTATACAGATCTCTGCGAGGGTGGACCATATAACTCTCCGAAACTCGTAGGAACATATGAAAAAATTAAAAATAAAAGAAAAAGAGACAGGCACTCTCAAAAAGCCAACAGGTATCACGGTTGGTGACTCAAACCTGAAAGGTGAAGTCAACAACGTAGAAACAAGAAGAGTTTTGAAGGCTGTGGTGCCGTGTACCAGCGGAAGCCGAGGGCCTGCCGTAGTAAAAGGGAGCTCGGACCGTAAAGGGCAAGCTACCTTCACAGTAGGTTCTTCGGTAAACGCGGCCTTGGCACTTATGCCGGAGACTGGCGCGAAAGTTATCCCTGAGGCTAAGCGATGGTACAGGAACCGACGCGCGGCACGGAGGATTTTTGATAGGCTGGCGGCCACCCCTGAGGGGCTGCTAACGCATGAACCAAGGGAATCTCTGGCATGGGCAAAGGTTACCTTCTTAGGCAACAATTCGGGGAGGGTACCGGCGGAGTTGAAAAGACGACAGCGGTCCCAAGACGAAGTGGAGGCTTACGAGAGTAAGCGGCCGAGATTGCAGGTAGCCCAGGGTGATGCTGGGACGCACGGGTCAAGACTGTTCAGTGACGTCCTTAAAGAGCATCCAGGGATACTAGCCGTCATTGATAGGAGTCAAGAAGATGGGAGTATCACTCTTGATAAATGGAAGCTAGTTCATAACGCACTAAACACCGTTTTTCTAACGGTCTTCGGAGAAAATCCGGGGCCTCCTTCATCTTGTAGGGATGCCGGATGGCACCAGGGGCGCGTTAAGTTAACGGCGTGCGCGGAACAGAGATCGGCAGACCTTTATCGTCTGGCCGCAGCTAGAGTAGGAGAAGTGTGGCGAGGCGCGAAGCTGGCAGTGGTTAGCAGGGACGAAATCCCGAGCAGACCAAGGGCGCGCGTCTGGCTGCCAATCGAGCCATCCTGTCCGGATGAAATTATGCGTATAATTCGGGCCAGTAACGTGGATATTCCGACGGATAATTGGAAGATCGTGAAACAAGAGGAGGCGAAGGGAGGGTCTAGGTTATCCATTTTAGTGGTAAACAAGGAGTCCCTAGCCCCTCTAGCTAAAACTAAAGGGGTAATCGACTTCGGTTTCGGGTCGATTACCCTTAAGGTGTTTAAAAAGCATGAGGCCGAATCAATGGCGGAAGACCTACCAGGGAAAGAGCAGGGAGAGGGTGGTGGCACAAAGGACGTTGGGAACTCTGTGATGGAGCGACTGACGGCCATGGGTAGTCGTCTATGCCTGGACTCAAACGAGGAGGATCGGGTCGAGTCGATGGAGCAGGAGGGTGGCATAGAGGCCCAGCACCTAGTACCAGAGGGGAGCGTCAGAAGTGATGATGTCCCCCTGGGACCGGGAGATTAAACCCTGCCGCGACAGTGGAGGGAATATGATGAAAGGTAAGTCGATCGGTGCATGCTGAGCGCGGTTAAGATTAATCTTTACTATCCTAAGGCTGCCTCGGCAGCCTTGATCCTCAGACTGACCAAATTGGATGAGGACATAATCCTGGTTCAAGAACCCTGGATTAGTAAAAACAAGATCTGTGGCCTCGGTTTAAAAGGATATACGATTATATACACTTTTAAGTCCGATAAGATCAGATCTTGCATTCTAGCTAAAAATAACTTGAGTATTTTTCTTCTTCCACAATATAGTAGTTGAGACGTAACGGCAGTCGGCCGGGAGACGGGAGGCTGCTTACTATGGCTGATTTCAGCCTACATGGACCGAGAGAAAAATGTTCCGCCGGATAACCTTGGGGAACTGATACTCGAAGCGGAACAGGAAAGGATCGGAGTATTACTGGGTTGTGATGCAAATGCGCACCATACAATCTGGGATAGCACTAACATCAATGAAAGGGGTGACTATTTATTTGATAACTTATTGGGTGTTAACCTTGCAGTGTGTAATCTGGGGCAAGAGCCCACTTTTATTATTAGTAACAGGCAGGAGGTACTGGACGTTACCTTTGCTTCGGACTTCATGACACATATGGTCAAAAAATGGCGAGTTGCGAAGGAGCACTCCTTCTCGGACCATCGGTACGTGACGTTTAATATTGACATTCACCCTGTTACCCGGAAATCCTTCAGGAATCCTAAAAGGACTAACTGGAACAAATACGGGCAAGTGTTAGTAGGACTCTTACCGACCGATGTGCCGAGGCAACCAGCCACCAAGAAGGAGCTGGATTTACTGGTGAAGTAAATCACAAGCGCCTGTAACTTGTCCTTGGACACTGCGTGCCCCCGGAGAATACCTAAAGGGAAGCAGAAACCGGTATGGTGGTCCAGGGAGCTGAGAATATTACGTTCAGGGTGTAGGAAAGCATTCAATAGAGCAAAGGGCTCTAGGGAAGCTCAGGATGGGGACTCCTATAAGGAGCACCTTAAAAAGTATAAAAAGGAAATAAGGAGGGCGCGGAGGAGGTCTTGGAGGCTATTCTGTGAAAAAATGGAAGGGGATTCGGAGACTTTGCGCCTCAGAAAAATCTTGTCTAAGAGTCCAACGAGCACTAGTTACTTAATCAAACCTGATGGGCTGGGGACAACGTCTACTGAGGAATCACTGGCGCTTCTGCTGGATACCCATTTCCCAGGTAGTGTGGATGTGTCAACGGAGCTTGGCGGGGAGTGGGAAGGAGTATCGTCGGGGTACCCGGAGGAAATCGTGTGCAAGAACCGGATCCTATGCGCACTAAACGGCTTTAAACCATTTAAATCGGCTGGCCCGGACGGTATCATCCCAGCTGAGCTGTAAAAACACTCGTCGATCATTTCCCATGGCTGAAGGTGATTTTCAGGGGGTGTCTAAAATTGAATTATATTCCTAGGAAATGGACGAAGGTCAGGGTGATTTTTATCCCGAAAACAGGAAAGAATTTACAGACCTACCCAAAGGACCTAAGACCGATAACTCTATCATCCTTTCTGTTGAAAACATTGGAAAGATTGATCGACGTGTACATTCGTACAAAAATAAATCCCAGTAGGTGGGCGACTTCTCAACATGCGTACTGGAAAGGGAGATCTGTGGACACGGCTCTGCATTCCCTGGTGCGAACAATTGAGAAATCAATTCACTCAAAAGATTACTGTATGGTAGCCTTCCTCGATATAGAGGGCTCCTTTAACAATGTCAGGACGGAGGCAGTTCGGGAAGGACTGTCTTTCTTAGGTGTTGACGACCCCTAAGGGAGATTAATGAATCAGATGCTAGAAGGCAGGATTATTAATGCGGATATGGGGGAAACCACCATTTGGGGGCGAGTAGTTAGAGGAACTCCGCAAGGTGGTGTCCTATCACCTCTTCTCTGGAACATAGTTATCAATGGATTACTTTTGGAACTGGAGAGGAAGGGAATAGGAGTGATAGCGTATGCAGATGACGTGGCGATCGCGATTTGGGTAAGTACCTAGGCACGATTAAGGAGGTCATGCAACACGCGCTCGTAATCATTTTAAAGTGGGCCAGCAAATGTGGGCTGGGTATAAATCCATCCAAAACAGAGCTGGTACTCTTCACCAAGAAATATAAAATTCCGGTAGTCGCCCCTCCTACCTTTAATGGAACGCCGCTGGCCTTTACTGATAAGGCACGATTTCTGGGCATAACCTTGGATAGTAGGCTAAATTGGATGCCCAATATGTTATAAAGGGTAAAGAAGTCTACCATGGCTCTGTACTGGTGTAGGAACGCCGTCGGAAGGAGATGGGGTCTAAAACCAGAGCTGGTACACTGGCTTTTCACTGCTGTAGTCAGACCGATTCTGATGTACGGGGTGAGTGTGTGGTGGCCAGCACTAGACAAGAAAACTTATAAGAATAAGATAGAGAAGGTGCAGAGAACGGCCTGCTTGTTTATAAGCGGGGCACTGAGGACAACCCCTACACGTGCTCTGGAGGCTATGTTCTACCTTTTTCCTGTCGACATCTTTGGTAAGCAGAGAGCGGCAACTACGGCTGCACGACTCTTTGCCGTGGGTGAGTGGAAATGTCTTCAGACGGGCTACTCGACGATTGGCAGGTCGCTAAAGGCAGATGTGGTGAATAGTGACTACACAACACCGGTTGTTTGCTTTGAAATGGGTTTTCCGACTCTTCTCCCCTTAAGGTAATCATGCGGGAACAGGTCAATAGCAGAAACTGGTCGTATTCAATTTTACACTGACGGCTCCAAGCTAGACGGCAAAGTTGGAGCAGGAGTCTTTTGTGACAAATTAAATGTGAATTTATCCGTTCGTCTTCCTGATCACTGCAGTGTGTACCAGGCGGAGGTGGTAGCGATTGAGGAAGCGCTGACTTGGTTGAGGTCGGCACAGAAGCAGTGGACTAACACCATAACATGCAAGTCTAGCCAAAACTGGACTTGGAGCGCTCCAAGACGCTACTATCCCTACGCAGACCTTACTTAGGTATAGTCGTAATGGTACTCACAGGACACTGCCTCATTGGGGAGCATGCGAGGAGGCTTGGGTCAATGACAAATGACTTCTGTAGAAGCTGCATGGATGAGGAGGAGGAAGAGACTCTGAGCCACTTTCTCTGCTCATGCCTGGCGCTAGCTTACAGAAGGCACAAATATCTGGGCAAGTATAGTTTGGACGGCTTTATGGATCTCATGAACTGCAATGTGCGAGATATCTTACGCTACGTAAATAGCTCAAATTGGTTCCAGTGAAGGTGGAAGGGGAGTAGGATCCCTCGGTATCACAACGGATCGTCATCGGTCTAAGTGTGCGTTTTGACAGCCGCTCTAACCTAACCTAACCTAACCTATCAACATTAATATTATTCTACATCATTGAAAATCAAGGACCAATCTAGGTTTGCTAAGAACTTACTCAGACCGGAAACATTGCCATTTCTAAAATCATAAAATGAAATTTCTCCAGAGATACGAGTATCAGAAACAGAATAACTTTTAAATGAAATCTCTATAGCTTTATGAACAACACTACTATCCACGAATGGTATACAACACTCCGTTACAAAAATATTATCTTGAAAATTTGAAAAACTAAAACCAGATACCTATTTCTATCATTTGTTACCCCATTAATTTGATTCAACCCACAAATAGACAAATAGAGTCCACAAAATATTGATCAACCACTGAAGTTACGTTAGTTGGTAATAAAAAACCATACTCATCATCAGGAACCCAGTGAATATTTGGTAGGTTAAAATCACCAATAATAATAAAGCTTGTTCTATCATTATCAAATTTACTCATTAAATTAGAAATAAACTCAATAAAAAACGTATAAACCTCCAGAGAACTATTCCATGAAATGTCATGAACTAATAATAGTTAATCGATCGATCAAAATAATTAATGATAAAATATTTTGCATTTTATTCTTAATCGATTATTTTATCACTGTATGGCGTTTGGTGACTTCTGCGCATAAGAGCGACGTCAATTTTGGGTAATTATTGGTTAGCATGCGTAGCTGGGAGTGTAGCATTTGGAACACTGTATTCTCGTGTTTGTTCTACAATCGTTTAACGTTTAATAATAATGATCGAACTGGTAAATTTAATTTTACGATCAAGTGATCGATGTCCTACGATCATAATTCCTGCCGCTTAGAACCACTGTGTAGCAAACATAGTGAAAATTCCGGCTGACCCCAAGTATTCTGGATTATGCCTGATGGCTGTTGTGAAAAGAAAAGACGTGTATATTTGAAACCAGGTTTACAAAGAACTCGCCCCACTGCCAAGTAAGTCATTTGCGTAAAAGTGTAGCTTTAAGATGCTAGCAGCTTCGGTTGGTCTCTCTTTATTTTCTTTTGTAATGCTATAGTGTCATATTATATTTCCATTAGTAAGCTATATGATTGTATTTGTTCTAATGGTTGGGCCCTCCATATTGTTATTTGGAAATTAGAAACAGACTTGTCGAAAACGAGCGATTCTAACAGTAATGTGTCGTTTAACGAAAAGCCTGATGATTATTTTTTAAAATGTCGCTTTCACGAACCAATTTCAACTGCCAGAGTGATATGTAATGTCGTGATTGTTATTAAATGAAACTGTGTATGGACTAGACTGAAGTAAGCCAATCAATTGTGATTTTTATAGGATTGTGTAAATCGAAAAACATATCAACACCGAATAATACTTCCATTCTTTGGCTTTGCAAAAATAGGGATAGAAGTCGATTCAAAATGAGCACTGATGGCAGTTTAGGCAAAATAAATATTTTTTATTTCGATGTACTGAGTTTCAGTCATCAGAATGTTTACTTTGAACACTCTGTACAAATCTGTCAATAATCATTGGTCAGTAATATACATGAAAGAAATTCAAAATATTAATTTTGACAATTTCGACTATTCTGGCACAAGGAACCACTTACAAAGCGAAGTCTTTTAACAAATTTTGAAATTCGAAATTTACCCCCGTTTTCAGTAAACTATACTTTACTATTTTTAAAATAACTATTACCTGGATATATAAAATAATATTATGTGTCGATATGCATCTACAATTTAACGTTTACTCCCTTTTTATTTTATTAGTCTAATTAGGGTAATTTATGAAGCTAGCTAACGGAAATTTTACGTACAGGTAGTAAAATAAAAATTAAAAAAATCTTATAAAAGGATAACCGTTGGATGTATGGTGAGTTATTCGTTTGTAAACTATATTACAGTGTTGTATCGAGCCCAATTAAATTTGTTCCTAAGTAGTGTAAAATTAAAAAATTTAAAATGGCAACAGAACCTGATTTATTTCCAAAAATCGAATTAAACGAAAACCCTGATTTAACGATGGCCGAAATAACAGCAACACTCTTCAACAATGAATTTTTATCTGATGTGCAATTTAGTATTGATGGCAAAATATTGTTTGCACATTCGTTAGAGCTGATGAAACGAAGTGTCGTGTTCCAAAATCAAATGCAGGCAAACATGGGTGAAAATAAGTTGATACCTATTGAAGATACGTGCTATGCTGTTTTTTATCAATTTCTACGCTTCATATATACCGACGATTGTTCCATTGATGAGAGCAATACTGTTGAATTAATTAAATTGGCGAGAAAATACAAAGTGTATAAACTAGAGACTAAAGTGATCAACGAAACGGATGCAACATTAAAATTATTTGAGTATTGTGTCTTGGAGAAATACGATATGGCCTATCATATGACACGTACGAAATTGGCCGCAGATCCATGCCTTTTTAAAAACAAACTAATCAATGTTGATTCCAGTGTTGTAGAGGAGATCCTGAAATTTGATTATTTGGATAATCTTCAAGAGACTGAATTATTTGAGTTATTGATGTTGTGGATAAATAAATCGTGTGAAACAAATCAAATCCCGCTGACACAACGTCGATCTCATTTTGATAAATTTATTCGATTGATCCGGTTTCCAGCCATGACCGCACAAGAATTTAGTACCTGTGTTCAAAAACATAAGGATTTGTTAACAAATGAGGACATATCAACAATCTTCAAGCAACTTTCGTTTGGTGCCGACTCTGAAGCTACAATATGGTGTTCTAAGCGGCGGTTGCGCTTAAACGAAATTTATGAAGAATACGATACTATGGATGCAAGGTCCCAATTTATCGCGGAAGCAAGTTTCTCTGTATCAAGGATTACAACATTGAATGGATTACTTGTTGCAAGTACCGCGAGTGGAAGAAGGTATAGTGGTTCAGTCCGAGTTAGTAATAATACCGATGCCGATGTAAAAACCTTCAAGTTCACTAAAGCTAGCAACTCGTTTCAGTTAGTCAATTTTGGTGAATGTATCACATTGAAACCTAATATCGAATTTAAGGTGATGCTGTGTTTCGAATTCGATAAAAGAAATTTAAAAAAGTTTCGACGTCCTTCTCAAGCTGTCATTTTAAGTGGCCCACCGGATGTCATTCAAAATTTGGTCGCAATGAGCCAAATTCTTGCAATTATTTATAAATCAGAAACAAATTGAATTTACTTAATGAACAATGTTTTAAATAAATAAATTGCTTTTAAAACTGATTAAAACATATATTTAATAAAATGTTTATTGCTCGATTGGTAAACTAGGCTAAGAATTTATGTTAGTCCTAATAAAAAAATAATTTGAATCCTCCAATGTTGGTTTTTTAATGGTCGTTTTACTGAAGATGATCTTGTAAAGTTTTTGAGTTGGTTAAATATGGAATAAATCACAAAAAAGTTCGCTGGCTTGTTGATATATCTATTTGGCGTTGGAGTTTGTGGATCATTGTCAACTAAGAAACAAACTTCGTATATAATTATGAGTTGCGCGAGGTTTTTTATGACTAACCGAATAGAAAAATTTCGAATTGGTACTCAATTCAGTTTGCTTAGGCGAGTTGAGTATGATGTTGCTCAAGGATTTCTACTTGGACCGTTGCTGTTAGTTTTTTTAATTATATTAATTCGATGTATGTATTCTCATGCGTTTCTTGTTAACAGTAAAATAGCATTGTTCAATGCTGTACATTTTGTAAGGTTTAGTGAAAATAAGGAAAGTGTTTGATGCACACCGTTTAAGTAATAAAACCAAAATAATGTCGTTTACAGCCCTATTCCCATAGTCGCATCACTTCATGTGATGTGATAACGATCCCATCACTTCAAGTATTGGTATTATCTTAGTCGCTTCATATGATGTGATACGACAAATGACAGAAAGTATACATATCAGGCAGCAATAAAAATATTCTTGCAACTGACGTAATATTTGACATTTTTGTAAATCTATCACTAACAAATTTCAGGTGATAAATATATCACTTCATTCAAGTGATGTTTAACTTTTTATACGACTTGGCGAATGTGACTTCAAGTGATAGTTATCACACCAAACGATAAACGTTGCTTAAATCGACTAAGAGAATACCAAAACTAAAGTGATGTGATAGTTATCACATCACATGAAGTGATGCGACTATGGAAATAGGGCTATTAGTCTTACGTGGCATAAATTTTGATATATTATTCCATAAATTATGGGGCCTATTATGAATTTTTTCGATTTCGGATTTTTACGATATCGAAAAAATCGCCCTATTTTGAAACAAGAAAGGAAATTCGCAGCGGATTTTTTCGAACGCAAATGGCAAAATTCGACTGATATTATGGTTCTCACCTCACCGACGAGTCGCCGTGATTCGAAAAGTCGAGTGAGTTCAATTTTGGTATTATGGTTCTAACATTTATTTTGGTTAAAGTTGTGTAAGGCTGATGTTTTTGGTTTTGTTAATTATGACCATTTCCATGTTTACATCACACCAGAAATCCTATTTTAGAAAACCCAAGATTTCTATATATATTTCGCACCATTGCGATTGTGTAATTTCGTGCCTGCAATTAGAAAATTTGTGCATAGTGTACTTTAGGAAACAGGATGGAATTTCTCACGTGATTATCACACCAGAAATCTCATACATTCCGTTTACCTAATAAAATGTATTTTTCGGTGTATGATAATTGTTCAAAATTGTGTGTTACTAAACTTATCTTGACAAAAAAATTATATTGGCGAGAATCGGCCATAGAACATCCACAATTGATCAAAATCACGATTTTTCGAAAAAGTTATATGGGCGATTTCCAGAAACCCCACCTTTTATTAACAATCGAAGTAAAACAAAATTTAGTTAATATTCTGGCCAAGATTCACATTTGTGCATATTACACATTAGCTAGAATCGGCCATAGAACATCCACAATTGATGAATATCAGGATTTTTCGAATTTGTTATATGGGCAATTTCCAGAAATCCCACCGTTTATTAACATTCGAATTAAAACAAAGTGTACTTAATATTCTGGCCAAGATTCCTATTTGTGTATATTACACTTTAGCCAGAATCAACCATAGAACATCCACAATTGATCAAAATTGTGGTTTTTCGAAAAGGTTATATGGGCAATTTTCAGAAATCTCACCTTTTATTAACAATCGAATTAAAACAAAGTATAGTTAATATTCTGGAACAGGTTAACATTTGTGCATATTACACATTAGCCAGAATCGGCCATAGAAGAGCCACAATTGATCAAAATCCCGGTTTTTCGAAAAGGTTATATCGGGGATTTCCAGAAATTCCACCTTTTATTAACAATCGAAGTAAAACAAAATGTAGTTAATATTCTGGCCAAGATTCACATTTGTGCATATTACACTTTAGCTAGAATCGGCCATAGAACATCCACAATTTATGAAAATCAGGATTTTTCGAACGGGTTATATGGGCGATTTCCAGAAATCCCACTGTTTAGTAAGATTCAAATTAAAACAAAATGTACTTAATATTCGGGCCAAGATTCACATTTGTGCATATTATACTTTAGCCAGAATCGGCCATAGAACAGCCACAATTGATCAAAATCGCGATTTTTCGAAAAGGTTATATGGGGGATTTCCAGAAATCCCACATTTTAATTACATTCAAATTAAAACAAAATGTAGTTAATATTCTGGCCAAGATTCACATTTGTGCATATTACACTTTAGCCAGAATCGGCCATAGAACATCCACAATTGATCAAAATCGGGAATTTTCAAATAGGGTTTATATGATCGATTTCCAGAAATCCCACCTTTTAATAACATTCGAATTAAAACCAAGTGTAATTATTATTCGGGCCATGATTCACATTTGTGCATATTACACTTTAGCCAGAATGGGCCCTAGAACATTCACAACTGACCAAAATCGCGGTTTTTCGAAAAAGTTATGTGGGCGATTTCCAGAAATCCCACCGTTTATTAACAATCGAATTAAAACAAAATGTAGTAAATATTCTGGCCAAGATTCACATTTGTGCATATTACACTTTAGCTAGAATCGGCCATAGAACATCCACAATTGATGAAAATCAGGATTTTTCGAACTGGTTATATGGGCGATTTCCAGAAATCATACTGTTTAGTAACATTCAAATTATAATAAAATGAAGTTAATACTCTGGCTAAGAATCACATTTGTGCATATTACACTTTAGCCAGAATCGGCCATAGAACAGCCACAACCGATCAAAATCGCGATTTTTCGAACTGGTTATATGGGCGATTTCCAGAAATCATACTGTTTAGTAACATTCAAATTAAAACAAAATGAAGTTAATATTCTGGCTAAGATTTACATTTGTGCATATTACACTTTAGCCAGAATCGGCCATAGAACATCCACAATTGATCAAAATCGGGAATTTTCAAATAGGGTTTATATGATCGATTTCCAGAAATCCCACCTTTTAATAACATTCGAATTAAAACCCAGTGTAGTTATTATTCGGGCCAAGATTCACATTTGTGCATATTACACTTTGGCCAGAATGGGCCCTAGAACATTCACAACTGATCAAAATCGCGGTTTTTCGAAAAAGTTATATGGGCGATTTTTAGAAATCTCACCTTTTATTAACGTTCGAATTAAATCAAAGTGTAGTTAATATTCTGGCTAAGATTCACATTTGTGCATATTCTTTAGCCAGTATCGGCCATAGAACATCCACAATTGATCCAATTCATCCAAACCACGATTTTGATTAATTGTGGATGTTCTACGGCCGATTCTGGCCAATATAAACTATTTTCAAGGTTAGTTTAGTAACGAGCAATTTTGCACAATCATCATACACCGAAAAACATGTTTTATTAGATAAACGGAATAAATGGGATTTCTGGTGTGATAATCACGTGAGAAATCCCATCCTGTTTCCGAAAGTACACTAGGCACAAATTTTCTAATTACAGGCATAAAAGTGCACAATCTTAATGGTACGAAATATATAGTTATGGTCCCACATAATAAATCGTCAGATAATATTCCCACACAAAAGGTGTAAGCTGATGACAGTGTAGACAACAAAGTCGTTGTAAACATAGAATGAAAAACTAAACCATCAAACATGCAATTCATCAATAAACACGATTGAACATGTTTGAAGAATTACAACGATCAACAAATTTTGTCTATTTTAAAAAAGTGTAATATTAAGTTAGTTCGATATTAGTTTTTAAACCAAAAACATGTAAAACAAATTTATTATAAATAAAAGAAAAGAAAATTAAATGAAAAATAATTTTTTTTATTATCATTCTCCGAATGAATTTATAATTTGCGCAGCCGTGCGGTTTAGTGAAATTATATAAAGTGCAAAGACTAAGTGAATAAAAACTGTGTCATAAGTGAATCGGTCCTAAAGGTAATAAAAGTGTTTTATCATTGAAAATGTTTTACGGACCGCTATCTATACATATATTTTGGTCACGAAAAAGCATTACGTTTTTATATAAAAATAATATTTTTTTGTTTTGTTAGTTTGCTTGCTACGTATTATGCCGCATACTCGAAAAAAAAAATAAGTAAGCGGTAAATAAAAATGTTGTTTTTGTTTTGTGTAAAATTTGTTTAAATATAAAAAGAATATTTTGTTTTGTTAGTTTGTATAAGATCTTGCTACGTATTACAAGTAAATAAAAATTAAAAAAAAACGATTTGAATTAAAAAGTTAATTGTTTATAAAATAAAGATTAGTTCGAGATGGCTCCTCTTACTTCCGCCCAACGACAAGCCAATTATCGTAAGCGAAAGCGTGAGCAGTTAAATGTTTCTATTGGTTCCAGTTCTGCTTCTACAGCGGCAGAGCGTCAAGCGGCTTGTAGAAAACGGAAACGAGAGCAAACTATTACGATTAATTTAGAATCTAAATGGAATATGGAGTTTAAAAAGAGATTTGCAGATAATGGTTTCGGTTTCGTGTGCAATGTATGCGATCACTCATCATCATCATTTGTGGTACAAAAATGATTTATCACGCATTTCATCTAAATGCTATGCCTTAATTCAGAAAGAATTTCCTTTACAGTGTGTAAAGAATATGATGGCGTGTAGTACATGTAAATCATCGATTGATAAGCATAAAATTCCACAATTATCGAGTTCCAATGGATTTAAATATCCTAAATATCCAAATCATCTATCGGATTTGGGTGTAATTGCTGAACGGCTTGTATCACCTAGACTACCTTTCATGCAAATTAGACGTTAACGGTATCAACAGGGCACCTATAAAATTATCGGACAAGGGATAAATGTTCCTGTTGATGTAAATATATGGTGAATATGCTTCCTAGAGCATTAGATGATGATTTTACTATTAATGTAAGTATAAAGCGACATCTTCTACATAAATCTTCCTACATCGAAGGATTTGTAAAAAAAGACACGGTTAAAAAATGGTTAAATTACCTTATTAATAAACCGTTGTACGTGCATCACAATATACAGATTGATGAAAACTTTTTTTTACAATCAATTGCATCTAAGGACGTCGATGTATTAGAACCATTGGAATTTGATGATGCTCAAGAAAATTTATTAGGACAACAGCATACTTTATTTTGAAGTGAAGATAAATATTTAAATTTGGCTCCAGGCCAAAAAGAAAAGCCATTAAGTCTATTGTATGATCAATATGCTGAAGAGTTATCATTTCCTAAAATTAATTTGGGATATCTTCGTGTCTTTAAATCAGATGTGAATGTTACACCTTTCATGATGGCCACATCTGAAATTCGACGACGAGATCGTCGTGGTGTAACCCCACACCATATATTATACATGGCAATGAAGATTTTGCGAATTCGTCTGAGTGAAGGATTGTATTTAGCTTTTCGAGCCTCTGATATGGAACATACGACTAGAAAGATGATAGAGGATAAAGATTACATAGAATCGTGTATTGATACAAATTTATCGTTCATGAAAAGTATTCCAAACTCAGCTCAATATTGGATTGAACGAAAGAGAAGTTTATTTGCTATGATGCGACAATTAGGAAAACCAACGATGTTTTTAACACTTAGTGCATCTGAAGTAAAGTGGGATGATTTAATACGATTGTTGCATCGACTAAAATATCATCGGGAAGCAGATAATGTTGAATCATTGAGTGCCATGGCTCGAGCTTCTCTTGTAAATGAAGATCCGGTTACGTGTAATTTATATTTTAACAAATTAGTTGATGTGCTGATGGCTATGCTTCAGCTAAAGATAAATGGTCCTTTTGGTGATAACTATATTGTTGATTACTTTAAACGAATTGAATTTCAACATCGTGGTAGTGCACACGCTTTATCACCTAAGTTTATAGATTCTCAGACACATCGACATACTTTTATTTGTTATAAAAAAAAATACTACAATTTGTAGATTTCACGCTCCATTCTTTCCTATGGTTCGCACTGAAGTACTGCTGCCTTTAACTACTAATGATGGGCGTAGTAAAGATTTAAAGAGAAGATTTAATCAATTAAAACGAAATTTAGAAAATGAGTTGTATGATAGTATCGAGCAGTTTTAGAGTCAAAATGGAATATTAAATGAAGGACAGTATTATTCGATAATACAATCAGGTTTATCAAGACCAATGATGTTTCCTTAGCGAGATATAAAAAATATATGGACCAATAATTTTAATCCTTGGTTAGGTTCGATCTTACGGTAAAACATGGATTTACAGTATATTCTAGAAGAATATTCGTGTGCCGCGTATGTGGCCGATTATATAAATAAAACAAATCGTGGTATTAGTAATTTACATAGAAAGTTGTTACAAATGCAAGATGAACATCCCGAAAAGGATTATGCTGAGATATTAATATCCATTGGAATAGAAGTTTTAAATTCCGTCGAAATAAGTGCTCAAGAGGCAGCCTGGTTTCTATTGAGGTTACCTATGTCTAAAACTAGTAGAAATATTGAATTTATTACAACATCTTGGCCACAGGATAGGTTAAAAGTTAGAAAAACTAAAGAACAATTGGATCGAGAAATGATTGAACAAGATTCAGGTGAGATATGGCGAGATACAATTATAGAAAAGTATGAAAAACGACCAGAAAATATGAATACTGTATCTTTGATTGATTTTGTATCACTTTGGACAAAACGTCCGAGTGGTGAATATTACATGAGAAAACAAGCTAAAATCGTTCGTTGGATTGACTATGATGTTGATAAAGACTATGATAATTACAGACGAGAGATGGTTTTATTATTCCATTCATTTAGAAATGAAGAGGATGATTTATTGAGCGGTGAAAAGTATACAAACAAATATATCTAGAAAATGAACAACAGCTGTTAAAATTAAAGAAAAAATATTGTTCTAATCTCGATATTGTGGCAACCTTACAAATTTGTCGAGAGATGAATCAACTTGAAGATGAAGAAGTCTTAAAGTCCGATATTGTGGATGATGTAAACATAAATCGTCTTGTTGATTATGATATGATCGCAAACACACCAAATAACGACGATATAAAAAATTTACAAATGGATAGAATTGGTATCGTAGCAAAGCGAGAAAATGTTCTTAACCACGTGGATTATTGTTCTATGATTCGGCTTGCAAATAAAGAACAACGCGAATTAATTTTAGAGGCGATTTATCGTTTACATGATTCGGATAGTGATCCAATACAAATATTCTTTAGTGGTCCTGCTGGTTGTGGCAAGACATTTACATTAAAAGCATTGATGGAAACATACAATCGATTTTCACAGCAGCATAATGCTATATATAATGCCTACATATCTTGTGCATCCACTGGTAAAGCTGCAGTAGCTATTGGCGGACAAACCGTTCACTCAGTATTTAAAATTACAATTTCGAAAAGAGACTCTGGTTTTACTTATCAAAATTTACAAATGTATCGATCTACTTTTCGTAATATTTGTATTGTATTTATTGACGAAGTCAGTATGATTGGAGCAGAATTATTAAACACGTTAAATTCAAAATTACAACAAGTTACCAGTGAATTCGATAAGCCATTTGGTGGAATGAATATCGTTTTTTGTGGAGATTTGCGACAGTTACCACCTGTTCGTGCTACTCCAATATATCGACGTCCGAAAGCAGTATTTGGTGGGGATATCTTATGGCGTCAAATTAAGTATTTCCCATTACTTAAGGTTGTTCGTAAGAGCGATGTTTTATTCAGTTTGATACTTACTAAAATCGGTAATGGAGATATTCTTTCTGCTGAAGAGTTGAGCATTATCGAAAGTCGATTTGTAAAAATCGAAGAAATTCAAGATATTTGTTCCGACGGAATACGTTTATTCTTTCGGAATATTGACGTATCATCATACAATAGAGCTAGTTTCCAATGTGAGACTACAGTTGAGCATGCCGCTACCGATACCTATGTAAATTATACCAATACTACACAGAGAGATCATTTTCGGGAAAAGGTGCACAAAATGTCATACAACGAAACGGGTGGTCTATCATATTATTTAAAATTACTGTTGGGGAAACCTTACATGATAACCACAAATGTTAATGTTGTTGATGGTTTAGCCAATGCTGCTATGGCATATCTTCGTTTTATTGAATATCAGCCAGACAATACTATTCATCGTCTGTGGTTAGAATTTACAGACCCAAGAATTGGTCGTGCTCTTAGATTAAAATACAAAGTTCATATTCAAGAAAATGTTGAGTTAAAAAACTCGTGGACACCCGTTATTAAGCGTAGTGCTACGATTACATCACGAAATAAACAGTTAAAGGTTAAACGAATTCAATTTCCTCTAATCGAAAGTGCTGCTGTAACGATTTATAAATCTCAAGGTGCGACTTACAATAAAATCGTATATATGTATCATCGCAGTCATGAGCATCAATTAGTTTATGTTGCGCTTTCAAAAGTTACGGATCTAAGTGGATTATATTTAACTAATATGGAGAATGATTTCAAGTTTTATCATTCGAACCGTTCAAAAAATTCAGATTTGCGGCGAGAGATGTCTAGATTAGAGACGACGCCATTGGATACTGTGACGAAACGGTGTGAACAGCACATTATGAATGCCGATGCTAGCACCGCGCTTGTTAATGCGCAAATTTTACATGCACACAACAAAGATATAACGACGGATAATGTTTTAAATAAAATTGTGATCATTCTTTGTACCGAAACTTGGATGGATGATGATAACGTGGTTGAATTGGATGGATTCCAATGTAAAAGTTTTCGGAAACATAAACATGTTCTAACTGGAGGAGTCGCGATTTATAAAAATAATAATTCGCCCCTATCGGTAGATGAACATATTCTTCATATGAATGATCATATACTGGGTAGTAGCCGTTCTACTATGCCTGAAATTGGAGATATATGTGCAGTATAGAAGTCGTAATTCGTGGCCAAAGGTGTATTATGGTATCTGTGTATTTGAGCCCAAATACTTGTATGGCAGATATTCGAGCATTTCTTGCAATGAATTTGGGAGCATATACAAGAAAGTTCACAGAAGTGTTTCCGGATATCATACGATTTAATTTGACCGATTTGCCTATGATAGTGGCAGGTAATTTTAATTTAGATATTAAAAAGAAAGAAAACGAAGAGTTTGTGAATTTCATGAAAAATTACTTGGAGATTGATCTTTGTTATACAAAATCTTTATCGACAACAAAGAATAATACGTGTATCGATTTAATGTTCTCAAGAAATTGTGAGGGAGTGGATTATATGAAATATGTTAGTTATTTTAGTTATCATGACCCTATACTTGCGGTGATTAAAGTATCAAAAATGAAAATAAATAAAAAAGGGGGGCGAGTAGCAGGGACAGCAGAGACGCAACGATTTCAACAACAGCGTCAAGCAACACTACCTACAGTTAGTACAAATTTGGGTGACCGCATGGGAACATGATGAAGGAACGAAATTTCGCCCCCCTCTCATAACCGCCGATGGAAAAAATGGTGGAGGGGAATTATAATAGTTGTTTATAGCTTTTCAGAAAAAGGGGTTGCGGTACCAAGAAATTTGTGTTGTCATTGTATCTTCTTCGTACAGGTTGGAACAGTAGATGAAACTTTACTTACAGGTTGGAGCAGTAGATGAACTTTAAAATTGTATTGTCTTGTGCTAAATAAATTACTAAAAATATATATTACTAACAAATTTACTAATATCAACTACTTAGGTGTCTGGAACCGGGTGGAGTCTTTGTTGCTAAACATTCCTTTCCCATCCCTCGATATTGTTATATGTTAAAAGGTGTACGACGGCGGCCTGGCCACGGGCGGATATCACAACTATTAGACTATCGATGTGGCGCCTTTCTTTACGGGGTTTGGCTTCATGAAGAATGGTGTCGTGTTGTGTAACAATGGGTATAGTGATGTGGTATTCGCATTTGTAATACGGGAGACTTGCTTAATGCTTGATCGTCGTACATCACAATCAATCAATCAAAAATGAAAATAAATAAAAAATTATACTAACTTTAAATTTGGTTTTATTTGTTCGCGGTTAACATTTTCAATGTTTTTCGTTGTTTAGCTTGCTAAAACCTCGCTAAAACCTTCGGCTTTTTTTTCTGTGATATCTCTAGCTGAAAGGAAACTGCGAAGAGGATTTGAGGTTTCGCCATATTTCACAAATAAAATCAACCGAACTAGCACACGACAGCATAATATCGGACGCAATCAGGTAACAAATTTCATTTATACATTTTTTTTTTTTGTGTTATTTGTTTACCGATTTCGGCAAAATTATCCACTACAAGATAGAGATAAACCTGTCGATCTGTGCACTATAAGACAGACACAGTAAAGAAAAAAATAGGAATTTTTTTTCTATCTCGCACACCATTTCAAATTTTATTTCAATCCCGATTACGAATTAGATTTTTTTTTTAACCCTTTATGGGGAAAAAGTTAAACGAGTTATTACTTGCTAATCGTAACATTGATACGGAGGAAAATATTGTAGACGAAAACTTTGAAATGGACGAGATCAGTCAACAATTAAATTTGATTGCTGAACAACTGACAAAGTTAAGTCAGAAACAAACAGAGCATGACCAGGTATTAACCTACCTCAATAATAAAATTTTGGAACCTGCTCCTGTTGAATAAATCAAGGAAAATCGCATAACTTTAGATTTGTTCAGGATCCCTGATCCAATAAAATCAATTCCATCGTTTGATGGAAATAGAAAACTGATTTCATCCTGGCTAAAAATAGCCGAGGATACCCTAAACCTTTTTATACCCTTAGTTACGGAACAACAATTTCGAGTGTATGTCCAAGCTATTATAAATAAAATAGAAGGTAAAGCTAAAGAGATTTTATGTCTTGCTGGTAGTCCCGGAAGTTTCCAAGAAGTAAAGGAAATTCTGTTAGAAGCTTTAGGGGATAAACAAGAACTCCCCTTCTATAAGTCCCACTTATGGGCAAATAAACAAAACGAAAATATGTCAATTCACCTCTTTTACCAAAAAACAAAAGAAATCTTATTAAATATTAAGTCACCAGCTAGACAAAATCAACTGTATAGTGGATCGTGGCAGGCAATTTGCGCTTTCATCGAAGAGGATGCGCTTGCTGCCTTTATATCCGGGTTACGTAAACCCTGTTTCGGTTATGCCCAAGCGGCTAAACCACGTAATATAGAAGAAGCATACGCTTTTCTATGTAAGTTCACGAGGAATGAACTTATATCAAATAATTCTAAGAAAAGTCAGATTTAACCAAAACCCAATTCTCAACCTAGATCAGGAACAATCAAAGTTCAATTTTTAACAAAGATATCAGGAACAACCAAATATAAGGAAAACTCCTTGGCAAACGCAAGAAAAGAATGAACCCACTAGGATAGAAATCGATCCATCAATGCGTTCAAGGAGAACATTCAATAAAAATGTAGTTAACAATATTGAAATTCCAAATAATGTAGATAAAGAACCAGATACAGAGGAAAAGATAACTGTAGAAAACGTCGAGACAGAAAATTTTTGGGAATATCAAAATTCAGATTCAGAGGATTGAACTTCCTACCTTACCTGAAATGTCATAACAAAATGACAAACCAAATCATTAAAATTCTCATTGACACAGGCGCAAACAAAAACATTATCAAATCAAATATAATCCCTAAACACCTTTTATTTTCAAAAGATTCATTCGTAAAAAAACCTGTTAGGAACCCAAAAAGTAACTAAAGTAGGAAAAATAAATTTTTTTGGTCATAATTCACCCTCAATACCATACTATGAATTAAAATTTCATGAATATTTTGACGGGATACTAGGATCACAATCATTGGCTCAAATGAATGCCAAAATTGATTTCAAATCTGGCACAATTTCTTTGAACAATAACCTTCTTAAATATTATAGATACTACCCTAATGAACATTTTTACAACCACATAGTGACCTTTAATACTGTAAATAATGGTGACTGGGTAACAACAGAATATAAAAAATTAAATGACAATATTGTTATACAACCAGGATTATACAAATCCAAAAACTTTCAATCTACTATAAAAGTCTTAACAAATGATCCAGATCCGCCAAAAAACTTACCAAAACTAGACTTCAATATAAATAATTTTGAAGCCATTAAACCTATTAAAGCTTATGGGAATATGCCCATAGATAAACAAACAATTGAAAGCCTAATCAGAACAAACCACTTATGTGAGAATGAAAAACAAATTCTCATAAGTACAATTTATAATCACCAAACCGTATTGTTGAAGCAGAATGAAAAACTCTCTGCAACAACGGTGATTAAACATAAAATTATTACAAACGACGAAACTCCCGTTTACACCAAAATGTGCAGGTATCCCTATCATTTTAAACGTGACGTGGAGGAACACATACAAGAGATGTTGAACAGTGGAATCATTAAAAATTCCAGCAGTCCCTATTCATCACCAATTTGGGTAGTACCAAAAAAACCTGACGCTTCAGGTCTCCGCAAGATCAGAGTGGTGATAGATTATCGAAAGTTGAATGATAAAACCGTAAATGATAAATTTCCAATACCTCAAATTGAAGAAATTCTGGATAGTTTAGGCAAGTCTACGTATTTTACCACATTAGACTTGAAGTCAGGATTTCACCAGATCCCAATGGATCAAAATTCCCAACAGAAAAATGCATTTTCGACTGAAAAAGGTCATTTCGAATTTACTCGCATGCCATTTGGACTTAAAAATGGTCCAGCTACATTTCAGCAAGCTATGAACAATGTCCTGCACGGCTTAATCGGGACAATTTGTTATGTATACCTCGATGACATTATTATCGTAGCCGTAGTTTATAATCTAGAGAACCATATAAAAAATCTTTGTGATGTACTTAAACGGTTATCACTGAAGTGTGTTATCACTTAAAAATCCAGC
Organism: Tipula vernalis; assembly: GCA_958295665.1. Taxonomy (NCBI): domain Eukaryota; kingdom Metazoa; phylum Arthropoda; class Insecta; order Diptera; family Tipulidae; genus Tipula; species Tipula vernalis. Next base: position 39,316,952 of record OY282560.1, read on the forward strand.
TAGATAAATGCGAATTCCTAAAGAAGGAAACAGAATTTCTTGGTCATATTATTACTCAGGAAGGAGTAAGACCAAACCCGGATAAGATTGAAAAAATACTTGAATGGCCATTACCAACCACCCAGAAACAAATTAAGCAATTTCTTGGGTTATCAGGCTATTACGTCGCTTCATTCAGAACTATTCTCAAATAACCAAACCTATGACAAAATTCCTAAAGAAAGGCACAGCTATTAATGTCAAGGATCCAGACTATGTTAAATCATTTGAAACCATAAAAAAGATTATCTCCACGGATCAAATTCTTGCCTATCCTGACTTTTCAAAACCCTTTATCTTAACCACAGATGTATCCGAATTTGCACCAGGTGCTGTCCTTTCCCAAATGCACGATAAGGTTGAAAGACCAATCGCTTTCGCGTCCAGAACACTAAACATGACTGAAACCAAGTATGAGACAAACGAAAGAGAAGCGTTAGCCATAATTTGGGCTGTTAGAAAATATCAGCCGTACCTCTACGGTAAGAAGTTCACACTTCTCACAGACCATAAACCCCTTACTTTTATCAAAACATCGGAAAAGAATTGTAAAATCCTACGTTGGCGTCTACAACTCGAGAACTTCGATTACGACGTTGTTTATAAATAGGGTAAAACGAATGTGGTGGCAGATGCTCTCAGCAGAATGCCAAATAATGAAATTAAAGAATTAAATTCACATGAAGCAAATGAATCAGAAAATGATTCAAATTTAGGACAAGCTCCAAGCGAATCAGAAACAATCCACTCCACCGATACTTCCAACGATTATTATTTACACTTTGCAGACCGCCCAATAAACTACTATAAAAATTGATTGAAAAATTGATTTTCAAAGTATCTAAACTTGATACTATCATAACCGAACAAGTATTCCCCAATTTTAATAGAACCACCATCGTAAAAGAATCTTTTGAAAAAGACGAAATTACTAATTACATCAAACATTTTCACAATGGTAAACAAACCGCAATCTTGGCACCAGAAAACCTTTTTCAGAAGATTCAGGAATCGTTCAGAGAGAATTTCTCTCAAAAAGGCCATTTTGTCCTCGTAACCAAAATAGTAGAAGACGTCACCAACGAAGCGCGACATGATGCAATAGTTATTAGAGAACACGAAAGAGCCCATAGGGGAATTAATGAAGTAGAGTTTATACTTCTTCCCGAATATCACAAAAAAAATTAAAAATTATTACTCCATTCAGACAATCGATAATATTCCTATCTATAGTAAATCGTACAGGTACCCTTACGTACATAAAGAAGAAGTTCAAAAACAAATTTCGAAGATGCTAGAACAAGGTGTTATAAGGCCAAGTTTCTCGCCATGGTCATCACCGATTTGGATTGTTCCCAAAAAATCAGACGCTTGTGGAAAACAAAAATGGAGACTCGTAATAGACTATAGGAAACTTAATGAGAAAACAGTAGACGAACGATATCCTCCACGACCGACTCCAAGAACATCGAGAAAATCTTGTAAAAGTATTTACAAAGCCCAGAGAAGCTAATCTTAAAATCCAAACTGATAAATCCGAATTCCTCCATAAGGAGATCTCATTTTTAGGACATTTAGTAACAAGTGAAGGAGTTAAACCTAACCCTCCCCTTACCCTCGAGCAGTAAAAAATTTCCCTTTACCCCGTACGGAAAAACAAATCAAATCCTTTTTAGGGTTGTTGGGATGCTACAGGAAATTTATTAAGGATTTCGCCAAAATTACAAAACCGCTGATTGAATGTTTGAGGAAAACAAACAAAATAACTCTAGATTCTAAATACATCGAATGTTTTGAAACATGTAAGAATTTATTGTGCAACGATCCCATACTACAATATCCAGACTTTTCTAAACCTTTTAATTTGACAACAGATGCTAGTAACTTTGCTCTAGGAGCCGTATTATCTCAAGGACCAATAGGATTCGATGAACCAATTTGCTACGCCAGTAGAACCCTTACTTAAACAGAAAAAAACTACAGCACCATAGAAAAGGAACTTCTAGCCATTGTATGGGCTACTAAGTATTTTCGATCGTATTTGTATGGAAGGAAATTCAAAATCTTAACGGATCACAAACCATTGACATGGTTAATGTCACTAAAAGAACCAAATTCGAAGCTAATCCGTTGGAGATTAAAACTCGAAGAATTCGATTACGAAATTGTCTATAAAAAAGGTGTTCAAAATACAAATGCAGATGCATTGTCACGAATAGAAATACATTTAAATGAAATGGATAATTCCACGCAGGAGAACAGTAACAATGAAACAATATCATCAATGAGTTGAACCGAAGAAAATTCAACCAGAGGACTTCCGATATCAAGTAGACCTCTAAATGAATTTACACACCAACTAGTTTTAGAAAGAAATGATAATTTAAACTCAGATATAAAATTAAAAATAATTATAAAAAATTATACCTTACCAAAAAAAGTAACAGGAATTTTTACTGATGATGAAACATTTAAGGTAGTTGAATTAGTATATAATAAATTTTTTAATAACGCTATTTTTAAATTAGTTAGATGTAAGATATTATTAGAAGATGAAAGCAATAGAGAGCAACAAGAAACCATTATTCGAGATTACCATAATAGATCAAATCATCGAGGAATAAACATTTGAAACGACAATATTATTTTCCCAATATGAAAACTCTGATAACAAAGATCATTAATAATTGCGATATTTGTGCTAGATTTAAATATGAAAGGAACACAAAACCTTTAAAATTCGAACTAACAGAGAAACTCCAGCTAAACCTCTGGAAATTTTACACATAGATATTTACTCGGTACATAACGAAACCTTCTTAACCATAATTGATAAATTTAGTAAATTTTCCAGTGCTTATTTACTAGACGGTAGAAATAGTATAAATATTATAAAATCACTAAAACATTTCTTTTCACACCATGGAATCCCCAAAAACATAATTGTAGACAATGGGGCCGAATTCGTTTCAGTAATTTTCCAAGATTTCATTAAATTATATAACATTCAATTACATTGCACCTCAGCCAAGAATTTAACCGGAAATTCTCCCGTAGAGATTTCACTCTACAATAACTGAAATCATTAGAATAATCTATAACCAGAATAAAACTAAATCGATAGGAGAAATAATGAATGAAGCCATCATAACATATAATAATTTCATACACTTTACGACTAAGTTGACTCGCTTTGAACTGATATCTGGTCATATTAATGAACTTAACCCAATAACTACCCCAACCAACGTATTAAGTGGACAAGATTATCTTCAAGATCACATTAAAAATTACGAAAACCTAACCAAACTTGTTCATGATAGGAATTTGGAAACGAAACAGAAAATAATAAACAATTAAATGAAAACCGTGTAGATCCCCCACAGACTTTAAACCCGACGAACAGATTTACGAATTAGAAAATAGAAGAAATAAGTTAGCCCCTAGATTTATGACACATAAGGTAGTAAAGAATAACAAAATTACATTAATTACAAATAGACGTAAGGTTCACAAACAGAAAATTAAGGGAAAGAGAAAATTTCAAAACAATTTATTAAGTAACAACAACAACTCAAACGAGCCTAACTCCAGTGAGTAGGTGAAAATTTTCCCAATATTAATATTGAGGAAGTGTGATAAGTTGTATTTTCAGCCTCAATAATAATGCATAAACGTAATTTCAGGTTCATCCTCTTCAAAATAACGCAAGGACAGAAAATAGAGATACATGACTTAACAAATAACAGAGGACTGTTACCATTGAAATTAGGCGATGCCAGAGTCATCGAAACTTATTTAAAACTGACTACGAATTGAACTAATACAACGAAATATTGAAAGTATATGCAATAGAACGGAAAACAGAATACAATACAAGCAAAAGATAGTCATGCTAAAACGAAAATACAACATACTATTAAATAATTTAAATTTAATTAAACCAAAATATAGACTCAAACGTGGACTCATTAATGGACTAGGATCTGTAGTTAAAACGATAACTGGAAACATGGACCACGACGATTACGTTGAGAATCAAACCAGTATAATTTAGAACATCAGGTAAACAACCAAATAATAATTAATGAACGTATGATACAAAGGTTTAATAACATTTCTGAACATATTAACAACCAACAAAATACTTTAGAAGACCATATAAATAGATTTCAAAACGAAATAGTAGATAAACTAAACCGCATGTAGAACATTTATGTTAAAAGTCAATCAATACTTTGATCTATCATTCTTTGACATTCAAATGTTGAATATTCATTTGGAAGACATTCTAGAATCCGTAACTTTAGCCAAATTAAAAATAATTTCAAAACACAAAAGTCGACGAGAATGTATACGAATTTTTAGAATTAAGCGCATATTTTAACCAATCTAATATAAGATTCATTGTCCAAATACCTACCTTTTATCTCCCGAATCATTCGAATTCTATAGATTGAAACAATTACCTATCAATAATACATACATCCTAGAATTGAAATCCCAATTCCTTTAACTCAATAAATATTTTTATCAATAACAAACCATGCATGAAAATTGAGCAAACAAGATATTGCTTCAAAACAAAGTTATTGAAAAACACACCAGAGGGATGTATAGCAAACTTGATCAACAATAAACCAGCACATTGCAGTATGATTGAGGAGACAATTGAAGATACCGTTGAACCAATCGAACAAAACTATTTGTTCGTACTTACTCACACAGAAATCATGATGGAAACCACATGTAACAAGGACGCACAAAATAAAGTACTGAAGGGAATGGCGTTAATATACTTCGAAAACTGTACAATAAAGATAAACAACATTCAATATAAATATGCAACATTCTGCGATTCTGTACAAATAATCTCAACATTATACAACGAAATTAATACATCGATAACAGCGAAAAATTTAACATTGGAAAAGTTAAATTTATGGACAACAAAAAACACAGAAGCCATTAACATAATAAATTAACCTTTCATAGTAACCTTCCAGTAGGGTGCGCATCACGTGGGCTGTTCTGGTCTTGTCATTAGGCAGCTACGTGATGGGTACAATTGTGTAAGGGGTAACCTGTTCACAATTCGCAAGTGTACGTACTGCCTCCTCGTGGCAACCACTGGTAACTAAGGCCACTTGGCACATTTTAGGCCATTTGGCACAGGCTAAAGTACGGCGCTAAAGGAGAAAACCTTGACAAAAAACCCTAATCTAAGGTGGAACAGCATATGCCGAAAGATGAATGACTGATAGGTTAATCAGCCCAAAATATGCGGACTCTGGATACCAGGCACCCTCCAGTTTTATTTAGCCTTCCTGTAGTATAGCTGGGTGACCTACAGGTGATTTGCAATTCCCAGCAACTCGTAAGAGTAAAATCAAACGGAATACGGGGCAGGAGTAGGAATATACGGGAGTGGGACAACCCTCTCGAGGTCCTTGAGCTCCAATGCTACCGTCTTTCTAGTGGAACTACATGCTGTAGTAAACATCTAGGAGGGAGAGCAATAAGCCCAGATAGTATGTATCACGTACCGGGAGGCAATATTGTCAGGTTCATTAAGAACCTGAATATTGACTGGACGGATAATTAAGCAGGGGCCAGCACAATAGATCTTTTAGGTCGCAGTGCGAAGTGGCTGATCGCCCGCATGGCCCCCCCAATAATAATAATAATAATAATAACATAATAAATTTAAGAAATAATAATAACCATATTTCCATTATAGGAGCATTATGCGTTATAATCTCAATTGTAGTAGGAATCATCATCATGATACGACTGATGCAAAAGACAGCAATAATGGAACCAGGGGTGCTATTCTTGAAACATTACGAAAACTTTCGTATTGCGAGTTAGTGTCAAAGTATTACGAAAACCCTAAAATCGTATTCTTGAAATCGAATTACGAAAATTTTCGCAACGGAACGTTACTAAAATTTTCGTAATGGTTTTTTCGTTTCCCATTGCATTTCGTAATGAAATCATTTAAAACTCAATATTTTCTATTCTCAATATTTTATAAAAAAGTGAAAGCAAAAGCGTACTTTTTTTTTCTTTGTTTCACGTGTTCTTAAAAATATGTATTATTTATTTCGAGATAACGATGTACATAAGTATGCATTCGGTTTTGTTTACTACCTAACTAGAACAAAACCATATTTTCTTCTAAATTTTTGTATTTACATGTCGTATACCTAAATCTTGGGATATTTTTTTAAATGCTTGACCACTTTCTAATTTTAAACAATACGTGTAAGGGTATGAGATTTTTTCGTAATTGACAATTGGCTATAGCGGACAAAAATGGAATATGTGATTCAATACAACAAAAATATGTTATTTAAAGCTATATTGCCTTTTTAAAATTGTAATGATTGGAAATTAATTAATGCAATGTGTAATTTTTATCATTCATTAAGTTCATTTGGAACAATTTTGTTTTATTATTTTAAATGCCCTGTCTTCAAACATTACGAAAATTTTCGTAATGCACAATATTTTCGTAATCGTAATGGTGAAATCATAAATTAGTATTCTTGAAGCCATTACGAAAATTACGAAGAGAGGAATAAAAAACTAAGAAGATTTCGAAAGAGATGATTAAAAATGTTAGTTTAGTCAAAGCTTACCTAAATATACAAGCCGTCAGGTTAAAATTCGAACTTAATATAAGGGGGATAGAAAGACAAAAAAAAATGAATTTTTCATACAAATCATATGAAAAGTTATGTTTTTTTAATATCGTTTTTTTTAAATGAAAAATCTTACAAAAATGAATTTTGATTTCTACGTTATCAAGAAGAATGATTGGTAAATATACGATTTGAAAATCAATTAATAAAATCTTGTTTATATATATTTAATTAATGTTTTAGTAAAACCCCTTTATTTACAAACACATCTTTACCACCTCATGACGTCATACCTTTCGTTCATGTTTTTTTTTGTAATAAGCCATAGTGACACCTACTTATAAACTCGACTAATTAAAAAAGTTTAAAAAAAACAAAATGGCCGTGTAGTTTTCATGTTTGAAATCAGATGGCGGTAATAAGAAATTGAAATAAATTCATATTTCAGAAAAACAAATCAAAATAATGTTTTAGCAAGTTAGGAGTATAATTTAGTAAATAAAAAGATTAACGAGCATGCGAATCTATTTCATCCGGACATTATTGATTTGAAGTCGAAAAATTCGGACGATGCGTTTGTTTTCAACATTCAAAAATTGCAATAATGATTTGAATGAAATTTGAATAATGATATTCCTATCTCTAACGGTGGAAATGAGTTTAACAAAAAGAATTCATCAGCTCAATTAAAAATACGAAAATTAATGCAAGTAAAAGGTACCGTCAATTAAAAATTAATTAATTAAGAAAATTTTTTTTTGTGATTTTAATAAAATATTGTATTTATTTATTTATTTGTATAATAACAATAATTTATTATTAAAAGGAAAAGCACACATGGAAGCAACAAAAAAAAACAGGACGAAAAATTAAGAAACTTGCTTCCATTAGGCATAAAAACCTTTTAAATTTTTTCAAACAATATCCACGTAATGAAGTCTTATTGACTGAAGCCGACGAATGATGTTGCCAACGTTACTTATCGGCATACACGATCCAACCTTGAAGAAATTTGGAGGCAATTCCAACACATATTCAAATTGTGAAGCGTCCAACACATATTCAAATTGTGAAAATATATTAATAAAATTGTTGTTTTTTTTTTTCAAATAATTAATATTAATCCACATAAATTTCGCACATAAAAACCACTTTGACATTTGATTGCTCTATTAACCGTAATAAGTCCGGGGAAAACCAAATAAAACGGATTATTAATTTTTAAAACTCATTCGAACAGAAATAGTAACCGAAATATATATTTTTTGTGGTAAACTACAGATGTCACTAGTTTCTCACTTGACAGTGTAAAAATGGAAAAGCTAATTTTTTGACATATTCTAAACAAATGTCATACTTGTCAATGGAGAAAAGTAGTAAGTTGAATTTTTTTTTTTTAAATTATTTAAATTAATTTATTTATTTTTATTTATTATTTTATTATTTATTAGCTGATTAGTATAAATTTATCGTTTCTAGCAAAACCGCAAATAGTTCAAGTGAACTGAACTATATGTTGAGACACAAATTTAATTAACTTTTAGCGAAGACATCGAAAAAGTTTATTTGTAACCGAGTTGAACGTGATTTCATTGGAAATGTTAAACAATCATTCCTACGCTCTAAGAATTTATATATTAAAAATGATGAGCGATGTAATACTGAAAGATTTAACGTCGGAAGAATTGACCGAAGTAAAAGAAGCTGGTGCGAGATGATTTTCTCGAAAAACTTTTCGATCACATGATGGATGTTAAATCACATGTACGATCATAGGCATTGAATATATTTTATCAGCTGAAAGAGGCTTATGCTGTGCCGTTGTTATATCAACATAAAATATTGTATGTTCGTGTCAACATTATTAAATTATTTAATAAATATATAAATATATATTATTTAATTATTTTATTTAAATTTGAGCTAGAGTAAAAGAAATGCGACTAACGAGATTAATAAATTCATTATATCACTACAATTGCTTAATTGCGTCTTTTTTCTTTTGTTTGTTGTACCAAAGCCATACATAATAGATAATTTCTTTATCATGTAAGTAAGGGGATTATTTGTGATTATGTGGGACACTATTAAATAAATCCGGGAATGCCACAAAAATATCCGGGTATAATTCCGTAAATTACATGATGACCAAAGGGGAAATTCAAGAGCTCGCGCTTTATATGAGACTCAATTACCGGACGAATTTTGTCGAACACGAAATGGATTCAGCGCTAGAATGCTTGATTTGAGCAAAATACAAAATATGAACATTAAAATAAATGTAAAAAGTTTTAGTAATGAATTTAATTTTTCCGCGTCCACGCGGATTCTATAATCGACCTGTATATTTGAAAAGCATAAAATACTTACCAAATAAAATAAAACATTAAATAAATTAACTACATACGTTAGTTTAAATTACTTGTAAATACTTAGTTTCCCATTTAACAGAATTATTGCACTGTTAAAAATATTTAATTTAAAAAAAATTTGTGTAGGCAACTTCATAACATCAAAAAAAAAAATTTGTGTTTACAAAACAAGATCTTACGTCATTGATTTCGTTTTTATAAGTTTATACTGTATTTTTCCAAATTTTTTACATATACATACAAAGAAAAAGTAAATTTGTACAATTTTATTTTAATTATATTAATCAAATTACTAAATTTAAGTTATTGGTTCTAAAATATGTTATACTCAAAGGTTTGATTTAAATATAAACCTAAAAATATTTTCTATTACGAGTATTTTTCATTCATAAAATTTGAATCAAAAATGTTCAATTTTACATGGGCTCTTATGAGAAATCGTAAAATGTATCCCCCTTAAATTAAGCTTCTTTTAAAATTGGTCTGAGCCTGACGGCTTGTATATTTAGGTAAGCTTTCGTTTAGTTTAGTATAAAGCCTGAATTCCATTGCGAATAATTGACTGAACTGACTTCAAGTCGAAAGAAGACAAAAAAAAAAATCCATTGGAGTGACAAAGATAAAGTATGTTTTTTTTATTTTTTTTTATAGCACAAATATCTTGATAAATTTTGACAGCGACAGCAAAAAATAAAAAATAAAAAAAATAAATTTTTGGTTATCACTTGGAGTTTTAATTTGGCTTTTTCACCACCAATAAATTATTTAAAAAAAAAACGATCACTTTATTAAATTGCCAATAATAGTATTTAGCGATTTTATCACAATTGATCCCAATTTAACACAATTTACCTGTATACAAACTTTATAATTTTTTATTATCACAGCTATTTTAGAAGCAACCACCAAAAAAAATTATGACAATTACCATAAAAATAACAAACTTTTTAATTATCTTAGGATGCGGAAAAAAATTTGCGTTCGTACACAAAATTTGTGTGCTTATATTAGTTGGATAACCATAAAATGACTTCGATTTTGATAATTTTTGACCATAATTATGGCGATCCACTAATACAAACACACATTTGATGTAAGTAAAATCTTGACTGACTTCGTTTTGTGTTTCTTTCACACAACCACCGATTTTATATTTTTATCTCCATTTATTTTGACTGACAAACTTTTATTCGCAATGGAATTCAGGCTTAACTGAGAATATTAAGCGAAGCGGACGCTTTCTTTACTTAAAATTATAAATTGTTGTGAATTTTTGTCAATATTGGCTTATTTATTTAATATTAAATAAAATATATTAAAAATGATTGTGTATGCTACTTTTTCGTTTAAAGGGAAAATTACTTCGGTCTTAAAAGACCAATGTATTGAAATCTTGTCAAAAACGGCCAAAAATTTGTTTGATCCAAAATCATGTATCTCGACGTTTTGAAAGTCCTTGAGTCCGAAAAAGAAAAAAAAAATGTCTGTCCGTCTTTCTGGACGTCTTGATGTCTGTACCCATGATATCTCGAGAATCGCTTATCCGATTTAGAATTTTTTTTTCCAAAAATCTGTTTTTATGGTACGGCGGTACATATGATTGTATGATGGTACGATTGAACGATGATATAATGTTATGTCGTGTATGATGGCATGATGGTTTGATGGTATGGTATTACGACAATATGATCCTATGCAATGCCACTACATAAAAAGCCATGAAAAAAAAATTTGTAGTGGTGTTAAGGCAATAAAGATTTTTATTTTCCAATGGAACGTAAACACAATCATATGGGATTTTGTGTTGCCTTTATTTTCAATTTAAATGAAAATTTTTATTGATAAATAGAAATAATTTTAAATTAAATACAATCTGTTTCGTCGGCAAGTGACCCCTTGTGTGTTGGTGATAGCTTTTCACATTTTTCATCATATCTCCCAAGTTATGGGCTCGATTTTAATTCTGTTTGCGGTTTTTTAAAGCTTTTGAGTCACTTTATTGGTTAATTTGCAAACTAAGCCAGGTTTTTGTAAAGAATGTAACAAATTATGGGAAAATCACATTTTTTTACTTAAACGATTTTTTTATTTAAAAAAACCTCTACTTTTTAAAAAAAATTAACTGTAAGTCGAAAAAATGTCCCATGGCATGGTTATTTTATTTATAATTATTAAAACATTGTTACTACCTAACTCATAAAATATTCGAACACCAATTTGTCGAAAAAATAGCGTTTGTAGCCGTTTAGGTATAGTGATGTTATCTAACCAAATCTTTTAAATGATCGAAAACTCAAATTGGTAAGTAATATTAAATAGTTCAGTTGTTCGCTAACCAATCGTGTGACACTTTCACACATGTACTCTCAGTGTTCTGTGTTTTAACAATTTTAAGTTTGTGTGAAAATTAAAAGGACAGTTTGTGTTAAGTAAACGCTTAATCATTACAATGACACATTTGCGTGATCCACCACCTTCTCATGTAGCCAATATGCATTTTGTAAACCTGTTCTCTAATGGAAATGCACGCGTTGCTGTCGAAAAATACAGGCGTCAATATCCAACAGGCCAGTACTTGGGTATAGGAAATTCATTGCAATACATCGACGTTTTCCCAAACAAGGATTATTCCAACAACAACACGAGTCCAGCGTGAATATTAACGTACACGTTGGAAGAGGATTTATTACGATTAATACGCGCTGAACCTACGACAAGTATCAGCCGCCTGTCTATTAGATTAGGCATATCGAGGTCAAGAAGGCCTTAATCCTTATCACTTCCGTCGTGCTCAACATCTAGGAAATGTGGACCATCGTGCCAGATCAGTTTTTTGTAACTGGATAATTTCACAGCAAAGAAGTGATGTCAATTTTATAAGGAGAATATTGTAGACAGATAAAGCTACTTTCACCAGGGCTTGTATAACAAATTATAGAAACCTCCATGTTTGCGCTGTCGAAAAACCAAACGTCGTAAGGCAGACAGCTTTCCAGAGCCAATTTGCTATAAATGTATGGGCGGGAATGATCAACGATTAACTTATCGGACCTTACGTGGTAATAAACAGGCTTGATCAACATGTATTATTAGAATTTTCAGGAATCACGTTGTCATGGAAAAAGTGCCATTGTTGAGGAGAAGGCGAATGCAGCTGCAATTAGATGGAGCTCCAGCACATTTTGCAAAGATAATACGTGATAATTTGAATGAAAATAATCCACGGTGGATCGGTAGAGGAGGTCCTGTAGCCTGGCCGCCAAGGTCCCCTGATCTTACGCCCCTAGATTTTTATTTCTGACAGCAAAAATTTTCGCTGCTGCAGCAGAAACAAGAGGCAACCCTTAACAATTGCGTTGGACAACAACTAGTGTGATCAGGAGAGCTCTTGTTTGTTTACAAGAGAGTGGAGAGCATTTCGAACATGTCATTTAATTAAAAATGTTTAATAATTTGTAATAAAAATTGTTTTTATTGATTATTAATAAAATAGTATTATTTTATTTCTTTGACTTTAATTTAAATAACTTTTTTGTTTAATTTCCCTACTTTCTCTAGGTGACTTTTGCGCGGTATTTTTAAGAGTTAGCTAGTAAGAAAGTTTTGTCAATTTGTAGATATTATGCTGTAGATTAATAATAATAATTAAAATAATTAACTTAATGGGACATTTTCACGGTTTACAGTTCAGTTTTTTAAAAAGTAGAGGTTTTCTTTACTAAAAAAAATGTTATTTTCCCGAAATTTTTTACATTCTTTAAAAAAACCTAGCTAAGTGCGCAAACTATCAAATAAAGTGACTCATAAACTTCATCTTTTCAAAAATCGCAAACAGAATTATAATCGAGCCCATAACTTGAAAATGAGACACCCACCTTAAAGGATTTTTTGCGATAATTTTACTTAAATATTCAGAATTTTCCGGCCGGTCACTTGACGATCAAACACATTGTATGTCTTGCAGCTTGTACAAAATTTTAATTGAAATTAATAAAATTTTAATTAACAATTTTGCATTTTAGTAAATTGATTTTTAGAGAAATTTAGGGAAATCGTTAGGCTTCGTGTTTTTTTTTAAATTTCTTTTCGTAGATTACTAGATTAGTTTTATTATAAATCATGGCTGTTTATGTAGTAGCATTGGTAAAGTAATAAAACTAATCTAGTAATCTACGAAATGAAATTTAAAAAAAAAGCACGGAGGCTGACGATGTTTGAGAATAAAAATCAATTTACTAAAACGCAAAATTGTGAATTAAAATTTTATTAATTTTAATTAAAATTGTGGACAAGCTGCAATTCGATATATTTAATTTAAAATTGTTTATATTTATCAATAAAAATGTTCATTTAAATTGAAAATAAAGACAACACAAAATAATTCCAATATGATTTTGTTTATGTTTCATAGGAAAATAAAAATCTTTATTCGCCTGGGGATTTGACTGTTTAGACTGATGTTACGGCTGTTTATGTAGTGGCATTGTCCTTTGATTCTATGGCGATATGATTTTACATCGTACTGTCGTACGATACTACTATGGTATGATGGTATGATTGTATGACTTTACGTACCATTAGTATTAGCCGCCTGTGACGGTATATCAATCCAATTCCAATTACAACACGCGACATTTAAAAATACATCCCAAATTGTCAATTAGTATTGTAGCTATTACCCTTATTTTTAAGAAAATAATAAACATACCACCAACAAATAGGTACCCTTTTTTTTGTGGTAATAAAATAATAAATATTTAGCGAAATGTAAATACATATTATTTTTAACCATCAACAGAAATTATTGAGTTTTATAAACGTCTTTGTATGAATATATTTAAAACAAAAATCTAAATGATTTCATTACGAAATGCAATAAGAAACAAAAAAACCATCCGAAAATTTTAGTAACGTTCCGTTGCGAAAATTTTCGTAATCCGGATTTCAAGAATACCATTTTAAGAACTTACATTTTCATCTTCTCTCTCGAAATTTTATTATTTCTTTTTGCCTCTCTTCGTTATATTCGTAATGGTTTCAAGAATACTAAATTATGATTTCACCATTACTATTACGAAAATAGCATTACGAAAATTTTCGGTTACGAAAATTTTCGTAATGTTTCAAGAATAGCACCCCAGGTCCAGATCCTCCAGCCAACTTACCACAGCCAATTCAGCTCAGTTGGCCTTCGCTTCATTCTTAGGAGGGAGGAGTTACGACATCCCGGATGTCCAACAACAACAACCCAAGCAACATATACATACGTACATACGTCATTAGCATAGACATTATTTTTTTTATTTTAAAATCATATTTCCATTATACATGGAAATACTAAATAGTTTATATTCTTTATTTTAAAAAATCATATTTCATAAAATTGTATAAATGTTTTTATTAAGAATCTATTCATATTTCAAATTATATTTTCACACAATAAATTGTGTTAACGTAGACAAAAACCATGTATTTTTATAGATAATAATTTCCACATTAGATTCAGATTGTATTTGCATTTTATCGAGGGCATATCGACAAAAATAATAGTACATCAGTATTTAAGTTAAATTAAAGTAGATTAAGAAAACAATTAAATTATAAATTAAACTAAAAAAGGTTTACTAAATAAAATTATAAAAAATAATAATTATAATAATAAATAAATGTAATAAAATTAACAAAAGTTTAAGTGTAAAAATATAATTCGTGCGCTAATAAATTCTGTTAGTTAAAAATAATACAAAGCTCTAGGATCAGTGAAAGTAACAGATAATAACCTTACGCCAAAATCATATAATGAATTACTCAAACAAGTTGGTATATAGCATCCAAAGTCGAGGACGACCATTTTTCACCCCCGGGAGGAGTTATGGTCTCACATAATAAATCGTCAGATAATATTCCCACAAAAAAGGTGTAAGCTGATCACATTGTAGACAACAAAGTCGGTATCAACACAGAATGAAAAACTAAACCATTAAACATGCAATTCATCAAAAAACACGATTGAACATGTTTGAAGAATTACAACGATCAACACATTTTGTCTATTTTAAAAAAGTATAATATTAAGTTAGTTCGATATTAATTTTCAAACCAAAAACATGTAAAATAAATTTATTATAAATAAAAGAAAAGAAAATTAAGTTAAAAATAATTTATAATTATATATAGAAAACTTGGGTTTTCTAAAATGGGATTTCTGGTGTGATGTACACTGATAAATGGCGTTCCAGATATTAGAATTTCATCCGCATGTTATTAATTAATTTTGATTTGTGATTGATAAGATTTTATTTCTTTGTTGTAATATTTATAAAATTATGGCGACATTAATAAAAAATATCAATTAAAATACTTTGTTTTTTTTTCTATTTAATAATTAATTTAAAATTTAAATATTTACGTACCTTTATTAAATATTTTGTTGACAGCAAATTAATTGTTAAAAAATAATTGTTTCTTTTTTTGTTTTTTAATTACATTTGACAATAAAAAATTCTTTTACCAAATAATTTTTTTTAACCCAATAAAATAATTGACAATTTATTTATAAGAATATGTTATTAAATAATTTACTATTTATTATAAATGTATAATTTTAATATAGTTCTAATTAACACAGATTTTTATTTATTATTTATTTATTTATTTTTTTTTTTGGTCATAACACTCAACATAAATATTAATTATTCACATTTAATGTTTACTAATTTTAATTTATTTTATTTTTTTTTATTTTATTAAAACCAAAATTTATAAGAAATTATTTCAAAATTAATACTTTTGTTTTCTAAAATTTAGTTTTGTTGGTCCATGGGTTATTAAGGTTGTGGGGTGTTTATACAAAAAATTCGAAGTATGTTACAGTAAAAGGATTTTATAAAAAATTGTTTAATGTATAAATAGATTTTTGTTATAAAAATTATATAAATTATAAAAATATATTTATATTACTATTATTATTTATTATATTTTATCATAATATTATAAAAATTGTAGTTAACTTTTCTATATAGTATATTTGTCTAATTAAATTCCTAATTTTTTTAATTTAATTTTATTGTTGTTTTATTCATCTGAAATTTTAATGAGAGAGAAATTTGTTAATCAAATCGTTGAGCGAATTAAAATTTGAATCGAGCAATAAAATTTTAATTAACGGTAATTTTATACTGTTCGAGGAATATTGGCGGAATTAATTGTGTTTTGATTTTTTTAGGCTCAAATTCTGAAAATGTTAAAATCTGGTCTGGCAAATGCGTATGACAGGGCCTTAAATGTAATCCAATAGTTTTGTATTTTAGTATAATTTCAATATCCGTTCAAATCACGGAAATTTTCGAATTTAGAAATGAAAATTTCATTTACAGTATGAACAAAACTTTTTTTAGTTAGTACTCATTCGAAAAAGTTATTACTATGAACCGGAAAAATAAAATATAAAGGGCTGACAGAACTTCAGTCCTGAAAATTAACTCAATACTTTAATCATTCTCTATCTGAACCTCTCTTGACCCAATCTTTAGCTCAACCTCAAAATAAATTTACAATTCAACCTCCAACTCAATCGCAACGCAGACTAATCGCGAGTCCTTAAAATTAATCCTTAACACAACCCCACACTCAACACCCAATTCAATCCAACACTCACCACAACCGCAAAGCTGTAGCTAACCAACTTCAATTCAATTAAGCTCAAACCAAATCTCAAAACTATAGAGTACATAGTTAAAGTAAAAGTTAAAACAACTAGCTAAATGCAAGTTAAATAAATAATTTTTTTTTTATGTTTCTTAAATTGTGAAACCTATAACTGGTGCAGCCGAACAATGAAGTGTAGTTAAGTGAAGTGTAATAGTGCATAAAATAAGTGAATACAAATTAATTAGAACCTTCGTGAATCCGTCGGAAATAATTTATTTTTATTATTTCAACTTATTATTGTGCTAAAAAGTGACATTTTAGGCTGAAGGTTATTTTACCGCCGTAAAGAGTAGAGATTCCGCCGACTCATCTAGCCTACTATATCTTCGGACCTGACCCTTGTGTGAATTTTTGGCAGACTTACTATCCCAGCAAGGTGTGGAACTACTAGATAGGCACACACAGCTTTCTCGTGCACTACAATATAGACACGGGAAATAAATCAATAAATAATTAAGAAACGTTAGGTTCTGTGTATGAAGAAAAGGTCGATTGAAAGGTTTAATAATAAAATAACCGTCAATTAAATATGGACCTTCTAGACGACAATTCCTTTAAAATGGAACAACAAGTTACAGAACAACTAAATATGATCATAGAACAGCTGAAACAAAAGACTGCAAAGTCCGATGAATACGAGGCAGCGCTAGCATATTTAGGACGAAAACTCAACGAACAACCAAAGGTTGAAGTTCGAGAGAAAAAATTAAAACGAATCTATTTCGCATATCTGATTCTATTAAATCCATCCCAAAATATGATGGAAATAAGAAACAGCTGGAAATCTTCAAACGTTTCCTAATATCAAGGAAATACTTACAGAAGCGCTAGGCGACAGAGAGGAACTGTCGTATTATAAAGCGCAGCTTTCGGCTACAAAACAGGGCGATAATTTGTCTGTACATGCTTACTGATAACTAAGGCAATTGTACAGAAGATCAAAATACAAGCAAGGCCAAATGCCGTTTACAACCGATCGTGGCCAGCAATAAGCGCATATATTGAAGAAGATGCATTGGCCGTCTTCATAGCAGGCCTCTGAAAATCATACTTCGGGTACGCGCAAGTGGAGAGACTACGAGATGTGGAAAAAGCTATATAAATTTAACGGCGTACCACAAAAACCTCAAAGATCTAAAGAATTCAATCCCATAAACCACAATTTCAATAAACCAAGTTATTCGGTAAAGGAAGCACCCACACCAATGAAGGTGAATCTTTCGTTGAGATCAAGAAATTGTTTTAATAGAACGTTGAAAAATAATCACGAAGTTTCAGATAGAACAGAGAAAGATACTGTTAAAGTTAGCTGAAAGTTGGCAGATGAAAATGAAAAGTCGATAATGCAGATTGTGTTAGTCCAGCCGAAAGTAAAAAAAAAATTGCAATGCAGATTGTCTAATCCCAGCCAAAAGTTTCCAGCCGAAAGTAAAAAGTCGATAATGCAGATTATGATATACCATTCAAGCCGAAAATAAAAAATTTAGTAGTTATCAGCCGAAAGTAAATAGGATACATAGCAATCTATAAATATAAATTTTTGTAAATAAATTTACGTGTAAAACTTTGCTTCGTAGAAAATATCAACAAATCAGAAGAATATACAAATTTGGAATAAAATCAGCCTCTAGAGTATATATCTAAAGCTGAATCGTTTTTATGTGATTTGTCAATAGCTGTCGAATTAATAAATTCTGTTCAAGTTTCCCGTGGGAAACCTCGAAAAATTCGATTTTCCAAAAATTATTAGAAAATTTGTATAAAATCAGCCTTTAAAGTGTTATGTCTGGAGATGAATTGCATTGATGTAATTTATAAATAGCTATCGCAGGAAAAAAAATCAGAACAAGTTTCCCGTGGGAAACCTAGGAAAATTCAAAAAAGTTTTAAGCCGAAAGTAAGAAATGGATGAATAAAATCAGCCTCTAGAGTGTTATATCTGGAGATGGATTGAATTGATGTGACTTGTCGATAGCTATTGCAGGAAAAAAATTCAGTTCAAGTTTCCCGTGGGAAATCTCCGAAAATTCAAAAAAAATTCTAGCCGAAAGTAAGAAATGGATAAATAAAAAAAGCCTCCAGAGTGTTATGTCTGGAGATGGATTGCATTGATGTGACTTGTCAATAGCTATCGCAGCAAAAAAAATTAGGTTCATGTTTCCCGTGGGAAATTTCGGAAAATTCGATTTTCCAAAAATTATTAGAAAATTTGTATAAAATCAGCCTCCAGAGTGTTATGTCTGGAGATGGATTTAATTGATGTTATTACTCAATAGCTATCGCAGGAAAAAAATTCAGTTAAAGTTTCCCGGGGGAAATCTCGGAAAATTCGATTTTCCAAAAATTATTAGAAAATTTGTATAAAATCAGCCTCTAGAGTGTTATGTCTGGAGATGGATTCAATTAATGTGATTACTCAATAGCTAGTGCAGGAAGTAAATCCAGTTCAAGTTTCCCGTGGGAAATCTCGGAAAATTCGATTTTCCAAAAATTATTAGAAAATTTGTATAAAATCAGCCTTTAAAGTATTATGTCTGGAGATTAATTGCATTGATGTAATTTATCAATAGCTATCGCAGGAAAAAAATTCAGTACAAGTTACCGTGGGAAATCTCGGAAAATTCAAAAAAGTTGCCAGCTGAAAGTAAGAAATGGATAAATAGAAAAACCCTCCAGAGTGTTATGTCTGGAGATGGATTGCATTGATGTGACTTGTCAATAGCTATATCAGGAAAAAAATTCAGTTCATGTTTCCCGTGGGAAATCTCGGAAAATTCGATTTTCCAAAAATTATTAGAAAATTTGTATAAAATCAGCCTTTAAAGTGTTATGTCTGGAGATGAATTGCATTGATGTAATTTATCAATAGCTATCGCAGGAAAAAAAATCAGTACAAGTTTCCCGTGGGAAATTTCGGAAAATTCAAAAAAGTTTCCAGCCGAAAGTAAGAAATGGATGAATAAAATCAGCCTCTAGAGTGTAATGTCTGGAGATATATTGGATTGATGTGACTTGTTAATAGCTATCGCAGGAAAAAAATTCAGTATAAGTTCCCCTGATTTTTTTTCCTGCGATAGCTATTGATAAATTACATCAATGCAATTCATCTCCAGACATAACACTTTAAAGGCTGATTTTATACAAATTTTCTAATAATTTTTGGAAAATCGAATTTTCTAAAAATTATCAGAAAATTTGAAATTTTTTTTTGTATTAATGATTTTCAGATTGAAATGTGACAGTCTCGTGAGTACCTTAATAATATTCTGTATGTGGTTATCCAAGTTATGTCCCACTACAATTATGTCATCTTCATTGCACGTTGAAACGTGGCAGGGCCGTTTAATAAGGCAATTTTCACAATATGGTTATAGGAATTTTTCTGCTAGGTAGTAGCGAAGAAATTTGAATGGTTGGTAGTTTAGAGATTTTTGCCAATGATTGGGATGCTAAAATCCCCTCGAAGACTTTGTGAAAATTTAACTCATAATAGGTTTGGTCTGGTAGGTCATTTCCTAGAAAGTTTATTTTAACTTTCTTCTTTAATCAGTGGACTCCTAGAATTGGTTCTCGATAATGCCTGTTACAGTAACACTGTAGGTATGGGCGAAAGTTTAATTTTCCGTATCCGAACTCAGCTTTTCTTGAAAATTTGATGAATTCGCTTCATCGCTCTCTTCTAAATATTCGTCGTTTAAATCACCCTTATCTTTCTCGGACTCTGTTAAAGTTAGCCGAAAGTTTCCAGCCGAAAGTGAAAAAGTCGATAATGCAGATTATGTTATTGACATTCCAGCCGAAAATAAATCAGCCTCTAGAGTGTTATGTCTGGAGATAGATTGGATTGATGTGGCTTGTCAATAGCTATCGCAGGAAAAAAATTCGGTTCAAGTATCCCGTGGGAAATTTCGGAAAATTCGATTTTCCAAAAATTATTAGAAAATTTGTATAAAACCAGCCTTTAAAGTGTTATGTTTGGAGATGAATTGCATTGATGTAATTACTCAATAGCTATTGCAGGAAAAAAAATCAGTACAAGTTTCCTGTGGGAAATCTCGGAAAATTCAAAAAAGTTTCCAGCCGAATACAAATACAGGCAAAATACAAAAAAATTTGGACTGGCTGCTACCTAAAAATACCAAAGAAATCAAACAATTCTTAGGACTCGCAGGCTATTTATTATAGAAGATTCATTAAGGATTATTCTAAAATAATAAAACATGTGTTCAACTACCTAAACAAAGACACACAATTATCAATATTAAGCACATGGAGTATATAAAAGCCTTTGAGACGCTGAAAAGAATCCTGGCTACTAATCAGATATTAGCGTATCCAGATTTCAATGAACAGTTCATTTTAACAACGGACACATAAGCTTTCGCTCTAGGTGCAGCCCTATCTCAGATCCAAAGTAACGTTGAACTACCTATTGCGTTCGCTTCACGCACCCTAAACTCTACAGAAATAAACTATGCGACCAATGGAAAAGAAGCATTGGCCATAATATCCTGCCTGAGCAGGATGCCAACCGAAAATAACAAACAAAATATCAACGAGAAGATGGGTAATAATTCAAGTAAATCTGGAAGAGACTATCCACTCTGCGGATATATCCATTTTCCCGATTGTCCTATAAACTATTATAGGAATCAACTATAGTTTTCAAGATCTCGAATTAAGATGCGATAATTCTGGAGGATATACATACTCCCGATGTTTAACTTAAAGTGATAAAAGAACACGAAAAAGGGAAAGTGGAAACCCACTAAAACACTGTAAGTTGACAAAGGAGTAGAAATAAGCAGTACTAAAATGTCCCATCATTCCTACGCAAGGACATTCAATAACTAGAATGATTATAAGGAAAACATATTTAGAAATTCTTTCCAAAGATGAAGTTATTGCATCCTGGAACGTGATCTGGATCAATTGGTATCGCGAATATTTGTTTATATTAAAATGTATTAATGATAGTTCTATCATTCGGATCATGAAATTGCAGTTAAAGGCTTAGAATTTAGGCGTAGATTTAGTGTGGTATTCCTCTAAAGTTAAAGAACATTTCGCAATGACACGTTCCTTATATAGTATGCTATTTAGCATTTTTCATCGTTGACTCCGTTAGCCCTACAAAATGCGGAGATCGTCGAAGGATCGTTAGCCATCCAGTTTGATTATTTGCAAATATTTTTTTTTCCAACATATTTTCCTAAGTTCCTATACAATTTAGATCTACCACCAATAAAATTCGTCGCATTTTTCGAATATATTTTCAGACAGTATCAGAAAGTCTGTCAAAAATGATTCTGACGATAAATTCACGACATTTTCCAGATGGATGATGGTACTACTATGGTTAAGGTGGAGAATTTAGAAAGCTTCTGGAACCTGTACGTGAATAGGGCCGGGTACATGTCATAGGAATTAACCCAAAACGATGTAGTTATATTAGGGTTGAGGGTAGTGTTGTTGCCGAGTGAGGTGTTGAGTTGGGTTGAGCATATTGATTCATTAGATTGACTTGGAAGTTGAGGTGGAGATCAAAATTTTAAGTCGGCCCATCAACAAGAAGAACTTCTATTTCAACGATGTTTTCAATTTATATGAACTTTGCTCACCTGCAGCTTGAGATTTATTAATAAATCCTGTAGTGTCAGCTATTACGCGACGAAGATTTATGAACAATGATTTTAACCAAAACGAAGAATTAAACAACGTATGAAACGGTTTTACGAAGTTTTAAACTCAATAAATCTGAAATAATTTTTAAATTAGAATTTTTGGCGGTCTGGGTGAATCTTAAATCATGCTCTAAAAATTTACTTGGCATTAAACCTAGTGACAAAGTCAGCAGGATACGTTGATACATAGCACAAACACTAATTGGAGACAATTTTTTAATTAGATTGATTTTACTTAATGTTTGAGCGAACAGTGCCTCTCACTGCTCGAAACGAGGAATAGTTTGTTTCCTGAGTAGATCCACCTAGATTTCGTCGTCGTGAATTTGTGTTACATTAGTTGATAAAGCTTTGCTGAAATAATGCAATAATGCTGCATTTTGAATTCGATCGATTAAACTTTAATTTGTTGTAGAATATGAACATCCTAGTCAATATTTCTAATCGCATAATTTTGCAACATATTTTATGGCAGATCACGTACTAAAGATATATTTGACGATGATTCGGAGCTTGATGCCATCCTTTTTTAAAAATTGGCATAACTTCAATTAAATTTTCGTTGTATTTTCAATCGAATTAGAGTCAATTAGACAATCTTTAACATAAAAATGAAAAATAAAATGTTTTAAGGTGACGGATGCGAGATATTTCTATGCAAATCGAATTGCTGTTAGTGCTTTAGTGTCATAAGTAACTGTTCTTAGTTTGTAACATTTAACACTAAGTTATTTTGATCTATCCAAATTTGCATGCTACTAAAAAGCGTTCATCACAAAAGCGCCCATGAATTTTGGGCACAGAAAAAACATCACCGACATAACTTAAATGTGCATATTCATATTTGATTAGAATTTTAAAGATTTTTGCAAAATTGTTTATTTCAAATACCTGCGTCAACCTCGCAGACACTGCTTTTTTATTTTTTTTTTTAACTTTTTTAATCTATGCAATCTTTTTCTGGGGCTCAAGGCACTCCCAACTCTTTCGCAGTTTAATTTTACCGTCTTACTTTATGCAGTAGTAGCCAAATCGAGGACGAACGGCTATAGACCCGCTATTTATAAACCACATGCACATTGCATTGCTTCATGCCAACCTATAGTGCTGACATGAAAGGTGGGTCGGCCCATGGATTCTATACTCTCAACAGGGGATCATAGTTGTGTTCATCGTCATCGCCGATCGTAATCAGATGATGAAAAATCCCTTTTACATCCCGCCCCTATTGGGATTCGAACCCGGTACCTCCCGATCCAAACGCCGCAGCTTTAACCACTGCGCCGTTTGCTCGGTATCAGTGAGGCTTATTCTTCCATCACATGAACTTATTTCGCAAAAAAAAAAAAAAAATTGCCCACCCCTGCGTTGTTTTCTTGAACATTTTGTCTTGTGCGTTTTATTCCTTGAGCGATTTTTTCTGCTCACCATTTTGACAATGTTAGCAGTAAAAGCAACGATTTGTTTCCTAATCCTTAGAATAATAAACGATAAATCTGGGTTTTCCTATACAAACAAACATTTAATGACAATTTGGATGAATACTTTGCAGATCCATTAAAAACTGCTCTTAATTGAGTCGTGGAATATCTTTGATAACAATTTATAGTGTTTTGGTTCTAAACTATGTCCATATGTCTTAAAGATAAGCAGTCAGCAATTATTATTTGTTGGTAAATATTAAGCTGGCGTATTAATTATCCTTCCTAAGCATAAAATTGCATAGGTGTCGGGAACTTTGAAAGGAAAAGCTGATTTATATCACCTTTCATAGGGAATAGATACTGAATAATGATTCAAAGAAAAACATCTGTCCTTTTGAAAAAAGTCCCGTTTACAATGTTTTGTGCTAAAGAATAATGACAAGATGTATTACAAGCGAACCATTGATCAAATGCTTAATGTGTAATACTGCAAGTATGAGTGAATGAAACTGGAATTTAACACGATTAAAAATGCCAAGACAAATTGACACTGTTCCACATCCAATTTGAGTTTTTTACATCTCTACCTTTTTAACAACCATCGTAATTTCATTGAAAAAGTTTTGTTTGGTTAAATTAATAGAAAATTTGCTATTGCGAGATTTTTCGATTAGAATTAACTAAAACTTAGCTCATCAAAATGTTTCCAAGTTTGTTATGTACAAAATTTGTAAAAAAATACGTTAAAATAAAAACTATAATAATATCGATAAATAGATCAAACGTACAATTTGTACCCCAGACAAGGTACCACAATATTCTTTAAAGCCAGCTTCCACTTTGACGTTAAAAATAAATACAAAAACAAACAAAAAAAATCAAAAAAAAAAAAAAAAAAAGGAAATACGCTTTCCGTTTTAACATTGATTTTGTCTTTTACGAACATCTTGAAAATAAATAAAATACAAAATTCTTTTTTTTTTTAACCTAATGTAATTTATTTTTTGTGCTTTTACTTTTAATTTCCTTATCGTTTCTAGCTTTTATGTTTTTTTTTAAATATACTAAATATACATACGAGTATTTCCTTTAATCTACGTACCTACGAGTATATGTCAAGAACAGGTTAAATAAATTTTTATTCATACACATCCTGTCTATACATAATACCATACATAATATATGTACGAAATCTAAATGGATGTTTGAATTTGATTGATTGATTTTTTTATTAACTTTCTACTTTGATTGAATCACAATTTAGGATTGGTAAGAATAAAATTCTTGAGTCATTTTATATAACCGGTATCTTCTTTAGAAAATAAAACAGATTGAACCAAAATCAATACGTAAAGCAAATGTTGCATAAAATGTTGCGCGTGCAACACTATGCAACAACCTTTAATTGTATACAGCCTCGTTCATTTATCATACTTAAATAATTTTTATTTGTAACCTTTGACATTTTCCTTATTGAAAGTAGGGATAAACATGCCGTCTTTATTATGCGACACACACATACAAAAAACGAATTATATTACGAAACATTAATTAAATGGTTCAAGTGTTTTTGATTATACTAATTTATTTAACGTTAAGGCAAATTTCTTATCAATTTTCTTGTGAATCACACTATATAAGTATACTGAAAAGATATTTTCAAACTTTGTGAAATGAATGGAAAAATTAAATAATTGGTTTTGCAAAAAAAAAAAAAATATTCCATGATTTTTTCCGTTTGCTTTACCATGATAATAAAAACTGAAGTGTCTTGAATAACACAGAAACAAAACAAAAAAAAAAAAAGGAAATATAAATTTTAATTTCGTGTAATTATGATAATGAATTGGAAAATTAAAGGTAAAAAATAAAAAAGTCTTTGAAATTAAATATCAATTATGTTACATAGAGACGATATAATTACTACTATACATTTTTTTTTTTTTTTATGTTGGGTGTGTGTTTAGGGTGACCAGACATACTTATTTATGGGATAGGTATGTTACTTTAATTTTATTCAGAATGATTTCTATTAAAAATGAATAAAGCAAAATAGAAAAAATTTTAAGGAACAGAGAATAAATATTGGAAATCTTCTTAGAAGAATGTAGAATTTTGGGAAGCAAAAGATAGGATTGGAGTATTCTTCAACTCTGCAAATGTCCTTGAACAAATGATTCTGAAAAAAATGATTGCCTATTGCAAAACTTTATGTGAAGAACTATACTAAACTATTAAATAGCGATGAGGCAACAATTACTAGATTTATACTTCTCTGACAACGTCTTTCTACATGAAACACTGAGATAACTAGTATGTCTTTGACTAAGGGCACCATCGCCAGTTATCTTCATAAATTATAATTAGCTTACAAAAGCTAGATTTTTGTTAAATAACAAAAACGTATAAGACTTATGTTTAAATATGTATACCCCGGTACGTACATAAATAAATGGAAAACTCATACTTAACCTTTTTCCAACATTGCACGCCCTCTTGAAAAAAGAAAATATTAAATAAATTTAATTTTATTTATTTATTCGAAAAAACAATAGAATTAACAATGCTGTTGTTCAGAGACATAAATGTACCGATATGATGTTTTCTCTCGAAACAACATAACAAAAACATAAAAATATTTTAATCTTTTCATAAAACAACAAACAGAAGTTTTTCCCAACCGAAATGATTAAATCCGGAAAGAAAATAAACAAAATAAAATAACAAAAGACAATCAAAAGTTTTCTTTTTTTTTTTGCTGTGCTTTGGGAGAAAAATATGGATTTAACAATTTTTCTGAATTAATTATTTTTAATTTTGTTGTGGCATTCAGGTATAGAGAATACCTCAAACATGGGCTCTCTATGAAATTTTAATTGTAAGCAAATTAGTGGCATTCCTTGAAAGATTTGGAACACATTTCATTCAATTGTTTTAGTTATCAAAATTTTCGTTATAAATGAAAACCCCATCTCAACACTGTTTTGCTATTGTCGCAGCAGACAAGTAGTAACGATAATTTTATTTAATAAGTCTTCTTCTCTTCAAACTTAATAAAATAAAATTATTAAATTATTGGTACGATTGGTAGACTGGTAGATTCGTCGAACGCTCTAAATTCAAATTTTAAATTTTCAAGATTACATCCAATAATGTATGAGTTAGATTTGATGTCGGATTTGTAAAATTTATTGTACAAAAAAAAAAAATTTCGAAAACCCTAAAATTCGATATATCGAAAGACAATATACCGAATGTGCTGTTGGAGATAAAAATCGTAATGGATTTATTTTTCAAAGGAATCTGAAACAAATTTTAACAATTATAAGATGTTTGCTATAGGGACAATATAAATAACATTTCTTAATTTCTGGTTTACGGTTAGAATTCGAGTACGGATAGTAAAGCCAGACAGGCTGAAAGTTGAATTAAAATAAGAAATAAATGGAATTAAATTCGGAATATCTTACAGATAAAGGGGCTACAAATTACCTCGTTAAAGTTAGCCGAAAGTGAAAAGTCGATAATGCAGATTAAGTTATTGACATTCAGCCGAAAATAAATCAACCTCTAGAGTGTTATGTCTGAAGATGGATTGCATTGATGTGACTTGTCAATAGCCATCGCAGGAAAAAAATTCAGTTCAAGTTTTCCGTGGAAAATCTAGGAAAATTCGATTTTCCAAAAATCATTAGAAAATTTGTATAAAATAAGCCTCTAGAGTGTTATGTCTGGAGATGGATTGCATTGATGTGATTTGTCAATAGCTATCGCAGGAAAAAAATTCAGTTCAAGTTTCCCGGAGGAAATCTCGGAAAATTCGATTTTCCAAAAAATTATTAGAAAATTTGTATAACATCAGCCTCTAGAGTGGTATGTCTGGAGATGAATTGCATTGTTGTGATTTGTCAATAGTTATCGCAGGAAAAAAATTCAGTTCAAGTTTCCTGGGGGAAATCTCGGAAAATTCGATTTTCCAAAAAATATTAGAAAATTTGTATAAAATCAGCCTCTAGAGTGTTATGTCTGGAGATGAATTGCATTGATGTGATTTGTTAATAGTTATCGCAGGAAAAAAATTCAGTTCAAGTTTCCCGTGGGAAATCTCGGAAAATTCGATTTTCCAAAAAAAAAAATTCCTGCGATAGCTATTTACAAATCACATCAATGCAATTCATCTCTTCTTTCTAATAATTTTTGGAAAATCGAATTTTCCGAGATTTCCCCCGGGAAACTTGAACAGAATTTTTTCATTCGATAGCTATTAACAAATACCGAGCAAACGGCGCAGTGGTTAAGGCTGCGGCGGTTGGATCGGGAGGTACCGGGTTCGAATCCCTATAGGGGCGGGATGCAAAAGGGATTTTTCATCATCTGATTGCGATCGGTGATGAAGATGAACACATCTATGACCCCCTGTTGAGAGTGCAGAATCCATGGGCCGACCCACCTTTCATGTCAGCACTACGGGTTGGCATGAAGCAATGCAATGTGCAGGTGGTTTTTAAAGACGGATCTGTAGCCGCCCGTCCTCGATTTGGCTACTCCAGGCGTAAGGTAGGACGGTAAAAAATAAATCAAGAAACAAACAAACAAACAAACAAACTATTAACAAATCACATAGAACGATTCAACTTCAGATATACACTCTAAAGGCTGATTTTATTCCAATTTTGTGGATTCTTCTGATTTTCCGAAATTTTCTACGAATACATAGGTTTACACGTAAAACGATTTATAATTTTTTTTATTTAAATCCATGTATGCTATTTACTTTCGGCTGATAACTAGTAAATTTTTTATTTTCGGCTAGAATGTTAATATCATAATCTGCAATATCGATTTTTTTACTTTCGGCTGGACCAACACAATCTGCATTATCGACTTTTTACTTTTGGCTGGCAACTTTCGGCTAACTTTAACAGTATCTACAAATTAAGGTCGATGGTTTTAATTCCAATAAAACGAAAAATTAAACTTGGAATTAAATTCTTCAAAAACGTTTGAATCAAACTAGGAAAAATTAGCAATTCCAAGAAAGTGACAACTAACCTTTGTTGACACATTCAATCATCGACTACAACGTTCAACATCCAATAATCTTACCAAGGAAGTCTGAGTTTTTAAGAAAAGTGGTTGAAGAGTGTCACGTTCAATATCAGCATGCGGGGCCCACATTGCTCAACCCAACGAGGCCTTTTTTGAAAATAAGTATTGATTATGCGGGACCATTTACATATGTCATACCATACGAGAGGAAGACGACAACGGTCCACTAAGATTTATGTGTGTATATTGGTATTCCTTGCTTGAAAAGCAGTATACAGATGACTTACAACAGATGAGTCTATTGCAGCGTGGAAACGACTGACGGCGAGGCGAGGATTATGTAGCAACATTTTCAGTGATTTCGGCTCAAATTTTATCGGTGCTAATAAAATGCTGATTGATTGGTATAAAATGTTAAAAAGCAATAACAATTTAATCTCTGAGTGTCTTTTAAGAGAAAAGGTCAACTGGCACTTTAATCCACGTAGCGCTCCACATTTTCGTGGAATTTGGAAAGCTGCGGGCTGCTAGGCAAAAACATGTGAGTTCAACATACGCTGGAACGTAGGATGGAACTTGGCTATTCCATGTATTGGTACGATCGTGTAATATTATGGTGATATAGTGGAATGATGGATTGGTATTATTGCATGATGGTGTGATGATATGATTGTACATATGATATGGTGTATGATGGCATGGCGGTATTTGTTCTAGAATGATGGTGAGATAGTATGAGGGTATGATGGTACGACGGTATAAAATATTATGACGGTTGGATGGCATGATGATATGATGGTATGATTATTTGATGGTATGATGGTATGATTATATGACGGTATTATGGTATGGTGGTATGGTGGTATGATGGTAGGATGGTACAATGGTATGATGTTACGGTGATATGATGGTATGAAGGTGTGATTGATATGTTAAGATATTCATCATAGTGTGATGGTGAGATGGTTCGACGTTACTATGGTACGATGGTATAGTTGTATGATGGCTTAATGGTATAGTGTCATGATGATATGATTGTTTATTGGAATAATGGTGTGATGGAATGATTGTTTAAAATTAGAATGGTGTGAGGGTATGTATGCTGGTATTTTTGCACGTTGCTATTATGGTATGATGTAAGTAGGGTCTGAGTTGAAATTGAGTTGGATTTGAGAGAGAAGCTCGGTTAGGGATTAATTCTATGGTTTAGTGGTAGGTTAGATTGATTTGAATTCACATACGGATGTAGCTTTCGAATCGAGTTAATTTTGGGATTTTGTTGGCCAATAAGTGTGGAGTTGAGCAGAGGGGAATTATTTAAAAGTTGATTTGGAGTAAGGCTGAGGGTTGATTTGAAAGTTGATTAAGGATTGATTTGCCGATTGAGCTGATGGCTGGGTTTGCCGTTAATTTGGTGATTGTGTTTAGGATTGTATTGCGATTAAGATAGAGGTTGAGTTATAAATCGAGTTGTAGGTTGAGCTGAAGATTGACTTATTTCGGGATTGATTCAAGACCGAAGTTCTGATCACCATGAAGTTTCAGCCCTTTGTATTTCTGAAATAAAATCTAGTGTGTTCTTAGAAACTTTACCGCTTGTAATTCTTAATATATTATCGGAACTGAAAATATCACATTCATCTGGAAATGATCTGTTTAGCAATTTCCTCGTTAAAAAAACCTCCATTTATATTGTTGATGATTTTTCATACATAGTAAATGTTTTTATACCGGTGCTTACCCTTCTAAATTAAAAGTAGCTCTTGTTATTCCAATTTTTAAAAGCAGCTATCGCTGCTAAAAGATGTTTCAAACCACAGACCAATCTCCTTGCTTTCTATATTTGGTAAAATCATTGTGATGCTCATCCATTCGAAGGCTAAAATGCTCTATTAGAATTCACTAATTTTTTATATGAAGGACTTGATCAGAGAAGTACGGTTACAAACGATTTGAAATATTGTTAACCACAAAGTTCTATTGAAAAAGAGTTTTTATGCTAGGTTTCCTGGGGTCACTTCGCATTGTTTTTGTTCATATTTATCTCCCAGGTTGTTAAGATCAAAGGGATTAGGAATCAGCCAAAAATCTTAAACGATGACGTTCAAAAAGGTTCAGTTTTAGCTCCATTGCTGTTTTTGATATTTTGGAATTAAATTTTTTGTTTTGACTTTAATTCCCAGTTGATCGCTTTCGCGGATCACCTGGTGTTTATTACAATCAACCTGAATGAAACATATGCAATCGGAACGCATCTTTCTGAAGAATTGGTACTCCGCGCATGAAATCTAATTAAATCCGTTGAATCGTTTAAGTACTTAGGACTAACTGTCGATAACACTATGCTTTGGAGACACCATATTGATGACCTTCGTAAGTAGCTATATCATAATGATTATGCGAAAATCTTACTTACTACGTAGAGTATGCCCGACTGCCGTTTTAAGAAATATATACTCTGCATTAGTGGCACTAACCACACCAGAATTCAACCACTCATTATTGCGCAAAAGCATATTATTAGGATTAATCTTAATGCACATAGAACTTCTGCCCCTTGGCCTCTATTTTAGCCCCTAAAGATATTTCCACTTAGAAATCTATTTGTGCTCAAAATATTAAAAGCTTATTTTGTTATTATTGCGAACCAGTTAAAGGTCAAAATTAGACTGGAAGCAGTCGATTGTATAGCCCCGCCGATATGTAACCTCGACTAAATCTTAAACCGAGTCATATTACTGATCATACGTTTCACTAGCATAATGTACGAGCTTTCAAACAGGCTAATTCGATTGTGGGTAAAACCTCATTACTTTTAGGAAATTAATATTCATTAATCAATAAAAATAAATGCGATTCAAAGTTGCGTTTATCCTTCGAAATTGAATTTTTAATATGAAACAAGCCAGCATCTCATAACAGAAGAAAGAGAGGAAGTATTACGACTCAGTCTCCTCTATTTATTCCTTTAATTTCATTCTTTTTAGATGATTGTAAAAGTTTTAGCCTGAAGTGTGTCAGACTGTAGGAGACGATAAGAGAAATGTTGCGCCATTTAAAATTTACGTTACCCTACGTGTGCTCTAAACTCGTACACATTTTTCTGAGAATTTGTTAGTAAAAAAAAAATATTTCGTTATTAAGAGATTTTTAAGTACATGAAAGATAATTAGAAGAAAGCGTAATTCGAGGTATAAGATTATAATTGGTATCCATTTATTATTTTTTGGGGTTGGCTGATATTTTTTTTTTAAGACAAATCACTTTACTAATTTAATTACTTTTATTTTATTTTTATTTCGCTTCAAAATCTCTAAGGAATCGTTTTACGGTTGAAGGAAACAGGGCGAATTGAGTCATTCCGGTAATGAAAATAAGAGTGTAAGTAATCGTAACGATTTTTGTAAAGCCCTGCCGATAAAGAATTAATCTCTATCTTGTATTTAAATTTTAAACTGAATCATATTAATGGTAAATTTATGTCTATATACCTTCAAGATAATGTTTTCTGCCATGAATTTTTTCTGAAAGCTCGATATTTTTAAGTACATTTGATGCAAATAATGGCCAATGCGGTTGTAAATCGGAAACAAATGATTGATTGTTTTGAATAATTTATAAATTGTATTAAATGTTGAAAGTTCAGTAAAAAGTACATACAATTATTAGCGTACAGGTAACGGATATCTTTTCGGCCTTGTGATGGTTTCCGAAGGCGTGATAATTCTCCCGGCCTTCAATAAACGTCTCACGAACAATTGGCAGATTTCATTTTCCGACACCCTCATTAAAACAATAATTAATAAAATTAGGACCACTGTAGTAATTCACCGATAAATTCTTTTGTAACCATTATATTAAACAACACAATACACAAGAGGCCTAAAATATCTTCCTAAAAGTGACATAAAGAATTTGATTCTCATCACTTGAAGTTATTTAATTAAAATTGACTTTAACAAGGTAAAAAAAAAAAATTAAAAACAAAACAATTTCTGAGTAACACAAAAGATAAAGACAATATCTATCCATAATGTCAATTCAATCTCTCATTTTCCATTCAACCCGCATATTTAGAATATTTTAATGAGCCGATCAATACAAAAAAAAAAAATTCTTCTTCGGTTGTATTGATTTATTTTTATAAAAATATCTTAAACTTCAAATACCATTAGGTCAATGTCAATAATGTTGAGGGGGTTGATGAAAAATAGATAAGGGGAGGAAAAAAGTTTTGGAGTATTTTTTTTTTTTTTTATTAGGTTTTAACCTAAATTATTATTTAAAAAGTCTGAACATCCTTGTTGTTATCTTTCCTTCGTAATATATAATCTATTGTGAGCCATAACGGTTTTTATTTCGTTAACATCTAAAGTGGAAATGAAATAAAAATGAAAATAAAATTGCTTTTACAATGCTTTCGTTTTAATGTGCTTCTGAAGGGAGTTTTCCACAGAGATATGGATTTGTAGCGAATTAAGCGTTCGCAATAGATAATTAAAATTTTGTTAGTTACTATAAATTCATTTGGACAGTAGAATTTATAGTGCGGACAAAATTTAAAATAATAAGGCAAAGAAACTAACCAAAATTTCGTGAAAATTTACAAAATGTGCCTAGTAATGTTGCCTAGTGGGCTCTAGCGAAGGTGGCGAGGGAAGCACCAGACGAGTGGTACAAACATGTAGATCGAGTCCAGATGTACATAAACAATTCGTACCAAAGCGCTATCAACCGAACACCATTTGAGTTATTGTTTGGACCGTGATAAATTCGACTGAAGACTTGAGAATTAAGGAAACCATCGAAACGGAAATCGCCAATTCATTTGACCATATAAGAGATGAAATGCGGGAAGAGGCCGACGAGCAATAGAAACCATCCAAAAGTCACCGAAATATAGTATAAGGTGGAAGACTGGTAATTATTAAAAAAACTCAGTTCGGTATGGGAGGTCGCCAGAAGAAAATGGCCAGAAGAATGGTGTAGGGTTTGAAAAGCATTTCCCAAGTTTAAATAAGAAACTGATGCAAATACTACAACTTTATTTAGTGGTTTTATTCCAATAGTTCAATATATAATGAATACATTTTATCGAAAATTAATTTGTAAAAATATCTTACCCATCTATCGACTATATAATTTGAGATAATTACTAATTATCATAAATACATGTAAACATAGCAAATATAAATAAGCGCAACATCTGTATAAAATGTAATTACGATAAATATTCGTATAATATATCGATCAGGTGGTTTGGCGTCTATTGGAGGGGAGGACCAAAGTTGAGTAGATTAATCTACCAGCTCCGTAACCTTCCAGTAGGGTGAGCATCACGTGAGCTGTTCTGGTCTTATGTATTAGGCAGCTGCGTGTTGGGTACAATTGTGTAAGCGGGTAACCTGTTCACAATTCGCAAGTGTACGTGCTGCCTTCTCGTGGCAACCACTGGTAACTAAGGCCATTTGGCACATTTTTGGCCATTTGGCACAGGCTAAATTACGGCGCTAAAGGAGAAAACTTTGACAAAAAACCCTAATCTAAGGTTGGACAGCATATGCCGATGGATGAATGGCTGATAGGTTAATCAGTCCAAAATATGCGGACTCCAGATACCAGGTACCCTCCAGTTTTATTAAGCCTTCCTGTAGTAAAGTAGCAACTCGTAAGAGTAAAATGAAACGGAAGACGGGGCAGGAGTAGGAAAATACGGGAGTGGGACAGCCCTCTCGGAGTCCTTGGGCTCCAATGCTACCGTATTTATAGCAGAACTACATGGTGTAGTAAACATCTAGAAGGGAGAGCAATAAGCCCAGATAGTATGTATCACGTACCGGGAGGCAGTATTGTCAGGTTCATTAAGAACCTGAATATTGACTGGACGGGTAATTAAGCAGGGTCCAGAACAATAGATCTTTTAGGTCGCAGTGTGAGGTGGCTTATCGCCCACATGGCCTTTCAATAATTATAATAATAATAAAATGTTGTGAGCGGTTTTGTGGGAATTTTTTTTTTTTTCGAATGGTTCTGAATTTTGATTTTCATTGTCTTGTCAATTCTTTTTCATATGAGTTATTGTTCTCTATTGTTCTTGCAAATGGTTGAATTTTTTTCTTCTTTTAATAATTTTGGTATTCATGTCATTGGAAAAACTGATCGATCATTTCTACGAAAGCGAACTGTAAAAAAAAAAATAAAAGGCGGTTAAGATCCCTAATTGCAGTTAAACGCACAAGTGTAGCAGACGATATAAAATCTGTTAATTTATCCAAAGTAGACAAATATTTAAAACGTACTTCGGTTACAACAATGTCTGTTTTAAATATAGATACTCCGATCGTCTCCATAAATTTCTCCTATGTTGTGATACGATACATGACGAATTAATATATACCGAACATGAGAAATTGCTTAAACTAGTTAAAACTAAATTGTCAAATAAAGCATCCGACATCGTGAAATATACGTTTTCCTAATTCTTATTCGAAACCTTTAATTCATTATTCCTCTTCAGAATCAATCCATATCATGTTATTAATTTAAAACATCACTCAATTTATCTTTCAAATCACAATCATACGAGTATAAGATATTCTAAAGCCTAAATCTTTTTTTCTTTTTGGTCGTTAACGGAGTCGATATAAGCATGATTAAGCGAAATTTTTTAAATAACGATACACTTTTTTATCCTGAACAAAAATGTATGGTAAAAGGTATAACTTCCGAATTAATTGAAACAATCGCAAATGGTTAAGCTCACATTAGTTTACCAGGTTCATTGATACTAAAGCACTCATTTCAGATAGTTTTCGCTTCGTTTCCTATCTCATGTGTAGGTTGATTTTTCTAAATATAACTTTGAAATTTTATTAAACAATTCTAGAATTCAACTTAAACTTCAACTTCTTTCTCTTCTTTTGAATTCTAGCATCCAAATCGTGTGTTTTAATTCCACCTCGTTCGGATCATCGTTACGAATTGATCATCTTAATCAGGTAGAGAGAAATTTAATCCTAAATTTATGTATTTATCTCCCAGGTGATCAACATACCGCAATGGATATAACTTATCATAAAATCAGAACCGATCGCAATTTAGAACCTATATACATTAAACAATACAGATTGCCTGAATCTACAAAAGACGAAATCGATAAACAAATATCTGAAATGTTAGAAAACAATATCATCGAACAAAACAAGAGCGATTGGAACTTTCCATTAATAGTAGTCCCTAAAAAATCGAAATTGAATGGAACCACAATCAATGATGTATTTCCACTTCCTAATATCTCATAGATTTTAGACCATCTTGGCTAATCTAAACACTTTACCACGATTGACCTTGCTAATGGGTATCATCAAATACTTTTAGATCCCAAAGATAAAGAAAAAACAGCATTCAGCACGCATTTCGGATATTTCCAGTTTAAACGAATGCCTTTTGGATTACAGAGCGAACCAGTGACTTTCCAAAGATCTATGAATAACGTCCTAATCGTCACGAGCTACAACTTTACGGATCACGAAAATAAATTAGAATTAGTTTTCAATTGTTTCAAAAACAATAATCTAACAGTTAATTTGGAAAAGTGCCGACTGGAAAACAAATACAATTTAAATTTTTGTTTCTTAAGAGTAATAAAAATAATAATGTACCCATATTAGAAATTCTCGAACAAAATATTAAAGTCGAATTGAGTGAGAGTATTGGTCCATCTCTCATTTGTCATCTCATTTGAGCGCCAATTTGAGCGCTGCTATAGGCCTTCCCAGACCTGCCCTTTCCATCTGCATCTAGAGAGTCGTACCGTACCTAGCTAGTTCGTCCACCCGACAGTTCCCATTGATGTCCGAGTGACCAGGGACCTAGATTATCTGGATACTGCAATACTCGCTCATCTCATTAAGAGATGATCGGCAATCCAGCGCCACCCGTGACCTCAGACAAACCGCCTCTAGTGACCTGACTACCGCCTGACTGTCCACATAAATTGCGATATCCCTTACTGATACTACATTATGCTTCAACCATGTCACGACTTCCCCGCCACCACTTCAGCTTGGTACACGCTGCAGTAGTCAGGAAGACGAAGAGAAATATTAACATTAAGCTTCGCACAGAAGACTCCGGCTACTACCTTATCGTCTAGCTTAGAGCCATTCGTGAAAAATTGCACTGCCTCGTTTTTCAGTATTGATCCGTCCCTCCAGGATTTCCTTGAAGGACAGACGGTCCGTAAACCTTTATCGAAGCACAAGGTTGGTATAACAATCTAGATTCACCAGTTCATCCCTTCGTGATCCAACTATCGTCGAGTGCCCCACCTGCAGATACTTCCACTGAGAGACAGCCGTAAGTCGCATAGCCACCTCGGCTGCCTTCTGCTTCCCAAAAACCTCTACTGGAATAAGGTGGAACATAACCTCTAAAGCGCGAGTAGGTGTCGTCCTAAGCGCCCCGCTTATAAGCATGCAGGCCGTTCTTTGCACCCTTTCCATTCCACTCCCGTATGTTACCTTGTCCAGAGCTGGCCACCATACGCCCACTCCGTACATAAGTACAGGTCTCACTACGGCAGTGTACACTCAGTGTACCAGCTCCGGTTTCAAACCCCATCTCTTACCTATGTCGTTCTTGCACGAGTAAATGGCTACAGTGACCTTATTTACCCTTTCTAACGGGTTAGGCATCCAGCTGAGTTGACTGTCCCAGATTATGCCCAAAAATCTCGCTCTATCAGAAAAAGTCAGTCTAGTGCCGTTTATCGTAGGCGGGCAAACTACCGGAATTGTATACTTCCTGGTAAAAAGTACCAGCTCTGTCTTGGACGGGTTGATCCCTAATCCACATTTGCTGGCCCATTTGGTAACGATCAATAGTACATTCTGCATAACTAAGACTTAACTAGTTGTTGACTTAAGCCTAATAAAAAAGGGATTTTTGAATACAGAAACAATTTGTTATCCAGAATCGACTCAACTGTTCCAAAAAATTCATTTTTTCAAAAAATTCATTCTTAAGCCTAATAAAAAAGGGATTTTTGAATACAGAAACAATTTGTTATCCAGAATCGACTCAACTGTTCCAAAAAATTCATATTTTCCCAGATTCTTTTCCTGTACCTTGTACCGGCATTTTAGGAAAAGACTTTTTAGAAAATTATAAATGTAAAATTGATTATGATTTTAAAACTATCGAATTTATTATTCCTGTTGTAAGTAATCCGAATCCAAAATATATAATACCGGCAAGATCAGAAATATACATCTCATTACCAGTTACTTCTTGTGATAATGGAGATTATCTTTGCCCATCTCAAGAATTAATGTCAGGAGTTTTTCTTGCTAACTGCATCATACAACCAAAAAATAATTAGGTACGTAAATTAAAAATTATCAGAGTACGATGTGTACTATGCAACTCAATGGTCAGATTCGTTGGAAAAACGTCTGAAAAGATTAGATGAAGAAATGGATACAAGCCATTTAAATAATGAAGAGAAAAAATCAAACCAAAATATTTATCGTGAGTTCAATGACATTTTTTATCTGGAGGAACATAAACTTTCTGCAACTCATAAAATTCCACTTTTGCCAAATTCTCAACCTATAAATAAAAAAACATTAGTAGTGTTTTTTTATTCGCTCCGGATAGCTGCTATCGAGAGCCGTCATTTTTATACGCCTAAATTTAAATTTGACGCACTATTTATTGGTAAACTAAACTTATTTAACATCAAACTATCATTTTTAATTTAACTGTTTAGGGAAAACTTAATATAAAAAATATTTGGCTCTACCTATTTATACGGAGCGCTATCCGGAGCCACTTTTCATATGACGGCTCTCGATAGCAGCTATCCGGAGCGAATAAAAAAACACTACAAATACAGATTACTACAATTCATGAAATCAGAAATAAATTCACAAATTCAACAATTATAAGACAATTCAATAATAGAACCAAGAGCCAGTCCTTGGAATTCTCCACTTTTATTAGTTCCAAAAAAATCAAATACAAATGAGAAGAAATGGCGTCTGGTTGTTGATTTTCGTAAGCTGAACGAAATCACAAGTAATAATGTTTTTCCATTACCCAATATAAATGAAATTTCAGAGCAACTTGGAAATTCCAATTATTACACAACTTTAGACCTAGCAAACGGACACCACCTGGTCATGTTAGATCCAAATGATAAAGAAAAGACAGCTTTCAGCACTGACATGGTATTAAGCCAGATCCGAAACTGATAGAAGCAATTTCCAAGTATCCAATTCCAACAAATAAATCAAGTTAACAGTCTTTCGTCGGATTGACTGGATACTATAGATATTTCATAAAAAATTACGCAAATATAGCAGAACCGCTAATAGCTTTGAAAAGAAGAAAGCCGAAAAAATTTCAATGGAACGCATTCGCAGATGAAGCTTTCAGCATTTTAAAAACTTACTTGACCAAATCACCTATATTAAAATTTCCTTATTTTTCCAAACCATTTTATGTTACGACTTACGACCGATCCATCCAATGTAGCTATCGGAACTGTTTTATCACAGGTTATTAATTCGGAGGACCATCCAGTCGCATATGCGAGTCGAGTGTTAAACCAGTCTGAACGAAATTATCCTACGATTAAACGAGCATTCCGTTCTATCAAATGGGCAGTTGTAAACCGTTTTCGCCTTTACGTTTATGGACTAAAGTTTTTCATTGTAACCGACCATAAGCCGCTTACTTACTTATTATCTACTCCCAATCCAAATTCAATATTAGTTCTCTTCTCGCGCTGATGCATTTTCTATTACGAAATAATTCTATTACGAGTACAAATTTAGATCCAAATTTTATTTCAAATTCTTCAAAGCCAAATTCCAACTAACGAATACAGTTGCATAATGAAGAAGACATTGGGTGGTCATCAAGGAATCATTAGAACATTTAAACGAATTAGAAGTTATTACGAATTTCCGAAAATGTTAAGTCATATAATAAATTTTATTAAATCATTTAGTAATTGTCAACATAATAAACATGGTCGAATTCAAAAGATGCCTATGAAAATTACATGAACATCAACAACACCTTTCGGAAAAATATCAATGGATATCGTTGGTCCACTAACAACATTTTATACAGGAAATAAATTCATTCTAACGATTCAAGATGATTAAATAAAATTTTCTTGTGCCATTCCGATCAAAAAACAAGAAACCACAACAATTGCCAGAGTATTTGCCTAAAATTGTATTTACACCTTCGGATGACCTTTTTCTATTTTAACAGATCAGGGTCAGAATTTCATGAGCAATTTGTTCAAACAATTATGTAAGATTCTAAAAATAAGCATCCACAAAAGAAATGGAGCTTTGGAAAGGTCACACAAAACATTAGGAGAGTATCTCCGAAATTATTCCCAAGACGATCCGTTGAATTGCGACCAATGGATTCCATTCGCCATTTTCGCCTATAACTCACGATGGCTACAAGAGGTACGACATATACAATTGCACGGTTTTAGTAATGCTAGTTGAAGAGGTTATGCAGCTGTTATACATATGTATATGCTCGTTATAGAAAGCAGAATGGATACTACGAATGCATGTTGGATACAGCAAAATCTAGAGTATCGCCAATTAAAGTAGTGTCGATTGCAAGGCTTAAGTTATGTGGAGCGCATTTGCTGACAAAGTTACTTATCTCAACAGCTGAAGTGCTGTGGGTGAATAAAAGTGGCATAACTGCGTGGACCGACTCCACCATCGTTTTAGACTGGTTAAGTGATCACCCAGCACGGTGGACAACGTTTGTCGGCAACATGACATCTCAAATTCTAGAGAACATTGGGCGAAATCAGTCGCTTAATGTTTCAGGATCCTTGAATCCAGCTGATCCAGCTTCCAGGGAGATTTTTCCGCAAGAATTGTTAGGCTTACGTATCTGGTTGGAAGGGGCCTACATTTTTAATAAAATCAGTGGAAGGATGGCCAGGTCAAAGAAAAACATATGGAACGGCAAAAGAAGAAAAACCAAATGGATATCATCAATGGTAGCAGAGACGAGAACTACAATATAATCGATTATTGATGGTAGTGGCGGTGATTTTGCGTTTTATAGCGAACGTAAGAACAAACGAACAGCAAAAAGGAAGATCGGACGAATCAATGTCGAAGACATTGAAACATCTCTAAAATGGTGTGCAGGCGGAAATAATGGCATTTCAAAGTGGCAGAGAATTAAAAGAGGGATTAAAATATTTGTGTCCATTTATAGACAATGAAGAACTATTAAGAGTTGGTGGACGTCTTCAGAAATCAGATTTATCGGAATGCGCGAAACATACACTTGTAATATCAAATAAATCTCGATGTGCAGAATTGATCGTCTTACATTATCACAGTCATTATCATCATTCAGGAATCGAGTTGACGTTAAGTTTGATCAGGCAAAAGTTTTGGATAGTTCGCGGAAAGGATGTGATTAAATAGGTGATAAAGCAATGTGCCAAGTACTTCAAGGTCAATCCCCGAGCTCAAAGTCAACAAATGGGTGAATTACCTAGCGACAGAGTGCAACTAGTGAGGCCGCTTTTGAAGGTAGGGGTAGGATACGCGGGTCCGATCCCTGCATATTTGAAGCGAAGTCGAGGGCAAAGAGCAATTAAAGTTTACTTATTCATTTTCGCGTGCTTCAATACTAAAGCGGTACACATCGAAGTGGTCCATGACATGACCACAGATTCATTTGTAGCGTCAGTTAAGCGGTTTGTGTCGAGGAGGGGCCTATGCAGCGATATTTACAGTAATTGCGGCAGTAATTTTATAGGCGCAAATAATCAGTGGGCCGAGCTGTACACATTTATCGAAAACAATAACAACGACATATATTACAAGCTTTTAAAGGAGAGAATTACGTGGCACTTCAAACCACCAAATGCTCCACATTTTGGAGGAATATGAAAGGCGGCTGTGAAGTTATTAAAAACGCAGTTGAAACGAGTGATTGGGCAGACTATTCTTTCGTTAGAGGAACTACAAACATTGTTGGCGATAATATCAAACGATGATTTAAGGATGCTTACACCTGCACATTTTATTATTGGCGATCCACTTACATTAGTTCCAGAAGGTGATATTACAGATGTTAATATAAGTAAGTTATCTCGATGGCAATTAATATAACAATTTAAGCAAGATTTTTGGAAACGGTGGAATCTTGAGTATTTGACAACTTTACAGTCGAGGCAGAAATGATAACACATTATCACCTGCAAAATATCTGCTGGGTAAATTTTAATCAATTATTTGTGGAACTGATGGCCTCGTTCGAGTTGCAGAAGTTAAAACCAAAGCTGGGATGTTTAAGAGGGCTATTCACAAATTATGCACGTCACCATTAGATTGAATTGCGGGGATTCAAGGGCGGCAGAATGTTGGAGTATGCTGATGATGCGAAACTTTTTATTAGCAATGAATGTAACATATAAAAATTAAATTCATTAGTTCATGTACGTAACACCAGAATTAAAAATACTTATCTTGTACTTAGTGGTTTAGTGTAGATTATAGTTAAATATATTCGTATAGTTATTCAGATACATGTAATTGAATTTATTATTAATTTCTTATTGTATTTTATTATTTCTTATCAGAATTCAGAATTTTGTTATTATATTGAATTGTCATTAGATTTGGTTGCAG
This sequence comes from Tipula vernalis, assembly GCA_958295665.1. NCBI lineage: Eukaryota > Metazoa > Arthropoda > Insecta > Diptera > Tipulidae > Tipula > Tipula vernalis. Next base: position 39,359,580 of record OY282560.1, read on the forward strand.
ACAGTAGTACTACACTGTGAACAATTTGTAAAATGAAACGAACAATGCAATATATACAAATTGGATGTACCAAATAAAAATGGCTTTGGGTGGAAGGGTTCGTTGTGTTAAGTTCGTTAAGTTGTTAACCAATTCGTTAAATTCTAGTTTAGTGGATTTTCAGACGACGAGGGATGGCCGAGTAGAAGTATGTAGCGGTATAGCATATGACAGGTGAAAATATAGAACGGGAATAAGTAAACGAAGTAAATAAAGTACTAAAATTATTATAGTAACAATAGTGTCTATAAACATTTTTATTGTAATAAATACATTTCTGCTTAGATAAATGAATAAATATTTCTACTTTTATGATTCTGTTTATGGAGTTAGGAGAGATCAAACCAACCTCCATTATTTGAGTTCGATCAATAATTCATATTTATTCATTCTGTTATATATTTACCATTTAATTGTAAATAAATCTTGGTCTGATTGAGTTCTTTTCTGCATTTATATGTATGTAAAGGAAAATATGAAAATTTAATTTACGTTTCTTTGGAAAAGCGCAATAAGGCAAATTGAATTTCTAGATACATAAAAATATATGTGTTCATGCTTACAGATTGTGTTAATACCAATAAAAATACGTAGGTATATGTACATATATAGTGCTTAATGGTGCTCAAAAATTGAAGCGTGATCCGATTTAATTGCTTAATTTAAACACTCCAAAAATTTGAATGTGCTTATGAATAAATTGAACATTTTTGAAACAACCATCTTTAGAAACCTATCGCACATTCGCACAAAGACGCATCTCAAATTTGTACGTTAAATTTTATTTGTTCTGATTTATTCCACATTGTTAACAAAAAAAAAAAAAAAAAAAATTGGGGAAAAAATCGTTAATTTCTTCTTCATCTTCTTGGTTTCGTTTTATTTGTGTTAACAAAATTTTACTTTCCATTTTTCAAATTTTTATGTGCGATGCTGCATATAAGCAGAGGCTTATATAATATTCCAAAAAAAAAAAAAATGATAACGATTTTCATTAAAAAAAAAATAACAACAGTAAAAATATTCAGCCTTATGTTGGGTGTTTTAAGTTACTTTCAGTTTGCTGTCAGTTTATCTTCATCATCTAAATGGAATAAATTTGTTATTGTTGTCAAAATATCAAAAAATAAGCACAATTGAAAACCAACAAAAGTTTTCCTTTTCTTAAATTGTGTGTTACATTTTATACGCAATGTGGTTGTAGAGAATAATGATAATTAATCCCGTGTAATTTTTATTCAAACTCAACACAAGGTTTTGGTTGTAGAATATTAAGAGGTTGCAAGCCTGGCCTTAAGAAATCTAAAACTTTTTATTTGATTTACCAAGAATTTTGTTTACATAATTCGAAGAACTTAGATCCATTGATTGTTAGAAAAAATAGTGGCTTGCAGTGAAAGCACAGTCGATGGTATACAATACTTTAAAACAGCTGAAGAATACATGGCAATTTCCGATGAGATATCCGATTTACAGCCCTTCTTATGGATCGGAACTATGAAAGGGTCTCTCCAAATTGATGGAAAAACTGCTAACGAGAGCGAGTCAAAATCGGGCCAAAATGGTAGTTCATTTTTTTAAGACAATTTGAGGCAGACTCAAAATTGTTTGTTATTGGAAGCTTCACTGAAATATTTCCTGAATGGGTCATGATAGGTGGATATCAATCAGACTTTTTCATTATATTATGTAAAACCTGCGATTATAAAAATCATCATGTGCGATCAGGTAATTAGAATAATCTGGATTCAACATGGTTCTCAAAAATATTTCCAAACTTTGTTTCTAAGATTGCGGAGTATACGGATATCTTCAACATTTAAAGACATCAGAGTAAAACTTAATAGTTTGAGCTGCAATATAATTATGTTAAGTTAAAATGCTGTTAAAATTAATGTTCGTTAATAACCCGTTAAGTGTCACAAAATTTGTTTTACGAAAACTACACCGAGGCGAACACGACCAAGCTCGTAAAAAACCTTCTTTCATTAGAATATAATAACCTACGGCATTATGATGGAGCTAATTTGCTGAGAATGTCCACTTCCTTGTATTAGTGAAAATTAAAGCCTAGAAGAAAAAGATCTGCCTGTTTGGTCGATGTAGAATTTTAAATAGTTGTTGTATGATAGTTTAAAAGCGTTACATAATCATACACTAATCGAGTGTTAGATGCTTAGTCATTTTTTTTTAATTGTTGCCAATGGCTTTATTTTTGAATCTTTCTACATAAGAAACTCACAAGAAGTAATCAAATCTTAAGCTAAAAATTATTACATATTTTAAGTCTTAACCAATGTTAATACTTATTGTTAGGGCTCACAACTTGGGTTGGGATGTGCTTCTAGTTTTCAGTAATATTTCGAACTGAATTCTTTAATAGTTTCTTTAACAGTTTTAATCCCAAGGTCGTGATTATATTACTATTTCGAATGTACCAAGGAGCATTGGTAACACTGCGAAGTATTTTCGCTTGGATTCGTTGCAGGAGTTCCTTGGGGGTTTGATTATCGCTTTGTAAAGTAGAACTTTATTGGCTAATGATAACTGAGATTTTCTTCCCATCAGCCGATACATTTTTGAAAATGTAAATTTTATTTGGTTGCTCTTCGTTTCGATATGATTTTTTCACGTTAATCTTCTATCCACCTTCGTTTGTTGAGGAATATTTTTATCGTTTAATTTCACTGGTGGGCAGGTGCGTTTGTTCAGCGTGAATGTGACATGAGTTGATTTATTTTCGATCAGTCCGCGACTTTGTTTAAATGATTCTGTAATTCGTTTGAGGCAATTTTAGGATTAGTGTGAGACACCAGGATGGCCGTGTCATCGGCAAATTTTGATATTATTACTTTGTTGGTTACAGGTATATCAGCTGTGTATAACAAGTATAATATTGGTCCTAGAACACTGCACATTTAAGCAAGTAGTTGCGCTGTTTTGTTTGACCATGTATTGCCTTTGAAGGAGACAGTTTCCCAAAACTGAGTGAAATTTCTTCGGTAGAAGCTCTTTAATTTTGTAAATTAGTCCATCGTGCCAAACTTTGTCAAAAGCTTGTGCGATATCCAAAAAGGCAGCAGAACAATATTTCTTTTCCTCAAAGGTGATTTTGATTGTATTTACAATTCTGTGTACTTGGTCTTTAGTACCATGTTGGTTTCGAAACCCAAATTGATGGTCTGGAATAACACGCCGTTCTTCTAATATTGGTTTCAATTTCGTTAGTAATATTAGGCAGCATGCTTATTGGACGATATGATGAGATTTGCGTTTCATTTTTCCCTGGCTTAAGTATCATTGTGATCAAAAATATCTTCCATTTCTGAGGAACATAACTGATCCGTTTTATGCTTTCATCTGGTAATTCCCTTATCATTTTTCCAGTAATGAGATCATGTCCTGGTGCCTTTTTCGGGCTTATGCAAGTTATAATTGTATTTTTAACTTTCCGCAAATTATACTTTATAGGTTAAACCATCATCCATTTGCTGGGGTGGCATGAAATATTTATCTTCTTCATGTGGGACAAATACTGTTGTTAGAGGAGCAGTAAAAGCATTGGCTTTTTCTTCATCACCTCTCGCCCATGTTCCAGTTGGTTGTCTAATCGGTGGATTCAAATTTGTTGGCCTTTTTAAATTTTTTGTTACCTTCCACAAAGAATAATCTGTCCTCTCGGTTGCCGAAAGATCACTTAAATAGTTTTTTACGCGCTGGTTTTCTTCTTCCCTCAATCTTAGGGCTTCAATAGTTCGATTTAATTTCCATTTCAATAAAGGTGATTTTGTTTGCTGCCATTGACGGAATTTTTCGCTTTTCCTGGATTAGTTCCTGTATATTATGTGACAGTTTATTAACTTTTTCCGAACTACTTATGCCGGGTGTATGTCTTTCACCGGATAATGTTATGACATCTTTAAATTTTCTGCCGCCGCATCAATATCAGCTGGTGTAATCATAGGAATATAAAGTAGACACTTTTGTTCGACTAGCCTCCTATATTGATCCCAATTTGTTTTCTTGTTTGTAAGACGATTCGGCATTTAATTCCTTAGGACATCGGTAGTCACTGTTACTATTACCAGGGAGTGATCAGAAGACAGATCATAGCAATCGGTGGCCTTAGCATATGTACATTGAATTTTCTTAGTTACACAAAAGTCAATTAGATCAGGAATTTTCTTTTTATTCGTGGCCCAGAAGTTGCGTTACCGGCAAGTAAATAATCCAGGGACTGTTCCACTATAGCATCATAAAGTTGTTTGCCTTTCGGCGATATTAATCTGGAACCCCCCAATTTTGAGTATGTTTAGCGTTGTAATCACCGCCCGCAAGAAATTTATTACCCAGCTGGCTGAAATAATCCAAGAACTAAAGTTTTTTATGGCATGTTTTGGAGGGCAGTACACTGCCGATATGGCGCAGTTTCCGGACCACTCCTGCAGACAGATGCTCGTTGATTGTATATGTTCTTTCTCATATTTTGTAAGTACGTAGTGTTTTAATCTTCGCTTAATTAATACAGCAGTGCCTCCATGTGCTTTACCATCTGGGTGCTTGCGGTGTCATAAATAGACGTGTTTCTAATATTAACATTATGTCAATATTGTGCTCAGTGAGAAATGCATGTACCTACGCTTTATGTTGTGCTAGGCCGTTTGCATTCCATATGGCTATTTTGATGATGGTCATTTCTGGCTTTTTACCATTATCTGCGTCAGCGTGCTCATATTCTGCATCAATAAATTCATGGTTCTCTCCATCATCGCCATGAAGCTTTGCATCATATTAGTCAATTTATTTAAAGCTGTTGAGATGTTTCCCTCTTCACTTGCTTGAGCTTTAGGAGAGGTAACTTTAAGAACACTTGCGTATGAAACCCCTTGGTGCACGCTGCCGTTTACAGTCGCGTACTGTTTTCCATTTTGAGCGTTTGTGTTTAGAATTTCTGGTTGTGCTTCTTTTCTAGCTGAAGAATAAAGATTAAGGATTCGTTGTTCTGATCGCTGCTTTGGATTGATTCTCCTTTTTAATTCTAGATAAATTGGGCATCCTCTATAATTAGCTGTGTGATTTCCATCGCAGGTGCTGCATTTTCTCACCGATGCTTCCTTTTTTGCTTTATTGCAAACCTTTAAATTATGGTGTTCACCACATATAACACAAACATCGTTCAAAGTGCAATATGCTCTAGTGTGCCCATATTCTTGGCACTTTCCACACTGTACCGTCCCATTTCTTTTCCTGGGTTCCTCGATGGTAACTCTTCTGTACAGTAGATATTTTAGGTCAAATATTTCATGGTTGCCTTTAACCTTTTTATTGTCTGGTTCTAATTCCAGATGAAACAATAGCTGAGGCACCTTCTTCCGATTAAAAATATTGGTAATAGATCTGCATTGAAAACTTTTTTCAGCGAGAGCAGCTCGTACTTCGTTTGTTGTTGTCATGTGCTCTGTAAGCATCAATATTGAGCGGTTGAATTTTTATTTCTTTTATATCTCCTCTTTTGATCCCGGAAATATAAAATACACCTTCCGTAGTAAACTCGATCATTTTTGCAAGTTCTCTATTTGATTTTTCCCTCAAATAGATTAGTGGCGGCTTCTCAGTTTATGGAGTTTCTCCGGCCGGCGGGTCGCCAACAACCAAGCAAGAATACCTATTACCATGCGTTAACTCAACGCTAGCTAGCTTAGGACTTTTTCTTCGTTTTGATCGGACAGTAATATATCGGTCTATTCCCGTTTGCACTAAACACTGACCTACATCACTGTTTATTTTATTGTCATCTGATTTCGATGCACTGTCATTGTTTGTTTTGTCGTCAATATTTGGCGACGATGCACTTTTAGTTTCGTTATGGTTCAACACACCAATGTTATTTAAATTAACAATTTCACTTTGATTTAAATTGCCTGATAAGGTAATTTTTTGAACATTTAAAATTTGTTGTCGCTTTGGACTATGCTGCATTTTTGTATTTTTATTAAAAATATCTTAGGTCGTTACGTTCGGTGGCAAATCGCTTGTGGACATCGCCGTCTGCTGATTTGGCCCAGCCTTTTTTACTTGAGGCGGAGGTGAGAACATCACGATTTTTCTTATTTTTCACGTCATAATATTTTTTAAAAAATATAAAAAAAGATTTAAACTGCTGATTCAACTTTTCACACAAGTAATAAATAAATCATTTAAATGTTTACTCGGTGGAAGCAAAATTGCAACTGCTTAGTCATGACATCGTTGTTTTTGTATGATCGTTCGAAGCAGACTTGCTAAAAATATTGTCAACGGAATTTGTTGGGCCATATATGTAAAGAAATCGTTTATTATCTTACTGTATGTATCGTGTCCATTACTTAATAAGCTCTAGAGAAAAAGGAATGCCTCTACTGATTAAAACTGAGGTTAAACTTAAGGACAATTTTTGGAAACGGTGGTGATCCGGACTGTTTCTTAAACAGAAATATCCAATAAATACTCATATTGTAATTAAGGTATAAAGGTAAAACTCATACCGTATTAAAAGAAGAATTCCATCTACAATTTATTGAAAGATAAATCAAACGATTTGCCTTAAATCGATTGTTGATTTGATAATCTGAGCGTGTCAGGGATGACGTACAACAAACAGTACGATTTAATTACAACTGATGCATTTATGCAAGAATTGTTTACAGATTTTTATATTTCACTTTAAAACTGTACCTTGTTTTCCACAACAAGTTTATGCCTCTGTGATGTGACTTGTTATAAGTCTTCCAACAACCACAAACGCAACACAAGTTACGAGGTAATAAATAATGAATTAAAGGAAGTAAACCCAAAAGTAGGCCGAGACTTGAATGTTAAATGGTTCGAATATCGTTACATACAGCCTTACATAAAGCCTTTTTAGTCCAAGGTCAGTCCAAGGAAGCTTACCCGATCTGCGAAGAAGCTTCCAACGCCTAGAAGCACGCCTTATCAACTGAATATACTTTCCGCCAAAAATTTAAACGGGATATTCCTGAACGCCAAATCAAAGAAAAATCAATAAATCACAATTGGAATCGGTTAACCCTGGCTGACCGTAAAGATGTTTATGGGCTATATTATTAAAATGAAGAAAAATCGAGAAGTTTTTTTTGTAGACATCGAGAAAATATTACAGCAGATTTAGATGCAAAAAGAATATCAACAGTATCGAAAGATTCTGTGGAGAGAGAGCACATTACAGAGTGTCATAGAACACTCTAAAAGGTTAATAGATAAAATTTAAATCAGCCATCCATCGGCGGCTGGTTCCATTTGATAAAGTCGGATTAAACGTTTATTTATAAATTTTTCAAAAAATGTCGTGAGGCTGACAGAGTGTTCTATGAAGAAATGTCATAGAAACAATTTAAGTCGGCCATCGAAGTGTTCGAAAACTGTAGTAACTATCTTTGAAGCATTTATCGTCGCTGCTGTTGGTTCTATTTATAACGTGACCTCAAACCGTGGTGGGGCTGATAGGGTGTTCTATAAAAACGTGTCAAAGATAAAATGTAAATCGTCCATCGATGTGTTCGTACGCTGTGTCTTAACTACCTTCTAACCATTTTCCGTTTATGCGACTAATTTATATTTGTTTTGAAGAAAATGTCATGGGCTGACACAGGAAATGCCATAGATAAAATTAAAATCTACCATCAAAGTGTTCGTAAGCTGTTCTAACAACCTTCTAAGCATTTAGCGTTATTGCGATTGGTACAAGTTGTTCTATAAAGATATGTCATACAAGACGTTTAAATCTGCCCTCGAAATTTTCAAAAACACAGTTGCGGCTGGTACCGATTTTTTTTTCTCAAGAAAATGCGGTTTTTTTGAAGAAATGTTATAGATAAAATTAAAATCGGTCATCGAAGTGTTCGTAAGCTGTCATAATTACCTAAAGTAAGATCAAAAGACATCCACAACTTTTTCAATGATTTTTTGTTGATCTAACAGGGGTTCTATCAAGAAATACCTTAGATAAAATTTAGATCGGCCATCGAACTGTTCATATTCTGTCATAACTACCTTTAATTTGTCATCGTTAGGACTAATACAATTTGATAAAGAGGAATCAAACAAGGATCCATAATTTTTTTGAAGAAAATGTCATGAGGCTAACAAAGTGTTCTAGAAAGAAATGCCATAGATAAAATTAAAATTGGTCCTCCATCGGCGACTGGTACCATTTGATAAATTGCGATCAAAGGTTTATTTAAAAATTTTTTTTAAAAATATCGTGGGGCTGACAGGGTGTTCTATGAAGAAATATCATAGAAACAATTTAAGTTGGCCGTCGAAGTATTCGAAAACTGTAATAACTATCTTCGAAGTGACATCAAACCGTGGTGGGGCTGACAGGGTTTATGCAGCTGATTTATATTTTTTCTAAAAAATCTTATAGGCTGACACAGGGTGTCGTGTAGGGAAATGCCATAGATACAAATAAAATCTACCATCCAAGTGTTCGTAAGCTGTCCTAACAAACTTCTAAGCATTTAGCATTATTGCGACTGGTACAATACAATTTGATAAGGTGGGATCAAACATGATCTGTAATTATTTCAAGGATGTCCTGAAGCTAACAGTGTGTTTTATAAAGATATTTCATACAAGAAATAAAGTTGCGGCTGGTACCGATTTTTTGTTGAAGGCAATGCCGAGGTACTGTCAGGATGGGAACCTTTGAAGTAATGTTACAGATAAAATTAAAATCAGCCATCGAAGTGTTCGTGAGTTATCCAAACTATCTTCTAAGCATTTATTATAATTGATACTGGTATCATTAATAAAGTGGGATCAAACGATGATCTATATTTTTTTTTGCAAGAAAATGCCGTGTGGCCGAGACACGATTCTTCAAAAATTAAATTGTAGGCAAAATCAAAAGCGTCAATCGAAATGTCCGTAAAAGCTGTAATAAGAACCTGAAGTAATATCAAAAGACGATCCTGAATTTTTTCAATGATTTTTTGTTGAGCTTACAGGAGTTCTATGAAGACATACCTTAGATAAAATTAAGTCCGGCCATCGAACTGTTCATAATCTATCATAACTACACCTTTTAATTTGTCATCGTTATAGGGCTGATACAATTTAGTAAAGAGGAAACAAACGAGAAAATGTCATGGGGCTAACAGAGTATTCTAGATAGAAATGCCATAAATCAAATTAAAATCGGCCGTCCATCGGCGACTGGTTCCATTTGATAAAGTCGGATCAACAAAAAAATGTCGTGGGGGATCCATCAAACATTGACGCCATTATGTACTACCCGACTCCAAAAACAATAAAGGAAGTTCATTCGTTCCTGGGTTTAGTGGAATATTATCGTAAATTCTGCCTACAATTTTCTGACATTTCGAAACCATTAACCAACCTAATTAAAAAAGATGCAAAATTTGAATGGTATGAATTGGATGTGACGAATCATTTTCAAAATTGAAGGAATTTTTGATGACACCTCCATTGTTGCAGTTCCCAGATTATGAGAAAGATTTTTATGTGATTTGAGAAAATGTGACGAATCATTTTCAAAATTGAAGGAATTTTTGATGACATTGTTGCAGTTCCCAGATTATGAGAAAGATTTTTATGTGATTTGAGATGCTAGTGATGTTGCTATAAGCGCGATACTTTCACAAGTAATTGATGGAAATGATCTCCCTGTAGCGTACGGAAGTCGAATTCTTAATAAATCGGAAGAAAATTACTCTACCACATACATAAAGAGCTTCTCGCAATTGTATGGGAATTAATCATTATGGGCCATATTTATACGGTCAACTTTTTACGTAATTACCGACCATCGTCCTTTAATATATTTAAATAGTTCAACTAATCAAAGCTCACAATTAATAAGGTGGAAATTACAATTAGCTGAATATGATTTTAAAATTAAATACGAACCCGGTCGCAACAATAGTAACGCTGACTCTTTGAGTCGTATTGCAATCAAAAAACCTCATCAACAAGTCAAGGTTGTTACAGGGAGTCAGTCCAAATTGAGGCAAGCTGAACTTCCTGAATTGTTCACATGAACAATTGAATCAATCCACCGTCGACCAGGCGCAAATCAGTATAAATACCCCGGAAATAATTCATTTAAAAGCTAAAGATGATATTTACACTGCAATCAAAGAATTTCATGATAATCCTTTGGGTGCTCATCAAAGTATCTATCGCACTTACAAAAGAATTAACCAATACTATTATTTCGAGAAAATGGTCTCGACTATCGAAAAATATATTCACAATTGCGCTCTATACTACAACAGCCAAACTGCCATTTCAAAAAATAGTTTTGGATTTAGTTGAACCTATGGTGTCAACATACCAAAATAATAAATACATTTTCATAGCACAATGCGATTTAACTAAGTTTTCAATGGCAGTACCTCTTCCTAATCAGGAAGCAGAGACCGTAGCTCACGCAGTAATCGAAAATTTAGTATTTTTATTCGGATGTACCGAATCAATCCTCACTGACATGGGATCAAATTTTATGAGTGAAGTTTTTGTGCGTTTGTGTAAGATATTAAAAATACAAAAATTGAATACGACTGCATACCATCCTGAATCTATAATGGAGCGCTTGAAAGAAGTCGTCGAACGCTAGTTGAATACCTACGAATTACATCGAAAAAGACCCTATGAATTGAGATAAATGGATACCGTATGCGATGTTTTCATATAATTCTACGCCACACTCATCGACAGATTTTATGCCATTCTAGCTATTGTTCGGTCATAAACCTAGAATTCCAAATTCAGTTTTTCAATCAAATGAGCCTATGTATAATTACGAAGATTATATTAATGAATTAAAATTTTGAATAAAAACTTCTGCTGACATAGCACGTTCCTTAATTTTGAATTCTAAAAACAAATCAAAAACGTACTATGATAAACGGAAAGTGACGAAAGGAAAACTGTTCTCTATAGATCAGTTAGTTTTATTAAAGAATGAAGTTAGAAAAACAAAATTTGATCCACTATGGCTGGGCCCTTACAAAGTCCAAAATTGGACGTTATATTAAAACAATCCACAACAATCGACTAAAACATTTTAAAACTCGAAATGACTTTGAAAATGACAAACCGTCTCACTGAAATTTATTAAAGTGACGTTTTTTAAAACAATACAAAATGAAAATTTATTATTTACTATTAATTCTAGAATTGAAACCTTAAATCTAAGCTCTTAAATCTATCTTCTAAGCTATCTTCTAAAATGGAATAAAATGAAAATCGGCAATCGAAGTATTCTTAACCTAAGCGACTGGTACCATTTGATAAAGTTCAATCAAACGTTTATTTATACATTTTTCAAAAAAAAAGTCGCGGGGCTGACAGGGTGTTCTATGAAGAAATGGCTTAGAAACAATTTAAGTCGGCCATCAGTGTTGTACAATTACGAGTAAAAAATAATTTTTTACATACATTACGTAAAAAATTGTAAAATACGGTAAAAATTGTTATTAATGTAAAATATTGTAATAAATGTAAAAAATATTAAAAGTGATTCCATCTAAAAGAATTAAGAAATACTAGTAACACTCACATACTCAAACCTCTCTAAAAATTTTCAATCGATTTTAACGAAAATTATAATCAAAATAAAATAACATTGCAAAATTTATAATTTCTTTAATAGAAATATGCACATAAAATCATTGATTAATGATTTGATTAGTTAATTATGCTTTACCAGATAATAATTTTTGTAGTAGGTAGGTATATATTCACACTAGAATTTATCGCAATGCCATCTGTGGTTAGTTTTAGCAAATAAATCAAAAAATATTTTTAAGAGTGCAATTGCTGTTCACTAAACCCGCCACAATTTCTGTGAATATTGACAGAAATTCGCCCGCTTCTGCTCAAAAGTATTTCGGATAATAAAAATTATTTCACAGAAATACGGGCATTATATTATGTTAGCCGCATGACATAACGATCTTGTGCAATTGTACGAAGGCAATTGATTCGTGCATTTTTGCTTGATATAACCGGATACATGATTTCCTAGAATCATTAAACTGCATAAATTACATAACTATTATTACTGACACTCTGACAGTGACAGTAAATAAGAAACGATGTAGCAGTGATAATATGGATGGAAGTGATTGTGATTGGAATTGGAATTACCTATTGTACATGAATAAAAATATTGTGTTGAAAAAGAATTTAAATCGTAATGATCATACTTCCAAAAAGAATCCACAAAAAGCGTGTGCCGGATTTCAATATTATAACGTATCCCGTTCCTATTATACGGCTGGCTTTATATTCCCGTAGTGTTTAGTATCAGAAAATAAACGTTTCTTCTACAACTTCCCGTGTTTCTTAACCGATTGAAGTGAAATTTAGTATGCAAGTTTATATTGGCCCACAAATAGAGTGTACCAAATTTCAATATTATAACGTATCCCGTTCCGATTATACTGCTGTCTATATATTCCCGTAGTGTTTAGTATGAGTAAATAAACGTTTCTTCTACAACTTCCCGTGTTTATAAACCGATTAGAGTGAAACTTAGTACGCAAGTTGATATTGGCCCACAAATAGCGTGTACTAAATTTCAATATTATAACGTATCCCGTTCCGATTGTACGGCTGTCTATATATTCCCGTAGTGTTTAGTATGAGAAAATAAACGTTTCTTCTACAACTTCCCGTGTTTCTTCACCGATTAAAGTGAAATTTGTTATGCAAGTTTATATTGGCCCACAAATAGCGTGTACTAAATTTCAATATTATAACGTATCCCGTTCCGATTATACGGCTGGCTATATATTCCCGTAGTGTTTAGTATGAGAAAAAAAACGTTTCTTCTACAACTTCTTGTGTTTCTTAACCGATTGAAGTGAAATTTAGTATGCAAGTTTATATTGGCCCACAAATAGCGTGTACGGAATTTCAACATAATAACGTATCTATATTATTATATTAGTTTCTTCTATAAACGTTTCTTCTATTCTATATATTCCCGTAGTGTTTAGTATGAGAAAATAAACGTTTCTTCTACAACTTCCCGTGTTTCTTAACCGATTGAAGTGAAATTTAGTATGCAAGTTTATATTGGCCCACAAATAGCGTGTACGGAATTTTCCCGCTATATTTTCCCGTAGTGTTTAGTATGAGAAAGTAAACGTTTCTTCTACAACTTCCCGTGTTTCTTAACCGATTGAAGTGAAATTTAGTATGCAAGTTTATATTGGCCCACAAATAGCGTGTACGGAATTTTCCCGCTATATTTTCCCGTAGTGTTTAGTATGAGAAAGTAAACGTTTCTTCTACAACTTCCCGTGTTTCTTAACCGATTGAAGTGAACTTTAGTATGCAAGTTTATATTGGCCCACAAATAGCGTGTACTGAATTTCAATATGATAACATCCCGTTGTAGAAGAAAAGTTGTAGAATAACCTTTATTTTCTCATACTAAACACTACGGGAATATATAGCCAGCCGTATAATCGGAACGGGATAAGTTATATTATTGAAATTCGGTACACGCTATTTGTGGTCAAATATAAACTTGCATACTAAATTTCACATCAATCGGTTAGAAACACGGGAAGTTGTAAAAGAAACGTTTATTTTATCATACTAAACACTACGGGAATATACAGGCAGCCGTATAATCGGAACGGGATAAGTTATAAAAATGAAATTCGGTACGCGCTATTTGTGGGCCAATATAAACTTGCATACTAAATTTCACTTCAATCGGTTAAGAAACACAAGAAGTTGTAGAAGAAACGTTTATTTTCTCATACTAAACACTACGGGAATATATAGACAGCCATACAATCGGAACGGGATACGTTATAATATTGAAATTCAGTACACGCTATTTGTGACCGAATTAATTTGTTCGATTGCTTTCAAAAAACCGTACCAAAAACCATCTGGTTATCACAGCTATGATTGCATTTCGCTGCCCCTGCCATGATATTATTGTAACAAAGTTGAGCCTTGATAAAGAATGATGCGTGATCCAATTTAATTACTTATTGTTTTCGAGAACGTGGCTGTTAGAATACCAATTGCAAAATGGTGGCCATATACATATTTATAGGCATTAGGAATCGATTACTTCTGACAAGCTCGCTTGGACTTGGAGTAGTTGCCGTAATTAATACCAACTGTGAATGCTATAGATTATATAGTTTTAATATTTTACAAAATAATTTTTTTTGACAATCTAACATAATTGCGGTGGTGAAAGTTAAAAGTAAAACATACACAGTCAAATTTTATAAATCAAATAGTATGGTACCTAAATAGAGAAATTATTTTTTTAATAAAATTTTCGAATAGATACAATTTTAATACATAAAAAACAGAATAAATTATTTAGTTTTTTGTTAAATAAAATGCGTTTGGTCAGCATATTTTAAACATTTTATTTAAAACACATAGTACAATCTACATTCAAATTAATTTCAATAGATAGAGCTGTGAAATGGTTGTAATATCGACATTAAATTTTTTAATTCTGCTCTTTTCATTTAAATATCACATTTCGCAAAGATGTCGCTAATTATTTACAATTTTTTACTTTGTAACGTAAAAAATTTCAGGTAAAAAATACAATTATTTACATGTATATAATAGTGTAAATTACGCAATGTAATTTACGTGCACAACACTGTCGGCCATCGAAGTGTTCGAAAAATGTAATAACTATCTCCGAAGCATTTACCGTCTCTGCTGCTGGTTCTATTTGATAAAGTGAACTTAAACCGTGGTGAGGCTGACAGGGTGTTCTATAAAAACGTTCAAAAATAAAATGTAAATGGTCCATCGATGTGTTCGTACGCTGTCTTAACTACTTTCTAACCATTTACCGTTTATGCGGCTGACTTATATTTTTTTCAAGAAAATGTCATAGGCTGACACAGGGTGTCCTGTAGAGAAATGTCATAAATGCGCAATATTGTGACGGGTACAATACAATATGATAAGGTGGGAACAAACATGATCTATAATTATTTCAAGGATGTTCTGAAGTTGACAGGGTGTTCTATAAAGATATTTCATACAATAAATTTAAATCTACCTTCAAAATGTTCGAAAACAAAGTTACGGCTGGTACAAATTTTTTTTTTTAAGAAAATGCCAGTACATCAAACTGTTCGTAATCTATCACAACTACCTTTTAGTTTGTCATCGTTAGGACTGATAAAGAGGAGTCAAACGAGGATCTATAATTTTTTCAAGAAAATGCCGAGGGGCAGGTAGGTATTCTATCAAGAAATGTAAGATTCAAATATAAGTCCACAGTGAATATTATTTTCTAAAATACTTTTGCTTGGCCGATACTTATATAAAGCTTACTGCGAAATGGTCTCAATGTTTTTAGTTTGGGTGAACATTTAAAATTTTCTTCCGTTGGTCTACCATTTTCGAGACGAACTTGGGACTATTTTATTGATTTTTCTGTAGAGACTAAAATACCGATTTATAAAACAATTTTCATAATACATACATATATTGAATGCCAATGGAATACTAAACAATCCACCAGGTGTTAATATTAAATTTTTACGCTTCTTTTGCAGATAGCATATTTTATTGCTGTAATCAAATACTTGAAGAAATTTATGATGAAAAAATATCAGTGCACAAAAAAAAATTCAACTCAAATTCTCTTTATGATCGTAAATCCGCATGTTGTTATTTGTTTTGATTTTTTTTTTAATTATACTTATAAGTACATACGTTATTGCGATGTACTTGAGATTTTTCCCAGAAATTTTCTTTTTAAAACTAAATATTTTGTATATATTTTATTATTGTTGTTTTGGGTGGCGCGCAGCACACTATTTATTATTATAGTTGAACCATAAATAAAATGTTTCCCACACTCTAATACACATTAAAAAATTTGAAATGGCAGAAATATACAGTCTCATATAATCCCTTAACAACTAAAAATTACTCGCATCATATCTTAAATCGATAATCATGTTCCCCCAAAATTAAGTGAGTTCTACAACCTTCAAAAATATTTTTATAATAAAATCATCTTCACATATTAAATTTTAATGATAATCACCGTAATTACATTTTTTTTTTTTTTGTACAAATAACGAAGCATTTTTGGAAGGGATGAGTGGGTAGACCACATCCCAAAACAACGCGCATAAAAAATAATATTTCGATGAACTTGATACCGTATGTTAATTTTCATTTTTCTTTTTGTTAATCCATATACACAGCAATAATGAAAATATTAATTTAGGTACAATGGCTTTGTAGAAAAACACACCCCCCCCCCCTTTTACGAGTATTTCTTTTTGTCAATAAATCTATATTTAACGGGGTGGGCCATAACCAAAATTAATTTACTTTGATGTACACGTATCATCAAATGTTACAAATCTATATTTGGTATAGGTATACACCAGGTAAGAAGAATTGGGCAGTAATTCATTTCGACCTTCGTCACATTGAGGATTCGTTTGATGGGACTAGAGAAGGTTAAAGAATTTAATTTTGCAAATTGAAAATGTTTTTTGTTTTGTTATAAATTATACGAATGTTTAAACGTGAAGAGGGTTTGGTGTGCTATTTTGGTATTTGAGGTTAATAAAAGTGACGAATCATGATTTAAAAATAGCTAATTTAATAATATTGTTGTTTATCGTAATCTATGGAATGTTCAAAATAGTTTAACAAAAAAAAAACTTTAGGGCTGTTAAGTTATTGCAAAGCATCCGTTTTACAGATTTTCTTTGTGCTAACATCAAGCAAAGAACAGATTTTGTTTAGGATTTGTAGGTTGGCTACTGTATAGGGGTACATCAATGAAAGACAGAACGCTCAGGTTGTTCCGTTGGCATCAGACCTGTAAATCTCTGTTAAAAGTTAATTTTCTGATAGATTTATTGTAGCATTTATATAAAAAAAAATAGTCGAGAGACCACAATATTTACCTTTACACATTTAACCAAGTGGTATCGGTTACATACATATTTCAAAATATATTTTTATTTTACCACTGTTCTATTAGAATAGGCTAGATTATAGAACAAACACGGGTGTGTCAGTTATGGATTTTAGTGGTTTGATGTACTGAAGATTGCCAAAATCACAGAGCTTTTCCCGCGATGTGACATAGGCCATTAGTTGGCTAAAGGAGTGTACTTTGGTATAAAAATGGTTGTCTGCTATTTCTTTTAAATTGCTTTTACCGACTGTTTCACTAATACTAATTTATTTTTTTGTTGAATCAACAAATTTTGTATGCATATACGTTTTGCTGATTTTGTATTTTTGTTGAAAACTTCACATCCGTGAACAAATTCGCTTACTACAATATAATAAGAAAGAAATTTACATACTGGGCGCATCGAGCTCTCACAAAAAAAAATCATCCTTAGCACAAAAATCATTCTTAGCTGGAGGCCTCATTGTGCTTAAAATATTGTTTAAACATTTTATAGTCCAATTGGTAAACTTCATTAGGTAATAGAAAAAGGCACATATTTCCGACTAGTCGACATACATAAAAATGTGTACAAAGTTATCGATATTCATTTTTTCGGTTATCATCAATCAACAAATTAAAGATACTTTACAAATTTGATTTGGCTCAATAAGGAAATCACAAAATTAAAAATGATGGCCAACATCTATAAAGATTTTTTCAAAATCCTAAAATTCGATACAAATACATTTTTAAAGGAAGGAAGCCTAGTCCAAAGATTTCTTGACTAACGCAACATATCACTGATGAAGGAGAAACAACCTTGTACAGAGCTGTAGAATACGAAGGCAAAAAAATGAAGAAAGATTTTACTCCATTTTCCAAAACTGTATCGAATTAAGAGAGTGTCATACTAGGCGATACAATACAGATCAGGTGGTATTTCATCAGTACGAGTTATTTCATGTTGGGAACTATTAGGCAAAATAAATAAATCCGTTAAGAACTTAAGAGAATAAAATAGTACGACCCCAAGGATGTACGGTCTTGATATAAAGTACACAAAAATGGCAATCCTTTGAGTGCAATGGTTAGCTGTGGTTCAGCAATGAACACGTAATTTGGTGGAAGTTAAAATCAAAAATATTACTTTACCACCGAATGCTATAAAACTAAAATTTATTATCAATTTATATTTAATACTACAGAGCCGAAAATATAAGGACGAAAATTAGAGGGAGAGCCGAGGCAGCCTTAATATCGTGCAATATATTCAGCGACGATTGCGCACACAAAAAAAATGCCTGTCTCATCAATATGCCGATAAAATGGATTTCAGTACTTTGGAACATCAACTGAGTGGCATAATACAAGGAAACACGAGCATAAATTAATTCTATGCCAACATCAACCATCAGTTTTCACTGATTGTTAATAAAGTTGAAACAGAAGAATATTCAACAGATACAGTAAAGGTACTTATAGAAACATACCGAAATCGTGCATTAGACGTATTGATAGGAGGACTCAATGGCGAATTAAGCAGAATGCTGATGATTCAACGCTATACGACATGCTTAAAATTTCAGAATTTGAATTATCGAAATATAGGGACCCACAAAAAAGCTTCAATAATTCGGTAGTAGCCCCGATAAACCAATTAAACTCATATCCAGTATATCAAGAAAGGAAACCTGTCAATATCCTTGTACCACAAAGAAACTTGGCCTACAACAGCCAGCACCAAAACAATAGAATTGGAAGAGAACCACCACCATGACCAACAGGACTGAAACCACCAACATCAATGTCAGTCGGTCCTACGAATCAACAACGTGACCAGACAAATTAGCCAAATAATAAACAGAATTATTTAAACCAACAAAATTATCAACAAGCATTTAAACGCGAACATTCCGATCAAAATCAGAGGATGTACCACCTAGAAACCGAAGATGAAGAAGAACTATATAATCAATTAATTGACGAAATGTCGGACGTGAACATACTATGTGCAATCAGGAGGAAGAACGGGAGGATGCAAACATAGAGCTAAATTTTATGATGGGCGCCTCTCTAGCGTACCTTGCCTAGAGTACAAAACTAGAGATAATAAATTGTTCAAGTTTCTTATCGACACCGGAGCAAATAAAAATTTAATCAGACCCGAATTAACTAAAAACCAAATGACGACTAACAATCAGTTCAATATAAGATGAGCTGGTGGAAAAATACCGATTAAGGAAAAAATCGTTGGACCATTTTTTGAAATTATCAGTATTCACAAAAATTTGGAATTTTTCAATCATTGGACAAGACACCCTAAAGGAACTAGGAGCCATAATCAATAGAAAATATAACAAACTCATTTTAACACCAAACATAAAGATGGAAAAGCAGACATCACAGGTCAATAACCTGGAAGTTCGAGACGATCATCTCTCACAGGGATCTAAGCAAAAACTACAGAGTATACAATCAAAATTCAAAAATCTATTCGGACCGGTCAACAACCATGAAACAATCGACACTGACATAAGAGCGGAAATTAAAACCACTACGGAAGAATACAATTATGAAATAATCTACAAACCAGGTTGCACTAGCAAATTAGCAGATGCCTTATCACGGCTGGAATTAGAAATAAATATGCTATCAACAGATGGGACGATTCATAGAGCAGATCAAGACAACACTAACATAATAATACTATCTCTTTCATGTTGTATATCCTGTGTTTGGACCATAACAACACCATTTAACATCTATGAGTACAGCAATCCGCTGGTAACAATTAAGCAAGGATCCGGACGAATCATCAATGGAAAACTCAAGAACGAAATTAATCACATCGATCAAAGAAACATTCTTAAACCTCAGATGACTCATCAAGTTGAACAAATCACCCAACTAATTTCAGAACTAAGGGGTCAAAATACACGGGTTAAACGATCGATCAACTGGATTGGAACGTCATGGAAATGGTTGGCAGGAAAACCAGATGCCACCAATTGGGACCAGATTGTCAATAGTCAGAACAAATAATATTATATTATAAACAGGACTATAATCATTTCCTTATTCGATCAACAATAGAACCAAATAAGCTGGTTCATTTAGAATACAAGGAACTTATCTTAAATCAACATCAGTTATTCGGGAAAACGCAGAAATGCAACATGTTCTACGAAACTATCATTTGCGAGAAGAACTAAACAACGATCATTCTATTAGCCAGCAAATAAGGGGTATGCATGCAAATTGTGATTACCAATTCAACAAAAATCAAATAATTGAGACAGTGAAGGACAACACAATCTACCTGAACAACTTTAACGGGGATTTTATTTTTGATTGTTCACATATAGTACTCGTATAATATAGCCCGTGTTTTAAGTGTCACAATAATTGTTTAAGTTAAAGTGAAATACTGACGGAATATCAGTAAATAGTGCTTAGAACCAAAATTTTATTCTCGAACACACTATCAAATAAGTAAAAACCAAAATCGTGTGTGTTGTTTGACGGTTAGTCAAACGTAATTAAGTGAAACTATCAATTAATAAATTAACAAAATAGAAATAAAAAGACGACTAGGCGTCAATACCTAAACAGTGAAAAACCGAAGCGGAATCAACCCAGAAAAGTAAAGAGAAGTACCTATCGACATTGCCGCGAATAAATGATGGTTCATCAAATATTTTTGGCAATTCTTGTAATAAAACTGTGGTAAGTGCAAACTATTTGATAATAATCCTTAACTTATCCCAAAATTCTGAGTATTCCCAAAACGTTTTCTTTGTGATAAATTACAAAATTTCACTATTGAATACAGTTAAAGTTGAATGATAAAAAAAAATTGCTAAACTTCGTGAATATTGTATTAAATATAACCAGATCAAAGATTTTTCAAATATGACGGAAGAAGAACAGATTACTAAAATGGAGAAAACTCTCCAGTTATTGCGAATACCAGACGCAATAAAAGACATACCGCCATTCGACGGCAACCGAACAGAGCTGAACAAATATATTACGCACGTTGACGACATTGCGGCAATATTAAAATCTGCATTTGACAAACAAGTTTATGGAAACATACTGCTCCGTGCCATACGAAACAAAATTATGGGAAATGCTGATAAAGCATTAGAAATGTATAATACAAAAAATTAATGGCTAGAAATTAGGCGAAACCATAACTCACATTTCGCAGCCAAAAGAGATGAAACAAGTCTCATCAGAGATCTGCACAACATACATCAAAGAAGTAGAAATATATTTTTCGCGAGTATTAGAAATTATTGATGCTCTCAAAAATTGGGCATCGTTAAATATAAGCGATCAGAATGAAACAAAATTTAAATCAAAGTGGTATGACGAAACAGGATTGGCAGTATCCGTTTCAAATCTGAAAGATCCACTAGATCAATGGTTAGAGCCATGAACTCCGCCGATCTACCGACAGCCAGAATTTATTGTTTAAAGGAACAAAACACCGTTTACATGAGAAATAAAGTTTTCGGTATAGACCAAATACAACTCACAAAACCAACGGTACCACCACGTGTACAGATGTATAAACCTAGTTATGTCACAAACTTCCCCAGACATGCAAATAACAATCAATTTTTTAATCCCAATAACAATTTATACCCGCCGCGTAATGATCATCAATATTTTAATCATCGACCATTTACTAACCATAATCAATTCGCTAACAGTCGCGGGCTGGATACAAGTTCAAATAGTAACAAATATAGGCAATCTACATTCGCGCAACAAAAACCTTCTAACTTTATTAATCCACGTCAATATAATTTCAACACAAATGGACCGCTCAGATTCCAATCAAAGGAATTGTACAATATATCCACCAATCCACATGATCACGAAAGCGATAACTTTTACGAATCATACGATGGTAACGCACAAATTGAAAATTATGAAGAAACGTACAGAAAATACACCAGAAGAACCATCCCCCATCATTGAAATAGAAGATGAGGATTTTCACCGAACCCCATCGGCGGATACGACTACTTGAGCCTACTAACTAATCAACATCAAACAGGGTATCAATTACCTTACATAAACTTAAAATTCAACCAAACAAATTACAAATTTTTAATAGACACCTGATCCAATAAATCTTTCATCAGTCCCGACATAATTAATAGAGAATGCATTCAAAAAATCAAACCCTTGACCATCGCTACTTTGCTCAACAGTACCACTGTCGACCAAATGGTAGTATTAAAAGGCCTAAAAGAATTCAAAACAACTGAACCTTTACAATTCATTTTATTCAAATTCCACGACTATTTTCAAGGTTTAATTGGAATGGAGATTATGCAAAAATTACAAGTCACCCTGGATCTATAGGAAATTCTAAAATAATTACACCTACCATAGAAATCCCAATAAAATACAAATTAAATTTTATCTCAGCAACGTATAGTATAGCACCAAGGAGTAAATTATGTAGTTGCAAAAGTTTCAGTAACTGTAGCCAACGGAGAAATCTACCTTAAACTTCAAGTGCTGAGAAATAACCTCATAATACCAGAGGGAGTTTATACAAGTATTAATAATTTCGCCTACGTAGAAGTAGTAAACTATGGGCCTCAACAGAAACAATTCGCTGTAGAACATCCAATAGAATGCGAAGAATTGAAAGCAAATTACATAGAAGTCCATAACATTGAACCAATGTCTACAAAAGACGATAGCGAAAACATCAATCAATTAATACGGACGAGTCACCTTAATAAAGAAAAGAAAAGAAGCATAGAAAAACTGTGTAACACATATTCCAAAGGGAAAACGACCCATTAACCTTCACCAACGAGATAAAACACAATATTGATCTGAATGACGAGAAACCAGTCTTCACTAAAAGCTACAGGTTCGTAAACAAGAAGTTGAATCACAAATTAAAAAAATGTTAGACCACGGAATCATCCGACCAAGTTTTTCACCGTGGTCGTCACCAATACGGATCGTGCCAAAAAAGACAAATGCATCAGGTCAAACCAAATGGAGAATGGTTATAGACTACATGAAGCTTAATGAAAAAACCATTGAAGACAGATATCCACTCCCTAATATCACAGACATCTTGGACAAACTCGGGAAGTGCATTTATTTCACCACGTTAGACTTAGCCTTTGGATTCCACCAAATCGAGGTAAATGCCAACGACATACAAAAAAACTGTTTTTTCCGTTGAATTCGGGCACTACGAATATGTTCGTATGCCTTTCGGCCTGAGGAATGCCCTAAGTACATTCCAGAGGGTGATGGACAACGTACTTGGTGAATTACAAGGAAAAATCTGCCTGTGTTATATGGACGATATTATCGTCTTTTCTATATCGCTCCAGGAGCATATGGAAAGTCTAACCAAGGTATTTACAAAGATACAAAACGCGAATATGAAAGTCCAATTGGACAAATCGGAATTCTTGCACAAAGAGACAGCTTTCTTGGGACATATAGTCACGTCGGATGGAGTAAAGCCCAATCCGGACAAAATTAAAGCGATACGAAATTTTCCGCTACCCAAAACAGAAAAACAGATAAAGAGTTTCTTGGGACTCTTAGGGTATTAAAGGAAATTCATAAATAATTTTGCAAAAATTACAAAACCTATGACAGATTGCCTAAGAAAAGATGCTTCTATCATAATCAACGATAAAAACATAAAATGCTTTAAAGATTGTAAAGAATTACTCTGTAATCAACCTATCCTTCAATACCCGGATTTTTCGAAACCTTTCCTCGCGAGCCTAACTCTAAATTAGTTAGATGGCGACTAAAACTAGAGGAGTTTGATTACGATATTATTTATAAAAAGGGGATACAAAATGCTAATGCTGATGCCCTTTCAAGGATTCAAATTAATAACATTGAGGTCAATAACACAGACGATTCCTCCTTAGTAGAAGATACAACTAGCATGCTCTCTACTCCTGATGATTTAATACCAACTACAAAAATTTAATGAACACGTTCGACAAACAACTTATAATTCACCTGTCGGATACATTATCCCTTGGTTAAAAATGAAATATATTTTGGGACAAAGAAAAGAGTAACACTATAGCTACCTAGAAAGCGTGGGATCAAAACAGCCATTTGCGAGGAGCTGCGAAAATTGTTTGGGAGAACCCGAAATCTCACTTGCATACACACTACGGAAGAATGCTTCCAGTATGTAATGGAAGCATACAAAGCCATGATCTCTACGAAACCCTACGTTTTTGACGGATGTACAGGAAAAAGAAAAACAAATGGAAGTAATACAACATATACATTTAGAAAATGAACACAGAGGAATAATTGAAAATTACGAAAAACTGTAGCAAAAATATTACTTTCCACACTCTAAAGAAATGACTAGAGAGTTCATAAATAAATGTGATATTTGCCAGCGAATAAAATATGACAGGCAGCCACCGCATCTACAATCAACCTTGAGTGAAACACCAAAAAAACAATGGAAATTATCCATACAGACCTATTACTATTGGATGGAAAGGTATTTCTCACGATAATCGACGAATTCAGTCAATTTTCGGCAGCATATCCATCAACAGCAAAAATTAATAAAGCTGTAGCGGAAAACCTCATACACTTTTTCAGTCAACAAGGATTACCGGAAAAACTAGTAGCCGATTCAGAGATAAGAACTGGAAAATACGTAAAAAATCTACTGGAAAAACATAATATCCAGTTACACGTTACCACACCATATAATTCCACAGGAAACTCTATAGTCGAGAAGTTACACTCTAAACTCAAATAATTATGTAGCATTATAAAATTGCAACGACCAGATGACCCTCTCGAGGTAATTATGATGTCAGCAATACTTGCGTACAACAACACTATACATTCAACAACACAGATGACTCCATTTAATCTCTTAAAGGGGCACTATGTAACAAGAATGTTCAAATAAAGGAGTTATTCGAACATTTATGTAATGAAGTACACGAGAAATCATTAAAAATAAAACAAAACACAATACAAGCGCGAAATAAAAAGCTAAAACCTTCTGTACCCATATTACCCAAATTGTTTATCTACGCCAAAAAGACAAAACGAGGAAAATTACGAGCAAATTATAAAAAAAAACTAGAAATTATTAAAGATAATGGGATAACTATAGATACAAATGAAGGAAAAGTCCATAAGAATAAAATTAAAAAACACACAGGAAATCAAAGTAACATCACTCAAGGATAATAAGGGAATCATACCTCTAAAAATAGGAGACGCAAGAGTTTATAAAAACTACCGGAAAATGATTCATATAATACAACAACAGCCATACGAAAACCTAATCGATGAAATTGAAAACCAAATCTCTCCGACAACCAACGAATCATCAAAAAACGAATACACGAACATATTAAATAATAAAAGGATAATAATTCAACACAAACTTGATAATCTGAAGAAACTATATAAGGAACTGTTACCAAAAAGGACCAAAAGGGGCCTAATAAATGGTTTAGGAACTCTCATCATAGATCTCACAGGAAACCTTGATAGACAGAATGTATGTCTAGCTTGCTAAATTTAGAGTAGAATTTATATTAAAATTATATTTTAAGATTATTATTATTATTGTACTCATCAAGTTAACATTGTAGTTTTTTTAAATCTAAAATAAATAAAATATCTGATTTTTAATACGAGTATGTTCCGAAGATTCGAAAGCTCATGACTTTTACAGTTAGAATAGCGTAGAAACATTACGTAACAATTTTTATCATGGAAAATTCCATTTTAGTACAGTTACACATTGAGCTATTCATTTAACTTCTTCTATTACACACTAGGTGTCACCGTCACAATATGATTTAATTTTAATAAGATATTGCAAATTGTTTTCTTTTTATCCTTTTCTAATTGTTAACGTATTTTAGACGGTTATAACTAAATGATAACTTTGTATTTTTGTTTTTTTGTTTTGAACTAATAAAATCACTTCACAATAAATGTATAAAATTCGTTAAAATTACAGTACAATTTTTCTTTATCGTGATCGGCTAATATCAGTTAATGGATAAGGAGTGACGTAAGTTGAATGTGAGTTGTAAGTACCTATAAGTGTGATGTAAGTGCCAGAATACAAACCCTACGACTAATATACCTCTCCGTTCGAGCTAGCGACAGAAATATGGCGCATTCTGGAATCACACGATTTTCTTTAAATAAATTTTCTTGTAACGTTATTCTCCTAAATGGATAGCGTTACAAACCTTCACCTTAATAACGTAGAGAAATTACAAGAATTATTCACAAACCACGAGAAAGCAGGACTAATAGACTTCGGAATCATAATTTTGATCTTATAACTATTTCGGTTTTTTTAATTACAAGAAGAAATCATTACTACAAAATACGGCATCAGAAACCAGCTCAACAATAAGGGATTTTCACCTGTTTACCAGAGGTCCATACGGTTACCTTAAATACATGACGCACGGGCCGTGGATCTTTAAAGGAGGAAGAAATGCTGCATCAACCAAATTCCCAGACATAATTGGAAACCTTTTTTTATGTAGTAACACGCCATATACAGGTTGGTTGAAAAGTATTCAAAGCAAATATGAAAGAATGTGAATTTTTTAATGAAATTATTATTTTTATTTAATATAATCTCCCTCAACTTCAATACACTTATTCCAATGATCCTCCAATAATTTTATACCATCTCTGTAATGATTTTCCGGAAGCACTGCAAAATACTATTCCGCGGCTGCAATAGCTTCTTGGAATTGTTTCATGTTTCTGAAGAGATAGTAATCGCTTGGAGCCAAATCGGGTGAATATGGTGGATGTTCAAGCAGTTCGTACTTTAATTAGTTCAATTTAGCCATCGGCAAATGACTCGTGTGAACACTTGTATTGTCCTGATGAAAAATTATTTTACTGGTCCAATAGGTTGTAATAATATTCAGAATTAATTGTTTTACCTTTTTTAAGATAATCAATCAACAAAATCCTTTTTGCATCTTAAAAAACTGATGCCATGACCTTTTTTGCCGATCGTTCTGACTTCTCCTGTTTTGGAGCTGAACAACTAGCTTCAGTCCATTGTAAATGTTCTTGTTTCAGTTAAGGATCATGGTGGTAGATCCAAGTCTCATCCATAGTTATACATCTTTGCCCAAAATCAGTTTTATTCTGCTTAAAACGCTCCAAATTACGCTAAGAAATTTGTTTTCGATTCAGTTTTTGTTGAATTGTTAACGAATGCGGCACCAGTTTTCCAAAACAGTTTGTTCATGCGTAATTCTTCATGTAAAATATGGAGTATTCGTTCGTCCGAGATGCCTATGATATCAGCAATTTCACGCTTACTCAAACTTAGATTTTCGCAAACAATATTATACACTTGTTAAATGATTTCTGGTATTGTTGCACTTTTTGAACGTTCACTACGTGGTTTATCTTCAACGCTTGAACGACCACGTTTAAACTCTAAACCCCATCGATGCACAGTTTAAAATGAAGAAGCAGATTCCTTAAACACTTTTACCATTTTTGTATGAATTTCTGTTGCTGATAAATTTTCCAAAACAAAGAATTTTATCACTGAACGATATTCGGTTTTTTCCATTGTAAACGAATTCACTGACACGTCAACTTCTAATGACTTGTAAATAAAGAATGAATTGCCAGATCAAAATAAAATTTGTTTTGTATTCAAATGAAAGGCGAAATATTAAAATGGCAACATTTGGTCCTTCGAGCCGGATACCGTAACGGACAGCAGCAGCATTTAATTCGAAAACTACCGGAATAACAAATTTGTGGTATTAGCATCCCAACAGGGACAGATTACGATCCGCAAAGATTCATCAACGGTGCATATTAGAATTTAACGGTATTTTAGTAAACATTATATTTCTTTTTAATCATTATCTATCAGTATCGAAAATTACATTGATTTATTTTCGAAGCAGCTTATTAGCGTACATTGTCGTGATAGAATCGTGTTAGTGAAAAGTTAGTGATAACGTGCAAGTGTGTTTTAAAGTGAGAGTAAAGGAACGATAGTGGATTATGGTGGAGTTAGCATCGATGAAAAAAATGCGGTCAACTGTGAAAGGAAGCATAACGCGGTTGCTTACATACGTTCGAGCTCTGGACGAAAATACAAGCGAAACGATTGACGCGCTTCAAATTCGGATAAAACGTGTTCAAAATTTATTCGACCAATTCACGGATATTGAGCGGCAAATTTTTCTGCTCGACGCTGAGGAGGCATCGTTATTGCCAGAGGTGGAAGAAAGCTATTTTTCGATTATGACCGAATTGGGTGGTCTAATAAGAAGGTGTAGTGTGCAAGAAGGGTTTTTAACATCAATAGTGGATCATACGATGAATGCGTCTCAAGCACCCTCACCATCTCCGTCAATTAAGTTGCCTAAAATTAACATTCCTCCATTTTCAGGCGATTACGTTGAATGGCAGTCGTTCTACGACCTGTACTGCACCACGATACATGAAAAAGATTATCTCACAAGCTCGCAGAAGTTCCAGTACCTAAAGAGTCTTTTGCGTGGCGAAGCAGCATCATTATTGCGCCATTTCAGCATTACTGAGGCGAACTACGTCGAAGCTTTGCAGAAACTGGTCCAGAGATACGACAGAAAGCGGCATACAGTCAACGCATTTATTAAAACTTTTTTGGAGCAGCCTAATGTTAATCATGTCAGTGCGGCATCAATCCGTAAGCTGTGGGATACTTCGGACGAGGTCGTTAGAGGTCTTAAAGCTCTCGGATCTAATGCGGAGCATCGGGATCTTTGGTTGATCCATATATTGGTAAATAAATTAGATTCTGAGGCAAAAAGGTTATGGGCTCAGCATTCAGCCGAAAAGGACTTTCCTACGTTAAAGGAACTTTTCGATTTTTTGGGAAAGAGAACTGACGCATTGGAGCCAGTTAGCAGAAGTGTTGTGAAAAAGTCAAATCCTCTTCAAAATTCAAAGCCTGAAAGTTTGAAATCGTTCGCAACAGCAAGTACGCCATCGTGCCCAATTTGTAGTTCTGATGAACACAAAATTTTTGAATGCGCTAGGTTTAAAGAGCTGGATGTTAACAAGAGATGGGAATTAATTCGTAAAGAAAGGCGTTGTTTTAATTGTTTTAATTTAAATCATGGGACTTACAACTGTAAATCGCGGGTTCGCTGTTGTCACTGCAACAAAAGACATCACACTCTTCTGCATTCCAAAGCCGACAAATCAGCTCAAGCGCAGCCAGAACAATCTTCATCCAACTCTATCATCGAGACCAAGGTACTGCATATTTCTTCTGGGGAATCACAGGTGATTTTACCAACTGCCTTGGTGAATATAAAAGACGGATTTGGTGGCTTCCGAATGTGTCAAGCGCTTCTAGATTCAACATCACAGGAGTCATTAATCACCGAGAAATGTGCTCAAAATCTAGGTCTACCTCGTAGTAACGGTAGGCTTTTAATGAAAGGGTTAGGTGATTCAAAATTAGGCACTTCAAGAGGAAAGGTGGAGATATTAATAAGACCGATCAACGGAGAAAAGTTAAAGGTATGTGCTTTTATAATTCCAAAAATTTCAGACAAGCTCCCATCGTATGGCTTTGAAATATCTCACTGGGACGGATTGGAGAATGTGTCACTTGCCGACCCTAAATTTAATCAGCGCAGCACAATAGACTTATTGCTTGGAACCGAAATTTATTATCAAGTTACCCAATGTGACAAAATTAAATTGGGAGATCGTCTTGTAGCCGAAAAGACGTCATTGGGTTGGATCGTTTCCGGTAGAAGTCATGAGCAAGAGAGTGTCAACCAATCAGCATGCTTTAGTATAATAATGGACGTTGACAATAGCCTACGAAAGTTATGGGAAATTGAGTCAGTAGCAACAGCGCCAGCTCTTACAGCAGAAGAGCAAAAATGTGAAGCATTATTCATGGCCACAACCAAGCGAGCTAGTGATGGCAAATTTATAGTACAACTGCCATTTCGAGACAATGAGGACCAATTAGGATCGGCGTATCATGTAGCAATGTCCAGATTGTTGGCCATGGAGAAGAAATTCAAATGAAACCCCATCTTTCATCAGCTATATAAAGAATTCATGACCGAATATGAAAGTTTGGGACATATGGTCGAAATTCCCACTGACTTGAGCTTGTATTACCTGCCACATCACGGAGTCCTAAAATCAGCCAGCACCACTATAAAGCGTCGCGTGGTATTCGAGGCATCTGCAAAGTCGTCGACAGGATTATCATTAAATAATCAGCTGTGTATAGGACCGACCGTGCAATCAACTCTAGTAGACATACTATTGAGATTTCGTCAGCATCGATTCGTGGTTACTAGGGACATTGAGAAAATGTACCGTCAGATTTGGGTAAGCGAAACAGACAAAAGGCACCAAAATATTTTATGGAGACAAGATCCTCGCCACCGGCCAAAAACTTTTCGTTTAAACACATTAACATACGGCACAGCTCCAGCAGCATTTCTAGCAGCCCGGTGCGTAAATGAGGTAGCAATACAAGCCCGAGAACGATTACCAATCGCAGCAGCAGAAATCCTAAATGATATGTATGTTGACGATCTCATGACCGGAGCGAACACCGAAGCTGAATTGATTGACCTGAAAGAGAAAATAGTAGCCATTCTAGACAACGCGTGCTTTCCTTTACGCAAATTCTCTACAAATAGCAATGAACTAAGAAAGCGATTGGGAATCACTGCGGATACCATAAAGGAAATTAATGAAAATCCAGCAACGACAAAGCTGCTCGGTCTGAATTGGGATCCCTTAACTGATTATTTTTCGTTTCAGGTAAAGCTAGAAGAACGAGGCCGACACACAAAGCGATCATTGTTATCCGAGGCCAGTAAAATTGTTGATCCCATTGGATGGCTAGCTCCAGTCATTGTTAGGGTAAAAATATTATTCCAGAGCTTATGGTTACAGAAGTTGGACTGGGACGATGGATTGCCATCTGAAATAGCAGCTAAATGGGTTAATATGCGTTCCGATCTGGTGGAGGTCAACCAAATTCATATTCCACGTTGGTTGGGGACGCGTGGTAGCATCGAACTACACGGGTTTTGCGATGCTAGCGAAACGGCCTACGCAGCGACGGTTTTCAGCAAAGTTATGACCGAAACTGAAATGCGAACATCCCTAATGATGGCCAAGACAAAGGTAGCACCACTGATGGCGGTAAGCATACCGAGATTAGAGCTCATGGGTGCTCTACTACTGACTAAGCTAATGAATAAGGTAAGTTTAGCAGTTAATCAAAACATTGATCGAATCGTATTATGGACCGACTCCAAGATCGTGTTAGATTGGTTGGCAGCACACCCTCGACGATGGCCGACATTTGTTGCCAACCGGACGTCGGAAATATTAAACTCTTATAACCGAGAGAAATGGATGCATGTCCCGTCAGCCGACAATCCAGCTGATTGTGCCTCCAGAGGAATGGCCGCCACAGACTTAGCTAAATTCGAACTGTGGTGGCATGGACCAAAGTGGCTTGCAGAATCGGAGACTGAGTGGCCAGTTCAAGCATCGTCATTTGGTACAAATGAAGAATCTAAGGATAAGGGAGTAATATTTAAAATCAGCGTCAGCAACGACATTCTAAAGAATCTCGTTTCTAAATATTCCATTTTACGATGAAGAAAATTATGGCTTACGTCATCCGTTTCATTAAAAATTGCCGTTCCCCACCGAAGGAACGTAATTTAAAACCTCTTAATCGATATGATGTGAATTTGGCAGCTGTTTATTTAATTCGATATATTCAGCATCAACACTTTCTTGAAGAATTTCAATGCCTGCAATCCAAAACAGTTTTACCAAAATCCCGACAGCTAAAAGCATTAAATCCCTTTATCGACAATGATGGAATAATTCGCATCGGCGGTAGATTAGAATATTCAACCTTAGCGACATCGATCAAGCATCCCATACTACTACCTCGCAAATCTGAAATTACAACCGCTGTTCTGCAAGACATACATCACCAATTTTATCACGCAGGAATTAGCTTCATGTTGAATTTCTTGCGTCAGCAATTCTGGGTGATTCGTGCGAAAGATGTAATTCGTCAGGTGGTCCGTAAATGTGTAAGATGTTTCAAGCAGAGACCATTAAGGCAGCAACAACTAATGGGTGATTTACCTCCCGCGAGAGTTGAATACGTGCACCCTTTCCACAAAGTAGGCTTGGATTACGCTGGGCCATTTAAGGTACAAATCACACGAAGAAGAGGGCAGATTCCAGTAAAAACGTATGTATGTATATTCGTCTGCCTAAGTACAAAAGCGGTCCACATAGAATGTGTCAGCAATCTTACGACGGAAAATTTTCTTGGTGCATTGGTTCGATTCACTGATCGGCGTGGGTTATGTGGTGATATTTTCAGCGACAATGGCACAAACTTCGTCGGCGCCAATAGACAATTAATTGAGCTGTTCGATTTCCTGAAAACCAACACTAATAAATTATCTTGTTCTCTTCTAGAAAAAAGCATAAACTGGCATTTCATTCCTGCAGGCTCCCCTACTATGGGAGGCATTTTGGAGGCGGCTGTGAAGTCCGCAATTGTCACGCGTTGAAAAATAAAGCAATAAAAAATTATTAAAAAAAAGAGAATCAAATAAAACAGTTCGTTTAATTACTTAAAAATTAAAATAAAAATCTGAGTTTTATTGAAATTAAAATAAGTGACTGGGTGCCAATTGAATTCACAGAATAACCAGCCCGGCATCCACTCACAGCAACATATGGTGTCACTTTCAATACTTTTAAACCAACCTGTACCACAATTGCTGTATCAACGGAACGTGTTTCAACAAGTCAACGTTCTAAATTCTTTATACACAACGTCAATATACAAAAGAAAAATTGTTAGTTTTAGGTTAGAGTAATTTTGTACAATGCCACACAATAGTGCCAAAATTTCGCAAACTCAAAATATCGAATAAACAAAATATCTTAGAATATCGCGGAGTAATTTCTTGAATGCTATAATCTCGAAGCATTAACCAAACTAATAATTTCCTAGGATCACTACATTTGTCAGAAAAAAAATCAGAAATTTTACAATGCAGTGTATTAAATAGATAAAATCAAAAAAAAAATTTTATGAAACATTTAGTGAAAATTCGCAATCCACTCTAATACATTCGTCGATTCTGTACTAATACAAAGCAAACCAAAACACCACTAGAAACACTTATGCTAAACCTTTCAGTAGAAGCGATATGAAACAATTTATTTGATCTGTGTCTGCCAGATTGACGGAGCGTTTTCAGGACCATACATATTAGGAATTCTTAAGAAAAAATCGAATTTCTGAAAACACGAAATAATTTGTTGTTCCCTTCGGTTTCGTTTTTCGTTTTTCTATTCCCATTTCACGCTTCCCCATTTCCTTCCGAGCGTGGACCTTCCTACATTAAACCGATCCGTTAACTTTTCACGATAATACATTTTGATTCATATCCACGTGTCGTCTACGTCGAAAACTATTGTCTATACGCTATTGTTGACATTTGCGTGTAGACAATATAGGCGAAGACGCACAACACTGGCTAACACATCTGCGAAGATGAAACACTTTAGACTTCTTTAAACAGATCATCCCTTAAGTATTAATTATTTTCTTAATAAAATACTTAGTAGCATGTTTTACAAAAATTTTACGTTCCGATTGGGCGACCAAAAAATTTTACTGATCATTTTGAACATTTTGTTTTGCTGTAGATATATTAGTGAATATCCCAGCTTGAGAAAAAACCTTATTATTTTTCCGGATCGTTTGGAACCTACAATTTCGTTTGTTGCCATATCGTTCCCAAGAATGGTTAAATATAAAATTCTGTGAAGCTGCGGTTCTAGAAATTTTGCCATTCGGCCACTTATGACCACTGTGGGTAGGTAAGAGATTTCTTTTAATGTTGGAATAGCGTCTAATGACTTTGTTACATAGGTGGCAAATCTCTAGGATTGGATCTCTAGGAACAAATTTTGTTTTGAATATTTTCGATGTCATCAAACGATGCAGTAAACCCCTGATAATCCCAAAAAAGTAAGAAAGGTAATGATGGGATTGCCTCTAGTGGAACTATTATTATTTATATGTCCAGTTGGCACTATTTCTTTAATCAGATCCATATATTGTATTGTTGGTTCATATAGTATATTTATCCAACATTTGTTGAGAGCGGCTTGGCATAAATCGACGTTTTAAGCCCCTGACGATCCCAAAAAATAAAAGATGTGTATGGTTAACACAAATTTGGAGGGTAGAAAACCAATAGTGAAAGGCAACAAATATAAGGGAAATTTAGCATAATTTTTTTTACGTATAATTATAAAATTCCACGAGGAACACTATAAGGAATAATCAGATTTTATCTTCTCTCTCCACATCTTCGTCAATATTTTTGAATGGTTGAAAAATATCATTCCATCAACAAACAAATAAAATAAATATTTTTCCACAAAATCATAAAACCTCAAATATTTCCATCCAAACTGATTTTTCATTAAAAATTAAAACATTTTCAGTGTATGTACCTATAAGCACACAAGCAGACATACCCGAAGTACCGTTCTAAATAATGTAAAATTTGTTTTTCCTTTTTTTTCATATTTCACATATATACTTTAATTGCCGCACACAAGTATTTTTTCATCATTTTTGAATTTTAAATAAAGTAAATAATTTAAAGAAACAAAACCCAAAAGTACCTACCCTACGTAAACGGAAATCCACTAAAAAAAAGTTTGAAAAAATCAATATGCCAACAAAAAAAAAAAAAGAAACAAGAGAGCGTATTATATTTTGGAAAATTGATTTTTGTTTCTATTTTTTCGTTTTACCATGTTTGGGGAAAACTACATACTGTGTAATATTCTTTTTATAGTTAATGATAAAACGTTTCTGAAGATGTGACATTTTAATTTGTTTTGGGATGGTTTCATTTATTCTGGATGACAAAATATTATATTGGACCAAAGAGGGAATAGTTTTTATGTTTTTAATTTTTTTTATTTTTGTAATGGTTAAGATGTCACAAAAATTAAACCAAACCAAAATATTTTGTTTGCAGGTAGATTGAATGATTCAAAACGATGGATTTATACAAAGTATAGGTAAGGGCATTCACTTTAGTCTTACTGTTTTAAGATCAAATGTTTCGAATTCGAAGAATATTTAAATTTATCTACATTTTATTAAGTTAATTACGTTGGGAAATCCAAAGCAAATGAGCCATAGAATTTTATTAATTTATTACGAGGCCATAGAGAATTTGTCCCAGTGGAGGTAGCATCAGTTTATTGTAAATTGTTGTGGTAATAAATTAAATTTAATAATTCAAATTTACTTTACAGTGTCACAAAGTTTTAATATGGCTAAAACTATTTTTGCAAAATAAATTAATTGAATTATATTTGGATTATCTAAATATGTGTTAAAAAAGAATGCTTTTAACGAAACTGGCAGACAAAATGGGTCAATTTTGCATGTAAGTCAAGTCGTTGAAGTTCAGAAAAGTGTATTGCTCGGCAATCGATGAGCTACAGCAATAGAGGCAATGGAAAGAAAATGATTTGAAAAGCAATAAAATTAAGTGCCCGTTCTAGAATTGTTTCCAGAAACGAAGCCTTATTTTACTCAATCGTTGCATTAAAGTAAAATAGAAATAAATATTTTCTAAACGAGAAAATAATGCTAAATTTGCGACTGTCAAGCAACAATACTAGAAAGAGAGAATATTGTTGTGAAATTTTTGATACCTCGTTTTTGCAGTTTTAGCGAAAAAATGATAAAGTACTCAAAAACATAATGTCATGCGTAATATTTTTCTGAAAATATGTTTTTACAATAACAAACTGTTACGATGTCCACAACTATGAACTGAATCGTGTTGTCACCAGTAGCGATAATATGGTGGTTCCAGGCCACTTCTTGATCAAAATGGCGGCCATGGAATTCTGATC
The DNA here is from genome assembly GCA_958295665.1 of Tipula vernalis. NCBI lineage: Eukaryota > Metazoa > Arthropoda > Insecta > Diptera > Tipulidae > Tipula > Tipula vernalis. The sequence goes on from OY282560.1 coordinate 39,395,641, forward strand.
GTATAAGGAATACAGGCAAAGGGATCTAGCGGTGAGTAGAGGAGTTATAAGCGTCACAATGTTTGATTTATAAAAGGAATTCGTTACGGATTCGGAATTGAATACTCAAAAAGCAATCATTCTGACGAAAATATATATTGAGCGGTGGCATCTAGGGAAAAGTAGATAAAGTTATTTGATAGCGTAAAGTTTACTGTACTAAAATGGAATTTTCTATGATAAAACTGTTCTAAATGTTTTTGGAATATTCTTACTGGACTATTTTCTTAATTTAATGTTAATTTTGTTATAGAATTATTTTAGCAATAATTTTTGAAAATTTTATTGTTTTTTTATAATGTAGACAGAGTGTTCTAGCGGTGAGAGGAGGAGTTATAGCGTCACCATCTTTGATTTATAGCAGGAATGCGGTATGGATTCCCCAAAATCTTTACATTTCGTCAAGTTTGTATCGAAATTAAATATTCGAACGTTATAAATAATTGGGTAGCATTACACGCAATACTGTAGGCCAGTGTTCCGGTTCATGATGGAAATTTTCCATGCAGTGACAGAAGGTACACTTGTAACGCCCGTTCTTTAACACGAATATCATATAGATTTACACGACAATGATATTTCATTCGAGTGAGCCCGCCGTATAAACCATTATAAGCTAGGGAATATGACCAGAAAGGTCATCAATTTACTAAAAAATAGAATTCCGAGTTATAATTTTGAATTTGTTTTTTAAATTGTCCACCCACCTTTCAAAATCCAGCAATCTTAACGATTTCTTATTGCTACCACTAAATTTTCTTCCCACCAACCGTGCAGAAAATTTGAAAAAATAATTGAGGAAAGGATATTTTATAAGCAAAGTTTAGATTTGGTATTAACGGCACACCGCGGCAATATGAGGAACTGGCTTTACAGGAAAAAGATACCGGTTTGATGGGTTGAATTCACTGGTTTATAGGTGACAAAATAAACAGCAAATCATAAATTTCATTTGCAAGAAATTTGTGAATCGCGCGAAGAAAGTATTTTGTGTAATACAGTTTGATTGAAAATTTGATTTTGCTTTAATATTTTAGACTGAAGTAACCAGATGTATTGACTACAAGCCTCCAGTTATCGTAGCAATTCTAAATGGGGATTATAAAGAAGCTAAAGAAAATACTCGAATAATTCCAGAATCGTTTCGAAAATTAGTGGCATTAATCCCAGAAAAGCTGTACGGCTGGTGCATAGAGATTGAAGTAATAGTATTTCTATTTTGATTAGGTCTTTTTAAAATCACTTTGGCTAATGTCAAAAAAACAGCAACTACGATCAATTACCTTTTTTCACCATTTATCCTACTTTTTAGTACAGAATTTCAATTTACTAAATTTTTTACCGAAAATGTCATTTACCTTGAGTATGGCACACAGCTTAAGTAGTGTAAGTAGTAAATTTGAAAAAATAATTGAGCAAAGTTTAGATTTGGTATTAACGGGGTACCGCGGCTATGAAGAACATATTAAAAGGTAAACGAGCTTGGATTTTAATTCTTAAGGAAATATAAATGTTATTTTCTTTTATGACACTGCTTCAACTCACCAACTCAAAACGTTTAAAAGTATGTGCTAATTGGTGTCTAGGTATTTACGAAGAATCAAATTATTTTAATAAGCGGAGATGGACCCCTTCCATACTGCACTTGGATAAGGAGAATCTGTTTGTGGCAAATGGTGGACAAGTAAAATTTTATAAACGTAAACTAAATCACTACATTAACACAAAACCGTATAATGTACTTGAGGATTTTAAAGATTCAGAGTTAACATGTTTTGTTAAGAAATCGGACAGGATACATGACAAGATATTTTATGGATGTGCTTCCGGTGAAGTAGTTTTTGCTAATTGACACAATACCAATCTCCAGCGGGCTGGTGAAGATGAAATCTATTCGATAGGTTTTCATAATCGTATTTACGTAACGACATCTAAATCGGGGATCAAAATATGGGGTGAGGAAAGTGAAGTCGATTATACACTGGTAATGCTACTTTCTACCTATTCTACCTACTCCTTTGATAAATTTTTTCATGTAAAGCTAGATCAAAGCGGGGAACGGTTGGTGGGAAGAAAATTTAGGGGTAGCAATAAGAAAGCGTTAAGATTGCTGGATTTTGAAAGGTGGGTTGCGGACAATTTAAAAAATCAATCCAAAATTATAACACATAATTCTATTTCTTAGTAAATTGATGTCCTTTCCGGGATCAAAGACGTCCGCTGTTTACCAAACTCTCTGGAAAGACGAAAACTGTATACTAACAGCTAATTTCGACAGAACTACACGTCTTTTTGATCGAACAATTTGATTCGTCTGCATATTCCCTAGCTTATAATGGTTTATACAACGTGCTCACTGGAATGAAATATCATTGTCGTGTAAATCTATATGATATTCGTGTTAAAGATCGGGCGTTACAACTGTACTTTCCGTCACTGCATGGATGCAATTTCCATCATCAACCGGAACACCGGCCTACAGTATTGCGTGTGATGCTATCCAATTATTTATAACGTTCGAATATATAATTTCGATACTAACTTGACGAAATGTAAAGATTTCGGGGAATCCATACCGCATTCCTGCTATAAATCAAATATGGTGACGCTATAACTTCTCCTCTCACCGCTAGAACACACTCTGTCTACATTATAAAAAAACAATAAAATTTTCCACAATTATTGCTAGAATAATTCTATACCAAAATTAACATTAAATTAAGAAAATAGTCCAGTAAGAATATTCCAAAAACATTTAGAACAGTTTTATCATAGAAAATTCCATTTTAGTACCGTAAACTTTACGCTATCAAATAACTTTATCTACTTTTCCCTAGATGTCACCGTACAATACATATTTTCGTCAGAATGATTGCTTTTTGAGTATTTTATTCCGAATCCGTAACGAATTCCTGTTATAAATCAAACATGGTGACGCTTATAACTCCTCTACTCACCGCTAGATCACTCTGCCTGTATTCCGTATTTTCGTAATCCAGGGCCCTATTCTCGAATTCCACATCCATTTTCCAGATGTGAACATCTGTCAAAATTCATAAAAATTGAATTTTTTCGGTACTAAAGGAATATTTCCGAATGGGTATAAGCACGTGGAAAAAATTCCCAATATAGGAAAATATCCATGCCGCATGTGTTTTATATACGAATTATAATTTTCGAACGTTTTTGTGTGAACTTTGACAGATGGAAAATGTATGTGGAATTCCAGAATAGGCCCCCAGTGGGCTTGTTACGGCTGTATTAATCGAGGAAATTGTTTTAGACGATTTGCGTAACGATGTACAATGTACAACGATATAAACAAACAAAATAGCAACAACAACCACCACAAATATTTTTAAATGTTTATCGTTTTATATGCTGTATCCAAGATCGGTCAATGACCTTAAATTTTGTGATTTAAAAAAAAAAATCGTTTATGATTTATTAATTTATTAGTAAATAGATACACTAAACGGAGTTGCTTTATGTACAAAATATTTAATATTATATACATACGGAATACGGATAGATCGATGAGTCACTTACCTGTAGTAATTAAAATCGTACGATACAACATCAAGTCCGCGGCTTATATATTTTATATGCGTAATTTAAGTAGGGATAGAACTGGATCGATTATTTACCAATATAGGGGAATAGTATGTACCATTATTTTATGTACAATATCTATACCAAAAATGTTTATTATATTTTTAATTATCAAACCGATAACATCGAAGAGATTTCCGAGCATAATTCTTCAAATTTTAACGGATAGTTAAATAGAAGAACCATCTGGAAGCATTAATTTGTTTTACCTGATAGAAAAATTGGATCTATATTGGTTACAAAAATATTTGGTAAGCTTATTTTTCGTATTGATAGCTATGTTTTGTGGAAATATTTATAAACATATTAACTAAGGGGCTATATGTTATTTATATAAATGTAGATACCTGGGTCATATTTCAAAGTGAACCCGTGAGGGGACGACGGGATCAGGCTCTCAATCACACAAATACCTGAGCTGGGTTAAAAATAAATACCTCAACATACATGGTGTGGTGTGTGATTATCAGCTACATACAAGATCGGATTTACAGGGTGTTAACCAAACCGAGAGCTATACACAAGTGTCCCCATATTTCAAGCCAAATTTTAGTGAAAAAGTGCCAGTTTTTTCTTGCCAGATTAAATCAAAGTTTAATCCTAATTAAGATTAGTGCTTATAATTGTAATTATGTAAAGTTATCTAAATTGAATTAAGTTCAGATTTTTGTTTTTTCGGTTATTTTGACCGGGTGTAAATTAAGTATATTGTATGGTTTACCTAAGTGTAAATGTACATATTTAAGTATACTATGTCGGTATATAGTACGTATTTGTTTAAGAAAGTTTAGTTAAGTGGTTGGAAATTTTAACAAAAAAAAAAAAAGGAAACATTGTTAAATAGTGAAGTTTTCATAAGAAAAAAAAATTATAGTGCGAATAAGGTGTTGTTTTGTAGGTATTTTCAGCAGCGGACAAACGGAGCAAGGAGTACTCTTTCGAAACGGTTGTCTGGTGAGTTTTTTTTGATTTTTTAATTTTTGCGGACCTAAATCATAACTTTTTTTTGTTTTCTAATGGAAAATTCGTAAATAATAATTTTAATAATTTTATGGATTTATGATCTATTACAAAAATTTTTTTTTGTGATTATTATGTTAAACGAATATTTTTCATTATTAAAGTTGTATTTGTAATAATGATGAATTGAAACTTTTTTTATTGGTGATGATGTTTTTGGAGGTTGATCCTATTTTGTTTTCTCTAGTGATTGTTTTTTCTTCTTTTTGCACGTATAGTTTTGTACCACCAAAATAAACCTATGTGACAAAGACCCCCCCAAGCCGTTGAGTTTATCCATCATAAAAAAAAACGTGCAGTCACATAGAATGGTCCGTTACAGGCTGGAACCGCCATATTGTCACTACTGTCACCGAATGGTGAGAGTGCGAAATTCTACTTCAAACCTCGATTTAAGCCATATCGTTTCCGGTAAAAAATTGGTTGTTTTGGAAAATCCAAACCACCACCATTTGTTGGATAGAGTTACCATATATTTTTAAATATTTTGGCATAATCACATATTTTTACATATTTCCACTCATTTTACGTTTTACCACATATTTTATGGTTTATTCCAAATATTTTGAATTTTTATACAAGAATGAAGAACGTAATTTGACTTTTATAGCTTAAAATTTGATAAAGCAATATATTTTATAAGCCAAATTTAAACTTAGGCCAACAATTTTTTAGAAGTCAAAAATGTTTTACTTTGGCATAAACTCCGCTAATTAAAATACACTGTATCAAAAAATTGTCCGTACAGCACTCGGTTAAGAAAACATTGTTAAGAAAATATTCAGTTTTAATTTTTTTAAAACTCAAATTACATTTAAGGACCTGAAAATAATAATAAACATGATATAAGTTAAGTTACTTTCACGTTTGATAAGATTTACTATTTAAGCCGCTGAGGAAATTTGGTAAAAAAGTTAGGTCTAATATTTCGTGTTGTAACCTATTCATGAAATGAAGTTATTTTGGAAATTTCCTGTAAACTTTTAAATTCACTCTCCAATTTAATGATCAATTTTTTAATTTCTGGACTATTTTTGGTACGAGCATCACACATTTTTAATTAACTGGACAATATTTCATTCGCCATGAAAAAAAGTACGACTAATTAACTTTTACGCAAAAAAAAAATTCGTAATTTACGGTTAGTTGAAAATAGGAGTTCAACAAATAATAAATTGTTAATGTGCTAGTGTTAATTTTCACAGAGGTGCAAGTGTACGGACAATCATTTGAGTTCGTTGTAGGATGTTTAAATAGTAAATCATATGAAACGAAAAAGTAAATTAATTAGCTTCATGATAATTATTATTTTCAGGTTGTTAAATGTAATTTGAGTTTAAAAAAAATAAAAACTGAATTTTTTGTTTGATTTTTAATTGTTTTTTCATCAATTTTTCTTTAACCGAAGGGTGTACGGACAATTTTTTGAGACAGTATACATATCTCAATAGTTTACTGCGCATTATTTGACGATCTGCAGTTCTTCTAGAAAAGCAAGTTCTGTGATAGTTGTTTTTATTCGTTAACGTATGTGTCTTAATCAAAAATTAAATATTCCAAATTGTGACATTTATCTGATTAGGACAAAATATGGGAATGTATGTAACAGAATTAATCGGAATTTAAATTAATCAAATAAGCGTTAAAATTTCTTAAACTATAAGAACGTAGCAAATGTAATTCTACCAAATTTATGCATTTGAGCAACAGTTTTAATGTTATTCATATTCAAAATGGGCTTAAACGAAAACAAATTTTAATTCCGAAAAGTAAATTAAATTAAAATTAAATTCAATTTGATTTGGTAAATTACAAATCGAATTCGAATTACAATTAAAACACGATGGATTTGACCAAAATTAGAGGAAAATCTATACAGGTAACAAAATTACCTTCAATTCTAAATTGGACGTAATGATTGTGAATGAAATTTTAAGTAGAATAATTAGGCAAAATTTTAAATTTAATTTAGAAATGAAATAAACTCAGAATTCAAATATAAATTCTAGTAAAATACTGAGTGCCATTTACGTGAGAAAAGTTAATATATTTTTTTTCAACACACGTTTGTGAATTTCAACATATCTGAATAGCCGAAAATAAAGTTTTACGACACAGGCCAATACACAATAATTTTAATTTGTTTTAAGTAGTATTTTTAATTTTATTTTGTATTTAATTTATTGGCCATGCCATTACAAAGTTGCTCGAGAACTCACAAAGGTCGTTATTTCACTCACAAAAGTCGTACGATAACTAAAAACTAACTTGAATTTTTTAACAATAATTTTCTTTTTGGAATTATAAAATTGACAAATGGACGAAGTATCACCTAACGTTTTAATATTTAACTATAATTTTACAGTAACAATATTGATGACAAAGTGTCATCTAAAATCGAATATTCGAACTATTATCGTAGATTTTAGTACATATGTGGTTCCATGGGTATTATTCATTATTTTTGTTGTTAGTGAATTTCAACCGTCTGTCAAATTATATGTAAAAAAAATACATTACATAAAGTTGTAAGTAAAATTATATAATGCAAATTAACTACGAGTATAATAATATTGATCTTTTTCCTTTTAAGTAGCAAACAAATTATATAAAGAAAGCCACCCAAGTAGCACCAAATAACTTTATAGTTTTATAACCCGTTTCCGACGTCGGTACAACGTCACAAATTTCTATAAATTCACTTGTTTGACATCGAACTAACAATTTTTATTTTTTCGTCGGCACGACCACAATGCGACGTTATATGTTAGCAGCCGCCAGAGCGTTATTTTATATCTACTTGACAACTTTTTTTGACTATTTTCAACTATTGACCGACTAATATGTATTTTATAACCGTGTACCGATTATTTAGTTATGTTGTCGTATTATGTGGTATTTAATGACTACCTAGCAACTTTTTTGTCGTGTAAAAACCAATATCCAACCTAAATATTTTGTTGTTACCTGCACGACCACAAGATAACATTTTTTACTTATGCATACAATTTAGTGAAATAATTGACAAAAAAGATATTTTGTGACCGACATTATTACATCATCGGGAAACAACCTTATTGTGTCATGTCAATGTCAATTTTTATATAAATAATTTAATATAAAAAAGATTTTCTGACTTCAACTTCTTTTATCTTCCAAAATAGGTCAATCATAATTTTTGTGTTATATTAAGGATTTAATTAATGAATAATTATCAACATAAATAACACAAATGTTTAACGTTTTTGAAGTTTTAATCATGTTTTTTATGATTCGCGAATGTATCATAAAAAATCAAATACATTTGTATCCATACAGTCTCCTTTGTCTTTTTCAGGGAATTTTAAATTAACTATCTCAAGTTTTTCTTTTTTGTCGTTAAGGAATTTTTGGTGAATGCACAACGCTGTTCAATATAACTTATTTGGTGTGCAAATATCTTTACAGTTGAATTCTTGAAAATTTGGTAATAAAATTAAATAAATCGTCGGGAGAATGACTAGACCGTCGTGACAGTAACTTTTTTAGAAATAAAATAACAAATTTGTAATTTTTGAGTCGAATTTGTTATAAATTGGTTATTAATCTAACTTTTTAGTGGTTTAAATATATTTTAATACATAATATGAAGTTCGCCATTTTTAATTATACATGCATATAAAAATTTGTATTTTTTGAAAATAAAATTCTGATTTTCATACTTTTCATGACTAAATATTATTGTAATATCATTATTTTAAAGGTGGGGATTATTTCAATATGGTTTAAATTGATTTTAGAAAATTTTAGTCAACCTAAAATAAAAATATTTTTGAAATAACAGAAATATATTTTTAAAAAAGACGAATTTATAAGGCGCATGAGTTTTAAGTTCACTGATAGGTGCACATTTACGATAAAACTTGCTTTGTTTATAAAAATATGTCGTATCTTGCCAGATTTTTGGGTTATCATTATTACAGGGAATGTGAATATTACATTTACAATTATTATGAAGTAAATTTTCATAAAGTCGTAAATAATGAAATAGATGATAAAGGAAATAGACAATTAATTATTATATTTATAAGATAAAAGAAGGCAACATGATTATTTATATATTTTATAAAAAATAGTTGTCCTGTCTGCTAAAATACAAACAAAATAGTGGTCAATATATCTATTTCCTGACTTGTATTCTATGGTCAATTGACAAGTCGGATAATAGTTATTACGACGTTGTTACAACCCAAAATTTATTCCCCAATAACGTTGTATCTCAGTTGTCATACCATTGTCACAACGTTGGCTAGCCGACCAGTAGTCATTTAGCCAACCACAGTACAACGTTATACCAACTCACTCGTGCTACTTGGGCAGTGAAGCTGAATTGAAGTTACGATCAGATAAGTGTATAATGCTATTTATTTAATTAAAAATTGATTCTCTGTGTTTCTTTTTTCCTTTCCGGGAACCGCCGCAATCAGCGTCAACATTCTCCGCACCTTGACGGAATCGTCCGTCAACACTAATTTCATCGTCCACTGGTAGAGGACATAGCTTGATGATAGCCCGTTTTCATTTACCATTACTGGTATTGACTGTAGCTACTCTAACCTTGTTGTCTATCCTTGGATGTAATTGAACGATGCACAGTGAAAGATTTTCTTCCTTAATAATCACCAGTTTTCCTTCCTTTAAATTAGGTGACTCGGTTGTCCATTTATGGCGGTGTTGCAGTGACGTAACATATTTTCTGGTCCAGCGAACCCAAAAATGTTGCACGAGAGCATCGACTAGTTCCCATCGTTTCAACAGGGATAACTTTTGGTTTGTGTAGTTTGGTTGTGGTAATGGCATTAACGGTCGGCCAATCAAAAAATCACCCAACGTTAGAGCACGGAAACTATCTGCATTAGATGACAGTAGAACTAACGGCCTTGAGTTGAGCACGGCTTCGATTTTCTTTAACGTGGTCAATAGCTCTTCATAAGTCAAATGTGCTTCACCAATGATGCGCCTTATGTGAAATTTCGTGGAATTGACGGCAGCTTCATAAATACCACCGAAGTGTGGGGAGCCTGGAGGAGCAAAACTCAATGTCACCATGTTTTCGGAACACCATCCATGTAGTCGTTGCATATGATCATCGGACTGGAACAATTTGATAAGCTCTTTCAATGTGGAGTTAGCAAAATTTGTGCCATTGTGGGAGTAAATGAATCGACAAAAACCTCTTGTCGACATAAACCGCTTCAAAGCACCCAAAAATGAAGCTGTAGTTAGGTCACCAACTAACTCAATGTGAACGGCTTTTACTGCGAAACACACGAACACGCAGACACAAGCCTTGACTGGAACTCTTCCTCTTGCCTTGAAATGAATGTATAGTGGCCAACCAAAATCGATACCTCTCGTATCGAATGGTGAAGAAGGCTGAATTCTTGTTGCTGGCAGATTACCCAATTTCTGAGGTTGAACCTTTGGTCGTGCCTCGAAACACACTATGTATTTCTGAACAACCTCCCTGGCCAGACGCCTTCCTTTGATTGGCCAAAACTGTTCACGTGTTGCTGCAAGAAGTGCCTGAGGGCCAGCATGGAGGTAGCTGGAGTAAAAGAAAGACAAAACGGTTAAAGTGAAACAATGATTCTTTGGGAGCAGAATAGGATGCTTTGTGATATATGAAAGCGTTGATTGCTGCAACCGGCCACCCACTCGCAAAATTCCATCTTGATCCAAAAATACTGACAGCGATTTCAATGGATTTTTCAAAATCGGTCTTCCCTTTCGTAGTAGTTGAAGTTCATAACAAAAATGTTCATTTTGCACAATGCGGATGATTGTCAGTAATCCCGTTTCTATTTCGGATATACTCAACATTCCAGAATTTCGTAGATTGACGTCAGTGCCCTTCAGCTTAGTATTCGCGATAAACCGACAGACAAACGCCATAACTCTTTGCAGTCGACCATATGATTTGAGAAATTTTATTGATTTGGTCAAGTCAAATTTTTCAATCGATGAAGATGCCATACAGATATTCCCCTTTCTTTCCGGGAAGTTAGTCAATAGTTCATTGACTATATTTTCAGGCCAATCAATGTTCGTCACTGATAGGAATGTTGGACCATGGGCCCACATTTCTGACTGAAGTAATTGTGTTGGATATAAACCACGCGAAATGATATCTGCCGGATTATTTTTAGAATCAACGTCCCTCCATAAAGAAATCTCGGTCAGCTCTTGAATGACTGACACTCTATTGGCTACGAATCTGACCAGTAGTAAATATTTGAAATGTTCGTATTTTTGACGTTCTAGTTTTCTTCATCAATTGAGCAAGGAGTTGAGCAGCACATAACTCCGACCGTAGTAGACTAATTTTACTGAGCGGGGCAACTCGAGATTTGGCACAAAGAATTGCAGCGTATAATTTATTATTAGGTAAGCAGCATCTTTTATAAATCACAGCTCCGTACGCCTTCTCGCTCGCATCCGCGAAACCATCAAGTTCAATATTTGATGGCGATTCGACCTTGAATAGATATCATGAAATGTGAAATGATTTTAAATTTGATAAAACCAATCGTCCCATCCTCGCTTCAAATTCCACAAATTTTGCATAAATAATTTTGCGACAGTGATAACTGGTGCCGAGATTCTAAGAGGATCAAACACACGAGCGATGTCTGATATCACTGATCGTTTTGTTATTGATAAATGTTCGGAAAGATTGACTTTTATATGGAACTCATTGCTGTGTGGTTGCCAATAAACGCCCAACGTTCTTACGAAATCACCCTCATCCAATCGTAGTAAAGATTCCAGATCTTGGATTGGCACATCTTGAAGCACTTCTGTAGTATTGGAGTACCATTTTCGCAATTCCATGCCCGCTGAATGCAGAAATTTGACTGTTTCCGATTTTACGCTGAGTAATTGTTAAATTGAATTTGCACCAGTTAAAATATCATCCACGTAGGTGTCATCTTTCACCACAGTTGAGCCGAATGGATATGAAGTTTGTGCAGTTATTGCTAACTCTTTGAGGCAACGAGTAGCAAGAAATGGTGCAGTTATAAATAACCATATGTGACATTGAGCCAAAACATTTGAAGGTCATCGTTTGGAGTATCACGCCACAAAATTAACTGTTAGTTTGTGTCAGCTGGATGAACAGCAATTTGTCGATACATCTTTGATATGTCTGCGCTAAAGACGTATCGATGTGTTCTGAAACGGAGTAAAATTGTAAACAAATCGTTTTGAACGACAGGTCCCATCATTAAAACTTCATTCAATGATTTTCCAGATGTACACCTTGCAGACCCATCGAACACCACCCGTAGCCTTGTGGTTGAACTATCAGGTTTCAAAACACAATGATGTGGAAAAATATAGTTATGAAGTGGTACTTTGTCTGAAGAAATTGACGACATATGGCCCTCACTGATGAAGTCACAGTATTGTTGTCTCAAATTTGGATTACGTTCTAGTCCTTTCTCCAAATTAAAGAATCGACGTTGTGCCATCGAAAATAAATTACCCAATACTGATGGGGACTCAGTCCCCTCAGTCCCCTTCCATTTAAATGGAAGACGTACAACAAATTTTCCATCATTATTTCTGGTTACATTTTAAACAAAATGTTCTTCACAAGCGTGTTCTTCTGAAAACATCGACTTAAGTTCATTATTTACTGTTTCAATTTTTCAAAATGCTTCGATTTTCTTTTCTAAGTCGAACGATGCAAACATGCATGACAGCAAAGTAGTTGATTCTGATATATTCGGCATTTCGGGTGATTTAAACGAGCCTGATACCACCCAGCCAAAAACAGTGTTCTGAAGCACCGGAAGGTCATCAGCTAACCGAATTTGTCCATTCGACAACAATTTACAAAATACTTCAGCTCCCAACAATATGTCGATGTGTTGTGGTTCATTAAACTTGGCATTAGCCAACTTAATATCGGATGGCAAGTTCCATTTTTGAATGTCAACCGAAATTACTGGTGGAGGCTGTGAAATCTTCGGCAACACTTGGACATCGATTGTAGCACAATAGTCTGATATGGTTGACAAAATTGTGATTGTACCACAAATATCTGAAGTAACTGTAACACCTCCTTTAATTCCACAAACAGTAGCCTTAGATCTGTTGGATTTGAGCCCCAATCTTACAAATAATGCCGTGGTTATACAGCTGATTTGTGACCCAGAATCCAGCAGTGCTCGTGCTAATACAGGCTCTCCGTTTCTTCTCAACACCTTGATAATTGTAGTGGACAAAAAAAAAATTTAATTTTTAGATGTGGTAATTAATAAAGTATTCTGAATTATGCTTGCAGGGCCTTGAAGTGTAGCAGATGAAAGTGAAATTTGAATATGTTGTGGTGTTGAAGTAGTTATAGTAGGTGAAGTTGAAGCGATGAATGAAGTTATTAGACTGATACTGTGCGCAGTAGTGTATGATGCCGTTTTGAACAAATACGACATAAAGTTGAATCAGGACATTCTGCAGACATATGTCCCACTCTTAAACAATTGTAGTAAAGTTTATATTCCCTGACCTGATTCCATCGATCCGAAATATGTTTAGACAAAAATTGACTGCAACGAAAAATCGAGTGTCCCCATTTATTACACAATACGCAAAAATATTTTTCCGCAGGCGTTGATACAAATGAAATACTTGGAGTGCGATGACTAACATTTCTACTAGCAGATTTAGATTGATGCGTCGATGAAGTTGAAGACGATGTTTTCTGAGCAGCTTGAACTGACGTAATGAATGTCAATAACTCTTGAAATGTCGGAAGTTTCTTTGATGGAGCAGCATCTAGCTATTTCGATCGTGTATCTGGATCCAGTTTAGGCACGAACAGAAATACAATGAGATCATCCCATTGAGCAGTTGCCCGTTTCATTGTAGTTAATGATCTCAAATTGGACTTGAAATTATCAACCATTTCTAATAATTTCTTCGGTGACGGCTTATCAATTGCTTTGTAGTTAAACAACGATCGTATGTGTCCCTCACATATGTATTTTTCGTTGTCATATTTTTATATTAATAAGTCGATAGCCTTGGAGTAATTTCCAGCGGTAAAGTCCAAAGATGCAATTGTAGACAGTGCAGATTCCTTTAATGGATTTTTTAGATATTGGAATTTTACAATATCAGATAAATTTTTATTTAAATGGATCAGCGATTTAAAAGATTCAAAAAAATTGGACTATTGTAACAAATTGCCAGTAAAAATCGGTAGCATGATATCAGGCAACTTTGGGGAACTGTTCAAATGAGATGTAGTCTCTAAGCTCCTTTTATCCGGCACCAGTTCTTCTATTCGAGATTCGATTTCAGGTCGAATTTCATAGTACATATTTTCAATTATAACACGAGATTTATCTGAAGCATATTCTTCATCGGACAACAATAATTCATATGCGTCTTCTACTTTCACTTGTACGTGGTTCTTTCGTCTTGTACTTGAATGTTTGTTAATTGTCATTTTAATCACGATATAGTTTTAACAAAGTTTTAACAAATATTTAGATATTGTGCTAATTGATTATTGTAATTTTCGTTTTAATATGTGAATGGTATTCACTCTAGTAACTTAGTTTAAAATCAAAATGGATTCGAAAAAAATTAAGATTTTTGGTCAGAAATTTAGTTTCAAGCAGGAGGAAATTGATTAAGAGAATGAAGAGAGAAGATTAGTTTGAATTCTAAACCAGATATAATGAATTTGAATGAAATTTAAAGTAGAAACTGTCTACTTTATTTTGCATTTGGGAAATACATTTTCAAAAACAACTTAAGCAAAATATCGAAACCATCATTGAATAAAATCTTAAGTAGGAACCTTCATTAGAAATAGAGTTTAACTGACTGCCTTTAATATTAGTTGGAGTGAATTTTAAAAATTTGGCTAATTATTCGCATTTAAGAATTTATTTGAGTGCCATTAGAAATGATGAGTTCAAGTCGAATTTAAAACTCTAGTTTGCAGCAAAAGGTTTGTTAAATTTGTATTAGAATTTTGAACAGAAATCTGAGTAAGTATCTATATATATTTTAATGTTAAGCAGTAATTTAAAAAAATGTTGAGTAGAAATTGAATTGGCAAAAACATAACTGTAATATTTTGTTTTTAGTTTATAGTTGAGTTTATATTTCGGCAAGAGAAAAATTAAAGATTAAGTTAGAATTATAAAATCGATTTGAGCAAAATTTTGTGTTTAGTGAGGGCAAACTTCTGAGAAAAAGTTGTTTTTGAATTCCAAAATTTTGGTTGCAATTAGCTAGAAATGTGGTGATATTTCGAAAAGTAGGCTAAGTTCCAAACTCGATTTGAAAAAAATTTGAAGGAGGAATTGATTTATAATTTTGAGTGAAATTTAAAATACAAAATTTACTATTTCAGCTTTCATTTTAAAATGATTCGAGAAGTGAATGTTTGATATTTCAAACTAAATTTTATCTAATTGCAATTAGTAAAAATTGTAATACGAAATATGATTGCAATAAAACAATAACATTATTTTGTTTCAGGACGAGGTATAAAAGATTTGAGCAAAAATATGATCGTAATTTAGTTTTTATTAGTTTAAAACTTGCTCTAATAGCGTGAATCTATTAGCCTCAAACGTCACTGTGTTCTTTTCAAGTAAGTATCGCTTACCAGTCCAAATTTTTTAGTGTATGGATGTGGAACCAATTTTGGACTACTTTTCCAGCAATTTTTAGCCCAGGAAAGTTATTTTATCAAACTTTTTAGCCAAAAATTTGATATTTTTTTGTTAATGAGTGAATGGAAATCCTCTTAAGATAAGGTCTAGTTTTGGTTTTCTTTTTTTTTAGAACCTAAAAATCCTAAGCCTAATAAAATAAAATACCTTTTTATTTTCACGGATCGTCAGGGCTTTACAACTTTGTTTGATGGCATCACAACCAAAATTGGTTAAATAAAAAATTCTGTTGACTTGATCCTAGAAATTTTGCCAATTGGTCACATTCATAATTTAGTAAGTAATTAAGTAAAAGTAACTTACAACATGGTTTTATGCCATATCGCACCAAAAAAAAATTTGTTAAATAAACAATTCTGTGCACCTCTGCACCTAAATTCTTCATACTGTGTACCTGAGAAGCTGACTATTTATTCTAGCATCAAAAAGTACCCCTTGTGTTTTGCGGATCGGGAGGGGTTTACTATACTTTATTTGATGCCATATCAATCACAAAGAGGGTAAGATTTTGTTCTATCATCATGATGTTCCCATGCGATCACCCAATTTTTTTTTTTTTTTAATACAAAATTTAATATACTTGCACAAAACTAATGATAATAACTTATCTTACTGTATGTTCATTACAAAGCACCAAACACAGTATACACACACATAAAATTACGAATCTCATAATTGATCTAGCGGTTTGCATTAGAGCCCAGCCAATCACGATATAAATAATGCCTTAATTCGGGTATTGTATTTTTGAATATTCCATACCCGATTAAACTCGATATTGCACTTTATGTACCCAAGTTTAATTTTATGTAGAAAAAGAAATAATTCATATGGACACAAAGCATTGAGTGCCAATATATTAGAAGTATAAATTTGTCTTGTTGGAGTTAAGGGATGCAGCTTTCAAATAGTTTTAATTATTTTATTCTGACATCTGGCTAGTTCATCAAGCACGTATTTTGCAGCGGACGACCACATAACAATAATGTAACCTAGGTGACTTTGAACATTAGCGAAATATAACATCCAATCGGTTTTTCCTGTTTAATGCAAAATTTGAAAGATGACACATTACATTTAATTTTATCAACATGATCTTTCCAAGTCATGCATGTTTCCAACTTGCATTAAATGGTGCAAATCTGTTGAGCTTTTTGACTTATGTATAGATTACGATAGCGTCATTTGCATAAAACTAAAGTTTTCCATTCAGACTTATGTTAAATAAATCATTAACATAGAAATTAAAAAATGCATGTTCCAAAATAGTCCCTTGAGGAACTCCAGCTATAATAATAGTTTTATCACTATCAGCACCATTTACAAAGGTGAATTTCTTTCGGTTCTCAAAATAACTTTGCAGAAGCGATAACGTAGAAGACGTAGACAAGAAAGACCACACTACAGTCATTGCATTAGTGATAGCAGATTGAGTAGGTGACTTTATTAGAAATCAAAATTGATTTTCATGATTTAAAGCATGATCCTTCAATAATAAATTAAAACATTTAAAAATTATATATTCAAATATTTTGGATATAGCACCTAATTTAAATAAAAAGTAAAGTGAGGAATAGTTGTTATAGTTCGGATAAACGATTGCTGAAAAGTGGAAGCATAAGTGAAAAATTGAGCCATGGATTGGGAATTTGTAATATTTTAATTGTGTACACGAATAGTACCAATAGACTCTCGCTCTGATTTCTTTCTATTAAAAATTAGCTTGTTTAATATATCCCAAGTCTTTTTAGATTTCCCATTAGTTTTGAGTGATAAAATTCAAGTTTTAATATATTTTTTAGTACATTCGTCAGGTTTCTACTCTCCAGAAATTGGGATTTTGAAACAGAGCTTTGTCTTTTTGATTAATTCATAATTTAAAATAGTTTTAATTTTGCCACAGCCAACACTCTGAATAGTTTTGTGTTAATATCACAACCACCATCATTTTCTGGTCACAGTATTTTTCATAACATTAAAATTAGTATTTGTAAAATATTTCACATCAATTTCATCTATAATAAGACTTTGCAGTATCGTATCCTTAAAAATTTTTTGAGCCAAATTGATTTTAAATTTCGTAGTGGTTTGAAAACTAAGATTATCCAAAGATTTACGTTTACTTGTAAACAAAATATCATTGAGTTCGATACTATCAAGCTCCATTGAGCTAAGCTTTCGATACACTGGAAACTCTGAAATAATTGTATCATTGCCAACTCTTTTTGCTCCAGGTAGCTCATTTAACCGATCGCTAAGCTGAATGTAGTTTGGAGTATTTTGACTTCCCCTGTTAGTTGAAGTATAGAGAATCGACTACATTCAGATTGACTTTTAGCGTTTTGTTCAAGTTTAGTAATTCGTTCAACATTTTTATTATTTTCACAATGTTAATATTCAACGGTCTCATTCATTTTATCGATTTTCAGATTAAGGTTTGAATGAGCGGCTAGAAATTGTACAAAAAATCGACGATTACTAGATTTATTGTTGAAATAAAATACCCTACCTTCAATTGCCTTTCCGAGTTATAATTACAGTGCGCGGGGCGGGTTGAAATCATTTAAATATATTATACAATTTCGGTATTTTTTTTAGTTTTTCAGTTTTTAACAAAATCTGATATGAAACTTATTACTCATCTATTATGTGTTCATTATTCTTTGGATATTAACTATTTATGCACTCATTATTCACTTACAGTTTTTATTTACCATTCCCACATTACTCACTGACTTTGATTATTCATTCATTGTTCACTGATTATTTAGTCATTATTATCCGATTATCCACTGTTTATTCACCGATTACTCACTTTTAATGCACTTAATTTACTTATTATTTCTTCATTCAAAATTCACTTATTATTCACAGATGAATAAAGAGTGAATACTCTGTGAATTATAAATGAACAAAATCTGAATAATCAGAAAATAATGATTGAATAATTCCTGCACAATAAGTGAATAATCACCCGTGGTTTACTAAGTAATCACTCAATTTGTGCGGATGTTTTGTACGGGCCGAGATCACTCAAAATGGTTGTAATACATAATGTTTCGGTACATTTTGTTTAGTTTTTCAGTTTTCAGCGAAATATGAGGTAGATATGCATTATTCGTTCATTATATTCTCATTATTCACATTTATGCACTTATTATTCATTAATTGTTCACTAATTATCCTCCCATGGTTTAATTATAAATCACTCTTATTCGCTATTATTCACTCATTACTCACTCTCTGTGATTATTAAATCATTGGTCACTATATAATATTAACTCAATATCATCTGATAATTCACTGTTTGTTTGCTGATTACTCACTCTTTATTATTGAGTTAAAAATTATCAATTTACTTATAATTTATCTATTCTCACAAAGTGAATACTCTGTGAATTTTAAATAAACAAAAGCTGAAAAATCAGACACTTAACATCTTGGGAAAATACCTATTTTTCACACATTCTTATTCCGCTGTCTGTAGCCCCCTTACATTGCTAAAAGCTTTTTTGGAAGGTTTATTGGTCTTTACGCTATTAATTCGACATTATGAAATTTTATTAAAAAATTTATTTGGTTCACCATTTTTAAATCACAAATATCACAATTACTTGTTATGTAGTGCAAGAGACGGGCCTAAAATGCTCAAAATAGCGACCGCTCTTTCACTGTGTCATCACTTATATTATACAATTTTATCCTACAGCTTTCCAAGTCAGTTATAAGCGCTTCGTTATCATCTTTCGGTTTTCAGTTAGTACAGACTTTCATTAGATCAACACCAAAGATGTATTTGCAGTTAGGTGGACTAGCGTTATGAAAGAAACACTGAACGTATTAACATGGAACGATTTTTCAAAATTCTACATTGGCCAAACAAGAAGATTGTTTCATATAGTATTTAAACAATTTAAAATACTCTTAAAGAGTGAATTTGTTGAATGAATCCAAAAACTTTGTTAATGATCTATTTCAAATGTGATGCCTGGAAGCTCTGGCAGAATTCGCAACGAATCTCTAACACCAATTTCACGAAGGCAATACATTACCCCAATTAATTCGGTATTACCAAGAAAAATAATAGCTGAGGTATACAAAATAATTGCGGTTCAGTTGTAAATGACTAATTGTTAACTAAGTGTAATATGTATGTTGAATCTCTATTTACTTACATGTCTATAAATTTAGGACCACAGTATGTTGCGCTATCAAAGTTGCCCTTTAAAAATTAATTGATTGATTGATTTTTATTAAAATGTAGACCTAAACTTTAAATGAATATATTTCATTTCTGTTAGCTTAATGGTGTTGAATTAATGCCAAAGTGGACTGTTATTATTTTTATAATACCGAATAACTTTCTCGTTTCTCCCATTTGAAAATCTAAATTCTTGTTTAATGTCTTCCACCTTAAACATTTTCGTTTTCCATATAATTTGGGTATACGATTTATTTCTCCCCGTCGATTATATTAAAATAAATTTGTGTACAGGGCTTCCTGGTATAATGCTCAGTTAAATACGCTTAGTATAAAGTTCAGTGTGAACAATTATTGTAAGCTTTTTGTAGAAGAGTTAAGAAATTATGCGTTCAGTTTTGTAAACATGTTTTCAATATAAGGTTTTATTCGAGGTTTACCTGTACACAAAAAATGATAATCAATAATACAAAGTAATAGGTATACATTTAGATATGCAGGTAATGTACATATATACAAAAACTATTATGCTCAATATTATCGATCGGATTCGAAACAAGAATTATGAATTTTAAATTAACAAATAGCTTTTGTTGTGCGTCCTTTTTATAATGTAAAACGATTTTTTGGGGATATCCAATTGTATAGAAAAGAATGAATTCGTTTCGGGCATTTATATTCCATTATTCCATTCATGCGCCAATAATACAAAAATTTACATTATCATTTTTTATAAATAAAGGCATCATACCTATCCACATTTTTGTGCTGTCGCACACGACATCACCATTATTTTTATATAAAAACATCATCATTAGGATGATTATCTATTTATTATTTTTTTCATTAAATCGTTATCAAAATAGCAGCGAATATTAAAAAGTAAAAAAGTTTTGTTTGGTTTGCGATGTTTACGCTTCGTTAATTTAGTTCAATAACTGGGACCGCAGATATCGTATTTTGTTTACTCGATGATTAGAAATAAATGTGTACAAAAACTAAAATCTAATAACGGAATTACATTAAATTTCACAGCACTAATTAAAAAATATTGAAATGATAAAGATTTAAATGTAATTAGAAATTTAATTATTTTGTATTATGGGAATAACACGGTTAATTGTTTAATTTGTAAAACTCTCTGTGGGTGCTTTGAAAATTGAATAATCTTTAAATTTTTTAATAATTTTCCGTTTAATAAGCTTTCAAAATATTAAAACTGATTTCAAAAAGTTTAGTGATTAATATAATGTTTTTCACAAAATAAAGCTTTTAGAAAGCTTAACTTTATTAAAAAAAACGAGCTTAAAATAAATATTTAAACTTTTGTAAAGTATTTCAATTTCAATTCAATTTATCACTCAAGCTAAGAAGGCAGAAGCCCAAGTACTGGTTCTTATTATAATTGAATTCGAGCTTTCGGTATTTCATCAGATTTTCAATATTATCAAACAAAGGCCTCCCCCTTCCTAAAAGAACCAGCAATAGTTTTTCCAGTTTTTCAAATGCTACGAACTTGTGCTACAACCACCCAAATACAAAAATATATTGATGTTGAGTATCTAGAACTATTAAAGGAATAAATCAAAGCCAGCGGGAGCTAGAAACGTAGCTTGAAACAATTCTTCTGCCTATGATATTTTAAACGATTTAATTCATTATTTATAGCTTTTCACAATAACAAGTCTTTTTTGTTACTTTCTTGCTATAGTGTAACAAAAAAATTTCTTATTGACAAAAACCTATAAATATTTAATTAAATCGTTTAAATTCTCTTAGACACAAGAAAATTGTATATTTCAAGCTGCGTTTCTAGCTCCAGCTGGCTTTAATTTATTCCTTTAATAGATCTAGATACCTATATCTATGAAAATAGAAATTTTACATTTTATTGGCATATTGATAAATTCCATTTGCTTGTTATCAAAATCTGTAAACAATGAAAGTTTTGAATTTAATTGCAAATCTTAAAAACTTAAATTTCTTGATCGGTTGCAACGGAACATTAATGCTGAGCGAGATTTTAGAATTTAAAATAATTAAAATTTCCTAGTTTTTGTTTAAACATTTAGAAATTGTTTAAGACGCGTTTTTTTGTATTTTTTTTTTTGATTTGTTTTCAGTAGGAGGAACCGGTGCATAATGCTGGAAAAGCTAATAATAGATAACGAAATTAAAACGAAATTTTTATTCGTGTCTTTGACAACCGAAAATGACGACTATCGTGTTAAACAAAAAATGATTCGCTTTTCCATTCTGCTATCGTACAAGTCGGATCAACTTTATTCATCGAATTATTTTCATCACAATAAATTTTCAATGAACGCACTTGTGCTTAAAAGAATTACTGCACAACTTCCTTCGCAAATGGTATCAACATCGTAGTGGCCTCATATCTCAAACCTACAACTCGCCGATCCGTTCTATTACAAATCAGGTGTCATCGATATATTGTTAGGCGTGGATGTAATTGGAGAATTGCCCCTTGATGGACCCATCATAGGTTACAATGGTTCGCCCATCGTACAAAGTACAACACTGGTTGTATATTATCGGGTAAAATTCTGCAATTGAATGACAATCCATCTACTAGCATCATGAACTTTCACTCGAGCATTCATATCTAAGAACAATTGAAATCATTTTGGGAGATTGAGGAACTATCAACTATAGAGTTCAATCTCAAAAAAAGTAAGTAGACCCGATGAAACCACCCAAAAATCAACGATTCAACCTGAATGGATTTCCATACTCATGAATTGGTGTAGTTATATGGTTGCATTTACGGCAGACATTAATCAGATGTACCGGCAAATTAAGGTGAACATTGATGATACCGATTTTCAACGTATTGTTTAGCGTTCAACTCCTGATGAACCAATTACTGATCTTCGCTTAAACATAGTAACAGTATCAAAACAGTAATGCAATTAGCTCGCGATGAGATGTATGTTGATGACTTAATGTCTGGTGGAGATTCGATCGAGGCAGCACTGAAACTACAAACAGAATTGATTGAACTCCTGAAATCTGGTGAATTTTTACTTCGAAAATGGTCGTCGAATCATGCTGAAATTCTGCGATCTATTCCGAGCGAATTACACAAAATTAAATCACCATTGGATATCTACAACGATGATTCAATTAAAACACTTGGCATATCCTGGAACCCAATGACGGATGAATTTGGCTACAACATTTCCATGTCCAATAATGAGAATATAACCAAAAGGGAAATCCTCTCTGACATATCTCGGCTCTTGGACCCTTTGGGTTAGATTTCTCCGTGCATTATTACTGCGAAAATTATTTTACAAAATCTCTGGTTAGCACACGTCGATTGGAAAAACCCAGTACCAGAATATATCCAAGTAACATGGCTCACATACCGAGATGAACTTAAATCAATCGCTCAGATAAAATTCCGATGTGGGTAAAGAATCATGCGAATCAACAATATTGCGAGCTGCATGGCTTATGCAGCGGCTTATGCAGCAAAAACAAGAGTTACACCTATAAGGCATGTGTAGTTACCACGACTGGAATTGTGTGGGGCTCTATTATTAGCAAGATTATTCAAAAAGGTTACATCCGTGATATACACTGTACTATGTACTATGTACTATGTATGTACACTGTACTAAGAAATCTGCCTTCCGCACGCATTACAAAAAGCCGGCCATTTCAGCCCAGAATGCTGATTACAAAAACCGGCCATTTCAGCCCAGAGGCTGCAAAACATATAAGGGTTATATCAGTGTATTCAAGTGCCTTTGTATCAAGGCGGTACACTTAGAAATTGTAAGTGACCTTATCACTTATAATTCCTTTATTGCAGCATTTAAAAGGTTTACCTCTCGACGTGGAAAAATAAGTGATATTTAAAGCGACAATTAGCCACCTTAAGGCAATGAGACAACTACAATCGAAAATTGCTGTGTACCTGGCCAACGACGGAACAACTTGGCATTTTATTCCACCTTGATCACCTCACTTCGGCACTATTGGAGAAAAATCAGGACTATTGGAGAAAATAAGTTGACCGAAACAGAAGGTTGTCTTAATTCACGACCACTGTGTCCCATAAATAATGATCTTAATGACCTAACCGTTCTGACACAATCAAAAGCGGCATTGATGGTACGGACTGCATCATCACCCTGGATACGGGAGCAAATCGCACGATTCTCCGTAAAGATCTGATCGATGGAGGTGTAAACCAGCTAATGGATTGAATTTACAAACAGCGACTGGAGATAGTTCAATAATAAAAGGCAAAAAGATCGTGAAAATAAAAATCGGGAGGACTCTTTTCCATCACGAAGTGTAGATTGCAGATATTGTGGATGAAGTCATAATAGGAATGTACTTCATGAGAGCAAATGGCTTCGTGGTGGATATTGGACGAGGAGTTTTAAGTTACGATAACATCGAGTTGCCACTTCAATCTAGCAGTGCCGATGCAACTATCAGGCGAATTATTATTTATCATCGGGAGAAGCTGCCACCGAATTCGGAGACGATCCTATGGGGAAAATTGGAGGGAGGTTCTGGGTCACCCAGGTTGTGGGTTGTGGAAGCTAACGAAGAGGAGAACGGAGCCAAGGAAATTATAATCGGAAAAGCCCTAGTTAAACCAGACAACGACTATAGAGTATCAATTAAGACTCTAAATCTCTCGGATAAGACGAAAACCATCAAGAAAGTGACAGTCATCGGCAAATGTAACGAGGTTTCAACTATAGTAAAGTGTGAACAGAAAAGTCCGATTGAAAAAGCTGACATGCAAGGCCGGAAACAAATGGTAGAACAACTTATGCAGAAATGGACCGAAGATCTTACCGAGGCACAGAAAAATTCTGCACATCAACTACTCAAACGGTACACGTTTATATTCTGCAGTACATCGGATAATAACGGAAGGACTTTAATGGTAAAGCATCGAATTGATACGGGAGCGGAGATGCCAATTCATCAACCACCCAGGAGATTACCATTGGCAAAACAACAAGAAGTCAACCGGATGGTAACAGAAATGCAGACGGAAGGAGTAATCGAACTATCTAACAGCCCATGGAGCTCACCGGTAGTATTGGTCGAGAAGAAGGATGGTAGCATGAGATTCTGCGTTGATTACCGAAAACTCAATGCTGTGACGATAAAAGAATAGCTAACCACTGCCAAGAATCGATGACACGTTAGACACGTTATCGGGTGCTCGAATATTTTCGACATTAGATCTACAAAGCGGCTATTGGCAGGTGGAAGTCCATGAGGAAGATCGCGAGAAAACAACGTTCAGTGTGGGTAACTGGATTTGGCAATTTAATGTTATTCCGTTCGGATTATGTAATGCCCCTGCGATTTTTGAACGATTAATGGAGCGCGTGTTAAGGGGATTACATTGGAAGACGTGCCTAATATATCTGGATGACATCATCGTCATGGGTAAGGATTTTGACGAGCATCTAAGGAACTTGGCGGAAGTTTTAGATCGGATACAGGCCGCTGGATTAAAGCTAAGCCCAAAGAAGTGTAAACTGTTCAGAACTAAAGTCAAATATTTGGATCATCTTGTAACAACTAATGAAATTCACACCGACGAAGAAAAGATCGCAGCGGTAAAGAACTGGCCAAGACCTTAAAATTTACACTGATTACGAAATTTTCTGGGATTGTGCACCTATTATAGACGCTTCGTGCCAGGATTCGCCAACATCGCCAAGAGTTTACACGAGTTGACCAGGAAGAACAATGCATTCGAATGGAAGAATGACCAGGAGGAAGCATTCGTGGAACTAAGGAGGCGGTTATGTGTCGCGCCAATCCTCGCGTACCCTATACCCAACGTGAAATTTATTTTGGACACCGATGCAAGTAATGACGGTATGGGAGGTGTGTTATCACAGGAAATTAATGGCCAAGAAAGAGTTATTGCGTACTACTCCAAAACATTATCGAAACC
This sequence comes from Tipula vernalis, assembly GCA_958295665.1. Classification (NCBI taxonomy): domain Eukaryota; kingdom Metazoa; phylum Arthropoda; class Insecta; order Diptera; family Tipulidae; genus Tipula; species Tipula vernalis. The sequence goes on from OY282560.1 coordinate 39,421,220, forward strand.
AAAGCGTAATTACTGCGTGACACGGAAAGAATTGTTGGCTATAGTGGAGTGTGTCAAGCATTTCCATAAGTATCTTTATGGCCAAAAATTCCATTTACGGACAGATCACGGCGCTTTACGGTGGCTGTTACAATTCAAGAATCCAGAGGGACAAGTAGCACGCTGGATCGAACGACTTCAAAGCTAAGATTTTCAAATCGAACATCGGAAGCAATTGGATGATACGGATTTATCAGTTATAAAGGAATGGAAGGAAAAGGAACACCGGCCAACTTGGAGCGAGATCGCGGACAAAACTCCCATTGTCAAGGTTCATTGGGCTCAATGGGATAGCCTCCATCTTGAGAATGGGTGTTTAAAACGATTGTGGGAAAGCACGGATGGCAAAGTTAAGCAATTGTTGCTGGTGATACCAAAGTGCCGGATTGGAGAAATCCTGAACGAGTATCATGGAGGAGCAAGTGGGGGCCACCTAGGAATTAATAAAACACTAGCAAAGATACGTCAACGATTCTACTGGTCAGGATGTAGGCAATCAGTGATAGAATGGTGCCAAAAATGTGACCAATGTGCGGCGGTGAAGGGACCCGCACGCAAAAGTCGTGGAACCATGAAACAATATAACGTTGGAGCACCATTCGAAAGAATTACAATGGATGTAGCGGGGCCATTTCTTACCACTGAGAGCGGCAACAAATATGTGCTAGTAATCATGGATTATTTCAGCAAATGGCAGGAGGTGTACCCCATTCCCAATCAGGAGATGACAACAATAGCTGTTGCCGTAGTAAACAACTGGATTAGCAGATTTGGAATGCCGATGGAGATTCATACCGACAAGGAAGGAATTTTGAATCGCTGGTATTTCAAGAAATATGCCAGATGCTCGGTATAAATAAAACGAGAACAACGCCTTTGCATCCACAGTCTGATGGTATGGTGGAAAGATTCAATGGTACATTGGAGGAATATTTAGCAAAGGTCATTGAGAAAAACCAACGCAACTGGGATCGGCATATACCGAGGTTTCTGATGGTCTATCGATCTGCAATACATGACACAACCGGAATGGCACCAGCTAAAACGTTATTTGGGGATAACCTACGATTACCTGAATATCTAAAGTTTGGGGCTGTACCATCAGTCGCTTTATGTGGACAGGATTAAAGAGGAACTAAATGAGATTCATCTATTTGTACGGGGAAAAATTCAAATGTCAAGTAACCGGATGAAGGCTCGATATGACATACGAGCAAATAATCAGGGCTTCCAGGAAGGGAAATTAGTATGGCTTTACAACCCGCAACGGAAAAAGGGATTATCACCGAAGCTGCAACCAGCATGGGAAGGACCTTACACTGTCATCACAAGGACGAACAACGTGGTTTATCGGATACGGAAGGGACATCGAGGTAAACCAAAGGTAGTGCATTTGGAGAGGCTGGTCCCTATACAGAGGAGGTGATTTGAGTCCTATTCGGGACGAACAGGCTTAGATTGGGGGGTAGTGTGACGGTGACACCTAGTGTGTAATAGAATAAGTTAAAATTAATAGCTCAATGTTAAACTGTACTAAAATGGAATTTTCCATGATAAAATTGTTCTACACCATTCTAACTAGAAAAATCATGAGCTTTCTAGAAGTCTGGTTTGTGTATATAAAAAGGTGAACGAAGTCGAATTGGATTAGTAATATTTGGTAAGCGATAGTATAACGATTAAAAGGAATTAAAAAGTGATTTAAAAAGTGTTGTAGTGCGATAAATAAAGTAAAAGTGATCAGTAAAATTTAAGAATAATTTATATAAAGTGATTTTGTGAATTTTTATTGATAAACTGTGTTGTAATAAATTTTGTAAAATAAATAAATTCGTTGGTGATAAATTGAATTGAGTTTGTATTATTCACAATCCAGTGATACGAACCTTGATTGACAAGGCAAAAACGTAACAATATATTTGCGTTTAAGAATGAATGAGCTTTAGACCTCTCAGCACCGCTAAACGAAATCTGTAAAAATATAGTGAGTTTGTTCGTTTAATCAAGCTAAAGGCTCTAATTTCAAAAAAAAGCTTTGAAGCATTTATTTAAGCGGCATTATTATTCTATAAATAAATGATTTAGTAAAATTTATCGGATTAGGGATATTGGATTTTCAAGTGTTTTTTATCCAATAGTGGGATATATAAATCGCATATCAAATTGGTTTTGTAGCTTTTAAACCAGTGGCGTAAATCGAAATCTCAGGCCCCTCCGCAAAATTTTTCTTAAGCTCGAAAAATAATTCTTATACTTGTAAGACGTAAAGCTTTTAGATAAAAACTTATTTCTTCGTAGTGTCGAGCCTCGCATTATATAAAATTATCTGATTTCGTGACTAGACGAAAGAAAACGTATTTCATTTCAGTGGCCTCAAATAAAACGAAACAACTAGCACCTCAGTGTAATGTAGTTTTCTAAATATATCATATAAATACTCATTAATATTTGCATAAGCCAAGAATGGACCATAGTGAAACGATGAAGCATCAGAAATTTCGAATATAATTGAAAAATATCAAGAATATCGAAATAATTTCAAAAATATCGAATTTTGAAAGTATGCATATCTTGAATATTCTTGAAAGTTCTCAAATATAGAATTATACGTAAGTATGTAAAACGAAAGGAAATCCTTGCCGTGTAAAACGTAAAACAGCTACGAAAAATCTACGAAATATTGTGATTCAGATTTATATATGTAGCTCTGCAAGTCCTCACACTCAAAGCTAATTGAAGAACATTGACAATCTTTAACAATCTCGATTAACCCTAGAAATGTCGGAAAACTTAAGAAATCTAGAAAATAAGGCGGAACAATCACAGAAAAATTCGAATAATCTCTATATTATGTGAATCTCAATTGATCTCGAACAATTTTAATACTACCGAAAAATCTGGATATTAATGAATAATTTCGGAAAGCTTGTCAACATTTAAATATAATGTTTAAATATAACTTAATGTTACTAATACTACTAAGCTAAATGCTACTAGGCAAGTTAAGGCTATAAGCTCGACAAAACGATATGCAATAAGAATGGAACCCTCAAATAGTATCGAATAATTTGTTAAATATCGAACCAACATATTCTTAGAATAGAGACTCTAAGATTATTGAGTAACATCGAACTACACTCGAATAATCTCGAAACATCTCGAATAACCTGACAGTTTCGAAACAAAGAATCTCCAACTAAGTCTCGAACATCCAAATCTCATTTTAATGCTACACTCCAAAAATCTCGAGAAATTTTAAAATCCGAAATTCCAAAATCGCGAAATTTCCAAAATCGGGAGAATCGCGCGAAAAAACACTATCACTAATTGCAAAATTGCAACGCTAATTGAATGTAGAGATTGCTTAGTTTGGCTCAAGTATCTGTTAATTTCTAATGAAGGAAACATGAAATTGTTTTCAGTCGCGATTAGCAGTATTGCTTCCTTTTACAAATCAAATTCAACCTTTTCTAATTAAAACTTGATTTGGAAAAGTTTCAATTTGCTTTGCTAAATGCTTAATTTGATTTATAAATGGTTTAATTTGAAGTGCAAAAGGTGTAAACATAGAGTACAAAGCGTATATTACAATTAAATTTACCTAAACACTAAATTCGTTATCCTGCGGTGGCGAAAGCTTTCATTTCAAAGGAGTTTAGCAAATTTTCTCCTTAATATACATATCTGTCAGCAACTAAGGCCATTTTTATTTCTATGGAATCAGATTACGAGTAATTAGTCGGAACTTTTTTATCTTGAACAGCCGAGAAAAGATTATTTAGTTTGTCTTAGGAAAATATTTAATAGTAACAGGAATCATTTGTTCTTTCTCCTAAAAATTAGACAACTACCTTATCTTAAAAATTTCCTAGAAATGTCCCGTTTTGTAAATTTGGAATAGGTGGTCTAGCGAGTACCTAGTTAGGCCTCTGTTTTAAACAATTTAAAAAAAAGCACCTAGTTGAAGTAATAATGTGGTGTAATTTAATTTTTTTGTTGTTGTTTAGGAATCAAAGTCAAGATGGCAAATCTAATGGAAGTGCTGAAAGGTGGTTTTGTGTTTAAAAAGTTTCAAAAATTATTTTGCAAATGTGGTAAATTATGCAACTTATCACCATTACGGTGAAACCTGTTTTTTTTAAGAATACTTAGAAATACGGTTTAGCTTAGATAAAGTGAGCCCCCAAAATGTTTTTGTAATTCAAATTAGTAAACTCAAAACTAATTAAAAATCAAATTCAGTAATTCTTAAAATGAAACGATATTTTATGTTTGTGTTCATTGTTTAGTTATTAGAAAGAACACCAAACTTGAAAAAAATTATTATATAGGACACAGTAGCTTTTAATTATAATATTAAAGTATTTAAAAAATAAGAAACTTTTTCGTACAAAACAAATTATAAAGTTTTAATTGTTTGAAAATATTTGTAGCAACATTGTTAAGGTAAAAACGTTCGGCTTGAACGTTCAATTTGTTTAGTTTCTGGCTTTACAATAAAAATATAATTTTTAATGGTCCAAGCTTGAAATTTTTATTGGATACAAATATTTCATATTAAGCTTGAACCATATACTATAGCAAATGGTTGGCGACTATACGCCGCTTTTTGGAATACTAAAAAACAATTTGACATAAAATCAAATATAATAAATAATTTCCATTTGTATGTAATGAATAAATTATCTATGTACAACCTTGTCATAAAATAGGGCGCACACAGGCATTTCAAATACTATCATTTTGACTTCCTGAACATTTCCAAATAAGTATGTAGTGGTATATTATTATAATCTAATTATCGTACGAAATATACGAAAAACATTTTTTCCATTTTGATTATCAATTGTAACATGTTGACAAAACAAATACACTTTGGCAGAAGGTAAATATGTACTATAAAATTTGAATACACAACCAATCGATTAACGGGTATAAATTTTTAATGCTTTTATTACTTTATTTATATCTACCCGTATGTTTATTAGCATATAAAAATTTATGAATTTTCCACCAAAATACAATTTAATTATAGTACAATATACAGTTGCGTAGTGTTGAAAATAAATAAATTATATGGCTTGCAATAAGACGCAACTCCATCCAACATAAACGAATACCGCGAAGTTATACAAAAAGAAATTAAGTATCTCGTATATATGTAATTCATTTTATGAATTTAATTTTGTGCACCCCTCACTACATTTAAATTAAAAGTTATAAATTATTATAGAGGATCCTGTATATAATTCAAATTTATTATTAGATTTATTGTTAACATTTTATTCGAGCATGATATAATTATTGTCGTCATCAACATCATCCTCTTATTCAACCAACCCTCATTATGGTACAAAAAAAATTTACATTATACAAAACTTATTTTGAGGCATTATTATTTTGAGAAGCTTTTGAGAAGTAAATTATATAATCTTTACATCTTGTTTTGATCATCATCATCAACAATGGATTTTTTTTTCTGTTTGGTTAAAATAAATAGGCACCGCACACACCGCTTAACCACGCCAACATCATAGTGTCCATTTAAATATTTTAGTAGCATACGTATACGCCATATTTCACTCGATAAATTGACTCTTTGTTGCTATTTTTATTTTGATAGACACGGAGACGACAGTGGTGGAAGTTAAAAATATTTAACACGTTCAAATATTTTCCCTCAGGCAAAACACAAAATTGATAATTTAATATTTTACGGTTTTTTTTACGCTTTGCTAGTTTTAAAATTAAATTTGCTGTAATTTTGGTCATTTCGCATTTACACGCACCACGTAATTATTGTGTATTTTCGAAACCAAATTATTGGTTAATAATAACCAAACGGGTTTTGAAAATTTATATGTTGACTTAGATATTTTTGTGGTACAAAACTCGAAAATCTATTCATGTAACAAGATGGTGAGATGTCTAAATTAATCACCTATCTAGGAGAAAAGTAATGATATCGTTTGTAGTATTCATTTGCAGTATATTGGGAAAACAAATAATTGTATAGGTCCGGAGGTTCCGGTTTCGATTCCCGGCAGGTGATGAAAAAAATCACGGCTGGTTTAATATAGGATCAACGAATTAATCACTCATTATCCGTTAAAAAAAAAGATTACGATACTTTATATGAAGCGGCCAAATCCCTTTAGGGGATGCAGCGCCAGCTAAAAAAAAAACAGCGTTTAACTCGAACTGAACCTTTTATTTAAATGTCTCCTTCGACTTAGACTTAGTCTTAGACTTACACTCAGGCTTAGACTCAGACTTAGACTTAGAGTTAGATTCAGACTTATACTCAGACTTAGACTCAGACTTAGACTGAAACTTAAACTTAGGCTTTAAACTCAGAGTTAGAATAAGGTTTAGACTCAGACTTAATTTCAGACGTATACTTGAACTTAGACTGAGAATTTCACTCATACTTAGACTTTGATTTAGATCAAAGTTAGACTGAAAGTTTGACTAAGATTTAGTCTCAAACATAGACTGAGACTTAGACTCAGATTAAGACTTAGACTTTCACTAAAACTTAGATTCTGATTTTGACTCAGTTGTAGATCAGCCTTAGACAAAGGATTAGATTCAGACTTAGACTAAGAGTGAGATTTAACCGCCTCTGTGGCACAGTTATTAGTATGCTTCGAAGGCAGCCAAATCTCTTTATGGGATGAAGCGCCAGCGAGAAAAAGACAGCGTTAAACTCGAACTTTACTTTTTATTTAGATTTCTCCTTTAACTTAGACTTAGTCTTAGACTTAGACTCAGACTTAGACTCAGACTTAGACTCAAACATAAACTTAGGCTTTAAACTCAGAGTTAGAATAAGACTTAGACTCAGACTTAATTTCAAACATATACTGAGACTTAAATTGGGACTTAGACTGAGAGAATTTCACTCAGACTTAGACTTTGATTTAGATTAAATTTAGACTGAAAACTTGACTCAGACTTTCACTCAGATTTAGTCTCAGACATAGACTGAGGTTAGACTCAGAAAGTTAGATTCTGATTTAGACTCAGTTGTAGATCAGCTTTAGACTCACGCTTAGATTCAGACTAAGACTAAGAGTGAGACTCAACCGCCCCTGTGGCACAGTTATCACTCATTATCCGTTAAAAAAATGATTACGATACTTTATATGAAGCAGCCAAATCCATTTATGGGATGTAGCACCAGCGAAAAAAAAGACAGCGCTAAACTCGAATTTAACCCCATATTTAGATTTATCTTTTGTGTTAGACTTAATCTTAGACATAGACTCAGACTTAGACACATAATTAGATTCAGGCTTAAAATTAGAATTTGACTTAGGCTTAGACTCAGACTTAATTTTAGACTTAGACTGAGACCTACACTAAGATTTAGACTCAGACTTATAATAAGACTTATTCTTATACAAAGACTTAGACTCAGACTTTGACTAAAATTTAAACTGAGATTTAAATTTTGATTCTAAGGACTCAGACTTCGACTCAAAAAAAGATTCATACTTAGGCTCAGACTAAGATTCAGGCATAGACTCAGATTTCGCTTTGATTTAAACTTTGATGTAGAATAGCCTTAGACTCAGACTTATGTCAGACTTACACTTAGAGTTATACTAAGGCTTAAACTCAAGCTGAAGCTCAAACCTAGACTCAGATTTAGCCTCAGGCTTAGAGTGTAACGTATACTCGGACCATTACTCAAACTTTAATTTAGACGCAGCTTTAGACTCGATTTATACCCAGATTTAGATAAAATTCAGAGATTCAGACTTACAACTCAAAATAGACTTAGTCTTAGACTCAAACTTTTACTTATACTCAAACTAAGACTCAAACTTTGGCTAAGATTTACACTCAGACTTAAGTTTAGATTTAAACCTAGAACCAAACTTAGACTCAGGCTTAGACTTAGGCTCAAACCTAGATTCAAACTAAGATTCATTCTTAAGCTAAAACTAAGACCTAGACTTAGATTCAGAATAAGTCTTATGCTTAGATTTGGATTCAGACCTCAGACTTAGGATTAGACTTATTCCTAAACTAGGCTTGGAGTCAGACTTCGATTCAAATCTATACGTAGACTTTGACCCTGACATAGGCTTAGACTTAGGCTCAGATCTAGACACAAACTTATACTTATACTTAGACTCAGATTTAGGCTCAGACTATGACTCAGACTTAGACTCAGACTCAGACTTAGACTCAGACTTAAACTATCAGACTTAGACTCAGACTTACACTCAGACTTACACTCAGACTTAGACTCAGACTTAGACTCAGACTTAGACTCAGACTTAGACTCAGACTCAGACTTAGACTCAGACTTAGACTCAGACTTAGACTCAGACTTACACTCAGACTTAGACTCAGACTTAGACTCAGACTTAGACTCAGACTTAGACTTAGACTTAGACTCAGACTTAGACTCACACTTAGACTCAGACTTAGACTCAGACTTAGACTCACACTTAGGCTCAGACTTAGACTCAGACTTAGACTCAGACTTAGACTCAGACTTAGACTCAGACTCAGACTTAGACTCAGACTTAGACTTAGACTTAGACTCAGACTTAGACTCAGACTTACACTCAGACTTAGACTCAGACTTAGACTCAGACTTAGACTCAGACTTAGACTCAGACTTAGACTCACACTTAGGCTCAGACTTAGACTCAGACTTAGACTCAGACTTAGACTCAGACTTAGACTCAGACTTAGACTCAGACTTAGACTCAGACTTAGACTCAGACTTAGACTCAGACTTAGACTCAGACTTAGACTCAGACTTAGACTCAGAATAGACTCAGACTTAGACTCAGACTTAGACTCAGACTTAGACTCAGACTTAGACTCAGACTTAGACTCAGACTTAGACTCTGAGTTAGACTCAGACTAAGACTTAGAGTTAGATTCAGGTTAAGGCTCAGACTTAGACTCAGACTTACACTTGTAGCGATACACGTATTTAAATCATTACTGTGATAAAAATTGTTGATAGAGGTAAGTGATAGACAAGTCTTACACCTGAATGTGTAAAAACTGTATTATATAGATGCAAGACTCTGCACAAAAGAATTACTGTATGTCTTTAACTTCAAAATCTGGGATTTTCACTGCAAAAATGTTTCAACCATTGGGTGTACCCAATCATGACACAGAAACGAGATCTGTGGTAAACGCGATTTTCTTCATTTCTTTTTACGTAATAAAACTCAAGCTGAGGCACAGTTTTAAAGTAAGACCTAGATCCTCATACAGAAGCAATATTATTGTCAGAAATCGCCTTGCCGACCCACACATATACACACAGAGAGAGATTTAAATTCAGATTGGCACTCTAAGCCTTATACTCGTATCTTGTACATAAAGACTTAGATTATAATTTAGATTTTTACTCGGACTTAAATGCAAACTTATTCTACCCTAAGACTTAGACTCAGACTTAGACTCAAAGTAAGACTAAAACTTAAACTCAAATTTAGTCTTATATTTAGACTTAGGCTTATAGTTTGACTCAGATTGAAGCTTAGATAAAATTTAGATGTATACCTAGGCGTATACGCCTGTACTCGTTCACCACCCCAGAACTCGTTCAACATGACAACACAGAATTTGGCGATTTTGCTTATAAGCTTGCTCTTTGTCTGTGTTCAAATTGTTCAAATTACCGTAAGAGATCGAACAATTCTTTGGTTGATAATGACGATGTCGTGGCTGAAAAATGAAGTATTGATACACAAAATATCGATGACCTTGTTAGATACAATGTTAAAATGGATTTAAAGTTACCTAATGTCATCTTAAAAAAACGTTCAATTATTTTTGCTAAACTGTGGATAAAATAAAGGTTACTGCCTCTAGTCTCACAAGGAATTTTCAAATGTGTGATACAAAATTAATTGTGTTGAAGAAGAAATACGAGACTCAATAACATAAAATTAACTCTCCGTATGGAAACCCAATTAAACCGACTTAATCGGACAAGTCATTAGCTGATTTTTGGAATGCAGTGTCATATACATCTTATATTTCAAAAGCTCTTCATTAGTTCCTAAAGTATATTTCTTGTTAAACCACCTAGGAAATTTGATATACTCGTAGATTGAAACTTTGGTTAAACGAATAAACTCAGACTTAGACACCACGGACTTATAGTTTCAGACGTGAAGATTTATATTTAAAAACCAAACTCTAGGTCGCATGGTTGTTCGGCTACAATTTGCCCGGGAACCCTAAAATTGGACTGCACCTGTTTGAAGCCACGTCAGGCGGATCAGTCATGATATTGGCAGAAATTTCAGTGAAAACACGCACAAAACTTTACTTGGTTCCAACGGGACCTTAATCTCGTTTAACGAAATATTGGAAAAAAATGTTGTTTCCTCAGCATCATTTATAGGCGATAATTTCATGCTAATGCAGGATAAAGCAAAACCTTATGCTGCCAGACTCGTGAATAAGTGTTTTAGTAAAAGAAACGAATGTAAGAATTACTTGTAAACAAATGCATAAGAAAATTACCAGATGAATCAATATTTCGTTATCTACTTTTCCCCACAGATAATTTCAAGAATGTCGCATTGTTAGAAAAATGTAACGACGTTTGTGGGGTTTTAAAACATGTTAAAATACCAGCATCGGGATGCCCGGGTGAAGACCAGCACACTGATGCCCGGGTGAAGTATCTGGAATATAATTTTAATCAGGTTATAATCACGCAGGGGCTACTAAAATACCTGTTGTCCGTTTGTGCTAAGATTACCATATAAATGTGATTCTCCTACATTGAGTATATTTATAAGAAGCAAGTAAGTAACGCAGCTTTATGCTATGTAATAAAGATTAAAAAAAAACCGTTAATTAATGAGTACGTTACATTCATGCGGTAATATGACTTTGCCACATGGGTAAAATCAAATTGTGATCATAAAGTCAACAATACCAAACATCAGAATTGTTTTTGATGGCTCTGCATGTAGTTCAAACGGCATTACACTGAATGATATACCGAATATTAGGTCGTTTGGTTCACCATTCGGTTCTGTCATTCAACCAAATATGATAGAAATATTGTTGAAATTTCGACATCGCATATAATCGCATTTTCGCAGTGATACACATTTTCAAAGAATTATATGGCCTGAATCAGAAAGCGAACCCATCCATTCGTCATCATAAATTAAAAACAGTAAAAAATGAGCCCTCATGTCCAATACGATTTCTGAAGCAAATTGCTATTGACTGCAAAAATAAACAGCGGAAAATATCAAAGATAATCGTTGAGCATTTTTATGTAGATGATATACTTAGTGGAGCAGGTTGTATTAGTCATGCAATTTATATACTAACTTTTGCATCTTACGGTCTTCGTTTACGGAATTATGCTTTGAATTTATTAGATCAGAAAATGTTGTATCAAGGTATGTCAGATACCAACATTTTCTCAAGACAATGAACTGATGCAAGATAAATCAGTTCATAACAAGAGTAAAATATTGTTAATCCATCCATTCATTGATTCTGAAGAATTGTCATGAGTCGAAGGAAGATTAGCAAGATCTACGCTATCATTAGAACAAATACATTCATTATTGCTAGCTCAAAGTCATAAATTTTTAAAACTGCTAGTTACATGTGTAGAGGAAGAAGCAAGGTTACATTCAATAAGGGGTGCATCGTACTTTATGTTTGTTCAGCCTACGAAGACTCTAACAATAGTTTTGGCTATCGATTTAAAGATGCCTTTATCGCAAGCCTGAAAAAGTTCAGACCCCTATTTCAACGATTTATAATCGTTAAACTTAATTTTGCTTATTTTTATTCGCACCGGCCAAATAATTTTTGTTAATAGCTCAAATTTTTATTTTTAGTTTTTTAAAATATTGAAAATTTAAACTTTTCAGTTAACTAACATATCCAATGCCAAATTTTTGCTCCAAATTTTGCATTTTTGCTTTTTGATGCTTATTGCTAAAACAAGTTGCTCAAATTTGCTTATATTTATAAATTAACTTTTGCCAAAGGTATTGCTCAATGTGTGTGAAGAGTATTTTAGATTTTATCTGCGACTTAATTTCTTGTTATAATAAACCTCCTCCCCCCCCCCCCTCCCCCGCCCCACAAACCAATATTTGACCCAACTGAATCCTATTGAGAATTATGCTGTTTCACCTGCCACCTGCTTGAAGTTCAACGGATTCTAATTATGGTGGTGAACATCTTTACGAGTAAATTGATGACACTGATCTGTGTATCCTTAACAGTGATAATAGAACTCATCTATTTGCACTGCTTTATTGCCCTTTTGAGAATTGATTACAATTAATTGGACGATGGCCTCAGGTTACAAAGGAATACAGTTTTTAACTTGAGCAAATGTTTACCTAAGATATATATATCGGTTAGGAAATTAACAGGGAGTAATAGTTGCAGAATATGTAAAAGGTAATCATTTACCCATCGAGAGGAGTAGTCTCCCAAATTAGCACTAGCAGCAATACAGTTTTCGCAAGCTACTAATGTTCATTATTTGGATCAAATTTCTGATTTGTGTTGTAATATTATCGTCGTTTTTAGAACCAAATAACGGACGCTTAACTGGTCTCTTGAATGTTGTTATTTAACTGATTTTTTTGATCAATCAGCGTCCATCTCTCACACCGAATTATGGCAATGCGCCTGATCACTCTGTACAACTTTACCTCGATTGTCTTTCAGGTCAGGTTCCCGGTTACCACTGTTAGAGGGGTTTATATAATTCAAACTCAGTACTATCAGATCCAAACGTCCTAGAATTGTATACTCTGCTATTTGGATGTTTACAGACAAAATCGCAACAGTCGTGACATTCGACTGCCGTCCCGAAAAGTCGCAATTTTATAATGCCATCTAAGAATGCTTATTATGAACTAATGCCAACTATTTAGAAAAGTCAATTGTTAAGCTAAAAAAATCGACCTGAGGAACATAGCATAAATCATCTATATCAAACTGAATAGGGTCCCAATAAACCTTTCATCACAATTTCCTTTTTTTTTGTTTGCTCTCATTAGCCATTTGGTAATACGGACGTAACAAATCGATTATTATGTTGATTGCTAAGCCTAGAGTTCCGTTTGACATGAACATATAAAAAGGCCTACATTGATATTTACTATGACGTACATTAGTCATTTGGTGGCACGTTGTTCTTTGACCACTAGGTCGGGGGGCTTTTAAGGCTGTTCTCTAATTTTTCTAAAGCCTTATATAATCTTCCGTGAAGCTAACGTCTTTTGCTCAATTTATCGGGATCTTTACAGAATCCAGCGCCATATATTTCCTAGTATCTCAACTGTTCACCATGATATCTTACGATTTTTACTTGACAAAGTCGCGTGTACTGTGTCGCACGGAACAATTTCCGAATGTTTAGATAATTCCGGTTTTTACTGCCTTCAGACGAGAGGAAAAAAAACAGCCACTTTTATTTCTGTTGCTAGAAGCATAGAGAAATAATGTCGTGTGATAACTCTGACAATTTCTTAACATTTTTTAAATGCATCCTTTAAATTATTGCTAATCTTAAACTGTTTAAGATTGTTTTTAACTGTTTAAACTATTCTTTTTACCTTCCCCATGATAAAATTTGAAAAAATTCCAGAGTACTGGCAATTGATAGGTCTAACAGAAAATCTCCGTGAGATTACTGGTAAATCAAATTAAATACGACTCACGGGTCTTTGAGGCCATATATAGGTCTATGCCACCCCAATGACAAAATTCAGAGAAAATTCCAGAGTACTGGCGATTGATAGGTCTAACAGAAACCTCTCTTGAAATTGGTGCCAATAATAAAGATCTCTACAAAAAATATTCAGTTGAACTACGAAAAATAAATTAAATACGACTGACGAACATTGCGGCCATTTTTGATCATGGGGGTGCCAACGGCAAAGGGCTTTAGGCAACAATGAGTTGAATTGTGAAAATTGTAAATATTCTTCTTTCGGCTGAGAGTCTGTCGTGATAAATTTTGCTATCATGATAGCAAATTTTTTGGCCTAATACTATAAATTGTATCATGATATATCTTTTTTGCGCTGACATTTAAATATGAAATAAAATTTAATTGTAGTGTTACCACTACATTTTTTCATATATACACATATTGGAAGGTGATGGGGGCTCAAGGCACTCCCGAATGAAAGTCGGCCCTTGGATGCCGCACTCTAAATAGGGGGTCATATATGTGTTCATCTTCATCACCGATCGTAATCAGATGATGAAAAAGCCCCTCTGCATCACGCCCCTATAGGGATTCGAACCTGATACCTCCCGATTCAGTTATTACCAAATACTGTTAACATGGTTATTATTTATTTACCTGTCTTCCTTTAAATTTGTTTACTTACAATATTTTTGTTGTTTTATTTAGTTTATTTTTTCCTTAATCTGTGACATAAATTCCTTTTGTTCGTAAATTATTCACAATAGGTCAAAATGGCCTCAATACGTATGACAGTTTTAAGAAGGTAGACTTTACGCTTTAACCAATCAATCAAACAAGTAATTATTTTAGAATCTTTTGGGACTAATATACCTCTAACATTAAGGGGGTCAAACCCGAATTACCTCGAATAATTAATTTTAAATAAATTATTAAAATATTTTAATTATGTATCGACAATGGCACACTGTACAATAATTATATATTATTGATTCTTTAAGCCTATTTATGTATATGCTAGTCCAATTATCTACAGACATAATAATACATAATAATGTATACCAATCAATAATACATCAAAGTGGAATATTTTTATGTTGTATATCAAACCAATTTCAATAGCAACATCAACAAATCATTTACACAAGTTTATTGGAGAATATATCGTGTACCTGTATCTGTATGTGATATAACGAGTGTCGGGTTTTAAACACGAGCGTGTGTTGCTGTTACACAAGTAGTGTTAATAAAAAAATAAAAAAAAAGTTAATTGTTTTTTTTTTTCATTTCACATTTATACGATTAAATAAGCTTTTTATTTGAAAAGTTTAAAAGCCTAAACATACAAATTTTAATCGCCCGTTAATTAATTTCATGGAAGTGGAATAAAAAAATTTATTTTTGCTTTTGTTTTTGAGTGTACATTTAATCGTTCGACTATATACTACCAACAACGGAGAATAAAGCGAATTAATTAAAATTAAAAAAAATTAATTCCGTTAATTATTTTTTCGATATAAATATCTGGAACAATTGTTTTTCCGTTTTTTTGTTGCTGCTTAAGCGTTCCTTAAAGTACTTTGCGGACGATTTTTGGATATTGTAAATTTCGCTACAAAAAACATTTCGGTGACAAAATTTTTGTGACGGAAAGCTTTACACTGTTAAAATAATAAAAAACTTTTAAAGCTTTCACATGATTCTTATAACTATGGAAAACTTCATTTTGTATTTTTCCTCCGTATAGTGACATTTGGAATAGCTTTTTGCAAACCCGAATTTACATTTTTGTTAAATTTCCATTTTCGAAAAATTTAAAGACACAAATAAACCTTTTAAATCAATAGAGCTTAAATAAAATTTGATTTTAAATCAATTCTAAAACTCAATCGAATTTGAATTTCTATATGTTAAATATTTAATTTATTTTCCAATCAAATTCGATTTAAAATCAGCCTCAAATATTATTGAACATACATTTGTTTTACCTTCACGCACACCAATTTAGATTAAATTCCAATAAGTAAATTTTTAATCAAAATGCTATCCTTTCCAAATCGATTTTTATTTTGTGCACCCTAAGTTTTAATGTATTACCTGTGTTAGCCGGGTATGTAATGTAAGCCAGTAAAGTGAAATGATACAAGTAAATTTTTTGATATTTGATAGTTTTATATTTTAATGGAATTAACTTGTAATATTTTTCTACCCTTAAAAAACCTTTTTTTTACTCAATGATTAAAATTAAAATTAGTAAGGAATTAAATTTTACTGAAATAGCTGGTTAGTTATTAGTATATTTGGAAAAACATTTTAACTTAATTATATTGGATATCTTTCAAGTATATAATTAGCCTCAAACTATATCGAAATGTTACGTTTAATATGTTTTAGCCAAGAAAGACACATTTAATTATTATTTAATCCATAGCGTACTAAACTCATTATTGTACAACGAAAAGCTTCCAGTAATTAAAGTTTGAAGCATAATTATCTTTTTTTTTTCTTTAACACGAATTCTAGTTTTGGAAATTTTTTAGAATATAATGTTTTTATTTCGGAAAGCCCAACTTTTTACATATAAGTGAAGAAGCTTTAATGTGAGCTTTTGATCTATCTCTTTAAAAATGTGAGACTTTTATATAAATTTTGAATGGAAATATCTTGGTGAATCATAACACTTAAATTATTTAATAAGTAGCATTCCGAGCTTTTAAAAAATAAAAAGCTCAAATCAATCTAATTTAAAAAATGTTATTCATTTTCAAATTATAATGAAATTTGATTAAAGCTAGATCAGAATATAAAGAATATTCTTGTGCAACACCATGCAACAAATTCGTAATATTGCGAAACTTTAACCGGTCGTTGCATTTACTCTGACTAACATTAAAATTAATATTCCTATAAAATTCTATAAGAGCAATGCTCTTCATAAATACTAAAACAAAACAAAAATTTGTTATATTTTGATTGATTCCGCAAATCGATACAAGTAAATTAAATTCCGAACAAACAGTTAATGTTGCAAATAAGGCAAACATCCCTCTCATATCATTAAAATAATATTGCTCGATATATATAATATTAAAGTAAAATAACAAAATATATATTTACATAAATGTACAGCAAATACTGCGTTCGGTTTATAATATTCCAAAATAGAGACGCTGTCCTTAAGTTGAATGCAAATTTTTTTTTTTTTTTTTTTGGTATAAAATTCACTTAAGCACAATTTTTTTTTAATATTTCACAAAACACCAATTATTAATTAACTTTTATTTATTATTTTTTTTATTTATGTTGGGACACTAGAGAACATCACTTTGAAACTGGCGCACACACTAACAAAAAAAAAAAAACACTTTGCCATATTGTATTGATATCCTTTTGCGTAAATTAAATTAAATTTTGGAAGGTTAAAAAAAGGAAATCAAAAAAATTATTATAAAATTCGGAATAAACGGAAAATAAATTTTGAACGAAAAAGTCCAGTAACAACAAAAACAAATATATTGTTTTTGTATTATGTATATATAAACGTAAAAAACTCAACAAACTGAAAACAAAAATTATTCAATAAACGTTGACGCGTCCCGACGTTTAAAGTACAACTGAAATGAAATTTTCATTTTTTTTTTTTTGCTTTTTGTATTTTCTTGTTTGGAAAAATTTACTCTACAACATAAAGAGAAAAATCATACTGAGAATGGTGCATGGCAACTATATAGTTAAACACATACATACATATATACATAAGATATAGAGGAGAGATAAACAAATCTATTTGGTTTGTGATTGTTACAATAATTTTCCCTCTACACAATGTTGAGCGATACCATACAGCATTCATAACATTGAGAGTGCCGCGCGAATGGAGAAAATCTCGATTTTATTTTGCGGGAAGATAATTTTTATATAAACATACATTTACAATTATTAAGTTCTATAAATAAATATTAAAAAGAAGCTTAATTCTGACGAATTTTTATTTTATTGTGCTTTTCCTTTGTATACGCTTCATAAATTATGTCAATATCATCAGAATTAATGTGTTCATGATCTTATAAATGACAGGACAAAAAAAAACTACTTTGAGAGATTTTCTTTTATTTTTTTGGGATATTGCTTCTTCATTCGTTTATAGGGAAGAGCGGAATTAAATGATTTAATGCCAATTTAGTTATTTATTGATGTTAATTAAAAGATT
Source organism: Tipula vernalis (assembly GCA_958295665.1). Classification (NCBI taxonomy): domain Eukaryota; kingdom Metazoa; phylum Arthropoda; class Insecta; order Diptera; family Tipulidae; genus Tipula; species Tipula vernalis. Next base: position 39,439,174 of record OY282560.1, read on the forward strand.
ATCACAGTACCATACTCATTTTGGGCATACGATTTAATCCATCTTTGTCATTCTTATTAGCAAATTTAAGTAGGAGCCATACTTTTCTCAATTAGTAGATTTTATTGATTTTTTTTTTTAAATGTTTATATGCTTTCAAGAGAAAATAATTCAAATTATTTAATTAATTGCCATGTGTTAGTGAAGTGAGAAAAATTACTTGAATTCATTAGAATGGGAATTTTCCAAATTCGTTAAAACTCTTGTAAGTCGTAAGAATATAAGAAATTTTGTTAAGAACGTAACATTTATTGAAAACGTAATTATTCTAATGAACAGCAGAAATTTTGATCCTTGAACCCAGTTGTACTTTGACTGAGCGACCAAAGATTTTTGTGTGAGAAGGCATACAAAAACCATGAAACAGACGTATACGAGTAAAAGAATAAAAAAAAAATGTTCGGTATTTCAAATGTGTGTGTGTAATTATAACTGCTCAGTTTGATCGCAAACTTGGCGCTTTTCGAGCCCTCAATTTGATCACTATTCACTGTATAAAAAATCGCGCAAGACACTGGTGAAAAATAGCGATACTAAATCAATCTGTTTGTTTTTCCTTGTTTCCAATTTGGTTTATTTTTCATAAATTTTACTTTTAAATATTGGAAATATTGTTTTATTGTAAACAAAAACTCCGAAATACCATCTGGTGGTATGTAGTGATAACTAAATTGATACACCATCTATCAAACAATTTCTGAACTAAATCGTATTACCAACACTACTTTACGCTACTTTCAATTATGTTCGTCTGTCACTCGTGCATTTTTAATGAAATTTAGTGTAAAGTGATGCTTAAATTGAGGTGTTCTCGTGCGCTCAATTAGGCAATCGTCGGTGCACTGGCGATATTAGCTGCATTTTTTTAAAATTTACATGTGAAGCAACAACAACATTTGATCCAACATTCATTTTGGAGCACAAAGGTGATCTAAAAATAGTTGAACAATATTTTGTAAGGCGACAAAAAATATAATGAATACAGTACGAATATGAAGATTCAGATTCAAAACGAAACGAGACAAAAAAATTGAATTTTGGTGTTTGTTTGTTTTACGCATTTTTGTGTCGTTTCATGAGACATAATCTGATCTGGATCAAATAAAACGTCAAGAAATGCGGCTAATATTATTTTAGTAACAGACAAGGAAGTTGTTGTAGTATATTTGTAAACAAAGTTTGTAATTTGTAGTAATTTGTAAAGTGAATGAAAAATCGACAGGTGAGTCCTATTATAAGTGTCGTAGTGTAACGAAGCAGACGTTCTAGATGAAGATATTGTTATTGAAGAAGAAAGAGATGAAGATGCGCCTGGAACGTGGTATTTCTTTCAGGACCAAAATTTTAGCCGAAAGTGGAACGTAAATCCTCTGGCTGTGAGTAAAATATGAAGCTTTCATTTATGTAAGGCCAGTTATTGGTTGACGCAGTAGGGTTCCCAAAACATGATAGTTATCTACAGGTATGATAATCTATCGAAATCTAGAGTTAATTTTTTTAGACAAATATTACATAAGGGAAGCGTCCTCACAGTTTTGTTTCAACGAGCATTTTACACTAGTAAGTTATATCCCAAAGAGAGGCAACAATGTGCTGGTGCTGTTACCACAATATGACGATGACGACATGGATGTAACGTCCAATAAATCAAATATAATATTGGACTACAACTCAAACAAAGGAGGCGTTGCAACGCCGGAAAAATTTGTTAAATGAAATAATCATTGGGCGCTTTCAGGTCCGCCAACTGTTTGTAACATGTTGAGTAAAATAATCATGATGTTTTCTGAATGTAACTGATTTATCGAAAATTTCGAATGTCAATTTTTCCATTAGTTATGGGAACTGAAAGCGCCCATTATATATTTCTAAAAATTTTATTTTATATTTAAGTTATTCCATTTCTTTAATTTCAGTTCGAACATACACATGTAAACGAAAGACGGATAGATGGAAAATGGTATTATTTTTCTATATGATTGATGTGGCTGTAATCGCAGCATTTAATCTATTCAAACTGGCAAACCCTCAACTGTACATTTGGCGTATATCTTCGGAGCGGAATGTGTTTCTTAAAGGACTGGCATTACTGTTGGCAAACTCGCCATAGTTTGGAACGGTTGGTGAAACCTGAGTGATGAAAAATAGCGTGAAAGCACTAATGCACTAGATTGGATACAAGGTTAGCGAATAAAGGCACTGGTTAAATACTAGTGAAGGGGCGGGACAAAAAATTCGTGCCAGTTCTAGGCCTCATTGCTGTCTGTGCGCTAGAAACGCTGACACCAATACCAGAGTTCGTTGCCATTCCTGCGAGAACCCAATATGTTCGAACCGCAACAAAACCATTTGCGATAGAAAGATGCGTTAATACAAAGGCCCTAGATTCAGACGAAGAACAAATGAACGATGCAACTCCTTAATTTTCACGTTGATTTACAACAACACCAATGGCGTAACTACAAATGTCCGGCCCCCCGTAAGATTTTTTTAGAGCCCAAAAAATGCTTCTTGTATCTATAAACAAGCAAAGCTTTTAGTGAAAAACTTATTTCTTCATATTATCCAGTCTAGCATTAATTAAAAGTATGTATTTGATTTTGAGAGTAGATGACACGAAATATCTTGCAACTCAATGCTCAGAATTTCCAAATAAACACAAAAATGTCGAATTTTCAAAGTATCTATCTTGAATTTTCTTAAAAGTTCTCAAACATTGGATTATCCGTAGGTTTTGTTAAAAAATTGTATAAGCATAAAAGATTTATTTGAAAAAAATTGGCAATTAGTTTTAAGTATGATAATTAATTTAAACAAGTTTGGATTTTAACATAACTTTAACGTTGAGCGTTTTTCATACTTTTAGGTTCTTGTTAAAATGTTTTAGGTATACAAACCATTTTACTCAGAAATATGATTTTACAAAGGTTGAGCAAATTTTGGCTAAAATTTAAAAGATTTGTTCTCAAGTTAATCATCAATCATCAAAAGCTTTTAGTTTAACCAAACGATTTTACGCAGAAATTCGATTTAATAAAAGGTAACGGAATTTAGAGACCATTTAGTATATTTGTTCTCAATGTAATTATCAAGAGCTTTTAGTAAAACCAACCCAAGCTTTTTATGAATCAAATCATTTTACTCCGAAATTCGGTATTGAAAAAGTCAACGGAATTTTGGAATATATTTTGAATATTTGTTTCCTATGAGCTTTAAGCTTGATAAATATTTCATACTTTTTGAGCTTTTTAATAATTTCTGGTTGTTAATCAAACGTTTGATGAGCTTAAATTATGTATTTGAAAAAATTGTAAAGAGCTTTAGGTTTAAAAGCTTTCACTTATCGAAGCTTTTTAACTAAACCATTTTACTTTGAAATTTGATATTGTAAGGCGACGGAATTTTGGCTAGGATTTAGAATATTTGTGCTCAATGTAAACGATTAAGAGCTTTTAGTTTTAAGAGCTTTTCAAACCAAACCATTTGACTTTTAAATTTGATATTATAAAGGAGGGTGGTATTTTGGGATTAATTTAAAATATTTGTTTTCAATGAGCTTTAAGTTTGATAATTTATTTATAGTTTCTCGGTGATTTTTGCGCCTTTCCATAAATTCTGTCTTTCGTTATAAGGTTTTATAAGCATAAATCATGTATTTGCAAGAAATATCAAGAACTTTTAGTTTTGAGAGCTTTCATTTATTGAAGCAATGCCGAAAAAAAAATCAGAATATTTGTTCTCTATGTAAATATCCTTCATCCAAAATCGATTTCCATTTTCGAGCATTACATGTGTAAGAAAACCAATTGGTTTACTCAGATTTAATTTTGTGGACATATTCGGGAGATTGCTCCAAAGATGAAAACACTAAATGAAATAGAACGTGATTCATTTGAATGACTACATATAATACGAAACATTTTGCAACTCTATTCTATGAAGAGTTCTAAATATATCGAGAAAGCATCACAAATTTCGAAAACAAGTAGAAAATTATCAAGAATTTCGAAATAATCTCAAAAATGGCGAATTTTCAAAGTATCTTTAATATTCTTGAAGGTTCTCAAATATCAAAATTATCCATAAATATGTAAAACCAAAGAAAATCCTTTAAGGTCTGGACATTCTTGAATAATTTCGAATAATAAGATCTTTTAAATATCACCATTTAGATTTATATGTGTAACTCTGCAAATTCTTACAACTCAAAGCTAAGCGCAGAACATTGCCTTACAAAATTCGAATAAATTCGAAAATCTTTAGAAATCAACAATAAACCGCGCGGAACAATCTCGATTAGCCCAGAACAATTCGGAAAATCCCTATATTATACGAATGTCGATTGATCTCGAACAATTCAGCTTTTCCGCTTTCTCCAAAGCTTTATTATTTGTCCAATTAACTTAATGTTATTATTTATCGGGTATTTTTTTAAATATCGAACAATCGTATTCTTCGAATAAGTTCTAAAATTCTTGAATAACATCGAACTATCAAATATACAAAATCAAACATATTCGGATAATCTCGAAAATCTCGAATAATCTGACTGTTTCGTAACACCGAATAACCAATTAAGTCTCAAACATCGCGCATCTCATTTCGATGATAAACTCCAAAAATCGTGGGAATAGACAAGCGAATGTGAAATCGGAAAGCGAGAATTTCCAAAATTAATCAATCAATTTTACAAAATCTAGTTGCAAACTTAAGTTGTTATTTGCATTTTATGTAAATTTCATTTGTATTTACCGTTTACCGGTAATCATAAGATATGCTAAATGAGAAACTATAAGTCGAACGAACACTAATTGATTCTGGAGACTGACTGGTTTGGCTCAAGTGAACGAAACAAAAATTTATGTTCAGTCGCGATAATGTAGTTTTCTTCACAATGATGAACATCACAGTGACACATCGCAAACCGCTAACACCAGCAGATCATTGTGTAGTAATAGGCTCTTGTTAACTACACAGTGTTAACTTTAGAAAGCTGATTTATCATAGCATAATTCGAATAACCTCAAAGTTACTGAATAATCTGTGATTCAATTATATCACATATTCTCGAAAATGTTACGACCTTTCCGAAAAAAATCGAAAACTCCCAAAAAAACTAAATATTCTCGAATCATCGATAACGTCCGAATAAACTCGAAAATCTAGATAATCTTCAATTGAAATGTGGCGAGAACATCAAAATTCGAAGGTTTCGAATGAATAACAAAAATTTCGACAGCAAACAACTTCCCAAATAATTTTAAAAATCTCAAATCTCAAATAATCACAAATATTTCAAAACAGGGAAATTAATCAAACATCGCTATTGTGTTGAATTAGGAGCTAGTCTTATTGGCCACGAATACAGACGGTTCTTTCTCTCATTTTCTGAACAGATTTTTTGAAAGAAAATAGGTGTTAAAATATTAACATGTTGGCTCATCGAAAACGTATTCCGATTTTTATGGCACTAAAAGGCATTATGAAATCTATTTAACTTTCTATTTAGCTAATAATTTTAAAAACAACCATGGATCAACAATATTGACGCGCGCCAAATATACAAAACATGTATTTTTGTTGACATATAAAATATTTTTGGCTGGCGATATTTGTGTTTTGAGATATTTTTGTCTTGCGATGCGCATGTGTACGCAATATTTTTTGTTTGCTACATTAATTCTTGCGATTTTAATTGCCTTCGAAAAAAACGCTCCCGAGGTTTCTATCATGCGTTGGCTGCTATATTTTTACTGTGATATTTTATTTTTAAAAATTAGTTAGGGAGACTTCGAATTAAAAAACTTTACCAGTTTAGAGATATTTAGTACTTGATATTTTTTATCATCATCTTTGAGCATGTAACATTTGCCGATATGTAGCTAGCATGATTTTACTAGACGTCGTATTTTGACTTATAAACGGTGACGTGCCTACGACCTAATGATAATTATCTGGTGCAGTAATAAATGTGTTGAATATTTTAAGGAAACACACTTTGAATTAAATAATGAATCATATAAAGACAAAATTTATTTGATGGTTAATCCCGGTTTATTTGAAAACTAAATATCATGCAAATCATTAATAATTTCAAAAAGTTTCGTAAATCACAAATACCTACTCAATTAAAAATTCTAGAAAGACTTGAATATTTTCTAATCTTTAGGTCGAATATCTACCTTCAACGATATCAGAACATAAAATGGTCCAAGCCGAAAGCTATACCCAAAGTTTCCTTGTAAAAATCGCGCCACCAAAAACTAAACTGTTACTGATTAATTGTCGACGCCCATATGAATCGTTTCGCCCCGACTTTTAAAAAGTCTGTGAATAAGAGGTTCACTTTGTGAATAGTAAATAAAAAATTATTGGGTTGGAATGATTTTGATTTCATTATTGAATCATGCCCAAATTTACGATTGCATCCCGGCATCATTGTAGTAAATGAATCAAATCGGACGATCAAGGTTGCCAATTGAACTCGCTTTTTCACGAGATAATGTGTCCCGAGAATTTTCCGTCCAATAAAGCCTGCTTGAAATGGTCTGGAGGCTTCAACTCATATGTTAGGTAAATTTAAGCTGAATGGCCTTATGTACACGCACTGATCAATTCACATCGGCTATCTACCTAGTTTCTTAGAATTTCTGCGCGATATGCATTTTCTCTTAAACGCCTATTTTCATTATAGGCTTAGATAAATTTAACGCGTTCCGCTATCGTAGATGACAGATGTTAACATGTAACATTTTTTTTTTTTGACATTTAGACTTTGTTTATTCTCTCATGATGGAATACTAATTGGTCCATCCTTTATATGACAAAATGTATAAAAAATCAGAGTTTACAGAATTATTAAAATTTCAAACTTCAAATTTATTGAAATTATCAAATTTTAAGAATTTATAAAAATTATAAATTTTTAAGATTTCATAGTTAAAAAAAGTTTATTGAATTATTACAATAGAATAGAATTTTACGGAGAATAAAATTCATCGAATTTATAAAATTTTAAAAATTCAAAAGCAAAATTTGACTTAATGCAATTTTTTTGTACGGAGTAGAAACAATTCGTAAAATTAATAGAACCATTTAAATTTAACGAAAGTACAAAATTTATAGAATTTATTTGGCGAATTGTTTAATTAATTTATTGAATTTAAAAAATTTATAAAAGGTATAGATTTTATTTAATCTATAAAATTTATGGAATTTACAGAATTTATAAAACTTAAAGAATTTATTGGATTTATAACATTTACAGAATTAAATTATAACCATCTTAAAATAAGTAAAATTTGACTTTGTAAAACCAACAGAATTTAAAGAACTGACAGAGTTGAAAAAATTAATTCAATTCATAGAATCCAAAAAAGAGTTTATAAAGTTTACAGAATTATTAAAATTTATAAAATTTAAACAATGATCTTATAAACTTTAAAGAATTCATAAAATTAATAGATTTTATTCAAGTTATGAAATTTTTAGAATTAAGAGAAAAAATGTAAAATTCTGAGAAATTTTATCAAATTTATAAATTTTGCAATAAGTGAAATTCTACTTCGTAGAATTTATAGAATTTATAGCAGACAGAGTTTAATCAATTTATAAAATTCATAGATCCTACATAATTTATAAAATTTGCGCAATTTGAAGATTTTAACTAATTTATCGAATTGACAGAATTAACTTATTATTAAACGTTTACAGATTTATTAGAATTTATAAACATTAAAGAAGATATGAAAATTTCAGGTTAGGTAAAATTTGTAGAATTATCAGGAAATTTATTGAATTTATTTAGAAGTTATAAAAATTCGTAGATTTCATCGAAATTATTGAATTTATAAAATCTACTGATTTCACAATTTTTAAATAAATTTAGAGAATTTATAAGGCCTTTGACAAATTTTTGAATAAGTTAAAGTTAAATTTGTAAATTTATAGAACTGACAGTTTGACAATTTTTAAAATCTATAGAATCCACAAAATTCAAGGAATTTAATTTATTGTATTTAAAAATGTATGGAATTAGTAAAATTATTAAAATTAATCAAATGTAGAGAATTTACAGAGTTTACAGGCTTATTAGAATTTATAAAATTAAGCAAATTTATAAAAATTATAAAAATTATAAAATTTGTAGGATTTATAGTATTTAGAATTAATAAAATTGATCGAATTTATTGAATTTATAAAATTTACGGAATACAAAGTGATTATACAATTTATATTCTAGTAATTATAGAAATTATGACAAAATTTGATTTTGCGGAATTTATAGAACAGATAGAGTTCAAATAATTTATAAAATTCATAGAATCAACAAAATTTTAAGAATTTAAAAAATATATAGAATTGTTGCAATTTACAAAATTTATACAATTTTTAGAGATTACACGCTTAGTAGAATTTAAAAAATTTTAAGAAATTTTGAAATTTTTGGACTAAGTAAAATTAGCAGAATTTGAGGAATTTATAGCCTTTACGGAATATATAAATTTTATAAAATTAAAAAATTTCATGAACTTATAAAATTTACCGAATTTAAAGTTTTTCTAAAATTTGGAGAATTTATAGGAATTAATCAGTAAAATTTTATTTTGTAGAATTAATTGAATTTATAGGACTGATAGATTTTAAACAGTTTGTAAAATACTACCACTCCACAAAATTTAGAGAATTTGGTGAATTTATTGGATTTAATTTATTTAAAGAATTTGTAAAATTCACAATAGTTATATAATTTATAGAGTATACAAACTTATTGGAAAATATAAAATTTAGAAAATTTGCCTCTATATTGAGGTTTTAAAGAATTTATGAAATTTATAAAACTTATAAAATTGTGAAATTATCCGAATAAGTAAATTTTGTAAGGAATTTAAAATTTATAAAATTTATAGAATTTATAGAGTTTATAAAATTTAGAGAAAATATAGAATATTAGACTTTAAGGAATAAAATAAAATTACAGGTTCTATTGAATTTATAGAATATATAGAATTTATAGAATTTATAGAATTTACAGAATTTATTGAATTAATAAATATTTAATTTTTTTTAATTAAGTATAATTTTCAGCTTTTTATTAACTTTCTATCCAGGTGCAAACTTAAATATTTGGACTTCGTTTGTTGAAAGTATTATTATCGTTTAAATTCACTGGTGGGCAGGTGCGTTTGTTCAGCGTGAATATGACGTGAGTTGATTTGTTTTCGTTCACCTTTCTTTGCCATGTCCTCAGCCAGTGGGGTCGGGATTATTGGCAAAATATTGATATTATTACTTTGTTGTTTACTGGTAAATCGGCTGTATACATCAAGTATAATATTGGTTTTAGAACGCTTCCTTGCAAGACACCTGCATTAGCATCATTTAAGCAAGTGGTTTCGCTATTTTATTTGACCGTATATTGCCTTTGAAGAAGATACCTGCCCAAAACTAAGTGAAATTTCTTAGCCAGAAGCTTTTTAATTTTGTATATTAGCCCATCGTGCCAAACTTTATCAAAAGCTTGTGCGATATCCAACAAGGCAGCAGAACAATTTTTATTTTTCTCGAAGTTACGTTAGAATCCAAGTAATTTCAAAAGTATTGTTTGAGTTATAGTGAAATATTGTTTAACAATTAAAATTATTATTTTATAATAAGTAATAGTTTTCGATATTATAAAAAAATTGGTTTTCCTATGAATACGGCTAAATAGTTGAAGTATAAGGAAGTTTAATAAAGAAAACAGATAATAGATAAACAGCTAACAATATCGCTTGGTAAATAAAAATGATTGATAACCTTTTGCCTGTACATTCTGTCTAGATTTCATGATTATAATATTGTAAAACTTGACCTGAACCAATCATTAAATATAAATTTACATAGGCAAATTATAGAAGAATCCTTTTTAAATAATAATAATATTAGTCCCATTGAACCTTAAGAGAAACAAAAATTCCAAATCGATTTATTTTGCTTTCATCTTTACTTATCTTGCTTATTAATAAAACATCATCCCCTATATTTCCTTAATCATTTATTTTGTTTTTTTTAGTATTTCTACCGCAGATAATTTGTGATGAGTTATTGTCTTAGTTAAAGGCAAAAACAATAACAAAAGCAGCCTATAAATCTGAGGTTATCTAATAAAAAAAAACTGAATAAAACATGACCGTTGAACGATGGGACTACGTTTCTTATTTATAAAATAGATGTGATAAGTTTTTGGACTATTTAATTCCGCAGATAATTAGGGTTAATAATTTATATAGTTTAATGATTAAATTTAGTATGTGCTTATATTTAAAATTATTAAATGCCTAATAAAATCACGTCAGTATAATTAATACTTACGTACATTAATCAGCCATTATAAATTTATCGCTGCGGTATACGAAAAGTCAGAATATTTACCTGGAATTAAAAAAAAAAACAAATATGAAATAATTAGTTTACGCTTTTCAATACACATACTATAGTATAACTATCTGCCTGCAATTTCCTATCATGTACATCATCGTTAATTCACAATTACGTATCTAAAACCGTTTAAAATTGGTCGTACATAACTAATGTCGATGAAAGTGAGCAACCGTAAAATTATGTTGCTCGTAATAAGTTATTACTATTGGTCAATTTGATCAACACTGCTCATGACGACCAATTTTAAACGATTTTAGATACGTATATTTATGTTTCAATATTTTTAGATACGTAATTGTGAATTGACATCAACGAAATACAATGTATCAATTTTTCACAGAGATGACATATTTTGCATATTTTACTACAGAGATTTCAAAGTATAATAAAATGTTATATCGAAGTGCATGTGATATCGTGTATGATATAAATGTTAGTTAAAAATAGTTATACAACGATGTATGCTAATGTACATATACAACAATATTATGTACATCAGTTGCTTTTAATATTAAAAAAAAAACAACAACAGTTTGTTTTATTTTCATAGAAATCGATCATTTCTATTGAAATGGTGTACAATTGTTTACGAATTGTACCTTTTTATAGCTTTTCACAACATAAATGTTATTTTAATTGGAGATTGCTTTACGATAAGTAAAATTGATGAGCGTTACGAAATAATTCAGAAATAATTTGATTTGAAATGTCACGATAAAAAATTCAGATTCGCGTGTTTGATTGTTCGAGTATTTAACGCGAAAATAAAAATAAAAAATCAATAAATTGTGTTTCTTCAACTTATAGTAACTTGCTAAAATCATAATGTTTCAAAAATTGCTTCTTTTCATGTGATTTAGTGTTGTAGCAAGAAGTATATTCCGATTAAAGTATCCTCTTTCCAAATTCCGAACCACATGAGTTTTTAGAGCTCCCACAAGGAAGTAGTTCTTCAAGTTAGTGTAGTAATCAGAGTCGAAAAAAGTTATCGTAAGAATTTATGGTAAAACACAAAATAACTACCTTTGTTAGCCGCAACTGCAGGGATTAATTGATAAGCCGACCCCTTCAATAACCACTTCATATAATTTATACTAGCGTCAAGTAATTTTTATTAGCGTTATGAATTTCTTTTCCATGTTCCGTTATTGGTTTTGTGAAGATTCGGATTGTTTAATATCGATTCATAGATGGAGCCTACTTGATGTGCGTTATTGCAAAGATGGTACATTATAAATGGCATAAGGTTACAAAGATGTGTAAAAATAATACAAAGCTTACAAAGTCTTAAACAAGTTGTTTGAATAAGAGCGATCATAAAAAAATTCTCACTTTTCATATTAAAATGTGATAGAATGATATTAAAAGAAAGAAATAGTGAAATATAATTTTCAAGTGTGGCTAACTCAAGATAAATCAACAACTTTGATGCAACTTTACAATTCGTTAGTATCACTTCCCAAAAACTAACAAATATATTTTATCGTACAGTTGAGAATTTAACAATGAACGAATATAAATAATGATAAAATTAATTAATTAAAAAATTAAAACTACGCGTTATTGTTGTCAATATTTTATTGGTGACAAACCACATCATTTAAAGTTTATCACTCGGAAATAATATCGCTGCGAACATTGTAGACGAAATAATGTTTGTTTATCATTTTATGATTAATTAGCTGACACAACAAAACTTTTAATTGTTTATATTTTAGTATTAGTGTTCAAAAATAGATTTAAACAATTGAAATAATCGTGTAATTTAGTGTTACATTGTAAAATTAGGGATTAACAAGTATAACACAGTATGTTTTCCTGTTTTTTGAGGTTTGGAAAAATTTTGTTGTTGACGATAATTATGAAATTTTAGGATTATTATTGAATATTTTGAGAAAATCGTTAATTTTTTTCTTTACGACATTTTAATTAATTTGCTAACAATATGGAAAGTGAGGATTTGTAGAATGATGAAAATCTAATTAAACAAAAACGCCAAATTATCTAACCCAAATTTGTATTCAAAGAGCGAAATGTCTTAGCTAACTCAGGGCTACATCAAAGTGTGATAACTGTTACCTATAAAAAAAAAATTCAGCGTACGATAATACTCAAATTTCATATTGTTTATGGGGGCAAAAAAAAAAGGTTAAGGTACCCCCGGTATCAAATCAATATTTCCACTCTGATTGAATAAGACTATTAATTGTGTACAGGCACAGACAAAAATAAATTGAATTGCTTATCAACCGTATTTGATAACGAAAACAGACAAAACAACCAATTTACTGTTTTTTTTTTCGACTATGCCTAGTATAGAATAAAAATAAAATTCTCCATAATTTGGCCAATTAATTAATTTTATTTATTTATTTATTTTGACTTGTTATTTTATTTTATCTATCTATCGTTATACCAAGCAAATTGATATAATCGAGTATGCGTATACATAAATTTATGTTTATTGGAAAAATATTGTGCTAAAGGTTATGTTTCTATAAACATTGGTGTCAGCTTACCCAATAATAATGTCTCTTTAACGATATTAAAAAAAAAAAATATTGATTGTCACACAAACAATATAATATATACAGCAGGCTGTATTATGGATCGAATGTAATGTATCATCGTTAAATTGAAAGCAAATCTATTGACTTAGATATAATAAATAATTTGCCTTGGTGCTCGTAAAACTAATAATTTATTAAAATATGACAGCACCTTTTCATAGCTTTTTGCCAAATAAATTTAAAAATTATACATATTTTGTTCTATTTCAACCAGCTAATAAAAATAAATTAATTGAAATCTAAAGGGTTAACAAATTAATTAGTGTTAAATTAGTGTTCACCTGTCATCTAGAGGCATAAACAAAATTAGTCATGGAGAGGTATTCAGTAAAACAACGTGTTAAAATCATTTAAGTGTATTCTAATGTGGGTAAAAATAATTGAATGGGTAGCCCAATCAAGGGCTTTTATTAATAATAATACATAAAACGAGTATGCTTTAGCGAAACAGCGTAAAAATGATTTCTGTATTAAATATCGTTGTACTGATCAACCAATAAAATGTTTTAATTTCGAGTTGTTTAAAATTGATTTAATCAAAGCTATTGAGAGATGTTACTTTGAAAAGCACAATATTTGTATTTATTTTTTATTTGTAATAATTTTGGTCCTATATCCCAAAAGTATTCACTAAAAGTAGAAAAAATAATATTAAAAATTATAAATAAAAATTATAATCATAATCAAAATTTAAATTTGAATCTAAATCTAAATCTAAAAATCTAAATCTAAATCTAAATCTAAACCTAATTCTGAATTTAAGTCTAAATCTAAATCTAAATATAAGTCTAAAGCTAAATCTAAAGCTAAATCTAAATATAAATCCTAATCGAAAGCTAAATCTTAATATATGGTGAAAAACACGTTAAATCACAAATTTTTGGAAATCATGTTTTAATTTTATGATTTTTATTTTATGAATTTGTAGTCATTATTAAAAAAAAAAATTTTGTAGAACGTAATGTTTTGTTGTTGTACAGGGTAATACAGGATGTCAAATTTTGAGAAAAATGATGAACATGATATTGTGTTTAAGGCTATAAAAGGAAAAATAAACATCCGATATTTATGATATAGTGCTCGTTTTAAAGGTAAGTTAATACGGATTAATAAAAAATATAAAAATGGTAAGTTCTTTAATTTCTTCATTTTCAAATTTACCGCCAAAATTTTATTTTTGAATTTTCTCAATGATCATCCATTTTTTTTTTTTTTTTTTTTTTTTTTTAAATTTTACGTCATTTAATTCTATTGTACATACTAAAAACTGCGCTAGTAAAATTTCTCGTTTTCGTGCAAAATACGTTTAAGTATGACTTCAATCGAATGGTAGATTTTTGGTCTTCTTACAAAAACTTGATTTTATTTAATTTTTCCAGGTTAACTTTTTCACTCGGTTTTGTGATTCAAAATTAAATTTGAAACAAATAATATTAACAGTAAAAAAATTTATTACAAAATAAGGATAGAAATTTAAAGATATTTATACGGTTAAAATTTAAATGTTATATAATCTTGACTATTTGAATATTTTTTACATTTTAAGTAGCCTTCTGTTGAAGGTATAACTGCATGAAAATCGCGAGTCCCTTTTATTGTTTTCAAGTTCTCAAATCTACTGCCTAGTTCGATTTATTTCCATTTATATTTAGTATATGAACAAAACTCAAAAACTATATGAGTTTTCAACGTTTTAGTCCATTTAAAAAGTTCCTCCGCATTCGTTATGTCACCATCATATTCTTTGGTGAGAATGGCTCTGAATGCCATTCTCTTAACAGTACCTCCTACTCAATCGCATGGTGCCTTTCCGTGAGCAATTGCATGAAAATGCCACTCACATTCAACTCCAAAATCCTCTTTGTGTTTAGTTATATTGATATTTTTTTTTTTATAAACGTGTTACTGCACCATCTGTGACTTAATAAATTTTAGATAAATCCGGAATTTTTGTTTTCAAAAACTGCAATAATTTTTCTATGATCAAGTGAACTGCTACAGCGTCATGATGAAGACAATTTGATATTATAATGAAGCTGAAGTGCTGCAATATCCCTCCCTCAGTTTTGTAAATTACAAATGGATAAATAGTCGCTTGTTTGTTATTCCAACGAAAACCCTGTGCTGCATTTTGTATTATAAACGCATAATTTTCTGCAAAATAACAAGAAACAAGTTCCTCTGTTGGCTACAGATTTAACTTTTTATTTTTTATGAAATCGGATTGTGTTAGTGATATAAAGCAGTGAGGATTCAAATTTTTCAGCTTAATTATGAAGTAATCTAGAAATTCGTCTAATGGTTTTGAATATTTTTCCAAGTTGCATCGGTCATTTGAAACCCACTGACTTAATAATAATTCAGCATTCAGACAATCATTGTCTAAAAATGCGTTTTTCAAATATCCGCGAAAATTATCCAATCCTGGGCAGTTCTCGCATTGCAGAAGATAATATGTTGATCTTGGATCTTTACATAGTATTAATGAAATGCAGTCCTGGTATCGCGAAATTTTTCCATTGGTGACAGTTTCCATCCTAGTTCCATGAATAATTAATTTGACATTTTGATGTATTAGCTGACAACATATTATTGATGTACAAATCGATGAATTTTCATTTACATGAATCGAGCGCGGCAAACGAATTTTAATATAATCATTAACATTTCTTAAACTTTTAGAACACTTCAACTCAGGAAACGGCTTACAACACTTTTTGTACCCAACCATTATTAAACTTATTATTACTTTTGATGTTATTTAAATAAGCAAATGATTTAAATAGAACTTCACAAGTAAAACTATTTGAAATATTAATTTAAACACTATAATACCAAAAAATATTAACAAAAACCACTGGTTATATTTTATGTTGTTTTACAGGCCTACTTACCCCTTCTTTTATAATTAAATTTTTAAATATGCGTCATTTTGTTCCAAAAGATTATATTACGGTTTATATACCTGAACGTAATATTTTGGGACGCATTTTTAGGGATGGAACTAACAAAATAAATGACTCATACCAACATTTATTTCTTTACTAATAGCTTTATGGGCTATCCCTAAACTACGTTATGCCTTTTTTTGGGGAAAGCGTATTGATTGTCGTCACGTTTAGCCTGGGGCGGGGAGAATTTCATAGAAGATGACGTCATATAATTATATGAAGTTACTGTTATGGGATATTACACATGACATAATACAATAATTTGCAGGTATATCATTAGAGGCGTATTTCTTTAATATACCACTTACTTCATGTTCTTAAATGATGACATCATTGCTTACATATTCAGTTTTGTGACGACTTGTGATGTAGGAGTGAGAGAGACGGAGTTAAGAATGGCCCAAAATAACTTGACGTAGTTTATGAACGGACTGTTACAATTTTGTTTCTCTTTTTTTTTTTAATTTTCTATTAGAATTAAGAATATACTAAAGATCGGCAAAATAATTTTAAACAATTACATTATCAGGTCGAGCGTAAATTAGTTAAAAATTGAAAATAACATAACAATTTGATTTTGTATTCCAAAAACGGGTAAATCGTCATCATCGAGAAAATTTATTTTGCAATTTCTTCTCTACCCAAACCCCTTCTATTTAAATGGTTCCAAAAGTTAACACAAACTGGTTATAACTAAACCCTATCATTGCACAATTCGCAAATCTTAATAATTTTGGTTGAATTATTAAGATTTGTGAAAATGGGAGGTCAAAAGAAAAGAACAAAAAACGACGAACGCGAAATTCTGGAACACAATTTTTTCACGATTACAAAACTTATTCATTATAGCTTGTAGCGGGAAAAGTCAAATATAAAAATAAAAATAATAATAAAAATTAAAATAATAAAAATTAAAATAAAAATAAAAATAATAAAATATTAAAATTAAAATTAAAAATATAAAAATAAATATAAAAATAAATATCAATATCAATATCAATATCAATATCAATATCAATATCAATATCAATATCAATATCAATATCAATATCAATATCAATATCAATATCAATATCAATATCAATATCAATATCAATATCAATATCAATATCAATATCAATATCAATATCAATATCAATATCAATATCAATATCAATATCAATATCAATATCAATATCAATATCAATATCAATATCAATATCAATATCAATATCAATATCAATATCAATATCAACACAATTCAATATCAATATCAACACAATTCTCAATTTTGTGGTTATTATTGTTATCAATATCAATATCAATATCAATATCAATATCAATATCAATATCAATATCAATATCAATATCAATATCAATATCAATATCAATATCAATATCAATATCAATATCAATATCAATATCAATATCAATATCAATATCAATATCAATATCAATATCAATATCAATATCAATATCAATATCAATATCAATATCAATATCAATATCAATATCAATATCAATATCAATATCAATATCAATATCAATATCAATATCAATATCAATATCAATATCAATATCAATATCAATATCAATATCAATATCAATATCAATATCAATATCAAAATCAAAATCAAAATCAAAATCGAAATCAAAATAAATAAAATTAAATAATACACATTTCAAATGTTGAAGCCGACAGTAATTGGGGATCATGCAAATTTATCAAGCGTTAGAATAAGGGATTCAGAGTGCGAGAAATAGCGGTCTAGCTATGATCTCACTCAGAATGGATACAAATTCGCTTTATTTTCGCTCCGCTCTGCCTTTACTCCTCTTGACTCCAGCGGAACAGTAAAGTCTATATCGTATTTTTTAACTACCCTTTCATATAAAATGAAGTAAGTAATGATTGTGTTCATGAAACTTGCCTAAGGGAAAGAATTAACACTAAACCCACGACAAAAGCAGGAATTTAGGTGTACCATTATTATTTCAATTGTAGGTTATGTATTAATTACCACGACAATCATCATTCCTCGCTCATTTCCACTTCTACAGAAATCGCTCCAACTCCGCTCCACACTCCAATGAAAATCGGGTCGCTCCAACCCGCCCCTCTCTCCTAGAATATTTATTTAGACGGAGTAGGTGTATAAGGCACTCATTTCTCTAGTCGATTTACATTCAATGACATTTGATTTCCGCAAAATTTGAAACACAACATAGAGGAAAACTATAAAAATCAACAAAGAAAAGTGTTTAAATCACCTGCTTAAAAAAGTTAACAGAAACCCGAGAAACAAACAAAAAAATTGTTGTCTGCTTTTTTTGTAGATGTCGAGTTTCACTTATTTATAACTATGTATTAATTAATTATTTGTGTGACACCTCAATCTGCGATAGTCTCTGAATATACTTTTTTACATAATTTTAAGTTTGCCTTTAAAGTTTGCTTGAGAGTTTTTTCATTTAATTTTTGAAATTATAGGAACTAAAAATTAATTAGCAAAATCATTAGCAAAAATCTGACCAATAAACTTTAATACGGAAAACTTTATATTTTTAATCACAAATATATTCCCAAACAAATTTGACAGATTTGACAAAATGCTGCGATATTTTTAACTATAATTATTCAATTGAACAAATAACTCAGATCATTCCAAGAGACTATTTAACGATGTTGTTGGAAAAGATAAGAGGAATTATTTTGGCAATAAACAAAAATAAAGACTCCTTAGTAGTATTCGTTGCTCTTCTTCCGTTACTGGATATTGATTGTAAAGAGGGAGTACATTAGGAACAACTATTTAACAAATATTTACTTGAAACCTTGCACCTAGCCTATAGATATTTAGTTGCGGTTCTAGCGTAATTTTTACAATATATTGTGAACGTGTTTTGCCGTGTTGAAGAATCAGAAGGATGATAAGAAATTAATAAACAAAATGTAAATAACACTATGTTAAATAAATAACAAAGTTGTTTAACTTTTGTTTTATAATACATTGTTATTTGTTAAGGCGCGTCTCCACGTTGCAAAAAAATAGCAACCAATGTTACAAAACATTGTTATATAACATAAGAATCTTTAATTATCAAATTGTTACATCCAATTTATTTTTTAAGGTATGTGACATTGTTATATAACCTTTTATGTTAATGGAAACTTAGTGTAACATGCAAGAAACATATAACATAACATTTTATATAACATGTGACAAAAATCAACACAAATTTTCTAAGTAGCTAAGTAGTACTGTATAAAAATATTTTATTAATTTTCGAAATATGTTATATAACATTGTTATATAGCATGTTATGTAACATAGTGGAAAGTGGCCTTTAGTAACATTTTTTACGTTATACAATAATATTTTTGTAAAATTTGTTGTAAAGGGCTTACTGAAATTGATTATAATTTGTAATGCAATTCGATCCACATCCTACATCAATTTTAATGATGTTGGAAACATAATTTCATTTCAGTTAAATTGGATGAAGTTACCTCAGCACAAAAACTCATGTCAAGTAAATCAATTTTTTAATGAAGGTTCTACGTTTGATACTTGATGAAGGTCACTTGCTTCCCTTAAGTGACCACATTATATATGTTTTCTTATATCAAATTCTGTTAACGTAACTGTAACAAAAAGGAAAATTTATCAAATTTTTATCTCAATTGTTAATCGATTTCCGGAAATAATCGGAACTGATAATCAAACATAATTAAATCGAAAAACCAAAAAATAAATAAATCAAACCAGATATGTACATTCTACGGAGACAAATGGGGAGGACGACGAGTACAAAACGAAAAACACAGATTTTTCTATTTTTCTTTGTTAACAGACATTATTACCTTCATCATTATTGTATACCTGTTGTGGTTATTATTGTTATTATTCTTGTTGTTGTAGAAAGTTATTTTCTAATCCGTTCGTTATATACAAAAAATAAATAAAATAAAATGTTGTACTGAGGAAATTAAATCTTCTTCATTTTTATTGTACAACGGTATTCTACATTACGTGTAGTCTATTCGACGAAAGGAACGATGTGCTTTGTTTAGTGTATAATTCAGGATTAATTAAAATGTCGGCATATCGATTTTTAATTTTAATTTCAATCAAGTCGATACAAATACACTTAATGAAATTTAATTAAACTGGATTTGTACGAGTATACGTATGTACATTATGTATCCTAGACAAGGATTTGTTTCCTTTTCTAATACTTAAGAAATTTTTGTTGTTGTTTGTCGTAAGATTTTTTTACATACCTTCGAAAATATTATGCGTATTCATTATACGTAAGGAAGGTTTAAAACTCACGATTTTTTTTTTTGGCTCCAATGGGGATGGGTTAATATTTTTATTGTGCGGTCTTTCCAAAAATTTAAATAATTTAATATGATTTAATCATGGGAGTGTTTTAAAATCTTAGTCGTTTAAAACTTTTTGCGATTTTATTTTGGTTTGCCTTTCATGATTTCGTGGGTAGTGAGTGCTTAATATTTAATTTTTAATGATTTTGGGGTTAAAACAAAATTTGTTATCATGGATTAGTACAAGACTGCTGAAAGAAAGGGTGTTTAGCCACAAAATTAATTAACTGCTCCTAATAATTTGGTAAATACCCATTATTTGTTTATACAATTTTGGTATATATTATCTTAGTGTGGACAGTTTTTTTTATTTCCAAAATTTGGTTCAAGTTGGGGACGTTTTAACCATGACAATACTTTGACAAGCAAAAACCAGAGGGACCACATATGAATAAACCAACACATAATACCGATTTCAAATAATCATTTATTATTATCAAAATCAATTAAATCTGTCACTGTCATATCCGAAATTGGAATATTTCCGATAATAATCGGAATAAAAATTGACGTCCACTGACTACTAGCACTCACCACCAATTCATAGCTGACCGAAATAGTTTGACTGGTATAAATCGTAACCGGCATATACGGTATTGTGATACAATGATCAAATTTAGAATGCGACAATCGTGCTAATATCCCTGTATTATCCTTAAATTTGTTCTTTCGGTCCGAACGTGTTACCCGCTTTCCGTGTCGAATCGTTGCACACAATATTACTTGATGTATTTCAAAATGAATCGCATCTATATCCGAATCACTGTGATTTAATGCATCCACATTAATTCGCATCGTGTCACCGATGGCAAAACCGGTCCGTTCCAAACCAATTTTTAGCTCCAATTTATTTGCGTTGGAAAAGAAAAATGTGTAATTCTTATCAAACGATTTTGGTTCACGAATCAGTGCATCGAATGCATTAAGATTCAATGGTATTAGTACCGTAAATTGTGCAATACGTTTAAAATCAAATTTCCATGATCGTTTGATTAGCAAAATAACACGATACCTGATATGACCAATGCGCGCCTCGAACGATGGTGGAATAACACGGGGCAGACGACTCGCAAAATTGTATTCGTGCTTGCCAGCTTGTAATTCAATTTCGGGACCATTTTGAGCAGATTGCACCACTTGATTGGTTGCGTTTATAAATTCTTCTTCACCTTTGTAGGTTGCATAATGATATTTCGATTTCTTTTCTCGTACCATCCAATATGAGTAACCTTTAACAGTTATGCTGATATCTGGAAATACAACCAAATAAGTATTCCATATTTAAAAATAAAAATGCATATAATTTTACTTACGTGAAACATTTAATTTCTGTGACAAATTTAATGATACAGTGCCCGATACGACTTGTCCTGTATAATAGACCCCATTTCCATTTGGATCATTAAATTTTATTTCATACGGTATCGTCATATTGTTTGGGGAAGACTGCTATAAACCAACTGATGAATTATGTAAGGTTCTCCTCATAATTTCTATATAATTTATTTTGAATATTTATGAATGTTATCAGATGCGTCCGGTAAACATTTGTATAAACCAACATTTTTTTACATCCAAATATACACATACCAACGGTATTTTGTTATCGTTGCTATTGTTCTGGTGATTAAATTTTCCCATTTAGAAAATGTTCTGTTTTATTTAAACGTATTGTAAAATTAAAACAGTCGTGATCCAAAAATTGCGTATAATAACTGGAAATACCAATAGACTCCAAGAAAATCGAAATTTTCATTCTATAATTTTACAATTTAAACTCCTTATTCCAAAATACTTTAAAATTAAATCTTTCTTTTCCTGAAATTCTGGATAGTAAACCCGATTTCCATTATCACGGGTGAGATGACGGAAATTCTACGGTTGTAATTTTCAATCAAATCAGATTGGTACAAATAAATTTTATTTTCTTGAACCGTATAGTTAATCTTAACATCTTGGTACTGGCAAAGAGCTGTTACTTTGTCCACATAGCTTTTAACATGAAACAAGGAAGAATTTAAATCCAATTGACGTGAAATACGATTTGAAAGTTACAGCTTTGAGTCTTTTGGCCCTATAGAGCTAATTGATCATCTATATTAGTTACTGATTGTAAAAGTATATCCCTGATGCCAGATTTACAAGCATCACATTGAATAAAAAATTCTTTGGAAAAATCTGGATTGAGCAGTAAAGGTGCCGAGATTAATGACGCTTTAAGCTATCTTGGTATTTTCCGATGGAGATCTGTAATAGGAGTTGAAATCAGGGAGTAATTTCAAACAAACCGGCGATACCAATTAGTCATCGCCAGGAAATATGTAATCTGCCGTATAATTTTCTGGTGTAGGGTAGCCAGCTATGCGTCGAATCTTATCAGGATTCACCTTAAGGCTACCCTCATCAATCACATAACCGAGCAACCGCCTTCTTCGATCATAATTGAAACTAAACCGAAAGTTCTCCAGAAGTCAATATCCACCGTAGGAATTTTTTGCTAAGAAATGACCTGTTGATCACCACTAGCAGGCAAGAGAGGGAGGATGAAAGTGAAAATTATTGAATTATATGTATGCTGACGGTATGCCTTGCGTATACGGACGAGAATCAGGCTCGATAAGCATGATAGTTTCTCAAATATATGTCTTTGTTTTCGTTCTTATGTTAAAATAGGTACAGGTCCGTTCTGTTCAATTACGAGCGGCAGGGGATAATTTAAAAACAGATGGAGGCATATTTCTCAGTAAATTCTTGGTAGATGTTTGGAATTTCGGTCAATTTGGTTTTAACGTTTAGAAAATTTCTACTTTAGAAAGCACATACAGAGTGCTGCCATTCCCGATAATCGCCCGAGAAGCTAAGTATATTGACTCTAGGAAGCTTAAAGTCATTATTAGCTCCTTGTAATGAATTAATAATGCTGTCGTTTAACTGAAACCTGACTGACAATACGGTAATACTGCTCTTCGGACTCCTCTCCTTCCGATTTTTCATCTCGTTTTATATTAAAAATCTGATCATCAATGTTAGTAAATTGTTGTAATAATGAATTCTCGCGTCATACTCGTGGCAGCATATTTGTCTATTCGAGTTAATAATCCTTTTATAATGCTTGGGCGTTTGGCTAAGGCTTCCGCGCTTCGAGTACCTTAATTCCCTGAACCAGATAACATTACTAAAATCTATCTTTGTATACAATTTTGACCATAACTATCAATATTTGTGAGAATGGGACGCAAAATAAAAATAACAAAAATGTTTGGCTAAAAGTCCTGGTAACCTAATCCATCGAGAAATATAAAAATCTAGAACCAAATTTTTCTTGCGGTCTGCATTCGATATAAAGAAAAATAGTCCGGTTTCTTCGAGAATTTCAAAAATTTTGGCAAGTTCTGTTACTAACATCGCTTTTTCTTAATATTTTAATCCAAATTTAACTGGTTTTTGACAGCAAATATTTACGTAATAAATTCAGATTAAAAATCCGCACAGTGTGCTCGATCTTACCCGATTTTTAATACGAAGTGGATATGTCACGTTTGGTAATGTGGGCTTCATGTATAAAATTGAAACTTTTTCGGAAGAAAAGTGATTGACTTCGCAATGCTCTTGCTTATATTTGTCATTTAAAAATATTTTCGACGGTAATATAACACCACCAGCGCTTCATTTTCGATCTTAAATACATGCCATTTATAGAACCGACATTGATTGGTCCAGCAACATCCGTATCCATAGTTAAATTTGATTAGGAAGGAAAAAATATTCTTTGCTTAAGTCAAAGTAAGTTTGCTTGTTAAACAAACCAAGCGCCATCATACCGTGATTTTGCGCAACCCGCTTCGCTCGTTTGGTAAATATCCCACTCGTTACACAAAATTAGGCATTTCCTAACTCGTTGCGTAAATAGCCTTTTTAATGTCATCAAATAGTAATCACTAATTAATCACCCTACTACAATAACGATATGTTGTATTGATCATTGTTTTGTTTGATTATTCTTGTAAGGATCCTGTGTCTTCTAAAATGTTGAGTAATCACATCACGCACATCAATTTTAGCATTTCGCTTATTTTGATTTAGGTGATTCATTTTTATTGTCTGACGGTTTTAAATTTTATGTTTGGTCGTTTGTTCAAAATAAGCTTTTTGCCGAAAATCTGTGAGACATTTTCCGTTTTTGTTATTTTAGATGATTTTTGTTAATGAACAATCATCCAAATTTACAGAAAGAACTAGACTATTATTTAGGTTCGTAGTGTCTAAATAAATAGGTACTCTTACTAAGTGAGAATAAGTGGATGGCACATTTTTTGAAACTACTTGCTTTCGATTTAGACTCACTGTACAAATTTTATTTGCTTACAGCACAAAAAAATATAATTCCACTGCACAATTTGTGTCTGACTGCACGTTAGAATAATACTTGCTTCACACTTGAGTAGCTCTTGTTAAATAAGCATATAAAAGAAAGGAATATTTTTTTTAGAGCAACATGTTGAGATAATAAGAGTAAATTCTAAATTGCTAAGCCCAAATTTGGTTAAGAGACCTTAGTTTATTACTGTTAATGTCTATCCGCAGGTCATCTGCGTGTTATTACTTCAGAGCAGAAGCCTATACTTTGAAGGGAACTTTGTGTAGCAGAATGTCAAATGTAATGGGAGAGTAGATAACGTAATGTTATCCCATCAAAATTATAGTTGGGTTATAGTCAGCGAATGCTATCTGATCACATGGCCAATATTGGTATCCGATCACATGGCCGCCGACCATTTCGCCGACCAGCCACTTTGCCGACAACTACATTGAGGACAAGAACTTTGGCCGACACAACCACATCGCCGACAAGACAGATGGCCGGCATAACCACATCGCCGACAAGACACTTGGCCGACAAAACCATATCGCCGACAAGACAGTTGGCCGACAAAACCATATCGCCGACAGGACAGATGGCCGACACACCATATCGCCGACAGAACAGATGGCCGACAACTAAATTCCAAAGGACACAACACAGTCGTCGACAAGACTGATGGCCGACACAACTACATCGCCGACAAGACAGATGGTCGACATAACCACAACGCAGACAAAATAGACAGATGGCCGACAGGACAGATTGACCATCTGATGCAAATTAGTTGTCCAAACATGTGGCAGCTGCTACAAGGATTAGAAGATGGAGTACCTTTTAGCGAATTGTTTCTGAGATGCAAAAATTACGCATGGAATTCAACTGGAACTAGCACAGGAATAAGTTAAACAAAAATGAATGTATTATATATGGATGCATGGAGTAATGATTCATCGTGCCTATTTTGAAATAAGTTGACCAAAGGATCAAGGCAGCTTTATGCTTATTTGAGTACGGTATATTCCATCATTAACTCCTACTTCAAAGGGTACTCGTATATCGAAATATTTGTTTAATTGAAAACAGGAAAGTTACTATTCTTAGTATTACAAAATATTTATTTAAATCAAATTACAGTTTATTACAGTAATTTATGTGGCGATTGCACTTACAGAGTTTTCTTCGGGAAACATAATTTTTATTTATCTGATTAAATCCGTAAAATCAGACGTCAAACCACTATGTGTATTCTCATCGTATAACGTCTTAATTCGCGCACCATTTTTATTTTCAAAAAATTTATTTAAGTAGCTACTTAAAAACGTAGAAAAAAGAGGATTCAGATTATTAACTAATTGTAAAACATACAAATTGAACATACAGATACTTCTTTTCTGAGTTTCCGAATAGAACCAAGAAACTAAGTTGGTATTTGATAAAGAATCATTTTCACTTAATTTTGTTCCATAAACCACCAACAGCTTACCTAATGCATTCAAAAAGACATTTTTTGGAGAACATATTCGTTTTAACTCTTTCGCAGTTCACTTTTAACATTCTTCCTTATGCAGTAAGTAATCAAATTTGGGACATAAGGCTATAGGCCCGTTTTGCGTATACCACGCCAGGCGCTTCAGGCCAGCCTATAGTACTGACATGCAAGGTGGGTCGGCCGACGAATTCTGTACTCTCCTCAGGGGGTCATATTTGTGTTCATCATCATCACCGATCGTAATCAAATGATGCAAAATCTCTTTTGAATTTCACCCCTATCGGGATTCGTACCCGCGGTACAAGTCATTCAAAAATTATTGAAGAAAATTCGTTTCATCTTATTTTAATAACTACTTCGTCACAACCTACAAATATTTAAAAATCTCTATTTTTATGTTAGGCCTTCAAATTTTGGTTTTAACCATTTTCAAAAATTTAATTTAATTCGAATAATTTTCTAAATCTATAGATAAGATTACCCTAAAACATTCAAGAGGGGGCAAATTTTAGAATCGCATTTCGATCGTACTAGCGATAGCTAAGTCAATTCCTAACTGGTTATATTCCAGAACTTCATCCAAAAATAATTTTAGAATCCTATTTCTATCGTACGTGCGCTGAATATAATCATATTCGGTTAAGAAATAACCAAGTTCCATCCTAATGTGCTAAATTCCATCACTTGATCTAGAATTTCTTTTAGAATCCCACATTTATTCAGTTTAAGCAAATATAAGTAAATCCCTGCTTTTGCACAACAAATACCCATAATGCAATTATTAAGATAATTCAATACAAGGTGTAATTGTACCTATCCAGCCGAAATATATTTTTTTATTTATCCGGATAAAGGTTAATAAAAGTTAATATAATTAAGATTAGCTTGTTTATATTATAATATTTTAAAACATTTACACATATTTTCAATGAACGAAACTTTTAACAATAAAAATTTAATATTTCTGCAGGATTCCCCGAAATAGATTTTGTTTTTTAAACTATATTTACAGTAATACAGATAACAAATTCAAAGAAAATAAAGTATAAAACCAAACTGAAATTAAATTTAGGACATCAACAAGTTTTTCTATTAATTGATTTAAACGATTCAACATCGAATATAAAAAAGGGACCGTATTAAAAGTGACATCGAGAACTACAATTATTGCAATGCAAGAGCCGCTACAATATTCATAAACGGCGTCCACCGTCTACAGTCGGTTAGCGAGCATAACCATTCATGCAACCCAAGTAATGCAAATGTAGCAATCGCCATTTCTAATATAAAAGCGCAAGCCTTACTTACAACTAATAAACCAGCACAACTTATACAAAATAGTTTGAGCGAACTAACATCCATTTCACAGGCACAAATGCCAACCAAAGAGGCCTTGCATAAAACAATAAAACGTGTTAGACCACAAAATACCCCTACCGAACCAGTGTGTTTAGAAATTTTAAATATTCCAGAAGAATTAAAAAAGACTTTAGACGGCCATCCATTTCTTTAAAGAGAAGTTGATATTGGAGCAGAAAAAATATTAATATTTACTACTCCAACTAATATTAAATATATTTCAGATGCGTCCTATTGGATTATGGATGGAACATTCAAAACTGCGCCGCTCATATTTATGCAGCTTTATTCAATCCATGCTCCAGCAGGTGGTTCCGAAAATGAAAGATTACTTCCACTGATCTTTATTCTGATGAGCAGTAAGTCCAAAATTTGTTACCAAAGGGAATTTGAAGAAATATCGGAAATAGCACAAGAATTCCAACTCGTTTTGAGTCCAACTTTGATTACTACTGATTATGAAAAGGCGGCTATGAATGCAGCAGCAGGTGAGTTTGAAGGAGTGCGGAAAATTCAATCTTTCGGATTTTCAAGCAGGTATGGGTCAGGCGAAGAATTTAATTTAATAATGAGGCAGATAGGTGCGCTTGCATTTCTGAATACAACAGAAATACCCAAAGCATGGAATTATCTTAGAAATATTATTCCACAAGAAGCCAATGGAGTTGTAGAATGGTTAGAGCAAACCTACGTGTTAGGGAGAATACGACGGACTGCCAGAAAAGACCTTCAAACTCGCATGTCACCACTTTTCCCGCCTGAGATATGGTCAGTTTTTGATAGCCAGGCAAATAATATTCCAAGAACTCAAAATAGAGTGGAAGGCTGGCATCGCAGAAGGCAGGTTTTAATTGACTCTAATCATCCGGGTATCTTCTGCCTTATACGAACCATGCAAAAGGAACAAAAAGTTACTGAAGGGCAATTCGAAGCGATAACTAGAGGAGAAAGAAAACCACAACAAAAAAAAACTGCAGCGATCTTGAACTACGGTTATCTCTAATAATTCAAGATTATGAAATTATTTGATTAATTTAAATTTGCTTGGATTTAAAATTTTGTGATTAAAAAAAAAATAAAAAAATACAAAAAATTTGAAAAAACAAACATGGAACTATCTTCCCAACACGTCCACGTCGTTGATTCCGGGTAACGCTAAGATTGGGATATGAAACAGTATATACAAAAAAACGAAACAGGTGTTTTAAAATTCTTTGTATCTGACATTTTTAAACCGAAGCGACCATTAGTACTATTTGCCGCATTTGGTTTCCGAGCACAGGGTTATATCAGCTTAGGGTATAGCATAGGGTAGGGAATTTTTTACAACAATTATTCTGCGTTCATTCTGCCTTTCTTGTACTCTGCAGCAACGGTCTTGGGCGTGGTTGGTTTCTTTCTTGGGATGATTTTCCCATCTTACTCTTCTTTCAATTTCTGCACTCTCTCAGCCTTGATTGTTTGTGTCAACTTGTTTGAGGTTCTTTTTAACTAACTTTCCCACGACCTAGAGAGCTGAATTTTTGTGCTCAGATTAGTGGAACATTTTATCTGAGTTTAGAGAATTTTAACATCTAACCTTTTCAGCTTGATCAATTAATTTGTATATTATTTTCAAAATCTCAAAAAGAAAATTAATGCTCATGTCGATGTATAAATAAAAGTTTTACTTGTTATTTAAGTTGGATGTATTGAACTTATCACTTTTCGCTTTTGTTCAGTAGATTCCTCCGCGCTCAATTGATACCTCACTATCCTGATGAGAAAACATAAAGCTATATAACTTAAAGGGCCGCCTGCTTTCGGCTAGGGGATGAATAGCTTTGTTTGAACGATGGCTTTTTAAATCGTTAGCAAATCAAGTACAAATGTTAAAAGTGATTTTATTGTAGCACTGTTTGGTTCCCTCTTGGGCTTTCTTTGATATCTCTTGTAATCCTTAGCGACGGGTGTGAGCTGGTTTGATTATTCTTGAAACCTTCTTTTTTGCTTTTCATTTTGTTCTCTCAATTTTTGATTGGCGAGATAGTTTAAAAGTTTACAAATGTCTACATATTTACTTTTGAAAGATGAGAGGTCTTGAGTTTTCTCTCTCTCTCCCTCTACCATGTCTTGTAGTTCGCAGCAGTGGTTTTGGGTTTATTTGTTTCGTCTTTGGGATGCCATTTGGGCCTGTTGTGCTCTTCCTCACTTTTGAGTTATCCAAAGGTTGGAATTCCAAAGCAACTTAAAAATTGAAAACAACTTTCATCTTTTGTTATTACAGTTGATGGCCCAATTTACCATATGTCATTTTTTACTTTTATTCACTAGAATTAAAACGAGTTTTTAAGAAGCATTTTGTCTGATCCGCCTGGCCGCTCGTACACGCCACGTTACTCTAATTAGCCTTCTTTGTTCCCAATTTTGTAAATATTGCGTTTCAGTCTCTTTATTTGAAAAAGATATAAGCGATTAGTCTACAACATTTTTAAGACATCATTTTTGGGCAATTGGCATTCATAAAAATCAAATACAAAGACTTCGTTTAACGTATAAATCTAGGAATCTGACAAAATGGTGTCCATCTCAAAATCGCGGTTTGGTAATGTGGTCGTGTTGGCCATCTGTCCTGCACGCGATGTGGTTTTGTCGTTGGCCATCTGTCTTGTCGGCGATGTAGTTGTCGACCATCTTTCCTGTTGGCGATGTGGTTGTGCCAACCATCTGTCCTGTCGGCGATATAGTTGTGTCGGCCATCTGTTCTGCACGCGATATGGTTTTGTCGGCCATCTGCCGTGTCGGCGATGTAGTTGTCGGCCATCTGTCCTGTCGGCGATGTGGTTGTGTCGGCCATCTATCCTGTCGGCGATGTGGGTGGTTTTGTCGGCCATTTGTCTTGTCGGCGATGTAGTTGTCGGCCATCTGTCTTGTCGGCGATGTAGTTGTCGGCCATCTGTCCTGTCGGCGATGTGGTTCTGTCGGCCATCTGTCTTGTCGGCGATGTGGTGTGTCGGCCATCTGTCTTGTCGGCGATGTGGTTGGCTTGTCCATCTGTCTTGTCGGCGAAGTGGTTGTGTCGGCCATCTGTCTTGTCGGTGATGTAGTTGTCGGCGATGTGGCCGGTCGGCGAAATGGTTGTCGGCCATGTGACCCACACCCCTAAATATTTGTTTAACGGAATCCGAGTGGTATACATTATTTCTCTTGGGGATATCTTAAGTTTATTTGATTTGCTGCCGATAAGAGAAAAAATGTATAAAAGCCGGGTTTTATTCAACAAATATTTCTGAATGACCTATAATTGTATTCGCTATCGTTATACATTCCTTGAAAGTAGTTCTAAACGGCAACGTAATATAGAACGCTATTCCATCATTTGTGTATCGTTGCTCATCAAATTCACCACAGTTTTTTTCAGTGTACCTTTATAGTGGTAAAAATTTCCAATAAAAGTTATATTCGGAATTGCTTATTAAATATTTTTCAAGTGACTAGTACGAGTAAAATCGCGATTCATGTGAATAGACCATAAGGTTGACGATAAAGTGAAAATTCTCACATTATAGAAGTTTTAGAAATTTAAATCATCAGTTGTTAAACGAAGGCGCCTGAAAGTATAGTATGCTAGGCCTTTAAGTCAGAAGTATTACATAAAGCTAGTTGATTCGAATGAAAAAGAAATTCCAGCATACGAAAAGATTTCATAGGAAAACGAAGAAGGTTGTGTTAGAAGAATCAAGTTTTGTTCAATATTCAGAATTTAGGACGTTAAACTACCATTAGGCAAATAAATTGAATTTAAATGCTTTGGACGATTATGTTCGTGATCCGATACCCATTTAAAAATAAAGTCACAAATATTCTCATGTAGCATAACTTGGTTTGAAGAGGACCGGTGACGCTATTTGGTTATTTCTTTTGTAACGGGCCAAACACATTCTGTATTATTATTTAATACTATATTGCTACAGCCTGCAACACAAGTTTTTGGTCACCGCATAACCCCCTTTCCAGTTAAAAAGAAAATACTAAGCTATTTTATTTTTATTTTCTATATGATAGAAAAAGGACTGAATTGCGACCATCACTAGTTAGCCTGTTATCCTAATTATGCAATAAAACTTCTTCCTGAAAACTAACTCTCCGATCCGTTTTGCTTTTGTTAACCCTTGTTATAGAATCAACCATATAAGCCGGCTTTAAACGATCTGCTGATATCACTTGTGATTTTCCATTGTAATTGACAAGAAATGCCTTTCTTAATCTGCGAGTCTCTTCAAATGGACCTTCATAAGGATTTTCTAATCCAGTTTTAAAACGATAATTTCTTACAAACACAAATTTGCAGTTAGATAATTCGCGAGGCACATACGCGTCCAAATTTTCTGCGGTTCGTGGTGGATTTGCTTTTAAATCCCTCATTTTATTACGCAGGTTCTATACAAAATTGGTTGGATCGACTATACAGGTAAATCCGATGACTTGACGATCAGTTCACCAGGCACTCTTAATGCTTGTCCGTAAAGTAAATCTGCGGGTGAATAGCCAATGTCTTCTTTTACGGTGGTCCGAAAACCAAGAAGAATAAATGGTAATTCATCAACCCAGTTGAAGTTATTACATCTTGCTCTTCTGTGGATGGTAGCTGGTTGTATGAATATGGTGAGAACCCAAAAGATTTGATAATTCCTTGAATAAGTGCGATTCAAATTGTAATCCTTGGTCGCTCGTTATAGTTAATGGGCAACCGAAACAAGAAACAAACTCTGAAACAAAGGTTTTAGCTATGGTTACTGCGGTGCAATCTTTCAATGGATACACCTCAGGCCACCGAATGAAACGGTCTATAATTGTGAACAGATAATTATAACCTTGACAACGAGGATGTGGCCCCACCAGATCCATATGTTTCTGATTAAACCTAGATTGAGATAAATCGAATGAGCCAATCGGGGATTTGGTATGTCGGATGATTTTTGATTTTTGACAGTTAATGCAACACGTGGTCCAGTCACCAGTATCCGAATTCGTTTTCGGCCAGAAATAACGTGTTGTTATCAACTTTCGTGTGGCTCGTATTCCTGGATGTGAGAGTCTATGCAGTTTGTCAAAAATTTCGCGTCTCAGTTCTATCGGGATATACGGGCGAGTTTTATTTGTTGATATTTCACACCAAATTTTCTCCTCCTTGCCATCTACGGAAATCTGTTGGAACTTCAGTTTTGACTGTTTCGATGGATTTATTAACGACTTCAACTCCTCATCTTTCTCTTGAAACTGAGCAAGATGGCCAACATCGATTCCATGATAACTCATTTGAGAAACTTCAACCGGTCTTGATAAATAATCAGTAACAACGTTATCGCGTCCTGAAATATGGCGTAAATCGGTAGTAAATTGAGCAATGTACTCAAGATGTCTGGTTTGACGGGGACTTCTATCAGATTTAGATTAACGGTTTATGATCTGTGAATACAAAAAAAAATTCGTTTCTTCGACATAATGTCGAAATTGTTTGATCCTACGTAAATTGCCAGAAGCTCCCTATCAAATGCGGCATATCGAGTTTCAGCGAGTTGAAGTTTCTTTGAGAAAAAACTCAGAGGTTCCGAATTATTGATTTCTTGATTAAATTGTTCAAGAACAGCACCAATAGCTACCTCTAAACTGTCTGTAGTTATACAGAGTTGAGCGTTGTTTTTAGGATGTACTAGCATTGCAGTTGCTGCTAAACATCGTTTGGCTTCCTCGAAAGCTTCATTGCATTTCGTGGGCCATTGAAAATTCTTTTTTGGATTTTTTATTTTGGACATGTTTGCTAGATGGTCATATAACGGGGCTAGAATTTCAGCAATATTAGGTAAGAACCTATTATAATAGTTTATCATGCCTAAACATTTTTTTGTTTGCTTGATTGATTTTGGTGCTTGTAGTGAAATAATTTCTTTAACCCGGTCAGAAGTAGGAGAGATTCCATATTCTGAAATTCGATGGGGAAGAAAATTGAGCATTCGTTTACCTAATTCACATTTTGATAGTTTTATTTTGATATCAAACTCGACAAGCTGTTTGAACAGAAGATGCAAATGTTTTTTATGTTCTTCTTCTGATCTACTGAAAATCAAAATGTCGTCGATGTAAGGACATACGAAATCAAAATCCTTCAAAACATTATTAATGAATCTATGAAACGTCTGGGATGCGTTTCGTAGCCCGAATGACATTCGTAGAAACTCGTAGAGTCCAAATGGCGTAGATATCGCAGTTTTATGTACATATTCCTTTGCTACCGGTATATGATGGTATGCACGCACTAAATCGACTTTAGAGAATATTTTGCATCCATAAATTTGTGAATTAAATCGTGGATATGGGGTACCGGGTACAGATCAGGAACTGTGCAAGCGTTGAGCTTACGATAATCGCCACATGGCCTCCAATCATTATTATCTTTTTTCTTTACCAGATGTAATGATGAAGATACATGCGATGATGACGGACGGCATATACCTAAATCCAACATGTGCTGAAATTCGGTTTTGGCAATTTTATATTTATCGTCGAGGCCTTTCAAAAGGCAAGTGTCCTTTTGCATGTATGTAGTGAACTACATCATGCTTCACGGGAATGGTATAATCTGGCGGTGTAAGCAAAGATTTGACATTACGCAAGAAACGTTTAATTTGTTGTCTGTATTGACTAAACGTTTTTGCTTAAGATCAATTAATAAATTAAATTTCATTAAGAAATCTGCCCCAATAATTGGACGATTGACTGAAGCGGTTGTGAAAACATGATTAAAAGATCGGCGAAGTCTTAGATCTACTTGTAAAAGCTTGGTCCCGTATGTCTTAATCGTAGTATTGTTAGCTGCGGTTAGACAAATATTGGAATTTTTCTCTTTTATGTAAATGCGGAAATTGACATAATGGAATAACGGATAAATTGGAATTGGTATCGAATAAAAATACTAATTTCGTGATTTTACATTTGACGAATAAGCGGCGGCTTGAAGAATCGCTGTAGGCCGCACCCAGCGACCGCTCGCTTAGTTTTTTTGAATCGGCCGTTTCTTTATCAAAATTACACGGCTTTTTACACTGTCTAGCTCGAATACCAAAACGATAATGGTAGAAGCACCTGGGATATTTCCGAACTTGACCCGGGGTGCGATAACGACTTTGACTGGGTTGGATCGTGATCTGGACCTATTTCCTTCGTATGCAGTAACAGACATGCTCGAAATAGATTGGGTAAGCATTTGAAGCTCTCTTTGGAGCTGGTGGACCTTTGACTCAAGTGTATTTGAGCAACTTGGCCCATTTTGTATAGCTGAAATGGACGCTGGACGAGTAACTTCAAAAATTTTATCGGCGATGGTTTGCATTTTATCAATATCATTTTCACTAGTGGCAACTAAAATAGTTTTTGTACTAGTGGGCAAACCATTCAGCCATATATTCTTAAGAAGTTCTTTATTAAGAGCTTTGGACGTACCAGCAATATTCTCCAATCGCCTGTAGTTCTGCGAAGGCGTATCATCCCCAATTTCAATACCATCCAATAATTATTTAATTTTGTTATTTTCCCCTTCCATGTGCCTTTCGAGGATAATGTCTTTAATATATTGGTATTTATTTTGTTTTGGTCGATTGTAAATTAAATCTTGATTTCTCAACAAGATGTTTTCTGGAAGCGCGGTCAATAAAAAAGGATCTAGTGAAAAAAGGATTTAAAAGGATCTAGTGAATTATGGCCGTTCCATATAACGGTGAGTGTCCGAAAGCTGGCTACTCGATCATCAACTTCGGAGTAAAATTTTGAATTTTTCTCGCATACTTAGGTTTATGTTGTTCACGTCAGGTCAAATCTTGAAGGAATAGCTTTTATTCGCTCTTCATGTTTTTATTGTAACTTGTACAGTATCTTATCTGCAAATGAAAATATTCGACTAGAGTTTTGTGATCCTTCACCAATTCGAATTGTCGTAAATACAAATAGAATAAAATAGTTGTTTTGAGACAAATATTTTAGAAGGCTACAATGTGCTGGGATGCTTCAATTACATTTGCTTCAAGAACAGAAACGCTTTGTGTCATGTATTCGACCAGTTAAAACCAACATCATAAGGTGATGCGGCTCTTCTTTAAAGCAATCAAGATCGATAAATATGAGCGGCAATACAGCAGCGGGTGTAATCTGAGAGCTTAGCTCCCAAAATAAAAAATAACCCTCAGCTAAAGAGAATTTAAACATTTTTATATATAGGAACCAGTGTATCTTAGGTCAAGCTTGGAGACCATATTTGTATCCGACTACTGCTGGATCATTGGATCATATTTATCGTGCTGTGAGATATTGTAAACTTGTAGTACACAATTAAAAAAAAATTCTTATCGGAAACCGAACAGAACTAGTGAGTGAGTAACTCATTTGAGTAAATTATCCCTCGTTTTATTAAAGCTTATGGCGCACCCAGCAAACGAGGCCAAGCATGTGCTTTAGAATACATACTAATTTTATATATGAATTAAATTTATGATTCACAATTTTTTTTAATGCTATTCGAAAAGTAGATAACAACGTAAAATTAAACCAAAAACCCACGTTACTATTATGTTGATGTAAGTGTGTCGACTAAAAATAAATGTTGAGATAAAATGTTTACGTTTATAATAAACCTACAAAAAATATAAAAATACAAACAATTATCTATAATAATCCCCAGTATCCGCAACATGACAATAAAGTGTGAAATAAAATTAAATGATCCGAATGGCAATGGATTTTTCTACGCTGGCCAAACTCTAAAGGGTGATATCGAGATGAATTTGACTGAAGTCTATACGGTTACTGGTATGTATATAGAAATTATTTACAAGACCCAAGTTAATATTATTTCTGCCAATTAAATATTTCAAGGTATCAGCGTACAAATTAAAGGGGAAGCGCACTGTAAATGGATGGAAAAAAGTCGTAACGTTTCTGTGCCGGTCAATTCAAATACAGCACATTCACTCTTATACGTTGGAAATGAAACGTATTTAAATTCTAAAACTTATGTTGTACAAAAATCATATAATGGTGTCGACATTGATTTACCACCTGGGGGGCATGTATTCAATTTTGCCTGTGAACTACCACCACAAATACCCCCATCTATCGAAGCAAGTCTAGGCCATATACGATACGAAATAGTTGTAACAATCGAACGATCACATGGCGCCGATAAAAATTATCGGACCCAATTTAATGTGCTAATCCCATTGAATTTGAATAATTTCGATGTAATTGCTCGCCAACCGAAATTAGTTGAGAAACATTTTAAATTTTTTAACTGCATTGCCGCTACAAATCCATTAGAGCTACTTATTTCAATACCACGTACCGGATATGCAATTGGTGAAGTGCTTACCATTAATGTGGATGCTAATAATTTAACCAATGTTGATATAAAATTTTTACGATTTTCATTGCTACAAAATACATTGTTTCACAGTGATACACCATGGCGAAATTCACGTCTCGTTACAAATCGTAAAGTGAAACAGAAGAGTGGTGTATTAAAGAAATTGAAACGTGTCAATTTTCATCAGTCCATGACGATACCATTTTTACCGGTCACCGATGATTCGAGTCGTGTCATTTGTGTTAGTTATGATTTGGAAATTATGGTGGTAGCCAAGGGTTGCCATACCGATAAGAAAATGTTGGTGCCGATTATAATTGGTAATGTACCGGTTTATAGGAATGATAATTTTGAGGATGTACCGCTTGTTAATAAAATGATTTGAGTACGTTAATTGCTTGAACGTGTTTTATTAATTGTAAAACTTAGTTTGGATATATGGTGGTATAAAAAGTTAATTCATTTTTCACCTTTTCCTTCTTATTCTTTGAATTACCGAACTTTAAAATTTCGTTATTCGAAACATCGATGGAAAGCGAAAACAAGGAAAAGAAACAAAATCTATTTCAGAATTTAAGGAATTCGAAAATGCTAAAATTCAAGCATGTAAATATGATCTGAAGGGTTCCACGTTTTGTATTGAGTTAATATTCTAGTTCCAAGACTAAAGATTAGTGAAGTTTTTATTTTACAAATTTCTTAATTTTGTGAAATACTCGTACGTCCAGTCAGTATTCTGGTGCGATACTCTTAATTTAATATTTGTTTATAAATAATAATCAATTAAATCAATCAATAAGAAAATTAAAGTTCTGGAACTAATAAATTTAATCGAAATTTAAGCATACTTTAACCCGAGGTCAATAAAAAGTGTATCGACTACAAAAAATGAAAACTTTCCTTTCTCCCCTTTCATCTATTATTTGTGTGGGCATGAAACACAAATAAATGAGAGTTTTCCGTGAGTTTTTTGATTTGGTAAATTTTATAATTCGCTAAGTCAATGCGTTTTTGCCTCATACGTAATGTATGAAGTTAGAATTGTATTTTTGTAGTTTGGTCGTAGCTACCTGATGAGTAGATCGAACTTTTTGTTTGTACGAACTTATCAGTACGAAACCAATCTACCACAGAGAAAGCTCACGGCAAGTTTTTATTGTTTGGAGTCGATACACTTTGTAAGTTCGTTGCCCACTGTGCTTCTGTAAGTGGATTAATAGTGGATCGGCAAAATCCACGCCCGTATTGTAAAATGGCATCGCTAATTCTTCCCGTGAAGTTCGTAGCTCGCCCATAATTTGTTGTTGCAACGTAGCTTTGTATCGCCGACATATTACGCTATTTTTAGTTACTTCTCGTACTATGGTTCGTCCACCGGTTGACCAATAAATTTGGTGGAAAATGGAAAGTAATAAAGATGGTCCAGCATGATTATGGCTTTTATGTAAATCTTACAAAATCAACCTTGTCAAAATTGATTTTTTTAACGAGGTTTAACAAGTTTAAACAGCTCGATTTATGTATGTTACTTCCCCGTTTGAGAGCGGATATCTCTTGATGATATAACCTTTCTTGTTCGTACGCACATAAAATTTTAAATGCGAAATGGAGCTCGTATGGTTTTAGAAAATGGCCTCTAGTTCTTTGCTTCCTAAGTTTTGTTCGTGAGTTCGTGATGAACCGAAGGATAAATGCGATGTCCCTTTAAAGCTTGTAAGTGCTTTCAACTTTATTGGTCGTTTTTCTTGGTTGCAGCCATAATAGCTCTGTTGTGGTGGCCAATGTTCTTCATGGTAATTTAGCCAATCAGGTACTTTCCACCATAAAATATTCTTTCGAAGTTTTGAGGCAAGTAATCCACGGCTGGCGCAATCTGCAGGTTTTTCTGATGATTGTACGTGTCTCCAGCGGCATTAGATCAACTTAAGTTTTGGCCGTCACTAGCTGTACAAATACATCATGCAGTGTAATGATTTAAAAATATATTACCGCTGCATAAGCGCTCTCGCTGGCATCGCAAAATCCATGAATGTCGATGGTGGATTGGTAAGACGAGTTTATATATCTCTGGGTAGTAACTTGTTCGAATTCTTGTAGATTGCACCGTAATGTTTTCCACAAGGATCATCTCACTTTAAGCTTAAGCTTCAAAGATTCTGCATGAAAATTTTAACTTGGACAACAAACCGGTTCCAGCCATCCAAGCGGGTCAAACAATCTACTGACCTCAGAAAGAACGACGCGTTTTGTAACCTTTGTGTGACTCTGGAGTGATGCCTTGAATGTAAATTTGTCAGGTTGTGGATCCCAGCTAACACCTAATACTTTTACATGTGGTGAAGACTCTATCGCTGCATCATCTAATTCCTTAATGTTACCGATGTTTTCTTTGTTGGGTACGGAATTTAGAACTTCTGGACAATTTGAGGACCATTTTCCTAATTGAAATCCATATTGAGATAAAAGGTTGCTGATCTCGTTCCTTAATTGTACTCGTTCTTGTTCTGTATCTTCAGCAGTCATTAGGTCGTCTAAATACACAATTTTTCAATCTCGTGACACGCAATTGGGTTGGAATGTTTGTATTCTTCAACTATCTGTTTGAGACATCTTATTGCTAGAAATGGTGCACTGATCAGGCGGCCTTTTGCACCAAACTACTAGACGTTGATGGACCGCTCTGACTAGCTTCTTCGGTTTCGGCTACATTACCATGAAGAAGTGTATGGTGTTTACCGGAACACGCCGTGATCGTTCTTTGTCTAAGTAGCGAATTTCCTCAAACTCAATATTACGTTCTTCTTCATCGTTAACGTCAAATATTTTACATTCGACAGTGGTAAATTCACTGATGAGCGAATCAACTCGTGACGCACGAATTCGTATACGTATTCGTGTGAATAAATTTAATTATATTCGTCATCTTAGCTTTAATTGTAGAGCGCTGCTTCTTGAGGCTCTCTGTGCGAATGGTGGAAACAAAACACTTAAAACCACTGTTCATTTTTCACATAATATTTAGGAATTTATTAAACGGCAAGCATTATTCGATAATCTGTTCATAAAATTCCACTTCCTTGCACTTTTCAGTTAACGATAAACACTAGTAAATACGATGCACTTGGATTTATTTTGTTATAGTCTATAGATTACAGCAATACACTATTCCTGATGGCGTCGTAGGCCAAACTTTTTACCTAAATTTCAACGGCGTGGCGTGGTCTGTTTACTTTATAACTAAATTGAAAATGGCGTAAACTCATGAGAACACTTCTCAAGTGGCGAGAAAAAAAAAACAGCTAAATTTTGGCGAACTCAACTTAAATATTTCTCAAATGGCGAGAATTAAAAAACAGCACTTCGGATTGGATCCGGCTCGAAGGACCAGATGTTGGGGCAATTTTAAAGGAATTGTGAAATTTTAACGGAATTGTGAAGTTTTTCATTTATAAAATTTTAAGCTCGCTTTGTACTTTCCGATTTAGTTGTGCTCAGAGTGACGATTAATTTTTAATTCTAGATGCTGAACATCTTTTAACAGTGTATTTAACAAAAATAATATTATTCAAATAAAATAGGCATCAAATAATTTCGAACATTCATTTCCAATTTTTTTTTTCAACAAGTCAGCGAACTAAGTGCCATTTTGAAATTTTGATATAAGCCATCCTATATGGATGCAATAAAATTTAGAAAATTTACATATCGACGAACTTCGCCTGGAACAAAGACGCTGTTCTCTATAATACCAAATAGCACGAATTTCAGAGATTGGCTCATATCTCCGATGAGCCTTTAGAGAATAACGTCATTTGCTCATAGAGAATAGCGTCCTTGTTCTGCGAACAATTTATGTGATCACTTGAAAACCTTTATGGGAAGTGACATAATCCTGCTGAAGTATAGGCTCAAGATCAATCATTTTTGAACCGGCAACCAATTCTACATCATTCAGCAGTTCCAAATAACTCATTTGGTTAAGTTGCCGATACACCATTGATAGTGGTCCTGCTCTACTACCCCAAAGTTGGTTATACAACCCCAAACCATAAACACGAAGTTTGTTTATTTTTTCTGGCCCCAAGTGGGAAAGTTTGCGACCCCAAAATCCGTCTAACGATACTGAAGATTCATCTAGTCTTTGGTATACCCCAATATTTTGCACCGTTCCGTAAATATTCTGTTTCCAGCCTTAATACCAAATGGTTTTTTTGTGGCACTTGTACATTTCCGACAATTCTTCGGCTGAGATTCCAAAATTATATTAAGCTGCAATTGCAGATCGGGTTTCAACACTCAGTTCGCTGGTTTTCGGCATATTGTCACGATTTTTATTGCTCGCAATACAATGAAACTTGCAAAATTATTCTAAAATGTGTATTTTTGAAAAACGAAAGCTGAAACATTTATTTCAATGACCATTTGTTGATTTTTTTTTTTAATTTTGCCAACACAAATACTTTTCCAACAAAGTAAATTCATGTTTTAATACGTAAATCCTGAGAATTATTTTATAAATTGTATACCAAATGAAACGTTATTTAATAATTAACTATATTGTAAAAAATATTTGAAAAATAAAAAATTAACTCAAGTTTATAAACTAGTAGACATAACTAAAATAATTTTTTCATGAACACAAATATTAATAAAAATTTAGTAAAACGGACGCTGCAAATGCTTCGCACGTAAAAATAATGTATTTGCACTTTGAGCTTTCAACCATAAATTTTTAAATTTAAATTGGTATCCAGATATAAACTTAGATTCTTAAAATTATAAACAGGTTCAATTGGGATCGAAAGGTTTCTACAATTTAATAAATTACAATCTCGTTTATGGTAAACAATCTCTGGAACATCACCAGCTTATCTAATAAACATTAATTTATTTTTCTCGCATAAAATATTGGCTTGAACATCAAACCAATCCTAAAATCAAATTTCAAACAGCTTCGATGCTAACTCAGATCGAATAAATGAAAAAATTTACACTAGTCCAAAATTCTGAAAATCTCAACTTTCGATAACCTCATCTCTAAAAGTTCATGTAACTCAGTGCTATACTTAATTCAATCCCAAGTTAAAGCTGGGGTAAAATCGAAAATTTTAAGTTAAAGATAACGAAAATATCGAAATATCACCAATTCTGCAGCATCACATAATTACAGCGCTTTGAAAATTAAGGATAATATACTTGTTTCTATGGATAATAATGTCCTGCTGGCTCCTTATCCAAAATTAATCTTCGATAGTAAATTCAATAAATAACAATCGATATTTTTAATACTGACTGACCAGTTTTAAGCTGCCAAACCATAGAACAGAATTAGTGACATCTATGAATGGCCAGCTGAAGCAGTTACAATAGAATTATAAATTAGTGTGACGGTGACACCTAGCGTGTAATAGAAGAAGTTAAATTAATAGCTCAACGTTTTACTGTACTAAATGGAATTTTCCATGATAAAACAGTTCTAAATGTTTCTACACTATTAGTACTGGAAAAGTCATGAGTTTTCGAGAAGTTTGGTTCGTGTATATAAAGAGGCGAACAAGATCGAATTGGATTATTAGTATTTGGAACGCGATAGAGTAAACATGTAAGATTTTGAGTAGTATTTGGAAAGCGACAGTGTGAAGATTAAAAAGTAATTAAAAAGAGATTTAAAATGTATGTTGTAAAAAGGAATTGTAAATTCGTTGGTGATAAATTAAATTGATTTTGTATTATTCACAATCCAATGATACAAACCTTGATTGACAAGGCAAAAACGTAACAGTATTTTGGTTAATTCTACTGACTTCGGTTGATCAATGATTAATGCAATTATCATAGAATTTCTACCAAATCAATAAAGTTATTGTATCTAACTTCGCTACTATTTACAAAAGTGTCAAATACTATACAAAAGCAAAGGATAAATATGATATTACTGCAATTAAATTCCATATTAAAGTTTGTTTTGTTTTTTAAGCTTAAATTGCGATAAACCTGGACTATAAAGGTCTGCGTTAACATTCCGCCGCCCATGAATCATCAGATTCATTTGTATGGATTGACAATCTGTATAACTAGTGTACTGATGGTTGTATAATTTTACCAGTGTAGGCCATCCGTATGTCTACGATCCGTACTTTATCGTCATTTCCCGGATGAGTTTCAGCAACTTTTCCCAATGCCCAGCAGGTTGAAGGTAAGCTGGACTCTGCAATTAATACAATGTCTCCAATAGCGAGGTTGTCAGACTCGACCCTCCATTTGTATCTCTTTTGAAGTGTAATAACATAGTCTCGTGGCCACATAGTCCAAAAACGTTGCTGTATTTGCTTAACTAATCGCCATCTAGCCATTGCTGGAACAGGTTGATTTTCAACATTTTCGTCTGCTAAGTCGTTGTAGGCTCGCCCGATTAAAAAATGTGCTGGTGTTATATAGTCGACGTCTTCTGCTTCGCTCGCAGCTAATGGCCTTGAGTTCATCATAGTCTCAATCTTTGTTAGCAGGGTTGAAAATTCTTCTAAGGTGAGTATTGTATCCCCAACTACTCGTCCAAGGTGTATTTTCGCTTGTTTCACAGCCGCCGCCTCCAATATCCCACCCATGTGTGTTCCAGGTGGGATAAACTTCCACTAAATCTTATATTGTAACAGTGACGCAGCTATATCAGATGCCTTTGACTTGAAAAATTGCCACATCTCCCTTAGATGGTTGTTTGCTCCGACGAAATTTGTGCCATTGTCAGAGTATATGGTATGACAATTCCCTCTTCTTGAGACAAGGCGCGTGAGCGCTCCGAGAAAGCTTTCGGTGGTAAGGTCACATACCGTCTCTATGTGAACATCCTTTGTGCTTAAGCATAAGAAGATGCCGACATACGCCTTTATTGGCACTTGTCCCCTCCTTCTAATTGGATGTACCCTAAATGGTCCGCAATAGTCTACAATGACCGTGTGAAACGAGTAATTGAATTATACCCTTTCTGCTGGCAGGTTACCTATGATTTGATTTCCCAACTTCGGATTTTGTTTGATGCATTTGATACACTTTTGTACTACTGCTCTGAATAATGCCTTGGCTTTGATTATTCAGAATCTTCTCCTTATTATGCTGGCCAACAGGCTAACCGCCGGATGATTGTGCTTAATATGAGCCTCTCTTACTAAACATTTGACCGCGTGTTGGCTCATGGGTAGAATTATGGGATGCTTTATACTGAACGATGCACACGATTTCTGGATTCCTTTGTCGTCAAGAAAGGGATTCAAACTGATTAATCTGCTATGTTTCGGTAGGGATTGCTTGTTCCGCAGTGCATCTATTTTATCAGGGAAATTTGTTTTTTGGAGGTGTTGAATAATGCATACTTCAGCTGCTTCGATTTCTTCTCTGTACGTCTCTCTAGTTCTGTGTTTGTTTCTTGAAATATTAATGTACCGTTGTATGAGGGACAATACTTTGGTCATCTTAAA
Source organism: Tipula vernalis (assembly GCA_958295665.1). Taxonomy (NCBI): domain Eukaryota; kingdom Metazoa; phylum Arthropoda; class Insecta; order Diptera; family Tipulidae; genus Tipula; species Tipula vernalis. The sequence goes on from OY282560.1 coordinate 39,483,599, forward strand.
GAAACTGGAATACCGGCTTAGGAAGCTATCCATGAAACTATGTGTAGATGTTATGAATGTGTCCACCTTTAACGTGGTTGTCCCTTGTTCTGGCATAATATTTGATTGAATTATTTTTAATTGCTGTTCGTCTGTTAGCCAATTAGGCCCGTGCCACCACAGTTAATTTCTACTTAATTCCTTCATAGTGGTACCTCGCGCGGCGATACCAGTGGGATTATCTTTCGATGTGATGTGACACCAGCATTCTCGGTTGTACATCTGTATTATTTCGCTGACCCTATTTGCAACAAATGTAGTCCAACGCCTTGGGTGTGCCGACAACCAATCTAAAACTACCTTTGAGTCTGTAAATAGAATTCTTTTCATTATGGTTAAAGTTAAAGACCCCTCTACAATTTTCAATAAATTTGCTAACAGCATGACACCCATAAGTTCTAGCCTAGGTAGACTAATTTGCGATGTATGTTTGATTTTAGCCCCTCATTAGTTTCAACCGTGACATAAAATACCGCAGCATAAGCTTGTTCACTCGCGTCACTAAAATCAATCAGCGTGACTTGGCTGGTTGTTTGTAACCATCTTGATATTTTAATATTGGCAGAATTGATTAAGTCGTGTCTAATTGCTAACCATGATATCAGAATAGTTGATGGTTATTCGTCGTCATAGGTTAGATTTTGCATCCAAAGGTTTTGAAACAATATTTTCACATCTACGATTATGAGATTCAACCAACCGAGTGGGTCGAAATTACGGCTCGCATCCGATAGAAGTGTTTGCTTCGTATGTGCACGGCTTATTCCGGTAACTGTACGGCAAATTGGAAAGCGTCTTCGTACGTGTCCCACTGAAGGCCCAGTACTTTTGGTGTTTCCGCATGCTCACCGATTTCTTTGATTCCGCTTCTCATTTCGTTTTTAAGAAATGTTCGCAGCTCTTCGTTGTTTGAAAGAAATTTGCGGAGTTGAAACCCATCATTTGCCAAAGCCTCTTTGACTTGCGTTATTAATGTTTTAATTTCCTCTATGGAACCAGTTCCGGTCATCATATCGTCCACGTACATGTCTTGTAATATTTTTCGTGCTGCCTTTGGTTTGGTTGATTGTAGTTGAACTCCAACTTCCTTTAAACAACGAATTACCAAAAATGCTGCTGATGCTGTTCCATGAGTAAGTGTTTTTAATTGATAAGTAATTGGTTGTTGATTTGGATTAGTTCGCCTTAAAATATTTTGATATTGATGATCCCCTTTATCTACCCACACCTGCCTGTATCCCCTTTATCTACCCACACCTGCATATCACGAATTCATGTTGTCGAAATCTTATCAATATCTCCATTAGCGGAGGCTGCGTTATGGGACCAACTATCAACGTGGAAGATAGTATTTGTTGGTTTTATTTCTGAACCATGGTAGGTTTTGCATGTGTCCAAGCTCTTCATATTCACGCATAAAGGCTTTATATAGACTTCCAAATTTATTGTCCTTTTCAAACTATTTCTCCATAGCTTTCAATCGTTTCAAGGCCGCGTTGTATGATGTTCCAATCATGGTTTCCTGCTGTTTGAATGGCAGCTTCACTACGAATCGATTGTCTTTATCATGCCTCGTTTCAGCTCTTCTGCGGTTTCTTGGACAATTCTTGGTATTTACAATATCTATTAATACATTAAAATTATTAGCTGTGTTAGTAGTTAGCTCATTGTTGATATTTCCGCCGGCCACTATCCAACCAAAAGTGGTACTAATAGCTGTTAGTCCGCTTGGCAGGTTCAGACTATCGGACAACAATGCTTTGAAGAAATCATCCACTCCCAACAGCACATCAACTTGGCCACGTTTATTAAATGCTGGATCAGCTAATTGCAGCTTCTTTAATAGTTGCAAATCTCCTTCTGGTAAACTAAATTGGTTATGTATTTCGGAAACCTTTGAGTTGAATAATGGCTGCGTTGTTAATGCGGGTTTACTGTCCATAAATGCAATCGTTATTTCAACGGAACCCCTTGTTGTTCCCGTTCTGGTTTCACCGAGTCCATTGACCAGAATTCTTTTATATTACTTCGATTGAGCCTTAGTTCGTTCATACATGTTTCAGACACAAAGGAAGCCTGGGATGCGGAGTCCAATAGCGCTCGGTAAGTATGGAATTGTCCATTAACATCTCAAATTTTTCACAACGCAGTCGGCAGTACGGCTTGCGGGATAGCTGGCTTTGTGGTAAGTGTTTGCGTTTGAATAATGCTGTTTATACCAGTTTCTTCGTGTGTTGATAGGATGGCTTCATGTACTTGTGCATTCAAACGATGGTCGTTTTTGGTTGAGTTTTGCTCTGATATACCATGCAACGATGTATGATGTTTTCTGTAACACTGTTAAAATCGTGCTCGTGATCTGCAGATGAGAACTCTATGGTTCCCATTTAAACAATTAAAGCACCTATTCTTACCTTTTATTGCCTCTGACCTTTAATCCACGAACATTCCTTTATATAGATCACAATCGTAAATCCGGTATCCATCTTGTTTACAAATCGAACAAGTTGCTCCTGATGTTCCTGAGGATGTATCGATAGCGTATGCTCGTGTTGTTGGCGGTCGGCTTGATTGGATCTTTTTGGTATAGCCCTTTAATGAATCAATCATGTCTATTCGCTTAACAAGGAATGAATGTCTCTGCTACCTCTTGCGCCCAAAGAGATCTGGTTTCACTGCCTAGCTTATTTATTGCTATGTATTTTAGCCAAGGATCCCATTTTTCAGCATTTGAGTCTAGTGCTTTGAGTCCTCTAATTGACTCATCTAATGCATTCGGCAGTTTTCTAATATTTCCCGCATTCGGTTGCAATATGCTTGGCTGCTCCATATACGTTTTGATGAAAGCATTAATCTTATGATGCTTCTTATCGTATCTCTGGATTATTAGTTTCTGGAACGCCTCGTTGTAATTAGCATCCGTTACTGGAAGATGCCGAATGAATGATGCTGCCTCTCCCTTCAATTCGCCGTCAGCCCGCTTCTTTCGTGGATGGTTGAGGTATACATATCGAAGAATGACTGCCATTCCATATAATCTCCATCGAATGTTGGAATGCTAATTTTTGCTAACAGAACTATTGAAAACTTCAATAGATTGCTGCTGCGTAAAGCTAATCGTGTGGTCTAGTGGCTGTGCTTTCGGAACTGTAACGGTTTTGCGTTTAACAGCGTTCAAGGCTGCCAAGAACTGTATAATAATTATCTTCAAATTCAGATATATCGGACTTGACTTCGTCGTCTATATCCAGCATTGCTCTCTCGATCGTTTGGAAATCTAATAATAGTTTTTGCGCTCTTTCCTGTTTTACATAAATTTTATCTAAACTGGCATTTTCCAAATTCCCTTTTACAAACGTGAGCAGCTTCGTCAATGATCCTTTAATTATAGCTCGTTGTTTCTTTAAACTTTCCATTGTGATGGAGTGTCACCGTATAAATGCCGTTACTGATTATGTTTACTCTAACTTTAATTAACGAATAACGACACTTTTAAGCTCTTATTCACTGGTAAGTATATAGTTTATTTAATCGCAAGGCGCGTGTAATGTAATTCGAGTATGGACGGAAATCAACAACAAACGTTCTAAAAGTTTACGATCTGCGTCATATAAGGCGATGTCCAACAAAAATCAGTACCATGGACAAAATAGTGCAAACAAAGGCAAGATAGAATGGCGGAATAATATTCCAAGCAAAGTGGGTCAAATCAAAGGAAGCACCAAAATCGAATCAAATCAGACTATGCCAAAAGTGCCGAACGGGTTGATATGTTACACTTGCAAAATACATGAAATTAGCGCACATTAATGGTAAACCGCTTCAGTGTTTTATCGATTTAGGAAGTAGTGTCACATTGATGCGAAAAGGTGATGCCAATCACTTAAGTATCACTTATTTCGCAAATGGATTCCCACCCGTAATGTGTTATGGCGGCGGAAAGGTGGTACCATGTGGCATATTTACGTGTAAATTACAAATAGATGGTGTTGAATCAAAATGCGATGTTAAGGTGGTTCCAGATGAGTCTCAGAGTTTTTCGTTATTGGTTGATTATCAGTTTACTGAACAACCACACATTAAGATTGTTAGCGACCAACAAGGATTGCATATCAGCAATGATGATAGCCAAGTTTATGAAGTAGTGCACGACGAAATATATAGAAGCAATATTCGAGCTTTAGAAGATATAACGAGCGGATTAAGGCGGAATTAGAGACAATGGTGAGGCGATACCGAAATGCGTCGAGAAGAGTGACGGAAGAGGACAAACGGTAATACCGTATGTAAATTTAACAGATGTTGATATAGTCACCAAGAAAAATAAGCGAATTACCAGAGCGGAGAGGTGCAATGAAGCCGTGTATTTTGAGCGGAAAGACGACGATAACGAAGGGATGAAGGCTAATCGAGTAAGGGAAGCCATGATCAAAGAGGTGTCAACAGAATTAGTCGGTAAGAATTTTGATAAATTGCATAAACTATTGTTAAAGTATAGAGACCGAATCATGACAGGTTTGATAAATGATCGTCGGCTTAACGAATAAGGCTGAGATGAAGCTTAGAATGACGGACGATGTACCAGTATATTTTAGACCGTATATTTTAGCATTCAATGAATGTGTAGGGGTTAGAAGTCTTATAGAGGACTTAAAGTTAGCTAATATTGTAGAATATTCAACATCGGATTGTGCTAGCCCAATTTTATTAGTTAGAAAAAAATCAGGCGAGTTACAAATGTGCGTAGAAGGATTGAAGAATTAAAAGATGGTTTATTAGGTTATCCGAATTCACCTTTACGCTAGAGCATATGAAAGGTACTAATAATTTGGTCGCGGATGCGTTGAGTCGATATCCTGTGTTGGATAGTGAGATTATGGACACAAGTTACGGAATTGATTTAAATTTGGATTGGATAGCGGCTTTACAGCGGACTGATGAAAAGATTTTGAAAATTAGGGATCTTCTTGAGTTGGTTGATGAAAAGACGTTCGAAAAGTATATAATGTACAAGTGTCGAGTATACCGAACGACCAAAAACAAGTGGCGTTTATATGTTCCGCAAGATTGGTTATATGATGTAGTTCAGATACTGTCGGACATCAGGGAATATACAAGACCCTAGAAGATTTAAAGACGTCGTTTTATTTTCCAAGTATGCGATATTTTGTTGCTAGATATATAAATAGATGTATAAAATGTCTTTATAAAAAAAGAACCAGTGGTAAACAACCCGGATATTTTCATCCATATGAAAAGGGAAGTGAACCTTTTGTGACAATCCACTATGATCACGTAGGCCCGTATGTATAAAGCAAAAATCACAATAAGTATGTAGGTGTAATTGTCGACGGATTCAGTAAGTTCGTGATGCTTGGGGCTATATCGGATGTAAGTGCAGATAAATCGTTAGTGTTTTTAAGATTAGTTTTGAGTAATTACGGAAAACGAGATGTATTGGTAACTGATCGGGGTACGGCGTTCACCGCGGCGAAATTTCAATCATCTTGTAAGTTAATGAATATTAGGTATGTAAAAAACGGCGAGCGGTAGTGTACGTTCAAATGGATAGGTAGAGATCGTAAATAAACAGGTGACAAAATGTTTGGCTAAAATTAGTTCAGGCACGGAGTGTATAGATTGGGAGGAAAAGCTAATGCAAGTGCAAATGGCTCTAAATAGTACGGTGCATAGTGTAACCAAGAAAGCTCCTTCAGAGCTTATATTTCGATATACATTCAGAAATTTGAAAGATTACGAATTAATGCAAGAAATGAAGCGTTTGAATAGAAAAATGTTAGAAGAGGGACGTATACTTGAAGAGAATAATGTGGCCGAATTATTAGATAAAAATAGGGAACGAATAAAGCACGACTGTGAGAAGAAGCGAAAAAAACCAATGGAATTAAAATGTGGTGATTTAGTTATGGTGCATGCGCGGCAGCAGACAGTAGGGAACTTTTACCAACAAACAAGGGACCTTACGAAGTAGTTAAATTTTAATAATTCAAATATCTTAACTACATTTGATACACTCTTTAAACAATTAGTAGAACTAATAGATAAAATAAAAAAATATTTGCACTGCGTATGTATGTATATCAGTAAACCTGTCACTTGATTGAAATTTCATTTAACATTTTCCGACATTTAAATAAAAATTTAAAATATTGTTTTAAAATATTAATATACTAATAAATACAATTTAAAGTGGTAAAATATACTATTTTAAAATTTTCTAACAATTTAGTATTGAAATTATACCCACAGGAAAACTTAACCACAAACTTGAATACCCTCCCTATCCACAAACTGGATAATTTTTATGTAAAATTTGATTCAAAGTTCCATGAACATTTAAAACAGCTAGATGCCCAATCACATAAATAGTGATTTGAGAAATATGCATAAACAGCAAAAAATCTAAACCACCTCCAAAAACTCCAGCCGATAAACAGCGAACGTACAGACTAAAAAAAAATTAATGAGTGGAGAACAAAATCCGTCCAAGTCCGTCGTACCCGCAATTACTGCACAGTTGGCGCCATCAAGTCCTGATATGGGACCCACCATCATACAGCATGAAGCAGTCATCGAAACTGTACCATCTATGCCATCGAATAGAAAACGAAAAGCTGAAGAAAGTATCAAGGTATCGAGTAAATACAATCGTCAATTGAATAGACTGGAACAACGTTCAATAGAAGTTGATAATTTCGATGAAATCCGCCAACTTCCAAGCCAATCCGTACAGTCTCCATACTTGTCCAATGATGAAATACAACAGGTATTGAATCAACAAATAGAAAATAGAGATTTATTGAGTCGATACAACCACAAAATCTTCATGATGGTGATGATGGCGAGTATACAGAGTCAGTCATTGAAGATGAACAAATTGATAATGAAGATGATTTCAAGTTAGATGAGATTTTACTAGCAGAAGATAATTCAAGTCATCCATATAGCGGCTATCGTTTGCATCAATCAGCGTATAAACTATTCCAAAAGATGTTCGTGGAAAATAATTTTGGTCACATCTGTAATGTTTGTTATCGTCTATGGTTTTTAAATGATCTGAAAACTGGACGACTTGAAGATGAAAATCTCCTGAAACAAATTACGGTATGTCGAAATTTTATTTTTTATAATTTATTTAACTAATACCTTAATTATTTTTGTCGCACAAAATTTTTTTGTTTAGACCTTTACTAACGTTGCTGACGTCAAGATGTGTAAGACTTGCAATGTCAGTGTTAAAAATGGCAAAATCCCGTCTTTGGCAACCTTCAATGGTTTTAAATATCCAGATAGACCAGCGTACTTACCAGAATTAGACATCATTGCTGAACGATTTATATCACCGCGACTCCCTTTTATGCAGATACGTAGATTGCGGCATTTTAACGGTCAGTTCGCTATAACCGGGCCAATAATTAATGTACCTGTTTCAGTTAACAATATGATAAAGCTTTTACCCAGGCCACTAGATGGTGAAAAAGAAGATTTTTGTATTAATGTACACATCAAGAGAAAGCTTATTCATAGAACGAGTTATCTTCATGGGCTGGTTAGAAGATCTGTCATCAAACAATGGTTAACATATCTGGTCCAGACACCTTTATATAAGTATTTTGATATCAAAGTAGATGATTCCTGGTTCACAACTAATGATAACATGATAATTGATTACACCGATTCTGCAGATCACATCATACCTGTTGACCCTGACTCTGCACAAACGCGAATACATATTGATGAATTAAGTGAGCACATTACAATTGATGAAAGTCTTATAGCCCAACAGCAAACTCTTATGTTGAACGAAGATAGATTCTTTCACATTCATTTTACGAGCTGGAATAACTCGACCGCGAGTATTTATAAAACGGCAACCTTCTGAAAAGTGGCATAATTGTTTTAATCCTTTTATTCTTAACCTGGTTAGGTCTAACATAGATTTTCAATTCATCACTGAAGAATATTCATGCGCTCAGTATGTCGTTGATTAAATCAATAAGACAAACAGAGGAATTAACAATTTGCAACAGAAACTCGTTGAGATTATAAATGAGAATCCAGACTTTAATATCATCGCTGCAACCAAAAAACTTAGTGTTAACGTACTCAATAGTGTTGAAATGTCAAGTCAAGAAGCTGCTTGGGTTTTATTACGGGAACCCATGTCCAAGGCGTCGGTAGCTGTTGATTATATACCTACTTATTGGCCACAACATCGAGAACGAATCAGAACAACTCTAAAGGAACTAGCACAACTTGATAATGATGATATACGCATATGGAAGGAGAATTGGTTTGATAAGTACGAAAAAAGACCCGATGAACTGGACCACATCATTCTAGCCCAGTTTGTTTCTCGGTAAAATGTCACTGCTAAAGGAAATGTAAAATTACGGAAATCTCCTGTAATTATAAGATATTGAAGTTATGGCATGGGAAAAGAATTATCGGAATATAAGAGAGAAATAGTTACTCTATATATTCCTTTTAGGATTGAAGAAATTGATATTTTGGCAGACATGAAATTTGTACGTATTTTTGATGAAAATGAAGCCGTTATAATGGAACGAAGAAAAGAATTCGAATCTAATTTAGATATTGCCAAAACTATGAAAATTTGTGCGCGATTATGTCAGCAAGAAATTGAGCTCAAAGATTCACAGGATCATCAAGGATATTCCTGATCCATATCAACATCTTCTTCAAGATCCTCATTCAAGAGTCAACGATGACGTAGTAGCAGCGACGATGAATAAGCTCGGAGCAATATGGAAAAAGAAAGATAACTTGATGGAGTCACAAGAATTTCTCCAGTTGATGAGAAAATCAAACACGAAGCAATTTGAATTGGCACAACATATTATATGGTTATTAATTTCCACAAATCTACTTCCGTTACAACTATTTTTAACTGGTCCTGCTGGATGTGGGAAAACATTCCTCATTAAACTTATTATGGAAATTTGTAATCGATTTACCGATACGGATGGTTATTGTAACGCTTATCTTGCATGTGCATCTACAGGTAAGGCCGCAGTTGCTATAGGAGGCACGACTGTTCACACCGCATTCAAAATCACTCTTTCGAGTTTTCAAACACCATTATCAAACGAGGTCAAAGGCTTATATCGAACTTTTTTCAAATACGTCAAGATGATACTGATTGATGAAATCAGCATGATCGGGGGTGAAATGTTAGAACGTATTGATCTAAGACTAAAAGAAATAACAGGCAATTTTAATGCTGCTTTTGGTGGATTACATATAATTCTCATTGGTGATTTGAGGCAACTGCCACCTGTTAGAGCTACTCCCATTTGGAAACAAAAAGTCCAGCGAATCGATGGTCAGCAATTAAGGAGAGGAATTGCTTTTTATGAATTAAATGAAGTCATGCGACAAGAAAATGCTGAATTCTCATCACGTTGACAAAGATAGGTAACGAAGATCAATTGGATGAACAACAGTTGCAAATGGTTGAATCAAGGTTCTGTTCAGAGGTAGAAGCAGAAGAACGCTGTCCTAGTGGAATGCGTTTATTCAATGACAACCATTCAGTTGATATTTATAATTTAAAAATGTAGTGTTCATCTGATGAAATGTCAAATTCAGTTGCTGATGACGAAATAATAGGATGTGACGGTGATCGCGAAAAAGAAAGAGCTGCTAGAGAGAAGCTTCATAAGCTCAGTACAATCGACACAGGAGGATTAGCCTACGAAATTATTTTCGTTGTAGATAAGCCATACATGATAACAACCAACATCGATGTCGCTGACGGTTTAGCCAATGGAGCGGTTGGTAAATTGTCATTTGTTGAGTTGGGTGCTCAAAATGAAGTACTGCGAGTTTGGCTTCTATTTCTAAAAGGCGTTGGTGTTAAAGCTCGTGGAAAAATGACTAGTTATGCGAACGCAAAAGGAATCAGTAGAGATTTCGTTCCTATCAACCGTAGATCTGCAACAGTGCCTCTCAACCGAAATAAATCCATTCATGCTAAAAGAAATCATTTCCCACTCAAACCGGCTTGCGCGTTGACAATTCACAATTCGCAAGGAGGAACATTTGATGAAATTGTGTACAAATACAACAAGACACATTCGCAACCTTTGGTCTACGTGGCCTTATCCAGGGTCACGTCTCAAGAAGGCATTCATATTGTTTCTACTGATAACCGTCAACGTTTTTATCATGGTGGACAACGGAACAAAACAATGCTTGTTTTACGCCAAGAATTTATCAGGCTTTCTACTGTTAATCTTACAACAATTGATCAGGTTATACTAAATAAAATAAATGAAGGAAATATAATTCTTTTCTCGCTTAGTTGCCAAAGTCTCCAGGCGCATGCACGTGATCTCCGTGGTAACATTATACAGAAAGCACATATTTTAATTTTATCGCAAACATGGCTTCGCAATGAGGAATCGGTTGAAATTGAAAATTTCAGATGTATATCACAATATCGACGACCTGACATTACTCGAGGGGACGGGGTCGGCATTTATCAAAATGTTAACGATTCACACCATGTACTTACTGGCAATAATGATACTTTCTTAAGGAATGCCCAGCACTTTAGCCAAACACAATTTAATTTGGGAGACATATGTGCAGCGAGATGTACTTTGCCTAACGGTAATCACATTATTGTCATCTCAATTTACATTTCGGTTAATCAAAAGGTTGATGATGTAATAGATTTCATTCATGAGACATTGTTAGCTTATACAGAAAGTAGATCAAAACTACTGAAGAAACAGTATCATGTACTTCCACTCATACTTAGCGGCGATTTTAATATCGACTTTAATAAAGATGACGGATTGAGATTAATACAGTTTTTAAAATCCGAACTTAATTTAGACATAATTTCCGATAGAATATTGGGGACAACGAGGCATGATACAACCATTGATGCGGTATTTTCAAGATTTTTGAACCAAATATCTACCAATGTTCATGTGTCGTATTTCAGTTACCATAAGCCTTTTGTCACAGTAATTAATAACGACAGCACTATTGATCTAATTAATATGTAAAATAGTAATAATAACTTAGATGATAATAAAAATAATTTATCAAACTTCCTAATGATATATTCATGTATATTATTTCAAATCTATTTTTGTAAAATGTTTGATGTATAATACTTTACCGAATAGTCATAATAAATGTAAATAGAAATAGAATAAAAATACATTATTTAGGTATTTTCATTGATTCGTTTATTTACCATTTGATATGGTATTAATCTTTTTCTTAGACTAGTAAGCCTTTTTTGTGCCTATTTAGACAGTCGATCTGAAGGAGTAAACTCCAATCGTACGTCGGAGCTGACACACACAATTTTTTTTTTTAATATTTTGATGGAAGCTTTCAAAATTTTGTGGCAAGAAATTTGAATTATTGTTTTAATGTTGCTCCAATATATGCAGCAGTTTGGTTTTAATTGCTCTAATTTTTAAAAGAGTTAAGCTTTTTTCTAGTCGATAGAAGGAGTTTTTTAAGCCATCCAACCCATTAAGTGATTGTAAAAAATTAATTACTAATAAGAATGCCACGAAAAATACAAAAGTTAACCACAACAAGCCACACTAAAAATGTCTTATTCCTTCCACAATATTTTTACAACTATAAATAAACCATTTACCGCCATCACATTAATGTTGAGCTATGTATCATATGCAAAAAATACTGTAATCAAAATTTTATGAATCTGCTGTAAAATTGTTCCCACTATTATATTCCTCGAAATAGCTTACTCCATTGTTATAATTAAAACAATTGAAAAGCGCTACAATAAAAGCTTTTATATACATATACTTACATATAAAAGTAGATACTTTTTATTTTAATCCTTGGCTTATTGAGCTTTTCCAGCAAATTTTTTTATTTTATAATTTTATAAACAATAAACAATGCTAGAAAAGCACAAAACCGTATATAATCACATAGAAAAATCATAAAAACTATTCGTCTATATGAGCAAAGCTTTTGCAATTTATGATAACAATTTTGAATTTCACCGAGCACAGAAAGAACATAATTATATAATCAACAGAGATACTATTGCGAGAACGGAGACAATGTGCTAGAACAATTTTTTTTTTTTTGTTGCTTCTTATGTAATGTCAGCATGAAATGCTCCGAAATACGAAGTCTAAATAATTTTAAAGATAAAAATGTTTGTTTCTGTTGTTATTAAAGAGGTGTGCAATTGGGACACTGAAACTAAAAAAATATTAAATTATTTATTTTTATCATCATGTTAAGAAAACAGCTTTTCAAGTAATGCTTAATGTAAATAAAATGACAAAAAAAAAATGTTGAACTCTTAGCACCACGTCGTTGCCGCGCACTTTCCCCCAACCGTATTAAGGTATAGTGAAAAATACTGGGTGAATATACTGATGACGATTCAAAATGAGTTTTCAACTGCGATGTCTGTTTTTTTTTACTGTTTTGTATAAATGGTGCGCAAAGCTTTTAATGAGTATCGTAAAGTTATATGCGAACCTTTGTTTTAAAATGTGATTTGGTATTAAGATTTTTTTTTAAATATTTTGATGCCATAGTTATTTCGAAACATTTACTCATTTATGTTCATTCATTTATTTCTAATTCAACTCAATCAACATGAAAATATATATTTTGCTTTTTAAATCACTAGGACAACCTCAAATTAAAATTATGTACGCAAGAAAAACATTTTATCTATTTACCTCAATTATTGCCTATTTTTCACACCACCGTGATATTATGTTTCCAGAAGAATAACTTCGGCACACAAAAACAATATATTGAACGCATAAAATTCTTAGAATTTGTTCAAATTATTATCGAATTTTCAGAAATTTTCGTATTTTTGTTATATTGTTTGTAAAGACAATAATATGGATTTGCCGCTATTTACCCTAATTGGATATAATATCGTATAAACTACACGCGTAGCAACCAAATCTCACCTATTGAATAATGCATGAAGCCAAACCTTAACACGTAAATTGCATTTATCCAATATTATTTTGTACATCATGCAATTATTTTCGTTTCTATTTTAATGTTTATACAAATAAATTAATTGATAACCAATTCTCTTTGCCAACGTGTTATTTTCATATAATACACCGTGGAATACTGAAATGTAAACAACCGTGACATTTTTTTTTTTTGTATTTTTTTTTTTATTTACGGTCTATACGGTCTTGTGGCTTAATATTTTGTATACCGCGATGGTGAAATAAATTGAAATCGTGTACGCTATACATAACGGATGTTTGTATATGGGAAAATATAACGCGAAGGATATACACTGTGAACGGTGCACGTTTTCTTGCCAAATAAGAAATTTTTATAAACTTATGAGTTTTGTTTATGTAAAACGTTATGTTTTTATTTTTAATACGACTTCACATTTAACTGTTTGTATATACCTAGTAAACAAGAAAATTTGAAGCGATATAAGAAAATGATATTACGACAACTATATACAACGAAGGTATAGTACAGGAATACCTATAATATCGCTTGAATTAATAATTGAGTCAGTTTAGTTTTTGTATTTTTTTTTTTTACGAAAATTTATTTGAAATCGATAGCTGGAAGGTTTTCTTATTCAACAGGCAGGAAGAAAATATATCGGAAATTACTTTTTTGATGTTTGTTTGAAGTTTAGAGAGTTAATCAACTTTAGAAAAGAGAAATTTCCGAACTTTGGCAATTTGATTTTTGAATTATTAAATTGCGTATGTTACTTGTATGTTACTTGTTGCCCCGTATAAATCCAGATACTTAGCGCCCTCCGGATTAAGTAGCCTTATCTGTGTACTGCGAATCTTTGCACAAATGGACATTTCTTTCCCCACTACTCGTGGGACCAATCATGGATCCAAACAAAAACACACAACAACAAAAAGAGTCCGGTTCTCTAAAATATCCGGAAAATTTGGACAACGAGACTCGGCCTTTAGGCCTGCCTCTAAGTCTACAAATAATCGACGGGACATAAGCTTAACCTGTTCTTCATTTCCCAACTAGTTATTAAAACATAAACCGTTTCGCAATCTGATACGATTTTGAAATTATCTACTTTTCGTAACAAAATTAGAAGAAAAACTTTAAATCGATAAAATTTAAAGTTAATTTCGCTTTTTACTGTAATTCAAGTAGGCACAAACTGGTTTTGAAATGAATATTTCGTCACCTGAGTCCGTATTCTTAAAATAAAATCAAAAACAGTCACCGGTGACTTTCTAGTGAAATACGTCATTTCAGTTGAAAATTTAAATTGTTTTATACCAAAGTCACCGACGACTTTTTTCGGTAAATTTCAAGAAGACCAACTGTTGCGAAAAATTCCACATTTCCAACTATACCTTTTCATTTTCAAATTAGAAATAATCATTTTCAATAGGTAATGTGGGGCTTATTCATCACGAAGTAAGAAGAGGAGCATTTAAAACCCCGCAAGCGAATGAGTTCAGACGCAATTGTTTACGCAATGCCCTAACCAAATATCAATCACCAGTCGTAATGGTAATTGGTAATGCTCCGTGTCATCCGTTTATTGAAGCTGTGTTTCTTGAAAGTGAATTTATCAAGATTAGGCCCATACAGTCCAATGTTAAACCCCATAGAATTTGCTTGGTCGGCTCTTAAGGCCTCTTATTAAACGAGATTTAACAATTGAAATACCACAGATTTCATGAAATCTGCTAGCAGGTGAAAATAGGATAGAATTGACCCAAACTAAATTTCGTTTACAAAGGCTTGAAAATATTATACAACGGAATTTGCCAAATTTATCTTTGCAAATTGCGCTAAATATGTTGCATATATTCAAAAAGTCATACCAGATATTTTAAATTTAGTAGATATGAGTTTTTTATTTACTGTATATATTAATAAAGTTTTGATCATAAATATTGTTGTATCCTGTGAGTTTTTTATTTTTAAATTTAAAAATGATTATTTCCAATTTGTTTGTTTGTTTTTATCCCTGCAATCTGTTCTGGGGCTCGAGGCACTCCCAACTCTTTCGCAGTTCGCTTTTTACGTCCTACCTTACGTCTTTAGTGGCCAAACCGAGGACGTACGACCCGTTTTCGTTTAAACCACCTGCACATTGCATTGCTTTACGCCAACCTATATTGCTGACATGAAAGGTGGTTGGCCCATGGATTCCACACTCTCAACAGGGGGTCATAGAAGATGATGAAAAATCCGTTTTGCATCCCGCCCCTATAGGGATTCGAACCCGGTACCTCCCGATCCAACCGCCGCAGCTTTAACCACTGCGCCGTTTGCTCGGTTATTTCCAATTTGATATTGATTATTTCCATTTTGGAAATGATTATTCCCAATTTGATATTGATTTTGTTCTTTTTAGTTTATTAAGTCGATTTCAGTGAAACTTAGTTTTGTGAAAAGTGATAAAATATGCCGAAAAAACAACAGATTTAATTCAACCTTGAACAACAGTGAACGTTCTGAAAAGTGTAATAAATATAATGAAATTGTGGCAAAAAAAGGTAAAAAAGTGAAATGTGAACGGTGCTCTAAAATTTTTCATATTGAATGTATGTATGCGCATTATGCGCACGCAATTTCATTCTTTACTAAATGCCATTTGGTTCTGTTCAACTAACTGTAAAGAAAATCGTTCGTTTTCAAAACAGCCAGTAAACAAGTTAACTGTAGATTCCACTAGTGATGATGAAGATGACGAAGATGTGCCTAACGGTGATATTATTAACGAAAATGCGTCATTAAAAGAAATCATCGAGTCACAAAAATTTATTGCTGCTAGGCTTGATCGTCTCATTGATGAAAATCGGGAAACGAAGAAGATTGTCCTCAATTACCATCATATGGAAGAACAAGTAAATGAAATGATGTTATCAATCGAAACACTAAAACAACACCAAAATAATGACTCTATCATTGTTTCTGATATCCCCAAAATAGATCGAGAGGACCTTAACAAGAATACCATGAACTTAGCAGTAAAACTCAAATTGAATCTGGAGAGTCAAGATATTCTTGAGGTTAAACGTTTGAATAAAAAAAATCAGCAATCTCAGCCGGAGGCTTCAAAGTATCCTCCCCTCATTCTGGTGCAATTCTATCACCCTATTTTTAAGAGCCGCTTCATGGAGTCAAAAAAACAATATGGCCCTTTCTACACAAAACTTCTGTTTCATGAGACTAAGGAAACTGATCAAATTAACATACAATTTATTAAGTTGATTTTTCGGCATTTTTTATAGACAAATATATTAATTGTTCATGGCAATCCCAATATTTTCGATTTGGTAAATCAGAAAAATACAGAGGCCAATCGCTCATAATATATCTACTGAAAAAAAGTAAAAATATCTTCCCCCCTCCCCGTAATTTTGGCTGAAGGCCCAAAGAGTTATACCAATGTACCACACTTTGTAGAGTGGTACAATGGTATAACTCTTTGGGCCTTCAGCCAAAATTACGGGGAGGGGGGAAGATATTTCTACTTTTCTTCAGTAGATATATTATGAGCGATTGGCCTCTGTATTTTTCTGATTTACCAAATCGAAAATATTGGGATTGCCATGAACAATTAATATATTTATCTATAAAAAATGCCGAAAAATCAATTTATTACAGACAGAAAAATTAAATTCTTAAAAAAAAAATACAATTTATTGCATCAAGCAAAAATTTTGATAGATTATGGAAGTTCATCTGGTTTGCTAATAATAAAATGCAGGTCAGAAAAGATAGCGACTCTAACATCATCCACATTAAAGCAAAAAGTGATATTGAGCACCTAAAAACTCAGCTTAATTAATAAGTCTAGTGCTTATAATCTAATAAGCCAATAAATAATAAAATTTAAATTATTCGATATGAGTGATGGGTTGGAAGTAATTGATAATATAAACATAAAACATACAGTTAACCAAATTAATAAATCAGTCAATTCAATTGATTTTTTAATATTATGTGCTTAAATATTCGAAACTTGCGGAACAAATTTAATGAGATAAAAAATTTAATTAAGTCATAAGATTTCGACCCCCATGTCATTGTTATCAGTGTAATTTTTATACAGTAATGAACATGATATTTATATCAACTCAACAACTATGATTCATATTACTCAAGTAGAGATGACAACAGAGGAGGTGGTGTTGTTGTATACGTTTTAAATACAATTGTGTCCAGAAATTTTTTTTAAATTATATTTTTTTCTCAAAACAGCTTCTTGATTATCAATCTCTCCACATTAAATATTAATATATGTGCTGTATATCCCAAGTTCAGACCAAAATGTATTTCTTGACAAATTGGAAGAAATTATCTCAAGAAATAAAAAAGTGTATATTGTTGGTGATTTTAACTTAAACCAATACTGAATAAAGAAACGGATAGGATTGTTGAAAAATATCTGGACATCTTATATTCTTCTGGATTTGCATTACTCAACAAAATCTCTACGAAGTTCTTTATTTATTTATTTATTTACTTACAGTGGATCATAAATAAAGTCGGACACCTACCATTTAATTCTTTATCACAGAATAAATAGTAAAATAGAAGCTTTTTAAAAAAAGTCCAATACTTTGTTTAAAAGCTCTATTCATAACCTTACAAAAACACCAAAATAAAAAACAAAATTTAATTTCATTATAACAAAAAAAATCAATAATATAAAAAAAGTAAAAAAAAAACTCAAAAAAGAACTCGGACAGATGACAATACCTACTACGAGTATGTTCATGGCAATTTTGATAAAACAAAAAACAAAAATCCCCAAAATCAACATGCAATGAAAATATGTATCTACAATTCGAAGAAAACATTTAGTCATATTGTGATATCAACGCCGAGCAGTTGCATTTTTACTAGTAAAATAAATATGGGAAGACAACGTGGCCAAACATCTGTAGAAGTTAGAGAACTGGTTATTAAATACTACAACGACCATAAATCTGTTAGAGAAATAGCAAAAATTATAAATAGGCCACACTCAACGGTTCATGACATAATTCGACGATTTAATTTATCGAAATCTCTGGAAAATAAACCAAAATCTGGTAGACCCAAAATATTTTCGTCAGCAGATGAGCGATGGATCGTCCACCAAATTAAAAAGGATCCGAAACTTAGTGCTCCGAAGCTTACCAAACAAGTTTCCATGGAGCTGGGAAAAAGTGTAAACCCCGAAACGATAAGATTAGTACTGAGGAGGCAAAACTTTCATGGAAGAGTACCTCGTAAAAAACCTTTCATTAGTAAGCGAAACCGCAAAAAACGTTCACAATTTGCAAAAACATATAAAAGTGCCAATTTAGAATTATGGAACAAAGTAATTTATTCAGACGAAAGTAAATTTAATTTATTCCGATCAGATGGCCAATGTTATATATGGAGGCAACCAAACGAAGAACTACGAAAAAAAAACTTACAAGCTACTGTTAAACATGGTGGTGGTTCGGTGATGGTGTGGGGGTGTATGTCAGCTGCTGGCCCAGGAAAAATATGCATTATTGATGGCATCATGGATCAAACGAAATATTTGAACATTTTGAAGCAAAATTAAGTGCAGAGCGCTGAGCAATTGGGAATAAAAGAAAACTTTTATTTCTACCAGGATAACGACCCAAAGCACAAAGCTCAAAATGTTCGACTTTGGTTGCTTTACAATTGCCCACATGTTATAGACACGCCTCCACAATCACCGGATCTTAATGTGATTGAACATTTATAGGCTGTTTTAGAAAATAAATTAAAAAAGCACGTGATTTCGAATAAAGAACAGCTGAAACGTATTCTCAAGGAGGAATGGGCCAAAATTGATCCTTCTGTATGACGAAATTTAGTAGAATCCATGCCTAGGAGGCTTCTGGCGGTGACCAAAAACAAGGGCTTACCAACAAAATATTGAATTATGCATACATGAAAACATTTCAAGACCTTAACTTAAATGAATTAAATTATAACACTGTCCGAGTTCTTTTTTAAGTTTTGTTTTTTATTTTGGTGTTTTTGTAAGGTAATGAATAGGGCTTTTAAAAAAAGTATTGGACTTTTTTAAAAAAACTTCTATTTTACTATTTATTCTGTGATAAAGAATTAAATGGTAGGTGTCCGACTTTATTTTTGATCCACTGTATTAGATTTTAGCTATTAACACAAACTATTTTGAGCAAGAGCTCATTTGTAATAGGTTATGTCAGAAGTAGTCGAAAACAAAACATTAAAAAAAAACTACGCCAAGATCACAGAACCGGTATTGAAATCAATCTTATATCCTGGCTCTCCATCCCTCCAAAAATACATTTTCATCAGGATTTTGCACTCTCATTTCCCGAACCTCAATTAAGATTGTTCTATATTTGTTGAACGGCGGTTGGAACCAGTTTTTCACATCCATCCAAACTAATGTCATTACGGTTCGGCAATTTTGCTGTTCTGCACAAAGTTTTTTTAAAAATTAGAATTTAAATTGGTTGAAGAAAAAATGAAATACGGTACAAGAATTGCTACAATCAACAACAAAACAACAAACACCGTGATAGATCATATTTCAACTGATATTTTTACTCCACCTTATCTATTTTCTGTTCACGATCTCTAACGTTCTGATCATCGTTTGCTGCTTTTTAACATAAAGATGAAAAATGTTCCGTCGTCGGTTGTTAATACACAAAAAACTATTTTAAAATATGAATCAATCAATATCGACGATATTTCACTCAAAATAAAAAACTTAAATAATTTTAAAGAATTAAAAGATTTTTGTGGGCAGATAATTTCAGTTAATACGAAAGTGTTTGGAGGTGAAAATAAAAACTATACAAAAAATCCATGGATCACAGTTGATTTAATAATATTAAAAAAAAAAGCGCGATAAATTTTACAAATTAAAAAATAAATATCTAAATAATAATTTCTTTGAAGTACATTTTAAATCTTACAAACAGAACAGTGACAAATAAGAAAAACATTTGACTACTCAAAACTGTGGAACCTTTTAAACAAATATATGTTAGACAAAACTAAAACTAGTGCTAAAATTACGATACTAATAAAATTTGTGAAAAATTCAACAATTACTTTGTTACCTGTGTTGAAAAAATTATCCCGTAAAACACAATTAATTTATCTATAAATTTAACCGCTTCGAGTATAACTAATCCGTTTCATCTTTACCCGACAAATAATATAGAAATCGAATATATTTTAAAAACATTTAAAAAAAAAAATTCAGCGGTTGGATACGACAACATTTCTACAAATCTCTGCAATTTCATAATAAATCCGATTAGCCCCATCCTTTCAAAATTAAGTAATGATTGTTTTACGAGAGAGGAATTCCCAGAATAATCTCAAAATTGCTAAAGTACCTGTATGTAAAAGCGGCAATAAATTATCAGAGGCAAACTATCGCCCAATTTCCATTTTGACAGTGTTTTCCAAAATCGTTTCGAGAATTATCTGTCATTTAACAATATTATTAATTAGAATCAGTTTGGTTCCTGTACACAGTCAAATACGTTAGCGGCAGCGACTCAGGCTGATATCGAATATCAAGTGCAATCTCGATGCAGCGATGTTTACGGTTTTTTTATTTATCGACTTGCGGAAAGCGTTTGATTCTGTCAATCATGAAATTCTACTCCAAAAATAAAACAAATTAAACATCAATGGACCAGCTCTAAAGCTATTTGAAAACTATCTTACCAACAGAAAACAATTAAAGTATGGTGTACCACAAGGATCTATTCTTGGCCCCACTTTATTCAATATTTTTTGTAATGATGTCTTCGACTTGGATTTATCAGGTGATTTGATCATGTACGCTGATGATATGGCGTTGTCGTATAAATCAAAAACTTTTTTCGATATTCATGCCAATATGCAAAATGATCTTATCAAAATCAACAATTGGATGACTCAATGAAACAAAAAATAAATTTATGGTATTTGAACAAAAAAATAAAAAATTGATTTACTGGATCGATTCTAAGCTGGACTGGTGCCATCATATCGGAAAAATCAAGGATAAAATTAGGAAAACGAAATATATCTTACCTAAGAAATTAAAAATGCTAATCCTCCACTCGCACATCCAAAGCAGTGTTCGATATCTATTGCCTATTTATGGTACAGCTGCTATAACATATCTCTCAGATATACATATCCTGCTAAACAAAAGTCTAAAAGTTATAGAAAATTTGCATTCGCTCACTCCCTCATCAATGCTTTATGACAACAACATAATTAAATTTAATTTTGCTATGAAATTCTTTCGCTTATTTTCAAAATAAAAATGGGATGAATTAAAAATAATTTTTTGTTTCGTTTTGTTAGCTCCGTTCATTCATATGGTACCAGACAAACCAGCAGACTATTACATTGATTTTTACCGTACGAGTGGAGGTCAACACAACCCGATTTACTAAGGGCTCTCAATGTACAATAAACTCTATAAAGAAATTAAGTCAGAAAAGATGATTTCGGCATTCAAAAATAAACTAAAAATCTACATTACCAACTTGGAATCCTAATAATTCAACATCTAGGAACAATACATATTTTTATGCATATAATTTAATTTTTTTTAACTTCGTTTGTTAGTTTTCTCTTAACCACTGTTAAAGTAAATTAAATTGGAATTATGAAAATAATTTTTCGCGATCACAATTTAGTATGTCTTTTTGTATGCGTTAGCTTCCTTTAGCTGTTGCATACATTTATTTATTTTACTTTCTCTTGTATTATATTACTTATATAACTATTTAAATTAATTTAACTAAATGTAAAAATATTGTTACGTTTTTGCCTTGTCAATCAAGGTTCGTATCACTGGATTGTGAATAATACAAACTCAATTCAATTTATCACCAACGAATTTATTTCAATAAAAATTCACAAAATCACTTTATATAAATTATTCTCAAGTTTTACTGATCACTTTCACTTTTTATTTTACACTAAAACACTTTTTAAATCACTCTTTAACTCATTTTAATCTTTACACTATCGCTTACCAAATATTACTCTATCGCGTTCCAAATACTAATAATCCAATTCGATCTTGCTCGCCTTTTTATATACACAAACCAAACTTCTCGAAAGCTTATGATTTTTCTAGTTAGAATAGCATAGAAACATTACGTAACATTTTTTATCATGGAAAATTCCATTTTAGTACAGTTAAACATTGAGCTATTCATTTAACTTCTTCTATTACACACTAGGTGTCACAGTCACAATATAATATTGTGACGGTGACACCTAGTGTGTAATAGAATAAGTTAAATTAATAGCTCAATGTTTAACTGTACTAAAATGGAATTTTCCATGATAAAAAATGTTACGTAATGTTTCTACGCTATTCTAACTGGACAAGTCATGAGCTTTCTAGAATTTTGATTTGTGTATATAAAAAAGCTAACGAAGTCGAATTTGATTAGTAGAATTTGGAACGCGATAGAGTGAACTTGTAAGATTATTAATAATATTTGGTAAGCGATAGAGTAAAGATTAAAAAGGAATTAAAAAGTAATTTAAAAAGTGTTTTTGTGGAAATAAAAAGTAAAAGTGAATAGTAAAATTATTCGAAATAAAAATTATTAATGAACAGTAAAATTTGAGAATAGTTTATATAAAGTGATTTTGTGAATTTTTATTAATAAACTGTGTTGTAATAATTTTTGTGTGAAATAAATAAATTCGTTGGTGATAAATTAAATTGATTTTGTATTATTCACAATACAATGATAAGAACCTTAATTGACAAGGCAAAATCGTAACAATATTGTGACAGTGACACCTAGCGTGTGATAGAATAAGTTAAACAAATAGCTCATTATTTTATTGTACTAAATGAAATTTTCCATGATAAAACAGGCCTAAAGGTTTCTACACTATTCTAACTAGAAAAGTCATGATCTTTCGAGAAGTTTGGTTTGTGTATATAAAAAGGCGAACGAGATCGAATTGGATTAGTAGTATTTGGAAAGCGACAGTGTGAAGATTAAAAAGTAATTAAAAAGTGATTTAAAAAGTGTTGTAGTGCGAAATAAAAATTATAAGTCAACAGTAGAATTGTATGAAAATTATTTAAAGTGATTTTGTAAATTATCGTTAGTAAATAGTGTTGTTATAATTTTTGTGTGACATAAATAAATTCGTTGGGGATAAATTGAATTGATTTTGATTTTATTCACAATCCAGTGATTCGAACCTTGATTAACAAG
The DNA here is from genome assembly GCA_958295665.1 of Tipula vernalis. Lineage (NCBI taxonomy): Eukaryota > Metazoa > Arthropoda > Insecta > Diptera > Tipulidae > Tipula > Tipula vernalis. The sequence continues at coordinate 39,506,911 of OY282560.1, forward strand.
GCAAAAACGTAACAATTGGTGACAGTGGTGGAATTGTGAACAATAAGATAGTGAAAATGATTCTCAACGATTTAGAAGTTCCAGAATTAAAGAGGGAACTCGAGAAACAGGGTTTGGCTACTGATGGTAGTAAAGCAGCTTTACAAGCGCGACTACGTGACGCCATGGAGAAAGAAGAGTTAGACGCAGATCAACATGATTTTGGCGTGGAAGTAACGGATGCCGAAACGGTAGAGAAGACAGGAGATAAACAGCCGTCAGTCGAAACAACACAACTACCATCTGGAAGATTCGATTTGTGGCAGCTAATAGCTGCTATGAACCATATGACGGGACAGATAAGTCTAATGAAACAACAAAACGAACGACAGTTAGGAGAAATTTAAAATCAAATGGCGCAACAAGGAGAGCAGTCGAATCAAGAAATGAAACAACAAAATGAGCGACAGTTAGAGACTATAAACCAGTCAAACCAAGAAAAATATAAAGTAGAACAACACAATCAGTCAAACGAAGAACTTAAACATCGGATGGAGAAACAAGGAGAAGAAATTAAAGACAAATTACAGATGGTCACGTCTCGAGAAAGAACTAAATAATGTGAAGGCAAGTGGATGAACGACGCAAGTGGTTCAGACCGTTCAATCGATTAAATTAAAGCCAACAACATTCGATGGAACAACATCTTTCGGCATTTTCAAATTTCAATTTGGAACGGCAGCCAATCAAAACTGTTGGAATGATGAACATCTTGTCGCAGCGTTAATAGTGGCCCTTAAAGGTGAAGCAGCAGAGGCCTTACAAACAATTCCGTAAAAAGATTGCAACCACTATATTGAAATTATGAAGGCACTAGGCCGGAAGTACAGCAGTGACCACAAGCGGGAAATCTATCGCATGGAACTTAAAGGCCGCTACCAAAAGGAAGGAGAATCGCTTCAGGAATTTTCATTAGCAATCGAGCGACTAGTACATCTAGCACATACCAGTACGTCGGCCGATTATATGGAAAGACTAAAAATTGACGCATTCATTGACGGCATTCGAGATCCAGAGACACGCAATGCAGTCATGTTGTCACCTAAAGCAACGTTCGCGGAAACCGTTGCGTTTGCGTTGACGATCGAGGCTCTGGAGAACTTCACCAGACCATCATTATTTAGGCGCCGAATGAATTTAGACGCTAAAAGGTACATCGAGCGGACAGTACCAAAATTTGGAAGCGGCAGGCTTAGGTGTTGGAAATGTGACAAGTTGGGTCACATCTCAATGGACTGTCGGAAAGTAATACATGGAGAGAGAAGATCGCCACCTTTTATGCGGGCAAACGCCGAACGGTCGGGACAAAGGTCTAGAAACAGCGAGCGAAGATGTTGGGATTATGTAACAGGATTGGCCACATCTCGCGAGATTGTTTGGAAGTAAGGGGAAACCGGCACGGATCAGCAACTTCTGTGGAAAAAGCACTAAGAGATGAACGGATGGCAATAGTTGGTAAAGTGGAAAGGTTGTTAGAAGTGTAATTTCGATATTACTACATATCATTCTATTGTTTTGTTTACTTAGCATTCACTCTGTAACTTTACTTACTACATGTACAACATATGTAAAAACTTTTGTATAAAATAAAATAATAATCCTGAATCATCCGAATTATAATTAACTAAAATACTTGTTTTTTATTCAGATTCCATCAGGTTATGGGCCCAGGGATCACTTGTGATTAAAAGTTGAATAACTGTAGTTTTGGTGAAATTTTTTTTTGTGAGACAAAATAAAAATAAAAATCCGCAAAATAAAATCATGGCTGCCTCTACGGATAAGTACATCATTCCAAAATTGAATGGTGACAATTATTTTGATTGGAAGTTCCGGGATGAAATGCTATTAAAGGAAAAAGACGTATGGACAGCAATCATTGAGGAAGAACCATCTTCCCATCTTCACCCCATTATGGAAAAAAGCAGATGAAAAGGCATTTTCTACAATTGTTCTCACAATTGATGACAACCAGTTGCAACACGTGCTTGCATGCAAAAATGCCCGCATGGAATGCGCTGAAAATTTTTTACGGAAAGGATTCTGCTGGTAGCCGTGTACGCATTCTCCGAACAATAATGAAGCAACGAGCCGATTAGAGCGCCGCGCTGCAAGTGTCTTCCGATAAATCAAACAACAATACGCATATTCGCAAATGTCTCAAGTGTGCGTTTTGCAAGAAATTTGGTCATGACAAGAAAAATTACCGCAAGTTCGCTAAGTGGTTTAAAGACAAAGAATACAATAAAAGTACAAATAATGCTAACATGATCGGTTAATTTAATAATAACATATTGCTTTTCATCGGAAAAATTACTGGTTGGATTTTAGACTCAGGTGCTACGTGCCGTATTTGTTGTGACGCGAAGTTATTTTCTGAATTGGACTTAAATCATCGCGAAAAAGTCTCTGTGGCGAACGGAAATGAGATTATGTCATCGGGTCGCGGACTAGTGAATATTCAGTTTGTTAATGAGGTTGGTGTTGCCACAAATGAAACCCTTTGTGATGTTTTATACGTTTCATCGATTGGTAGTAATCTCATTTCGGTGAAGCATTTGGCACAAAAAGGCTTCCATGTTAAGTTTACCGAAAATAAATGTGAAATTTTATTAGCAAGCGCTGATCAACTCGCATTCGGCAACGTCATCGACGACTTATATAAGTTAAGTGAAAAACAATCAATTAATTTTATTCAGAATAAAATCAATATGTGTAGCAATAGAGCTACAGAAATTCTCGATCTCGTCCATAGTGATTTAATTGGGCCGATACAAAACCAAACCCCAGGCGGAAAGAAGTATGTTCTAACATTCATCGATGATTTTAGCCGCTCCACAACAATTTATTTGCTGTCACAAAAATCAGAAACTTTCGATGCTTTCAAACAATACTTCGAAATGACGCGAAACCGGTTTAATAAAAAATTGAAAGTGTTCAGAACCGATGGCGGTGGCGAATATTTGTTGAATGAATTTCAGCAATTTCTCAAATCACATGGCGTTCAAGTCCAACGCACAGCGCCCTACTCGCCAAGTTGTCCTCTGTTTGATGCTGACCTTCCCAACAAATTTTGGGGCGAAGTAATTACTACTGTAAATTCTTTGCAAAACCTTTTACCCTGAAAAGGTATTGATCGTACCCCATTTCATTATTGGCACGGTAGAAAGCCGAACTACACAAACCTGCAACGATTTAAAGCAAAATGTTTCGTTCACATCCAGGATGTTAATAGAAGAAAATTGGATCCGAAGGCGGAAGGGGCAATTTTTTTCGGTTTTACATGAAGGCGAAAGCTTATAAATTTTACATCATGAGCACATTAAGTTCAAACGAACATCAAAAATTCCAACAAATAAGTGCGAGAAAGTTTCATACGCTGATGTCGAAATTCCGATTGTTCCATTGAGTGATGCACCTGAAGTCTCCGAAGCCGAGCTAATCGATGATGGCATTGACAACAATGGAGGCGCGTGTGAAATTATGCGACATCAATCTGATAAACAAGGAAATTTAAACAGTGGAGTGAGCGACGACCCCGATCGATCGACAAAAGCCATTCCGCTGAAAAGATTGATCACATAAATTGAAATGGTAACACAGTTTGGTTTCCTTGCTTTTAATGGTGAACCAAGATCATTTAAAAAACAATGCCAATTTTGAACAAATATAAATGGATCGGAGCGATGACGAATGAAATAACTTTGCTTCATGAAAACGACACTTGGGAACTTGTCAAACCGCCAAGCAACCGCACAGCTATTGGCTCTAAATGGGTTTACAAAATTAAATCCGACAAGATAGGCGATGCTTACAAAGCACGACTTGTTCCTCAAGGCTTCAGTCAAAAATTCGGAACTGACTACGGCGAAGTTTTCGCTCCGGTGGCTCAGCAAGCCACAATAAAAATCTGGTTATCAATCGCAGGACACAGAAATTTACCAATTTATCATCTTGATGCAAAAACAGCTTTTCTAAATGATAAATCGGATGAAACTATTTAAATGAAGCAACCTACAGGATTTGCGACTGAAGGCAAGGAAGATCACGTGTGCTTGTTGAAGAAAAGCCTCTACGGTTTGAAACAATCTGCTCGAGAGTGGAATCAGAACTCCATCAGATTTTGACAAGCATGGGAATGAGACAAAGCAGTTTCGACGCTTGTCTATACACATACAAAAATCAGGATCGTTTGTTATATATGGTTATTTATGTTGACGACATCTTGATGATATCAGATTCTCAAACATTTCTCGAACATATAGAAGCAGAACTCAAAAAGCATTTTGTGATCAACAATTTGGTCATTGTCATAAATTACCTGGGTATTCGTACCAAGAAAAATATATTAATCATATCATTTCAGAATTTGGTTTAAATGATGCAAACAACAAGTCAGACTCCATTGGACGTCGCATATATAAAGGATGATAGCAGCGACTTGCTTCCGGGTAATATACTATATCGGAAAGCATTCGGATGTCTTCTATATGTCGCCATTAACACACGTCCGGATATATCAGCATCCGTAATAATATTGGCTCAACGTGTTGCCCAGCCATGGCAGCGAGACTGGCTCGAAGTGAAGAGAATCATCCGATATTTCAAGGGTACCGCGTCGAATAAATTGAAACTTAGTTATCCCCAAGAAACACAACTTGTTGGGGTTTCTTATACTGACTGGGGCGAAGATAGGCAAACACGCAGATCGAACTCTGGTTTTGTTTTCTTTCAAGGTGGTCCAATGAGCTGGGCATGTAAAAAGCAAACTTGCGTTTTTTGTATAAAATAAAATAATAATCCTGAATAATCCGAATTATAATTAACTAAAATACTTGTTTTGTATTCAGATTCCATCAAAGGTTAGAAGTCAATTTGAAGGAACTGAAACTGGCTTTGCCGTCTGGTTGCCCCATAACATTCATCCCTGTTACGAGTAAAGCACGAGGCTAAATTATAAACATGGCACTTGAACCTAAATTCTAAAAATGTATAAACGCTGATTTTGACAATGACTTTAAAATAATTATCATGACCCAAATAAACGGCCTAACTTCTTCTGGCTTTTTTATTTCAAATAATTTAATAAAATCCAACAAACTACCTAATGGCTAATATGGCAAAAATTCCTCACGAAGCAAAGATTTCAAATATTAATTTTAACCCTAAATTAGCGTCGTGAAATAAATGTAACTGCCACATATCAATTACTTTTGATAACTTGCAAACAAAACGGCCAGATTCGAACACGAGCTGCGGATAATTTTAAATGAACTGATTTTTTTCATTTTCTCTATGTTATCTACAAACAAAGTTAAAAGTTTTAAAAACTAAACACAAACCAATTTATCGAAGTGGGAAATCACCAAAAAATAGTTTTTTTTTGTGAAGAGAGTAAGAAAATAAAGTTATTGCGATTCTACTGTAATTTCCAATGTTTGTTGTTGTTATTTTATTTTCTAAAATAAATGTTCATAAGACGTCTCGATATTTTACATAGCCTTTGGTTTATTCATCATTCGAAAAAGGAAAATTAAGACCATCTATATTAAATTCTCCTCAAATCAAACCGATTTTATAATAGGCTCACTTATAATATGACATCTCGTACATAAAAGGAACAAACCATCACCATTAAAAAAAAAAAACGCCAAAGCAAAATCAAATCAACATTTGTAAAATACGAATGATATGGAAAATTGAATTACTTGTACAATGTTGCATGAGTGCGATCGATGGTGGCAATATATCACTTGAAAGTTTTGTATAAATAAACGTAATAGTTATAAACGTAGACAAAGGGATACTTTGTGTGCTTACTCGAATTACAAATTATAATTAAATTCATCAACAAATGAAAGCTTATCTAAATGTATCTTTATATCGAATATAAAAAGCTTCAAGGGTTACAGAGAAATACACGCGGTAAATCACATGCAAAGATTTTGGGAAGGTTAAAAACCTTCAAAACAGTTACCCTAATATTATTTTATGTCTGTAGGTATGTATATGCGAGTGTACAGGAAAAACAACAACATGACAGGAAATGATAATATTTTATCTTGACGTATCGTATATACATTGTAATTTTGATTATACAAAAGCTCCATATAATTTTGATAATTATAAAGCTTTTGGTTTTGATTTTACTTCTTTGAGTTTGATATATAGTAGACAAATAAACTTTCGCATGAAAATTATATATTTGAGAAACGTTGATTAGAAACAACATTGGAATTGGGTTTATGCGTGCGGTGGCCAAACAAATTGACCAACTGGTCTAAAACAAGTGTACAAGATAATTAGTTGTACCAATTGTTATCAGAAAAACACTAATTATCCAGTTTTAACAAAATGGAACAATCGAGGAATGTTTGGTAACTATATTTACACTGAAGATTTTCAACTGACTAAAAAAAAAAAATTCGGACGAGAATCATGAAAAAAGCAATTGACTTAGTATTTAGTATTTAGTATTTAGTATTTAGTATTTAGTTTTAGTTTTTTAGTATTTAGTTTTAGTTTTTTAAACCAATAGATTTTGTTTAATAAAACCATTTTTATTAGTTCAGCTTTCGAACCCTATTCGGGTTCATTTTCAAAAGCGTAATGCAAGATATATCAAAAAATTGTTTCTTTATACACAAATCAAAGTATATAAAGCAAACACAAATTTTTACTAAAATCGATTTTTCATGAGAAAGCACAGCTGTGCAATTTTTCGAAAACAGTCTATATAAAGGCACTTTCACGTAGAAACGGTTGTAAATTTTAATAAAAATAAAAATTTTATGAGACAAAAAACAATTTCGATGAACAAACCATACAAGTATTATTTAATGTGTAGCATTTTGAAAATCGATTTTTTTTAAACTTTTTTGTGCTTATCGGGAATTTTTAAGTTATCTTAACTGGTTTGGTGGTTATCTGAAATGTCGTGTAAGTACGATAATTCTTAAATTTTGCTCTTTATTTATAAAACTTTTGGGTGCTTAATATCACTTGTTTTAGTGTTTTAATTAAACAAAATTTTGAATAAAAAAGAATAAATTATTAGAAATTATTCGCTCTTCCTCAACTTATGACTTATTCTAATTTAAAATTTTAAAGATTAGTTAATATGAACATATTGTAACCTTGGACGAGTCATTGGAATGCAGGGTCAATTCAACTCAATAAACAGCAAGGTTAATGACCTTCCTCTACGACAATTTCTATTTGTTGATTGAGACTTTGGATTGCTTGGGAGTATTAGAATAAATGGAAATACTTCCAATTTCCCTGGTACCAAAAAGCTGTTTAGGCTAATTTTATTTTATCACTTACATAACAAGTAACCAGTTTAATCTAACGAATTATATCGATAAATCGATGTATGCAAATTCTATGGGATGCGGTCATCCAGGTGAATATGCGTTTGTTACACTGCTTTCTTCTTACTTGCGAACGTGCCGTTTAGCTTCCCGAAGAAACTTCATTTCTTTTGACTGGGTTGTACAGCCACACTAGATCTCGGATAGTATCGGACTGTACTGGGTTCGCTTTAGAGTTATATTGTTCGCCATTCGGTCGGACCAATAAGCAACCAGGTATAGTTTTCCGTTGAGCCGACCAATAAGCAACCGATAGACGTAGTTTTCGTCCCTGTAACATTTCAGCGGAAGACACCTCCGTTGATTCGTGGATTGATGAATGATAAGCCAACATAAATAGCGCAAGTAACTGGTCCCAATCACGTTGATTTTCGCAAGCACACTTGGCTAAATAATCGCCAAACGATGACGCTCGATCTTTCCATCTGATTGTAGGTGTAATGGTGTTGTCCTTGTCTTTTTCGCTCCGAGGAGTTCCATTGTCTTCTTGAATACTGCAGTTTCAAAATTTCGGTCTTGGACCGAATGAATTTCGAGAGGGACACCACAACGCGAGACAACTTTTTGAATTAATGTCTCTGCGACGATTTCGACTGTTTCATTTGGTATTCCAGTTGCCTCTGGCCATTTGATAAAGTAGTGCATGATGACTAGAGCATAGCGGTTTCCTATATCAGTCACTGAAAAAGGACATTGGATGTTAATACCAAACATTTCAAAAGGCGCACCCAGCACATAACGTTTCAGGCGTCTATGTGTTTGGCGACATGGGCTACACCGAGCGGCACAGACGTCGCATTTTCAGCACTATCGTTCGAGATCCCGAATCCAACTCAGCCAGTTAAATTCGTTGCTTGGTTTTCGATATCCCAAAATGTCCAGAGGTTTTTTCCATTGTGGGCGTCACTTAAAACCTCTTCGATCAATGTTTCGGGAAGTAGGATTTGAAGGAGGACGGATGTCCCATCAGCTGACTCAAATTTTCGTTTGAGGATCCCCTTTTGTAGTATTATAGAATCCTATTGTGCCCAATATCGCTTGATTGTTGTAGTCAGTGCGGCGATTTCCTTCCAAGTAGGACACGTTCCTATGAGCTTCCGTTCGTAAATTCGCCATAAAGTGTCATCTTCTTACTGTGCTTTGAATGGTGATCTCCCGTTCACAAGCCTCAAGTCGATTACATTCTCGGCATTACGCCGGTTAGATACGACGTGATAAGGCATCCACATTTGAAGAATTTGAAGGCATCCACATTTGAAGGCATCCACATTTGAAGAACACATTGTTGAAGAATTTCTATCCATCGGGCGACTTGCCTTTCCGGGTTTTTGAAGTTTATTAACCATGCTAGTGATGCATGGTCGGTACACACGATAATACATTGGCCATACAAATACGAGTGAAGTTGTTGAATGGATTTCACAACTGCTAACAGTTCTCGTCTCGTGGAGCAATTTCTTTCGGCGTTCCGCAGAGTTCTTGAGACATTGCTTATCATTCTATCTTTGCGTTGTGTCGAGGTGAGGGTAAGCCAAGATTGGTGGTGAGGTGAGTAGCTGTTTTAACTCGTTGAAGGATTGTCTGCTTTGTCATTCCATTCGAATTCACGATGTTTTTCAGTCATCTAGAACAATGGTTTGGCAATGGAAGCGAAGTTTTTGATGAATTTTCGATAGTAGGAGCAAAGTCCAAGAGCTTTCTTGGACAGTCGCTACTTTCGCCGGGTCAGTACGGATTCCTTTGTCGCTCACGATGTGCCCGAGCTAACGAATTTGCCATTTGAATAGATTGCACTTTTGCAGTTTCAGCTTCAAGTTAACCAAACGTAGTCTCTCGAAAACCAACTTCATCTTGCTAACTTATTCGCCAATGTCCTCGCCGTAGATTATGATGTCGTCTAAATACACTAGGCAGGTTTCCCAATGCAGCCCAGCGAACACCATTTGCATTCATCTCGAGAACGTGGCCGGGGCATTACAAAGTCCAAATGGCATGATAGTCAATTGCCAAAGGCCATTCCCCGCTGAAAATGCTGTCTTTGATCGATCTTTTGCATCGAGTTCGACCTGCTAGTAGCCCGACTCCAAGTCGAAGGTAAAAAATACACAAGCACCCTTCATTTCATCCAGTGTAACATCGATTCAAGTCAGGGGAAAATAATATTTTTGGGTGACGTTGTTGCCGGTAGTCAACACAGAATCTCAACGGTTCATCTTTTTTTCTGACGAGTACAACTGGGGAGGACCAGGTGCTAATGGCAGGTTCAATGACACCTTTCGCTTTCTTATCGGCAAACAGAATCTTCATTTCGTCTCGTTGCGAGGCGGCTGTTTTTTATTGGCTTTACATTCCCTACGTTGATTCCGTGTTTCACTAGCGTCATTTTTCCGTAGTCTCCGGAAAAACGAGCAAATACATCCCGATTTCTGGTTAAAAATTGTGTGACTCCTTCGGCACGCCTTTCAAGTCCTCTCGCAATTAGTATTCCCTTGAGCAAATTTGACTCTGTTAGATATTCAATCAGGTATACACCTACCTGATTTGTGGCAATTTTGACGGAGACTAACGATTCAGACCTCTGAGGTAGAGTGACCTTCGATGAAGTGGCGACGGCCAGGCTGCTTCCAATAGCGATTGCAATCTTCTTTGCGCGATGATAAAATTCGCGGATTTAACGAACACTCCAAGTTTGACGATTAGCTCGGTTGCACCACTGATAGGACAAGAATCCCCAGTCACGGTTCTGATACGTAAATTACATGGTCGCACAGGGCTGCACCATGTTCTTCGGAATTTGCTGCTAACTAGACTCACTGTTGCATCAGTGTCGATAACGAACATAGACTTCTGTTGCAAGCCTCGCAGCAGCGACCAATTAGAGTTTTCCGACGGCGTGTGCGTACTCGGGTTTTGCTCACAGGGACATACGCTATCGTCGTTCCGATCTTTCGTCTCCAACTTAGGCGTCGGCTTCCCTCGATAGCGATATCGCTTTACGAAAGGTATCGATAGTTGCTTCATCGGTGATCACTTTGGCCATCTCAAGCGGTTGCTTGTCGGACGGCCGTCACGCCGACAGCTTTGGTCAGTTCATCCCGGAATAGTGCAGGACTAGACATTTCGATTAAATCATGCACCTCGCTTTCATAATTGCCATCTTTGAATTGCATAAGAGCGATTCGATCCAATGTTTCTTTTAGGAGAATGGGGAATGCTTTACGTGTCAGCCTTTCTACATCCATACCGAATGCGGAAAAGCTCCCTTTGGTTTGTTGCGCTCTATAATGAAGAAGGATGTGACTGGTGTTCTCGTTATATTCTGTCCCAAATCGCATTGATAGGGAGTTACACAATAAATGAGAATTTGGTCTTGCCGCTGGTTCCATAGATGAAAAAACAATCAGCGCGTCTCCACGTAGTATCGGCCCTAGCTATATGGCCCGTTGATGAATAAATCCATTAGCCTCCGCGACTAGTTCGAAGTGCGTAAAGTATTCCTCTCATGTTAAAGTACCCTCATACGTTAATAACTTTAGTGGCCGTACTGGAATCGGTGCAGTCGATCGATTCATTAAAGTTTCTCCTAGGTCTGTTTTGTTGATTGGTAGGTCCGCTAACCTCTGGTCAAACTCCCTTATGTCGTCCATGGTTCTTTATGGATTTGTGACCTTTGACTGTGGTTGTGAAAGTAAACTATCCGCTGTACCGATATTTGCAAGTGTGGTATCTTCGAAATTAACGACTGCGAAGGAAGAATCCGGAGTCGACATTTTGGCCAGGAGGGATATTCTCCTAGACAAATCGAAGGCCTCAAAACCGTGCCGCTGAATTTTCTCCGATTCTTCTTGTGTTTTATGGGTATTTGCGGCCATCTCTGCCTTTATCATCACCAACTGTTGCTGGGCCGCCGCATTTTCGTCCTCCGCAATACGAAATACTTCCAATTTACCTTGTACAAAAAAGCTGTCTAGGCTAACCTTATTTTATCACTAACATAACAAATAACCAGTTTAATCTAGCGAATTACATTTAAAATTATAAAATTATGAGCATTTGGTTTTCGAGCAGGTTGTGATTGTTAAAATTTATGTTGAATGTATTACTTCATCTGCATAAATTGGGGCAAACACATTTAAATTTACCTTCGAAAAAGTAGAAGGTAACAAAATAAAATTTTTGATCATTCGTTAACCAAAGGTTAACATTTTTTGTGATTTTTACTATAAAATTACTTGATGTGGTAGGTATCTTAAACCTCATAATTGGCTTCTCACTAAATGCAAAATTAACCCTTACAATTTTGATATTTTAGCAATTTTTTTATTTAACTGCCTAGCAATTTTTTTTGGGCTAGAATTGAGGGTGGGTTTGGTTCATTCCGCAGAAAGCTCTGATCCTTTCTATATTTACTGGAAATTATTTAACGTTATATATTTTTATTTCTGATGCCGGGGCAAGATTTTGTTCTTGAAAATTTCTGTTGTTCAGACTTCTTAAATCATCAGTGTGTAAGTTTAGTTCCTTACAGAGCTATTTGATTTTAAATAAACTTCTGCACATTTATGGTTTCGCAAAGCTTCTGCGAGTTCTAAATTAAAATTCATTTGTCACATTACTTTTATGTAAATAACTTGCTGATTTATTAAGCATAATTCCTCCTATACGCTTTGGTTTTATACATACATACATTATTCACAAAATTTGTTACGCAAATTTATGTAAACGAATTTTATTCATAACTGTTTTAATCGTTTGCTGTGGTAGATGTGTGCGGTTTCCAAACCTTAATTAGATTCTAGGTACTTTACATATTTTATATGAATAACGACACGTAATTTTTTTTTACCACACCATCTCACCAAACATTTAAAATAAAAAAAAAAAATAAAAAACACGCACAAATCCTGGGGTGGGAGAGTGATTCCCTATTAATAGCGTTATCAATAATTTGTTTGGTAAAAATTCATATAGGTACGTATTCAATTTCCATCAAAATCAAAACAAAATTGATATTCCTGTATGCCACGAATAGCTAGAGCAAATGCGCTACGATTTGCTAATCGAAGCAAAAAACAAACTTTTCGATATTTGCTTTAGCTAAAACGAATTGATGATGCTAAAAACAACAACAAAAAAATGGTAAATTTAAATCCGATGAATAAACAGAACAAAAAAAATGTTATTGATTGGTTTTATCACATTATTATGGTGTTATCACAACGAACAAAAAAGTTTGAGAAGTTTTGTGTTTTTTTTTTTTTTTTTGTTGATGTTATGGTTTTGCTTATTTCGAAAAGATTTGCAATTTCTAGGAAAAAGTTTATCAAAATAATTTTTTTATTTTAAAAAGCGCGCGGATGTCGGCACACGTACGAGATTTTATGATAATAGATGATATAAATTTTAGGTAAAAAGTTTCAAGTACTTGTGGGTAAAAGCCACAAAATTTGAATCACATGTGGATGATAATAGATTTGTTTTTACACCAAAGAAATGTGACTAATGCTTGGATAGGGTTAAAGAAAAAACTTTAGAAGTTTTTTTTTTTTAGCAGATAAGATTATTCAAGTGCAAACAAAAGCTTTAACCAAAAATTATCGTATCGAATACATTTGTTTATCTTATTTAGCATCGTACCAATTATGTAACATGTGATGAGACTAAACTTAAGAAATAGTAAATTGATTTTCCAATTAATTTGAGCTTTAGTGAGTAGAACATATATTGCTTGTATTGAAGTATGAGTATTGAATTGTGAGTTTCTTTGGGCAGGGTTCCGCCATATTTTATTTTTTACCATGATAAATATGTTTCGTGTGTTTTGTAATGGCTTTCTTTTCATTCAGGTAATGTCCGTCACGTTCCTCCCTCCTTCATGTATTTCTTCACTTATTAAAATTATTCTAAAAAATAACGAAGGTAAAAAGATTAGTTTAAAGTAGGCAGTACAGTTTTGAATTGATTCAAAAACTCAAACCAAAAATTAAAGCGGTCAAAATTTTAATTCAACCAATAAATATCAAAGTCCTTCCTAAAATCTTAATAGTTTCAAAATATGGTAATCTCGAAAATTTCGAGGTTTCAAAGTATCTTAAAAATTTATTTTTTGCAGGACCTACATAAATCCTAAGCGCTAATGGCCGCCTTGTAAAATATAAATAATGTCGAATAATCTATCGAAAATAAAATAATCTACAAAAATCGTCAAAACCTTCTAAAATTACGTGAATCAAATATTGTCAAGAAAAATTCGAAAATATAATAAAATTTGATTTTTGGATCAAAATTTTGATCCGAGAAGCATGAAACATGATTTGATCCGGATCAGATCAAACGTCAAGAAATGCAGCTAATATGAAAATTTAAACATCCTGAGAAAACAACGGCCTTTGGAAGACAGCGAGTTCTGTGTTGTTATTTAGACTATTACAATTAATGAACCGACAATCGCGATGCATTTTCATTGACCGTGGTGTGTACCGATCGACGTCAAATGCTAACACTTGGTCTTTGGACTAATAACATTAGCCAGTAACAGAGTAACGTCAACTGTCAAATTTTTAGAATTTCTGTAGAAGTTATAAAATGTGTAGAATTTATGTAGGTAATTTACAATGCTAGATAGTTGAAGTAGACATTTCTAATTCGACAGTTTAGAGAAATGTTAGAATTTTTAGAATACACAGAATTTTTCAAATTTATAGAATTTGTACACAGTTACAAAATTGTCCTTATTTAGAGAGTTTTTAAATTGAAAGAGTTTATGGAATTTATAGCATTCATTGAATTTGAAGAATTTTAGGAATTAATAAAATTAGGTATGGGAGGACAGGTATATGTCCTCTCCGCATATCGACGAAATTCACAGAGTTTAAGAAGTTTACAGAATTTTGTAATTGTTATTCTTAACAGGTCTTGGCCCTCAACAGGCTTATTGTTGACTAGTCACATAAATGCAAGCCAACTCCAGACATAACACTCTATAAGCTGATTTTATACAAAATTTCCATTGAGTTTTGGTAAATCGAATTTTTCCAGATTTCCCAGGGGAAATTTAAACTAAACTTTTCGATAGCTATTGACAAGTCACATGAATGCCATCTATCTCCAGAACTAACAATCTAGTGGCTTTTTTTTTGTTTTTCAATTTTTTAGCTTCTTCTGATTTTCCGATATTTTCCACGAGTTGGTGAAATAAAATTTTTCACGTAAGACTATTTACAAAAGTTTTAATTACAATTCATGTATCTGTATTATCGACTTTTTACTTTCGGCTGAAAACTTTCGGTTAACTTTAACAGGGTTCATTTATCGCGATTCCAACCAAGTACCCTCTATCTAATACTACAGCTTTAAGAAGAGGAGACTTTTACTCCACATTACTAGATTAGTAATTTTTACAAAAGGTAGAGAAGAAAGAGCGTCGTATGGCAAATAAACCTATGGTTGGATCACTTTAGTTGAACTCGCCTAAAACAATGTGACTTCTATTAGAAGTACCAACTGCATTATTATCGATTTGGCTGCTCCGAAATAAAACACAAATATCTTCGTAAAGGCGTTTTAATAGATATCGCTGCAAAAAAATTTAGTTAAAGTTTCTCGTGAGAAATACCGAAAAATCAGATTTTACAAATATCAATAGAAATTTTGTAAAAGAAATTTCCGGAGGTGGATTTTATTAATGTGATCTGTTGAGAGCAATCGCTGGGAAAATTTGAATTTTGAAAATATACTACAAATTTTATATAATAATCGGTCTCTAGAGTGTTATGTCTTGAGATGTACTGCGTTGACGTGACTAGTTTTAGTTTCCCACGAAAGCAAAAAAAAAATGATAATTTAGATTGTGGTTAGCCGAAAATTACTTTGGATTCGTGGATAACATTGAAAACTTTAGTCAATATTCTCATGAGGCAAAACCTTTTGCTTCACTTTGTCACGAAAAATTGTAGAAAACCCATGGAACGTAAAAAATATTTTTAATAGGAATAGAATCGCCCTCTAGAGCGTATATGTAGTGATGACTTGTCCTTATGAGTTTTGGCAATAGCTACGGTTTCCACGTAAGACTGAAATGTAAATAACAAAAAACTGCCTTACGGACTTTTACTTTCGGCTAACTTTAACATAGTGAACCGCACATAAACATTAATTTTTCATACTGTTAAAGTTAGCTGTAAGTTGCCAGCCGAAAATGAAAAGTCGATAATGCAGATTATGTTAATCCAGCCGAATAATGGTAATGCAGATTGTGTAATCCTAATCTAGTAAACAGGGTTCAATTATCGCGATTCCAACCAAGTATCCTCTATCTAATACTACAGCTTTAAGAAGAGGAGACTTTTACTCCACATTACTAGATTAGTAATTTTTACAAAAGGTAGAGGTGAAAAAGGGTAGTATGGCAAATAAAGCTATGGTTAGATCACTTTAGTTGAACTCGCCTAAAACAATGTGAGTTCTTTAAGAAGTACCGACTGCATTATTATCGATTTGGCTGCTCCGAAATAAAACACAAATATCTTCGTAAAGGCGTTTTAATAGATATCGCTGCAAAAAAATTTAGTTAAAGTTTCTCGTGAGAAATACCGAAAAATCAGATTTTACAAATATCAATAGAAATTTTGTAAAAGAAATTTCTGAAGGTGGATTTTATTAATGTGATCTGTCAAGAGCAATCGCTGGGAAAATTTTAATTTTGAAAATTTACTACAAATTTTATATAATAATCGGTCTCTAGAGTGTTATGTCTTGAGATGTACTGCGTTGACGTGACTAGTTTTAGTTTCCCACGAAAGCAAAAAAAAAAAATGATAATTTAGATTGTGGTTAGCCAAAAATTACTTTGGATTCGCGGATAACATTGAAAACTTTAGTCAATATTCTCACGAGGCAAAACCTTTTGCTTCACTTTGTCGCGAAAAATTGTAGAAAATCCATGGAACCTAAAAAATATTTTTAATAGGAATAGAATCGCCCTCTAGAGCGTATATGTAGTGATGACTTGTCCTTATGAGTTTTGTCAATAGCTACGTTTTCCACGTAAGACTGAAATGTAAATAACACTCAACTGCCTTACGGACTTTTACTTTCGGCTAACTTTAACATAGTGAACCGCACATAAACATTAATTTTTCATACTGTTAAAAATAGAAAATGAAAAGTCGATAATGCAGATTATGTTACTCCAGCCGAAAAAAATGGTAATGCAGATTGTGTAATCCTAATCTAGTAGTTATCATCCGAAAATCGATAAATGAATTTAAATAAAAATTATTGTAAACAGTCTTACGTGGAAAACTTTGTTTAACCTAGTTGTGGAAAATATCGGAAAATCAGAAGAATCCACAAAATTGGGATAAAATCAGCCGCTAGAGTGTATACCTGAAGTTAAATCATTTTAATGGGTTTGTTAATAGCTATCGAATAAAAAAATTCAGTTCAAGTTTCCCGTGGGAAATCTCGGAAAATTCGATTTTTCAAAAATCATTAGACAATTTGTATAAAATCAGCCTCTAAAGTGTTATATGTGGAGATGAATTCCATTGATGTGACTTGTCAATAGCTATCGCAGGAAAGGAATTTAGTTCAAGATTCCCTTCGGAACTCTTGGAAAATTCGAATTTCCAAAAATCATCACAAAATTTGTATAAAACCAGCCTCTAGGGTGTTATGTCTGGATATGAATTGCATAGATGTGATTTATCAAAAGCTATGGGAGGAGAAAATTCAGTTCAAGTTTCCCGTGGGAAATCTCGGAAAATTCGATTTTCCAAAAATCATAAGAAAATTTGTATAAAATCAGCCTCTAGAGTTATGTCTAGAGATAAATTGCATTGACGTGACTTGCCAATAGCTATAGCAGAAAAAAAAATTCAGTCCAAGTTTCCTGTGGGAAATCTTGGAAAATTAGATTTTCGAAAAATCATAAGAAAATTTGCATAAAATCTGCCTCTAAAGTGTTATGTCTGGAGATGAATTGCATTGATGTGATTTGTCAATCGCTATAGCGGGAAAAAATTCAGTTCAAGTTTCCCGTGGGAAATATCGGAACATTCGATTTTCTAAAAATAATTAGAAAATTTGTGTAAAATCAGCCTCTAGAGTGTTATGTCTAGAGATGAATTGCATTGATGTGATTCGTCAATAGCTATCGCAGGAAAAAATCAGTTCCAGTTTCCCGTGGAAAATCTCGGAAATTTTTTTTTCCAAAAATCCTGAGAAAGTTTTTTTAAAATCAGTTTCTAGAGTGTTATGTCTGGAGATGAATTGCATTAATGTGATTTGTCAATAGGTATCGCAGAAACAAAATTCAGTTCAAGTTTTCCGTGGGAAGTCTCGGAAAATTCTGTTTTCCAAAATTCATAAGAAAATTTGTATAAAATCAGCCCCCTAGAGTGTTATGTCTGGAGATCAATTCTATTGACGTGACTTGTCAATAGTCATCGATTTCCTACGGAAAACTGAATTTTTTTCCTGCAATAGCTATTGACAAGTATCATGAATGCAATTCATCTCCAGACATAACACTCTAGAGGCTGATTTTATACAAATTTTCTTATGATTTTTGGAAAATCGATTTTTCCGAGATTTCCCACGAGAAACTTGAACTGAATTATTTGCTGCGATAGCTATTTACATATCACATAAAAACTATTTTACTTCAGATGGACACTCTAGAGGCTGATTTTGTTTTAATTTTGTGAATCCTTCTTTCTGATTTTCCGATATTTTCCACGACTAGGTTAAACAAAGTTTTTCACGTAAGACTATTTACAAAAGTTTTTATTGCATTCTATGTATCCTATTTAATTTTGTCAACCACCAAATTGTTTTTTTTTCGGCTGGAATGTTAATAACATAATCTGCATTATCGACTTTTTACTTTCGGCTAACTTTCGGCTAACTTTTGATTTTTCAACAAAACACACTTTAAAATCATTAGAAAATACATATAGCTGAGAGCACGCCGTTTGCGGAGACCTATTAAAAAATTGTGTCTAAAGGTTAATAAAGGTACTTCTCCACACTCACTACAAAAACAAAATACGATATAGCAGTACGATATGCAAGATCTTTTGTATTGTGCAAATATCATTACTAAAGTTCATTAAAGATTACAACATCGGATTTGACCACAAGACTAGCAATACTTTTGTTACTCTTCTTCGGACAGTTAGGACTTTTTTAAATATAATCGCTTTTGTAGTGTTAAGAGAACAGTGTTTTCCCTAGAAAAATTATCAGGCCAATTATCATAATCCGGGAGCCCGTGAAATTTTATTTGAATAAAAGGTCCACATGAAATTCATAAATTTGTATAAATTCTACTCTATTTCATGTGACCCTACTGTTTAATTTATAATAGAACGAACGAACGAAAGCACAAGTTCCATTCTATAATACTAGCATCAGTTAAACATTTCGTTAGAGACCATATGAATTGAACTGTTCAAGGACTTGTAGAGATTCTCACTGTATTTTGCAAATCGACGACCAAAAGTTTTCCGACGGCCTAACAACTTTATTTTATGGCGGCTCCATAATGGAATGGCTCTTTAAATAGTACGCGATACACTTATGATTTACTTTCATATACGTACATATTGGCAAAATTTTTTGTCTGTTGCGAAAAAATGCAAGCCCAACACTGCATGACTGTTGCGGGGGAGTTTTTAGAAGAGGTTCATATTCATGCTTTGACCTGGCAATATAGCAACTCTGATTGAAACACTTTCCAGGCATGAGACTTTAAAGATTTAATTTATACAAATTTTTAAATTTTCTGTGGGCCTTTTTATCAATCGTATATTCCCAGGCTCCCATGATGAAACTTGCCCTGATAATATGCTTAAGCAAAGGAAACCTAAAATAAGCTTGTATCCAGCCATAAAATCACTATATGGAAATACCAGTTTTTAGGTTATCTTGACAATTTTCCATTTTACATGAAATATGTTTCGCCTGATAAAAGTCAGCTGATAACTTTCGACTGAGATAGCCAAGACACCATCTGCATTACCGACATTTTATTACTTCCGGTTGAAAACATTTAGCTAACTTTAACAGGGTCTCGGGGTCATTTGGATTGTCTGAGACAATTTTAAAAGTATTGAATATTAGTGAAAAACAACAATATTTTTGTAAGCAACGGAGCTCAGTCTATAGTCTCTATAGATATCCGAAAATTCCAAATTGCAGAAAAGTTAAATATTTCAAAAAATTATTACATAACAATGTAATATACTATTAACGTTAGCCGAAAGTTATAAAATGTCGGTAATGCAGATAGTGCCTCGACTATATCAGCCGAAATATACCAGCCGACATATTTCAGCCGAAAAATATTTTAAATAAAATGAAAAATTAACAAAACAACCTTGAAACTATTATTTTCATGAAGTGATTTTACAATTCAACCCAATAATAGTCCCTAGAAATATCATCAGGGCAAGTTTTATGAGAGGAGCTCGGCAAAATTCGTTTGAATGAAAATCCCAAATAAAATTACATAATTTGTATAAATTCAACCGTTAAAGTGTATTGTCTGGAAAGTATTTCAGTTAGTGGGCCTAGCCAACAATTATTACTAGAAAAATTATCAGAGCAAGTTCCATGTGGGGAGCTCCCCAAATGAAACTTGCCCTTTTAATTTTTCTAGGGATAATTGTTGGTAACACACACTAAATGAAATACTTTCCAGACATAACACTTTAAAGGTTGAATTTATACAATTTTTTTAATTTTATATGGGAGTTTAATTCAAACGAATTTTCCCGAGCTCCCCACATAAAACTTGCCTTGATAATTTTTTAGGAGTAATTGTTAACTAGGCACACTAATTAAAATACTTTACAGACGTGACACTTTAAAGGTTGAATTATTACCAATTTTCTAATTTGTAGGGCTCCTCACATGAAGCTTACCCTGATAATTTTTCTAGGGATAATTGTTGGTAAAGCACTCTAACTGAAATACTTTCCAGACATGGCACTTTAAAGGTTGAATTTATACAAATTTTTTAATTTTATATTTGGTTTTTCAGATGAAACTTAAAGTATAATTCCTATGGTTAACAGTGACAAACCAAAATGAGCCTTTATTCAGCCGTGAAATCAACCAGTTTCTAGGTTATTTAAAATATGTTTCGTCAAAATATTTTATTTAAAATATTTTTTGGCTGAAATAGGTCACCTCGGTAACTTTCGGCTGATATAGCCAAAACACTATCTGCATTACCGACATTTTATATTTTTCTGCTGAATACTTTCAGCTAATTTTAACAAGGTCAATGTAATACTGACTTTTATTTTAGTTTAATATATAAATGCTGAATATTATGAAAATCTCATTTTCCCAAATGAGAAAAATCAAAGTCATATTTAATTAAAAATATTTCCCATAATTTAAATAAATTGTTGTATTTTATTTATACTAGGGCGATGAAACACTATTCTTTTATACTATGTATAATAATAAAATTAAAAATTTTGCAATCTCGCCAAAAGTAGTTGTAAACAATAAGAAAGTAGTACGAGAGAAAAGGAATCAGCTGGTGAAGGTACGTGTAATAAAATCTAAATATTTTCTCGCTAGTATATTTTTAAAACGTATTATAATTGAAGTTGAAACTTGAGTATCATCATCTCGTACGAGTATCTTGTGTATAACATTTTCATCTATTTACATTTAGCTGATCTTTAATTGTAGCTAGCAGTAAATATGAATAGCAAAAAAACAAGAAAAACGGGAGATGGGTAATCATGGAAAAAGGTCAGTCAGGATTAACATTGTATACGGTCTGTTGAGTACACATAGCGTATAGCTATGTTGTGTAACACTATATAGAAATTAAAAATGGATGAAAGGTATTAAGTTTTGAATGTTTCATCGTAAATTATAATTTTTATTCTTGATATGTTACCCTCCCAACTCACGGTTGTGCTGTGCCGTTGTTGCCGCAATACATATATGTTACATACCTACATAAATATTATGTATGTTGTAATATAAAATAAAATAAGCGCACGACACATTTTTCCTGCGTTTATTGTTGTTGTTATTCTGTATCCTGGCATACTATACCTACCCTTTGTAGATACTTTAATAAATTTTAGATGAAGACGAATATGAATTCATAAAATAAAATGTGTTTACGTATAAATGTGAGCACCGAATTACACCGGTATCAACGTAAAAAATATTTATACATTTATAAGAGTTAATACGGCCAACGTGGGAGTTAGCAGGTTTATTTTGTAACCTACATATGTACATATTAAGGAATAATATAGTGATTCTTAAATTAAGCACCGCGAATGTTATAGTTTTGTTTAATTAACATGTAATTAATTAATTTTGAAATTACATAAACTTTTGCAACAGTAAAATTATGGTGCGTGCAAAAAATATTTTTTCTGACAAATTAAGACAAAAAAGTTTAGTTTTTGTATCAATTTTCTTTAATTTGTCAAATAAAGCCTGGAGCTGATGTAAATTTTTTGTAGAAGTATAAGTGAAAAACTTTCTTAAAAAAATGTTTTCACAAATCTTTACTCGAATTATGTACATATGTAATAAATATTAAGATTTTGGATGCTTCCGGCATACTCACAGTATTTATTATTTTAGAAGATATTTACCTGAAAGTAGAAAAAAAAATAAAAATTAGTTATATGCCATTTCCATTTGTAAATTTGTGGTTCAATAGTTAGACAAATACTCTTGCATTCAGTAATTCAAACACGAACAAAAGGAGCAAGAGGCTATTTCAATATTTCTTTTATTTATTCATCCAATCCACTCATCATTTTTTGCTAAATCCATTTCTTTTTTCAGATCAATGCACATATTGAATATGGTTTTGAAATATTATTGAATATGAATTTGATTGGAAATTATGTTTGGAAAAGAATGTTTGTTTCTCTAATGCTTTTGCCTAGAAAACTTCAAACTCAATTTCGTCCTAAATTCGATAATCTATATTTATGGAAATTGTAAACATAACAAAAACAACATGAGGATAGCTACTACACTATTTTTGTGTCGTATCGGCTAACACTTCAAGATTAGTCGGCTACCAAATTATAATCAAAATCAAAATTTAATCAGTTTAATAAGCCTAAATGTAGCCAATGTAGTAAAATTACACACATTCATAAAACGCGTTTTTGCCACAGCCAGGTATACAACGTATACTTAGGCAATGGACCCCAATTTATCCCCGAAACTAGCTAAGGATAGGAAAAACAATCATGGAAAATCGGCAGCCGAAAAATGGTACGATGCAGGTACTCGTATAGCTGGTATTAGTAGCACGGCTTTGGGAATTGAGCAAGCGAGCAAGATGCAGCGACCCTAAAGTTTCAGTTGTGGTGAATTTCGCTACTGAAGCAGATATAAAAAATATAAAGTTAAGATTATATCAAGTCAACTCAAACTAACTCCGGAATCATTCAATTTCTAACTGAACCCGTTAATCCCTTACTCAGTCTAAACTCAATCTCCAAGTGAACCTCTTAATCCCTTTACAATCTAACCTCAATATCCAACTCAATCTCTAACTCAACCTCAAATTCAATTCCAGCGTCACCACCACCATCACCATCACCATCACCCTTACCACCACCATCACCATTACCATTACATGGTTATAAAATTATTTTTTTTACCAAATTTTTTATATATTTTTTGGGGTATATTTGGGTATTGAGTTTGGGGTTGAGTTGGAGGTTAAGTTAGGGGTCAATTCAAACAAGAAGAATTTCATAATAATTGCTTGAGAAATGGGCAAGTTCCATCATACTTGGCGATATTCCAGAACTTCACCCAAAAATCATTTTAGAAACACATTTTCAATGCACAAGTTGAATTTCACCACAATCAATCGTTTGAAAAATAGGCAAGTTCTATCATATTTGACCATATTCCAGAACTTCACTTCAGCCAAATATCATTTTAGAATCCCATTTCCAATGCACAAGCCAAATTTCATCATAATTGGTCGAGAAATAAGCAAATTCCATCGAATGGAAAAGTAGAATCCCATTTCAAATTCACATGTCAAATTTAATCATAATCGGTTGAGAAATAGGGAAGTTTAATCATACTTGGCCATATTCCTGAATTTCACCCAAAATTAATTTTTGAATACCATTTCCATCGTGAAAATCAAATTTCACTAAAATCAGTTGAGAAATAGATAAGTTCCATCCTGATTGGCCATTCATTTAATTTGCCAAAGGTTTAATGTAAAATGTAAAAGGTTCAAAGGTTTGACGTATTAAGTGACCTTTCTTAAGTCTTAAACAATATTTGTGTAAGGTTTGGTTCAAATCGGTCAAGTTATGTGGATTTGTTTAAATATCATTCACATATACTGTATATACTTTCAATCACTCTCTTTATTTTATAAATTGCTCAACTGCTCACTAAGCACCGGTCCAACACTATCTCAACCCCAATTCTATCCGCAATCGGCCCCCAACTCAACCCTAAACTCAAGCGCAAACTTTCGTTCAACTAAATCCTCAAAACAGGATATATAAAAAATTGGTGAACTGCTCACTATATCTTAACCCAACCCCAACTCAACTCCAACTCAACTTGAACTCAACCCGCAAATTGACCCCTAACTTAACCTTTAATTAAACCGCAAACTCAATACCCAACTCAATATTCAAACCAGATATAAAAAATTTGTAAATATTTCTATAACCAGCTATTTTGGGTCAATCCGTAAGGTCGGTGCCCGACTGCCTTGACGCAAATGTTTCAAAATCTTTTCAAATCTCAGCCTTGACCATAGAAACAGACTGGAAAAAAAATTCTAAATCGAACAAGCCGTTCTCGGGATACCATGGGTACAGACATACTGACATCCAGACATCCAGACATGCAGATATGACTGACGGTCGAAAATTTTTTTTTTTTTTCCTTTTTTAGACTCAGGGACTTTCAAAACGTCGAGAAAAATGGTTTTGGACCAAACAAATTTTTGATCATTTTTGAGAGGATTTCAATACTTTAGTCTTTTTAGACCGAAGTAAAAAGCCTCTTTATCCCAGTAGCGAACTTAGCGAATTAGTTGAAAAGATGGTAAGGTTGTATATGGATTTCTCAAAGAAATAAGTTTCGATATCGAGCAAT
The DNA here is from genome assembly GCA_958295665.1 of Tipula vernalis. NCBI lineage: Eukaryota > Metazoa > Arthropoda > Insecta > Diptera > Tipulidae > Tipula > Tipula vernalis. Next base: position 39,531,474 of record OY282560.1, read on the forward strand.
ATCTCATTTCGAACTTAGAGAGAAATCAGCAGGAGAACTTAATAAGGAGCACACACTAGCTTCGATTTCAGCTTCTCTAATCCATACATCATTAATAGAAAATTCCCTTGAACAAAAGATTATTTTATTCTTAAAGCTGTGTACATAGATTAGTCGCTTGATTTTCTTTATTATTCTGAGAATTTCAGGTATTAGCGAGTCTCTAAGTAAATGTGGTTGGGCATAAATTATTTTTATTTAAATAAATATTTGTATGGAAAAATAAAAATTTAATCCGCGACTAAATGACGCGAAAGTCAAAACGAACTCATTTAATGGTCACTTACAACCATTCCAGAAACTTCGGGGATCCAAGCTTAAAAGAACTCAGCGAGGGGAAAAGATCGCTTAAAGAAGGGGTGACTGCCGAAAAGAACGCGTTAGAAAAACAGAAACTCACCCTGAATGTACACCGCAGACACTACACTAGAACAATTTGGGTTCATGCCGGTAATAACTTCATAAAACAAATGGCAACCAGGAAAGGAATGTAATGAGCAAAAACGGGAGAGGCAATAATTTATTGTTGAAAAGTATAGGCCATGGACTGCAAGTGATCTATTTAATCGATATAGTTAAAGTATATTAAAACGACGGTAAGACGGAAGGATTTAGAAAACAAAAAAAAAGCGATCCGTAAGCTCAAAAAGATAGTCTGTGTAATATAAAAAAATACTGGAGATAAAAGAGGACCCTACATCTCACAAACGATTGGAGTCGAAAGTCATAACCACCGTTCACCGTTCACGGTTATTCTATAGATTGAATGAGACTGGCTTTCGCCACTCGGAGAAAGTAGCCAGGCTTGCGGCTGACAGATGCCGAGGACAACCTTGTTAATTAAATGATTTGGCGCCACTTTGTTTGTTTGTTCCCAAATTCTATAATCTGTTTTAGTGCAAAATATCTCACAAGTCTTTAGCAGTTGACTTTTAGCGTATTTTTTCGTACGCCGTAGCCAAATCAGTTGACGAACGGCTACTGCCCGTTTTTAATAACCATTTGTACAAATCACTATCATAATCACTAAACCAGGCGTCATACATTTGTTTATCATTATCATCAAAACTCCCGTTTATAATTGCTATCACATTGTCCTGCGCCCATTGGTAATAGAATCTGGAACCTACCGATCCAGGCGCTGCAGCTGTAACCTTTGGACGAGTAGATTTGTTTTCTCCTTCGTTCTAAATTTCAAAAACCGATAAGTAAAAATTAACAGTCCCAAAAAATAAAAATCTATGTATTCTGTAGCATGAATATGTTTTATGAATATACATAAATATCCACTATGCTAAAAGAAGCAATGATAATACAAATTGGGTAGGTGGTTTGTAGAATCAGAGGTAAAAATATCGACAGTAAAAAATAAAAAACTTTAATCCATGCAGGTTTCAGCTACTTTCTGGTAAAATATGATTTTCTTGGCATATATGTTCTCCTATTTTGCATGGTTTGTCAAGCCCTTTATTGCAACGTTCACTGGTACATTAGGAAATAGGGCAGAGACTGTGGCTTTTTTAACAAACATGCCCGTTGGTTCTTTCATTTTTCCAAGCTCATTGATGAGCCACGATAAAAATGTTTCCTAAGGACTACAACATAACTGCTGGAATTCCACCTGGATCCATTTTGGAACAACCTTACGGTACGTCTTTCAAAATGATAGCTTTCAATTAATAACCGCAGACGAAGTTAAAATTAGAGGATTTGCAGACAATACTCATCGCTGACTACTAAGCAAAGTTGGAATAGTAAAACAGCGATAGCTAAAATTGTCTGTATTGTGCTTGGCGCTCTCCAGAATGCTGCTAATTACTTATTAGTAAGCTCAGCTTTTTGCCGGGAATGATGCCTATTGTAAGGGGCGGTCAGTAGATTGATGAAGAGCTATATCACTCAAGACAAAAAAAAGGAAATCAAACGACAGACGGATGATGAAACACCTTACACAGATGGCGGACAGCGGAAAACCGAACAGAAAGGTGACAGAAAGACAACAAAAAACGTTAAAACGACAGCATTCAAATAACAAAAAGCCGACAGAGACAGGTAGACGGTGAACTGTTCCCATTTAGACGACGACAGAAAATATTTTACATCAAATTCTGACTGGAATTATCAAAGGCAATAGACGTTAATAGAATAGAAAATAAAAGGATATAAAAGGAAATTCCCGCAACTTTTCTACCAATTGTGAAGAACTCACAGCTTTATGAACTTTAAAGATTCTATTTTGGAAATCGATGGTAATCAAAATTATAGAATCGAAACTTGTTTCGAAGATTTTCAAAATATGGCGGTGCTGTTGAAATGTGGCCCAGTAGAACAACTTGCCTATGCAAAAAGATCGATTACTAAATCTAGTAAGTTAGCCTACCGCAGTCGGTCAGATTTATATACTTTTGAGATGCTGAAGGAATTTTAATTAAAAACGCGCATATTCATCAGGAACTCTCATCGAGTATAATGAATTCCGGCAAATCTTTACAGTAATAAAGTATACCATTAACAGAATTAACGACATCGATGCAAAAAAGATTATAGCCACCATTGGAATAAGAAAAGCGAAAATTGAGAGGAATAGGTGAATCTAAGATTAAAATTTTTGAATTTTTTTAGAGTAAAAGCTGAAATAGGCGGTCCTAAAAATCAAGCTGTCAATTTGTAATATTTAATTGGAAATGGTATATTACGAGGAACCAAAGTTATTTTTGGAAAAATAAGATAAGAATCGAAAAAATTACACTGTATTCGTGACACCCATCAGCCACTACGAATTTCCTAAAGTTCCATTCCAAATAGCGTTACGCCTCCAGCTCAGTTAGTCGAGATTAGAATCGAATTCCAAGGTTAAGCTGTTTTGACATTAAAAGCAACTTTCAAATATATGATCTAATTTATTTGACCGAACGAAAAAGTTCAAAGCAAAAAGAATATCTTCACACTGTCTATAAATATGAGTACCCACTCCTTTCCCAACCTTTTAGGTTCTAATGACAGAAACCACCAACAAGTAAAAATGTATTCTTTCCGTCATAGATGTTTTTTCGAAGTTTGTTTGGCTGTGTCCCGTAAAAGTACGACTCCTGCTGAGGTGATACTGCAACTTGAAGTTCAAAAAGAAAACCTTGGGATTCTGAGAAGGATAGTCACTGATTCACATCCAATGAGCCGATGAATCTATTGTGACGAAAATAAAATACAGCTGTGCCTGATAACAACTGGCGTCCCAAGAGGAAATGAACAAATAGAATGAATCAAGTTAGCAAAGAAGTAGAATGTGTGAAATTATTTGGGAAGAAATCTCTAAAGAATTTATGCTTGAGCGGGATGACAGAAGGAAAGCAGCAAGAGAGAGCAGCTAACTAAGTACGTGATGAGTGATTTGGTGGCAGTGAATAGGACAAAGCTCCAGGGTCTATTAAAAATTATTTGGAATACATTTTTTGGTCCGTAAAAGGTAGTCGAAGTTATAAGTAAAAAAAGGTATAGAGTGTAGAAGTCGGTGATCATTCCGGTTTAAAACTATCGCTATTAAGCCGATGTTTATTCAGAAGAGGATGAATCCAGTCTAGAAGGAAAAAAAACATAGAAGTAAAATTCATTATTTTATTCGAACAAGGACAATTTGATCTAGTTATCTACTTTAAGGTAGCAAACAGACGCAACCCGCGATTTAGGCAATCAGAAAATCTAAAACCTAACTATATTAAATTATTGGTGGATTGAATTTACACAAGCGGTTATGTTTTTTAAATGAGACGAACCAAGAAATGATAAATATCATCATAAATATCAATACCAACTGCCATTCCACCTGGATCTTGGGAATTATTCAAGAATTCAATTTAACTTTATGTTAAAGGAGGTTTCATTAAAGGTCTACTTGGGGTTGGGATTGGGATTTGGGTTGGGTTTGTGGATGGATTTTGGGCTAAGGTTGGGGTGGGGTTGGATGTTGGATTTGTGGTGGGATTTGACGTTACAGGTTTACCTTTGTGAAGTTAGCCCAAAATTCTATTTCAAAAAATAATGATAGTCAACGTTGGCAACACCACTTCAAATCTTATGATACCAAGTAAACTATCATGAGAGAAAAATATATCGGACCATATAAAGTCACGATAGATTTCTATAATAAATTTCTTTCTCAACTATTAGTTGAGTTGAAAAACGATGACTATGAAAAAAACGAATAGGTAAAAATATTTTACAGAATGCTCCTTATTCTGGCACCATAAAATCAATCCGTGAGTACTCCGTGAGAACTTTTTCAGAATTTTGTGAATAGCATGGTCAAATATGACCGCAAAGCCTTATGACCTTGTGAGTCGTATTTACTTTGATTTTTGCCATCCAACTGAGTATTTTCTCAAGTACTGTATTGTTGGCACCAATCTCCTGACGATTTTTTATTACTCCTATCAATTGGGACTCTCTGGAACTTTTTCAGAATTTTGTTATAGGGAGAGCATGGTCATATTAGGCCACAAAGCCTTGTGAGTCGTATTTAACTTGCTTTTTGCGATTCAACTGAGTATTGTCATAATAATGTGAACGAATCTGAAGTTCTCATGCGCCATTTGTAAAGTGAGCTACTGTAAAAAATGTCATTGACAGTTCAGTGTAGCATCAACCATCATTCAACCAACATGCACAAGTCATAGTTGAATAAAGAACATTATTATTAACGTTAAACTAGTTGTGTCAGAAGTAAAAGGAAGCTAATTCAATAATTAAATAAGTGAATTCAAGAAGAAATTTTAAACCATAAGTCAAAAAAGCAACGAACTGTAAAATCGAACGGAGAATTTCGTCATTGAAACATTGGATTGCAACGTGCTTGTGAGTCATCGGTACGAAATCAAACACATGGTCATCAGAAAATATCATCAATAAAATCGAATCATCGGGCAGCAGAAAGTAATCATCGAACTAATTTGAAGCCTAAACAACACGTTTTTCGGCCATATTTTTGAAAATTAAAGTCATGTTCATTGGAAATTAAGCGAAATGGCCGACACACGAAAACAATTGCGAGAGCTGGATTGCGTAGACTTGGCGACCGACTGGAAAAATTGGAAACGTGATTTTTTGGTATACATGGTCGCGAACGATCAAAATGGTCAGACGGAGGGAACGAAAATCGCAATTTTACTGTGGTTAATTGGAACAAAGGGCACCAATATTTACAATACATACTTTGTTTCTAAATGATGGATCCGAACAGTCACTGCTTCGAACAGTAATCACAACACAAGAAATTCCAGCGACATAAACGGCAGCAACACGCACCGAAACGCTAACAACACAGCGAACATTGGCTGATGTGTTGAAGGCATTTGAAAATCATTGTCTGCCACAGAAAAACGTGACTATAGAGTCATTCAAATTCAACAATCTGAACCAAAAGGAACGTCAGCTATTCAGCGAATTTTTGACCGAGCTCCGTGCGCAAATTGAACGTTGTGAATTTAATTGTTCGTGCGGATTGTCGTATGAAAACCGAATGTTGCATGATCGAATCATTACTGGGGTGTTTGACAAGAAGCTTCAGTTAAAGTTGCTCGACGGTCGTGATGAAAAATTGGATCGCGTGGTTGAAATTTGCAAGACATTCGAAGCAGCAAGAAAAGCGATTTCCGGATACAATCGTTAAGAAGCTTAAGCAAAAACTTGATGACATGGTAGAGTCGGGAATCATAACGGACTCATCCAACAGATTGGGTGAATAATTTGCAAGTGGTTGAGAAATCAAGAGGTGATTTGCGAGTTTGCTTGGATCCCAAACCTCTCAATAAGTGCCTCAGGCGTGAACATTATTTGATACCCACTGTGGATGAATTGACCTTAGAATTGGTTGATAAGAAAGTATTCACAGTATTAGACTGCTCAAATGGATTTTGGCAATTGGAATTGGATGAACCGAGTTCAGAATTTACAACATTCATGACACCCTTTGGTCGATATAAATTCAATAGCGTTTGGCTTAAATGACGCATGGTACAGATTTTCGGTGATATACCGGGTGTTTTTATGTATTTTGATGATATTGCAATAGTAGCCTGTAATGAAGAGGAACATGACAGAATCTTGAAAATCGTTATTGAGCGTGCCTGCTCGAACAATGTCAAGTTCAACCCGGGTAAGATTCAATACTGCAAATCAGAGGTCAAATTCATGGGTCTTATTTTGTCGGATGGGAAAATTAGATCGGCCCAAAAACATATTGATGCCATTTTGAAAATGAAAAAGCCAACCGACAAACACGCCGTGTCACGTTTATTGGGTCTTTGTAAATACTTGGCAAAGTTCATTCCAAATCTGTCAAAGATGACAGCGGAACTGCGTTTATTATCGGGGAAAGAAACTCCGTTTGAATGGAGCGAAAAACACGATATTGAACTTGACAATATAAAGAAAATAATCACATCCGACCCGGTGTTAAAACCATTTAATCCGAAAAATCTAATCGTCATTCAAACAGATGTATCAAAAGATGGACTTGGTTTGGGTTTGATTCAAGAAGAGCATCCGGTTGCATTTGCGTCTAGAATGCTTAGTAAAGCTGAAAAGAGATGGGCGCAAATTGAAAAAGAACTTTTGGCTGTGGTGTTTGCATGTAAACGTTTTTATAACTTTGTCTATAGACGTCGATTTATAGTTGAAAGTGATCATAAGCCACATTTGCGCGACGTTGATGGTGCCACACCAAGATTGCAGCGCATGTTTATGAGGCTTTTGAAGTATCCGGGATTGGAAATTGTTTATAAACCGGGCAAACATATGTTGTTGGCTGATTGTCTCTCTCGTGCACAATTGAACACAATTGAAGAAGACACAGAATTGAACACAGTCATTCACAGCGTCACACGATCCGTTTGTGTGTCGAGGGATAATTATGATTATTATAGATAGATAATGGCGTCGCATGAGGATCTTAAGCGCGTATGTGACTACGTAATAAATGGTTGGCCCGACTATCGATCTATGAATGAGTTTGCCAGAGTATTTCACAAACTAAAATCCGCACTGCATTTCGAAAATGGGTTGTTATTCCGAAACCACCGACTCGTAATCCTAACGAAATTGCAAAATAAAATGGCAAAATGGCTACACGAACCACACTTGGGAATTGAGGAAACACTTGTCAGGGCCAGAATGTTGTACTTTTGGCCGGAAATGAACACAAAAATCAAAGAAATGATTGCATCATGCAATATTTGTGAAAAGTTCAAACGAAACAATCAAAAGGAACCATTGCTTCAAGAAATAAATCTAAAGTATCCATACCACATCGTGTCAGTTAATCTATTTGAATATGCTGGTCGCGATTTCATGTCAATTTTTGACGCATATTCAAACTACTTGGTAGCAATTAAAATCAACAATAAAACCTGACTCTTCACACATTATCGATAAATTTGGTTCGTTATTCAGTAAAATTGGATATGTGTCGATAATTAAAAGTGATAATGTTCCATTCAACTCGTCTGAATTCGAGAAGTTTTCAAGAGATTTCAACGCCCAATTCAAATACTCGAGCCCGAGATATCCGCAAAGCAATGAATCGTAGTAGTTTGAAGCGTTGCTATGAAGCAAATGAAGTAAACCGGATGGAGTACAACACGACTCCGGTGGCAAGTATGAGTCTCACCATCAGAGCTATTCTTTGGCAGGTTGATCAAAACAAGATTGCCAGTATCGGAACAACTTCTTGTCAGAAACAACATGAAAGAGGAAGATATTCAGAAAAAAATTCAAAATAAGAAAGAACGGCAAAAATATTACTATGATCGAAACGTGAGGTCATTACCATCGTTGAATTTGGGTAACTTGGTGATATTTAAGAAAAATGGAAAAGAATGGCACTATGGAAAAATAATTGGAATAGTTAATGAACGTTCATACAATTATTTTAGACATAACCGTAGATTTATAGCTTAAACAAAGAATGAAGATTGTAGTGCTAGTGAATTGTTATTCGAAGATAATGTTAAATCGGATCAAATAGTTAATTTCCCAGAAATCCAAATTGTAACACCGACACAAGAAAAAGTCAATAACGATGAAAATCAGATGTTGAACATTCCCGCTGTAAATGTGAGTGCGGACGAATTAGATCTTTCAGTGAACATCAAAAATAACTCCGCAACTGTATCGGAATATGATACAGCTGAAGGTGAAAATTCAGAAGCAAGTTCGGGTAGTGATAGTGAGGTAGCTCCTCAATCTGCCATTCAAGGTTCAAATAATCAAGGAGAAGTCAGAACGCGCAGTGGTCGTAGTTCAAGACCGCCGGATAGGTATGGCAGGTGAAAATTGGGGTTTGCCTGGTTCAGATCATGATTGTTAATAATTTAAAATTAGAATTAAAAAGAAAAATGCGTGAAATAATAATGTGAACGAATCTTAAGTTCTCATGTGACATTTGTAAAGTGAGCTACTGTAAAAAATGTCATTGACAGTACAGTGTAGCATCAACTATCATACAACTAATATGCACAAGTCATAGTTGAATAAAGAACATTATTATTAACGTTAAATTAGTTGTGTTGTATTATTTCTACAGTCTATTACAAGTATTTTCTCAAGTATTGTATTGTTGGCACTAACCTCCCGATGATTTTGTATTAGGCCTGTAAATTGTGAGTACTCTGGAACTTTTTCCGAATTTTGTAATTTGGATAGCATGGCCAAATATGGCCGCAAAGCCTCGTGAGTCGTATTTAATTTGATTTTTGCAATTCAACTGAGTATTTTCCCAAGTACTATATTGTTGGCACCAATCTCCCGATGACTTTTTATTAGGCCTATCAATTGTGACTATTCTGGAACTTTTTCAGAATTTTTGATGGGGATAGCTTGGTCAAATCTGGCCACAAAGTCTTGAGAGTCGTATTTAATTTGATTTTTGCGATTCAATTAGGTATTTTCTCAATCACTGTATTGTTGGCACCAACCTCCAGATGATATTTTTTTAGGCCTATCAATTGTGAGTACTCTGAAATTTTTTTACAATTGTATGATGGGGATAGCATGGTATCATACCTCTTGATTTTTGCAATTTAGCTGAGTATTGTCTGAAGTACTATTTTGCTGGCGCAAGCCACTTGTGTGGCTTCAATTTATCATATTGTTTGGAATATTTTTTTTTGTTTTTTTAAAGTTAAATTACCAAATTATAAATAAAAAACAATTCAGTTCATTAACTAAATTCTGTAAATGTTCCAGAATACTCACAATTGATAGGCCTAACAGAAAATTATCGGAAGGTTGGTGCCAACAATACAGTAATTGAAAAAATACTCAGTTGAATTGCAAAAATCAAATTAAAAACGACTCACAAGGCTTTCCGGCTATATTTAACCATGCTATCCCCATCACAAAATTGTGAGAAAGTTCAAGAGTACTCACAATTGGTAGGCCTAATAAAATATCATCGGAAGGTTGGTGCCCACATTACAGTACTTGGGAGAATAGTTGATTTGAGAAGCTGAATACGACCGACAATGCTTTGCGGCCATATTGAACCTGATGATTCATTCAAAACCATAGCACTTTTTGTATGTTTATTGTGTTTTATTTTTTTTAGTCCCCTTGAACAAATTTCGGGAAAAATGTCAGAGTAATGGCAACTGATAAGTCTAATAGAAAATATTTATGTGATTGGTGCCAACAATTCAGAACTTAAGAAAATGCTCACTTGAACTTCAAAAATCAAATTAAATATTACTCACGAGGCTTTTCGGCCTTATTTCTTCTTATACAAATCAGTTTCCGTATAAGTTTTTAATGATAGTTTGATTGTGTTAATATATGTATGTATGTAGTTTTTCCGACCATATTGATTTGAGTATTGAGCTGGGCATTTGGTTTGGAGTTAAGTATAAGGTTATAGTCGGTGTCGATTTGGAGGTTGAGTAAGGATTGAGTAGAGTTACTCGGGAAGGGGTTTATTTAGGGTTGAGAGTTCAGTTTAGAGGAAAACGTTGATTTGAGAATTCAATTTATTGATCAATGGGTTATGTAGAGTTAAGTTCACGTATGCACGTAATTTTCTGAACCAAAGTTCTTCTTCAGCCCTTTATATTTTTGATATTGAGTTACTCAGAACGGAAATTCCATCACAATATCAAAACAAAGAGCTCTTGAAAACTGAACTCTCACTTGTAATTGCAGTTTCGTTTCCGCTATATTAATTTTTATGTATTTACATCAATTTCCTTTAGGCGTAAACTACCTTCACCAAAAAACATAAAATCCAAACTACACTTCGAAAATCGAATCAATATAAAAACAGGGCAGAAATTACAAATAGGCAGCAACAAAATTCCCTTTAATAAACTTTCGTATATTTTTCGTTTCCAATTCAAATACCTACACTAAACCAATATTCACTAAAAGTGTGTGAAAAATATTTTATAACGCCTTTGTAATGTTACTATAGGGAGAATAAATTTCCATTTTGATATTTTGTTGACAATCACAAAGCCATTGCACTTTATTCTCATATAACGACACGATATTGATTCAACCTTCCACTTAACAACAACATTAAAAAAATACAAAATTTGTTTTGTGTCTTGAGTGTCATTTTCCAACTTTATTTTCTTACATAGTTTTTCAAAGTGGAAGTGGAATATTTTTTTTAGTACCGAATAAATATTTTTGTATTTATTGAATTTGGAGAGGACAGAAGAGCATACAGTAATACTATAAAAAATATCGAAGACTACTTTTATGTCAATCCGCCGGAAAAACGAGTCCAATAATGCCAGCATGTAAACTTTTTTTTTTTTTTTTGTAGGTACGGGTAGTTACATAAGCTGTATCATAGGACCTACCAAATACAATATAACGTCATTTTCTTTTGTTATTTCAATTCAAGCATATTGTGTGTTTCTTTGTTGTGTTATGGGGAGGACAAAAGGAAACATTCTTTGGTAAATGAAAAAAAATGTTTATACGAGTATACACAGAGAGACGTGTAATTTATACGAGAATGAAAATGTAAAGTTCAGTCATTTGTAAAAATTATAGGAAAATACTCGTCCATAGAAGAAGAAATCAATTTGAAAATTTTTGGATATTTTCTTTTATATACGGTATACCTATAAATGTATTTGTAAAGTTTATAATGTACAAAAATAAATAAACAAAAAACAACAACAATATTTAAAGCACATTAAAGTTTATTAGACTTTTTATATATTTTGTGGAATGGTATTTTGTTCGACCGGAAAAATTATTTATGTACGATTTCAATATTTGATTATAGTTTTTGCCTACGTAGAAGCTACACGTTCAATAACGTTGTTTTTCTTTTTAATTTAATTTTGATAATTAAATGTCTATATCCGTCTATTCTAGTAAAAAGGGACATGAAATGGGGTTTCTATTCATCATTTTACAAAATGATAAGATTTGTATTTTAATCTCCTGAAAAATCGTTCACCTTTGCATTGTCATTTTTTTTGGGTATTAAAATATAAAATTGCGTGTTTAATTCTGGGCCACTTCTTGGAGGGTGTCCTTAAACAGTGATATATTATAAATTGTTTATGCGAAAATGTTGTATTTAAAGAAAACTGAGTTATCTATCGTATCACAATATTAATGGTATCACGTGGCGGCATAATTTAGTTTCGATGGTAGCAATTAATTGAATTATTCGGTTGGATGAATTATTTAGATTTATGATGCCCTAGCACGCATGGTTGAAGAATACAATACGTCTTTATTACTTTAGAGATATGACACAACTATACCAAATATTAATTATGATATATTTAATGTACGGGTGTTTACTCCATGACTTAGGTATCTGTTCGCGTCTGAATGAAATATTCCGTCTCCAGCACTATCCTCAGCATGAAAGTTTAATCGGTCGTTGATCTATTTAGACAAAAAACACATTGATAATCACCCAAGATCCTCTCGCTATACGTTGATATGTGTTCAGCAAGCCTGCGCGGTGGTATAGTTTTTGAAGTTTAACCCATCTCTGTTTTAATGAAGTTAAAAGTTAAGAGCCGCCTTCCAATCTACTGATAGAACAGATAAATCCTCATCGGGTTTCTTGTAATTTTTGATCTGCAATATCACGTTCCACAATTCATCATATGATGGAGGAGGTGGTGGTGCCATCTCGACATTGATATTGCGATGCAGCATGAGAACAACCGAATAATTGAAAGACAGTGAAATGGTAAGTATATGCTAAACTACTGTCATAATAAGTATAATTTCTTTTTTTACGTAATATGAATCCTGCCCTGCTGATCAATTTCTTCTTAACAATAAACTTGCTGGAAAATGGTTGTTTTATTTTAAGGTTTGGACTTGGTCAAAGTAGATGGTTATGAACATTCCGCCGGGGTGAAGAATGAAGGATAATTCCTATTAAACCATCAGGTTTAATAGGAATTCTCTCAAGTTTACTTATCGGTCGCTTAAGTTCGATAGTTGTGGTCTTTACAGTGAAAACTCAGATGAGACCATCAGTGATCCATGATGATCCACGATAAACAAAATTGTTGTGATATATTTCTTCAGGTTGTTATAATTATATAACGTTATTATATGTTATAATTTGTTAACGTGTTTTATATATTAGATATATAATAATTTAATATAATATTAGATATAATTGTTGTATAATACCGCTGGTGGGGGCTCTTGTTAATGGTTGTTGATATGTCAGATTGTTTTTGCGGTGCCTTGAGCACGTATGTTAGGAACTAGTCGGATACTGCAGGGAACATTAGGGTGACGGAGACACGTGTGATTTCTCACTTTTTGGGTCTTACCCTTTCGTTTTGCCGTACGAAAGTTAACCCCTAATGTTTTACAGCCTTGATGTACAAAGTTAGTATTGCCGCAGGGTGTTAGTATGATGATTTTTATTAATTTAGTGATACTTACCAATTTTCTTACCTGCCACAGATGCTTTTGTATGTAGTAATTAAATAAATAATTTCTGGCTCTTGATTTTTTTTTTGGTGATTTTCCTTATTAATAGGTTTAATTAACTTCGACTGTTTTTACGTTTAATTAGCTTTTACTGTTTTTAACTGATTTTGGCTGACTTTGACTGATTTTCTTACGTTCAATTAATTTTGACTGTATGTCCTCTCGTTTAATTAAATTTTGACTGAGTCTTTTACGTTTAAATTGAATTGCTTTATATACTAATTTTTGTTCTTGATTTACACTAACAATTTTGATGGTATTGACTTTTTGGAAAAATTTGCTATATCGTATTTTGAGTTTTTTTGACTTATTATGATAAAAAATATAGCTATTTACGCTAATTTGCTAAAAAATTCGATTTTTGGTTTCATAATTTTGATGCGTTTGAATAGTGGTTTTTGTAAGTCAATATATTTTATGTTTTGTTGGTGTAATTCAATGTATTGTTATTTTGTTTGTGTAATTTAATGTAATGAGGTTTTGTTTGTGTAACTCAATGTATTTTTGATTTTGTTTGTGTAATTTAATGTGTCATAATATTCTATATTTTATTTTGCTAACTTGCATATTTAAATTTTATTTTCTTTATACATTTTATATTGGAATCGCTCAACTTAATATTCGCCTAAATGTTGGTGTTTGTATTCAAGTTTAATTAATATGTATACATTTTGGTTCATAATTTTTGTACAATTTCATGTTGTTGTTTTAATTTTGTTGAAAGAATGTTATTACGCTAATTTGTCTTTTTATTTTGTTGTTGGGGATTCCTATATGGAATGTGTAAAGAATGATTACTATTACGTTTTGTTTTAAATATGAACTTAATTCGAGGTCGGTATATACAACAAGGTGTTACATATCCATCTAGGGTATCTACGCTCGTCATGAGGTTATCTATTTTGGTTTTGGCGAGCTAAGTGACACTTGAGTTATTTGTTTGACATATCTTGTTGTTAAATATGATGCTGAGACTAATCCAAAAAAGTTATTGTCTAAAGGGTGGGATTGTCTTATAAGCTCGACTGCCAAACAATCATTCAGTGGTACGGCAGAAAATGTATTCGCTGTTTGAGCGACCTTTCTTGGTAACCCTGCAACTTGTATTGATGGTTGAGGCATTTCTTGCATGCAACCGAGAAAAAAATATTCATTCATAAATTCTTTATGGGTACTTGCCATAATCAAACCAAATACTGTATTGTAGATGATGTGTCACAATTCTTAAGATTTGAAGCGCTGATACTTATTTGGAGAAGCTTCTTGATATTTTCTAAAATGAGGAAATTTATTTTTAAGACTGAAATCGACCGCGTTTCGACTTGAATGGTAGCAACACCTGCTTCAATTGTGTCCAAGCCCTTTGACGGTAATTCGTTAATTTTTCTGTGAAATTCCAAGACAATTAAGCATGATGCTGTAAAATTTTTGATTGCTGTGAACTCTTCGATTACACTAATTATAGATTTTCCTTATAGTCGATGTTCAATAGCCTCGATACTCTGTTTATTGTAAGAACCGACGAGCTCCTCAAAATAGCCATCAACCGTACTCTGCACTTCTTCATTGTTGGCAAACAGTAAGCCATTTTCTCAAATTTTGAAAGAGAAAATAATCCGAGGGGGTTAAATCTTTAAGTTTCTCCATCGCGAAAAAAAAATTTGTGACTGGTTTTAGGTGTACTTAACTAATATTATGTTGACAATCCGCCAGATCCCCAGCAAAATTGATTTGGTATGGTTTATTAAAATTAAAGATTAGGTAAAAGTGATTCCTAGCCTAAGTGACGCCAGGAAAGTTTTAGTGGTTATATCACTCAGAAATTCAATGAAGCAAGCCCACGCAAGTAAGTAAAAATATATACATTTGAATTGAACTTTATTTTAACAGATCAAACATTTCCGTACAAAATATTAGCAGGCCAAGTGCTGGCAGCCATTAACAAAACATCTTTTGTCTGTCGAGAGGCTTGCTATTTCCAAATTCTTAACATTCCGAAATGATTTAGAAGAGGTGAAAGCGATAAAATATACCTGATACGTCTTTGGTAGAAAAAAAAATCCTTTATTACTCTTCAACGGCGGATTACATGAACTTCTTGCATTCTTAAAGCCGACCTCCAAAATCTTTCTGATACAATATATTTTACAGTATGGCCAGTAATGCCGTAAATATTGCTGGCCTTGATAAGTACCAGTGTTGTGACGATTTTTTACTTTAGTCTTTTTATTGGCAATTTTTAACGGGTAAAATCTTACTTTTTACATGATAATACTAAAGAAAATGAAAAAAATTTAAATTAAGCAAAAAAATTAAAGAAATATTGCCCGAATTCTTTAAAACACGAATGAACCAATTGTTTCTTCTCACCCTGGCAGTCTAGCATTTTGACGGGAACATGGAAAATACCTCAAATCACAAGTTTTGAGAAGTCATGTTTTAATTTTATGATTTTAATGTTTTTGTTTTATTGTTTTTTAAGATGCTGTATGTCAAATATTCAAATATTCTATGCCCGTCGTGTAATTTATTGGAATACAAAAAAAAAACCTGAAAACCAAAAATTATAAAGTTGTTGTACAATTTATTTTTGAGATATCTATAATGTGTTCTTTATTGTGAGGTAGATAAATTAGGAAGGCGTGATGGCTCGATTTTAATTTTCAGGCGTTTAGTAGGAAATAATAGGATATCGATGGCAAAAGTACATAAACGTGTATCTACAAAATTTCTCAAAATCGTTTTATTGGTTTATAAAAAGCCAAAAAAAAGCAAAAAAAAATTGAAGAAATATGACCCGATTTGTTTAAAACACTAATGCACCAATTGTTTCTTCACCGCATGGCAGTCTACCTAGCATTTTAACGGGTTACACAAAAAAATCAAAAATAAAAGGGATGGAAAAGACCTAAACCACAAAGTTTGAGAAGTCATGTTTTAATTTTATGATTTTTATGTTTTCAATGTGTAGCACTAAGAAAAGTTGTTATTGATTTTTAAGATGCTGTGTGTCAAATATTCAAAAATTCTATGCACGGTGAAGGATTTAATGGAATACAAAATAAAACTGATTATCCGAAAATTATAAAGTTGGGCTCGTTTGAAGATAAATGAATGGTCTCATGTTTCCTTTCTCCCTTTCCAAAATAAACGCGAGGTAGATGGTGAATGGATTGTGAGGTAGATAAATTAGGAAGCGGTGATTACACGATTTTAATTTTCAGGCATTTAGTAGGAAATAACAGGATATGCAAATTGAGAATTTTGCTGAAACATGTGAAAATTGGTCAATTTGTCAACATTTAGAGAAGCATATTAATACTATCTTTAACTTCTGTTAACATTTTCGAACAGTTTGACTCATTAAACGGCTTAAATTCTTTTTAGAACCGCTCATAATTTGACTAACACTTATTAAAATAAATTTTTTGTTTTGTTAAAATCAGAATCAACTCATACACAACTTGAAAAATTGAACTACACTCACTGGCAGAGAAAACAGGCGACCCTTAAAAATTCTTGTTTATTATGCGAATATCTTTTGAACCGCATTAGTTGGAAACTTGAAACAAAAACCAAACTATAAGTCACAGAATTGCTCGGCTATAATTTGCCGGTCGACAGGAAAATTGGACTGAACCTAATTGGAGCCAACTATTATTCATCGAGATTTTGTGTCGGCGGAAACCCTTCCGATCAGATGGATCAGTCTTGGTTTAAATAGGAATTTCAATGAAAACATGCACCCAGCTTACCTTGGTTACAATGGGATTCTATAACGGTTGTCCGCTTTATTAACGAATTATTGATTATATTGCACGGTTATGAAAGACCTCATGTTGCCAGACTCTTGAATATATAGTTGGCAGATGTTAATATTTCGAGGATGACATAGACTGCACGAAGTCCCGATTTGAATTTTATAAAACGTATTATTAGAATTATTCCAGCTTCTAATATAATGGGCAATTCCGAAGCGCCCTCCGATATCTCCCCTCACAGTTTGATATCTGCAGATAGAACCTAGGAGGGGAGGGGAGAGGGGCGATACACTCAGGGAGATTACAAAAAATGCATATTGCAACTTTATAATTTTTGGATTTATATATTTGTTTTCTACAGCATAAATGAATGTAATACCACGTGCGTGAAATTTTTAAGTATTTGACACCCTGTATCTTAAAAAATAACATCAACCAAACCACAAAAAAGTCATGTTCGATAAATTTTTTTTAAATCATATTATCCTGTCACAATATAAAAATCATAAAACTAAAACATGACTTCCACCTCCCATATAACGAATTGGCGATTTAACGTATTTTTCAAGAGATAATTGTGTTTTTCTTTTGCTCTCCATACTGAATTACGTATTTATACATTTTTTACACTATAGCGCAATATGTGTATTGTATACTGTAGGTCTATAACCGACCAACAATTTTCTGCGACAAAATTGTTTGCTGCTGCTTTTATCCAACCAATATGGTCACTATACAGAAATTGCAGATATTAACAGCGTATTCCAATATTTCATTCGATTCAATTAATATGTATTCACAACGACTCCGGTTATTAAAATTCTGAGTATGGTATATTGAGATTGAGTTCGAGCTGTGGTTGAATTTAGTTAGGGGTTCGGTTAAGGGATTATTTAAGGGCTGATTCTAGTATTTAATTGGGCATTGTGTTTGGAGTAGAAATGGTCACTGTGATGGAGATTGAGTTGGAGGTGGTGTAGGAGAGTTAGTTGGAGATTGAGTTTAAGTTTATTTTGAAATTG
Organism: Tipula vernalis; assembly: GCA_958295665.1. Taxonomy (NCBI): domain Eukaryota; kingdom Metazoa; phylum Arthropoda; class Insecta; order Diptera; family Tipulidae; genus Tipula; species Tipula vernalis. The sequence continues at coordinate 39,549,274 of OY282560.1, forward strand.
ATGTGGGGGTTAAGATGGAGGTTGCAAACGGAAGTTTTGATAACCTCTTGATATGAGCTGTTTATATTTTAATTGGTTGAATGCAATTCTCTTATGATGTAATTTATTTATGTTAATATTTTGTAAATTACCACTAGATGATTTAAATGACGATTCGTAAGTTATAATTTAAATATTTGTGAAACTGGTCATGAATTTATTAAATTATTGACCTGGTAAAACCTACTACTATATATCACGATAAGCATTTTTTAAAGCTTATCTTAGAAATAGTAAAACAAAAATTTAAATTTAAACCATTTTATATTTACTTGAATGAGCTTAATCACCGACAAACCGCAATTTTTGGTACCTCTACATCTTTATTAGTTTTTTATTATTTCTTTCTATATATTAGTGAATATCTATATAAGGCTAGCACTATTCAATTCCAATGTTCTCTCTTTTCCCATAAAATTATGTTTTATGAATTTTTTTCCCCTAATATCTTCATAAACAAAAATCAACATAAAATCAAGAGTATTTTATAGCGGTGAATAAATATACAACGGAAGGGGTAAGAAGACAAATAGCTCATGAAAATGACATTCATTTCCCTCTTCAATAAGAATAAGACAATAAAATAAAAAATCATTCGATTGTGTCGCTTGCAGATTGTTAAATAAAAAAAACTTCTCCATTTTACTTTACAACATTTTGTTAGATACGTTTCGAAGAAAAACAATAAAATTGTATAATAGACTTTTCTGTTAAAATGAAAATTGGAAAATATTTTAGATTTTCAATTATTATTTATTTTATTTATGATGACGCCTTTGCAATGAAAATTCAATCCAATTTTTATTGTTTTTGTGTTCTCTTGCGTAAAGCAATATATTTAACAGTAAAAATATTATTGGGAAATTGATGGGGTTTTTGTTGGTTTTAGAATTTTCTAAAGTGAAATCATAAAAATCGAATGAATTGTGATGGTTGTTGTAAATAAACAGTTGCAATTTGTATATTAGTACGGCATTATAAAAATCAGATATTAACATCTTAATCGAAATGGTTACAATAATTGGTAAGCAAAGCTTAAATTTATGTAGATTTGAGCTTTGTTTTGTCATGCATAAAATGGATTTTACATTTCTCGGGACTACAAATTAATTTCCAAGTTCAAAAACTAATTCAGGATATTTAAAAAGAACATTGTAGATCAATTTTCTCAGTTTGGAGGGTTGCGTAAAGCAGCTTCTTAATAAAGGCGCTGTTCGTGGTTCACTTCGTTAATCAAGCTCGTTTTATTTTTTATACCCTGTTGATGTCATTTAAATTGCTAGGTAACTAGTATTCCTAGAAACAGTAACCATTTTGTAATATGCCCGTTTCTGGGTCTTCCTTCAACCCGTACTATTATGATAAATAAATGATTGTCGTTCAAACTAGATCTTAACCCAGTAAAATGATCCATTTTAGTGCACATTGCACTAAACAAACTTGATAATGAAACTAGATCACTCTGGGCAAGGGATACCGCGGACAAAGATTTTCCGACGATCGATGAACTGTTTGTATTTCTTGGGAGGCGTATAGACATATTACAGTCAATCAAAGACTATGCAAAGAAGATTGCTTTGATTCGACCATCAACTACCAGAGCTTATCCGGTTGTAACATCTCCGACTAAACAATGTCCAATTTGCAAACAAAACGGTCATACAATTCATGATTGTGGCAGTTACAAAAGCATGACGTCAAATGAAAAATCGGAAGCAATAAAAGGGAGCAATAGATGCTACAATTGTTTATGTGGTGGTCACAGGGTGCAAGATTGCAGATCTAAGGCTAGGTGTCAATATTGTCAAAGGAAGCATCATACATCACTCCATGGGTCATCACGAGATGGAAGCACTTCTGTCGAGAGTAGCATGGTAAGTGGAAACGTTAATATCTACGCACCCACAATTCAGGAACCAGGAGAAAGTCGAAGTGAAGCCGAAGTTAAAAGGGCGTACACTACAATTCATGCAACTCGGGGAGGAGTACTACCAACGGCACTCGTTAAAATTAGTTGGTAACGGCGAATGGCAGACTTATCGAGCATTACTCGATTCGGCGTCGCAAGAGTCGTTCATCACGATCAGAATTTTGGTGAAAGGGTTCGGCGAAACTGGAGTGGGAACAACCAAGGATTCAGTTGATCTAATCATAGCAGCGAACGACAGTGCAACCACATTGACGACTCAAGCGTTCATCATACCTAAAGTATAGGGCACATTCAGCGATTTTACATTAGCTGAAGAAGACCTACGAATGCTGAATGGATTACTATTGGCTGATCCACCATATAACAAACGCGGCCACATTGATATACTACTAGGGGTAGATATATTTTTTTAAGCAATACAAAAGGATAACTTAGAACTGCCAAGCGGTCTACGAGCGTTACGGACCATTTTCGGTTGGATAGTGGCTGCCAAAGCAGAATCAGCGCAATATCAATCCAATAGCGAGGTAAAGAATTTCAATATATTGTTAGATATTGAAAAATCACTTCGCAGGTTTTGGAAAAAAGAAGAAGTTCCCAAATCGATAAAACAAACTCCAGAAGAGCAAAAATGCGAAGATTTGTTCCTCCAATCAGGTAGCATGCTTGGAACAACGTATAATGCTGCTTTTAATCGTCTAAAGGCCATGGAACGAAAGTTTGAACGAGACAAGGAATTTGGTAAAATGTATAAGAAATTCATGGACGAGTATGAGGAGTTAGGCCACATGGTGCGAATAAAAGAGTCTACATCACGGAGTGCTGAAAGAAAGCAGTTTAACTACGAAGCTTTGAGTGCTATTTGATGCTTCCACCAAGTCATCTACAGGTCTATCATTGAATGATATTTTAATGGTGGGCCCCAATGTACAAACCCCACTTATCAATATTTTTATTAGATTTCGGCAACATGAGTTTGTAATATGCGGGGACTAATCATAGCAGAAAATGTATCGACAAGTGTGGGTGTCACCAGTGGATCGCAAATATCAGAATATTTTATGGCGAATCAGTCCAAATCATCAACCAGATACATATGAACTGAACACACTAACTTATGTTACCGCACCTGCAGCCTTTTTAGCAACCCAGACTCTAACAGCCATAGGTATGCAACTACAGCCAACTCAGCCAGAAGCAGCAGAAGCCATACTTCATGACATGTATGTGGACGATTTATTGTCCGGAGCAAGTTCAATACCATGTGCCAAAAAACTAATAGAGCAAGTAACAAACGCGCTAGGAATTGATGGATTAAAACTACGAATATTTCTGACGAACGATAACAAACTTCGATTATTCATTCACAACGCAACGAAGAAAAACGTTAAGGAGAAGGATGTTAAGTAAATCGGAGAATATACGGATTCATCAGAGTTATTAGGTCTTCAATGGAATCCACTTGAAGACGTATTCCAATTCAAGGTTGACATTCCGAATCGCAATCTACACACCAAGCGCACTTTATTATCAGACGCGAGTCGCATATATGGCCCGCTTGGCTGGTTGTCTCCGATAATAATAAAGGCGAAAATTCTGTTCCAGAAGCTCTGGATGCAAAACGTGAATTGAGATATTGAGCTCCCCCCACACATTCTAAAGGCATGGATGGAGATTAAAGATGATTTATGCGAATCCCACATGATTCGCATTTCAAGATGGATACAATCAGGCAGCTAAGTCAAATTGATTGGTTTTTGCGACGCAAGCGAAAATGTTTATGCTGCCGTTGTTTACGCTGTGTTTCATTTACAATACAATAACACTTCTGACAGCTCATTTAGCAGTGTAAAAATAAATTAATTCAATTAGCTCAATTTATGTACATGTAAATTTATAAAATTAGTTTCGCTAGTCGATAAGAGATGTCAGTATCATTTTGTTATGTAAAATTATTTAATGTAAATTAATTAAATTAGATGTCTCCTTAGGCAGTTTTTATAATTATTGGCGGTTTATAACCAGTTTCCTAATATCTGGAAAATATTGTAACAGAAGTAGCTAGAAATAAAATTTAGAATAAATTGGAATTTTGAAGTGAAAACATCAAAGTCTTATTATTATAAAATCATTCGGAGTGGATAAGAAGCGACAATAAACAAGCAGAAATAAGGAGCTCAAATAATTATCATTATTTCATGAGGAGTGTCGAATACCTATTATCCGGACAAAACAACCACATAATGCGTATAACCAATTCCAGCCCAACCACTCCATGTATAATGAATAAAAAATAAATAAATAAAAAATATAAAACTAAAAATCCGCGACCGACTTCCCCATTCTGAAACTAAAAATCCAATCCTGATTCATTATGTACGAAAATGGGTATTAACATGGTTTTCAGCGTTTCGGAGCATCGACAGACTATGTACATCGTCGTGTCATAGATCTTGTGGTATAGGTGTGTTGTGCATGATAATTTGCTGTACTCGCCTCCCCGTCTCGACACTTTCGTGTTGTTAATTATAGATACCTATGCTGTATTGGATATTTTATGATGTGCATATACAGATGAATACAACTATTTCTGTTCATCACTAAAATTTTTAATGTATTTGACCATTTGGGTCAAGGGATGTACACAAGTGATTTTGGAAAGTCGGGGGAAATGAATGCTGAAAGTAGCTCAGCAGCAATTGGAAGCCTAAAATAAGATTACATCTAGTAGTCATTCAATAGATGGTAAGTTGCCAGCTCTATCGCGTTTGTATAAAAATTTCAGTACTTAGAGGTGGTTCTTCTCGAGAGATATTTCTTGAAAGTTTCTGTTGGAAATTAAGAAAAATCCATTTCTTATTTCTCGAGAAAAAAACACAAATTTAGAGAATAAAATTTAAAAACTAAAACAATAAACTGTAACGCCGTTGAGAACCGTTGCAAATAGATAAAACACGTGTTCGAGAATTCTTGAACACTAGAACACGTGTTTTCTCTGTTTTTAACGTTTTTCAACGGCGAAGAAATATTTCTTGAAAACCTCTAAATATTAGTTCCGTAATATAAAAACCTGGATATTTTTTCTTAGTTTCGCCAATAGAAAGAGACATTGTTGACGAAAATATACGTTCACAGGAGACATTTTGCCTTTGATCAAACGAAATGATGCACAATATAACACGGACGGAAAACGGCTTCAACCACATTTTGAAAGTATGGGTGAGCATAAAATTAATTTTATTTACGGTATTTCTTTAACTATATAAATTAGATCTCATAGATAATCAAAGTCAGTCTGAAACTGATAGCAAATCAGACCAATCTGATTTTTCTGCCGATTCGTTCGATGACCCACTATTTAAGCCGGATTCGACTTCCGAAAAAAATTGCTCGAAAAGTGAAGCAGAAACATTATGCATTAATATTCAGAACGACATCTTACATCCATTACAACATGATATTGAAAGTCCCTCTGTAATTAAGAAAAACGTGAGGACGCGAATAAGGAATCCATTGAAATGGAAATGCAGCGAGAGAAAACGGTTATGTCAAAGTGGTACACCCAATACCAGACGAAGGGGAAAATCGGTTCCTGGCCAACAAGTGAAAGAAGTTTCTGGCTGCTCGAAGTGTCCATTTAGATGCAATGCAAACTTCACAAGTGACGAACGAAATATTATATTTTCATCCTTTTACACCTTACAACAAAATGAGAAAATGCAATTTTTACTCCAACAGTCCGAGAGAGTTTTGTGTAGCAGAAAAAAACTTTTTCATTTTTGTATTATCTCATAATCAAAAATGAAAAAGTTCGGGTATGCAAGTCTTTTTTCTTTAAAATATCAACAAGACCAACGCTAACTCGGCCAAACCGGATGGAAGAGATAAATTCAGTGGAAGTAGTCGACTATTGGATACTGAAACAAAAGAAAAGATTATTAAACATATCAATTCATTTCCGGATGTCGATTCCCACTATTGTCGACAGGATACACAAAGAAAATATTTGGAGTCGAGTTTCAATGTTTCTAAAATGTATGGACTATACGAAGAACTATGCAAGAAAGAAAACACACAGCCCGCTAAAGAATCAACATATCGTCGCATATACAATAAGGAGTTTAATATTACATTCCATATTCCTAAAAGTGACCACTGTGATTTGTGTGAGGCTCATAACAATCTTGTAAAATATAATTTGCCGATAAACGAAAACCAAAAAATTGAATATGATAATCATATTTTAAATAAAGGATACATGCGCACGGAGAGAGATGAAGACAAAAGGGGTGATATACCAATACTAAGCTTTGATTTACAAAACGTTATCACTCTGCCTATACGCTCATTACAAAATCCGGTAATTGCCTACTTGATTATCTGGTTTTGCAAATTCTAGTGTAAATCCAGTGAATTTCTAGTTAAAAATCAAGAAAAATGAATTTTCTAGTTAAATTTAAAAATAGATTTAGCCGATTTCCAGTGAAATTGCAATCAAAACCAGATTTTGACTATTTTCTAGTTAATTTCCAGTAATATTTTTAATTATATTGGAATTCTAGTGATTATCTAGCACAAAAAATTACTAGAAAAATACTAGATGGTTAATTTTACTCTATAAAATGGAATATCTAGTAAGTTTAACGAAAATCTCGTAAATTTTATTACCAGAATTCCACTAAAAATAAAAATTACTTGAATTCCAGTTGCATTTTTGCAACGGTTTATTTTTTAATGTAGTTACCTGAAATCTACTAAAATTCTAGTTAAATTAAATTAAATACAAGATAATTCCTGTTCGCAAATGCAAGGAATTTCTAGTAAATTAAACAGATTCTAGTAATATTCTGGTTAATTTAAAACTTCTATTAGAATTTACTAGAATTCTAGTAAATTTAGACTTTCGCTCGCATATTAATTTCAATTTTGTCGTCATAGTCAGTATCAGTAATACGTTGAATTTCTTGCTGTGATATAGTGAAATGAAGAACAGGTGAAAAATTAAAGTTTAAGTATATAAAGTGTGAGTGCTAATATTAAATAAGTATAGTGAAATATTACACATAATTATTGATGAGATGCATCAAGCAAATGCGGATTTTTACCATATACGTGGTTTTAATATTTTATGCAATAGCTACTGCCGTACATATTTTAACATTTGGTTCCTCCGCGACGGATATGATTCTAAATATGCTTTTTAATAGACTTGTTACGTTTAAAAATTTTAACGTTGGATTTCTTATAGAATATTTAACTAAATTAAATTAAACCATGTACATTATATTCATCATTTTCTGCCCAGCCACGGAGCCGGCGTACAGGTCTAACAAGGCATTTCAGTAAAAAAAACTAACTAAATCCAAAAAGAATTACAGTCAAAATATTTTGACATGAATGCCTTTTCTAGTTTTTTGATTGAATTTCCTTCTAAAAAATTGAGGTGTGCACAACACACGACTTTCTTTTACGAACAGAGAATTTTGAGAAATTTTGTTTTTTTCTTAATTTTTTTTTTTAATTTTTAAGTTTTTAAATTTTTTTTTTATTTTTAATTTTTTTTTTTTATTTGTTTTTAATTTTTGGAAACATTTCGTTTGAAGTAGTTTTTTGTAAACCTTATACTTTTTAAGATATTTGCAAAACAAATTTTCTGGACCAAGGGAGTGGCCACTTCCGGTTAGCCGATTTGGAGTAAAATTCACTGGGACCTCCCAATTTATCCAAAAAGCTTAAATCTAAAGTTTCAGTTCGATTTATTAAACCATATGGGCTGTAGAGAGGACACAGACAGACTGACAGACTGACAGACTGACAAACTGACAGACAGACAGACAGACACCATTTAGAAACCCACTTTTTCGAACTAAGGGAACCTCAAAACAAATAAATCTCTAAAAATCCCAAGGTCCAAAATTTTCATGATTACTATACTGTATTTTGCTACAGTAAAAGAAAGTAAAAAACCCTAATCCATACGAATCGTTCGTTTAGTAAAAGTTCTGCAAAATTATTTTTTGGAAAACTCACTCAACCCCAAGGGCCAATATCAGCCATTGCCAACAATTATGACTAAGGTTTCGCTAGCACATGAAATAGGTCCCTCAAATACCTAGTCAGAAAACCTTAATCCATACGAATCGTTCGTTTAATAAAAGTTCTACAAAATTATTTTTTGGAAATCGCACTCAACACCCAAGGGCCAATATTGGCCATTGCCAACAATGATGACAAAGGTTTCGCTAACACATGGAATAGGTCCCTCAAAAACCTAGTTAAGAAACCCTAATCCATACGAATCGTTCGTTTAATAAAAGTTCTGCAAAATTATTTTTTGGAAATCGCACTCAACTCCCAAGGGCCAATATCGTCCATTGCCAACAATGATGACAAAGGTTTCGCTAGCACATAGAATTGGTCCCTTCATTAAATAGTTAGAAAACACTAATCCATACGAATCGTTCGTTTAGTAAAAGTTCTACGAAAATATTTTTTGGAAATCGCACTCAACAATGATGACAAAGGTTTCGCTAGCACATGGAATAGGTCCCTTAATTACCTAGTTAGAAAACCCTAATCCATACGAATCGTTCGTTTAGTAAAAGTTTAGCACATGGAATAGTTCCCTTAATTACCTAGTGAGAAAACCCTAATCCATACGGATCGTTCGTTTAATAAAAGTTCTATGAAATTATTTTTTGGAAATCGCACTCAACAATGATGACAAAAGTTTCGCTATCACATGGAATAGGTCCCTCAAATACCTAGTTAGAAAACCCTAATCCATACGAATCGTTCGTTTGATAAAAGTTCTACGAAATTATTTTTTGGAAATCACACTCAACTCCCAAGGGCCAATATCGGCCATTGCCAAAAATGATGACAAAGGTTTCGCTAGCACATAGAATAGGTCCCTCAAATACATAGTTAAGAAACCCCAATCCATACAAATCGTTCGTATAATAAAAGCTCTGCAAAATTATTTTTTGGAAATCGCACTCAACTCCCAATGGTGTAACGTTTTGATATATGGTCGTACTTGATTGTGGTGAATTGTTGTTTGATTTACCCCTAAAAGTTGATATTTAAATATTTTCATTTGCTTTGCGTTCATCTCTAATGTAATTCGGAATAAATGTAATGTGTTCATCTGTGTGGTCAGGGGAAAATTTTTATTGTGGAAGTTGTTATTATTTTTGTTCATCTGGTTGAATTTCGTATACGTTTGTTTTTTTGGTCGGACATAATCGTTACACTCCCACCTTTTGACAACGGTATCAGCCTAGTTCAAGTTTATGCGATTTCTTAATCATATTTAATCATTCGTTCTTTACTTGCGGTGGTGATCAAAACAGCAACGAGAAATTAATTGGATTATCTGGTACAAATCAAGAAAAAATTACACGATTAATAAAAGTGCGCAAACTAAATAAAAGATAAATAAAAACAGAACGAAAGAAATTTCAATTCAGGAATTTCTAATCTCGTCATTTTTTTTTTTAATTGCAGCGATACTATAGGTAACTATTATCATGGGGTTTATTATTTATACAATTATTTATTTGGGAATATTTCATTTTTTTTTTCTCTAATAGCCGTGTGTACACTAAGATTTTTTTTCTTAATTTTGTTTGGCAAAAAAAAAAAACAATATAAAAAACGCTATTATCATATAGCGTATTTCGCTGCTTACCGCCGCTAATGCGCACCGCGGCTATAGTATTTTATTATTCCTTTATATTTAAAAATAAAGTAACGGAAAAAAAAACACAAATCCAAAGTATCTGCGGTACGTCAGCATACTTATTTGGGCAGAATTAAATTCAGCGAAATCAAAGGAAGGGCCGAGAAACCTAAACAACCACATCGCTACTACCAGAGCCTTCTAGAGTATAGAGCCATAATCTTAATGACGTATTTTTTAGAAGCTTTTTTAGTGGTATAACTTTTCACTGATTTCCATAGGAATCCATAGTGAAAATGGTGTTTTTTAGCTTCAAGTTTTTCAATGAAAAAACCAAAAATATTATGAAATGTTTATATAAAAGTTTTCTACATATCTTTAAGAACAATATACAAGAAGGCCATATTAACATTAAGTAAATATTAGTTGCAGAAATATTAAAATTAAATTATTTCTAAAATATATTTTTTCGAACATTCATTTTGAAAAATACATCAAAGTTGGCTCTGACAAATTAAAATAATACTTGCTAAATTTATCTTTAGTTTTACTAGTGTACGTAAGATGTCTAAAAAGGCTACTGAAAAATACGAAAAAAAATTATTTAATCGCAAAATTATCACACGTTCCTATATTTTGTGAATTTGTTTTGCTTTTCCTACAATTTTTGAACTTGAAATTTCCCCAGGTGGTAATTTTTGGTACGATTTTTCCAAATTTTTACGGCCATCACTGCCATTTATGTAATGTATATTGACTTAATGTCCAAACGAATCGTAGTAAGCTTTTATTTCAATTTGACCAGAATGCTGTTGTTATGAATTTTTTTTCATATTTTCGTTTAAATAAATCAATTATTACAAGAAAATGAAAACGATTTACTTAAACGATATTCATATATGCTGAAATTCAAACATCTATGAAAGAATTTCAGAAATCATAATTAAGAATTTGTAATGTTTTCATTTAAAAATTTGTCTTAGGAAAAAAAGTGATTTCCCATATGTTTTGTGTGTTTTACTATGAAAAGTTTCGTTTTTTCCTCGTTTCTAATTCCCTTATAAAAGCTCAGATTTTTTGATTATGGCTCTATAAAATACAGGGTGCTCTGCTACTACTCATCAAATATACGTAGGATAAAAGCAAAGCCGTTTTGTTCGACTGATACCGTTGTCCTATTGTGAAAAGTTTATTTAATTCTTGTTTAATTTTTCATTAATAATTTCATATTCATTGGTTAACAGTATTTTAATAATTGCAATCGTTGAATTTAATTTTATTTTTAAGTTTTCCTCTCGTGAACCAAAGTGTTAATTTATATTATTTTTGGTGGTTTTTTTTTCTTTCACTAAGTAATAGTGTGTTTCAGTGCATAGTAATACTTTTGAGTTAATGACTCAAAGAAGAAGTAATCAAAGAAGAAAGAAAAAAACCAAAAACTGTTAAGAATAATCATTTGGTTACTTGGTTGTTATGGTTGTGAAAATTTTTGTTGTTTGTGCATAACCAAAATTTATTTTAGGTTGGATGTAATGATCCTTTTCACAGCAACCCAGAGCGCTCAGGAGTTTGTTGGTGAGTTTTTTTTTTATACATTATATTTATTAAATTTTGATTTTATATAATTCTTCGGCTAAATTATAGACCAATTTTTTAAAAAAAAAACTTTTTTACAAATTCAAAGTTTTTTTATTGTTATCCCAAATTTTCGATGTTTTACATCATTTTCAAGGGAAAATAACAAATTGTTCTTATTTTTTATTTTTTTATAAGACACTAAATTTTTTCTCCTTTACAAAAACGAAAACCATTCAGAAAAATTATTCCAAATGGTGTCATTTGGAATAATTTTTCTGAATGGTTTTCGTTTTTGTAAAGGAGAAAAAATTTAGTGTCTTATAAAAAAATAAAAAATAAGAACAATTTGTTATTTTCCCTTGAAAATGATGTAAAACATCGAAAATTTGGGATAACAATAAAAAAACTTTGAATTTGTAAAAAAGTTTTTTTTTTTAAAAAATTGGTTTATAATTTAGCCGAAGAATTATATAAAATATACAAGAAGACCAACAAATAAGATCAATAATTAAATTTTGATTGTGCATAGCTGAAATTTTTACAACTGCCACTAATTCCTTTTGGGTGAATATAACTGCTTGATTTAACGTTCCTATTTTGGTGGAATCAAGCATTTTATTATTTTTTTTTTGCTTACTTTTTTTTTTTTTTTTAAATTAAAATAAAACGGAAAAAAAGAAAGAATTGCCAGAATCACATTGGTTACTTTGGTTATTTTATTGTTTACTATCTAATTAAAGAATTAACATCATGTTTGAAATCCTCTTAAAGGACGATTGTATTTATATATATATACATTCATACATATTTTCATTGTGAAATTAATTTAATTTTTATTAAAGCTATCATTTAAATATGAATTTATTTTCTTTGGATTTTCTATTATTTATGATGTCTGATTAAGTGATCAATTTGTGGGGCGGTAGCAGATGAGTCAGTGGACGTAATATGGTGTGTGTTATGGGTTTATAGTTTTGCACATGAATATATATTTTTTTTTGTAATGCTAATGGTCGCTAATTTACCATATGGTGAACCCTCCCAGCCCTGAGCACTCAGGATATATATTAAAATGAGCAAGCATGTGCACCGTAGCACCAAGCAGCGTTACAATGGCCAATATCGGCTATTGCCAACAATGATGACAAAGGTTTCGCTAGCACATGGAATTGGTCCCTTCAATACCTAGTTAGAAAACCCTAATCCATACGGATCGTTCGTTTAATAAAAGTTCTACGAAATTATTTTTTGGAAATCGCACTCAACAATGATGACAAAGGTTTCGCTAGCACATGGAATAGGTCCCTTAATTACCTAGTTAGAAAACCCTAATCCATACGAATCGTTCGTTTAGTAAAAGTTCTGCAAAATTATTTTTTGGAAATCTCACTCAACCCCAAGGGCCAATATCGGCCATTGCCAACAATGATGACTAAGGTTTCGCTAGCACATGGAATAGGTCCCTCAAATACATAGTTAAGAAACCCCAATCCATACGAATCGTTCGTTTAATAAAAGTTCTGCAAAATTATTTTTTGGAAATCGCACTCAACTCCCAAGGGCCAATATCGTCCATTGCCAACAATGATGACAAAAGTTTCGCTAGCACATGGAATTGGTCCCATCAATACCTAGTTAGAAAACCCTAATCCATACGAATCGTTCGTTTAGTAAAAGTTCTACGAAATTATTTTTTGGAAATCGCACTCAACAATGATGACAAAGGTTTCGCTAGCACATGGAATAGGTCTTTTAATTACCTAGTTAGAAAACCCTAATCCATACGAATCGTTCGTTTAGTAAAAGTTCTGCAAAATTATTTTTTGGAAATCTCACTCAACCCCCAAGGGCCAATATCGGCCATTGCCAACAATGATGACTAAGGTTTCGCTAGCACATGGACCTTTTAATTGTTGACTGAAATGTTTTTGACTAGAATTCCCGGAGCCAACCATTTTAATATACATAAAATTACGTTATGTTAAATATGACCGTTACAATAAAATATACTTAGTACGTAATTTTCATTACTAATGAACATAGAAGTACATTTGAATTTTAAACTGTGTATATTATCGAACTCTATAATACTACTTTACAATACTAATAATACTCTATAAAATATAGATATCAATACATACAGAGTACGACAATGTACAAGTTATTAAATTCAAATGTACTTTTATGTTCGTTAGTTGACAGGTAACGAAAGTAACGTACTAAATGTTTTTTATTGTAACGTCCGTATTTAACATATAACGTAATTTTATAATAAAATTGTTACCCTGATGATCAGCCAAAAAGTCCAAAATTGGGGAAAATGATAAATAAAATCTACATGGTTATCTGTAAGAAAACCAACGTTGAAATTTTGATATAATATAGTTCATATTATTACTCTTGTTATTAAACCAAAACTTTTAATTTTTGCAGGTAGATGATGAGATATCACCCAAAAAAGTAAGCTGTCGCAGACATATCTGGTATGTTTGTCGAATAATGGTTTGAGCCACGAAGAAATCTTCCATGTAATAATATGTAGATGCACAATAAATTTCGTTGGGCTACAAAACTTTTTATGCACCTTCGACAAACTCTTTAAAATTTTTTATGTTTTTGAATTGAAATTTCCCCAAAATTGTTTATACTTCTAAAGTTTTTTTCTTTTTAATTAAAGATGTGATTCCGACGCCTCGAGTGTCGAAATTATATTCTAAATTGTGTGCGAAAATTTCAGAACAACTATTTTAAAGCTTTGTAATTTTTGTAATTGTTGAAATAAAAAATATTTAATTAAAACAAAATTCAAAAAGGTTTTTTTTATTATTTGAAATTTATTTAGACGGCAATCTAGTATAATCAAGGGATTATCTAGTAAAAAATGATGAAGTAGAATTAACTGGAATTCTGCTAAAGAATATAGTTTTTTCCGGTTATTTTACTAGAACTTTAGTAGAATAAATACAAGAAATCTAATAGTTATGCACGAAAATGTAGTATTCGATTTTACTTGAAATCTAATTAAAAAATTGTATTTCTCATAATTTTACCAGAAGTCCAGTCGCAAAATCAAGTAGTATTGTTTACTTGATTTCTAGTACTAAATATTTGTATTTCAAGTAAAATTACCAGATTTTATTACAACCAGAAATCTATTATTTTTAATTTTACTTGATTCAACTAGATCGTCTAGTATGCTCACATCTAGTGAATTTTTATTTACCGTGTAGGGCTGAAATAAGTTCATTTTTTTACAGAAGCAAACTTACTGTGTACAACCTTACAGCGAAATTATCACTAACCAATCAAGTTTACTGCGCAATATGGAACGACTACATGTCCGGTAGAGCTGGAAACGACATTGCCAGCGCAATGAAAAAAATATTAGAGACTGTCATAAATGAAAATGTTTTGGCGAATTTAATATTGTGGAGTGATTCATGTGTGCCACAAAACCGAAATTCTCATATATCAAAATGTATCATGGAGTTTTTGGAAGACAATCCGGAAATGAACGATGTATTAATGAAATTTTCAGTACCTGGTCATTCGTGTATCCAGGAAATTGATCATGTACACTCATGTATAGAGAAAGAGTTGAGAAAAACCGAAATATATTCTCCGATCGGCCTAATCCGTCTATTGAAGCTAGTCAATCGAAAACAACCATATAAAATCATCCAAATGAAAGCTACTGATTTTAAGGACTACAGTGCAGCTTCTAAGTACTTTAATTACAAAGAAGTGCCATTTTCCGAGGTAAGCGTGTTAAAATTTACAAGAATTTTACCGGATGTTCAGTATAAATTATCTCATGCTGACAATGATTTCATAACTGCAAATATAAGGTTACACTGAGAAAAATGTGTATTGGACAAACACAAATAAAATATAGAAAGCGAAGGTTTAGGAGGTTTTCCTAAATGTAAAGACATTTTCTCGAACTATAAGAAATAATTTCTAAGCATGTTGGCGAAACCTTTATAGCGTATATGTAAATTGCCATGTTATATTGGAAAAGCTAGATAAATTTTTAGTTTGTATGGGCAATTAATTTTTCAGACTGAATCTCTATTTGTTATTGGTTGTCACCCAATATACATAGTCGTTTCAGAATGTTTTGTAAATACAACTTAACCGATAGAAACATTACCTATACTTGTCGTTGTAGAAACAATTTTTTAAAGTGTCGTCGTAAAATCCTTTTGTCTACGACTAACCTATAATATACTCATTATACGTTTGTTTTTTCAATTATAATGATATTCATTATTCACTGCTAGTTTATCTATATAGTAGTCCCTTCTTCCATTATTCGCTACTACCAAATGAAAATTTGATTTTTGAAATTTTATCTAGTATTTCTTTTGCCATTTTCATTATTATTAAACTGAGACGTCAAAATGTCGACGGAAGTTATATAAGGTTTATTTAAAGGATTTGATAATAAACACAATTTTTTATCGGTCGCGGACAAAGTATCGTATTCTACTCGCATATAATGGCTGTTATTCACTCAGATGATTTACGACACTCGCCTATCGGCTCGTGTCGGTAAACTTCATCTTCGTGAATAACAGCTATCATTATATGCTTGTTGAATAATATACTATTAACAATTACGGAATTAATTTTGATTAGTGTTTCTTGGTGATAGTTCAGTTACACCATTAATAAATACAAGTGTGTTTGAGAAGTTACTTTAGTGTTTCTATTTTTCATCAAATGCAAATAAACTAAAAATAAATTTCCTTAAAGTGAATGTTTGCGTGGAAAACCTATTCATGGTATGTATAAATTTGTAGTAATAAAAATAAAAATTATTTATTATAATATAATAGTTATAATTATTATAAATAACTATGTATTTGTAATAAGTATTTCTAAAATGTGTATTATAAATGTATTTCGACGTTGCGTCTTGTGCATTTCATGGGAATTTCAACAATCTGTATTGGATTTTAGATTGCCTTTTCCCATATTGAGTTCTCATCACGATTTTGATATTTTTACTGAAGTTTAGGTACAAATACTAACAACATTATCATTTTTATGTACAACCAAAGAAACAACGTTTAAAAACCTAAATTTGCCTATACTTATTCACTTAACATATTGACTGTCACGTGACCCACCCGTGGGTCAAACATTAATGACTTTTATTGAAAACTTTTAAGCATAAAGTTGGATTACCCTCACATTGCCTGTAATATGTTGATACCACCACCTTCTAAAATCACAAATGTCGGTATTTGGATTGGATTCTAATGAAAAAACTTACATTTTTGCATTTTTGTAATAAAAAGGTAACAGTCAATGTGTTAAAATTGTCAAAATGAGTGTTGTGCAATTTTATCATATACGTATTGGTAATACACCTATAACTTAGGCAAATATAATATAGAAGTTAGGTATTTAATTTTCTCAACAAAAAATTTCTTGTGATTGCATATAGTTTTAATTCAGAATTTCAATCGAACAGGTACATATGTGCGTTCCTGCCTGTTTTTTTTTTGTATATTTACATTTTAAATAATTCAGAAGTTTTTTTAAATTGTTTCCAAAAATTTATAAAATTAGTTAATACAGAAATCTATTCAATACTTGTGGAATAAAAAAATCGAAGTGATACAGTATAATTAATCAAACAAAATCATGAACGGAGATAATCCATTGTGGAGAGAAAAATTGACCTCGTGGAATTTAACAAATTTGATTCCAATTTTCGAAGGTAAATTTTTGAACAAATTTAATTGTTTGGTTTTCTCATTACGAATGGAGTTTGTTTACCTTATTTTCAACACATTTTGCTTATAAATTTCGATGTCACTTCATTTTAATTTAAGTTAATATCAATTAATAACGTTTTTTATAAGCTTGTTCACAATTCAACTAAAAAAATTCATTCCTAGTTGCTTTTTTCTATTTTCTTCCGGTTTTTTTAGTTTGCTTTATTATTTCTATCTAGATGTAAAAATCGATGATGATTCATTTGTCATATTAGATTATGATACGGTTTGTAACATGATAAAAAAAGCAGGTCCAAGAGTAAAATTTTGGAATTATTACTCTGCAGAATTTAGAAGGAAGGTGCTATTGGTAAGAACAATTTTTTGTATGCACTGATTTTTGTCTTGAAATACCACAAAAGGTTGTTTTTTATTATTAAGATTTTAATCCACGTTTTGATGGTTTAATTAAACAAATGTTAAATATTTAAGCAAATTTTTTCGGTACCATTTTACAGTAATTTCTAATACTGTAAAATACTTTACTAAGGCCAAAAATCAAAATAAGCCAAAGTTTAAAATTAGAATTAAAAATTAGAACAAAAACCAAAATTTCAACTTAAGATATTTGCTTCATTTTCTTTGTAAATTATGATCGTAAACTGAATTTTCTGTCTTGACGTAAATTGACGTAATAATTTGCTAAAGAGTGAAATGCTAAATTATTTATCCTATTTTTTTACTTAATAGGAAATTCTTAAATATGATCATCTATAATTAATTATAGTAATAAATACTATCAACATATAATACAATAACTTTGCTGGGACGGAACCATCTTAATAGTTTCACAAAATTAAAATAACTAAAACACTTTAGACAATTTAATTTAATTCAATTATTGGTTTAGCTTCTAAACAAATAAATGAAATTAATTAAATTATGTAAAGCGTTCTAGTTTTTTCGTGTAAGTTTTCTGAAGGTATAAAGGTGGTTCCTCTGAACAAAGATAGTTTATTAATAATCGAATCATTAATCTGTTTTACAGTGCTAAGTGGTAAAAACAAAACATTAATTTATTTGAAATATTTTATTAATATACTGATTTAAATTCGATTTTATTAAGTTTTTGCGAATCCCGATAAATAATGATCATAATTTTTATTATACTTTACTTAATTATAGTGTTCAGGCATTGCAATTAACATGACAATTTCATAAAAATTCTGAACCTTATTAAATTAAGTAAATTTTTCAGAATTTTGAGTAGCTTTTTAAATGTAAACTATGTGTTATAAATAAATGTATTTTAGAAATTGCTGTAAAATATATAATATACCTATGTAATTTGGTTTAGAAAAATGTAATCCCTGAAAATGATGGAATACCCATCGTCAATCATTTAATTTTTGTTTAATTTATTTCATGTGCAAATGGTCAACCTGTTTGCTTCTTGTTTTGTTCAATTTTAATTGAATATACATATAATACATTTCACGTTGATGATAATCAATTAACTCATTGTCAAAGCCCCTTATCGGATGTAGTACCGTCTGAAAACATCCAGCCTAAAGATTCGAACATAGGAAACTTATCATCAGCAGATAATAAATCTAAATTTGGGTATGAGCTATCATCTGAATGGTGTTATAAAGAAGTAAGTAATTAATATAAATTAAACGAATGCAGAAAATTAAAAAATTTTTTTTTTTAAGATTCCAGATAATTCCACGATTGTTCAGGCCAATTCATTTTTTACACGACCATCAACTTCAGAAGGTTTATTATCCACTGAATCGTCTGCAATAATCAGCCTAACTTATGTGCAAGTAGATGAATAGCACCGCGACAAACTTGTGAATATTAAAGTAGTTAAATAATTTGAATATGGCAAATATGCGCTTCGTGGATCTAACAGATCAAATTGTTGCTCTTTCTCCTAAGGAATCCAAACAAATATACTACGTACCATATTCAAAAGGAACTAAAAAGAAAGCTTCTAGCAAACTTTGGGAAAAATTGCGGACTTTTAAAAAAAATTCACGACGGGGAAAGAATTTACATTCTACTAAATCTATAAAGGAAATTTCAATGGAGCCGGTCGCCCTACAGTCGGATGAAATTCTTCAAAAATTAAAATTTCTTGAAGCATATTTGGAAATTCAAAAAGTCAAGGAATATTGGTCGCAAACTACCGCAGGGAACTATTTGGACCGATTTCCAATATTATACTCTACCGACGGTTACCAATATTTAAACAAGGATTTTGAGTACCTTCACAGTGAATCAGCAGATAATTTATTTAAGAAATGGCCGGAAATTAACGAAAAAATTATTTTACTTGCTGAGAAGAAACAGAAAAAGGAATTAAACGATTTTCTGGTTAACAAATCTGAATATATTGGTTTCTTTCTGATTCCATAGACCTTTTATTCCTAGAAAATATTAATGAAGATGTAATTTTGCATTTAGAAGAGTTAATAGTCCTGCACCATTTACTATACCTTCAGCATTTTCAACTTCCATTGAATCCAAAGCATCACTTTTTGACTCACTATGCAGGATTAATTAGAACATTTGGTCCATTAAAACAATTTTGGGTTATGAGGCATGAGGCCAAACACAAACAATTAAAGGAAATTGCAAATTCAACTAGATGAAGAAGAAACATTTGTCATACAATTGCCGAGCGGCTCCAGCTTGCATTTTTTCAAAATAAATGCAATAACGATTCAAAGCACATCTTTCGGAAAGGTAGTAAGTACGAAGCTTTACTAACGATATAGATGCAGCTGTATTAGAATGTTTGTATAATAATATTAACTTTGTTAATTGGGTTGAATTTTGTAATGTTAAAATCAAATGAGGAATGGTAGTGTCTTATGGGAATGAGCACAATTTACCATGCTTTGGATTGATCAAAATTTGTGCAGTTACTCCAGATGATACTTGCTTTTGAGTTTGCCAATTATTGAAGACTATATTTTTTGATAGTCATTTATATGCATATGCTGTTGATAAGACGGATAATATGTATAAAATTGAAATAAATCTAAACACCTTGACCTTTCACACAATTAGTAAATTTAAATCGATATTTTACGTTACAGGATTTTAGTTCGAATAAATTTATTTCTTTTAATTTAATTTTATATAGAAGCTATTTGGATCCTGTAAATATTTTACAAATGTTAATAAAATAAAACTAAAGCAATATTTTCAGTTTTTATATTAACGAAATAATAAATGTATGCACATCTATATAGTTAAATAGGCCATATTTACTGAAATATAGGTAAAACCCTAAATCATATGGTAAATCTCCTATACAAGTAAGTAAATCTTTCAATATGTATCGGCATTCCACCCAGAATATTATAGTTACATATCATCTTTCGTTGGGCTTGGTTCCAATAATACCTGAAACATACGGTTCTAATATGTTTTCTTCTCCAAACTGGATTGTGTTGTGGTCTATATCAACCAGCAAATAACACAAATCAATTTATATTTCACCAATATTATTTCATTGTATTCCTAAATATTTTGTACCTGGTACAAATCGGTATAGGCTTGCTGCCATAGTAATGGGGTTTTTATCATAATTATTGTAGCTATATTTATCAATTGTTTGAGATAATTCCAAATTTGTTGGGATTTCATTTAAATTCTTGTTAATTTATTTCTATAAAGACAGATTTCCCACCAATACTTTATAGTAAAAATGCCACACAATGTGTTATATTGCATTCCTTAAAATCGTTTAATTTCCTATATAACCAGGATTTTAGCCTTTTTGATGGTTTGGAAAAATATAGAACATTTAACAATAATTTCTTGTTGTACCAAAAACTCCTATAACCATGGTTAGAAAATACGTCATACATCGGGAATTTTACCCATGTTTTCTTTCAGTGTACCCGAGCGTACCAAACGCAAGAAACAACAAGATGAAGGAATTTCCGTTTTTCTTACTAGATCAACGACTATAACCACCAAACCAGCCTTATCAATGCAAAAGCTAAACGACCCGAAGCAAATGCTAAAGTTTATGCCTCCGCAAGATGCAAACTTTTATAAAGTATATTTTAAAATATAAAAGTGAAAATCGTGTATATACATATTATACTAATGGAATCAATCGACACTTTAATTTTATATTTTTTTATTTTTTATTTTTTTTTTATGTTTTATTACATATTTATATTTTTATCGATATGAAGAAGATCGATCTTTGTATAGAAGCTTTATTTTATAATACTGAAATACAATTTAATTTTAAAATTATGAAGTTTGTTTGTAAAATGTTTTGAGATCTTATAGACTATGTAATCATAGGGAAATGGACAAAAAATCATTTTCATAGACCAATAAACAAAAAAGTTATAAACTTTTAAAAGTTTAACATCGATTTACTCATAACTATGCGGAGAGCACTTAGAACCTTGTCATTCTAAGGTCGCTATATTTTTGGCACAAAAATATTTACCTTAAAAATCACACTCAAACATTATACCAATGTAAGAGTGTATACATACATATTTCGACTTGAAAATATAAAAATATTTAAATGAATAAGTTGGCCTCAATCTAGTAGATATCTCGACAAAAATTAACTCGAAATCATAATTTTTGCTTTAAAATCAATGCTTTACTGACCTATAGGCATAAAAACGTTCAAAACAAGTTATAGTTTTGATGCCATTGTATAATCCCATCTTTCATTGTACCATATGAGAACTCATGTTTACACAAAAGCTTATTAATTATAATCGTGTAAATCTCTTACCTGTGAATTAGTGAAGCCCACGTTGATACATGCTGCTGGCATGTACCAATCGTGAAATTTGACTGGGGGGCCCTATATTATTTCTTTCGCCAGGTGGGCCAACCTGAACTGTGAACGTACCACATCATTCCGACGGTATCATTTTATAGATATTTTATTATAGATTATTATTTCAATTAAACAAAAAAACAGAATATTTAATCACAACACATTTTTCTTAAACTTATTTTTCATTTTTCTTCTTATTTCCATGAAAACATATTTTTCATGCTTTTTTTTTTAAACACTTGATTTTTTCACATATAGACACGTATTTCATTTCACTTTTTATCACTATAAATATATTAAATAATGAGCCCCGTGTAATTAAGAAAAACAAAAAACACTTCACAAAAAGAATTTTTCCCGAAAAAAACACTTTCACAAATTTTTTCCTCTTTTTCACAAACACATAAGATGAAATTTAAATTTTTTGAAAAAAGTTCATAGTACAAACGAGGAAAATACAACAAAAAAGCAGCAAACGACACAAGATGTTGAAAAAATCAAAAAAAATTCACGCAATTTTACTAATCCTACTCCATATGTAAACATTATCATGTGTCACTGTGTATTTCGTGTTCTGCAGAAGCCTGAGCCGAGATATTAAGGCTCAATATCATCGCCCGGGGATGTTGTGTCGTAAATCTAATCGATATTTTCTCAAAACAAGTATCGCATAAACAGGTTCCGCAGTACACAAACCACAACAACAACAACAAAGAAACATGTCATATTCATGTACAAATTAGTTATTTTGAATGTGTATGCAAAGAATCAAATAACGGGACCCATTTTATTCATTAATTTTAGAATTTGATTAGAACGAGATGGATATATGTATATCGAAATTACGGTATAAATCGGAATTTATACAGGCGCTTCTTCGTCGCAGTTATTTTTGATGTTTAATTTATAAACAGACACTTACAAACATAAACATGTATTGTTGATCTGATGTTTGTGCATGCATGTATTATACAATCACACCGTTAATTTATGTATACAAAAACAGTATGACCAGCAACACTGCATTTATAGACTAATCAAAATATACCCGAAATCACGTTCACTACACACTATAATTGAAACTATCACACACTATTCAATCTCACTGTAACTCACGAGCGCGCACATTATTACAACAGTCGTTTTACCTTTGCTACCTTTGTAATCTTTAAGAGGTAAAATAAGCAAAAATAGTGCACATATACACGGAAATCTAATTAAATTTATTATTTTTATAACCGACGTGATTAATTTAATTTAAATTTTCACACACAAAGTAGTTTCACAAAATACAAACTTTACACAACGTAAAAAATTAATAAAAAAATAAAATTAAATTTAATTAAATCAAATTTTCGAAGAGGACGATGAAAACACGTCTTTCTTCTCTTCGAGTGTACGACCGACCAATTGACCAATAAATATGAGCTGCACACAAATTTGAAACCAATACAGACGTAGTGTATATTTTTCCAAAGTTACATGAAGCCATTTTACCATTTACAGCATAGGACAATTAACTATCCAAAAGGTGAAACAGACAGTGATTAATTTCCAATTTTGAAATTTTCTTACGCATGGATAACTAAACAGAGCCAAATTTCATATATACAATTTTAATAACCTATAGAAAATTTCAGATTTTCTGAAAATAGCAGGAAAATCTCGAAAAATATTTTTGATATTGAACACTGAAAAAAAAATTGTGCGACTTAAGCTAGTTTAATCAATTTCAGTAATAATAACCGAGGTTTTGGTTAATTTGTCAAGAAATCGCTTTAGTCAATTTGAATCGTACATGTTCCAAAATACAAAACTAGCTAAGTTAATTTATTTTTCCGCTTTTAATAAATTATAAATCAAATTAACTTAAGTGCAAGGTTAATATTACAATTGAATGACCTAGCATTGCTTATTTAAACTACAGTAAAGTAAAATATGTACCTAAGCGCTTTGGTTAATTTGAACCATGCTTGTTTGAAAGCACGAAGCAAGCTAAGTTATTTTTTTTGTTCGACATTTAGTAAATTATAAATCAAATAACCGTAGGTTGGATGTTAATACTACAATTATATGATGCTGCAGCAGTTAATTTAGACTAGAGTAATGTAAAATCTGTAACAATGCGTCGTGGTTAATCTGATCCACGCTTGTTTCAAAAGTGAATTTTTAACATTTGTTTTTGTCCAAAGCGAATGTACGAACACATGCAATTGCAAACGTTTTATTTTTATATCCTTTATATTAACTTCACCTGCTTGAGTGCTTGCTTGAGTGTCCTTACGATCTTCAAGTTCAAAATTGACCCACTTGCCGTGATACCATCGACTTTAATCACCTATTCAATCTAGTAGTGTTCCAAATGTTTCTTCAAGTAAGTTTAAAATTCAAATTTGTTTTTTGAATGACCCTTACTCATTGAATTTTAAATTTTAGTCATGGTGAAGAAGGTCGAAACTGAATTGCAATCGACCGAGTCTTATATACAAAGGATATATAGTATAGTCAAAAACTTTGTTTTTACGGGTTGTGTGTTTTTTTTTCATTCCAAAGAGCATTTGGCGGAAATATTTGAGAAGATATTCCGTTAAATTCTCTTTCGATCGAAATAACCGCCTATAATTTATCAATCAGCAAAATTTACCTTGTGGTTATTACAATTGGATGACATAGTAGTAGTTAATCTAAACTATGGTAAAGTAAAATGTATACTTGTGAGCATTGGTTAATTTGAAACATAGACGGGTCCAAAATACAATACAAACTGAGTAAATTTGAATTTGGTCGATTATTTAAACTTAATCAATCTGTTTATATGGCTTAAAGGCGCTACGATTTATTGTACGATACATCTAACGATTTGGCTTGAATCAATCATTGAATCGATAATCTGCAAAGTGTATGGGGTTGTCGTACAATAAAAAGTGCGATTCAATCGCATCTGACGGAGTATGGTCTGCAATAAAATTTGACATACGATTAAACGATTTATTTAAACGTCTGGGAAGATTCTTGTAAGAATTGTTTACCGATTCTTATGTATCATTTTAAAACTTTTGCTTACGACAACCTGTAGGTACCTTTTTGGCCAAACGCAACTTTCAAGAAGATGATGTGACTTGTAATGACTCTTTCAACAAGGCGGAACACAGCACAAGTTATGAGGTAATTGAAAATTATTTAAACGAATTAACCCCAAAAGCAAGCCTAAGTAGACTTGATTACTAATTGGTTCGAATATCGTTACGTGTGAGGGCAAAACACTGTACGATAAATTAGTTCAATTATCTGCAAGATTTGTAATACAACATGCATTGCGATAAATTAGAGCGTTTAAGTCTAATAGCCGTGTTAGGATTTGTCCGAAAACCAAATATTGGGTGAACACCTGAGTGTTCTCCAATAATTGAGCGGTTTTATTTTCTTGACAACATCAAGAAATGTTGACTGAATAAAATGCAAATTTGATTTCAAGTTTTGATACTTGTTAATGAAAGTGTTAAGTGGTATATCAAAAATGCTAACGAATCATGAATCTGTATAATTGTATTGTACATTTCACCTAGATCATTTCAGTATAGTGCGCTTATCAGTCTTAAATTGAATTCAAGAATGATAACAAGCATAGGTACATCAAATTAACGTTAGCACAAGTTTAATATAACAATTGAACGACATTGCAGTGGTTAATATAGATTATGGTAAAGTAAAATCTACTTATGCGATTGGTTAATTTTTTAACAAGTAACTAGCTTATTTAGAACTAATCCATGCACTTAGGTTAATGTTAAACTACACAAAACTAAAATCTATATGTGCAAATATTAAATCTATCTTAACGATTGATTAATTTTAAACGGTTTTTTTTATCCAAGGAGAATTCTCTTCTATCTCTGTGCTCTTTGGAACGAATAAAAACGTTTAAAATTTACTAGGCATTAGAGTGGAGTTAATACGTACAGATATGTAGTTTATACTTTGTTCTAGTTCAGATAATCGATGCTAGGTTATATACATGCTGGTGTTGAGTAAATTCTCTTTGGACCAAAAAAAAAACGTTGAAAATTACTTGGCATTTAAGTGGAATTAACATATGCAGATTTGCCATTTATACTTTGATTAAGTTTAGTTTAACTTAACGTAGATTATTCAATATATGTACATATGTGTAAATGCTAGGCTCATTGTATCGAATAAAAATTATGCTTCTCAGCAATTTGTATAAGGCGAAATTTTTGATCATTATTGCATCATTTTCCTGAAAATCATCTAAATGTAAAGTACGTTACATTGAAAAATAATACAAAAAAAATTTGTATAAATAATTATACGGCTCTGTTATCCGGAATAACATTATGTTTCAAAATGAAAATAGTTAAAGTTACTGTAAATTAAGTAGAAGTGTAGTGAATTTGAAATTAATAAAAATTTTCTAAAACTTATGTGTATATTGTTTTATGTACTACTCGTACACTATTTAAATATATAAATAGTAATGTTTTTACAGACCTCTACTGATCCGTACCTTTTCAAACACGACATAACTAAATCACCGGTTTTAGAGAAGTGAAGTGATTTTAAAATTAAAAACGTTTAATAATGTGCAAAAACAATTGTAAAATTTTATAAGTGAGTTTTTTGAATAATTCTAGAACATCGCGTTAACTTAAAAAGAATTAAGTAAACAGGTAAATTTTAAATTGTTTACAATAAGTTACTTACTACATTAGAATTTTAGTAGTTATTCAGTAGTAATTTATCAAAAAATATCTCTTGATAAAAGATATTGGGGATTCCATAATTTATATCAAATTAAATTTTTGATTATTTCATTATTTAAATTTAAATTTTAATTAAAACTTATTTTCTAATGAAATTTATTTTATTTAAAAATGTTTTAAGAGACTTCCAAATAAATATTTTTGAATGTCTAAAATATATTAAGTCGTTTATCAATTTAGATGCATTATTTAAAAAAAAGTGAGCTGGACGACCGAATTTAAACCAAATCAATTATTTGGAAGAACCACATATTTCCCACAGCAATCGGATGGAACATATATTACAACTGGATACTCAAGGAGTAGTTCTATAATCTGATGATTTAAAAATTTACAGAACAAAAACAATTTGGTGGTAAAAAACAAGGCACACATATTTTTTTTTTTTTTTGTATTACACTAACATTTTTGTATCTTTCTAGTCAGATGAAAAAATATTAAAATGGAACGAAGCGAGAACGTTAAGATTGGAGTCGGCAGGTACATCAAACGAAACCGTACAATTGTAAAAATGACGGATTACAGATAATTTATAAATTTAATTCCACATTTCTTATACATTTCATGCAACATATTTTCTGCCAAGAGGGCACAATTTATCCAAAGGCAAATTATATGACTGCTTGTAAAATGAAAAAATAGATGACTAGACAATTTAGGCCTTGGATGCGTTTTTTAAACTCCAGAATTTGTATGTTTAACATTAAAAAAACATATGCGATTCTTCTCTCTGAACTAACTATGTAAACTTTGCTTCTAAATATCAATTATCACAGGACAATATATATAAAGTTGGACGATTTTTTAAAAAATACAATAGAAGAATGGTTTAAAGCTAGCATCAAAGGAGCTAATACTAATTTATTATTTGATTTGCTAAAAACGTTAAGGTTGCAGTTAACTGCAGGTAATAAATATTGAAATCCGATGATTTCATCTCAATATAAGGGATTTTTTTAATTTTATATTTTAGATAGTACTGGTTCCACCGCTGTTGAAAAAATTACAAAAAGGCTTTCATAAAACCAAACACTGCTGTTGCCCCAGTTTGTCTCATCATTAAGGCGAAATATGGCAATGATTCAACTGAAACATTAACCGCGTTGTAATAATTTTTTAAGAATTTTTGTTTTATATATATATATATATATATATATATATATATATATATATATATATATATATATATATATATATATATATATATAATATATATTTATATATATATATATATATAAATTTAACATCACAAATGTCTATATATTAAATTACATTAATAAAAAATGAATTAAATAACACGAGTATCTTTTATTTCAAATTAATTACAAGTGGTTTTTTTTGACGAAATTTTTAACTAAGCAGAAATTTTTGATATATATACATATGTATATGTATAGTATATATATATATATATATATATATATATATATATATATATATATATATATATATATATATATATATATATATATATATACATATATATATATACAGTAGAATCGCGTTATAACGTACACGCGATATAACGGACGCCTACTTTATAACGTACGAATCCACAAAATCATGCAGTTACAGACAAATTTTCATTAAATTCTCTCTCGATATAAAGATCGTCGTTATAAGGATATAACGTACGAATATATTTCTCCCTAAAATGATTTACCTAGTAATATTCTCTGGAAATAACGTACGATGTTCGAAAATATATTCAAGAAGAAACAGAAGTTATGCTATAAACGCACATTACTTTATTTGGATGCGATTGAAAACTTTTGTTCCGACTACGGATAGATAATTTTTTCAAAAACTTACGGGACTTTCATTAGTAAGGTCAATAAATTATTCAGTTAGTGCGTGTCTACTGAAAAATAAGGTACCATAAAATAGTTGTCGATTAAAAATAAAGTTAAACTATACATAATTAAAATTGGTAAAGTTGTTTTTCACACAGTAACAAATTAGCATTAAGTTAAATTATTTGACTAATTTCAATAATTTCAGCGAAATGCCAAACGTGGTAAATAAATCGAAAAGAAATGCGATTTCTATTGAGACGAAATTAAAAATTCTACGGGAAATCGACGACAACAAAAAAAGTTACAGTGATGTTGCTCAAATGTTTGGATGCAGTAAAGGATCAGTAGGCGATATCGTTAAAAATCGTAACTCCATCGAAAATTCGTCTTTTGTAAGATCGCGAATGAAAATGCGGAAAGGAAAATACGAAGACCTCGAAAAAGTTCTCATCAAATGGCTATCTGTTCACAGACAGAATAACATAAATATTAGCGGGTCTTTGCTTAAAGAAAAGGCTAAGCAGTTTGCAGAAAAAATGAAAATTCGCGACTTTAAGGTGAGCGATGGGTGGTTTGATCGCTTTAAACAAAGGCAATCTGTTTCTTTTAAAATGGTGGTAGGTGAAAAATCATCGGCCGACGTTAGCAAGCTTTCAAACTGGATTGAAGACAAACTTCCTGGATTCCGAAGTAAATTCAAAGATGAGGACATCTTTAACTGTGACGAAACAGGTTTGTTTTTTAAGCTAATGCCAAATCGAACAATGTGCCTAAAAAACGATGATTGTGCGGGTGGAAAACTGAGTAAAGAACGCATCACAGTCCTCTTAGGAGCAAACCTAAATGGAACTGAAAAGTTACCAGTATTGGTTATTGGGAAGAGTTCTAAGCCCCGTTGTTTTAAAAATATTAGAACCTTGCCTGTATTGTATAAAGCAAATAAACATGCTTGGATGAATGGTGCAGAATGGGAAGATTATATTAGAAAACTCGACCAAAAATTTACGTACCAAAATCGAAAAATTTTGCTTGTCATTGACAATTGCCCTGCACATATTCCGTTGCCCGGCTTAAAATCGGTAACTATTGAATATTTACCTGCTAATGTTACTTCAATTGGTCAGCCAATGGACCAAGGGATTATCCGGAATTTTAAAGTATGGTATCGTACACTTCTGGTAAGAAAAATGATTCAAAATATGGAAAATCATGACGAAAATAAAATCACACTACTCGATGCAGTAAATTTTACAAAGAAGGCGTGGGATTTAGTTACAGTTAACACAATTGCAAACTGTTTTCGAAAATCTTGGAACCTAAGGCTAGTTATTAATACCGATGATGATATTATTGATATCGTTGACGATATCACTTTAGAATGGAGTAATTCATCCATTTCCTTCGGCACGCCGTTCAATGATTATGTTGATATAGACAATAATTTGCCGGTTGCAGCACAGATCAGCGATGCCGATATTGTGGATTCGGTTAATAACAATGGAAACGGAAACGTCGAACATGAATTTTCGGATGAAAGTGATGGAGAAGCCGAACCCTCGCCAACTTTTCAAGAATTTGAAAAGGCTTTAACAATTTGTAAGAAATTCATAATGTGTCAAAACAATTCTGAAGAAGAGTTGCAGAAGTTATTTTCACTTGAGAAAAATATTAATATTTTAAATTTAAATAAGATGAAACAGCCAAAAATAACCGATTTTTACAAAACTTAAACATATTGGTTTTATAAGACAATAGGTTTAAAATTACGTTTGAATTAAGTATTTAATTTTTGATAATAAGAAAATATGTATGTAATTTTCTCCTTGAATTTATTAATTGTTTTGTATGTGACCGTGTGTACATATTTTTTCTGAATTGATAGGTATCAACATTTATTAAATAAATATATACATAGTTTGAAATAAACATACATACGTACATTTTTTTTTTTTTTTTTGTTATAACGTACCATTGGATATAACGTACGAAAGATTCCGTCCTTTGACCGTACGTTACATCGGGATTCTACTGTATATACATATATATATATATATATATATATATATATATATATATATATATATATATATATATATATATATATATATATATATATATATATATATATATATATATATATATATATATATATATATATATATATATATATATATATATATATATATATATATATATATATATATATATATATATATATATATATATGTATATACCTTTATGCTTAGTTATTTTAATAGCCAGCAAAAGTTATCTTCACTGAATAATTATTGGAAAATTTCGGTAAAATTAACGTTTGTGCTTAGTTGTTTTAATGAATGTCAAAAGTTGTCTAAACTAAGCAATTAGTTCAAAATTTGGTTAACACTAACCTTGGTGCTTAGTTGTTTCAATGGTCAGCAAAAGTTATCTTAACTTAGTGGTTAGTACAAAATTTCGTTAAAATTAACCTTTCTGCTTAGTTATGTGAACATTAAAATTGTAGGTTGGTTTAACCTAATAGTGTGTAAATAATTTAGAAATATTAGCTGAGGTTACAATAACCGGCCATTTACTGTAGCATTTCGTTTGAATTTACCTGTGCTGAGTTATAATTTAATAAATAACCTAGCCAATTTAGTATCAATAAACAAGCGCTAGGTCAGTTGAAAAACAATCATAGTGCATCTTTAATTTAACCATTTTTTTTTGTTTGTAATTACCCAGTTTTTTCTTTCAGTGAATGTACTGTATGATGTTTCTGAATGCTAACTAAATCTTGATTATAATTTTGAAAATCTTTAAGATTTCATCTGAAAATCAATCAATAATATCAAAGGTTTCAAAAATCTCGAATAAAATGTGACATTCTGCTAACACATCAACGCTATAACCATGTCGCAAACATCGATACAATTTGAAATGTCTCAATAATTTTGAAAAAAAACCTCAACAAATTTTCAAAATTTTAGAAAAAATCTCAAAAGTATTGAATAATTCAGTTAGTTTGAAAAACTGAAAGTAACCCAGTTATAGCACTAATCATCACCCCTTTAAAACATGAAACCCATGTTACCATGTTAAATTACACAAGATTTTAATAATTTTGGAAACGTCATAAGCTTAATAGAAAATTTAAAATAAACTCAAATAATTAGATTACCCCAGACAGACCTGAACAAGGTCTAAAACACTCGAATGACCAATTTAAATAATTTCAAGAAATTCTTTCATGAAACCGAGAAACCCCATAGACAATTTCGAAAAATTCCAAAAAGTTGAGAAATTATTGATTTATTTGTGAAAGCAAGTTAGGCAAAAATCAGAAGAAATTTAAAAAAAATTTCATTTCTAATTTGTCCAAGCTGAATCGGAATTCGGCACGGTTCGCATCAAATTAGGTCGATTACTTTCAAGCTACAGACCTTATCAGGAGTACGAGAATGGGTATGGTCATGGTGTTGATATGCACCTGGATCCGTTACATATTCCTGTTTTCAATGGGCGGCCATAGAACCGGTTTGGATTCAGGAACATATTCGAAACCCTTGCATATAATAATCGGCCAAGCTTCGACATAATTTTAAAAGTAGGGATGTTCCTATGTTAACTGTTAGTGTAACAACGTCTGCTCGATCTCCTGTTCACGAGTTCGATTAATAATGAAAATTGTCTTATCACTATTGTCAGTAATCAAACCACCGACGAATAAATGGGATGCGATAATTTATCCAATTATATTAAGAACATTGCATTTCGGGTGAAGAACGGTCGAAACTCGACGATTTGCTTTTAAACTTTGAATGACGGCTTAAACACTCTACCGACGTACTCGTACATCTCAACGAATGATTCGCGTTACTCAGGTCCACACCATATTTGAAAATGCTAAATTTTTTGGAATTTGAATGTACCTCATGCTGGATCATGGTATGTTTCAGTTGCTTGAGTGTCCATCATACTTTCTGTGTAAGGAGACACCATGAACGGCTGCTGTTCAACCACAATTACGTCAAGCACTATTTCTGGATAGAAAATTACTGACCAACCACATTTAGTCATTCATTCTTCATGCCAACAGTGCCGTTGGCACTACCAACCGTCAACCGCCAACGCATAATTTAGTGGATAGGCATGGAAATAGCCATCTATGTAGAATAGATTACCTAGAATGTTATGGAAGTTGCATCACTGAATCGGTGTTTAAAAATCTCTATCTTCATTGAAAAAGATATGAGATAGCCATCTAAGAAATAGGCGCAACAGCGAATACCTACACAGGTGGTCGGGTGACACATATTTTGCACTCTACAAAAGATGCTATGCTCAGTCACGTTGAAAACAATACGATACTAATGCGGTACTTGCCAAGCCAGGGCGTATCGATTTTATGATCGGTGCTATCTGGGAAAGTTTAATCCAAGATTGAATTATCGCTGACCTGTCATGACAAATGTAACCTATGATCGATTACTGTGCACATTTACACACTTGAAGAGCTCCTTCATAAGTTCTAGCAACTCGATGAATTCGTAATCAATTTCGATCCTGCTTCAAATCTATTGAAGAAGAGCCAAGACGCCCTTTGTCAATATCATGTATCGCTTCCGAAGGCAAAGAATCGCCGTTAGTGGCGATGTTGAAAAAAAATTCAGCCAAGTATAAATTGATTCACGACTTCGATATGGCAACAGGTATTGTGGTGTCAATCACTAATGGAACCGCTACGAACTTATCAATTGTAGATGATTACTTACGGAAGCTGTAACACTAAAGTTCTATATCGTATTCATATTACAACAAATCAAATTTTATTTAAGGAAATGGAATTCAAATGTTGTGCAAACAGTTAATCATGCCACCTACATATATTCGACTTTTACAACAATACCAAACGGGCCTTTTCAGAGTCTATTATATTGAGTTACTCGTTGTTATTCTGAATTGATTTAAAAATAATCGACCCTTTTCAGGGAGTGGTGTGAATTTTTTACACTTTTCTTAACACATTTTACGCAAGTGTACCTACATTTGTATGACTGTGTAATTCAAGTTATTAAACAAAATGTATAACGCTTCATTGTAACACATTTTAAACACATTTCACGTAAGTGTACAAATAACCAAATCATTACAAAATCATGATTCTACACTTTGTTAAATAACACAAATCTCAGAGATTGGCTCGCATAGGCACCATATAAGATAGAAAGAGGATACATAACGCTTTCCAAATCTGTATGTGTTATTCTATAATTTAGGGTTGGGCTCTGATGACATATTTTAAAATATTACCAAAATGATCGAATTGAAAAGGCGCATAATATTATCGAAAATTTGAACACGTACGATATGATAAGGTGACCACGATTTGTCAGATAGCTCCAGAGTTGCCATTCCAGTATGAGTAACCCTGACTGGTATTACCAATTCCTTTTATACTATACGCAAACCACTCCGCCACGATAAGTCTGTGATCTTTTAGGGATTGGCTCTTACAGAAACCGTATATGATTCGAAAGATGTTAATGAAAATACTATATTAGTTGAGAGCCTCCTGTTTTTATTATTTGGAGTAAATCAATATTGCCGGATTTATCTTTGTTGCCAAATTTACTTCCATTGGAAATTGCAGCATATCATCATGCAGTTCCTACGTATTATTAAATCGCTTGATGTATGAACGAAAGTGGCCAGGCATATTTTTTACATTCGGCTGTTCAAAATGGATTTTTCCTTTTAATTGAAATTTATCAGTTATTTATTTATTTATTTATTCTAAAAATCAACGGGATAAAAATCCTTTTTTGATTACAATATTTATGATTATAAATAGTTTTATAATTTAGCTTTGATTTGCTTTTTAAAAGTACATTTAGAAATATTAAAATCAAACACATCAAAATTATGATTAAATTGTCGACAAATAGATGGGATCGGAGCATTATATGCATAGTTCGATTTAAATGTCGGCAAATATATAAAATCCCTGACCCGAGTAGGTTTACAGGGCACATGAATATCAATCTTTGCAAGTAGTTCCGGACAGTCAATAGAATTGTTCAGCAAATCAGCGATGACTGTTGAAGCAGTACATCTACGTCTTACAAGCAATGAGTCCAAATTAGCAATTTTACAACGGTCATTATAGGATGGCAAATTCTTTTTATTCAGCCACATTGGAAGGTCCGGATCAAACGGCCAGTTCAATTTATGAAGATAGTCAATAATAAGTTTCTTCTGTACCCGTTCAATTCTATCGATATAAATATGGTAAGCAGGATCCCAAATATACTCGACGCATATTCCAAATTAGATCGAACAATGGAACAATACAAAGTTTTAATTGATTGTGGATTACGAAAATCTTTTGTGATACGACGAATAAAGCCAAGTAGAGAGTTAGACTTAGCCACTATTAAATTGATATGGTCTCGGAAATTCAATTGATGGTCCAAGATAACACCCAAATCTTTAAATGTCATAACTCGTTCAAGCTGGTGATTACCAATAAGATATTGATGATGAATAACTGCTTTTTTCCTGGAGAAGCTCATAATCTTGCACTTTTCCAAATTCAAGTTCAATTTATTCACAATTGACCAATTATACAGCAAATCAAGATCACTCTGCATTTCATTACATTGCTGCGGGCTACATACAGTTTTTGATATTTTCAAATCATCAGCATATAACTCACAGTCACAGTACTGGAACAATGAAGCAACTTCATTGATGAAAACGTTAAACAACACTGGTCCTAGGTGTGAGCCCTGAGGTACTCCAGAATGAACTTCAATCATCTTAGACGTAAACCCGTTAATTTGCACTACCTGCTTCCGATCACGCAGATACGATCCAATCCAATCCAAAAACAATTTACTCACTCCAAATCCATCCAGTTTGTCAAGAAGTAGCTCAAACTGAGGCGAGTCGAATGCTTTCGCAAAATCTGTGAAAACTACATCCAGCTGACATTTGGAGTCAAAAGCGCTAAACACTTTAGATGTTAGACTTAAGAGATTTGTAGTGGTAGACCGATGTCTTACGAATCCATGTTGTTGAAGTGCTAATGAAGATTTAACATTAAAATACAAATAATCAGAAACAATAAGCTCAAATAATTTTGGAATCGATGATAATATTGTTATGCCTCGATAATTTGTAATGTTACTCCGTTTTCCGTATTTAAAAATGGGAATTATAAATGACTTCTTCCATATCAACGGAAATACACCACTCTTCAGAGACGCATTAAATATCAGAGATAATGGTAATGATAGCGAGCTATTAAGGTCTTTAAGTATTGTTGCAGGTATATTATCAAAACCACATCCCGATTTCATCTTGGATATACCAAGGCTGACATCTTTTTCTGAAATATAAGGTATTCCAATTAAATTTTGATGCTGCGGAATACGAGGTCCTAAGGAAACATCAATAGCATTATCATTGTATTTTTTATAGACTGATTGGAAAAATTCTGCAAATAATTCACATATGTCCTCAGCATTACAGGCAGTTACATCATTTAACGACATCATTTGGGGATAACCGGAACATTTTCTTTTGACATCAACAAAAGGCCAAAATAGTTTTGGGTTTGAAATTAAATTATCTTCCAGCCGTGAAATATAGTTCCGATACGCTCGGTGTTGTTCCTTATCAAATTCCCGGCGTAGTTGTCGGAAAGAATTAAGACAATCCAAGTTATCACTCAAACCTTTGGCTAATGTATGTGCCTTATTCTTTTTGTTTCTTAAATTGACCAAATTGTTGTCAAACCATGGAGGATGGTTATTCTTACGTTTATAGCATTTAGGTACATGTTTGTCGAAAGCCTCAAGTATAATCAAATAAAATGAGTCGACCAAAGCGTTAACATCACTCAATTTAGAATTAAAAGTTTCATCCCAGTCCACCATTTCAAAAAACTCCTGCAGACCGGCAATATTGGCCTTATTAAAATTGTAATTTAACTTTGGCTGTGCTTTGTTGATGAATTTACAAAATAGCTCCTGGCAGTCAAAATTGATATCCAATCCATTGTGATGAGATCTATCAGGAACAAAAGACTCCAACGACTTAGTAACCAATCCACAATTAGGATCATTCAGTAAAACTAGATCCAAAATTCTACCATTCAAGTTAGCAACTTTGCAAATTTGATGTAAATTTAAAGACAACATGGTATCAAAAAAATTTGTTCCACATCACTCGTAACATTGGATGGAAAAACAGAAGTAGTATTATCATCATCAGCACACCAACATAAACCCGGAAGATTGAAGTCACCCAATACACATATGATGTCATGTATGCTACACTCAGATACAAAACAATAAATATTTGCACAGTGTAATCTATAAACCTCAACAGGGCTCAGAGATGGGACGTATGCAGCATATAAATACATTGATTTTACTCACATCTGTATGTAACATAATTACCATCAAAGAATTTAGAACTTAAAACACCTGGTCTCAACCATGTCTCAGATAAAACATATATCGGATAACAAGACGACGATAGAAATAATGAAAAATGCGTTGATTTTGTGCGCATACCACCAACATTCTGATAATAGATTGAGATTGAACTTAACTTTGAACTTGACTTTGAATTAAATGTAGGCTTTAAACTGTTAAAGCCGACCGAGGTACTAAAAAATTATTCGATGATTGCCGACGATAATTTACAAATTCTTTGATTAATACACCAGGAGGCCAAGATGATGAGTCCAACAGCAGGTTGAATTTGTTATCCGGAACCCCAATTTTGAATGATATATAGTCACGGCCATCATAACGTCTCATCCGAACCAGAATAGGTTTATCAATGGCAAATTAATTTTTTAGATACAGTACCATATCATCGTCAATAAC
The DNA here is from genome assembly GCA_958295665.1 of Tipula vernalis. NCBI lineage: Eukaryota > Metazoa > Arthropoda > Insecta > Diptera > Tipulidae > Tipula > Tipula vernalis. The sequence continues at coordinate 39,586,530 of OY282560.1, forward strand.
ATCCTTGCACAGACGTGAAACAAAAACCCATTTTACAGGTTCAACAGTGCGCAGAGTAGAATCAAGACCACCACTCCCAATAATAATTTTGGGGGAATTATTATTATTATTATCACTTGATGATTGAGTAGCAGCAATAGGCTCAGCCTTTGTTGTTGTTGACGAACCCCTTGATCTCGTAGTTCGTGACGACGGCTCAACATTGTTATTTTGCAATTTTTTGGATTTCAATGTAGCTGGATTACATTTTGGTTTTATTGCGGTTACCAGGTCAACATTTAAAGATGTCGTTTTATGTTTTAATGCAAGCAAAGTTGTTGAAATAAAGTTCATAGTATTAGTAAGATGATCATTATTTTCCTTCAACACTTTAAAAAGATCACTACACTCATTACAACGCCATAAAAAATTAGGAATTGCAGATATTACATCAAACACTGTTTTTTTTATTCCCGTACAACCATAATGTACTACTTTCTTGCATTCACCAGAACAAGAAAAAAAGTTATCAGTTATATTTACACTACACTTGCAGCACACGGACATTATCACAAATTAATAAATAATTATAATATTAGCACTTTGACGGTCAAAAGTTTGTATAAAACACAACTTGATGGCAAACACAAATTGTATAACACACACACAAATTGTTAGCAAATATTCTTGTTAAAACAAGATAAAAAAGAAAATTAAAGCACAATAACAGCCAACAAAAATACTACAAAATACTATTAGATGAATAAAATGAAAATTTATTAAATGGCGAAGAAAAATTTACGATGTTTAACGCAACGCGTACTATTTGAACGATCAATCAGTTAATAAGGTATGGTTACATGTTGCCTAATATCCCTTATTTTAATGTTATAAATATTATTGTTTGGTTTGACATCGACAATAACAATACCGTAATTTGAGAAATAATATTTCATTCTACATCCTTGGCATATCGGACAATTTGAGCTCTCGAAATCTATTGAGGTTTGCAAATTAGTGAGTGACAATTGATTGAATTGAAAAATATTTTCAAGGGACAAATAAAATGTTGGCCTTAAATTAGGTGTAGTATTACATTTAAAGCAGTTTCTTGTTTCGGTTAATGCAGATTTAAGTACTTGTTCTAAAATAAATGATATTGGACAAGTAGCATCTAAATTTATAGCTTTCGCTGTGGTTATAAGTTCTGAACTATTTTTGTAAATATCTACCAATAATTTATCGCCGTCGTAATTTATATTCGCAAGATCACATAAAAACTTAAAAAACGGATTACTTGATGAGCGAAAAATACCTTTAAAATACTCGGAATAGGATTTTGATTTTGATTTGATTGCTATGTACGATCAAGCATTAAGCAAGTCTCCCGTATTATAAATGCGAATACCCACACACCACTTATACACCCATGTTGGAACACGTCACCATAACTCTCCCATACCAAGGAAATATGTACCATCATACTCAGCTTTTTTCATGAAGCCAAACATAGCAATATTTCACCCCGTAAAGGAAGGCGCCACATCGATAACCACATAAGTCTAATATAGTTGTGATATCTGCCCCTGGCCAGGCCCCCGTCGTACCCACCACCCATCGAGGGATGGGAAAGGAATGTTAGCAACAAAGACTCAACTCGGTTCCAGACACCTAAGTAGTTGTTAAGTTGATAAGTTAAGTACATTTTTTAGTAATATTTTTTAGTATTTATTTAGACAAGACAATACCAATTTTTTTTTTTTTATAAAGTTCATCTACTGCTCTGTAAGACGACAGCACAATGGCAACACAAATTTTCCTGGTGCAGCACACTCTTTTTTTCTAAAAAGCTGTAAACAACTATTATTATTCCCTCAATCGGCGATTGTGAGGGGGCGAGATTTCGTTCCATCATCATGTTCCCATGCGGTCACCCAAATTTGTACTAACTGTAGCTAGTGTTGCTTGATGTTGTTGTTGAAATCGTTGCGTCTCTGCTCTCCCTGCTACTCGCCCCCCTAATTTAAAATACTCGGAATAGGAGCATAAGTAAAGGAAGAGGCACGAAGAGAGGCTCCGCCAACATGTGAACGTTGAGGAAACTCAGCTCCTAAGCATCACGAATTTAATACGCATACTTTAAAGGAACAAACCTTTTGAGCTGGTGTGATTGTCAGTTTAAGCAGTATTGTGCTGATCTAAAATCCACAACAAAGATATGGTTTACGTCAATTTACCAAACACTATGGAACGCCAATGGGAAGAAGCCATAGATTAATTTAAGTTAGTAAATTAAGTCAGAAACAAATTGCTCATTAGTCCAAGAGACTAGATTGTAATTACATAAAATAAATAAATAAAATTTAAAAAAAATCCGTTTAATCTCAGAATTAATATTTTTCAAAATAATATATAAATCATTAAAATTTTCGTTGGGGACAGTACAAAACTTGATAAATTTGATGAGTCAAAATCTTTAATTTTGCAAGTAAAGATGTGATAGACGATGTTATATCACTGAACGTGCTATAAACAGACTGCAAAATTTGCTTTATTGCAATGCACAAACAATCTCAATTTCGGATTGTCGATTACAATTCCTCGAATATTACGGCCGTATTTTTTGATCATCAGAGTCCTCCGCAAGTGTAAGCGTGCTTTTCCTGAAAAAATATGTTGATTTAAATCGCCTATGGCTTTTTTCGACCTCAAAAGCCAAATCAATATTCATGCTATTTTACGTAAATATTAAGCACAAGTTAAATTGCCGCAATATGCGGCTATTTGCGGCAATAAACATTCTGGGTACAGTATTATGAAGTCGTTTCGGGATTATTTTTAAAATTAGAAAAAGGTCATACTGAGAATGTATGGTTAGTTTTAGACTATGTAAGCCTCCACACAAGATACAGGAAGTATCTAATCTTGTTTTGATTTTAATTTCAAAAAGTTTTATTTGGTTTGAAGGTTTCTTTTGTTTTGGAAAAGCTTTCGATTAAACTTTAAATGGTTTAATTTAAAAATGAAATCCTCAAACTAAAGTAAAATGCTCAATTTAAAGTGTAAAAACTGTATAAATTCCATAAAAAATTATTTCTTTCACTTTATGTACTCTGTCATTCTATTCACCGTCCCAGTCACAGACAGTTAGTATCTTTCAAAAAAGTTATTTCCGGTTTGCATGATTGGGTTGGGAGTGGTTCCATATATTTTTCCTTTTTTTCCTTTTTTTCTTTCCAAATGAGAACGGGTCTGTATTTTTATTCACCCGGTACAGTGCAGTTCATTATGTTTCCTTGTCTGCTTTGATTGTTTTCTTTTAAAGAAACAAGGAAAAATTGTACACTACACTGCTCGGTGTGAATAAAAAAATAGGCCCAACGAAAAGAATGAAAGTTGGCTTAAAATGACCCAGCCTGTTACAATATTTTGGATCAACCAATTCGAATTAGTCAATAGAGAGTATACTTCTTTAAAAATGTACGGATCAAGCAGCAAAATAAACACTCTACGAAATTATGCAACACTCAAGCGGTAACGGCGATTTATAAGACTGATTTTGAGCATTATTTAATTTGGCAAAAAGTTAAGTTTATGTTGACGAATAGATAGAGAATTTAGGTTCAAGTCTACACTACAACCTTTTTGTAAGTAATTTTTCTACTTTGATGGTCTGAGACTCTCAATATTCTTTTGAATCGTTTTTATGGCCAAGTTATTACAAATATCAGCCGCATTTGACCGTTGGGTTTAGATTAGATAGACCTTTCATTTTGCATTTTTCAATTTTTTTTACTTTGTGTTTTGTTCTGTTCGGCGGGTAATACATTATCACATTTATATAATTATGCAAATTTTGTTTATATACTTTGTAGAATAATTTTACTTTGCAATAAATGCTAAGTAATAAATCCAAAGTGAAAAGTTTTTTTTGTGGAATAGGACCAAGCTGAACCTGCAAAACAATTGACTTTAGATGATATTCAGTGATTATGATCGTGTGGTTTTAAGGCTCGGGTTGCACTACAGCATTGCCATCATTCTTCAAAGTCAAACACACTGTCTATCATCACATCAACGTTCAACTTTTAAAAGATCGCCGAATAGTCAACTATTTCGTGATTAGCTTTCTGATAAGTGATTTTTTGTTTATTTTGCTGCGATGCGATTTATACTTAACATCTTCTACTTTCCAATTTTGTGAATAATATATTGTACAATTTATTCGATACGTGCAAAAAGTGTGAATCCTGCAATGAAAAGGTGTCGTAGGTAAACGTATATAGTAAATGGTGGGTGAGTGATAATCAACACCTTTTTCAACTAACATATCGAAACCAATTAAACTCATTCATCCTTGAAATTAATATTTAAATTTCAGTTCTGGTTTGTGCTGTGGCGTCGAAGGCACATGCATTAATTATTTTAATAAATTTATTACTTTCTTCTACAAAAGAATATCCATTTTGTAAGATATGACAGCTATTCTCTTCTTTAGGGTTTGATATGAGTATTAATGGACTTACACTTGGGTTTTATTCTTTCATTTGCATAAATAGAGTTAAAACTCATTTTCCAAAATTTTTGGGTGAATTCTGCATTTTAATTTTTTTATTCCACATTTCATCGTGTATACCACTGTCGGGGTCATCAGGATTGGGATTGGCAATCATTTTTTTCTTTATTAATTTTGGTTCATTTGGTTTCGATAACTGTATTATTTTTTCCAATTATGCGGTTTTATCTCTTAATATATTTATAAATCTACCAAGTCGTATTTCTTTCATGCTTTGTGTGCTTTACTCATACTGGAATGGCAACTCTGGAGCTTTCCTACAAATCGTGGATACATTATCATATCGTACGTGTTCAAATTTTCGATAATATTATGCGCCTTTTTAATTTCGTTCTCTGAGATTAGTGATATTTAGCAAAGTGTATAATCATGATTTTTCATATATTCGATCATTTTGGTAATATTTGAAAATATGTCATCAGAGCCCAACCTTAAATTATGGAATAACACATACAGATTTTGAAGCCTACTGTATCCTCTTTCTATCCTATATGGTTCGTACGTGAGCCAATCTCTGAGATTTGTGTTATTTAGCAAAGTGTGGAATCATGATTTTCTAATGATTTGGTTATTTCGCTTTTGGCAGGATCTTGTTTCTTATATAATAATTTTTTCTTGAACTACACGTGAAATGTGTTAAAAAATGTGTTAAAAGAAAGCGTTAAAAATTTTGTTTAATAACTTGAATTTCACTGTCAAATAAATGTGCTTGCGTGAAACGTGTAAAAAAAAAGTGTTAAAAACTTCACAGCGGTCTTTTCAGGGATAAGTGACAGTGTCACCGCGTTCCGGCACTCTAACCTAAAAGTGTCAAAAAGCGTGTTTTTGGCACTTTTGAACTTGAAATAACTCATGGCTAAAAACAGTTAACGTACCAAAATCTCGATTACAAAAACAGTAGAAATATAAGATTGCTTTTAATATTTGTATGCTTACTTTATTGTTTTTCGTAGATTTTTGTTGTCAAATTTGCCCAATCTCGTTTTAGTTTTGAGTTATTTTAAGTGCAAAAGTGCCAAAACACGCTTTTTGACCCACTTAGGTTAGAATATATCAAAAATCTGACGTGATAGGGTAATTCTGTGGCCAGATTCGGATTCAGCGCAAAAAGTTACTTCGGCTATGACTGTTCAATAAAATAAAAATGTTGTCCCGTTTTTGCCTTGTCAATCAAGGTTCGTATCACTGGATTGTGAATAATAAAAAATCAATTCAATTTATCACCAACGAATTTATTTATTTAGCACAAGAATTATTATAACAAAATTTCAATATAATTAATTAATAAAAATTCAAAAAATCACTTTATATAAATTATTCTCAAATTTTACTGTACACTTATAATTTTTATTTCCACTAAAACACTTTTTAATTCCTTTTTAATCTTTACACTGTCGCTTACCAAATACTAGTAATAATCTTACAAGTTTACACTATCGCGTTCCAAATTCTAATAATCCAATTCGATCTTGTTCGCCTTTTTATACACACAAACCAAACTTGTCGAATGTTCATGACTTTTGCAGTTAGAATAGTGCAGAAACATTTAGAACAATTTTATAATGGAAAATTCCATTTTAGTACAGTAAAACATTGAGCTATTAATTTAACTTATTCAATTACACCCTAGGTGTCACCGTCACAGTTTAACCCTTTTTTAGCAGGTCTGTGTTATCGTTTTGTCGAAATATCTGAATAATCAAATTAATTTATTAAATTATTATTTTAATATTAAATTTACGCCATATTGAATATGTGATCAGCGATTTCAAAACCCCCTTATATCAATTTTCGTGCAAAACTTCAAGTTAGAAAAAACTCCAGTAATTAATTTATCATAGGGGTAGTTTACCCTTGTAATGGTTTGTTTTGAGGAAAATACTGAAATAATTAAACTGAAACTTAAATAATGAGGTCACCTCGCAGGGTTAATTCAAAAAATTGCAGACAGCGTAAGGTAACTCGAGGGTGAGGAGAACGTTTACCATATTGATTAATGTTCCAATCGAAGGTCGGTCAACGGAAGGCGGAAGGAACTATTAAATTGGAAACCAATACTCTAGGGCTCCTCTAATTTGGCCAAATTTTCGAGCTTGTTCTTATTTTACTACAGCAGTTTCAAATATTCGCCTCAGTAATAATATTTCCTTATGTAAAGCAATGTCAAGTTTTAAGGTCGCGAGAAAAATATTGCGATTCACTTGGCTCCAAATTTGTCCCAAACATTCAATGTATTGACTTTTTAAAATGTGTTTAGATTTTATATGGCACTAGCCCATATAAAAACATGCTTCCCATCAACCGTCCCTATTGGCTTCGGCAAAACTCAATACTGCACAAGATTAGTACTGGAAATGTAACTTTTGGTTGCGACTAATTATATTATGTAACAACGAAAACATTTGGTTGAAATTGTCATAGTATTTACTAAAATTAAAGTAGAATTTTAAAAGGTTCGGTGACTAAGCTGAACTACACCCAGGAGGATGGTTCATCAAAATTCAATCATTCGTTATTCTTAGACAGCATAGCAAAGTTAATTATGAATTATTCTTTAAAATGACAAAAACCACAATTGAAGTGGAGCCAACCTTTTTATTAATTGAGAAAAACATTTAGACCTTGCCGCATATTTTACTTACCATAAAATCTAAAATTTCTTGGCCTTGCTTTTACCACAAATATCGATTATTTCAAAAAGCAAATAAATAAATTGCACGCACATTGTTTTAGATTTGCTGTAAAGATTCACAACAATAATGTAAGCAAGCCGTCCGCCCAAAATTCTAGTCTCGCCCCTCTCCCCTCCCCCAGAACTATCTATAAGTATTGTGTTAGATGCTATAGTAACACGTTAAAGTTACATTAACATTACGTAACACAAAAAGTTTCTTAATTACATTTGTTTCCAAAAACTTCTTAATAATACAAACAAGTTTTACAGTATTCTTGAATTAATGTCATTAATTAACTCTAATCAAAAGGGATAAATGTTATTGTTGGGTTTATCTTACAACCATATGTGAAATGACGATGGGTGGATATACTATAATGTATGATGTGTATTAGGAGACAAAAAAGTTTTCCGATTATAACAACTACTGTTGTCTATAGTTTCAGGTTTTACTTTTATTTTCAGAGAAAATATTTATAGTCTCGAACCATCTAAGATGAGCAGTCAAATCAAATAAATACTGATTTTTGTATTTCTACGCTTTATGTATCAGTTCCATTGCTTATCAAAAAAAAAAAAAAAAAAAACAAAAAAAATAAAAATTTTGAGGAAGAGCGATGAGCGCACGTGATTGGAATGTTTCATAGATTTTGTGGTATAGAATGAATTTATTTTCTTGATTGTACTTGCACAAAGCGACTCTTTCCTATTTATGTAAATTACAAGTAAACAATATTGTAGATGATGTGATTGGATTTGAGTTGATTTACAAATTTGTTGTTGATAAGCGATTTAATAAATACAAAGATAGAGCACGCGGATAAATTCCTCCTGAATCAAATGAAACGATGGCCATAATTCACAATTAGAATTTTCAAGCACTCAAAAGTTGAAAGTATGCGAAACCTTAATAATGAGAGGAAAATAGCAAATAACTCGACGAAACAAATAGTTATTCACAGTGATGTGTTTACCTTTTAATGGAATTCGGAGGATTTCAACTACCGCTACTAGAATTGTCCAGATGGTTTTATAAATTATTTTGTTTTGCATGTGGCGCTGCAACAAGTCTCAAGTATATACATTCTGCCACAAATAACGTAAAAATATTTGTTAAACTTCAAAATCAATCGGCATACGCTGTTCGAAAGTAGATCGAGTGCAGCCAGGTGGTGGGTCTTCGGGGCGACCGCCAAATATGTAAATTATTTTAAAACATTAGGAAAGTCATCAGCATAATATTGAAAATAAAAAACATAGAAGGTGAACCGGATGTCGTACTATCTGCCACCTCTCGGATTCTGTGATATAAAAAAAAAATTCAATTCCAGAAAAAAGCAAACTTGAAAATCAGATTGCTCCCAACAAAACGCTAAACGTACGCAAGGGGAGAGCTCTTTCAAATAGCTGGACCCTGGTGCCGTCTGCGATATATGTATAGATAAAGTACTAACTCCCCCCCCCCCACAAAATTTCCTAAGAAGGAATTTGCTTGGCTGCCCAGCTTTTCTTCGATGGTGCAACGGAAAGACTGACGAGATACCGAGATCCGGATAATCATAAATTATTCCCATAATATAACGCTGGTAATGCAACTCCTTCATGATCGGTGACTAAATTGGAATATTTGCCCCTAAAATTCAAGGCATCAAAAAATGTTAGACTTACATAGTGGTACATGATTTTAAGATCGTTATATACCAAGATAGCTTCAATTTGCTCAGGTTCCAATGAAATTTAAACGGAACGCTTAACACACGGAGTGTAAAACTACATGTGTTTAATGCTTAATTCCTTCATAGAAGAAGTTTTTATAAAAGTCTCTATCTGCTTCTATATATATACCATTTGCTTCCGGAATTCGATTGAAAAACGTGCAGTTATAGGGAAGGGTAAAATAAAAAGAATTATATGCTATTCGCACAGCCTCTAATCTGACAAATACTAGCCTTACATACTGGAAAAAATGCTCCAATAATGCCACCTTGCTGTTGCAAAATTCGGATCACTTCTCAGTTGCTCTAGATCTTCCTGATCAGGAAACTCTCGAGTTGTCAAAAGCTTCCAGTTCTTGAGTCAAAATATTCATATAAGGAAGTAGAAAAAGTCGTTAATCGTAGCAAAATACGAAAAGTGTCCATTGTGGAAAGGCTGAATCTTGGGAGGTTTCAGCAATATCTCTGTATTTATTAGTTCCGTGAAGAGTGAACAATTTTTTCGTATTTTTCAACAATTTGGTGATTAGCGAGCACGCGGTAATTTAGTATGGACCGAAAATTTCCAAGCATTGTTGAAGCTTGTATTTTGGACGTTTGTATTTTGTAACTTCTCAAGTTACCACGAAATGTTAATCGTGAAAAGGCTTTTATTCAAAATCTGTATGTTTCGTTTAAAATTTAAGGTTATGCTTATTCCAGTTAGATTTCTTAAAATAAATGTGTTAGAACGCGATTTCTGGTATTTTTCGCATATCTGTGAAAAATCATTTCACCCTTAGGTCTCGTGATTTCTTAATGTGCCGAAGAATTAACGAAGACATCTCTGAAATTGGCGCAAGAAATTTCGGCTTGATTCATTATTGTTATTTCACCCTTAAGCTTCGCGGTTTCTTAATGAGACTCGATTTGTAAATATTGTCCTTCAATTAAGAATTTGGGTATTACACGCCATTTTAGGGAGACATATTAGTGTTTGTTAACTATAAAAGTATTTTGTTTGACTCGGGAACCAAAGTGGCTATATTGAGTTTACTATAATGCGGTAAAATCTCAATGAATTTCTTTACAAATACCTTTCGTTATGAATAGCGTTTGGTTAGCTTTGAATATTTTTTTTCTGGGTGGAATAAAAATTTGCTTAAATTTTAGCCAAAACACACATTTTGAAAAAAGCCTTTTTGAGAGTAAAATATCGTGCTAACTTCTCATATGTGTATCTTGGTATGAATGGTCGCAGGAAGGCTGCTTTGACGCACTGTTTTGTGACAAATGACTATTAGTATGAATTTAATGGAGTTGGGGCGGTCTAAAAAACGAATGTCTCAAAAGTCAAGGAAGATTCAATGAATGTACACGGTGACTGAGTTGTATTGTTGGCGATAGCTCTCACCGTTAACACACGTTGAGTACATATTGTTACTGCTATACAACATTTCAAGATCATCCAAAATAGCTTGGTCATGTTTCGTCAATAAAAACGTTGTGCCCGAAAAGCTCCACTCGATTCGTGTACGATATGTAGATTTGTTGATTCATATTCAAATTTAATGTAAATTCCGAATTCTATTCCACATATCTAATTCTCATCTCTTAATTTTATTCTAATTACCCAGTTCCCTAAAGAGCAGTGGAAACTAGATTTTAAGGAGTTGTAAACGAAACCATGGTTAATTAAATTTGATTTCTTAGTAAGCCATTAAATTCAAATTCTTCATTTTCTTTTCATCTAAATTAAAGCTCAGTTTGACGACAAATTGGTTTTGGTATAAATTGATTCCAATAAACTGAATGCATACCTAATCGAATAATTATTGTAATGAGTAAATTAATTTTACTTCATGCACTTGCTACGTGCATACGTTTTGCAACTTTCTCATAATGTTCATAGATGTACGTTGTACATATACTTATATATTTATACAAACGAATTATTTTCAATGCTGTTGAACTGAATGTTGAAGAAATAAGTGCTTGCATTATTTTCTGTGACAGTTAAATTACTTGACTTAATGAAATTAATTGTGTGTATACATACTTTATTTATGTAACTATTAAATATACGTTTAGCTACAAGCAACTCTTTATGTGAAAAATTTGTATGCAACATCCCCTTTAATTCTGTAGTTGGGGTTAAGTGCAGAACTGAAATATTTTCGCGTATCTCTTTTAAGCTCCTTGTAAAAAGGGTTTCTTAGAGGAGTACTACATAACTCTCGGTACTTCATTCCTTTCTTTACACTTTTTTCAATATATTCGCTCTCCCATTTTCTCCACAGATTCATCCAAAACATTCGAAGTACATCTCTTGCATCCTTTCTTTCATACTCTTGAACCATCTCATTCCCTGTAGCCTTTTTAGCTAACATATCAGCTCTTTCATTCCCCTCGATCTGCCTATGTGATGGCAACCATTGTATGGTCACATCACGTTGACAGATACGAATACATTCAAAAATCAAATCAACATACACATTACCTTGTCTTCCACCTCCACATTTTAACAAACACAAACCATTCTGGGAATCGGAAAATATTACTATCTTCCTATTCCCCTGATTCACAGCCAGTTGAATACCTTCATATATTCCAATCAATTCGGCGTTCATTATACAGACACTTTTTTATCCAATCTAAAACACTTTTCTACATTCGTACTTGGCATGAAAATACCAACGCCTACATCATTATCAATCACACTAGCATCTGTATAAACGATATCATAAATTCCCACGTATTGCCGACTGATTTTCCGAAATATAATTTTGGCGATAACTTCATTCATTCCCTTATTATATTCCTCCAAATTCATGCATACAGAAAGACTATTAGGAATGGGTTACGGACCAGTATTGCCAATACTCAGAAACATGTTCAATTTTTCGAGTGCAATGCTAGTTCGATATGTCGGTTTGTACACCGCCCTACTTTGTAATCTTACTATCATCTCATTCCAAAACTCATTTTTCTTCGTTATCATCCACTCTCTCTTGTAATCGAGAGGTGAGTCACCCATTTCAGACCACAGAGTATGTATTGGAGTTGAATTAATCGCTCCCAATACCACTCTGGCACACGCATTCTCTTCTTTCATCAATTGACTAAAAGCCCCTTTCAAACCGTCTCCATAAACACTAATACCATATCCAATTTTGGAGGATATAAGGGCCTTTCTTAGCATATCAGTCACACTGGGGTGAGCGCCCCATTTAGGTTTACTCACCCGTTTAATCAAATTTATACGATTCTTGCAGTTATCTGCCAAAATTTTCATGTGCTTCCCAAAATTCATGTGCCTATCAATCCAAATAGCCAAATACTAAATAGTTCAATTCTATTATTATCCAGTCTAATGTTTAGATTTACGTCATTCGTTCTAAAACTCATTTAAGCACACTTATTAGGATTCACTCTTAAATTTAACATTTTCATTTTTCCAATTACTTCATCTACTCCCTTTTGCGCCTTTTGAGCCACCGCATCAATACTTCTTCCTTTTCCAATTATAACAAAATCATCTGCAAATTGCAGAACGATTTGATTTTCTGTATTGATGCGGTGTATCTCGCTGGTATATCCTTGCGGAAGTCCAACATTCGCCACGCCCTCTAACCTATACCCACTTCCATTTAAAACAATTTTTCTTTCACTCATAAAATCTTTTATCCACATACATACCTTCCGTGAAAATCCAAAATTCGACAGAATTTGTTGTAATTTCCACGGAACCACATAATCATAGGCCCTTTCAATGTCCAAAAATACCGCAACTCCAACAACTTTTCCACACACTCGATTGCAGAGTGGTTCTTGCGAAATCCGAATGTTGTTGTTGGCAACAAATTATTTTCATTCATAAAAGCATCCATTCGTTCTTTGATCATTCCATTTAAAATTTTAATAAATACATTCAACATACATATGCCACGATAATTTATTGCCACATTCGGATCTCTATCCCGTTTAGGAATGGGAACCACCCTGCTTTTTCCATTTGTTTGGTATTTTTGAACTCATCCATACGTTGTTGAGTGTCTCAAGCAAATTATTATTTAAGAGTCTTTAATTATTATTTGAGAGAAAAAGATTTTCATTCACGCGGAACACTAATATGAAAAATAACTTTGTTACATAACTGCCGTTGTTAGAGACTGAATAGTAAATTTAGAATCAACACATTTTTTTAAAATTTAATTTAAAAATGTCGGTTGTGCTCAATATTTTTAAAAAGTTGCAGTTGTTAATTTGATTTTCGTTTTTGTATCGTTTAACAAGCGATAGTTTTGAGTTTAAGGTTAAGTCTCTTTAACAGTTCAGTCCACTTTGTGGCAATGAAGGCCCACATCCGTTAACATCTCTGAAATTATGGGAAGTAACCATAGTGTAGTATCAATTTTAACAGGTTTAGCGTTTTCACAATTTGTAAAAAATTTTCGAATATGCCCAACCCTTTTTATCTTAATACTGATAAAAGTTTAACTTAACCTGTTTACTTTACGAAAATTTCGCCCCATTCCTGGGTCTTTAAGTCATTTACACTTTTTTCTGTATGTACCTCCACGTTTTGTCAAATACTTTTTACCGGTTCTTACTAATATACAAAAAATCAAATTAGAAGACATAGTTTTGTGTAACATTCTTGCGATGTAATGTTTTATTTGATTCTGTTTGGACTTTTGTGCTTTGGTTAGTTAAACCATAAGAATTAATCTGTCATTAAAACAGTCTCTTGTGAAATGAACACTGATAAACATCGTGGAGCTTTCTCCAGGAAAACTCGTAACAAAAATTAAAGGGTATGCTAGGTTTTACTTGGGTGCACGTTTAAAGGGGTTAGCGTTGGTTAATTTCCTAACGTCCTTCAGAGCGATGCATCTAATCAGAAAAACAATAATAACAAGTCGTGTTATAAATATTAGTTGCTAACTATCTGGTCTAGTAGATATTACGTCATTTGCTCAATGCTTTTATCTGGCAATGCAATCATTTAACCAGATAATTAAAGCTAGAAAATAGAAAAATTAAATTTTTTTTGTTATTCTCATTCAGATCAAAACTGAACTTACAAAATTCTTGATAATTTAGCATTAATTAGTTAAGTTAGAACTAATTAGAAAAATTAATTAATTTTCCACAAATTGAATCAATATTTCAATTTCAATTTCTTGTATTGCTAAAAAAAGACTAAACAACCTTTAATAAACACGATCGAGTTTGATTTGTTGCCCGTTTCGGGTTTTTCGATTGGTTTCTAAGATCGGGTGCCATTTTGTATGGTATAGAATCATTTCTTATGTTTTAAATAAAAGTAGTGAAAGCAAAATTGAAAACACAACCATACTCCTCTTGTTTGTTTAAAACCGATAATCGAATAGGTAAATGTTTTGGTTGGACATATGCCATTTATAGAGGGTGTCATTTATTTCGGAGATCGGACCGATTTTTTAATTTATCTCTATTATAACGTACCTACAAAATGAAAGCAATACAATTTAAAAAGAAACGGCATAAGTTGCACCAACAAATGTATTTCGTGTACTTTTCGGCCATATTCGATGGATTTTATTTTTATTCACCATTGTTTCGGTTTCTTTCCTTCGTTTTGGTTTACCGTGATTGGTTCAGTTTTAATGTTTTTGTTAACTACTTCCCTTTGTTAAACAATAAAATTAAACATATTTGCAGTTGTTGTATTTTTAAGCAAAACAAAGTAAAGATTTACTAGCGGGTAACATAAACTCAATAAAATATTCACACAATAATAATACATTCACTAATCAACAATTATTCTGCTTGTGCTAAGGCAAAACCAACAAAAATGTTTATACACGCCGTCTCGTTCGCTCCTTATACAGATCCTATCCAACAAATGTACGCTATATTGTGTAAATAATGTTATGCCGTCTACACATATTGATGCTCCACTCTAAAATCTATTGTACGTTGAACCACGGAAAACACCACTCATTGGCTTGAACTTTTTTAACAAATATTTTAATATACAGGTCAACTCAGCGATATTCAACTTGGCATAAGTCAACTAGCGTATGGTCATCTTATAAGGCACTGGTTAGCTTATAAAAGCGGTAATAGTAATCCAGTAACAGTAACGTGGCATCCCACGGTATAGGAAATTTTACTAACAAAATTATTTTATTTCGCCGAAAATTTTTGTATAGCGAAATTAATTCATTATCAATATGAATTAAATCCGTGACAGTAACATTTTACTTTAATACTTGAATTTTGCGCGGCTTTAATTCAGCTTTTCAAAATTTTTGACATTTTCCAAATATTCACGAAAAAGTGGTTGTTATGGAAAATTTGATAAATTATATTTAACTAACTGCGTCAACTCACCTATATACAGGGACCCGACCTCTTGAATCTAAGCATATTTCTTATAAGCAATAAATTAAAAAAAAACTAAATTTAAGAATAAAATTATTTGGGGCACCTAAATATAGGGCCAGACCCACCTAATTTTGGTATAAAACTCTTACGCAATATTTTAATATGGTTGGATAGGGATTTGGAAATGGATTTTATAAGTTAAGATTATAAAAAATACGATGTAAAAAACATTTCAACGCCCTTAGATCCATGAGACCGACCCCTCGGATACCACTATACAATTAATATCATTTAACAATTTTATCTAAACTTATTCCTGTGAGTTTAAACAAAAAATCGAATTTTTACAGAGAACCAACTCAGGGACACCTAGACCAAGACTTGACTTTTTCAAAAATACTAAGCAAACCTGCTCATAAGAAAAAGTGGCACCAAAATCTCATTTACTTTAAAAATTGACTTATATCGGTTTTCCAGTCTACGTTTCAAAAGGTTGTGAAATATATTTTGGCTCCCTTAGATTCAAGCTACCGACCTTTCGGATCTGAGTATACGGTTAATTTATTTTAACCATTTATCTAACCTTAGTTCCGTTCACTTAAAACAAAACAAACATTTAAAAAAAAATTGTTGGGGGTGAAAAACATTTCAACGTCCTTAGATCCATGAGACCGACCCTTCGGATACCACTATACAATTAATATCATTTAACGATTTTTATCTAAACTTATTCCTGTGAATTTAAACAAAAAATCGAATTTTTACAGAGAACCAACTCGGGGACACCTAGACCAAGACTTGACCCTTTCAAAAATACTAAGCAAACCTGCTCATAAGAAAAAGTGGCACCAAAATCTCATTTACTTTAAAAATTGACTTATATTGTGAAATATATTTTGGCTCCCTTAGATTCAAGCGACCGACCTTTCGGATCTGAGTATACGGTTAATTTATTTTAACCATTTATCTAACCTTAGTTCCGTACACTTAAAATAAAACAAACATTTAAAAAAAAATTGTTGGGGGTGAAAAACATTTCAACGCCCTTAGATCCATGAGACCGACCCTTCGGATACCACTACACAATTAATATCATTTAACGATTTTTATCTAAACTTATTCCTGTGAATTTAAAAAAAAATCTAATTTTAACAGAAAACAAACTCGGGGACACCTAGACCAAGACTTGACCCCTTCAAAAATACTAAGCAAACCTGCTCATAAAAAAAAAGTGGAACCAAAATCTCATTTACTTTAAAAATTGAATTATATCGGTTTTCCAGTCTACGTTTCAAAAGGTTGTGAAATATATTTTGGCTCCCTTAGATTCAAGCTACCGACCTTTCGGATCTGAGTATACGGGTAATTTATTTTAACCATTTATCTAACCTTAGTTCCGTTCACTTAAAACAAAACAAACATTTAAAAAAAAATTGTTGGGGGTGAAAAACATTTCAACGTCCTTAGATCCATGAGACCGACCCTTCGGATACCACTATACAATTAATATCATTTAACGATTTTTATCTAAACTTATTCCTGTGAATTTAAACAAAAAATCGAATTTTTACAGAGAACCAACTCGGGGACACCTAGACCAAGACTTGACCCTTTCAAAAATACTAAGCAAACCTGCTCATAAGAAAAAGTGGCACCAAAATCTCATTTACTTTAAAAATTGACTTATATTGTGAAATATATTTAGGCTCCCTTAGATTCAAGCGACCGACCTTTCGGATCTGAGTATACGGTTAATTTATTTTAACCATTTATCTAACCTTAGTTCCGTACACTTAAAATAAAACAAACATTTAAAAAAAAATTGTTGGGGGTGAAAAACATTTCAACGCCCTTAGATCCATGAGACCGACCCTTCGGATACCACTACACAATTAATATCATTTAACGATTTTTATCTAAACTTATTCCTGTGAATTTAAAAAAAATCTAATTTTTACAGAAAACAAACTCGGGGACACCTAGACCAAGACTTGACCCCTTCAAAAATACTAAGCAAACCTACTCATAAAAAAAAAGTGGAACCAAAATCTCATTTACTTTAAAAATTGAATTATATCGGTTTTCCAGTCTACGTTTCAAAAGGTTGTGAAATATATTTTGGCTCCCTTAGATTCAAGCGACCGACCTTTCGGATCTGAGTATACGGTTAATTTATTTTAACCATTTATCTAACCTTAGTTCCGTACACTTAAAACAAAACAAACATTTAAAAAAAAATTGTTGGGGGTGAAAAACATTTCAACGTCCTTAGATCCATGAGACCGACCCCTCGGATACCACTATACAATTAATATCATTTAACGATTTTTATCTACACTTATTCCTGTGAATTTAAACAAAAAATCGAATTTTTACAGAGAACCAACTCGGGGACACCTAGACCAAGACTTGACCCTTTCAAAAATACTAAGCAAACCTGCTCATAAGAAAAAGTGGCACCAAAATCTCATTTAATTTAAAAATTGACTTATATTGTGAAATATATTTTGGCTCCCTTAGATTCAAGCGACCGACCTTTCGGATCTGAGTATACGGTTAATTTATTTTAACCATTTATCTAACCTTAGTTCCGTACACTTAAAATAAAACAAACATTTAAAAAAAAATTGTTGGGGGTGAAAAACATTTCAACGCCCTTAGATCCATGAGACCGACCCTTCGGATACCACTACACAATTAATATCATTTAACGATTTTTATCTAAACTTATTCCTGTGAATTTAAAAAAAATCTAATTTTAACAGAAAACAAACTCGGGGACACCTAGACCAAGACTTGACCCCTTCAAAAATACTAAGCAAACCTGCTCATAAAAAAAAAGTGGAACCAAAATCTCATTTACTTTAAAAATTGAATTATATCGGTTTTCCAGTCTACGTTTCAAAAGGTTGTGAAATTTATTTTTGCTCCCTTAGATTCAAGCTACCGACCTTTCGGATCTGAGTATACGGGTAATTTATTTTAACCATTTATCTAACCTTAGTTCCGTTCACTTAAAACAAAACAAACATTTAAAAAAAAATTGTTGGGGGTGAAAAACATTTCAACGTCCTTAGATCCATGAGACCGACCCTTCGGATACCACTATACAATTAATATCATTTAACGATTTTTATCTAAACTTATTCCTGTGAATTTAAACAAAAAATCGAATTTTTACAGAGAACCAACTCGGGGACACCTAGACCAAGACTTGACCCTTTCAAAAATACTAAGCAAACCTGCTCATAAGAAAAAGTGGCACCAA
Source organism: Tipula vernalis (assembly GCA_958295665.1). NCBI lineage: Eukaryota > Metazoa > Arthropoda > Insecta > Diptera > Tipulidae > Tipula > Tipula vernalis. The sequence continues at coordinate 39,605,096 of OY282560.1, forward strand.
AATCTCATTTACTTTAAAAATTGACTTATATTGTGAAATATATTTAGGCTCCCTTAAATTCAAGCTACCGACCTTTCGGATCTGAGTATACGGTTAATTTATTTTAACCATTTATCTAACCTTAGTTCCGTACACTTAAAATAAAACAAACATTTAAAAAAAAATTGTTGGGGGTGAAAAACATTTCAACGCCCTTAGATCCATGAGACCGACCCTTCGGATACCACTACACAATTAATATCATTTAACGATTTTTATCTAAACTTATTCCTGTGAATTTAAAAAAAATCTAATTTTTACAGAAAACAAACTCGGGGACACCTAGACCAAGACTTGACCCCTTCAAAAATACTAAGCAAACCTACTCATAAAAAAAAAGTGGAACCAAAATCTCATTTACTTTAAAAATTGAATTATATCGGTTTTCCAGTCTACGTTTCAAAAGGTTGTGAAATATATTTTGGCTCCCTTAGATTCAAGCGACCGACCTTTCGGATCTGAGTATACGGTTAATTTATTTTAACCATTTATCTAACCTTAGTTCCGTACACTTAAAACAAAACAAACATTTAAAAAAAAATTGTTGGGGGTGAAAAACATTTCAACGTCCTTAGATCCATGAGACCGACCCCTCGGATACCACTATACAATTAATATCATTTAACGATTTTTATCTAAACTTATTCCTGTGAATTTAAACAAAAAATCGAATTTTTACAGAGAACCAACTCGGGGACACCTAGACCAAGACTTGACCCTTTCAAAAATACTAAGCAAACCTGCTCATAAGAAAAAGTGGCACCAAAATCGCATTTACTTTAAAAATTGACTTATATCGGTTTTCCAGTCTACGTTTCAAAAGGTTGTGAAATATATTTTGGCTCCCTTAGATTCAAGCTACCGACCTTTCGGATCTGAGTATACGGTTAATTTATTTTAACCATTTATCTAACCTTAGTTCCGTTCACTTAAAACAAAACAAACATTTAAAAAAAAATTGTTGGGGGTGAAAAACATTTCAACGTCCTTAGATCCATGAGACCGACCCCTCGGATACCACTGTACAATTAATATCATTTAACGATTTTTATCTAAACTTATTCCTGTGAATTTAAACAAAAAATCGAATTTTTACAGAGAACCAACTCGGGGACACCTAGACCAAGACTTGACCCTTTCAAAAATACTAAGCAAACCTGCTCATAAGAAAAAGTGGCACCAAAATCTCATTTACTTTAAAAATTGACTTATATTGTGAAATATATTTTGGCTCCCTTAGATTCAAGCGACCGACCTTTCGGATCTGAGTATACGGTTAATTTATTTTAACCATTTATCTAACCTTAGTTCCGTACACTTAAAATAAAACAAACATTCAAAAAAAAATTGTTGGGGGTGAAAAACATTTCAACGCCCTTAGATCCATGAGACCGACCCTTCGGATATCACTACACAATTAATATCATTTAACGATTTTTATCTAAACTTATTCCTGTGAATTTAAAAAAAATCTAATTTTTACAGAAAACAAACTCGGGGACACCTAGACCAAGACTTGACCCCTTCAAAAATACTAAGCAAACCTGCTCATAAAAAAAAAGTGGAACCAAAATCTCATTTACTTTAAAAATTGATTTATATCGGTTTTCCAGTCTACGTTTCAAAAGGTTGTGAAATATATTTTGGCTCCCTTAGATTCAAGCTACCGACCTTTCGGATCTGAGTATACGGTTAATTTATTTTAACCATTTATCTAACCTTAGTTCCGTTCACTTAAAACAAAACAAACATTTAAAAAAAAATTGTTGGGGGTGAAAAACATTTCAACGTCCTTAGATCCATGAGACCGACCCTTCGGATACCACTATACAATTAATATCATTTAACGATTTTTATCTAAACTTATTTCTGTGAATTTAAACAAAAAATCGAATTTTTACAGAGAACCAACTCGGGGACACCTAGACCAAGACTTGACCCTTTCAAAAATACTAAGCAAACCTGCTCATAAGAAAAAGTGGCACCAAAATCTCATTTACTTTAAAAATTGACTTATATTGTGAAATATATTTTGGCTCCCTTAGATTCAAGCGACCGACCTTTCGGATCTGAGTATACGGTTAATTTATTTTAACCATTTATCTAACCTTAGTTCCGTACACTTAAAATAAAACAAACATTTAAAAAAAAATTGTTGGGGGTGAAAAACATTTCAACGTCCTTAGATCCATGAGACCGACCCCTCGGATACCACTATACAATTAATATCATTTAACGATTTTTATCTAAACTTATTCCTGTGAATTTAAACAAAAAATCGAATTTTTACAGAGAACCAACTCGGGGACACCTAGACCAAGACTTGACCCTTTCAAAAATACTAAGCAAACCTGCTCATAAGAAAAAGTGGCACCAAAATCTCATTTACTTTAAAAATTGACTTATATTGTGAAATATATTTTGGCTCCCTTAGATTCAAGCGACCGACCTTTCGGATCTGAGTATACGGTTAATTTATTTTAACCATTTATCTAACCTTAGTTCCGTACACTTAAAACAAAACAAACATTTAAAAAAAAATTGTTGGGGGTGAAAAACATTTCAACGTCCTTAGATCCATGAGACCGACCCCTCGGATACCACTATACAATTAATATCATTTAACGATTTTTATCTAAACTTATTTCTGTGAATTTAAACAAAAAATCGAATTTTTACAGAGAACCAACTCGGGGACACCTAGACCAAGACTTGACCCTTTCAAAAATACTAAGCAAACCTGCTCATAAGAAAAAGTGGCACCAAAATCGCATTTACTTTAAAAATTGACTTATATCGGTTTTCCAGTCTACGTTTCAAAAGGTTGTGAAATATATTTTGGCTCCCTTAGATTCAAGCTACCGACCTTTCGGATCTGAGTATACGGTTAATTTATTTTAACCATTTATCTAACCTTAGTTCCGTTTACTTAAAACAAAACAAACATTTAAAAAAAAATTGTTGGGGGTGAAAAACATTTCAACGTCCTTAGATCCATGAGACCGACCCTTCGGATACCACTATACAATTAATATTATTTAACGATTTTTATCTAAACTTATTTCTGTGAATTTAAACAAAAAATCGAATTTTTACAGAGAACCAACTCGGGGACACCTAGACCAAGACTTGACCCTTTCAAAAATACTAAGCAAACCTGCTCATAAGAAAAAGTGGCACCAAAATCTCATTTACTTTAAAAATTGACTTATATTGTGAAATATATTTTGGCTCCCTTAGATTCAAGCGACCGACCTTTCGGATCTGAGTATACGGTTAATTTATTTTAACCATTTATCTAACCTTAGTTCCGTACACTTAAAACAAAACAAACATTTAAAAAAAAATTGTTGGGGGTGAAAAACATTTCAACGTCCTTAGATCCATGAGACCGACCCCTCGGATACCACTATACAATTAATATCATTTAACGATTTTTATCTAAACTTATTCCTGTGAATTTAAACAAAAAATCGAATTTTTACAGAGAACCAACTCGGGGACACCTAGACCAAGACTTGACCCTTTCAAAAATACTAAGCAAACCTGCTCATAAGAAAAAGTGGCACCAAAATCGCATTTACTTTAAAAATTGACTTATATCGGTTTTCCAGTCTACGTTTCAAAAGGTTGTGAAATATATTTTGGCTCCCTTAGATTCAAGCTACCGACCTTTCGGATCTGAGTATACGGTTAATTTATTTTAACCATTTATCTAACCTTAGTTCCGTTCACTTAAAACAAAACAAACATTTAAAAAAAAATTGTTGGGGGTGAAAAACATTTCAACGTCCTTAGATCCATGAGACCGACCCTTCGGATACCACTACACAATTAATATCATTTAACGATTTTCATCTAAACTTATTCCTGTGAATTTAAAAAAAATCTAATTTTTACAGAAAACAAACTCGGGGACACCTAGACCAAGACTTGACCCCTTCAAAAATACTAAGCAAACCTGCTCATAAGAAAAAAGTGGAACCAAAATCTCATTTACTTTAAAAATTGAATTATATCGGTTTTCCAGTCTACGCTTCAAAAGGTTGTGAAATATATTTTGGCTCCCTTAGATTCAAGCGACCGACCTTTCGGATCTGAGTTTACGGTTAATTTATTTAACCATTTATCTAACCTTAGTTCCGTACACTTAAAACAAAACAAACATTTAAAAAAAAATTGTTGGGGGTGAAAAACATTTCAACGCCCTTAGATTCATGAGACCGACCCCTCGGATACCACTACACAATTAATATCATTTAACGATTTTTATCTAAACTAATTCCTGTGAATTTAAAAAAAAATCGAATTTTTACAGAAAACAAACTCGGGGACACCTAGACCAAGACTTGACCCTTTCAAAAATACTAAGGCTCATAAGAAAAAAGTGGCACCAAAATCTCATTTACTTTAAAAATTGAATTATATCGGTTTTCCAGTCTACGCTTCAAAAGGTTGTGAAATATATTTTGGCTCCCTTAGATTCAAGCGACCGACCTATCCGATACGCTTTTATTAAAATATGCCAATTAAATGTTGAAGGATTAACCAAGGCGAAAGTTGAATATTTGTCAAGATTTCTTCACACCAACAAATGTGATGTTTTGCTTTTACAGGAAACCCATATGAAAGATGATCTTCAACTTTCGAATTGCGGATTAATAAATGAATTTTCGTGCATTGATTCTATTCATCATGAACATTATTGAATTGCGACATTTATAAGAAGTGATTTATGTGACGATTGTTCCGTTTTATTAAAATCAAACATCAATAATATTGAAATTCTGGTTGTCAAATTAAACGACGTGAAAATTTTAAATGTTTATAAACCTCCTGGCTCTTCTTGGTCAACACCATTACCAGTATTTAATCATCCCGCTAGTCATCATTGTCTGTGGGGTTACAACCAAGATGATTTGAATGGAGAATTTATACTTGATTGGGCAAATAGAAACCGTTTACACTTATTATTTGATGCTAAAGATAAATCAACATTTCATTCTGGTAGATGGAACAGAGGATATAACCCGGATCTATGTTTTGTTTCAACAGACGATTCGTTCAATGTCTTATCTGCTGTAAGAACTGTAAGTAATAAATTTCCAAGAAGTCAACATCGATGTGTTTTTCTAGAAGTCGGAATAAAAATTCCAATAATAAAATCATTGCCGAAACCGAGATGGAACTTTAAAAAAAGTAATTGGACAGAATTTTCCAAAGCGATAGATTTGAACATCCGATGGATTTCTCCGGTTGTTGAAAATTATAATAGAATTGTGGGACTCCTAATATCTACGGCTAAACGATTTATTCCAAGAGGGTTTCGAAGAACATACATTCCAAATTGGTCCGATGAATGTGAAAGATTATGGTTGTTGTATCAAGAGAACGACGAATCTAAAGAAATTGCAGATCAATTAATTAATGAATTAAATCAGGAACGTACTGCAAAATGAATAAATTTATTTGAAATAATGGATTTTTCATCAGGTGTTTCCCGAATTTTTTATTCATTTATCAAAAAATGGCCGTAATTGGTTGGCGAAATTTTATTATGATTGTTATAATCGTGACAAAATTCCTCCGATTTGGAATTTATCAAAAGCTTGTGCCATTTTAAAACCTGGAAAGGACAAACATCTACCTGAAAATTATAGACCGATATCTTTGTTGTGCATTGGATATAAAATTTTCGAAAAAACTATTTATAACAAAATTTTTCCAACACTTGATGAAAATATTCCAAATTATCAAGCCGGTTTTCGTCAGGAAGAAATTGTTGTGATCAAGTTTTGTCTTTGGTAACATATATTGAAGCAGGATTCCAAGACAAATTATTACAAATAACTGTTGCTTTCGTGGATCTAAGTGCAGCATATGATGCGATTTGGAAGAAAGGATTGATGTTGAAATTAAGTAAGATTTTAAAATGTTCAAAAACTTTAAACATGATCTCTGCTTTGTAATCGAATCGAAAGTTTGTTGTACATTTGGGAAATCAGAAAAGTAGAATTCGATGTGTGAATAATGGATTGATTCAGGGTTCCGTTCTTGCTCCTGTTTTGTTCAATGTATATACATCTGATTTAGCTTACCAATTTCCATACAATGACAGAGCGGTGGTTCATGCAGAGCATACTTTGACATTGCATTTGGATTTACTAACTGATTATTACAAGAATTGGCGACTAAAGGCGAATCCCAGCAAAACCGAAGTTGCATTTTTTCATTTATCAAATCAACATTCGAATACTCGTTTAAATGTTTACATGGATGGAATTTTTTTTTTTATTTGGAGTTACTTTGGATCGAGCTTTAACATTTAGAATTCATTGTTAAAACTTGGACAAAATATTAAATCAAGAGTGAACATTATCCAAAAACTATCTGGAACTCGATGGGGGTGCGAATGCTAAAACGTTATGTATATCAGCAATTACATTAGTGAAATCAACGGCTGAATATTGTTCACCTATATGGGAACATAGTGCCCATACAAATCATGTAGATACAAAACTCAATAGTTGCATGCGAATTATTTCTGGTACAATTAAAACAACACCATTACCGTTGGCTGCCGATAATGTCCAATATTGAACCACCTCACCTTAGAAGACAGTTAGCATTATACAAAGAACATTTAAAAATTACAAGATATTTAAACCTTAATATTCATTTCGACATCGATGAAAGAATAGAAAACCGTTTGAATTCTATGAAACCTTTTTAAACAAAAATTGCTAAATTGGGCGACTTAACCAACTATGACATCAATAACAATTGGAAGGCACTTTTCAATGAATCAGAGTTTGTCAACAAGTATCTAATTTAAGATCCAACATTAGTTGTCGCTGGATTTAGAAATTTAAGATATCGTTGGACCTTAGTCAATAGGTTTAGAACAAATCACGGGGTGACAAATTCTGAATTAAATCGTTACAATTATGAAATTTCCGCTACCTGTGATTGTGGACATCCTATACAAAATATTGTTAACATTTATCAAGAATGCATATTTAGAAGATTTAAAGACGGATTGGACGAAATTCATCAGATGACTGACGATGCGGTATTATGGATGGATAACTTAGACATTTTTATATGACATAATTATATTATCAAAATATTTGTAAAGATATATATATATATATATATATATATATATATATATATATATATATATATATATATATATATATATATATATATATATATATATATATATATATATATGTAAATATATATATATATATATATATATATATATATATATATATATATATATTTACATATATATATATATATATATATATATATATATATATATATATATATATATATATATATATATATATATATATATATATATATATATTTATATATATATATATATATATATATATATATATACATATATATATATATATATATACATATATATATATATATATATATATATATATATATATATATATATATATATATATATATATATATATATATATATATATATATATATATATATATATATATATATATATATACATATATATATATACATATATATATATATATATATATATATATATATATATATATATATATATATATATATATATATATATATATATATATATATATAGTTATAATCAGAACTATATATATATATATATATATATATATATATATATATATATATATATATATATATATATATATATATATATATATACATATATATATGTATATATATATATATATATATATATATATATATATATATATATATATATATATATATATATATATATATATATATATATATATATATATATATATATATATACGGATTATCTCATATAATCGTCGTATTCCATTTGTATCATGCATCATTGTGTCATAATTCTAATTTGATAAAATTTCGAAGGATTTTTAGCGCAATATTTTAACATAAAGGTTTTTTATTCTGTTACATTATTTTTCATTTGAGTTATAATCAGAACTATCTCGAATATTTATAAATGCCACAAAATGCCGCTAAAAGCTAAAAAATTAATAAATTGTCACTTAACCAAAATAATTAATAAATGGTAAGACTATGACATGAGTATCATTTAAGAGCAAATTCATTAGAGTAAGTAAAATTTTTGGTTTTAAATGATTACTGAATTACTGCTGTTTGAAATTTGCTTTAGCGTGTGACAGGCAAACGGACGAAAACTTAAATAATTAGTTTATTTATTTATCAATTGTACGGTATTGCAATAACTTTAGGAAATCATATACCGATTTGTCAAATAATTATTAAAGCTTTTAATAAGGGTTACACTAAATGATTTACCAAAGCGGTCGCTTTGCACTTCCTGCTAAAACAAATATTCCGAAAGCATAGACACTGGCGACAAATTATTTTTAAATAATTTCTTAGCCAATTTGGAGCTGGCCTTTACGAGCCGTGATATTTACCACAATTATGTAGAATGGGCAAAACCGTAAAAGTCTTATTTTTTGGCATATAGTTGAGGCTTATTTTTGGGATGCACGTTGCGTTTGTGTAACACTTTAGTGATTTCAACGATGAATTTTAGAAAATGTATCTATTTAGAACCGCTACTGTTGACCCCTCCTTTCCGATTCACTTTCTGTAGGCTCTTCTTATTTGGTCTACTTAGTTTTTCAGTTATTTATCAAAAACTTATATCATTAATATAGACAAAAAATGTCTCCAAGACAATAAATAATTATGCATCTAGGTTAAATCCAGTAGAAAACACTTTTATAATGTTTATTTATTCAAATTAATTCGTCTTTCTTTAGGCGGTAAAACTCTCATCTCCGCACATTCAAATTATTCCATTTGTAAACATTACTTACTTTGGATCGAGCTTTAACATTTAGAATTCATTGTTAAAACTTGGACAAAATATTAAATCAAGAGTGAACATTATCCAAAAACTATCTGGAACTCGATGGGGGTGCGAATGCTAAAACGTTATGTATATCAGCAATTTTACTAATGTATTCAACGGCTGAATATTGTTCACCTGTCTGGGAACATAGTGCCCATACAAATCATGTAGATACAAAACTCAATAGTTGCATGCGAATTATTTCTGGTACAATTAAAACAACACCATTACCGTTGGCTGCCGATAATGTCCAATATTGAACCACCTCACTTTAGAAGACAGTTAGCATTATACAAAGAACATTTAAAAATTACAAGATATTTAAACCTTAATATTCATTTCGACATCGATGGAAGAATAGAAAACCGTTTGAATTCTATAAAACCTTTTTAAACAAAAATTGCTGAGTTGGGCGACTTAACCAACTATGACATCAATAACAATTGGAAGGCACTTTTCAATGAATCAGAGTTTGTCAACAAGCATCTAATTGAAGATCCAACATTAGATGTCGCTGGATTTAGAAATTTAAGATATCGTTGGACCTTAGTCAATAGGTTTAGAACAAATCACGGGGTGACAAATTCTGAATTAAATCGTTACAATCTTGAAATTTCAGCTGCCTGTGATTTTGAACATCCTATACAAAATATTGTTCACATTTATCAAGAATGCATATTTAGAAAATTTAAATACGGATTGGAGGAAATTCATCAGATGACTGACGATGCGGTATTGTGAATGGATAACTTGAACATTTTTATATTATCAAAATATTTGTAAAGATATATATATATATATATATATATATATATATATATATATATATATATATATATATATATATATATATATATATAAGCTTAATAATAATATCTGGATTATCTCATATAATCGTTATATTCCATTTGCATCATGCATCATTGTGTCATAATTCTAATTTGATAAATTTTCGAAGGACTTTTGGCGCAGTATTTTAATATAGGGTTTTTTATTCTGTTACATTAGTTTTCATTTGAGTTACAATCAGAAATATCTCGAATATATATAAATGCCACAAAATGCCGCTAAAAGCTAAAAAATAAATAAATTGTCACTTAACCAAATTAGTAAATAATTAGTAAGACTGTGACATGTGTATGATTTAAGATCTAAAATTCTTTACAGTAAGTAAAATTTTTTGTTTTAAATGATTACTGAATTACTGTTTTTGAAAATTTCCTTTAGCGTGTGACAGGCAAACGGACGAGAACTTAAATAAATAGTTTATTTATTTATCAATTGTACGGTATTGCAATAACTTTAGGGAATCATATACCGATTTGCCAAATATCTAATAAAGCTTTTAATAAGGGTTACACTAAATGATTTACCAAAGCGGTTTCGCTTTGCACTTCCTGCTAAAACAAATATTCCGAAAGCATAGACACTGGCGACAAATTATTTTTTAACCATTTCTTAGCCAATTTGGAGCTGGCCTTTACTACAATTATGTAGAATAGGCAGAACCGTAAGAACCTTATTTTTTGGCATATAGTTGAGGCTTATTTTTGGGATGCACGTTGCGTTTGTGTAACACTTTCGTGATTTCAACGATGAATTTTAGAAAATGTATCTATTTAGAACCGCTACTATTGACCCCTCCTTTCCGATTCACTTTCTGTAGGATCTTTATATTTGGCCTACTTAGTTTTTCAGTTATTTATCAAAAACATATATCATTAATATAGACAAAATATGTCTCCAAGACATTAAATAATTATGCATCTAGGTTAAATCCAGTAGAAAACACTTTTATAATGTTTATTTATTCAAATTAATTCGTCTTTCTTTAGGCGGTAAAACTCTCATCTCCGCACATTCAAATTATTCCATTTGTAAACATCACAATTTTAATGTCGTTATTCTATTGTTCATCATCACATCAGCTACACGACATTTAATTGGATTACAAAAAACAGCAACATTTATCTAACCCCCGAGGTGGTAATTGTTATGCATTAATTAGGTAAATTTAAAATTTTAACGAACCATAAATAAGGTAAAAACATAACACAAAATTGTGTGCCTAAAATATTATGGAAAATATTTTTGTACTCAACCATAAAAGTCTTGTGTGCTAAAAACAAACATTTTTTTCCCCGATTCAGCAAAGTCGCACACCTTTATAAAAATCATTTTTTTTTTTTAATATAAAAATCAGATACGAGATGCCACTAGTATATCGAAAACAGGACGTAACCATATCCTTGCAATAAAATTTATTATTTTGCTGTTATTGTTTGTACGCGACTACATTAACTCAATTTGTTGGAATTTATTATTTTCCGGTTTTCCTTTTGTTAGTATATAATGAACAACTGGCTCGCAATATTATTAAAGGATCAATATTTTTTGTTTTGTTTCATATAATTTAATTTAATCCACAGCAATATTTTATAACAAAAACATCTAGTATACATGATGTACTAATCAATTTCAAGGGTGATGCTAATTCCATAGACATTACGTCTGTTACTGTTGCGCTTAATAATGCCAAAATAAAATAAATATACGACGTTCTCGTTGCGGCTGTAAATCCTATGTTTGTATAGCCTAATTGGTATTCTGAACGAAATATTAAACAAACAGACGAAAAAAAATCGGTTAGAGGAGAAATTTGTACCAGAACACATATGTATGTATACATATCTGTGGAATTATGCTTTATGCTTATGTATATTGTGACTATTATATGAAACTACGACAAAACAGCTTTTCTTAGTATTTGTTTGTGATTCTTTAGAGTTTTCCTCTTTATGTACTCTGTTAATTTTTTTGCTGAAAGATACAAAAAATTTAGAGTTTTCAGCTGAATAAACGAAAGAAAGCGTACAATAAAAACAATTTCCAAACGTGTTTGTATAGGCTTAGTCTAGAAATGCGCTGCTTACACAAGGGGTTGCGACCTAAAAATCTAGTCCAAACTGACTGGTAGGGCTCGAACAATAAATCATAATTTCTCCACCATAATTTTATGAATCATGGAAATGTGGTGTTGAAAACTTCTTAACTCCAACTAATTATGCTGCAAATACTTTCAGTTAATAAATTATTAAACTTCAAAAAAAAAACATTTAAAGGGCTTTTAAAATTCTTTCGACCTCATGTAAAAAACGCTTATCTAAACAAAGTTTTTTTCTCGCCCAACATTAAAAATTTAATTAATTGGGTCATGGTTTTTTCGATTTCTATTAACGGCAGCAATTGAGCCAAAACTTTTTTTTCATTTAATTGTCGTTCTGGTTGAAATAGCCCTTATTTTCTCTAGTCTGGAAAACACTGCCCTACTTTATTAGAATATTTTTGTTTATCATCATTTTACATCTTGCCTTTATTACACTGACTATGAAATTTTGAATATAATATTTCAAATTTTACGTCTTTATTAGTGGTGGTCTTATGTCCAAATCCATTTAAAGATAAATTGCCAACCAGGTGTAGCTATATGCTTGTTGTATGTGCATGTACAGAATAGAACGTTTCGATTATCGTTTTTGTAGAACTAACCTTTGCCATATTATTTCAAAATTTATTTTTATTCTAAGAACTTGCTGATATAATCTTTATGGTTTATGGTACGATGATGATTTGAAACAATCAACAATTTATTTTTTATTTTTTCTATTTTTGGGTGATAAACGAATGGAAGTCGTTCGATATTATTTATAGGTTTTTTTTATTTATAATGGAAGCAACGTTTAGTCTCTTTTTTGGTAAAGAGAAAACTACAATAACATAAAAATCAAATTTTTATATGAACTAAAATGATTTGTTGGTGTTATTAAATTGATTAAAAATTCAAAAATTTGTGATCTTCGAGTTAGAACTTCTTTTTTAACATATTTGCTCAAATTTTAGCATATTTATAATATTTTTAGTTGAAGAAGCTTCATAAGCTTTAAAAGTTTAAGGCAAGCTGTAAATAAACAATTATTAAATGACGTTAAGTAACACTTTAAATAATACGGTTTCGTATTTTAGAATTTGTACAATGTAAATAATTTAATTCAATAATTAGAATATGTTGTTGTTGTCAAAATGCTAAATGAGCCATTACTATTTTCAAATTGAATTATATTTCAAATATTTTTATACTTAAAAAAACCTTATTTATTCAAAAGTTAGTCCTTTTCTAATATCAACATAGTTTACGGAGCTTTATGAGCTTTACAATTATAGGAGGCTCTAAACATACAACGGTTTGATAGCCTTAAGTAATACTTTAACTAATTCGGTTACACAATCTTACAATTTATTGCACTACTGTATACTTCACTTTATTAATTTTTTTTTGAATGTTAATTAATTCAAGTAATTTCTAATATGCTACCGGTGAATATACCTTTTTAAATGTGTTTTTATTAACACGAGAAGTATATTAGTATTTACGAACAATCATTAAACGAAATTGACTAATAGGCAGAATTCTATTTATTTAATTTTTTAATTTATATGATTTTAATACTTTCCGAAGATAGTAAGAGAATTCAATCCAGTTTCGAACTGATGAGATTATGATTATGAGAAAATCAATCTTCTCATCAGGCCGCGGCGACTGGAGTGTTTATACCACAATTTACATTCCATATATACAGAATGTACTGTGCGTTATGGTACTAGCGGATCATTCTACGATTCATTTATTTGTATTAGTATAATTCGCTAGTACCATAACGCACAGTACATTCTGTATATATAGAATGTAAATTGTGGTATAATCAGTCCAGTCGCCGCGGCCTGATGAGAAGATTGATTTTTTTCTTAATCATAAGCTCATCAGTTTGAAACTGGATTGAATTCTCTTAAAATCTTCGGAGCATACTAAAATCATATAAATTGTATACTTCAAATTTTTAGTTAAACCGTTAATTTTTGGAAATGGCTCACATTATTGGTAATCATGAAGTTGTTGTCAACAAAAAGAGTGATACTGACGATATTAACCCAATAAACTCCCAAAATATAAATCGTTTGTAGATTCTAGAAATTCCAAATTCAAAAAGTTTGTTTACTAAAAATATTTTAATTGTAATCGTCCAATTTGAATCAATTTGTCGTTTGCTGAAAAAATGTTATTATCTGTTTACAAGTTCGGGTATGACAAGAAATAGTCTTCAAATTTATATATTTGTATATTTAACGGTAAGTCGAAGTATGGCATGGTAATTTCTATATATTTTTAAAATTTTGTATGTATGTATTGTTAAAACCGTGAAGACCTGGAAACCGTGAAGATAATAAATTTATCGAAACGTCGACATAAATATTAAGAATTAGTTTTATTGGCTGCCAAACCCGAAGACTATGGGAAATATTAAGATCCAGCCGTTAGGAAAATATATATGAAAATTTATAATTGGGTGAAAAAGAAAAAATAGACAATATGTAGGAAGTTCGATGCCATACGCAATCATTAAAATCGCACTTTTGATATTGCACACCATAATGCGTGCCGAAACATAAGTATTGTTGATGTTTCAAACAAAGTTTTGGATATTGTGAGCTTGGGACCAAAATTTAATTTGCCATTTTTTAATAAGGAAGATATTCGGGCGTTTAAAATTTTGGCTCAAACAGAATCAATAATTCAAGAAATTAATGGTAAACATCAACAAAACGTCGCAATTGAAACCTTGCGACGTTTTGTTGATGTTTTGTTTGCAATGTTCTTCAAAATTTCTTGTCGCGGAATTGTATCCTAACAATGAAAGAAAAACATTTAAAATATTTGACAATTGAAACATAAAATTTTGGAGATACAATCAAAATATTATTATTTTAAGTGCGGATAAAGGAATTATGTCGGTGATAATGTTAAGATCAGAGTATGAGGACAAAATTAAAAATTTGGTGAGCGATCAAAATACATACAAAACATTAAACATGGACCCCACACTTGCACTACAAAATTTGAACAACAACAAAATTAAAAATTTATTTTAGGCAATCATATTGACTGTGAAACTAAGACCAAGCTTACGACCTACTCTTCATTTGTACCTAAATTATACGGACTTTTCAAAATCCATAAACCGGATCATCCACTTAGGCCTATTGTATGTTTCATAAATAGCCCTACATATAAAACATCAAAATATTTAGCTGAAACGTTGAAAAGTTCAATTGGTAATCGCAGGTACAATTGTAAAAATTGGTAGGAATTAGTAGATTTCGTAAAACAACCAAATATTCCAAATCACTATGTATTAATAAGCTTGGACGTAGTTTCCTTGTTCACCAATATTAAGATTGATTTGGCTGTAGAAACAATTTCAGATAGGTGGTCAATGATAGAACCACATAGCAGAATACCCAAAATAAAATGTCTAGGTATTCTAAAATTTTGTTTAAAATCAGGATATTTCAGCCTGTTT
Organism: Tipula vernalis; assembly: GCA_958295665.1. Taxonomy (NCBI): domain Eukaryota; kingdom Metazoa; phylum Arthropoda; class Insecta; order Diptera; family Tipulidae; genus Tipula; species Tipula vernalis. The sequence goes on from OY282560.1 coordinate 39,620,463, forward strand.
AACAGCTACTTTAGACAAATAAATGGCGTTGCAATGGGTTCTCTATCTCCAGTAGTGGCTGATGTCGTAATGCAAGTACTACTTGACACTGTCTTGAGCTCAATTGATTTTAATATTTTTGTTGACGAGAAGGGAAACACAACACAACAATATATTGGAATTAAGACTATTTGTACGGATGTAGTAATTTAGCTAGTTTATGTTAGATGTCGCCAATCGCATTATTTTAATGATAATAGCAAGCCACCAAATTTGCCAGTAAAAGAAAAAAAAAATAGTTTTTGAGGTCTAAGCGAGTTATCGAACAAAAATACGGATATAGACATTAATAAAGGGAAAAATAAAATAAATTATAACGTATTACGATAAAGAGTTTTATTTTAACCCAAAATAGAATAATAGAGGGGTACAATAAGGCACTGGAGATAACATCAAGTGTCAAAATACGGGATCATAAAAAAGCGTATTTTGGTAATAAGTGCCCCAAGCAGGAAGGTATCCGTACAAAAACATTGGCGCCGAAACAGGGACATACATATACTGGTTATTCTGGGGAGAATTTGGATTATCAACAGCATCGTGCAGAATAACCACAATAGTCCACATCTATAAATTAAACGAGATACGAGATCAGAGAATCGTAGAGCTGCTGAAAATGGACAGCTTAAAAAGGCAAAGATCTACTGCGAAGGGATCAATGACCAACTTACTCAAGAATGTAAGAAGCAACATGGAGAGCACTAGCTTGGATGAGATGTATGTGAAACAAGAACGAGCACAGAAGCTTTTAAGTGAATTCCAAAATATTGAAAGGGAGATGTTCGATTTAGACCACGGAGTGGAATCGGACTTATCGAGTTTCAAGGACAACTATGACGCAGTTTTAGCAGCTCTAAACTCTGAAATTCGCAACCGCAGCATTGCTACACAAAACCTGGAGAATAATAAGAATACCACACATCAACAAAACGTTGGTGTCCATCTGCCGAAGATTACCATTCCTAGATTTAATGGCGACTATAAGGAATGGCAATCATTCTTTGATATTTATAGTTCTACGATTCACGAGCGAGATAATTCGACGGCTGTACAGAAGTTTCAGTACCTCAAAGGTGCATTGGGGGGGAGAAGCAGCATCGCTCATTCGACATTTTGCAATCACGGATGCTAACTATAATGAAGCATTCTAAAGGTTAATACAGCGATATGACCGAAAGCGTTACACAGTCAACGCTTTCATTAAAAACTATATGGACCAACCCAGCAAAACCCAACCAAATGCCGATAACATCAGGAAATTAACTGATGCTCTAGATGAATCGATTAGAGGGCTTAAAGCGCTAGGTCAAAACGCCGAAAAACGAGTTCATTGGCTGATTTATATAGCTTTAAATAAATTAGACAACGAATCCAAATCTCTCTGGGCCCAGGAGACAGCGGAGAAAGACTTTTGTACAATCGATGAAATGTTTACATTCCTGGGAAAACGCATTGACATGGTTGAATCCATAAAGGGCTATACGAAGAAGAGCACGCCGAGTCGACCAGTTGAACGAGCATATCCAGTTGAAACATCGTTGGAATACCAATGACCAATATGTAAGAAAGATGGTCACAGAGTATACGAATGCGAGAGCTACAAGGGCATGTCACCGACTGACAAGTCAGATGCAATACGAAAAAACAGCAGGTGTTTCAATTGTCTAAATGGAGGGCACAGAGTGCAAGAGTGCAGATCCAAAGATAGATGCCGATACTGCCACAGAAGACATCATACATCATTGCATGGATCATCAGATGAATCAAGGAGTTTTAACGTTTTTGAACAAGCAAATTCAAGGGTTCATAAAGTTGATATAGCAACCAATAAGGAAGTGACAGAAAAGAGAGACACCGAAATTGCAACGTATACCGTGAGCCCAGCAACATCACAAGGAATACTTCCGACTGCATTGATCAAAATCAAAGACGGCAACGGCTGTTGGCAAACATACCGGGCACTTTTGGATTCGGCATCACAGGCATCCTTTATATCCGAGGTCTGCATACGAGATTTAAATCTCAAACGAAGAAGTGCACGGGTTCTAATTAAGGGACTTGGTGAAGCTGGCATGGGTGAAACCAGAGGGTCCGTAGAGCTGACGATTGCGTCTGTGGATCATAAACCTGCATTAAAAACACAAGCATTCATTATTCCAAAGGTGTCTTGTGTATCGAATGAATCCAATTTATCAGTAGCGGACTTTCAAATATTGAATCAGTTGCAGCTCGCTGATCCAACTTTAAACAAACGAGGCCAAATCGACGTGCTTTTAGGAGTGGACATATTTTTTGAAGCATTGGAATCAGAGAGTATTAAGTTCGCAAATGGATTGACTGTGGTTCGAACAATTTTTGGATGGATAGTGGCCGGGAGAATTGCCGACAAGGAGCAAGGTACGGATGTTACTAAACATTTCAATGTGCTTCTAGATATCGACAGATCTCTACGCAAATTCTGGGAAGTAGAAGAGCTTCCAAAACATATAAGAGAAACAGTCGAAGAACAGCAGTGCGAAGAATTATTTCGAACAACTACAAAAATCGGTAGAGATAAGAAATTTATAGTAAAGCTACCATTCAAGCAATCCGGCAATGTGATCGGAACGTCATACAACGCTGCTCTAAACCGTTTAAAGTCAATGGAGAGGAGATTCGAACGTGACCAGGAGTTCGGAAAACTGTATAGAGCATTCATGGCGGAGTGAGAGACGCTTGGACACATGGAACAAGTGCAAGGCCATAATAAATTATCTATATACTACTTGCCGCATCATGGAGTTTTAAAGGCCAGTAGTACGACAACAAAATTGCGAGTAGTCTTTGACGCATCCACAAAATCGTCTACAGGGCTTTCGCTAAATGACGATTTAATGGTAGGTCCCAAGGTACAGCCATCGCTCCTCAATATACTGCTAAGGTTTCGACACCACAAGTTCGTCTTTTGTGGAGATATTGAAAAAATATATAGGCAGGTGTGGGTAGACAGCAATGATCGAGAACACCAAAATATCTTATGGCGCCCGAGTCCACATCAGTAGCCAATCACATATCAATTGAAGACGCTTACGTATGGCACTGCCTCAGCAGCATTTCTGGCTACCCGCTGTTTGAAAGATGTTCGTATCCGAGTGCAATCCCGTCAGCCAAAGTCAGCACGATCTATAATTGATTGACATCGGTACCACGAAACAATTATTCGAAATCGAATTTGACAATATAAATTGGACGTCAAACCCTTTCCTATCAGAAAAGACGCAACACAATGCCGGATCGAATCTGTTCAGAAACTCCACATGTGTAACACTTGTGAGAATTTTGCAGGGATAATTCAATGATGGGGCGGTGTATTTGCTATTTGAAACTAGTTACATGTAGGTTTTCAACAGGGATCGATAAGTCGATATGTTAAGACTACGAAACGATAGTAAACTAAAAACCGCCAAAATTGTAACATGTGGGGTTTCTGAGATGACTGATTCATTTAACGTTAAGTCGAAGTATGGCATGGTAATTTCTATATATTTTAATAAACTGTGTATGTATGTATTGTTAAAACCGTGTAGACCTGAAGAAGATAATAAATTTATCGAAACGTCGACATAAATATTAAGAATTAGTTTTATTGGCTACCAAACCCGAAGACTAGAGGAAATAAACCGGAATAATATGTTGTTGTTGTCAAAATCCTAAAGGAGACATTTTTGTTTCAAATTAGGTATTATTGCAAATACTTGTAACTTTCGAGATTAAATTTCATCTGTATGTCTTATTTGGTTAATATCTGGCCTAATTATTATATTTAAATAGTTTAGGGAGCTTTATAAGCTTCAAAAGTTTAGGGCAAGTTTCAAGTAAACAACGATTAAATTATTTTACACCATACTTTAAATAATACAGTTTCCAATGCTAACGTTTGTATTAATTTAATTGTTCACCTCAAATTTTTAATTAACCCGGCATATTATGTTGTTGTTGTCAAAATGCGAAATGAGACATATTGTTATTGTCAAATTAATTAACATTCAAAATTCTTGTCACTTTCGGGCTTAAACTATTTAGTCGAAGTTAAGCCTTTTTCTAATATTTACATAGCTTACAGAGCTTTATGAGTTTTAAAATGATAGGATAGGCTATCTAGTGACATTTTAAATATTTCGATTTCATATTCCAGCATTTGTTCTAAATAAATAGTTTACTTTAATTTTATTAATTATTTTTTTTTTTTTTTTTTTTTATTAGGATTGGCTCCTATATGAAATAGAGCCATATTGCCAAAAAATCCAAATTTATAAATTTCTTGTTACATATTTTTCTTCATAATTTTACAAATAGAATTTTAAATAGAATTTTACTCCCTGCACATATTCTGTCGGCTATTCATTATCTCGTATTAAATTGTTATTCCACTCATCCTAATATATTCATACATTTCCTTGTAAGCCAAAAAATCACCCTCATTCATTAAATCACTTAGATTTCTTGCATTCCGAAGGATGTTGAACTTAGATCTATATTGGCTATATCTGGTACAAGCCAATATGAGATGTTCAACATCCTCCACACTTCCACACAACTCACAATCTTTGTCCTCACTCAAATGACGTTTCCACAAGCATTCCTTCCAGTTTCCATGGTTCAGCCTGATTCTCTCAACCGTTCGCAACATTCGCGTATCTCCTTTGAGCTCCTTAAAGAACGGAATTCTCAAAGGAGTACCACGGAGCACGCTGTACTTCATTCCTTTCGTAAGACTTTTCTCGTTAAATTCACTCTCCCATTTTCTCCACAGATTCATTTGAAACATTCGAAGTACATCTCTTGCATCCTTCCTTTCGTACTCCTGAACCATGTCATTCAATGTACCCTTTTTAGCTAACATATCGGCTCTTTCATTCCCTTCGATCTGTCTATGTGATGGGATCCATTGTATAGTCACATCACGTTGACAGTCTCGAACGCATTCAAAAATTAAATCAACATACACATTGCCTTCCCTTCCACCTCCACATTTCAGCAAACATAAACCACTCTGGGAATCGGAAAATATTACTATTTTCCTTTCCCCTTCATTCACAGCCAGTTTAATTCCTTCAAATACTCCAATCAGTTCAGCGTTCATTATACAGATGCTTTTGTCCACTTTAAAATAGCTTTCAACATTCTTACCAGGCATAAAGACACCAACACCCACTACATTCTCATTCACACTAGCATCTGTATAAACGATATCATCTTGCATATACCGCTGACTGATTTTCTGAAACATAATTTTGGCGATAACTTCATTCATTCCCTTATTATATTCCTCCATAGTCAAACATACAGTAAGATTATTAGGAACGGGTTGCGGACCAGCATTGCCTATACTCAGAAACATGTTCAAGTTTTCAAGTGCAATACTAGTTCTATATGTCGGTTTGTACACCGCCCTATTTTGTAATCTTACTATCATCTCGTTCCAAAACTCATTTTTCTTAGTTATCATTCTCACTGACTCTCTCACTGTGATCCACTCTCTCTTGTAATCAAGGGGTGAATCACCCATTTCAGACCACAGAGTGTGTATTGGGGTTGAGTTAATCGCCCCCAATACCACTCTTGCACATGCATTTTCTACTTTCATTAATTGGCTAAAAGCCCCTTTCGAACCATTCCCATACACACTAATAGCATATCCAATTTTGGAGGATATAAGGGCCTTCCTTAACATGTCAGTCACACTCGGATGAGCGCCCCATTTAGGTTTACTCACCAGTTTAACCACATTTAAACGTTCCTTGCAGTTATCTGCCAAAATCTTCATGTGCTTCCCAAAATTCATACGTCTATCAATCCAAATACCCAAATACCTGTACGCATTTACTTGTTCAATACTTTGACTATCAACACTTATATTAACATTTGCAACGTTTGTTCTGAAACTCATATAAGCACACTTATTAGGATTCACTCTCAGATTCAACATTTTAAGTTTTTGAATTAAATCATCTACCCCCTTTTGCGCTCTTTGAGCCGCCACATCAATACTTTTCCCTTTTCCAATTACTACAAAATCGTCTGCAAATTGCAGAACGATTTGATTGTCTGTATTGATGTGGTGTATCTCGCTGGTATATAGGTTGAACAGAGCTGGAGATATTCTACTTCCTTGCGGAAGTCCAATATTTGCAACTCCCTCCAACCTAAAACCACTTCCATTCAGAACCATTTTTCTATCAGTCATGAAATCTTTTATCCACATACATACTTTCCGTGAAAATCCAAAATTCGATAGAATTTGTTGTAATTTCCACGGAACCACATAATCATAAGCTCTTTCGATGTCCAAAAATACCGCAACAGCTTTCAAATTATCCTTTCTTACTTCCCAAACAAACTTTTCCACACACTCAATTGCAGAGTGGTTCTTTCGAAATCCAAATGTTGTCGATGGCAACAAATTATTTTCATTCACAAAATCTTCCATGCGCTCTTTCATCATTCCATTTAAGATTTTTATAAAAACATTCAACATACTTATGCCTCGATAATTTGTTGCCACATTTGGATCTCTATCCCGTTTAGGGATAGGAACCACCCTGCTCTCTTTCCATTTGTCCGGTATTTTTGAACCCATCCACACTTTGTTGAGTATCTCAAGCAAATTATGCTTTGCTGAGTCACTCAACAACCGAATCATCTTATAACTTACTCGGTTCGTCCCTGGAGTGGTAGATTTTGATCTATCTAACACTCTCAGGAACTCTCCCCATTCATACATACAATCCATTCTTTCATTTCTACTCATTCTATCAACTTCATTTATTACATTCAAATCATTGCTTACATTCAATATCATTCTCATAAATTCTTCACCTTTTTCTCTGTTCTCACATACCACATTGCTCACCTTAAAATGTTTACCATTCACCCTATTAAACAAACTCCATACATCCTTAGTTGTGGTTCTATGTGTCATTTGGGACACATATTCCCGCCAACTTTTCCTTTTTGCTCTGCGAATAGCCTTTTTCAATTTTCCATTCATTTTACCATACATAATCTTATTCTCACTACTCCTATTCCTATTAAATTCACGCAAGGCTATTCGCTTTCTTTCATACCAGAATTGGACTTCATTATTCCACCAACCATTCACATTAATCTCTTTCATGTCTACAATTTTTATACACAATTTATTTATCCGTTCAATTTCACTATCTAACTGGCTTTGATTTATTTCATTTTCTCCGAGAATCTCATTCATCTCATTCACCCATTTCCTGTTATTCATTAATTCACGTTTTTCCTAAACACTCGATTATCATTCATGATCATTTTGATCATGAAATGATCCCCACCCAAATTTTCTTCTTCAACATTCCAAGTGACCCGGCAGGCCAGTTCAATAGTTGTCATAGACAAATTTATTGCGCTAGCCGTGCCTCCCACATTCGCCATTCTAGTTGGCCTTCCATCATTTAAGAGCACCATATCGGAGTCTTGAATCAGGTCGGCTAACTGTTTTCCTCTTACGCAATTGTCTAAACAACCCCACATTCTCGCATGCGCATTCATATCTCCACATACAATCAGGTCACTTTTATCTCTCACCCACTCAAACAATTTTTTAAAATCACTCAAGGCTTTTTTCCTTTCATCTTCATCACGCACCTGGGTTACATACACGCTCACTAGTAACAGATTTCTTTCCAAATTCGTCGTTGAGGCGGCAATTGCTTCAATCACCTCAAAAGCGGGTAACTGTGTCTCTTGAAGCGTAAGATTCCTGTCGTACATTATTGCCACTCCACCGTAACCATCGCTTCTTGGTTTGGAAAGAAATCTGTACCCTCTCACATACAACGTCTTATTCATTCTCTCCCATGTTTCGCTTATAAGCATCACATTCATTTTATTCTTGGCCAGATAATTCTCCAACATACTTTTTTTCGCGTAAAAACTTTGTATGTTTATCTGGCCAACAATAATTCTTTCACTCCTGTTTCACATTCATACAAATAACAATTTGTACATACCAATTAAAATATGTGCAGGGAGAATCCATTAGTTTAACAAAAATAAATTTAAAAAATAAATAAATTTTGTTGCATAAAAAATTTGTTGTTGCATCCTTCAAATAAATGTTGCATTTTGTTGCTCTATGCTGCGCGTTGATGTCCATTTTCGTTTATGTATAAAATCATTTTTTCATTCGATTGTCAACATCCGTCGAGTACAGACGTTCACAGTGTAAAACAAATTCAAAATAAAAACAAATAAACAATAGAAAGAGGGTACAAATCAAAAGCAATTAGCGCAATTTTGCGCATTACATAATATATATATATACCTGTTTCAAGGTTGTGGAAAAATAATGGAAAGTTTAAGGCAAAATACGGCGAGGGTACAGTTCCAGAAGACAGATCCAAAGCCTACTGAGTTGGAAATGATGCAATTTGTGGTGAACGTGGGATTAACCAGTAAAGAAATACATACACTTTATCAAGATTTGTACGATCGGTGTATCTATATCAAATTTAATAATGAACAAAACTACCAACAATTTATATTGGAAAAAAGCTCATTGATCTTCACTTATACAAATGGAAAAACAACCGAAGTTACTGTGAAGGGTACAAGTGGTGTAATGCGGTATGTGCGGGTATTCAATCTATAACCAGAGATTACGGAAAAAACGTTGTGTGAGGCCATGCAACGGTTTGGCAATATATTATCAACCAGACGAGAAAAATTTGCTGCCAACTCGCTATTACCAGTATTTTCGGGTGTGAGAGGTGTTTATATTGAGATCGAACGGGAAATTCCACAATTCATTTACGTTCAAAATATCAAAGCAAGAATTTTTTACGATGGAATGAGAGAGAGGTGTTTTAAATGCGGCGAAGATAGTCATAAAAAACAAGATTGTCCGTTATTGTGCAATACAATCAACGAGTTGCCATTACAACAACAAACAATAACACCACAAGAACCAGATAAACAACATTTACAAACGCAAACACAATCACAACACACACAACAAACAAGCACGTGCGACAAAAATACGCTACCATCGACTAACACTAAAGAACCAATAAAATATAGCGATGTAGCAAAAATCAACATGCTACACACAGAGGACGAAAACAAAATTGAATCTGTTAAAAAAATGGTTAACATTAAAGATCATTTGCACACAAGGAAACAGCAAACCGATTCATCGTGTATGGATACGGAAAGCGAAGATGTGGAAGAAAATATTGGCAAGCGCGGTCGACCAGCAAAAAAAACAAGATACACAAATACAAAAAATAGAATTGCATTCACCGAACAGTACAATATGGCAATGACGAGTGCAAATACAAAAAATAATAATTTTATTGCACCAACACCACCTTTAAAAAATAAAACGGAGGGGACCGGATAGTATGGTCAAGTTTTACGATGTAATCGTAAACACAATAAAAAAAAAAAGAAAATCAATATTCATCACACGTAATTGGACAACAACGCGCAGCATAGAGCAACACAATGCAACATTTATTACATTGAAGGATGAAACAACAACATTTTATGCAACAAAATTTATTTATTTTTAAATTTATTTTTGTTAAACTTATGAATGGATTCTCCCTGCACATATTTAATTGGTATGTATAAATTGTTAATTGTATGAATGCGAAACATGAGTGAACGAATTATTGTTGGTCAGATAAACATACAAAGTTTTTACGCGAAAAAAAGTATGTTGGAAAATTATCTGGCCAAGAATAAAGTGAATGTGATGCTTATAAGCGAAACGTGGGAAAGAATGAACAAGACGTTGAATGTGAGAGGGTACAGATTTCTTTCCAAACCAAGAAGCGATGGTTACGGTGGAGTGGCAATAATGTACGACAGAAATCTGACGCTTCAAGAGATACAGTTACCCGCTTTTGAGGTTATTGAAGCAATTGCCGCCTCAACGACGAATTTGGAAAGAAATCTGTTACTAGTGAGCGTGTATGTAACCCAGATGCGTGATGAAGATGCAAGGAAAAAAGCCTTGAGTGATTTTAAAAAATTGTTTGACTGGGTGAGAGATAAAAGTGACCTGATTGTATGTGGAGATATGAATGCGCATGCGAGAATGTGGGGTTGTTTAGACAATTGCGTAAGAGGAAAACAGTTGGCCGACCTGATTCAAGACTCCGATATGGTGCTCTTGAATGATGGAAGGCCAACTAGAATGGCGAATGTGGGAGGCACGGCCAGCGCAATAGATTTGTCTATGACAACTATTGAACTGGCCTGCCGGGTCACTTGGAATGTTGAAGAAGAGAATTTGGGTGGTGATCATTTCATGATCAAAATGATCATGAATGATAATCGAGTGTTTAAGAAAAAACGTGAATTAATGAATAACAGGAAATGGGTGAATGAGATGAATGAGATTCTCGGAGAAAATGAAATAAATCAAAGCCGGTTAGATAGTGAAATTGAACGGATAAATAAATTGTGTATACAAATTGTGGATATGAAAGAGAATTATGTGAATGGTTGGTGGAACAATGAAGTTCAATACTGGTATGAAAGGAAGCGAATAGCCTTGCGTGAATTTAATAGGAATAAGAGTAGTGAGAATAAGATTATGTATGGTAAAATGAATGGAAAATTGAAAAAGGCTATTCGCAGAGCAAAAAGGAAAAGTTGGCGGGAATATGTGTCCCAAATGACACATAGAACCACAACTAAGGATGTATGGAGTTTGTTTAATAGGGTGAATGGTAAACATTTTAAGGTGAGCAATGTGGTATGTGAGAACCGAGAAAAAGGTGAAGAATTTATAAGAATGATATTGAATGTAAGCAATGATTTGAACGTAATTAATGAAATTGATAGAATGAGTAGAAATGAAATAATGGATTGTATGTATGAATGGGGAGAGTTCCTGAGAGTGTTAGATAGATCAAAATCTACCACTCCAGGAACGAACCGAGTAAGTTATAAGATGATTCGGTTGTTGAGTGACTCAGCAAAACATAATTTGCTTGAGATACTCAACAAAGTGTGGATGGGTTCAAAAATACCGGACAAATGGAAGGAGAGCAGAATGGTTCCTATCCCTAAACGGGATAGAGATCCAGATGTGGCAACAAATTATCGAAGCATATGTATGTTGAATGTTTTTATAAAAATCATAAATGGAATGATGAAAGAGCGCATGCAAGATTTTGTGAATGAAAATAATTTGTTGCCATCGACAACATTTGGATTTCGAAAGAACCACTATGCAATTGAGTGTGTGGAAAAGTTTGTTTGGGAAGTAAGAAAGGATAATTTGGAAGCTGTTGCGGTATTTTTGGACATCGAAAGAGCTTATGATTATGTGGTTCCGTGGAAATTACAACAAATTCTCTCGAATTTTGGATTTTCACGGAAAGTATGTATGTGGATAAAAGATTTCATGACTGATAGAAAAATGGTTCTGAATGGAAGTGGTTTTAGGTTGGAGGGAGTTGCAAATATTGGACTTCCGCAAGGGAGTAGAATATCTCCAGCTCTGTTCAACCTATATACCAGCGAGATACACCACATCAATACAGACAATCAAATCGTTCTGCAAATTGCAGACGATTTTGTAGTAATTGGAAAAGGGAGAAGTATTGATGTGGCGGCTCAAAGAGCGCAAAAGGGGGTAGATGATATAATTCAAAAACTTAAAATGTTGAATCTGAGAGTGAATCCTAATAAGTGTGCTTATATGAGTTTCAGAACAAACGTTGCAAATGTTAATATAAGTGTTGATAGTCAAAGTATTGAACAAGTAAATGCGTACAGGTATTTGGGTATTTGGATTGATAGACGTATGAATTTTGGGAAGCACATGAAAATTTTGGCAGATAACTGCAAGGAACGTTTAAATGTGGTTAAACGGGTGAGCAAACCTAAATGGGGCGCTCATCCGAGTGTGACTGACATGTTAAGGAAGGCCCTTATATCCTCCAAAATTGGATATGGTATTAGTGTGTATGGGAATGGTTCGAAAGGGGCTTTTAGCCAATTAATGAAAGTAGAAAATGCATGTGCAAGAATGGTATTGGGGGCGATTAACTCAACCCCAATACACACTCTGTGGTCTGAAATGGGTGATTCACCTCTCGATTACAAGAGAGAGTGGATCACAGTGAGAGAGTCGGTGAGAATGATAACTAAGAAAAATGAGTTTTGGAACGAAATGATAGTAAGATTACAAAATAGGGCGGTGTACAAACCGACATATAGAACTAGTATTGCACTTGAAAACTTAAACATGTTTCTGAGTATAGGCAATGCTGGTCCGCAACCCGTTCCTAATAATCTTACTGTATGTTTGAATATGGAGGAATTTAATAAGGGAATGAATGAAGTTATCGCTAGAATTATGTTTGGGAAAATCAGTCAGCGGTACGTGCAAGATGATATAGTTTATACAGATGCTAGTGTGAATGAGAATGGAGTGGGTGTTGGTGTATTTATGCCTGGTAAGAATTTGGAAAAGTATTTTAAAGTGGACAAAAGCATCTGTATAATGAACGCTGAACTGATTGGAATGTTTGAAGGAATTAAACTGGCTGTGAATGAAGGGAAAAGGAAAATAGTAATATTTTCCGATTCCCAGAGTGGTTTATGTTTGCTAAAATGTGGAGGTGGAAGGGAAGGCAATGTGTATGTTGATTTAATTTTTGAATGTGTTCGAGACTGTCAACGTGATGTGACCATACAATGGATCCCATCACATAGACAGATCGAAGGGAATGAAAGAGCCGATATGTTAGCTAAAAAGGGTACATTGAATGACATGGTTCAGGAGTACGAAAGGAAGGATGCAAGAGATGTACTTCGAATGTTTCAAATGAATCTGTGGAGAAAATGGGAGAGTGAATTTAACGAGAAAAGTCTAACGAAAGGAATGAAGTACAGCGTGCTCCGTGGTACTCCTTTGAGAATTCCGTTCTTTAATTAGCTCAAAGGAGATACGCGAATGTTGCGAACGGTTGAGAGAATCAGGCTGAACCATGGAAATTGGAAGGAATGCTTTTGGAAACGTCATTTGAGTGAGGACAAAGATTGTGAGTTGTGTGGAAGTGTGGAGGATGTTGAACATCTCATATTGGCTTGTCCCAGATATAGCCAATATAGATCAAAGTTCAACATCCTTCGGAATGCAAGAAATCTAAGTGATTTAATGAATGAGGGTGATTTTTTGGCTTACAAGGAAATGTATGAATTTATTAGGATGAGTGGAATAACAATTTAATATGAGATAATTAATAGCCGACGGAATATGTGCAGGAAGTAAAATTCTGTTTAAAATTCTATTTGTAAAATTAAGTTATGAAGAAAAATATGTAACAAGGAATTTATAAATTTGGATTTTTTGGCAATATGGCCCTATTTCATATAGGAGCCAAGCCTAATAAAATAAAAAAAAAAAAATACACCATACTTTAAATAATACAGTTTCCAATGCTAACGTTTGTATTAATTTAATTGTTCACCTCAAATTTTTAATTAACCCGGCATATTATGTTGTTGATGTCAAAATGCGAAATGAGACATATTGTTATTGTCAAATTAATTAACATTCAAAATTCTTGTCACTTTCGGGCTTAAACTTTAGTCGAAGTTAAGCCTTTTTCTAATATTTACATAGCTTACAGAGCTTTATGAGTTTTAAAATGATAGGATAGGCTATCTAGTGACATTTTAAATATTTCGGTTTCATATTCCAGCATTTGTTCTAAATAAATAGTTTACTTTAATTTTATTAATTAAACCGGAATAGTTTGTTGTTGTTGTTGTTGCCAAAACTTTAAATGAAACATTGTTGTTCTCAAATTGATTAAAATGTTAAGTAGTTTTGATTTTTAAGCTCAAACTTTATTTGAAAGCCTAATTTAGTCAATGTTAAGCCTATTTATAACACTAATAATTTATGAATCTTCATGAGCTTTAAGGTTTAGGTAATTAATTATCTTAAATAACATTTAAAATTATTCTGTTTCATATTTTAGCATATGTTGCAAATAAATAGTTTACTTCAAATTCTTAAATAAATTGGAATAATATGTTGTTGTTGTTATATTCCTAGACGAGTCGCTGTTGTTGTCAAATTGAGTAAAATTTCAAGTAATTGGAATTTTAGAGCTTTAACTTTATGTTTATATAAAATTTGGTAAAAGTTTTGCATATTTATAATTGTTGGACCTTCATGAGCTTTAAAATTTAAGGACAACCTTCAAATAAATAATTTTTAAATTATGTTAAGTAAAATTTTAAATAATTCAGTTTAATATTCTAGCAATGGTTGTAATAAATAGTTTACCTTAAATTTTTAAATAAACTGGAATAATATTTTGTTGACTTTATAGTTGTCAAATAGATTAATATTTCAAATAATGGTGACTTTCGATTTTAGCTTCATTTGTAAGCCTTATTTGGTCAACATTTAACCTATTCCTAATATTTACTTAGTTTATAAAGCTTAAAAGCTTTGAAAGTTTAAGATAACCTTTAAATAAACAACGGTTAAATAATCTTAAGCAGCCCTTTAAATAATTCGGTTTCATGGTAAATGATATATTGTTGTTTTCAAATTGATTGTTGCTTTGATACACAAATCGCCTATGCAACTCGGCTGAGCAAAACCACGCGCACCGAAAAATAAGGTCACACACCGTTTTGTTAATATTCATACACTTCTTGGATATTACAAAGTTAAATAAAAATTGACGTACGGTTTTTTTTTTGCGCCCTCTTTGCTTTGTTCTTTTGCTCTCTATCCCTACTCGCTTTACTCCATTTTTACTTTCCACCTCGAGAAAAAAAAACCCAATAAACATAAAAAAAAAAACGGATTACTTCACTAATGAGTTTCGAAGTTCGAATTCGAAACACAATAAATTTAGTACATCAATTCAACTCAATTTCGAGTCTCAACATTCTCTCCCCCTGGTAACAGGATACGCCAGGCGAATCTTGCTTACTATCATCCACTTTGAGATCGAGAACTGCTACTTTAGCTGCCGGTCGGGTATATGTGCCTTCGGCTGTCCTCACCACTACTTGTCTAATCTGGTCACTATCCTTTGATTTGATGACGTCGATTACTAATCCTTTTACCCATGAGTTCCGTTTCCTTTCATCCATCACCATGACGACGTCGTCGATTTCGATGGGCTTAACCTTTTGAAACCATTTAGTTCTCCGAATAATATCAGGTAGATATTCTCGCGTCCATCGGCGCCAAAAATGATCCGCCATCAATTCAGCCATTTTCCAATTTTTGCATAAGAAATAGACATCGCTCTTTAAATCCGTAATGGGCTTCATACCGCTCGATGATCCCAGAAGAAAGTGGTTGGGAATGAGGGCTTCATTCTCACCTGGTTCAATCGGTATGTAGGTCAACGGTCTTGAGTTAATGATATTCTCCGCCTTTATCAGATAACATTGGAGTACTTCATCGTTGTTAAATATTTTTTAACTGATTGTATCAGTCGTTCCCAACATTCGCCCATATGCGGGGATGCTGGCGGGTTCAACTTTCATCGTATATTATCGAATTTACTTCGTAGCTCATCGGGCTGTAAGCTTTCACGTAGTTGATTTAACTCATTTTTACTCCGTGAAAATTTGTCCCATTATCCGTTTGGATTTCTTGAGGAGTTCCTCGACGTGCTATAAAGTTTCGAATTGCCACAAGACATGAACATTTATCCAGAGTATGTGCTATTTCTAAATGGATAGTATGCGTCGTTTAACATGTGAATAAAATACCGCCACGTTTCTCTGCACGACGTCGGTAGGTAACTTCTATTAGCCCAAAATAATCAATCCCGACGAACGAGAATGGAGCAGTGTACGATGTAAGTCTTGCTAAAGGATGACTAGCCATTTCTGAAACGTTCGGTTTTGCTCTTTCAATTTTACATTTTTGACAGTTTGCTCTGACTCGCTTTAGTGCCACTCGAAGTTTGCTGATGTAATATTTTTGTCAAACCTCGTTTACTGCTGTTTCATGGTTATATTGATGTAGCTGTTCATGGTATTCGGCTAGGATGAGATGAGTTACACGATGTTTATTCGATAGGAAAATCGGATTTTTTGTTTCGAATGCAATTCCTTCCGCCTTTGATATTCTACTACGAACTCGTAAAATCGAATTTTCATCCGAAAATGGTGTGAGCCGAAAAAGTGGGCTAGCCTTATCCAATGGTTTTGCTGGATCAACCTTTAAGCTTGAAATTTGATCGGGGTACACTTTTCGTTGTACATGTCGTAACAGCTTCCACTCAGCTTCTGATCCATATAAAAACTCGGGTTCCACAAACCATCTATTCGTTGGTGACACTGTGGGCTCAGATTTTACTTTGTAGTGTTGTCGGCTACGTTACTTCTAGTTGGAACCCATCGCCATTGTGAAACATCGGTAGATTCTAGTATTTCACCTTCCTATACGCGACAAATTGGCGATATCGTTTGTGATCTGAGCTTAACCATCAAAGCACGTTCATCGAGTCCGACCAGAACCACTTTTTGATAAGCAAATAATGATAAGCAAAAAATTGAACAGCGCACGAAAGGCAAGTATAATGCACTAATGTATACTATAAAAATGTTAACGTGTTTGAGCACAATATGCACTATCATTGTATACTTAAATTTGTAATTACTGTGCGCATCCAAATGTATTCATAAATACCGAAAGTTCAACAATCACTGAACTTGTTCGACTGTCATCAGATATAAACAAATTGTCAAAACGGTAAGTAATAACAACAATAATTAAATTAAGATTACTAATTTGAACTAATTTTAGGCTATAATAACGTACAACAAAGGTTCCAATTCGTGTTTAAGGTGAAGTGAATATACAGATAAGTTAATTGACAAATTGTCCTTTGAGTTAAAACTAATAAGTTTCTTATTCATTTTCAGATTGAAAATTATTCTATTGATCAACGTCAACCGATCCGATTAGACCATTTGATGTACATTATTAACACGTAAGTAAATATTGAATTTGTCTTTTAATTAAACTATATAATATTCTTGTTTTGTATTGTTTCAGGTAATTTCAGCTTTGGTCATTAACACCATGGAACGGTTAATCGACACAACATGCATTATTGGAGTGTTGAAAATCCACACTGGCTTCGCCAAGTTGAACATCAACGCCCTTGGACTGTCAACGTGTGGTGTGGAATAATTGGAAACCAACTCATCGGCCCCCACATTATTGAAGGCAACTTGAATGGTCAAATGTACCGAAACTTTTTGGAAAATGAACTGCCAATATTACTTGAAAATTTGAACTTAGAAGTGGGACGGAACATGTTGTTTCAACATGATGGTTGTCCTGCACACTATTCGTTGGTAGCACGTGAGGTACTTGATCGTGATTTCAATGGTCGCTGGATCGGTAGAGCTGGTCCGATAAATTGGCCCGCCAGATCACCAGATCTTACTTCGCCAGATTTATTTTTGTGGGGCTATCTCAAAGACAAAGTTTACAAACAAGAACCAACAACACGTGAGAACATGATTGAGCGAATCAAAAATGCGTGTGCTGAAATTCAACCAAACACACTTCTCAGTTGTGTACAATCATTGGAAATGCGTATTAATAAGTGCATTGAAGTCGCAGGCCATCATTTTGAACACTTATTTTAAGCTAAAATTATTTTATTCACCTGCCATTTACATTAATAAATTGTTTTCATGACGAATTTCGAGTATTTCCAATGAAAACGTGATGTTTTTTATTTCAAACGTATTGCAGAATCGAATGCGTGTGTTCTAAGAAGAAGAAATTGAAAAAATTAAATTTCGTCGATTACAATGCCATCTATCATAAACCGAACAAAATATTTCATTCAAATCATACGTACTTTTAGTCATAGAATCCGTATCTGCAATAAAAAATATGGCTTCCTATCTTAGTTTAAAAGTTACCCCCGCCCCACCTACAAAGCGGGGGGTGGGGGACTATTTTTTTGCACTAATGTATTTCCCCCGCGGTATGATTACATTTTGATTATGGACAATTTTTCCGTAGAGTGGCTATTTTTCGCGAGATATTTGATCGTCTCAGTTTAAAAGAAACACCCGGTATTTTAGACTTTCTTCGTCCGTAATGCTGCTACACCCGTCTGAAAATTCCAAAAACTTTTGCTTTTCCTCTAAATAATACTTGTCGCGTTCCCGTTGCTCATTTAATTCTCCCATTCTTTCGTCGAGAATTTTCTTCTCCTCATTTGCACGTAATTCCTCCAGTGCTCGTAGTTCCTCTAAACAGGACAGAACTAACGTCCTTTTTCTCGATATTTTACTATCACGTTTTGATGTTCGTGAATTTTGTGATTTAACCTCTAAATCGTGTACTGTTGTATTAACACTCCCAACTGTTTTTGACTTCTTGATGCCTGAGTCATGTGATTCACCAACTCTATTCTTTACACAGGCTGGACAGTACCAATGTGCCACCTCGTTTATGCTTGATGTAACGCCTACGCAATCAAAATGATGCCATGTTTTACATTCGTCACGTTCAACCATTTTCTCAGTATCCAGTTCTGTACATAATGCGCAGCTTTTTGTATCAAAATGTACCGTTGTGGCACGTGGTGAGCATAATTTTTGCTTTTTTCTCGCCCATAATGAATATATTGTTTTTTATTTCACTTAAACACTTTTACTTTAACACAATTAAACTTGTCTTGTATTTACCCCGAAATATGTTTGGTAAAATGCATTTACCCGATTAGACCGATATATTTTGTAAAATGCGAATGCATTTACCCTTATTATATTTTGTAAAATGTTGCTTTGATACTCAAATCGCCTATGCAACTCGGCTGAGCAACAACACGCGCAACGAAAAATAAAGTCACACACCGTTTTGTTAATATTCATACACTTCTTGGATACAATTTTATTTATTATGTTTAAATAAACTCCAACTATATTACAAAGTTAAGTTACAAAAAAAAAAACGGATTACTTCACTAATGAGTTTCGAAGTTCGAATTCGAAACACAAAAAATTTACCACATTAATTCAACTCAGTTTCGAGTCTCAACATTGATGAATACTTAAAATACTCACTCTTAGTAGAATTTTAGCATGTTTGTAATACATACATGGTTTATGGAGCTTTATGAGCTTTAATAGTTTAAGATAAGCTTTAAATAAACAACGGTTAATTTTAGGTAACACTTCAAATAATTCGGTTTCATATTCCAGCATTTTTTCCAAATAAATAGTTTACTTCAAAATTTTAAATTAACCAGAATAATACATATGTTGTTGTTGTCAAATTGTTTCAAATGTCAAATACTTGTGATTTTTCGTCTTGAAATTGATTCATAAGCCACGTTTGGTCAAAACTTATGATAGTTGTAATAAGAACATAGTTTACGGAGCCTTATGAGCTTTTAAAGTTTACTACACGCTGAAAACAAAATCATTATTTTTACTTTCTTTTACTCTAGTAAAATAAAGTATAGTATTCATGAAAATTTTGGACCTTGAGATTTTTAGAGATTTATTTGTTTTCAGATCCCCTGAGTCCGAAAAAGTGGGTTTCGAAATGGTGTCTGTCTGTCTGTCTGTCAGTCTGTCAGTCTGTCAGTCTGTCAGTCTGTCAGTCTGTCAGTCTGTCAGTCTGTCAGTCTGTCAGACTGTCAGTCTGTCAGTCTGTCAGTCTGTCAGTCTGTCAGTCTGTCAGTCTGTCAGTCTGTCAGTCTGTCAGTCTGTCAGTCTGTCAGTCTGTCAGTCTGTCAGTCTGTCAGTCTGTCAGTCTGTCAGTCTGTCAGTCTGTCAGTCTGTCAGTCTGTCAGTCTGTCAGTCTGTCAGTCTGTCAGTCTGTCAGTCTGTCAGTCTGTCAGTCTGTCAGTCTGTCAGTCTGTCAGTCTGTCAGTCTGTCAGTCTGTCAGTCTGTCAGTCTGTCAGTCTGTCAGTCTGTCAGTCTGTCAGTCTGTCAGTCTGTCAGTCTGTCAGTCTGTCAGTCTGTCAGTCTGTCAGTCTGTCAGTCTGTCAGTCTGTCAGTCTGTCAGTCTGTCAGTCTGTCAGTCTGTCAGTCTGTCAGTCTGTCAGTCTGTCAGTCTGTCAGTCTGTCAGTCTGTCAGTCTGTCAGTCTGTCAGTCTGTCAGTCTGTCAGTCTGTCAGTCTGTCAGTCTGTCAGTCTGTCAGTCTGTCAGTCTGTCAGTCTGTCAGTCTGTCAGTCTGTCAGTCTGTCAGTCTGTCTGTCTGTCAGTCTGTCAGTCTGTCAGTCTGTCAGTCTGTCTGTGTCCTCTCTACAGCCCAAATGGTTTAATAAATCGAACTGAAACTTCAATTTAAGCTTTTTTGATAAATTGGAAGGTCCCAGTGAATTTTACTCCAAATCGGCTAACCGGAAGTTGCCACACCCTTGGTACAGAAAATTTGTTTTGCAAATATCTTAAAAAGTATAAGGTTTACAAAAAACAACTGAATACAAAATGTTTCCAAAAATTAAAAACAAATAAAAATAAAAAATCAAAAATTAAAAAAAAAGATTTAAAAATTTAAAAATTAAAAAAAAAAAATTAAGAAAAAAATAAAATTTCTCAAAATTCTCTGTTCGTAAAAGAAAGTCGTGTGTTGGCCACACCTCAATTTTAACTAGGTAATTAAGGGACCTATTCCATGTGTTAGCGATATCTTTATCATCATTGTTGAGTGCGATTTCCAAAAAAATAATTTCGTAGAACTTTTATTAAACGAACGATCCGTATGGATTAGGGTTTTCTAACTAGGTAATTGAGCTAACTATTCTATGTGCTAGCCAAACCTTTGTCATCATTGTTGGCAATGGCCGATATTGGCCCTTGGGTGTTGAGTGCGATTTCCAAAAAATTATTTTTCAGAACTTTTACTAAACGAACGATTCGTATGGATTAGGGTTTTTTAACTAGGTAATTAATTGACCTATTCCATGTGCTAGCGAAATCTTTATCATCATTGTTGAGTGTGATTTCCAAAAAATAACTTCGTAGAACTTTTATTAAACGAACGATTCGTATGAATTAGGGTTTTCTAACTAGGTATTTGAGGGACCTATTCTATGTGCTAGCGAAACCTTTGTCATCATTGTTGGCAATGGCCGATATTGGCCCTTGGGATTTGAGTGCGATTTCCAAAAAATAATTTTGCAGAACTTTTACTAAACGAACGATCCGTATGGATTAGGGTACCAATAAAAATAAAAAATAAAAAATTAAAATAAAAATTTAAAAATTTAAAAATTAAAAAAAAAAATTTAAAAATTCTCTGTTTGTAAAAGAAAGTTGTGTGTTGGCCACACCTCCATTTTTTTTAATTCATTTAAATGAGCAATTCCTTTTTTATATTATCTTTTATAAAATTTAATCAAATTAGAAGCTTAAGGATGTCCCTGGAATAAATTGTCTTGCAATTATTTTTACGATATTTAAAAAAACTTTAACTGTTTAATTTAACCATTAACCCGCATTAAGTTTAACGAAAAGAATAAATGAAATTTTAATACCATTCGATGTTGAGCTTTCTATATTACAAAATTTGCCACCTAACTATATTACCCTTAAGCAATTTGTTTCCAAATTGAAAGTAAAAATATATAAAGCAGAATAACTAAAGCTACTATTTTATGTAAGTAGATTTAATCGTATTTTGACCTAAAAGATGAATTTTATTAACAATCCGATGCTGTGCTATACTCTAATGTCTGCATTACAAACGAAATAAGAACCTTTTTTTGCACATATAATAAATTTTGAGCTTTCAGATGTTTATCAAACAAATATCGATCTAAAGAGGAACTAAATATTTATTATATTACCCTTGTTTATTGTTTTCGTCCCATCGCATTAGCTTTTATTGTCATTTCATTCACAACTTAATGGATTTTCCTGGCTTTTGAAATATATTTGTAGTCATCAAAATTAGTTGTTCAGTACATGAATTTAAATGGTACAATTAGAGTAAAAGTTATGCGTTTTACGATCCTAATAATATTGTCTGTATATAAATAGTTGAACCGAAATCTTACAATCAAGGTAATTGTATATAGTAGTTGTCTGTTAAAAGTTGGAAATATTTTCAGTTATACAAACCTTTTATCCAATATTAAATTTGTTTTCTCTATAAAAATTTTTATTGATCATTTAAGTTTATATTCGTTTAAAAAAATGTTATTACAAGATTGAACAAATATTTTTTTTTTGTTTCGTTTCGTTTATTTAAAGTGATTTTCGAAAGGGTGGTAAGCAATCTGCTTTGAATCTACCTACAAACAATTGCACTTAAACCACAATAAACTTGGATAGTATAAAATTTAATTATTCAGTTTTGAAAACAAAAATGTTTTTTTTTTATAACTTTGGAAGCGTTCCCAATGCAACAGGGTAATATCATTTTAAAAAAGTTTTAATTATTTTGTTGTATTTTTGAATTGAAAATGTAAATTTTATTTTAAAAGAAGTCATTAGTGTAACCTTAATTATTTTTTTTTTTTTTTTGATTGAAGAAAATTCTTTCAGATTTCCCAACCAGCAGGTTACTGAACAATTTAACCTAACCGAGCTGATCAGTAACCAAAAATATTATGCTTGTAACTAAGGTCGGAACTAAACCCAATAATTTTTACTTCAATAAATTTGTAATTCCATGTGAATCAGCCTTAAAATTATAAGCTTTAACAATATGTCAAAAAAACAAAAGAAACCAAAATGTTAATTTCAAAGCGGTGTGTCAAAAAACCAATGAATTTGGGAAATTTTAGGAAATTGAACTAAAATTGAAATTGGGAAAGTTTAGAAGATTAAAACTAATACAAGGTTTCTTGTATTAAATGTAGATATTTAACGTATTCTAAAATTTGATAATAGGAACTTTTAATTAAACTAAATAAATTGGAAATTGCGAAGGTAAGTTTAAAATTCTGAATTAAGCAGAGAATTTTATGTAAGTCGGGTGCTTGGATTCGGTTTCAAAATCATTTTAACTGAGTATAGAATACAACAACGGATCAATTTTTTGTTGAAATAAGTTATATGTACATTTTGAATTATTTGTTGACAGTCCAGAAGCGATTGAGGTGAAGTAGGCGTTTTGTTTTTGCATTTTTTGCATTATAAGCAGTTTACCACGCAGTTACGGTAGTTTAATTGTTGCACTAGAGGCACGACCAGAGGCAGACGTCACATTGTCGTTGGTTCAATCGAAATTAATTACTGAGTATCAACGTCGAAAAGAGGTGGACGCAACGGCATTAAAAACTACGGCGAAATTTAAAGACAATATTAAGTGTTTCTTTTGCAAACGATCTGGCCATGTAAAAAGTGAATGCGGTAAATATAAATCGTGGAAAAAGAAACACACAATAAAGGAAAGTGCATCGATTAGTGACAAAATAAATAAAGTTGAAGAAAATGACAATTTTTTATTTGTGGTTTCATCGAAAAAAAAATTGTGATGGATGGATTCTCGATTTGGGTGCTACGAAACATATTTCGAGCAACAAAGGTTTTTTCGTTTCACTAGATCAAGCGGAATGCAAGAGTTTAAACGTCGCAAACGGTGAAAGCGTAGATGTCTAGGGAAAAGGCGTATGTCGCATCGAAATTTGTTGTCGGTGAAAAAGTTGCTGGAAAAGGGGGCTATGCAGTGAATTTCATTCCGAATTCTGAAACGTGTGAAATTAAATTCGGAGAGAAACAAGTGGCAGTAGCAGACGCTCAATCGAATTTGTTTAAATTGCGTCAGCCGAACAAAGTGTATGCGGTACGCGAACATAAAGAAAATTGCATTCATCACTGGCATCGCATTTTTGGCCATCGCGATCCAGATGCAATCAAGCAAATGTATTCGAAGGGATTAGTTAACGGCAGGCAAATTGTCGATAGGTTAAATGCGAAGTGTGTCTCAAGGGAAAAACAACACGTTTGCCGTTTCCAAAGCAATCATTTACAAAATCTACAGGTCCACTTGATCTTATACATACTGACGTATGCGGACCAATGCAAACAGTTTCTCCGAGCGGTAAGCGATACGTACTCATATTCATAGATGATTATTCGCGCTATACGGTGATTTATTTGCTAAAAAATAAATCAGAAGTCGACGAGAAAATAAAGGAGTAAGTAGCATTGGTAAAAAAAAAAATTCTCTACGAAACCATAAGTTATACGGTCCGACACCATACACGCCACAGCAGAATGGTGTTGCTGAGAGAAAAAATCGTACGATCATCGAAATGGCACGTTGTATGCTGTTGGACGCAAATTTACCGAAAACATTTTGGGCAGAAGCAGTAAATACGGCAAATTAGCTATGTTTAAAACCGTTTGCCATGCAGAGCGATCGAAAAGACACCATATGAGGCGTGGAATCAGCGGAAACCAGGTATTAAACATTTTTCAATTTTTGGTGCTAAATGTTTTGTTCATGAGACAATTCATGAGACATCAGTGCATCGCATTTCACAGCGTGTAAAAAAGGGTGTGCCACCACGACGATTGATCGACGAAATCGAAATGGTTTATAAAGTCGTCGAGCCGAAAAGTCTATCGGAGGCTTTGTCGAATCTATGAAATAGATTCATTAAAGAAATATGAATCATGGCAATTGTGCGAATTACCAAAGGACAGAAAAGCGATAGGCTGCAAATGGGTTTATAAAGTAAAAACTGATGCGGTAGGAAAAACTGATCGACACAAGGCGCGTTTAGTCGCACAGGGCTTCTCAAAAAACTATGGAACTGATTATGATCAAGTGTTTGCTCCTGTTGCTCGACACACAACATTCAGAA
The DNA here is from genome assembly GCA_958295665.1 of Tipula vernalis. Classification (NCBI taxonomy): domain Eukaryota; kingdom Metazoa; phylum Arthropoda; class Insecta; order Diptera; family Tipulidae; genus Tipula; species Tipula vernalis. Next base: position 39,645,325 of record OY282560.1, read on the forward strand.
CGCTTTTATCGATTGCATCGAAAGAAAAACTCATTGTGCGACATATTGATGCCAAAACGGCGTTTTTAAATGAGAAATTGAATGAAACGATCTACATGAAACAGCCGCCGGGATTTGAGGAGAATAGTGAACTCGTTTGTTTGTTGAAAAAAGGTCTATACAGTCTAAAACAAGCGACGAAATAATGGAATGACGCTATTCATACAGTATTGATCGATGCGGTTTTTCATCAAAGCAAAGCAGATCAATGCTTGTACTCACTAAAAAAAACGGCGAATGGTCATTTTTTCTGATTTATGTCGACGATATGATTGTGGCAGCGAAATCAATAAAAACAGGTAACGAAATAAAGGAAATCATCGCATCAAAATTTGAATTGCAAGATCTGGGTGAAATTAAATTTTACCTCGGAATAGAAATCATCAAGGACGCAAAAAACATTTATCATTTGTGTCAATCAAAATACATTCAAAAGGTTGCTGCGGATTTCGGCCTCAGTGATGCGATAGTTTCAAACGTTCCTATGAATGTGAACTATACGATAAATCCGATGCGGATGATAGTTTTTTGCTGACGAACACAGATTACCAGAAACTCGTTGGGTGTTTGCTTTACATATCCGTGAATACACGACCGGATATTTCGGCGGGTGTATCAATATTAGCGCAAAGAGTGCGTGTTTCAACAACCACGTCAACGAGATTGGAACAAGTTGAAACGGATATTGAAATATCTAAAGGGCACTGCGAATATAAAATTGGCATTAGGCAGTGATGACAATTTGGACAAATTTTTCTACGGATATGCTGACGCCAATTGGGCCAAAAATAAAAAGAACTCGAAAATCAAACACTGGTTATATTTTTGTTGTTAATGGTGGCATCGTAAGTTGGGCATGTCGAAAGCAGAATTGCGTGGCATTGTCATCTACAGAAGCAGGAGGTTGCTGAACGATTTGCAACAGCCGGTTCAAACAGCGACAACAATCTACGAAGACAACCAAAGCTGTTTGAAGCTAATAGAAGAGGAACGATTGTCAAATCGAACAAAACATGTGGATCGCATCAGTTTGTTAAAGATTACGTGCAACGAACATTCGTATCATGCGTATATTGCCGTTCAGTAGATATGTTGGCTGATTTACTAACAAAACCATTGCCGGCAAAGCGGCATATCATGCTACGCGAGCGATGCGGATTAAATTAAATTATACAAATAATTAAATTGAGGAGGAGTGTTGAAATAAGTTATATGGACATTTTGAATTATTTGTTGACAGTCCAGAATCGATTGAGGTGAAGTAGACGTTTTGTTTTTGCATTTTCCTTTTTTCTTTCTCTTGTTTTTATGTATTGGAGTTTAGTCTTTTTGTAAATATTAAAGTACATAAATGGTCTCTCGCAAGACAAAAGTTTGCTTCATTTTATTTCCGATTAGGGTGGTTTGCTTTGTTTAGCATTAAGTACTCTGTTTGGCTAAGTGGATGCACATAAGGACTCGTGTTTTCCAACATTTTTCTCATCATTAAATACTGTTTTGTCATATAACAACAAACTTGGCTCGGACAATTATAAAGATTTAAATTTATGTTGGATTCGGAATTTCTATAACAGCACTATACTAGCTTAAACAGAGCGATGATGAAAGAAACTTCATCATTTGCTCTTTTGTCCACTGTTGAAGATGACAGTCGATAAAAATTGTATAATACTTAATCAAATATTTCGTAGCAGTTTGGCACGAAAGACAATATTAAAAGATTTTGTACGATGTTTTATTTTTTTCAAAAAATTTTGTGTTTTTTTTTGTATGAGTTAAATTAAGTGAGGGGGTTACTTTACTAGGGGCTTTGCCTCCGTAACTCTCTACTATATAATTTACTTTTTCCTATAAACATTTTTATAATTTTCGATGCTAAATTTGTAAATAAATGGAGAAAAATACTTGAAATCTGAAATCCTTTATAAGCGACGGAATGTCATGTTTTAATTTTATGATTTTTTTTTAATGTCTAGCACTGAGTAGAATAAACAATTTATGCAATATGGTATGATTTTTTTGTTGTTGTTGTTGTTTTAATAAGATCCAGGGTGTCAGATATTTTTCAGTGTGTCAGATATTACTCGAAAATTATAAAATTGGGCTTGTTTTAAAGATAAATGAATAGAGATTATAAAATAATTATAAAAATGGTACCATCTTCAATTTCATCCTTTTCAAAATGGCCGCCGAAACTTTAATTATTAAAATAAAATGTTGGTATGAGTCTTGCAATTTATTAGGTCTAATCTTGTAATCCTTCATAATTTTCATATTTTAGTTTTTTTGGGAAGCTACCTCATTTTCGAAAAAAAATATCGCAAAAAAATGTGGAAGTAGTTTTGTCGCAATCTAATAATATACGTATCTATCAAAAATATTGCAGCATAAATATTTTGCAGACAAAAAAATTTGCAATGAAATATAGTCACTTATTCGCTTTACGTTGTGAGCAATAATGTGATTTGTAAATGAGGTATAACAGGAAGAATTATATAAACGAATTAAAAATGCATTCAAAAACTTGTTATATTTACAAAAATTGCTTTTTCAAACATTTGTGGTACTATCAGGTGAAGCGATAAGGGCGATAAAAACTCTTCGATCTGTGTCAGCAAGGTTGACGAAGCAATTATTATTACTTAATACAAAATTCTAACGTCAGAAATTATCAAAAAATTGCATCTAACTTATGCAATATTTTTAGCTTGCGATATTTGTGTTTGCGATATTTTTGCCTTCTGAGTCGTATGTATGCAACATTTTTTTTTGCTACATTAGTTCTTGCGATTTAATTTCCATCGAAGAAAACGCTTTCGAGATTTCTATCAAGCGTTCGTTTTGTCAGCTATATTTTTACTGCGATGTTCTTACGGAGCCGTTCTTTTTTAAAGAATAAATACAATACTAAGTGCTTAAAAATTTTAAATATTTCACACTTTGTATCTTAAAAAAGGACAACTAAAAAAAATTATGTCCCATACATTTTGTTTACACATTCAAAACAAAAATCATAAAATTAAAACATGACTTTCAAAAAAATGTGATTAAATTATGATATTATTGATAAAATTATGGTGTTTATTTTATATTTTATATTAGCATTGTTAAAACAGTTTTATGATTAAATAAAAAAAATGATTGAAAAAAAATGATTTTATTTTTTGATTGATTAAAATAAGTAAGGGAGCATTTTCAGTTTTTGCCTAATCTGTAAGTTTTCAGCTTGCCACTCAAACAAGTCAAGCTTCAGATACGGCCCAACCCATAGCGAGGTACATACAGCAACAGCCGTGTTTCTAGAGGGGTGAGCTTTTCCCCTAACTTCTCACCTACTACGACTTGTTTACGTTATAAATTTATTCGTCCAAATTTAATGGGGTCTGCCTTTTCGATGGGTCACCTAACTTTGTATTTTTTGGATTTTGTTTTGGGGGGCAGGGGCGATTTTTTCTTTCGGGAACATGATGCACGAAATACCATTGACTTAGTATGCTTTGGGGGAAAAAAAATTAAATTACACCAAAAAGTAACAATAAATTAATTCCCAATTCGCAATTCCTTGGGAAAACCAGATTAGTGCCACAGGTCGCAAAGAGGTCTTTACAGTTCAAATCGTGTAATTTTCATACTAGTGTTAACATGAAGCATAATCTGATATTTTTTTAAATAGTCCGTTTTAAACATTTGTGCGGTGGACTTAAGTACACATCGATGTGGAGATGTCCGTCTGATGGAGATTGTTGTGGAGTCTTGTAACAATTATATTACACATTTAATAAATAGGATCATTTATATTTGGATACATCCCAGTCGAAAGCAGGATTGCAAATTTGCTCCTAGACTCGTAAGCTGCCAGCCAAACATAAGTAATAAAATTATAATGGTGCAACTATAATAAATTATGTATCTACCATTCAGGACTTTTTAAGTAAAGTTCTGCAACGTATCTGCGGTGTTGTAGGGTGTCTAGGTTTTGAGTAAGTTTATATAGTGTTCCTTATTACTCTGGAAGTGTGACGTTGAACACTTCACAAAGAAGTTGAATGAAAGACAGCAAAACCGTTTACGTGTTCGGATGAATGTCTTATACATCTGGAGAATTTATTGCTATCCAAACAAATTCTGAATCGATCCAAGAACAATTTGTGATCATTCAATTTTAGGTTCCTATATTTATTTCATCATTAAGCGTAAATTAAACCATAAAATGCAACGGCGAACATACGACTCTCAAAGAAAAAGAATTCAAATAGAGGGTGTTTGATAAGGAATGTGAGGAACTGCATTCACTAAAGCAATATTGTCTATTTCAACTAATTTTGACAACCTCAATATACATATTAATTATTTAGATATTAATTTTAAGTTTTTTCAAATAATATGGACGGCGCCCAAAATGCTTGGCTGGCAGTTTAAGGGATCAGTTTTATTAACAAAACAATCGTAATAACATGGAATTGTTAGTGGTTTAGAGTGTCGATCGCAGTGTTGTTTAGTCTCATTGGTATGTAATGATTGATAGAATGAGCTGGGATATCTAAATTTGAGTTCTGTTTCAACAATGTTGAAAGCTGAAGTTGCCAAAGATCAAATGTTTATGGCATGGCTACGCCCAATTGCATTCGGAAATACTGTTCAATATATCGGGCGATTGCATTAAATAAATTGAAAACTTTGTGCCACCTGGGTACGTACTATTTTCGAGGAGAGCTGGAGACACTACGCCAAGTATCAGATTAAATTATGAAACGGAATTGGTGACTTATAAAAAGATCTGTGAAATTATTTAACTTGACTTCATATGGTATTGAGGTCATTGATATTGACATTTAACCAATCCTGCATTTACGATTTCCTCCCAAGCTTTAATGGAACGTTTAAATCAACTAAAAATATCCTGAAGGGAAGTTGTAAATTTGTATACTGTTAAAGTTAGCCGAAAGTGAAAAGTCGATAATGCAGATTGTATTAGTCCAGCCGAAAGTCAGCCTCTAGAGTGTATATCTCAAGTTGAATCGTTTTATGTGATTTCTCAATACCTATCGCAGGAAAAAAATTCAGTTCAAGTTTCCCCTGGGAAATCTCGGAAAATTCAAAAAAATGTCCAGCTGAAAGTAAGGAATTGATGTATAAAATCAGCCTCTAGAGTATTATGTCTGGAGATGGATTGCATTGATGTAATTTGTCAACAGCTATCGCATGAAAAAAATTCAGTTCAAGTTTCCCGCGGGAAATTTGAACTGAATTTTTTTCCTGGGATAGCTATTGACAAATCACATCAAAGCAATCCATCGCCAGACATAACACTCTAGAGGCTGATTTTATTCACCCATTCCTTTCTTTAGGCTGGAAACTTTTTTGAATTTCCCGAGATTAGCTATTGATAAATCACATCAATGCAATTCATCTCCAGACATAACACTCTAGAGGCTGATTTTATACATCCATTCCTTACTTTCGGCTGAAATCTTTTTTGAATTTTCTGAGATTTCAATCCATGATGATATGCTATCCATCTCCAGACATAAAACTCTAGAGGCTAATTTATTTTCGGCTGGAATATCAATAACATAATCTGCATTATCGACTTTTCACTTTCTGCTGGAAACTTTCGGCTAACTTTAACACGGTTAAATTTTTGGGTGGTTTCAACCATATTATTGACAGTAACAAAAAGTTCGTGGGCGCAGAAACGGTTGAGAGTATTGGAATGTAAGCACTTTAACATAATAAAAGTAAAATATTCGTGGAATAAGGTTTGTGTATTTCATTATCTACAGAAATGTGTTCGTTAACTTACAATTTACATTAGCACCTTAATAATAAGAACTTAACTTACAGTTTATGTAAATCAGTTTTATCAGATATAATTTTGTCGTTGCGTGAAAAATGACATACTTATCTCTCGTCTCAGTGAATAAACACTTCTTACTAAATTATACACACAAAAAATCGGTGAAAACCAACTTACCATCCGCACACATTTTCCAATGGCATTCATTAAACGAACATGTCAACTTATTCTCCAATCAATCATTCTCGTCTCAAACGATAACAGTGTTGTGAAAAATAAAATTTTCATATAGTCTTACATCTTAACGAAATTTTTTCACAAAACAAAATCATTGTAAAAAAAAACAAAGTCTCAGACATTAATTTATCTAAAATTTTCGAATCGTCCTCCAGCAGGATCAATAAAAAAAATCATTTATCACCAATGTACACGTTCTGTTTGTCTCGTCCTTATCTCTCTATTGTTTTCACTTAAATCCAAATTGCGATATTGAATTGAAATCTAATACAACACTCAAGCTATTGCAAAATAATTTTCCAGCATTTTTTCTCCGATTACACTGCACATCGTGGAATCAAAATATTTGTCTCACAAAAGGCAAATATGTTTTATGAGTATTAATATTCCATTATCTATTATGGGGAAAAAAAATCATAAAATTTATATTAAACATGAAGGCAAAAATAATTTACGGTAATTGAGATTGATTGGAAAAAACAAACAAAAACATAAATTGGAAAATGGCACAAAAAAGGAAAAAATAATCTATGTAAAGATTGGTATCAGGTTATTCTATTTGTTGCGCGACATTTTTGTTGTAGTTGTGGCAATATCCAATATTCCGTATAGATTTTAGATTGGAAAACATTTTTTTTTATATTCTGTACAGAGATACTTAACTTTTTTCGATTTTATGCTTTTGGTGACCTGACTTGACTTTGTTTTCAATTGTTAATGGTTTCAAGTGACTTCAGACAATGTGAATTGTTTTCGATAGCATTCAAGCGACATACCAAATACGTAATACTTATACCAAAAAAAATGTTCCTATGGTTATAAACCATTTAACCATGAAACGGAATTATATTTTATGAGATTTGTATACTAATGAGTTTGTTTTCTCATTATTAGTATAATATTCACATACGCAGAAGTAATTTTCCGCTATAATACGTAAATAAGTGGGTAAATAAAGTTATATATTTCAACATATTCTAACCTTCAAAATACTTTTCATATACTTGACACCCACTACATAAAACCAAACTGAAATTTTGTAAAGAAGATAGGCCACAATCATTACTATACTCACGTAACTAACCAAAAGACAATATCTAGTCTATATAGGGAGCATTTCATGCAGGTCACGTTTTAGTCGAAAAAACCCAAAAAAAAAAAATTGGAACAACTAAAATCCTAAATGACCCCGACTTTTGTTCTACCAACATAATTGAAACAATTTTCATATCGCGTTTTATTTATAAACAAAAAAAGTTTGAGTGCAGTTTGGTTTTATATAAATCCCAAGATTTTTAATAAATTAAATCATAATCCCCCCATCAAAATACAAAAATCCAAATAATTTTCTTGTTAACTCAGTTGAGATTAAATTAAAATCTTAAAGCAAAAAGTTTTTTTTTTCCGTTTATATTTTCGTATTAAATGGATTTCGTACGAAAATCTCAGGTAATCAATAATATTGATTCTTCAATTACCCCTTTCCACTTTTCGTCATATTTTGTTTCGGTGGTTTAGTATGTGGGCGTTCCGTTGTAGAGAAAAAACGAATACTGATTACAATCAACCAAGTAAATTTGTAACATTATTAAGATTATGTGCTTAGCCTATTAGCATAAGACTATATAGTTTCAGAGATTTATATTATATGACCATCTATAATGATAATGGATATTTATATAGTCAACGATTGCATAAAGATTGAAAAAAAAAAATGAAAAGGAAAATTTTGTGTTGTCGTTTTTTATTTTATATATCGTAGGGTGAAACACAGCCAATTGACTGTCTATAACTGCTATTCTATTTTTAATTAACTTTGAAATACTATTTTGTACAAATAGTTCACGTGATCACTGTTTAATAAAATATTTTGTAAGCCAATTGCCAAGAGGCCTAAAATTTTAACTGCTCGAATATGTAAAGCTATTAACCACATTTTGTATAGCAAATTTTGTTTGACTGAAATTTTCTTGTTAACTTCCCCTTGCCCACTTCAAGCATCTCTTTACCGCCTTCTGCATTTCTTACTTGAAGAGCCTATCGTGTCATTGGGTATTTCTGTGGATTCTTTTCGGTATACATAATAAGTAGCTGACAATTATTATACCTTCAGAGTTTGAGTGAAAGTGATGAATGGGCCTTAGCACTCCTTGCCAGAGATTTGAATACAGTTTCCGGTAGTAAACTTAGTAGCTGGCCTACTCAATTGGATATGCTAGTGAGAATATAATATATGAGGAAATGTTGTTGTTTCAAGTAATGTCAAAAATATTTTTGGAAATTTTTTGTTCCAACCACAACTTTGCTTTACTAGATTATTTTAATTTTAATTTTTATTTTTTTATTGTGGAACAACTAACTAAAAATATATGTAAGTCCAATAACACTTCTGCAATATGTTCTGTCAGTCATAACATTATGAAAACGTTAAACGAGTAGGTTGGATGGTTATTAGCATCCAGCAACTGCAGGTTGAACACTTCTGCAGATTTGTTGTAATGTTTCCCGTATTTCCGTTTATTTGACGAACAGCAAAAGATCTTGGTTTCTTCGTTCTTTAATGCGACGTGATAAAACTTCCAATAACTTTGTGGAAATATTATCTTCATTCGCACGTAAAGATTCAAACAAAAACTTTAAAATCGCACCAGCTGTAACCAAATTTGCATCACATCTTCCCAAAGCTTTCACAGCTAATTTAAATGGCTGAAGCGCATTAAAAATATTCAACAATATTGGGATATAATTATCATTCAGTAATATAAGGGATCGCAACACATTTAATGCCTCTCGAACTGAGTCAACAATTTTTATAAATCTTTCAATCATGATCACAATGCTATTCCATCTAGTCTTACAATCCAAAAGCAAACTTGATTCCATTGCGTAATTTTGCTTCACATACTCTTGAAGAATTGAATTTTTTTTCGGTGACATTTTAACAAATATTACATTTTTTCTTACCATTTGCAATGCACCATTAATATCGTCACGTTCACATTTCGGGACTTTATCATCGTTTAATTGATCATCATTATCAGATTTAGAACATTCTTTCCTTCGGTACTGGAGCTATATTTATTTTCATCATTATTTTAACATAATTGGTGGGTATATTCAGACAATGTTTCAAATTTTACCATCACGGCAGCACCATCTGTGGTTGATGCAACTACATCTGTTAAATTTATACCAAAATCAAATAGTTTTAAATTGACCAGTTCAAGTGTTTTATCAGCTGTACAAGCGCTCCTTCAATTTTTACTAATCCTGAGTTATATATTGTTTGTCAAAATTGATATTTATATTTAAGTAGCGCCGATTCCGTAAATTCGTCCATTCATCTAATGTCAGGTTGAATTTACCATATTTATCTTTATGAAATTTAAATTTTGTTACAATATCAGATTTTGCAGTTACATAGAATTCGTGAATCAGTTTCATTATGTTAGTTTTTTCTTTTGGTAATCTATATTGGATTGCCTATAATGTAGTGATTGGCGAATAAATTCGCTTTTGTTTATACCGTGGATTGAAAACCCATCAAGTGCCGCAAGTCTTGCCACTATTTCCACTAAATATTGCTTTTTAGTAAAAAATGAAATTATTTGTCTCGTAGAATTTGATAAAACTTTTCCTAAGTTGCTTGGGCCAGCCTCTTGATCGTCATTTGTATTTCGTATATATACATGTTGCAAACGCGTTATTAACCCGCTTGTTGACAAACTCTTGCAACTGTATTGTGCTAATTGATAGAAAAAGGCCGTGTGTCAATTGATTAAAAAATAAAGAATAGACAAAAAATCCCCGGAATTTTTAGTTTTTTCCCGGGAAACGGGAAACAAAAAATTCTGAAATTTCCGGGGAATTCCTGCCCGAGAATTCCCGGGAATAACCCTCTAACTGTAATGGACGGATTCATTTGGAATGCGAACCGTTGCTTTCTTTTAATAACAGCCTTTGTGTTATTTGTAAAACTTTAAACGAAAATTAAAATCAATTTATAATAAACCTGAACCAGTTATTTATTTTATATACCAGACTTTGCCCAAAATTCAAGAATATTGAATGTATTATATTTCTCTAGTATTAATATATGTAGTTTAATGTTTTTGTATAATTATAATTTGTATACTTGGCTAAATTGTAGACCTTATTTAGTTTAAAATATTTTTATTTATAAAAGATGAGTCGATATTTCGGTTTTGTAGACCATTAACAAGGCAATTTATAAAATATTAGAATGTTGTAGAAAAATTTGCCTTTTTTGGTTTTAGTTTGTTCGATTGCATTGCTCAAGAGCACTTTTAAGAAGTCTCGAATTTTCCGTAGATTTATGCCTCTTTTACATAAATGTGTTTGTAGGTTTATTCTGATTTTGTTATTTGGCTGATGGTCTACCGTTTTCAGGTTGAAAACTTATCATCTCCATTGTTTATTTAGAAGTGTCGTTAAATTAATCTTAACATTGAATCGAAAACGAATTTTTTGGATTTTATATTTGCAATTTTCTAGTATTTTCTAACAATATAACCTTTTGAATCAGTGCAGTAATACACGTAAGTAAGTAAACAAGATTTAAAAGGGCATAAGTCGACCAGGGCCCGAATTCCGGATCAATGACAAATGAGAAAGAGAAATTACTTTATGTTTTATTTCGCCTACTCTAAATAAAAATCCAACCGACTAGTTGAAAAAAAAGATCGAGTCATTTCCCATTATCATTTGTCATCGAACCGGAATTCGGGCACAGGAATACGAGGAAAATTTCAAGAAACTTGATATACGGCAATTCAATAATCGTCAATCCTAAGTGCCTGGGACCACAGATTTTTAAAAAATTGATTTATTTTTTATTAGAGTACATTGTGACCTACTCAAAATAAGTTTCCGTTAGAATGGCCGGTATTTAGGAATACTAGGAAAATTTCGGGAATCTCAATATACGATATTTCTCTATAGAATATTCAAATATCGTCAATTATAAGTGGCTGAGGCCACAGATCGTGACATACTCAAAATAATTTCCTGTTAGAATGGCCGGTATTTAGGAACACCAAGAAAATTCCAGGTGGAAATTGGATAGATTTTGTACGATAATCCTAAACGCAGAGAAGCATTGGTTGATTTAGGCCAGCCATCAACATCAGTTGCAAAAATAAATTTTCATGCCAAGTAAATCTTACTTTGTGTCTGTTGGGATTGGAAAGGAGTCATTTACTACGAGCTTCTGTAACCTGGTCAAACTGTTACAGCTGAACGTTACCAGGCCTATGATCTAATTAAGTGATGCTCGGGAGGAAAAACGATCATTCACGGGCCAAGGAACGCGATCTGTTAAGTTTCTTTATGACAACGTCGGTCACACACAGCAAAAGCAACCCGGAAAGTGATCTTCAACTTGAGCTGGGAAGTTCTCCCGCATGCGGCGTATTATTCTGACTTGTCCCCTTTTGACCACTATTTGTTTAGATCGATACTTCGAATCGTCTTATTTGACTGACCAGCGGTTCTAGAAAATTGAAGGTGTACAAAAATGGCTCGGTGAATATTTTGCCTCCAAACAAATAAGTTTCTATCGCGAGGGTATCCATCAAATATCTAATAGATGTCGAAGTTCCATTGATAGTAATAGTGAATATTTCGATAGTTAGGTTAGGTTAGGTTAGGTTGGAGTGGCTGCTTACGCACACTTAGACCGGTGACGGTCCATTGTGATACCATAGGATGTATCCCCTTTTACCCATATTGGAACCATTTCAAGCTACTTGTGTAGCGTAAGACGTCCCGCACTTTAATGTTTCCGAGATCCGAGAGGCAGTCCATCCTGAACTTACCTAAGTGTTTGTGCCTTCTGAGAGCCAATGCTGGACACGAGCAAAGGAAGTGGACCAACATCTCTTCCTCCTCTTCGTCCAAGCGGCTTCTGCAGAAGTTATTAGCCTCCAGACCCAGCCTTCTTGCATGTTCTCCAAAAAGGCAGTGTTCCGTGAGAATTCCTATGACCGTTCTTAATTCACGTCTGCGTAAGGATATTAATGCCCTAGTGCGCCCCAAGTCCAGCTTTGGCCAAACTTGTCTTGCAACTCTACAGGTGAGGGTGTTAGACCACCTTTTCCCCGCTGAGGATAGCGCCTGCTTCCCAAGTGCTTGTCTCAGCGCTGTGATAGGCCTCCCCAGACTTGCCCTTTCCGGTTGCAGCTGGAGAGTCGTACCATGCCTAGCAAGTTCATCTGCCCTGCAGTTCCCCATGACGCCCGAGTGACCTGGGACCCAGACTACCTGGATGTTGAAATGCTCACCCATCTCATTTAGAGATGAGTGACAACTCAACGCCACCCGTGACGCCAAAGACACCGATTCTAACGACCGGATCGCCGCTTGACTGTCCACATAGATTGTGATATCGTCTGAGGATAACACATTATGCTTCAACCACGTCATGACCTCCTCAATTGCTACGACTTCAGCTTGGTACACGCTGCAGTAATCAGGGAGACGAGTAGAAATATTTACATTTAATTTGTCACAGAATACTCCAGCTCCTACTTTGCCGTCTAGCTTGGAGCCATCTGTGAAGAATTGCAACGCTTCGATTTCCGATAACGGTCTATCCCTTCAGGATTCCCTTAAAGGGAAGGAGGTTCGAAATCGCTTCTCGAAGCGTAGAGTAGGTTTAATGTAGTCAAGATTCGCCAGCTCATCCTTTAACGATCTAACGATAGTAGAGTGTCCTATACTAAGACACCTCCACTGAGAGACGGCTGCAAGTCGTACAGCCGTATTTGCCGCCATCTGTTTGCCAAAAATGTCGACCGGAAGAAGGTGCAACATAACCTCTAAGGCACTTGTCGGTGTCGACCTCAATGCCCCGCTAACAAGCATACAGGCCGTTCTTTGCACTCTCTCAATCTTACTTTTGTAAGTTACCTTGTCCAGAGCTGGCCACCAAACGCCCACCCCTTACATGAGTACAGGTCTCACTACGGCGGTGTAGAGCCAGTGTATCAGCTCCGGCTTCAGACCCCATCTATGACCAATGGCGTTCCTACAGGAGTACAAAGCAATAGTAGCTTTGTTTATTCTCTCCAACATGTTGGGCTTCAAACTAAGCTTACTGTCCAAGATAATACCCAGATATCTAGCTCTATCAGTAAAAGCAAGTCTCGTGCCATTTAAGGTAGGAGGGACAACTACCGGGATTTTGTATTTCTTAGTAAAGAGTACCAGCTCTGTCTTGGACAGGTTAATACCAAGTCCACATTTGCCAGCCCATTTCGTAACGATGGTAAGCGCATTCTGCATTACGTCTACAATCGTGCCCAGGAATTTCCCGGTAACAGCTAAAGCTACGTCATCTGCGTACGCGATAACTTCAATACCCTCTCTCTCCAATTCAAGTAGTAACCCGTTTACCACTATGTTCCAGAGAAGAGGGGACAGAACCCCCCCCCCCTGCGGAGTTCCCCTAGTTACTCGCCTCTTGATGGTGGAGTCCATCCTACTTTGAGCTAACAATCCTGCTTCCCAGCATATAATTGATTAACCCTATCAGAGGAACGTCCACCTCCAAAAATGACAATCCCTCCTTGATTGCCTCCGCTTTCACATTATTAAAGGCGCCTTCTATATCCAGGAAGGCCACCAAACAGAGTTCCTTCGAATTAATCGATTTCTCAATCGTAGACACCAAGGCGTGCAGACCAGTGTCCACAGATCTACCCTTTGTGTACGCGTGCTGAGACGATGCCCACTTCCTGGCACCTATTTTATCTCTAATGTATACATTCAGCAGCCTTTCCAAGGTTTTCAAAAGAAAGGATGATAGAGTTATTGGTCTTAGGTCCTTAGGATAGACATGTGAGCTTTTCCCCGCTTTCGGTATGAACACCACATTGACCTTCGTCCAGTACCTAGGAATATAGCCCAGCTTCAAACACCCTTTGAATATAGCTTCCAGGTAGGGAAGAATAATTACTGAGTTGTTTTGAACTTCAGCTGGTATAATTTGATCCGGACCAGCCGATTTAAATGGTTTAAAACCCCTCAGTGCCCATAGGATCCGTTTTCTGGTTACGATATCCTCTGTGGTTACTGACAGTGATTCCTGATGATTGCTACGCACCAACAGTAGTTCGATTGTTAATCTTTATATATAATAAGTATATTTTCAATAAAGTTGAATTTGACCAAAAATGCCGAGTTTCTACTTGCACACCTAAGTAATATTTTTTTACAACAAGACGCATAATTTCTGTTTAATATGAATTTTATGCATTATTTACACTAACACTTTCATATTTATCAAGGAATCGGAAATACTTCTCAATTCTCCTTACACTCGTGAAGTTTTTCCTAAAAAACAGTACGAGAATGGGTTAGAAAAATAAACCTTGAGCCAGACTTCTTGAGCTTATTAGGGAGCAATACTAACATTTCATAAAGGTGTTGTAGTGAGTAATTATGCTGTTGGGTTGTTATTCGAAAAACTCAGAACAACATATGGCATTAGCTACTTGCTGACGTATATAGGCTAATCCAGGAAATACTAGAAATGTTTTGTGGTATAATCAGGTCCGTTGGAGGACCAAATGACCTTTAAACGGCCTTAGAGTTTAAACACCGATTGAGGAACTTTTTGTTAAGCCGCAATGCAACGATTGTAGCCCAAACACATTCGTAGCGAAGAATCTAGCGAGAACGTTTTCGATTCTGAACTAACCCATGAAAACGAAACATGTACTTCCTTCACCTTCCACATTACTAAATGAATTTAATGTGGAACAAATTCCAACAACATTGGCTGAAATAGGATAAAAAGATAGCGAATTAACAGACTTGGAAAACGATGGGCTTGAATACTTCTAAGCTAAGCCACGACAAATTTGAATTTCCAACGGGCGAAGTGAGTGATAATTGCTAAACATGGATGAATCATGTATCAAAAGGCGGGCTCTACAAGCCAACAGATAAATTTTTAGTTGATGTAAGAAAGCTAGAAGATATTTTTAGTAATTTTAATGGTGAACAAATAAAAATTTGCAAAAATTATATGTCCACTTTGCTACGATCATATGGTATACCTCTTTAGAGTTAAAGTATCCTATTGTTTCGGTAAGTATTTAGCAGTAAAATCTAATTTATGTATTAAAATACGTGGCAGAAACTATATTATTTTATATTAGTGCGAGAGGCAATGAACGAGTAAGTGAATTTGGATAAAATAAAATAAAAAAAAAAGGTTCGGGGAAAAGGGAGATATGGCACTTTTCTTTGAGGGTAATACGCCATATGTACCATTTCACCCTCCGTGCAATATTTTAAGTATTTACGGTTTGAGCATTGCTTTCTTTTTCTTTTAATTTGATTTTGTGCAGCAGTTCTAATTTTAAATAATTTTCTAACAGAAATGCCAACGATATACTGACGAAAGACAAACGCAAATCGGGGTTTGTGGTCGGAAAATGACTTAAAATCTGCCATTGAAAGTGTGAAATGCAAACTAATGTCCATTAAATCAGCTGCAAAGGAGGCTTCTTAAAACCCAGTGTAGTAAACAACTTTGATTAGGGTCTTCCTACTGCTTGGGCGACGAAGTTTAATTAACAATGGTAAACCACATAAAAAAATTACCGGCTTATGGGTTCGCCCCAACGCAAGCGAAAGTTTGTCGAATAAAGTACCGGATTACGACAAAGCCGTGATAAGAAGAGAGCTCAGAGAGGATGATAAGAACTATTTTTGCAACGCCATCTAACTTTAACCTTGAGGAAATCAGAAGGATATTCGTAAGATCGTGTACGTGGAATGAACCGAGAAGAGGTTAAAGTTTACTTTCAGTTATTCGATAATGTACTGACTGAAAATGACCTGGTGGGCAAACCTCGGAATATCCTTAACTTTGACGAGACTGGATGCTAATGAATAATCGTCCGGAGTTAGTGGTCACAGAAAAAGCGTCGAAAAACCTAGCAGCAATTACGTCAGCTGAAAAGGGTTCTCACCCTTATTATCAATCACAGTAATGGCTCGTCTCTTGAAATGTATAGAAAATGTATCGAACCAAAAATTAAAGTCGGCAAAGCGAAAGGCAGAGCCAAGAAGAACAATACAGAAAAACTTTTGACGTATCACCCACAGACGAAAACGTATCGCTGCACGACGAATCCTCCGGCCCAGAGGATTTTGGAAAAAGCAACTACTCGAGGTGCGGTAAAGATTAAAGTGTAACCACCAAAAAGGTTGATTGGTTACGGTGCATTCTTTGCCAACAATGGTTGCACGATATGTGCACGTCGTATACAATTACATGTAATAATTTGGCAACAAAAACCTTAAGAAAACTTAAGGTGACATATCTCCTACGTCCCATATCACTCACGCTAAAAGGTGATAAGATACTTTTGACTAATTTTAGTTATATTGAATAAAGTTTATTTTTGTTTCAATTTCTTTAAAAAAGCTCTTTTATTTTTGAAAATATTAAAGAAACAATAAAGGTATACAATCTCTCCTCAAAAATAAAATATCGAATATAACCTAAAATCTCGATTCAACTTAGACTCCAGAAATATTCTTGAACAATCTCAAATGCTAAGAAATTCTAAAGCAAAAGATATCTAGCAAAATTTATAGTATTGAAGCCTTGCCTAACGCCAAGCAATCTTTGAGTAATTTAAAAACCGCCAAAAATCACCAAAAAATATCAAAATTTCGATTTAACTGAATGGAAGTAATTTGACCCAATAATAGCGTTAAAATTAGAGATACTGAACTTGAGAATCTTTATTAAGGCCATTTTATCGTAAAAAATAAAATATTACTAAAAGAACACCAAAATCCGGGAATCGAGACGCTTTATCCGGAAACCGATACTCATTTTAGCGGGTTTATCAATTCAAACACGTGAGTTAAGCGTACTAAATTATTTTAACTTCACAAAGGAATTTTGTTAAGAATTAGGGTAGGATAATTCCAGGGTTTACAGTGCCAGATACCAGACCACTTGTGCCGGACCACATTTAAGAAAGTATGGATAGTTAATGCATAAGACCAACGCTGTACAAATTCACTAATCTGAAAACTATTATCAGCCTAAAATATTCCATTGATGTTTCCTGATCATAAAGATATGTCTGCCTGCCAATCCATGTATTCACTTAACCTTGATCTTCACTGCTCAACAATTTTTAATTTGTTGTCTCCTACCTATTGCTAGAGTCTTTTGGCATTGACATTTCCTAAATTTCCACGAAATATCTTCCAATTCTCAAAAAACTAGCTTTATGAAAATAAGGTAAATGTTCGCCTGTTCAACATGGTTGAACTCACATATCTGCGAAAATGACTGCCACCAAATAACAAATTTTTCAGCTTTAAAATAAAAAAAAAAAAATATAAATGAACCTTGACAAAATGTCGTAAGCAAATAGCCAGCAATCACCTATAGGCCATTCTACGAATTTCATGAATTTATTCTAGATTGGAACAAAATATGTAAACTATTTTTAGTTCTCGTACTTACATAATCAATAATAAGAGTATTGAAACTCGCGAGAGATATATTCGATTGGTATAAGCTACCCTACCTTGTGATTAAAATGTGGATAGATTACATAATAGACTACAACTTGATATGCAATTGGAAAGTGGCGGGCCATTTGGTACTAAAGCGTTCCAAAAATATTAAAATAAATGTATAAATAAGTTAATATTGATACAAAATCTAACATTGATTAAATGCAAAATTCATAATTTAAAGCAAAAGCCACCACTGGTAAAGACCATAGCCATTCGCCTTATATTTATAAAAGGATCCAATTGTTCGATTAATGTTATAAAGGTTTGTTAATATTTTTATGTTTAAACTATTGCAACAAAGCTGCCAAAATATCCCCTTAAATCATTAAGGCCCAGAGTTGCTTTGGTGCTATATTTAAACTCCCATAAAAATTAATCATATGAATAAATTTAAACAAAATAAAATAAGTTTCAAAAAGGCCTTCATAGAGTATATTTAAGGGCAAGGATGAATTTTAGACTCCCAGCAAATTTTACAATGTTTTACATCACGTATATTTATTGGGTTCCAGCTTTAACAAAAATTATGTTCCACAACAAGCCATATAAATCCCGAAAATGTCTTCCACATATTTTGCAGCATAAACGGATAACTCTTCAAAAATAAAAATGTTAAGTGTTAATCGAACGTCGGACATAAGTTCCACAACAATCAACAATGTACAAAATCAAGGTGTATTAACAATGTTATTTTCAAAATTTAAAACCGATTATGCAAATTTAATATAAACATTTCAATCACCATAAACAAAATTTAACCTTTTTTAATTTACTTAGGTTATGATTCCTTGTGGATTTATTATACAAATACATATGTAGGCGTATCAAGAGAGTTAGGTGGCAATTTTGTTTATATGAATAAATTTTCTTAAATTATCAAAAATTTTGTTTGCCTAAAATATATTTATACAACAAATTGTATGGGTGTTTGTAAAATAAATATTGACTATATCGTACATATCATTTACAGATAATATAAAAAATCTCGTAAGGCGTAAAGTCTCATACTCATATACATTTCATTTTGTGCTAGATACGATTTTGATGTTTTATAATTAATTTGATTTCACAAAAATTTCATTTTATGTTGTGTATTAAAAAGAAAAATTGGCGTTTATCGTAATTATTACCGCACGATTAGCACTTTTATGAGGTAAATATGACAAATAAATCTACATCATGAGAAAAACACGTTGTTGTTGTCTCCTTACCTAATTAAATAGGTAAGCACATAGACTATGATGTATTACCAACGTGCACGTACATACTTCTAATAAAAACGTAGCAAAAATTTCTATTTTGTTTTACAAAATATCCTTTTAGCATTGGCCTGGTTGCTAATAATCAGCAGACTTATAAAAAAAAATTCCTATCCTTAAACGTTATTGCAATTGGATTAAATCATGAACACCAAGACAAACAACAACAACAAATCATCCATTGGTCATTCACAAGGGATTTGTGAACCTTTTTTTTCCTCATATTCTTTACAATTTTACACTTTAAACAATTTCATTATTTGATTTGAAGATTCCTTTTTATAGTTGAATTGAATTAATTTGATGGGTCTATTTTATAAATGTATCAGACCATATCCACATAATATATCAACGTGTGAAATCTTACGTACACACCACCTTTTATATGACATCACATTTGATGTGAACATTATTATTATAGTTGGTAGTTGACTGTTGCGTTGGTTTTTATAAATGATCCGAGGCGGAATGGATTTGAAGAATTATATTTTTTGCCAAATCAACCGGAAAACATATAAATTATCCGATTTCTCTTTTTTTTCTGTATTTACGGTTCAATATTTCGATAATCAGGCAAACGTATAATTTTATTTTAAGTGGTTTCCGTTTTGTTCGATTTATTATATGATTGTATGGGAGAAATATAATGAGCTGTGAGAATTTTTTGCAACTGTGCCATGAAATGTGTTTATAGCAAAAAAGAAAAATAATTGGAAATTATTGTTAATTTGTTGTGGTATTTTCACAACTAATTTATTATCTCAATTTGGCTGAATAACTTACATATATCAAAATTATTTATACGGCAAAGTTGCTTTTACTGGTTGGGCAGGTACTAAGGACAAAATACACTTGAATCATAAGAACGCATATCAACGGGTATACATCAAGAAATTGCTAAACTATTCGTTCTGGCATTCGGAATTTTATTCCAAGAATCAGGATTTTATTGTACTTCGTATCTCGGTAGATAATAATTTGTATGCTGCCTGAAGGAGAGCAATGCAGTCATACATGGCTACATCAGCCATCACCAATTTGATCATAGTATATGCGGTGAGTATGGTTAAAAGCTCATCTATACTTTTTATGTAAATGGTTGGAGATACAGAGAAAATACCAAGGATCAAAGATGGGAGACGAAAGAAGAAAATTGGTTTGGTGACCTTGAATGAACCAAATTTTGAAGATACGGGAAAAACTTGCTATTTTAATTGGTTGCCATACCATTGAGGCACAGCTACTGCAATAATTAAATGATGAAGTTGCTGAGTTTATTTAAGAAAAAATACGAATCATTGCTCTTATTCTGATTGCTAAGGTTATTCAAGGTCACCAAACAAATTTGTTTCTTCCATCTGACAAATTTGATAATGGATATTTTCTCTGAATCTCTTACCATTTTCGAGAAAAGTGATTTGTACTGGTTATCAAACTTGGGGCTCAAGGCACTCCCAACTCTTTCGCAGTTTGCTTTTTACGCATTAAGTAGCCAAATCGAGGACGTATGGCTATAGACCATTTTTCGTTTAAACTACCTGCATATTGCATTGCTTCATGCCGACCTACGAGTATAGTGCTGACATGAAAGGTGGGTTAGTCCACGGATTCCGCACTCTCAACAGGGGGTCACAGATGTGTTCATCTTTATCACCGATCGTAATCAGATAATGAAAAATCTCTTTTGCATCCCACCCCTATAGGGATTCGAACCCGGTACCTCCCGATCCAACCGCCGCAGCTCTAACTACTGCGCCTTTGGTCGGTGATCAAACGTTTTGACTAATGTTTAGTACTAAGTTTCTCATTTCCTTATCAATTACCAAGATTACAGTTATCCTTTCAATCGCATGTTAAGTTTAAAATTTATTACTTATATGATGTTGAAGAACTTGAGCTATGAGAGAAATTTATTAAATATTTTTAAAATTCTGAGCCAGGCGAACGTCATTAAAAAGAACGTTCTAGAATTTTTTGTCTTAAAAAAATCATGTTGTGTAAAAAGTCGGTTATTATGAATTACTTTCCACTCAATACCAAATTTTCGAATAATCTCTATCAATACCGAATAATTTTAAAAATCTCCAAAAACCTTGAATCGCGGACAATTCAAAATATTATCAACATGTCTTGAAGATCTCTAATAATTTAGAAAATGTTGAGATATTTGTTAAAATTTCGTGTGACCCTCACATAATATTCTATAAAAAATAAGCTCAATAGTCTGAAAGAACTAAGTTTTGCAAATCAATGCCATTAGCAAACATCAAATAATC
The DNA here is from genome assembly GCA_958295665.1 of Tipula vernalis. Taxonomy (NCBI): domain Eukaryota; kingdom Metazoa; phylum Arthropoda; class Insecta; order Diptera; family Tipulidae; genus Tipula; species Tipula vernalis. Next base: position 39,666,513 of record OY282560.1, read on the forward strand.
TTGAATTAAGCTAGAATTACCGGTATTACCTATTAATCTCGATAATCTTCAAAATATTAAGTAGTATTATTGTAATCAGCAAAATTTCGTAACTAAATTCAAAATCCTCAAATAATCCGGAACATTCTCAAAAAAACTCTAAAAAGTTCGAATAATACCGAACCAATTGAATATTCTCGAAAATTTCACATAATTTTGAATAATTTTGAAAATTTTGAAAACTGTGGAATAATCTCGTAAACACTTTTAATATTGAAATTTCTTTAATATAACAGTTGGTATCTTGAGAAACCTCTTTAACCTCAAAAATCTTGAATAATCCTAAACATCTTAAACAATCTAAAAAAAACTTTGAAAATTTAGAAAATTCTCAAATAATACTTTAAAGGTATTAAACACAGAAATAATCGCGACAAACGTCAGGAACTTTTATAATTTCATCGAAGGATGTAGTATAGGGTTGACGGATAAAATTTTAGAAAAACCAGTACATTTCTGGAATTAAATTGAGAAAGAGGGTGTGCAATATAATGACCAAACATGTGTGTGCTGGAGGCGGAGAAAATTGGGTTTGCTGTTTAAGGAAAATAAAAATTGGCAAATCTAATTTTTGATTTCTAATATGAAACATAATGCTATCGGTTCAAGCAGTTACTGTTGGGTCTAGTTTTATTTTAAAAATGTTGATCCCAGCACAACCTTTTAAGGTTAACAACTATTTATAGAATTTACCAAATTCTCAGATAAAAATTTCACAAAATCTATCAACAAATGTGATTGTTCCATACATATTTTTTGAATTGGACCCAAGGAATTTTCGGAAGCCGGAATTATTAAAATTTATATCAGGAACTACTTAACGAATCGACTTCACATCTCAAAGTTTAGATAAAAAATTCTATTTATATAAACAAGCAAACTAGGTAGCATATTTGTGGATTGAAGCCAGCTTTGAACTGAATGGACGTTTTTTTTTTTTCTGTGTACTATATACCATAATTTTGCAATTTAAAAAAAAACTATTTAGTAGTATGTGTCTGTAAGTATTTTGTGTATATAGTGTGTAACATAAACTTTAGTGTGATTCGGTTTCCTTGTTCATTGTTCATTGTTCCCTTGTTATTGTGTTATTGTGTGGTTTATTTATATAATCATATGGGGTCGAACATTTGTATGACGCGTGCTATACCAGGTGTGTCTGAGAACGTGTTAGTGTGCAGTGGATTATGTAAAAAGTTGCCCACTATAAATGTGTTGGGTTGAGGAAAAACGTTTTCGATGTAATTTGTGGTTCGGACAGCATTTTTTGGTTTTGCGAAAGTTGTAAAGACATTTACAGTGAACAAGTAAACATTTTATGTGAAATAATGGGATCATTAAAAAAAAATTGCAATCCCAATGAAAAGATTCGAGGAGAAAGAAAGAATCTCACATTTCCGATTGCATCATTACCGATGATTGTTCAGATGCGATTGCTATGCCTGTTGCCGATCAAACACGAACAAATTGTGGCAAATTAAACCAAGAAACATGTATGGAAACTGGGGATAGATTTGTTACATATACTGTACCTGCGGTCATGCAAAATCATTCGTCCATGCAAAAGCATTTGTCCTCTACGAAAACCTTTGCTGAGGTGACATCATCCACAATGAGTTCCAGTGTTGCTGTGCCCGCCGTTGAAAATAAAAATCCTCAACATCGGGACAGAAAATAGATTTGTGGTACCAGACAGTTTGCCGAAAATTTAGGGGTAAAGGTCATTGAACCGACAGTATGGTTACACCTTTCCAAATTTGATCCTCATACTAATGAAAATGATATATCTATTATGGCTAAAACATGCTTGGAGGTTGAGGACTGCAAAATATTGGGCACAAAAGCAGATTTACCGGTAAAGGCTCTTGATCCAAATACTTGGCCGACTGGTGTACACATTCGGGAATTTAGTAATACAAATTTAAGGACAGCATTGCCTCCACGAGTGAAGTTTCGGGCAACCACTGCAGCCAATAGTACAACACGTTAAATTCTAACAACTTGTATTGTAATAAAATTGTTCCAAGTGATAATCTGCAGGTAAATGTAAATTGTTCTATAAAATTTGGCCATTTAAATGGCCGTAGTTTGGTTAAACATTTTAATGAAACTACTATTCTGTTAGAGTTATACAAATTTGATTTTCTTGCTTTAACTGAAACTCTTCTTAACAGCAAAATTACAAACAAGTCGCTCGTTATCAATAATTATAAACTAATACGTTTTGATCGTATTAACAATAAGCGATGGGGTGGTGTTGGTATTTATTTTAGGTCTACTTTGAGGGTTAGTAAATTGTTCTCGGGTGGCTTTGGTAAGGTTGAAGTTTTGGCGTCTGAGCTTGTCGGGCGATTTGGTAAAATTCTTATTTTGGTTATTTATAACCCGCCTCCTGCTTCTACTGATGATATTAATAAGTTACAAACAATTTTTTCTGAATATTTATCTAAGTATGAAAAAATTATTTGTTGTGGTGATTTAAACTTTAATATGTTGATTACCAATAAACTAAGTGTTTGCTTGAGTTTACATAATTTATTTTATTTACCTTTACAACCGACTAGAATGGATAAAAGCCTATTGGATTTGATAATTTTGTATGAGGTTGATAAGCATAATATTATTTCTTTTGGGCAGCTTGCTGTTCCTGCCATTTCTGATCATGACTTGATTTTTGCCTGCTATAAGTTCAGTCGTACCAGGGATAAAATTTCATATACGGTTGTTCCTGATTATAAAGCAATCAATCATGAGTATTTTGTAAATTGTTTCTTTTCGTTAGACTGGTCAAATCTTTATTTTTATCCTGATGTGAATGATATAGTTGAAGAATTCAATTAAAAATTTTTAAAATTAGATACTAAATGTGTGCCTCGTAAAACGAGTATAAATAAATGTCCCACTCCTCCGTGGTTAAATGCACATATTTTGAATTTAATGCAAAGAAGAGATTTGGCTTACAAAAAATTCTACTCTTTCTACTATTTTGTTGCTTCTTTCTTATTTGAGTAATCGTAAACAATTCGTAAAGCTTGGTGATGATCTTTCTGGTATACGTAATGTAATTGCTGGGGTGCCTCAAGGATCAATTTTAGGCCCTTTACTTTTTTTCATTTATATAAATGACCTATACCTTGGCATATTTTAAATTGCCGATTTCATCTTTATGCTGATGATTTGCAACTGTATATTTATGGTGACTTGTTAAAATAGAGGGAAATCGTTATCCAACTTAATGCAGATCTTAGGAATATTTCGTCATGGGCCAAAAATAATTCACTTTTCATTATTCCAACTAAAAATAAAGCTTTATTGCTCACTAGAAATAATTCGCATGACTTGTTTGAGTTTTACGGTTATAGAACTGCTGTCCTTATTTTTCGAATAATTAAATCGGGTGTACCATTGTACTTGCATGATAAATTACATTTTTCTAGGTCATTGAGAACTAGGAACGTTAATTTGCCAGTTAGTAGAACTAATATTTACAATAACTCTGGATTAATAAATGCGATTATCACTTGGAACAGTTGCCTACAGAATTAAAAAAATATAAGTTCCATTAACAGATTTAAAAAGGTTATGTTTAAATTAGTAACTTAATATCAAAGTTCTTGAACATATTGTAATTAATTATGTATATATGTCCATTGTTGTATATTTGCTAATTATTGTTATATTGATATTGAAATATTTATTGTTAATTTTAAGTTATTTTCTGCTGTCGTAAATATGTGTGATGTAAAAAAGCCACGGTTTATACATACGACCCAAAAAATTTTCAGAGCGTCAATAATTCGGTTTTATAAATATTAGGAACTATTGATAGTATACCGGCTTAATAACTCAGATATAAAATTTCACTAAACTCCATTCAGATCCATTCAGTGTTCCTTTTGTTACTCAAAATATAGTAAAGCCTGGATTAGTTATGTACATAAGTAAAAAACCAAATTCTCTTTGGCAATTTCAATTTTCGGATTTATGTTTTGTATTAGTAGTGCAATAAAATTTGACCAGAGTTCAATAAATATTGCATTGAACTCTGGTCAAATTTTATTTACGAATCTCTTACGGTTTTCTATGGGAATTGAAGAAACTAAAAGTATTCCAGTTTCCTGTGAATGTTCTGAATATTTTTTGGAAATGCAAATTCCAATTAGTCAGAATATCGCCGTTGAGGAGTGCAACGCTATAAAAAATAAAGACACGTTATACGATATGTAGAGTTAGATAGAGTGTAAAGAACTGAATATTATATTAGATAGCCATATCCGTTGGAATTCTTTAGAGAGAACGTTGGGATGTTTCCTTAGTAAAAATAGCACTTCGCGAAATGAAAGTATACAAATGGGAATTAATGCTAACCTGGAAGATAACTTCGGATACCCAAAGCTGTAGCGACTTCAGCATTATTGTTAATAAATTTAAAAGAACGGGCAACTATTATTAACCGTAGACGTTAAAACTTCTGTAAGAAAAATTTCATAGTTGGAGACAACGGAAATTATGGATAATGCATTTGAAATGAGCTCAAAATCCGAAAAGGTCTGTTTATGGTAGTACCATTGGAAATATACAAAGAAATAGAATCCATTCAAAAAAAGAGCTGAATGTACATAGTCTATTTACAGAATTTAACCAAGCCATCACCAAGCCACGAACTTTTAATTTTAAAAATTGAGCTACTGATTTAATACCCCAATAAAAATCGATGTTCAGATCATTCAAATAGAAAATAAAAGCGCAATACTATCTAAAGATTTTATAGAATAATAAAAAATTGAAAGCTTAGGTTATGAGGTCAAATAAGCCGTTCATTTTGAGCAAAACTAATTAAACTGAAGTTAACATTAAAAATATTTATTTGGTTTAACAATGTAGTTTAAACATAGCGAAAGTGTCTTGGTCGTCCGTATCGTGTTTTGTAGAATCCTTTTTAGTAATTCGGATGTCAAAAATCTTAAAATTGAGAAACAAGCACCAAATTCTGAGGCGGACCTTTGGCTTAGCAAAACCTATTATGTTATTATTAAATGATGTTAAGTGTTGGTGTTTTATCTATCCTGCTGAGCCTATAATACAAAAAACTTCTATCTGTGTTGATGTTTAGGTCACGAAATTGAGCTACTATTGTTACTATTTTTTTCGATAATTTAAAAACTTTTTAACAGGGCTTTAATCGCTTTTTGTTATAAAAAACAATAGAATTTAGTTTGGTTTGGAAGATATTAAAATATAAAACTGAACAAGATATTTATAAAATGAGCTACTTGTAAAAAACGCATCTTTGTATAGTTTTTTTTAGGAATTTTAGAAACTTTGCAATTAATTTTAGCCTCTAGAATTAGGGTGCTAACCAAATTCAAGTCAAAGGTCCTTTAATCTCAATAAATGTTTCATACATAATAATAGAGCAACCCTCGAAATTAAATCGCCGATAATAAGTACAGCTTATTTTACTTTTCTTGACTTAATTATTCTTAGTACAATTAAGATTAAAAAAAAATTGGGCTGAGCAGGCAAAAGCCTTGAGCAAAACTAACTAGGTGAATCAAGATTATTAAAAGTGAACAATTAGGCGTATAATAACAAATATAATTTAAATATCAGCACTTCTGTTCAAACAACCTAAAGGTGCTCAAGGTGGTTTCTAACGAAAATTAAAGCGTCGTTGGACACATTCCCCTCCGCCAATAGCAATATGTTGAGTAAACTCAACGCTGATAGTTTAAATTTTATTTTTTTCCCCGGCAGAATTCCCATGATGAGAGAACGGAATCCGCCGATTGAGTGATTAAATCAGTACATCACATTTTTTCTATTCTTCTTCAGAAATTTTCTCTTATTGCTAAATGTTGATCATTTTCGCTGCTTAAATCGTCATATATCGGCAAACGCCAATATCTTGAGGCTTCCGTATAGTTAAAACTAATATTTGATTAATATTTTGTCAATTTAATAATTTCTCCAAAAATTTGGTTTTTCAAAACCTTAATGTAATTTATCCGTAACTATGCAGGCACTTCCAAATTTCATATTTTAACTTTAATTTACCTGTATGTTGCCAGTTGGCACTCGTTGCTTCGAGAAGCATTTGAAACATGTTGAAAAAGTTTTTCAGTAGTTCGTTGTGAATGATCTTATCATCACAGTGGAAAAATGTATTTTCATAACAGCAAAGGTAAACTTCCTTAGTAGCGTAATTAATTCAAAGTAAATAAAACAATGATATTCGTAATAAACATGGCGCATAAGCTGTGGCATGGCATTTTGCTATTTTTACTCTACCTAAAGTAAACAATCGCCGCATGCTCAAGCTCAGCCATCTTTTAAAAGGCATTGATGCAGAGTGGTGCTGGAATACTACTGAAAGGCATCGAAATCAATTTTGGAGGAGTCTTAATCTTGAAATGATCAAGCAGTTTCAGGATCGTCGTACCGATCTGGCAATTCGAAAACAGGCGGACGTAAGAAAAAAGAGATTCAAAGAAAGTTTCCTTTAACATATCTCTTCAAAGGGAAAATCCAATCCCAGGCTGAATAAGAAGACTGGGTTACAAATAGGGAATTCCAATCAATAGATAAAATGGTTCGTTTCTGTGTCTTCCATGAGGATACTTGGAATCGAACAGGGTTCATGTATCAGAACTGCTAATTCCGCGTAAAACCATTAACGAAATTGATTGCGGCGAAGATCGCGTTACAAAAATGTTAATCAGCAAAATTTACCACTCACCAAATAATGCAAATTTACCACTTGTATCCAACAATTCTTGTAGGTCTCGAAATGTATATGTGTGTTTAAACTGTACACCGCCAGGTAATCTTTTTTAGGATTGTCCAAATCATGGGTCACTAAAATCAAAAACGCCCAACTCTCAGGCAACTTCAGCAAACTTCGAAATGGGGGTGAGACAGACACTCTAATGCAAATATCAAAAATCAGTTCGAAAACAGATACGGGGTTCAAGGAGCTTCAAATAACAATTCTTTATGAACTTCATCATTATCATTTTTAAGACAATGAAACCATGTCAGTTTCCTGGGAAATAAAAACAAAAGATCACAGAATCTTCGATAAAGGATGAAAGTGATGGACGGCTTTATGCAGAAGTAAAGATTTTGGATTTTATGTATAATGGATTACTCTAAAGTGGCGCAAATATTTCTGTATTAGGCAAGGGCAGCGAGATGTGCCCTAATCATCCAACTGAAACCAATTAAGTCATATATGCAAACCGGTCACTTTTTGTGAATATGCTTCAATGTATACCTTGCACATGGCTCCATGTACCATCGATTTATTTCTAAATAAGCACAGCTTGCTGAACCCTTAACCAACTTATTAAGGAAAATACTCAATGACAGGTAACGCAAATAATTCCTTTGTGAAATTAAAAAAAAGGTTTGTCTGCTGCACCAGTTCTGTGCAACTCAGAGCGTCTTAGAAATGGAGTGAATGGGGTACTCTTCCAAAAATCATCCAGCGGCCTCCTAAATGTCTCAACAAGGTTCAGCGAAATTATTGGATTTAGACAATGTATAGAGGGGTTTCCTTTAACCAAAATCACAGAACACGCAAGTTTGAAGTAATTAATGGGACAAAGGGACATCTAGGAACGTCTCGCTCGCTAGAGCCTTAAACTTCAAGCATGCAATTTCGTTATTGAATTTTTCAAAGGTAATGAAAATTTGGTACCCGTACTATCACGCCCTCTTGAATTAGCAAATGCAGATGAATTATTGAACGAAATTGCATCTCTTACTTATACTGATTACCAAAATTTTCTTACGAATGGTAAAATCTATATCAGCATCAGATGATTCAACACAACACTTATCCTTCAATTCTGATATTCTATCGTCTAAACCTGATAATCTAAAAAATTTATTTTAAATCACGGATATTGTCATCCTTCATCCGCACATGTTGGTCATCAAAAGGCTTTAGAGTTAATTCAACGATGTTGTTTCTGGCCAAATATGGCCAAAGACGTTTATAGTTTTGTTATTAAATATTTCAATCACGTTACATATGTTTCGTGATCTCCTTAACAGATTTGAGATTAAACGTATATTTACACTGAAATATCATCGGCAACCTAATGCATCAGAGTGTAATAACCGTTTTATACCCGGAACCATTCGCTCTTATGTCAGTGAAAATCACAAAATGTTGAGAAGGATTTGGAATCCTTTAAATGTCAGTTATGTATACTTAACCTATTGAGTTTATTCAATTAGTGACCCATTAACAAGCATTCGCAGAGACTTGGGCATGGTTCGGCTGTATAGTAGTCACCTTGGCATATATGACGTATACAGGTGAACCCTACCCCCAATAGAAAATACTCAACATTGTAAGTGCAAAACGACTATTAACAAGATTCCAAATCTTCCAGTTCAAAAAAACTTCCTCTGGAAATGTGCCCCATGACCTATATATCCGAACCTTGGCCAAATCTCTGGCAGTGCTTGTTAATGGGCCCTTACTAGAAAATACTCAGTATTGCAAGTAGAACACTGCCGTTAACAAGATTTCAAATCTTCCGTTTCGAAAAAACTTCATCTGGATAATGTGCCGCGCACCTTGGCTGATATGACATACATAACTGAACCTTACCCAAATCTCTGACAGTGCTTGTTAATGGGCCTCCAATAGAAAATACTGAACATTGCAAGTGCAAAACGATCATCAACAAGATTTCTATACCTCCCTTTCGAAAAAACTTCATCTGGATTATCTGCCTCATACCTTGGTTTATGACCTATATAGCCGAACCTTGCCCAAATCTCTGGCAGTGCTTGTGGATGAGCCCTAAATAGAAAATACTCAATATTGCAAGAAGAACACTGCCATTAACAAGATTCCAAATCCTACGTTTCGATAAAAACTACTTCTGGATAATGTGCTCCACACCTTAGCTTAAGTGACCTTTTTACCCGAACCTTGCCCAAATCTCTGGCAGTACTTGTTAATAAGCTCCTAATTGAAAATACTCAATATTGCAAGTGGATCACTGCCATTAACAAGATTTCAAATCCTCCGTTTTGAAAAAACCTCATCTGGATAATGTATCTTGACTTCTATGACCTACATAACTGAAACTTGCCCAAATCTCTAACAGTGTTTGATAATGGCCCCCAATAGAAAATACTCAACATTGTAAGTGGAAAACTGTATAATTAATATTCCAAATTCTCCGTTTCGAAAAAAAATCTGTTGGATAATGTGCTCCACAACTTGGCTTATATGACCTGTATATGTAATCTTGCTCAAATCTCTGGCAGTGCTTGTTAATGGGTCCCAACAGAAAATACTCAATATTGTAGGTGGAACACTGCCATTAACAAGATTTCAAATCCTTCGTTTCGAAAAAACTTCTTCTGGATAATATGCCGCGCACCTTGGCTTGTATGACGTATATAGGTGAACCATGCCCAAATCTCTGGCAGTGCTTGTTAATGGGCCCTAATAGAAAATATTCAGCATTTTAAGTGCAAAACGACTATTAACAAGATTCCAAGTCTTCCAGTTCCGAAAAACTTCTTCTGGATAATATGCCCCATACCTTCGCTTACATGACCTATGTATATATCTAAACCTTGGCCAAATCTGTAGCAGTGCTTGTGAATGGGCCCCCCGTAGAAAATACTCAATATTGTAAGTGGAACAGTGGCATTAACAAGATTTCAAATCCTCCGTTTTGAATAAACTTCTACTGGATAACATACTCCACACCTTGGCTTACGTGACCTGTATAGCCACACCTTCGCCAAACCTCTGGCAGTGCTTGTTAATGGGCCCCAATAGAAAATACTCAATATTGCAAGTAGAAAGACTGCAACTAATAAGATTCCAAATCCTCCGTTTCGAAAAAACTTTTTCTGGATAATGTGCCCCATACTTTGGCTTACATGACCTATATAGCCGAACCTTGCCCAAATCTCTGGCAGTGCCTTTTAAGGAGCACAAAATAAAAAATACTTAACATTGTAAGAGCCAAGCGACCATTAACCAGGTTCCAAACCTTCCGGTTCCGGATATTGTGCCTTGGCTTAGTGGTTTAGCGTCTATTCAAGGGGAAGGGACCAAAGTTGAGTAAATTGATCTACCATCTCCGTAACCTTCCAGCAGGGTGCGCATCAAATTAGCTGTTCAGGTTATGTCATCAGACAGCTGCGAGATGGGTACAATTGTGTAAGGGGTAGCCTGTTCACAATTCGCAAATGCACGCGCTGCCTCCTCGTGGCAACCACTGGTAACTAAGGCTATTTGGCACATTTTTGGCCATTTGTCACAGGCTAAAGTACGGCGCTAAAGAAGAAAAGCTTGACAAAAAACCCTAATCTAAGGTGGAACAGCATATGCCGATGGATTAATGGCTGATAGGTTAATCAGTCCAAAATATGTGGACTCTGGATACCAGGCACCCTCCAGTGTTATTTAGCCTTCCTGTAGTAAAGCTGCGTGACCTACAGGCGATTTGCAATTCCCAGCAACTCGTTAGAGTAAAATCAAATGGAAGACGGGCAGGGGTAGGAATATACGGGAATGGGACAGTCCTCTCGAAGTCCTTGGGCTCCAAGGCTACCGTCTTTCTAGCGGAACTACATACTGTAGTAAACATCTAGGAGGGAGAGCAATAAGCCCAGATAGTATGTATCTTGTACCGGAAGGCAGTATTGTCAGGTTCATTAAGAACCTGAATATTGACTGTAGGGATAATTAAGCAGGGTAAAGTACAATAGATCTTTTAGGTCGCAGTGCTAGGTGGCTGATCGCCCGCATGGTCCCCCAATAATAATAATAAGAATAAGAATGTGCCTTGGTTATATGACCGATATAGCCGAATGTTGCTCAAATCTCTGGCAGTGCTTGGTAATGGGCATCCAATAGAAAATTAGAAAATACTCAATATTATAAATTGAACACTGCCATTAACAAGATTCCAAATCCCCTGTTTCGAAAAAACTTCTTCTGGATAATGTGCCCCATGTCTTGGGTTATATGACCAATATAGCGGAAACTTGCCCAAATCTCTGGCAGTGCTTGTTAATGGACCCCTATTAGAAAATACTTAACATTGTAAGTGCAGAGCGACCATTAACAATATTACAAATACTCCGGTTTGAAAAAACTTCTTCTGGATAATGTGCCCCATACATTGGCTTATATCACCCATATAACCGAACCTTGCCTCATTCTCAGGCAATACTTAATAATATTCCCCCAATAGCTGGTGTGATCGATGTTTGGCTTTTCTCTTGAAATCCTTTTTAGTATGCAGTCTGGAGCACAGCTGTTAGAAATCACACGACCGTTGTGATTGGATTATGTGATTTGTTGTCTTATTTGTCTAGGCACATTGCAAGTTACACCGCATGACATTCGCAATTCGACGTTAAGTTTATAAATAAATTTAAATAACCCGAAACTGTATTTCAGTTGAAGCAAATCACACTCAAATAATTTCCTTAAGCATTTTAAGATAAATGGAAAAAATGAAACTTATTCCATGTTGAATCTGACTTTAGAAATAGTATCCTTCAACCATATAGTTGAATTTTAATCTCTTTGACCGATTTCGCTGCTAATGCAAATCAATGGGAAAATTTTTGCCACTGGATTACGGTGGAGTTTCCCGAAATTCATCAGGACAGATGAAAATCGAGGCCTTTAATAATATATTTAGGCAACTTCCGCTGCCAACATTCGTAACCGCATGTTTTTGTAAATTCAATCGTATTTAAATTGGATTACAGCAAAGGACTAAAAGCAAAAAGAAATACTCGTAAGGTTGGAGTTAAAAGTCGCTTTATGTACTAACATCATTTTCCACGATTTTCGATCTACCCCTCCCTTTACACCTGAATAAATTTGAGTATAAAATCTATATATTAAAAAAAAAAAATGTTACTCACATTCATTTATCATCCTCGCATACAATACATCAAGTTAAATCGATACGCGGATATTGTTACATATAAACACACATACAAGAGATAATTTGCGATATCATCGATTTCATCATACCTGAAAAGAAAAAAAGAAAAATCATAAATTAGGCTGAAAATGTATTTTATAAAGCTATTCAGATAAAAATTTATTAAAATATGGTTTACCTTTCATCAAGTCGCATACTACTCCGGCTAATTTCGCTCCACATAGACATGGAACGAGGTCGCTGAAAAAACCTGGAACTACGTCTGCCCGTATTTCCACTACTACCACCACCATTATTATTATTATTATTATTACTTGTAGCACTAACACCACTATTATTACTATTAAAACTACCACCGATACCGACACCCGACAAAGATATACCGTCCGATGTATCCGGTGGAAAATTAACATTACGTACAGTTCGCATTGATGGCGATATTGAAGCGTCATCAGACATACCAAGTGCACTGTAATTTATCCTATATTTGTTCATAATTCCGTTCCGTTTTCATTGCACACTTGCACACATGCACATACGTAATGCGCGCGTGTGTCTGTCTTTTATGTGCGGGTAGCGCGCTTATACCAAGTTTTTTAATCACGATTTGTAATAATTTTGCAACATTTTTTTATTTTTATGATTTATACATGTTGCGGTGATTAAATTTAGATTTTAGTTGATTTCATTGTGGATTGTTTTAAAATATGGAAACCAAAGAATTTAGGGTAAAACCCATTTTTGTATGTTTGTTGATATTATTCTGAAGATTCCTCCTGCTTATTTTTTTTATGGTTTTGGGTTTTTACCCAAACGTAATATGTAAAAGAAATAGAGAAATTTAAAAATTAAAAATAAGGACAAATATTTCAAATTATTATTGCCAGTCTATAATAAAATATCCATGTGGTTGGAATAATTTTCTAATTTTAATAATAATACGATATTAGGAATTAGCATAACTCGATTCAACTATGTAACATGGATGCAGATAATTAGTTTATAGTAAGAAGAAACGAGAACCCTTTTTTATTATGCTCCGTTCAATGTTTAGTTGTTATGTCGACAATGAATTGAGGTTTTATTTAAATTTTTTAATTTCTTATGAAAGTTGGAGATAATTGGGTGACCCTCTCCTAATTCAGAGATTCATTTATATATATTTCGACTTTTGTTTAATAGCAAAAACGATACCATAGTCAATAATCTAATTCTATATATTTTAATTTCCAAAGCCAATTTTTTAAACCTTTCTACACTGTTGAATATTGAACTGTTTTATTATTTATAAATTATTTTGTTATTCTTGTTTATCCCATTTTGAGGCCTGTCGGTTTTTTATGCAGTCACAAATATGATTGTTTCATATATATTTTTGGTTGCTTTTTCCGGACATAGGCAAATTAATCACCCAGGAACTCTACCACTTCATGGTTTGGTGTTTTATCCTTAAAAAACATTTGGTAGCAGAGCGTAGTTGTTTTAATAGTTTCGTGGAGTTCTTTTGTAATAAGTGTTAAAGTTTTCTTTATTTTGATTCGGGCGGGAAAGTAGTTTTGGTAAATGTGCGCTGCTATTACGGTTTATTGCATTACATATCGGTGAAAAATATTATATTGTTCGTTCATCGCTATTCATCAGCTGATTCACAGTCATTTTCAATTGGAAGAATATTTTTCTTAAATTTGTTTTTGTGATTCAGAACTTTCTATTTTTTGCGGTGTTAACAATATACGTATAAGTTCTCAAAGTGTCCAAATAAGTACAATGGTGAATTGTGTTTTGTGTGGTCAATTCACTGTAATTTTTAATACGATCTAACCGTTTTCAACAGTATCCCTTAATTGTTTAGCAGTTAAATTTTCGAACATGTTTTTTTTGTGGTTCAAGGACACCATCAATTAGTGGGCATTACTGGACAGTTGTTATTGAGCGTTAGAATTATCAGAAATAGCAGACAAATCTAAAGTAAAACGAACTACTGTGCAAAAGAAATTACTCAAGCTACAAAATTGAAGTGTGAACATCATCGATAATATAGCGATTTGGGTACCAGCTCACGGAAAATCGGTAACCATTTCCAAACTTAAGGTTCAATTAGAGCAACTTGAATCGCATTACACGAGGTTTCTAAATAACGAGGAGTTAATAACAGAACAGGTTGAGTCAGATGATGACGACTTCACTTCGAAATATTCTAGTTTTCAGGAAAAGTACATTGACACAAAGGCCGAAATTTCACATTGATTTATGAAAAGGCGGTTACTGCTAAACCAATCCAAGACATGAACACTTCTCAAAATCAATCGATTGTAGTTTCTACGAAGAATGTTAAGCTTCCCAAACTAAAGCCACCAAAGTTCAGCGGATCATACAGCGATTGGACAGATTTTAAGAACGAGTTCACAACAATGATTATAAAGGAGACTGATTTAAACGATGTTGATCGTTTCAGATTTTTGAAATCATGTTTGGTGGGTCGTGTAACACGAATCTTATCAAGGATGGAAGCATCACAAGAGAATTTTCAAAGTGCGTGGAAGGCTCTTTGTGTTCGATATGAAAATAAGGCGTTAATTTTACAGTCTCATATCAACGAGGTAATTCAGATAAATAGGAAGTGTTCGGGAAATGGTCGATCAAGTAAGTGCACATTACCGTGCATTAAAATTAATGGGGTCCATGCAAGAAGTGGCTGAAAATTTATTGATCTGTCTGATGTTAAAGAAATTGGATGCTGACAATGTAGAGAGATGGGAAGAGTCCACTAATAAGGAGGTCCCGAAATGGGATGGTTTTTGTTCATTCTTAGAGAAACGCGCCACAACTTTAGAGAACATAACAAAAAACAATTTAGTAAGCCAAAAGCATCGGCAACACGAAATGTCCATTCACCTAAGTCTGAGAATACTGCCTTTACGACATCGAATTCGAATTCGTGTGCTATATGTGCATCTACCGATCACAATTTGCAACTATGCCCACAATTTATCGCCATGGCGCCTGTGGATCGATATCACGATGTTAAACGATTGCATTTATGTGTTTGTCTGTCTGAAAACAAAACATTCTTACCGTTTTTGCAAGGTTTTGACGCGTTTGGCGTTAAATGCCAAAAGGGACATGACACATTGATTCATTTTGAGCAACCTGTTACTCAACCTCCATTGCCTTTCATTGCTTTTTTGTATTTGTTGTGAATGGATCGATTATTCCTGGCCGTGCTCTGTTAGATAGTGCTGCCACCACAAATTTCATATCTGATCGATTTGTGCAAACGTTAAATGTGAAGAAGCCAAAATCATACATTACTGTAGGTGGAATTGGCACAACGGCTACAACATCAAAGGCTCCGTGTTATATCACGCTGACTCCTCATTTCGGGCGCTCATCCAGCTCATCCAATATCATTATCGAACATTAACATCCCCTCTGAAGTCACATTTTTGGCTGATCCTCAATTTTTTAAGCCTCAGAAGATTGACTTGTTGTTGGGTGCTGGCTTATTTTGGCATCTTCTGTTACCTGGTCAAATTCGTTTGGGCGGAAATTTACCGACGATGCAGCTGACCAAGCTGGGATGGGTCATTGGCGGTCCCGTGATGTGGAAAAATGTTGTTCAACCCAACCTGATGAAAGTTTAGTTGAACTTGTTCAGCGATTTTGGGAAGTAGGTACTTTGCCCATTGGCGATGCCACGGAGTTGAGCTCTAAAGATAAGGAGTACGAAGATCATTATGCGTTTCATACTCGTCGAAATGCCGATGGATCATACGTCGTCCGCTTACCATTTTCTAAGGATCCATCATTATAAGGAGAATCATACCAAATCGCAATTCGACGTTTGTTGAGCTTAGAAAAAAGATTGGAGAAGCAGCCTGAAATGAAGGAAATGTATTCATCCTTTGTCAACGAATATCAGCAACTGAACCATTTGGAAGTCGTTCATGAGTTTAACCCGTCAACCCCGCATTGTTTCTTACCTAATCATTGTGTAATGAAATTATCGAGCTCTACCACGAAATTGCGAGTGGTCTTAGACGCATTTTGTAAGACGTCTTCTGGCGTTGCATTGAACGATATTCTTCATACTGGGCCAAAACTGCAAGATGACTTGTTCATTATTTTGTTGAGTTTCATACTGTTCGAGTTTGCCGTGACTGGTGACATTCAGAAAATGTACCGCCAAATTGGAGTGGATGTGCCGGATAATAACAACAATAAGGATGAACCAATCAAGACACTCCGTCTTCGTACCGTGACCTATGGTACGGCATCTGGGCCATACCTTGCTGTAAAGACGTTGCATCGATTGGCAGCTGACGAGCATATTAAATACCCCATTGGAGTTCAAATACTTTGACATAATTTTTATGTCGATGATATGATGAGTGGATCGAAATCGATTCCGAAGCTGTGAGAAATGTTGCACCAAACAATCGGTATTTTCAAAAGTGGTGGATTCACGTTAAGCAAATGTTGCACAAACAATAAGACTATCCATTCGACGATTGAGCCGCAGCATCGTGAGAAGTATCTAAGCATTGAAGATAGAGATGTTCTTAAAACTCTTGGTTTAATTTGGCAACCAAAAGCAGATGTTTTTCGGTTTAGTCACCAACCCAAACCACTTTCAGCAGCAGTTACAAAGCGAGTGGTTTTATCGGAAATGCCAAGCTTATTTGACCCGCTGGGGTTTATATGTCATGTCATAACTTTGGCAAAGATTTTTTACCAGGATCTTTGGAAGCTTAAGATCGAATGGGACCAGCCTCTAGATAATGATCTTACTGCAAAATGAAGAACATGCGTATATATGAGATGTGGATACCACAATGATATTATCTCGTCCAGGCTGATTTGTGCAAAATCTAAAGTAGCTCCAGCGAAAACTATCAGTATTGCTCGCCTCGAACTTTTGGCTGCGAAAATGATGACCGATTAGTATCTCTGCTCAAGAGGGAAGTGTTGCTGGAACTAACCATTAGAGAATTTTTCTATTGGACTGATTCGCTAATCACAATCTATTAGATAAAAGCAGAACCGCATAATTGGAACATATTTGTTGCACACCGTGTTTCCAAGATACAGGAGGAGACCAGTTCCGGAGTTTAGAGGCATGTTCCTGGTAATTTAAACCCCGCCGATTTGATTAGTAGAGGTATGATGCCGTCTGATATTGCCAACTCTGAGTTTTGGTTTTGCGGCCCTAATTTTCTGAAAGGAGACGAATTATTTTGGCTACCGATTCATAAACCACCTCAGCCGTGTGATGCAATTCGTGACAAGCGTACTGTTAAGTTTGCTTTCTCCACAAAAGTTGTCGAGGATGTAACGAGTACCATGCACTACTCGCAGAATTTTAAAGGCACTATTCGTGCGTTCGCATACGTAATGCGATTTATTCGAAACTACTATTCGAAGCGGATCAATAAAGAAACGCGACAGTCGTTATTGAATTTGACCCGAATGAAGTTGTACACGAAAGTGGAGAGACCCACAATTGCTGAAGAGGACGAAGCCGAATTGCCATTCATTCGGAATATACAAAAATCGTCGTTTGCTCAAGACTACCAACTGCTGAAGGCTGGTCATACTGTGGCTAAGAATAGTCGACTGAAATGTTTAGCACCTTTTCTTGATGAGTATGGATTGATAAGAGTGGGTGGACGACTGAAAAAAGCCAAACTTCCTTATAAATCCAAACACCAAATCCTTCTCCCCAGAAATCATGAATTTACCAAGCTATTAATACGATTTTTTCATCTTCACAGGACATTTCACGCAGGACCGCACATCGTACTAACCGCAATTCGAGCAAAGTATTGGCCCATGACAGGAACGCTAGTGGTGTTGATTTTGCGGGGCCTTTAAGCGTGCGCCATCATATTAGGTGCAATGCTCTGGAAAAAGTAGACGTAGCTCTTTTTATTTGTTTTGTGACAAAAGCGGTTCATTTGGAGCTGGTGATTGATTTGTCCACAGAAGCGTTCATCCGATCCTTGAAGAGATTTATCGCCGATCGAGGGATGGTAAAGAAAATATTTTCCGATAATGCAACCAATTTCAAGGGCACGACCAACCAACTGGATGAAGTCCAACAGATGATGATTAACAATAAAGACGCAATATGGAAGGCATGCGATCAATTGTTCGTCGAATGGTCATTTATTCCACCTAGAGCCCCAAATTTCGGCGGACTTTGGAAGGCGTCGATAAAAATCACGAAGCGCCTTATCAAAAACGTCGTTGGCAGTATGGAAGTTTCAGTCGATGAGCTGCACATTGTTTTACGTCAAGCTGCAACGATCATTAATTCTCGTCCAATCAACCCGCTATCGGCTGATCCAAATAACTTGGAACTTTTGACCCCAAGTGCTTTGCCGAAAATGCCGATTGTGGAAGAAAATGTTAACCGGGTAAAAAAGTTTCAACGAATCAATTGGATGGTTCGGCAATTTTGGGCTAGATTTCGCAACCGAATAAATCCTAATCCTTCCCTTATCCAAGGGAAGAAATAAAGTCGGAACATAAAACTTTCCAAAATTCTTCAGATCGTCCTGAGGTCGTAACCCGAGTTTTTATTTTGAAATTACAGGAATTCCTTAGTGATATCGTAAAACAGCAAATTTTTGGAAATATTGCGTGCACTACTTCTACGGTAGTTTTTGAGCTTAATATCATAGACACCGACTCTCATCAATTTTTTTATAGCGACATCCCGAATCTATTCAAGAACTCAAAATTGGAACAGTGATCTATAGATGTTTATTTTTGGTGGAAAACTACATTTAAAAATTCAAAGTAAAAAAGTAGGGTTTTGATTTTCTTTCAGTAGTGGCAATACCAAACGTTTCTGAAATTTTGCATTTTGCTATTATTTCACCGCCTAACAATTTCGCGGAAGATAATTTTTGGGAAGCTCTAAATACTGATTACTTTTGGCAGCATCAGCAGTTTTTTCATCCGTATTAGAAGTTAATCCACAAAAATATTTCTACCTCGACGGTCCCGGTGGTAGTGGAAAAATATTTTTGTGTCTGATATTGAAGCAGAAGATCTCTGATAGTCATAAAAAAATTATGTGCGGGTAGCTTGGACTGGGATTGCTGCGAATCTGCTCCCCGATGTAATAACGTGCCATTCAGCCTTCTCGCTTCCGCTTAACATGGATATCGTTGAATATCCTCAAATAACCTTAAAAAAAGACATTTATCATCACCTCTTGAAATTGTAGATTTAATTTGTAGAGATATAATAAACAGCGATTTACCATTTGGTGGAAAGATATTTGTGTTAGGAGGTGATTTTCGGCAAGTTTTACCAGTAGTAATAAATCGATCGATGTTCAATAGTGAACGCTACAATTAAGAAATCACGGTTATGGCAACATTCCCATTGATTATATTTAAAAAGGAATAAGAGAGCTATAAGTGATCTTGAATTCATTAAATGGTTCTTAAATGTCGGCAATGGCAACCAAGTATCGGCCGAATTAAATAAAGAAACACAATATTCGTGTGAAGTGCCAAATAAATACGTTTCACAGGATTTAATTCCTGATGTTTTTGGGGAATCGTTCACAACCAATGATATTTCTTCAATATCGCAGTACATTATATAGTGTCCTAAAAATGTTGAAGTCCGAGAGCTTAATGAAGAGGTTCTTAAAAAACTAGTGAATAAACATGTGACTCTATCTTGCAATTAAATTTCCCAGTCGAATACCTAAATTCTTTGAACCCCTCTGGTTTGCCCCCTCACAATTTACATTTAAAAAAAGGGTGCTTTCTATAAACAATGGGCTATACAATGGTGTTAGAATGGTCGTGAACGGTTTTTATCCCAAGAATTTCACTAAACACAGTTAATGATTTATCTCTACCCTTTAATTTTGAACAACCATCAGTTTCCTGTTTGGCTTTCTTACGCCTATGACTATAAATAAATCACAGGATCAATTTTTCAAAAAAATCGGCTTATTTCTTCCTCAGCCTTGTTTTGCTCATCGACAACTATATACAGCATTTTCTAGACTAATTCTGATGCACTCCGAGTTAATGTTTCGGAAACCCCAAGATAAGGAAAAACATTGAAATCGATAAATAATAAAAATTACGAACCAAACGGCACAGTGGTTAAAGCTGCGGGTTAGGATCTTGAGGTTAGGATCCGAGTCCCAATATAAAACAGATGCTAAATGGAATTATTATCATCTGATTAGGATCGGTGATGGCGAGGAACACATATATGATCCTTTTTAAAGTGCGAAATTCATGGGCTGACATACAATTCATGTCTGGCATGGAGCTATAAAATGTGCAAGCGGTCTACGTAAAACGGACCAGGAACCGTACGTCTTCTATTACGCTACCGCGTAAGGTAGGACGTCAAGGGTCTACTGCAAAAGAGTTGGGAGTGCCTCGAGCCCCAGAAAATTGCATAGAAATAAAGAGACAAACAAATAATAAAATTGTGCAATTGCACAGGGGCCTCCTAGTGCTAAATATAATAGAGAACCTCCAAAGCAGATGAGCATTGACTTTCTTTGCACAATAGCATAAAGCAAAAAAGTTGTTCTAGGGTTTTGTGCGTGCTTTTTTCTTGTACGACTTTTCTGGTTACCATAAATGTAAAAAATGTAAAAAATTTATTAATTACATTTTATTCACGGAGAAAACAAAATAAAACTTACGTTGAAGTTATTACTCTCGGGTTGATTTGATAGTAACGGAAGGAATACATTACTCACTGGTTCATACTATGACAACACAATTAAAAATTTTAAAATGCAAAAACAAATTATTTGAAATATTATCTTATCATATGCTTGGTTTTACAATATTTTCTAGGGAAATAAAGTCAATTAATTCCATTAATGACCGGTGTGAAGTTTTTAACGCATTTTTATAAGACTTTCTAGCTAACACAAATTTTAACATACGATTCTACACTTTGCTAAATAGCACTAAGCTCAGAGATTGGCTTGCATAGACACCATTTAGGTTCGAAAGAGGATACTTTAGGCTTTCCAAATCTGTACGTGTTATTCCGTAATATAGGGTTGGGCTCTGATGACCAATTTTGAAATATAACCAAAGTGATCGAATATATGGAAAACAACGATTCTACATTTTGCTAAATAAAATCAAATTTAGGATTTCCAATTCTGTAATACAATACTCAAAGTGTCTTAATACTCTTAAGTGTCTTCTTTCTAACCTATGTACATATGTACATGGTGTCTATGAGAGCCAATATAAGAATTGGTGTTATTTAGCTATGTGTAGAATCATATCCCGTATATTCAATCATTTGGGTAATATTTGAAAATTTGTGATCAAAGCCGAACCATAAATTATGGAATAACACGTACATATTGGGTAAGCCTTTTCCTCTTTACATTCTATTCAATTTTTTCGTAAATTACACTGTTAAACAAATGTACTCTTGTGTTAAATATGTTAATTAATGTGGTAAATAGAAAGTGTTATAAAAATGCTTTAAAAACTTTACACCAGTATAATAATGATAAATTTCCGAGTTACCCACTCGGAAATTTATCATTATTGTACTGGTGTAAAGTTTTTAAAGCATTTTTATGCAGTGAACAAATATTAAATAACAAAAATACTTACGGCAGTAGAAAAAGTATTTTATTCAACTCTTTATATTGGTTATCACAATACTTATTCGAATTGCGTTCGTTGTGTAATATATTTTATTCACAATTACTTGGTAATATATAGCTTTTCCAACCTCTTAAAGGTTAGAAAGTGAGCAATTTCCATGGATACACTTCAAGCGGTCAGTAATAGTAAAAAAGGGGTTAGTAATCAAGCATTAGTAATGCTGTCATTACCGATTACGTATAATTACTAACCCCTTTTTTACTATTACTCACCGCTTAAAGTGTATTCATGGAAATCGATCATTATCTAACCTTTAAAAGGTTGGAAAAGCTGTATGCTACCAACTGATTGTAAAAAAAATTCATTTCGGAATTTTGTTTTTTCTCGGTGGAATTATAGACCTAAACGTCGCACAGTAGGTCAAAACTGTTTCCAATTTGAAAAAGGCGGATCTAATGTGGTAGACCCACTTGTCATAAAGTATTCTAATCTTGACTTAAAATGACTTACTATTAAGACCAGAAAGTAATTAGTGAGGCTTGTGATTTGAAGATAAACATGAAAAATGTTTAGAAAGGTTTCTTTTATGGAAAAAAATGTAGATTACATGTTCTGCTTAGTTGCAGGAATATAAACATTATTTTTTTAAAATAAGTTAATCTGCGCACTTGCCTTAATTCAGTATGTGCCTTCAGAATATAAAAATTCTTATAACGGATTCATAAACAGCAACCCAAAAAGCACTGTGTACAATACAATTTTTGCCCAGGATTAGAATATTTTTTGAAATGTTGGTCCGCCATATTGGACCCGCTATTTTGAATTTTGAAAATCTAATGACCAATTCATAATTGTCGACCTTGAAAACCCCTATTTACCATTTTATGTCCTAAATCATTTATTAGAAATGTAAGGTATATAAATTAAAAACCTGCCTCGACGCGTTCCTTGTAAACCAATATGGCTTTAATTTAAAGAAATAAATATTTATTTATTTAATTTATTACCTACAGTGGTATACAATCGGCAACAATAATTTAAATCAAAAAAATGAAAAGTATGTACATAATAAAATAAAAACAATAAAATGCCTGTAAGGTCTTAAAAAGTTCACGTCTAAACTAATCTCTAGTCAAATTAAAATCAAAAACATCGTATGAATAATTGAAAAGTCGAGACGTGGTCAAGGCTGGCTCCGATAGTTGATAGTTTGTTGAGCCAGAATCAATTAGTAAAAAGCCAGGAGTTCAGGAGCATAAATATTGAGTCGTCCGAGTAATTCAGCACAATCAACACGATACAACAAAATGTCGCGAACAAATAAAACACAAGCCGCCACCCGACGCTGTTCTAAACGCTGTAATCCCAAAAGGTTGCAGCGCTCATGATAATGTGGAATAGCATAATTATCCATTGATGGTGTACTGCGAAATGCGTATAAAACAAATTGCTTCTGGACGCTTTCAATTCTATCAGAATGGCACTTATAAAAAGGAGACCAAACCTGCGAGGCGTACTCTAGCGGAGAACGGACAAAGGCAACATACAACGACTTTAATGTAAGCGGGTCACAAATGTCCCTGCAGTTACGCTTTATGAAACCCAACATCATATAAGCCTTTGCTATAACAGAATCAATGTGCCTCACAAACGTTTGATCGGAAGAAAATACTACCCCAAGATCGGACATATACTCTACCCTTTCCACGACTCCATTAAACAGCGAATACCGGTTTAAACATGAAATACCGGAGAGCGAATGCGATAGAAAGAAATAGTTTTACATTTCGCTATATTCAGGTCAAATTTGTTGTTAGCCGACCAGACACAAAATGTGTCTAAATCCCTTTGCAACCTAAGACAGTCAGATACACTACAAATTGGTGCAAATATTTTCAAACTGTCTGCATACAGCAGGCAATGCGCCAACTCAAAGCACTGAACAACATCATTAATAAACAGTGAAAAAAGAAGAGGTCCAATATAACTTTCCTGTGTGACACCAGAGGTAGCTCAAAATAAAACTGAGGACGAGTCATAGATCTTAACATACTGCCATCGATCCGAAAGATAAGATTGAAGCCACTTAGTTGGAATAAATTGACAGTTCAATTTCTCAAGCTTATTTATAATTTTTTAATTTAATATGTTCCGAAGATTGTAAGAGAATTCAATCCAGTTTCGAACTGATGAGCTTAGGATTATGAAAAAATTAATCCTCTCATCAGGCCGCGGCGACTGGACTGACTATACCACAATTTACATTCTATATATACAGAATGTCCTGTGCTTTATGTACTAGCGAATCGTACTAATACAGATAAATTCAATTACAATTTTTCCTTCTTCACGACAATCACATAAGCTGTGAACGCTAATTTTACTTTTTAATTTTTTGTTGAATGTTAATTAATTCTTGTAATTTCTAAATAAAGCTCATCAGTTCGAAACTGGATTGAATTCTCTTACAATCTTCGGAACATATTAAATTAAATTAAAAAAAAAAAAAAAAAAAAAAAAAAAAAATAGAATTCTGTCTATTAGCCGGTTTTCGTTGAATTACCGTTCGTAAATACTTATTGATAAGTATCGAATGATCAATCTTATCAAAAGCCCTTGAGAAGTCCGTGTACACAACATCCAGTTGTTGCCTGATTGCAATACTGCTATGTAAGTGCCCACAAAACGAATTCAGGTTGGTCACTGTGGATCTTTCAGGATAAAAGCCATGTTGAGCAGGACAAATTAACGATTTCAAATGAAAAAATAGAAATGTTTGTACCAATAGTTTCGGTATAGCAGAGAGTATAGCGATCCCACGGTAATTGCTGATTTCACACCTTTTGCCCGATTTGAAAATCGGGCGAATGAAGGAAATCTTCCAGGGCTCCAGGGATATTGCTTAGCAGAACAAATACTTTCAGTAACTGGCACATTTAAAAAAATCCTCAAATTAATTTTAATTTATAAATAAAAAACATTATTAAAAATCAAATTGGATAAAGTAGTGGCTGGAAAGTGGCTAAACTAAATTGCTTTTCCAATAGTTATAACTGGGAAAAAATCACATAAAGTACACAAAAGTCTATAAATCCAACGTTTAAAGAGTCACGCCTGGAAAGTGATTCAATTAGAGTACATTGCCAATAGTTAAAAGGGCCTTTCATTTAATCGAATTTTTCCATACTTCCCACATGAAACGCGATCTGATACATTTTCCAGATATATGTAAATATTGGTATGTGACTCTATGTAATATGTAAGCCGGTAACTTCCGGCTGAGCGGCTGATATTATTTGCATTATCGATATTTTTACTTTTGTTGGGTTAATTATAATATTCCTGTTACTTGTGGCAGTGGCTTCTGAAATTGTAGGTGCCTGATTGAAGAAACTATCCTGGATTTTAATTAGGTGAGTTAGGTTTAAATTATTCATTATTAAATTCAATAGCGTTAGTTTACACTGCTTCCTATACGCACCAAATGAGATGGGATCTAAATTACTAAAATGCATTGGACTACTATAGTTGCGGAAGACCAGATGAAATGGTAACTGAACAGAAATTTTTCATACCATTTTGAAATTTTTTTTGTTTCGGAAAAGGGCCGAAAATTGTCACAATTTCTTCTATTTGTATTCAAAATTTTTGGTAAGATTTCCACGTTCTTTTAAGTAGGAAAAAAATGTTTTTGGAAAAAGTCTGGAAAATCTTTTTTTGTCTTTTCTTCTATTCTGCTATAACTTCTTTGACAACTCGTTGAGAAATTCCAAATTTCCAAACAAATTTATACATTGTTCGAAACTTGTTTTGAGTTTTTTGTAGATTTACATTAAACCTAGCCCATTATCAAGAGAAAAAAAGCCAAAATGCTTGTTTGTAGAATTTGCGAGTCTATAGTCCGTGAATTATAAAGATTTGTTATTCCTGCCTAAAATAGTCCAACCCTTATCGGGTTTAGTATACGAATTATATAAAGACCCAAACAATTTTTTTTTTTATATTTTCTATAAATACTGGAATTCCTAATGTTGGAAAAAGCAGAGGGCAAGAGGCCCCTTCCTTTAGGCAATCAAACAAACTAAAATAAAACGTTTAATAAAACCGCTATAATTATGTTGGGTTTTCTGATTTTTCCTATATCATTCTTGACTCAATTTCGAAATTCTAAAAATAATTCGAGGTGGGCTGTATCATTCATAGAATTTCATAATAAACCATAGCACTTTTTCAATGTTTGTGTTTTTTACATTTTTTTTGAAGTTTCATAGCAAATCATGATAACGTTTATTTAGTTTTACCTTCATGAAGACTAAATATTTTAATTTAAAGTTAATTAACCGATACTGTGCCCTCAATCATTGTAAATCGCTATTTTGTGATTTGTAATTTTAATCAAAATGTATGTGGGGATTAATTAAATGATCCACAGTTTAATTTAGATTAAATAATCTAACACAATTTCTTTACGCACAAGTTGACACCAGAATTGCTCCGATCCGATGATCCCTCGCTACAGTGGTTCAAACAATTTTAATCGGTTGAAATGAGCCTGATGGTAACATTACGATAATTTTATGCATGATGCATCAAAACTTTAAGATCTACGTATAGATACATACAGGTACATCGGTATGTAGAGAAATAACCTTTAGTTAAAAAGAACGGAAAATAATTTGGTAGCAATAGACCAAAGAAACCTGGAAAACAACGTTCGGAATGCTGAGGAACAATGTGTGTTTATGACTTGAGGAACTATGAGGAGTTTATGAGGAACTTATGTGTTTATTTGGCAGATACACATTTGGTGGCATTACTACAAAATATGATTTACAATTTTTTTTTTTTTAAATATTTCAACGTCTACCAACTTCTACCATTTAACCTTGATTCCACGTTGTGACGGTCTTCTTATTTTTAGTCCTTCTTCTTTTTCTGGTCCACTTTTCTATAACTTATTCAAACCGAAAAAAATTAACTTTTTATGTTGATAATTTAATAATTTCATAAAATTTCAGAAAAATCGTATTCTCAAATTGGTCGAAAAGGTTTAGTGCATTTTAGTAGCGGAGCAAACGAGTAGTTTAGCCCAAGTGAGGTTTTTGTTACTCTTTGCTGGTAGGTTTACTAAACTAAAAGCCATTGAAACAAAGACCAGTATCGGCTGCGTGCATTCAATAAATCGGCAGAAATATTTAAATAGATATTGAGTTCAAGAACTTGTGGTTTAAAAAGATTGCAAGACTGCTAGAAACGGCAACTTTAAATTTAGTTTTGCAGAATTAATTTTTTGACGAACTCTGACCCTGAGGTACAAAACAGAAATACTAATTAACTTCGAATTATTTTCAGCTTTTCCGAATTCACTTGTAAAAATTAAAACTAAGTAAACAAATCATGATGCAACCCGGCTAAGTATAAATGTTGTCCTATATTTCCACGTAACCAGCGTGTAGTTTTAGCGGTATTCGACATTTTGCCTGTTAACAAATGATCGAGATGTGGCTCCAGGCTTGCCGAAGTAGTCAGATGATTGTTTACCAAAGGTCGTAATGATGAATTTAGATCAAAAGTTTTCTATCTATTTATTGACTGTTACTCTTCACGCTTATGCACATATAGCGGGATCAGTTTCGGTGGGAACCGCCTCAACACCATTGCCAAAGATCTCATTTTATGAAGACAGTTTCATACGCGCCTAATTATTCTTAGACCAAATCACTATTAGGTAATTCTGATATTACAAATGGCTACTGCATCAATAAATCTATGGAATTTTTTCTAAGCCGATTCAGTAATTCTAACTAAAGTAAAGACACGTCATTCTCGTTAAAAATGAAGTCATTTCTTCATTTCAGCTAGCTTTAAGTTTAAGGATGAACAAAGCATGTTGACATCTTTTTCGAAACCTTGCAGAACTAAAACTCAAATCACACACAAATGACCCATGTCTCATAATAACAAAACAAACAACATAATGACGAACCAAATTACCGAATTCATAGAAAAATCAAAGCAAGCGATTTAAAAATGAAAGGAAAAACAGATTTCGTTTGAAAAGTTGAGATAAACCAGTTTGATATCGATCGGAGAGCTAACCTCTTGATCCCTTACTCCATCCTAACTCAGTCTCTAACTCAACCTCCAACTAAATCTCTAACTCAACATCCAAACAAATTCCAACCCGACCTGAAACTCAATCACAAATTCCTTTCCCCCCAACTAAACTTGATAGTAGTTAGTAGACCATTATTCAACCCCAATTCCTATGGTGTTCAACCCCAAATACAACGCCCAACTCAATGTGCAAATCAATGTGGTCCGATAAATATTTGCGTATATGAACTAAACTTAAGTATACTCTCAACTCAACCTATAACTCATCCCAAATTAATTCCCAACTGAATCTTTTACTAAAGCCTAACTAAACTTCCAACTCCACCATCAATTCAATTTGAATATCAATGATTAACTCAATTCCT
The DNA here is from genome assembly GCA_958295665.1 of Tipula vernalis. Lineage (NCBI taxonomy): Eukaryota > Metazoa > Arthropoda > Insecta > Diptera > Tipulidae > Tipula > Tipula vernalis. The sequence continues at coordinate 39,694,617 of OY282560.1, forward strand.
TAATCAACATATAAAAAGGCGTCCAGATGGATCCAGACGCCCAGACATCCATTTTTACCTTTGGCACCCGATTTCAAAATGCCCAAAAAAACTCTGTTTAAATTAGACGAAAGATTCCGTTCGAAAGTAAAAAGTCGATATCGCAGATTATGTTATTTACATTCCAGTGGTTGCATCAAAACTGTCAATAGCCTTACGTGAAAAGCGATTTTGAATTTTCTCGTGGAATATGTCGGAAAATTAGAAGAAAATATCGCTGAACATTTTGCGTTTTTGGGTGGGAGAAGACAATCTGCTTTACGGTTCTTTCGGGTTTTTTCGACTTTTTTATCGACTGTATTGAGAGCGGTATTGAGAAAATTGCTTTTGGACAAACAAAATGTTTGATCATTTTGGCAGGTTTAAAGTAACTTTGGCCTTTGTGGACCGAAGTTTATTATAGTTGTTATGATCTTGAAATGTGTTCGATTCCCAAGCATTTTTCGAAAATTCTTGATGTTTTATCGAAATTAAAAAAAATCCGTTCAGAAGGCTTACCCTGTCCACTTTAAACCTGGTTCTGTTATAGTTATTTACACGTTTTACTTTGTATGCCTACACTTTTTTGGTAGACTTAGAATTTTCATTGACTTGTGTAGTCACACTTTGTATGATTTGTATGGTGACACTCTCATGTTATTAGTGTTACAATTTTGATCCAGTATTTGTCGCACTGAGAATTTCTGTTGACTGTAAGCGACATCAACATTTCGATCCTAGTTCGAATTGACAGGATGAGCTTTGAATTATTGATTCCGTTGTGACCAACTGGGACACCTATCAATTTCTTCCATTAGACGATGATGAGTAGAGCTGTGCCATTTTGGCAACACGTACGAGATACGCTAACACCAAAGTATCCAACGGTACTTCCGCCATGAATTTTGCAACGACCAAACGAGCAATGCAAAATATGTAAAATATGTCGATTAAAAACTTTTTCTAAATACCATTGTTTTCCCTGCTTCAATTCAAACTCCTTCCAACTACTTTCATATAAATATTTGTACCATTATCGAATTGTTTTTTGTATAAATTGTATACCTTTCTCAAGGTCATTATTTAAATTTCCTACATAACGAGAAAAACAATTTACATAAAAGGGTGCTTAATACCCGATATACATATGTGGAAATAAAAAAAAAAATACTGTAGAAGTTGTTTCCACAACCTTCCCAATTTGGTTTTATTCTTTTCCTTTCTTTTATTCAAATTAAAATGTCTTAATGTTTTTCAACCGAATTTGGATAAAGCTAATATTTATAGGTTGAATAATATTTAAGTTATTTACGGTTTTAATCGTTTTGTGTTCGAGGCACTCAAATATGTTGCCACCAACTCAAGCGTAATACAACCTTGAGCAACAAAGAAAGCAACGTAATTTGGGAACAGCTTGAAAGAATGTTGTCTTATAAATGAAAAAACTTTTACAAAGTAACTGCATTTTATCCAAAAATTATAACTTAAATTTTATGGATAATTTGAAAAATATACATTTTAACAATCATCACGCTATTCCCGCACATTCTCAAATAAACTGAGAAAATCCAATAAATATTTAAGACATAAAAATTGGATGAAGCATACAAATGTTTTGATTAGCAAAATTCCATAAATAATGAATGTGAGTTTTGGGTAATAAAACTCGTTTTAGTGCGAACAGATAAAGTTTCCCTGTTTATGTGTAGTTATGGTGTTATATAGACTACAAAAACTGTATAGATGGAAATAGATCATATTATGTACATAACTTTACCACATAGCGGAGTAATTTTAATCAGATGGCGTCTATTTGCTGACACAAAATAATTGATTTTAATGTGGCTCACACATAAAATTTTTAGCATACGCTAATCAATGGAATATTGCCACATATAATTTATGCGGTTTAGTATTTTACAAGCTTAAAGCTTTGAACCGTAAATATTGGATTGTAATAAAAAAAAAAAAAAAAATAAGGGAAATGATAAAATATTCGACGATGAATATTGTTCATATTTTTATTAGGCCTATTACTCTTTGGTGCATATTGTACTCGTACGTACATACATATATACTCAGGTTGATTTATGTTCGTATTCGCATTTAATTAGGAAATAACAAAATTATCCAAATTTTATTAAAAACAATAAACCGAATTCTGTATATTCTGTTTAATTGTATCCCCGGTAGCAAAATTAATAAATTGAATAGAGTATAAAGGGTAACATTGTGGATAGTCATTTAATTACCAAAAATAAAATTTCGGTGCTTGCAAAGTTGTATTCGATTATTAATCCCCGTTTGCAAACTGTTGACGGGCGATTGTTAAGTGTTGAAAAGTTACAAAAGTATTATGTTTACATAATTGTTGAGTTTTCAAATTTTTCCACATAATAGTTTTCAACAAATAAATAAATTTTAATGTTTTGTGATTGCATGCTAGATATAATTTTCGCTTTTCAACAAATTGCTGTGTACTATAATGTGGCTAGACATTGAAAATAAATTAAACATATTTTATCGACCAGCTTAATATAATTATTTTGGCTTTATAAAGGTTCGTTTTCTTTCGAAGCCAATTAGGTTTAGTAAAAATGTTACATCCAAAATTGTTGCTGAAAAGTTTGTTATCAATTAAATTAATTTATTCGAATTTTCGTAATTTGTCATGTGATAAAAGATTAGTGGCCGACCAAATGGCGCAGTAGGGGGTACCGAGTTCCGAGTCCCGAGACAACCGATGATAATGAGTGGAGTGCATTCGAGCAATACAAACAATTCAAAATTAGGATTATTGTGAATTACATACCGTAGTTACTTGCTATTAAAGTGTATAAAAGAGCTTTTAATACCAAAATAGTTTATTACCCGAAAATCATACTCTAGAGAATTTTCCATAGAAGTAATTTACAAATACGTTATAGTTCAACATGTCAGTGAAATTTCAATCAAAAAATGTTATAAAATGTCAATAAAACGTCATAAAAAGAATTTAGATTCAAAAGCTTTCTAGAATTTTTGGCCGACCAAATGGCGCAGTAGGGGGTACCGAGTTCCGAGTCCCGAGACAACCGATGATAATGAGTGGAGTGCATTCGAGCAATACAAACAATTCAAAATTAGGATTATTGTGAATTACATACCGTAGTTACTTGCTATTAAAGTGTATAAAAGAGCTTTTAATACCAAAATAGTTTATTACCCGAAAATCATACTCTAGAGAATTTTCCATAGAAGTAATTTACAAATACGTTATAGTTCAACATGTCAGTGAAATTTCAATCAAAAAATGTTATAAAATGTCAATAAAACGTCATAAAAAGAATTTAGATTCAAAAGCTTTCTAGAATTTTTGGCCGACCAAATGGCGCAGTAGGGGGTACCGAGTTCCGAGTCCCGAGACAACCGATGATAATGAGTGGAGTGCATTCGAGCAATACAAACAATTCAAAATTAGGATTATTGTGAATTACATACCGTAGTTACTTGCTATTAAAGTGTATAAAAGAGCTTTTAATACCAAAATAGTTTATTACCCGAAAATCATACTCTAGAGAATTTTCCATAGAAGTAATTTACAAATACGTTATAGTTCAACATGTCAGTGAAATTTCAATCAAAAAATGTTATAAAATGTCAATAAAACGTAATAAAAAGAATTTAGATTCAAAAGCTTTCTAGAATTTTTTTTTTCTTTCTGAAAATTAGTGGAGACGATATTATTTGCTATCAGCAAAGTATTGCAGGTTAATTTAGAAACTCAAATTTCAAATTATACGACAACAATTGAAAATATACAACAATTGTTAGAATATGTAGGGTGTATTAACCGTTTTATATTATCTTGGAATTTTTTTGACTGTTTTTTTATTAAAATCACCCCATGGAATTTCACTTTAAATATTCTAATCGGTTATTTGCTGGATTGTGAAAATCTTTTTGGCAGTTTTCTTTTCCATTATAAGGCTCTCTAATTTATCGTTAAGGACATCCCGTTCCATGCTATTGCCATTTCAGAAACATGGTTGAAATCTAAACACTCTAGTAAACATTTTGATCTTGACAATTTTACTCCGTTTCGTAAAGATCGTTCGGGGCGGCGTTCTGGTGGTGTTGGTGTTTATGTCAAAAAATTTCTAAATCCAAAAGTTATATACACTAATGCAAGAAACTCTTTATTCGACATATTCTTCATTGAAATTAGAAATCAACTTAACATGAAAATGGTGCTGGGTGTAGTATACAATCCGCTCAAATTGGAGTCCGCGAAACTAACCCTGTTAAAGTTAGCCGAAAGTTTCCAGCCGAAAGTGAAAAGTCGATAATGCAGATTATGTTATTGACATTCCAGCCGAAAATAAATCAGCCTCTAGAGTGTTATGTCTGGAAATAGATTTAATTGATGTGATTACTCAATAGCTATCGCAGGAAAAAAATTCAGTTCAAGTTTCCCGTGGGAAATCTTGGAAAATTCGATTTTCCAAAAATTATTAGAATATTTGTATAAAATCAGCCTTTAAAGTGTTATGTTTGGAGATGAATTGCATTGATCTGATTTATCAATAGCTATCGCAGGAAAAAAAATCAGTACAAGTTTCCCGTGGGAAATCTCGGAAAATTCAAAAAAGTTTCCAGCCGAAAGAAAGAAATGGATGAATAAAATCAGCCTCTAGAGTGTTATGTCTGGAGATGGATTGGATTGATGTGACTTGTCAATAGCTATCGCAGGAAAAAAATTCAGTTCAAATTTCCCGTGGGAAATCTCGGAAAATTCGATTTTCCAAAAATTATTAGAAAATTTGTATAAAATCAGCCTTTAAAGTGTTATGTCTGGAGATGAATTGCATTGATTTGATTTATCAATAGCTATCGCAGGAAAAAAAATCAGTACAAGTTTCCCGTGGGAAATCTCGAAAAATTCAAAAAAGTTTCCAGCCGAAAGTAAGAAATGGATGAATAAAATCAGCCTCTAGAGTGTTATGTCTGGAGATGGATTGGATTGATGTGACTTGTCAATAGCTATCGCAGGAAAAAAATTCAGTTCAAATTTCCCGTGGGAAATCTCGGAAAATTCGATTTTCCAAAAATTATTAGAAAATTTGTATAAAATCAGCCTTTAAAGTGTTATGTCTGGAGATGAATTGCATTGATTTGATTTATCAATAGCTATCGCAGGAAAAAAAATCAGTACAAGTTTCCCGTGGGAAATCTCGGAAAATTCAAAAAAGTTTCCAGCCGAAAGTAAGAAATGGATGAATAAAATCAGCCTCTAGAGTGTTATGTCTGGAGATGGATTCAATTGATGTGACTTGTCAATAGCTATCGCAGGAAAAAAATTCAGTTCAAATTTCCCGTGGGAAATCTCGGAAAATTCGATTTTCCAAAAATTATTAGAAAATTTGTATAAAATCAGCCTTTAAAGTGTTATGTCTGGAGATGAATTGCATTGATCTGATTTATCAATAGCTATCGCAGGAAAAAAAATCAGTACAAGTTTCCCGTGGGAAATCTCGGAAAATTCAAAAAAGTTTCCAGCCGAAAGTAAGAAATGGATGAATAAAATCAGCTTCTAGAGTGTTATGTCTGGAGATGGATTGGATTGATGTGACTTGTCAATAGCTATCGCAGGAAAAAAATTCAGTTCAAATTTCCCGTGGGAAATTTTGGAAAATTCGATTTTCCAAAAATTATTAGAAAATTTGTATAAAATCAGCCTCTAGAGTGTTATGTCTGGAGATGAATTCAATTGATGTGATTACTCAATAGCTATCGCAGGAAAAAAATTCAGTTCAAGTTTCCCGTGCGAAATCTCGGAAAATTCGATTTTCCAAAGATTATTAGAAAATTTGTATAAAATCAGCTTCTAGAGTGTTATGTCTGGAGATGGATTCAATTGATGTGATTACTCAATAGCTATCGCAGGAAAAAAATTCAGTTCAAGTTTCCCGTGGGAAATCTCGGAAAATTCGATTTTCCAAAAATTATTAGAAAATTTGTATAAAATCAGCCTTTAAAGTGTTATGTTTGGAGATGAATTGCATTGATGTGATTTATCAATAGCTATCGCAGAAAAAAAAATCAGTACAAGTTTCCCGTGGGAAATCTCGGAAAATTCAAAAAAGTTTCCAGCCGAAAGTAAGAAATGGATGAATAAAATCAGCCTCTAGAGTGTTATGTCTGGAGATGGATTGGATTGATGTGACTTGTCAATAGCTATCGCAGGAAAAAAAATCAGTTCAAATTTCCCGTGGGAAATCTCGGAAAATTCGATTTTCCAAAAATTATTAGAAAATTTGTATAAAATCAGCCTCTAGAGTGTTTTGTGTAGAGATAGATTCAATTAATGTGATTACTCAGTAGCTATCGCAGGAAAAAAATTCAGTTCAAGTTTCCCGTGGGAAATCTCGGAAAATTCGATTTTCCAAAATTTATTAGAAAATTTGTATAAAATCAGCCTTTAAAGTGTTATGTCTGGAGATGAATTGCATTGATGTGATTTATCAATAGCTATTGCAGAAAAAAAAATCAGTACAAGTTTCCCGTGGGAAATCTCGGAAAATTCAAAAAAGTTTCAAGTTGAAAGTAACAAATGGATGAATAAAATCAGCCTCTAGAGTGTTATGTCTGGAGATGGATTCAATTGATGTGATTACTCAATAGCTATCGCAGGAAAAAAATTCAGTTCAAGTTTCCCGTGGGAAATCTCGGAAAATTCGATTTTCTAAAAATTATTTGAAAATTTGTATAAAATCAGCCTTTAAAGTGTTATGTCTGGAGATGAATTGCATTGATGTGATTTATCAATAGCTATCGCAGGAAAAAAAATCAGTACAAGTTTCCCGTGGGAAATCTCGGAAAACTCAAAAAAGTTTCAAGCCGAAATTAAGAAATGGATGAATAAAATCAGCCTCTAGAGTGTTATGTCTGGAGATGGATTGGATTGATGTGACTTGTTAATAGCTATCGCAGGAAAAATTTCAGTTCAAGTTTACGGTGGGAAATCTTGAAAAATTCGTTTTTCCGATTTCGTAAATTTTCTAATAATTTTTGGAAAATCGAATTTTCCGAGATTTCCCACGGGAAACTTGAACTGAATTTTTTTCCTGCGATAGCTATTGACAAGTCACATCAATCCAATCCATCTCCAGACATAACACTCTGGAGGCTGATTTTATTCATCCATTTCTTACTTTCGGCTGGAAACTTTTTTGAATTTTTCGAGATTTCCCACGGGAAACTTGTACTGATTTTTTTTCCTGCGATAGCTATTGATAAATCACATCAATGCAATTCATCTCCAGGCATAACACTTTAAAGGTTGATTTTATACAAATTTTCTAATAATTTTTGGAAAATCAAATTTTCCGAGATTTCCCACGGGAAACTTGAACTGAATTTTTTTCCTGCGATAGCTATAGACAAGTCACATCAATGCAATTTATCTCCAGACATAACACTTTAAAGGCTGATTTTATACAAATTTTCTAATAATTTTTGGAAAATCGAATTTTCCGAGATTTCCCACGGGAAATTTGAACTGAATTTTTTTCCTGCGAAAGCTATTGAGTAATCACATCAATTGAATCCATCTCCAGATATAACACTCTAGAGGCTGATTTTATACAAATTTTCTAAAAATTTTTGGAAAATCGAATTTTCCGAGATTTCCCACGGGAAACTTGAACTGAATTTATTAATTCGACAGCTATTGACAAATCACATAAAAACGATTCAGCTTTAGATATATACTCTAGAGGCTGATTTTATTCCAATTTTGTATATTCTTCTGATTTTCCGATATTTTCTACGAAGCAAAGTTTTACAAGTAAATTTATTTACAAAAATGTATATTTATAGATTTCTATGTATCCTATTAATTTTCGGCTGATAACTACTAAATTTTTTATTTTCGGCTTGAATGTTATATCATAATCTGCATTATCGACTTTTAGCTTTCGGCTGGAAACTTTCGGCTGGGATTAGACAATCTGCCTTACCATTTTTTTTTACTTTCGGCTGGACTAAGACGATCTGCATTATCGACTTTTCACTTTCGGCTGGCAACTTTCGGCTAACTTTAACAGTATGCGAAACTAGGATTCCTAAAAGATCTTGAAACTGTCTTAAGTGATCTTAATGACACGATATAATGAGGTCATTATTGTTGGTGACTTTAATATTGACTGTCTCGTTTCAACACCTACGGCTAAACAACTAAAATCATTAATGTCATCTTATGGGCTTGGATTAGTCTCAAAGGTAGCTACTAATTTTGTGGGTGATTCTGCCACTTTAATTGATTTGGCCTTCGCCAATCATCCTAACAAAATTAAAACTTTTACTCAAATCTCAATTCCTGGCATTACAACCACCCATGATATGATTTATGGGTCGTATGTGTTCCCTGTTGACAAAAATGTTAGTAAACAATTTATTTACGTGAGAGATTTCTGGAATATTGACAAGGACGCGCTACTGATGGCTGCTAATTCATTAAATTGGGCATCATTATATCATTTTTGTGATGTTAATAAACAGTTATCACTTTTAAATTTATTTATAAGTTATCTTATTATTAACTTTATACCACTAAAAATGATTTGTGAGAAGCGTAAAGTGCGTGGTCCGTATTTTAATAATGATATTCTATTGCACCGTAATATTCGTGATTTTCTACATGAGAATTGGAGAAAGCATAAGACTGACATTAATAGGTTAAAATACGTTAGAGCTCGTGATAAAGCAAATTATATGATCATAGCTGCCAAATGCCAGTTTTTTAATGATCGTTTTAGCAATAATACTACGAGTAAATTGTTCTGGAAGAACTTCAACACATATGTAAATCCGCCAATTCCGGAGTGTAAATGTGACATTACCTCTGATGAGTTCAATAGTTACTTCGGTTCGGTTTTCAACTCTGCTGAAGTAGCTCTGTTTCTGCTGAAGAAGTTTGTTTCCATCTGGATAAAATCAAATCGAGTTCTGTAGGAGTTGATGGTATTCCACTTAACCTCATGCAAATTCTACTTCCGGTTTTGCTACCTCACTTAACTTTTATTATAAATTCTGGCCTCACAAAATCGTTATTTTCTGATGCGTGGAAAATTGCGACAATTTCGCCTATTCCAAAAATACCGAATCCATCTACAGTAACTGATTTTCGTCCTATAAGTAAATTACCAACATTATCTAAGGTTTTTGAAAGAATTATTCATGCTCAGATCAGTGGGTTTATTGCTAAACATAACCTATTGAATGAACTACAATCTGGATTTCGTGCCAAGCACAGTACTACAACTGCCTTGTTGAAAGTTACTGATGATATTACTATTATTATTGAAGATGGTAAAGTTGCAGTTTTGGTTCTCTTAGACCTTTCAAAGGCATTTGATAAAGTAGACCACGCTATGTTGTTATCGAAACTATGTTATGAATATAACTTTTCCAAGAGTGCTTGTCAACTTATAGGTTCTTACTTGCATCTGAGGCAAAAATCTGTAAAATATCATGGCAACTTTAGCGACAACATTTTTGTCACATCTGGGGTTCCTCAAGGACCTATTTTAGGACCTATTCTGTTTTCATTGTACGTAAATCAAATTTGTCAATCAATTAAACAAACGGGAAAAATTTGCTATCACCTTTTTGCGGATGATTTGCAAATCTATTCTTTCGGGGATATTGATTCGGTTCACGCTGTGATTAATAATCTAAATCTAACTTTGTGTAATATTTTGGAATGGTCCAAAGTGCACAAACTTCAAATCAATCCTGCGAAGTCACAAGCCATACTAATAACTAACAAAAAACATATAAATTTACCGATAAACAGTCTTTTAATTGACAATCACAGAATTGAGTTTTGTGACGTTATCAAGAGTCTGAGGTTGATCATAGACACTAAATTAAATTGGAGTACCCATGTTAATAACTTATGTGGTGAAATTTATGGTATCTTAGGTAAATTGTGGTGCACGGCGAAATTTATTTCAAGTGATGTGAAATGTCATATCATTCGTACTCTTGTGGGACCTTTAATTTCATATTGTTCTTCGATATATTCGCAATGTTCCAAGAAGTTCCTACGAAAGTTAAATGTTGCTTTTAATTCTTGTGCTAGATACATATTTTTGAAGCGAATGGGCGATCCAATTTCGCACCTTTCTGAACAGATATTTGGTGTAAGCTTGAACCAATTTTTGGAACTGTCGGTGTTGACTGTGATGTTTGGTTTGCTAAAAATAAAGTTACGAACTACCTTTATGATAAACTGAGATTCTCGAAATCGCAGAGGACATTAAATTTAAATTTGCCTAAATCATGCAAAACTAAGCCAAGACAACGTGCTTTCTTTATCCATGGAGTGAAGCTCTGGAATAGTCTGAATCCGTCTATAAAGGCAGCATCTAATTTGCGTGGTTTCAAGGGACTGTACCTCGAGGGGCTGATTGGCACATAATTCGTTTCCATTATTTTTCTTTTTTCTTTTTTCCATTATCACGTCTTCTAATGTTTTATCTTTTGTTCTTAATCTTTTCTTCTGTATTTTTAATTATATTATATTTAATTTTAATTATTGTTCTAATTATTTTTCTGTGTAATTGCTGGAATACACATAGGAATATATCCCTGGATATTGTAAAAAGGCTATGCCTTATTTGTGTATAATTAAATAAATAAATAAATTTAGACTCGGATGGATGGAATGATGGAAGGATGGACATGTCGTATTTTTTTAACGATCATTTGGAATGGGTAACCTAATTTATCGAGGAAAATAAAAATCAGGAACAAAACTTGTTTCGCGATTATTTAATTGTTGAATGAAATAATTTGTTAAAACCAACTTGTAATATTGGTTTGGCCAGATGCATTCTATCCCATCGCAAAACTGATTTGACTCTTTATTTCCACTTCATAGCTCACAAATCAAATGAGACTAATATTTTGATCGGTAAAACAGTACGGCGTACAAAGAGGACAACTAGAGATTGCGATCGGTTATTCTTGTTGCGAGAATTCTCGAGACTTTATAAGAATTTTTAAATTTCGGTTCTCGAGAAATTTTATTTCACTTCTTGATTCTCGAGAAATAATCTTATTCAAAATTTAATCCAAACTGATTATTACTTTAATCTAATTTTTTTTTTATAGAAACTAAAATTCCACCCCGTTTTCAATTTTCTATTTCATAAAATATGTGATAAAGGTTCCTACTATTTAAAATGCTGGAAAACTTTGGTTGCTAAATTCTGAAGTGAAGAGTGTCAAGTGAACACCCAAATCACTTCAGTAGCTCGATTATGTTAATAGTAACTCAATTATCTGAATAGGTGTGAAGTTTCTAACGAATTTTTTAAAAACTATTAATATGCGAGGAACAAGATCCTATACCTTTAACTAAATAACACGAATTTCAGAGATTGATTAGCATTGGTGATAGCTATCGTATGAAATTTAAAGAGGACACATTAGGATTTCCAAATCAGTACGTGTTATTCGAAAATCTAGGGTTAAGCTCTGACGAACAATTTTAAAATATTAACAAAACCATTGAATGTGTGAAAATTATTATTTCTTGCTTGCATATGCACTATAAATTGAATATAGGAACGATAACTTTCAATTTTCAATGGAAAACAATTCGACAAACAAAAATAAATCCGGCAGTGATAATTTACTCGGATTATAATTTCGTACTCGTTCATATTTTTGTTTTTAATTTCATACTCCCTTCTCAATTTTTTTTAAATATTTTTTGTTAGATCAGATTTTTCAAATTTTTGCAACTTGTCGTTTCTTTAAAATGTTTAATACTACAAGATTTACCAATTGGAAGGTCCGTATTTTTCTATTTAAATACCCTACTATTGTGACATAAATATGCAGCAAAGGTTCGAAAAGAATTATGTCCCAAATTGGGATGAAAAAATCGCAAGGATACGATTGTGTTTGAGCCTTAATCTTTGACATTTCATTAGTGAAAGAGACACAGTTCAAAAGTCGTAAACTTGAAAATTTCTCATCAGCGGCCAACACTAAATAATGGGATACCACGGACAGATTTGACGAACCTAATGTTCCGTTCTATGATTATGCGAGCCAATCTATGAGATATATGTTATATAGCATATGGTAGAATCATTTCCACAAATATTAATTTTTTCTTCAACTACAATGTTAAACAAATGTATAATCGCATAAAATGTGGTAAAAAGTGAAATAAAAACTTCACACCCGTCCTTTAACAGCCTCCTAGGAAATTTGCTAAATAAAATGACCATTTGTGTTGTTTATGATAGCAACTTTCCACCGGTCGGATTTATAATTGACGAAAAACGATAACCGTCAGACATTACTGATCAAATTTCATGAAACCGTAATCGTAGTCGTTACGTAACGGGCTGTATAATGACAAAATCTCTTTTTTTTTTGTTTTACCAACATCTAAATAAATAAAAATTTGATTAAATCATGATCTGGCATCGTTGGGTTAAGAAATAATTTTTCTTTTAAATTGTCGATATTATGTTTGACCGATATAAAGTTGAAATTATTCATTAAAGTTGAAGCAATGAAATAATGAAGTGTATCAATATTTTTCACATAAGCAAAGTCTCTTGAAGTTGCTGATTTTTTCATTAATCCTGTCTAGAGAATACATTAAAGCTCAATGATAAAATGAATGAACCCAAATATTAAATGGTAATTTTACGTATCGAGAAATGCTTCCATATTTATACTTTGTAGCAGTCGCTTTACATAATTGCGTAATACTTTCAGACTACACGACATAAAATACGCGCGCAAAATCATTGTGTTTGGAAAATGACAATGTATATTCAGATGGATTGTATTGGTGTAAGCAGAAAAAATAATTAATTTTGGATCGGAAACGACAGTACCAAAGTAATAGCCATAACGCACAGTCGTCGTGTCAACATAAAATATGGCACAGTAAATAACAAAAAACATTAATTGTAACCTAAAGATAAAAAAAACTAAAATCAATATATTTTAACAATTTATAAAAAACCAAATTGTGAATGTTAAATAAAAATAAATGAATGATTAAAGAATACTGTGATTCAAATAAACTTAATATTGTAAACAAATAAATAAACAGTAAAAATTATTGTACAAGTGGAATTGTGCTGGACTTTTTATTTATGTGGTTAAATGTGCAAAACAGTGTGAGTACAAAGTAGGCAAAGACCTTACAACTTCAGATATTGTATAGTATACTTATATAGACCTTGGACCTTCGATTTGTTTTCCAATCTCTCTCTGTACCTGGCGGACCTAGGCAGTAACAACAAAACAAATTTTCTTCTTTCCACGGTTTTTTCTTGATTTGCCAAATTACTCGAGGCTCCACTCCTTGCGAGAGGGTTTATTTAGTAAAACATTAAAATTCTCTGTTTACCCTTCGGCCTATATTTCAGGGAAAAATGAAACAAATGTTTCTTCGTTAGGAAACTTCAAGTAAATCCATATAATAATAGATATTGTGGTGGCACCAAAGATTTTACTTAAAGAGTAACGATGTGATATCACAATTCCTAGGTAAATTTTGTAATCTTCTGGGCCTATAAAAGTAGTTACTTCTACTAAAAAATTTTCCAATTCATTTTTAGTGGATTAAAAAAAGTTTAGTTACGATTTCATGACTGAAAATTCGACCGTTCAGTTTTATTTACTTAAAGATATTTTCCATGTTTTTTGTAACCTCCACTTTACTTGAGTAATGTTGGAGGTACGACAACACTACTAAAAAATCCATCTTAAAAGAAGGGATGTCAAGATTTGGTAAATTCGAAAGGTTTGGTAAATTAAAATTTTGTTACCAATGCTCGTTTATAAATAAAAAAATTTTGCTTAGGAAACTGGTTTTGAAATGAATATTTCATTCCATTTTGAAAAGTCCTACTTTTTTACTTTCTTTTACTATAGTAAAATAAAGTATAGTAATCATGAAAATTTTGAACCTTGAGATTTTTAGAGATTTATTTGTTTTGAGGTCCCCTGAGTCCGAAAAAGTGGGTTTCGAAATGGTGTCTGTCTGTCTGTCTGTCAGTCTGTCAGTCTGTCAGTCTGTCAGTCTGTCAGTCTGTCAGTCTGTCTGTGTCCTCTCTACAGCCCATATGCTTTAATCAATCGAACTGAAACTTCAGATTTAAGCTTTTTTGATAAATTGGGAGGTCCCAGTGAATTTTACTCCAAATCGGCTAACCGGAAGTCGCCACTCCCTTGGTCCAGAAAATTTGTTTTGCTGTAAAAACTACTTAATACAAAATGTTTCCAAAAATTAAAAACAAATAAAAATAAAAAATAAAATTAAAAAAAACAAATTTAAAAATTTAAAAATTAAAAAAAATTAAGAAAAAAATAAAATTTCTCAAAATTCTTTGTTCGTAAGAGAAAGTCGTTTGTTAGCCACACCTCAATTTTAACTAGGTAATTAAGGGACCTATTCTATGTGCTAGCGAAACCTTTGTCATCATCGTTGGCAATGGCCGATATTGGCCCTTGAGAATTGTGTGTGAATTCCAAAAAATAATTTTGCAGAACTTTTACTAAACGAACGATTCGTATGGATTAGGGTTTTCTAACTAGGTAATTAAGGGACCTATTCCATGTGCTAAACTTTTACTAAACGAACGATTCGTATGGATAAGGGTTTTCTAACTAGGTATTTGAGGAACCTATTCTATATGCTAGCCAAACCTTTGTCATCATTGTTGGCAATGGCCGATATTGGCCCTTGGGAGTTGAGTGCGATTTCCAAAAAATAATTTTGCAGAATTTTTACTAAACGAACGATTCGTATGGATTAGGGTTTTCTAACTAGGTAATTAAGGGACCTATTCCATGTGCTAGCGAAACCTTTGTCATTATTGTTGAGTGCGATTTCCAAAAAATAATTTCGTAGAACTTTTACTAAACGAACGATCCGTATGGATTAGGGTTTTCTAACTAGATAATTAAGGGACCTATTCCATGTGCTAGCGAAACCTTTGTCATCATTGTTGGCAATGGCCAATATTGGCCCTTGGGAGTTGAGTGCGATTTCCAAAAAATAATTTTGGAGAACTTTTACTAAACGAACGATCCGTATGGATTAGGGTTTTCTAACTAGGTAATTAAGGGACCTATTCCATGTGCTAGCGAAATCTTTATCATCATTGTTGAGTGCGATTTCCAAAAAATAACTTCGTAGAACTTTTATTAAACGAACGATTCGTATGGATTAGGGTTTTCTAACTAGGTATTTGAGGGACCTATTCTGTGTGTTAGCGAAACCTTTGTCATCATTTGTAGCAATGGCCGATACTTTCCATTGGGGGTTGAGTGCGATTTCCAAAAAATAATTTTCCAGAACTTTTACTAAACGAACGATTCGTATGGATTAGGGTTTTTTACTTTCTTTTTACTCTAGTAGAATAAAGTATAGTAATCATGAAAATTTTTGACTTCGATATTTTTAGAGATTTATTTGTTTTGAGGTCCCCTGAGTCCGAAAAAGTGGGTTTCGAAATGGTGTCTGTCTGTCAGTCTGTCGGTCTGTCTGTGTCCTCTCTACAGCCCATATCGTTTAATCAATCGAACTGAAACTTCAGATTTAAGCTTTTTTGATAAATTGGGAGGTCCCATTGAATTTTACTCAAAATCGGCTAACCGGAAGTGGCCACTCTCTTGGTCCAGAAAATTTGTTTTGCAAATATCTTAAAAAGTATAAGGTTTACAAAAAACTACTTAAAACAAAATGTTTCTAGAAATTAAAAACAAATAAAAATAATAAATTAAAAAAAAAATTTCTCAAAATTCTCTGTTCGTAAAAGAAAGTCGTGTGTTGGCCACACCTCAATTTTTTCTAACAAAATTAGAAAAAGTTTTGATAAAACTTTAGTAATTTAAAAAATAGAAAAATTCTCGAGAATTTCCGAGATACTCGAGAAAAAATTTGAAAACTCTCAAATTTTCGAGAAATGAAATTCGTCGGAAAACAAATTTCTCGGTTCCTCGAGAAATAAATTTTCTCGGGAAATCGCAATCTCTATGTGGAACGTACTACTACACCAGAATTGTCGAAAATACGAATTTTTTTGCTTTGTTGTGGTATCAATGTTTGATATAAGTTTGTATATGTTCAATAAATATTGAACATTTTTTTTCTACTTTTAAAATTAGCGGAAAATTTCTAGCCAAAAGTAAAAAGTACTTAATGCAGAACCCTACTAATGTCAGACGAAAGTAAAACATCGGCAATGCAGTTTGCGTTATCTCAACCGAAAACTAAAATTATATTCGTTATCAGCAGACAGTGTTCCAAGCCAACCTATTAGAACTAAAAAAAATGTGGTCTAGCACACCTAGAGTAAAGTAGGCAAACTAAACGATGAATTCGATTTTGAATTTCGTTAATTTAGCAGGAATCCGACGAATTTCTAGTGAGGAAGTCAATAGTGCGATTGTTGTTGGTATAATTTAGAATACTATTTGGTGATGGAATGGATATGGAATGGAAGGAATAACAAAACAATTTTGAGTTTTTAATGCTAGTAATCATTCGATCACCGATAAATATGAATAAGTAATGGCGCTTCGGGCAAATATTAAATTATCATTTTTAAAATTTAAAATTATTATTAAGATTGATTTTATTGACACAGACAAATCTTACCGTACTATATCGTACTTATAAACCTCACAAGAATGTTATTTCAATAAGAAAATAGTTCAGTGAGTCTTATACCGACTGAAAATTTGCGATAAGGTATTTTTTTCATTTTTCGGCAACTTAGCCAGGCAATACCGAGTCTGAGCTGGCACCTAATTTTAAAAAGTTGTATTAAAACATAGGCTGCTCAAACATTTGTAGCGACTCACGCATGTTCACATTAATAAATATGGACACTCATATTTACTCTCGTAAAGGTTTACGTTCGTTTCGCTACAATACATATATCAGTCACAGACATATCAGCGCTCTCATACGTACGACATATTACTAACAACCGAAACCGCTCACCAACAAACCGAAACATACAATCGCATCGCAGCGTCTTCATACTGGTAAAATTTCCCACAAAAAGTTTGACATCACGTTTCTCCATACAATCGAATTTTTGCGCTTTACATTAAAACAGCATTCAATTATTTTGCTCGCGATAAAATATAAATGGTGTAGTGAAAATTAATAAGAAATAAGTTAGTGTAACTAAATTGTGTAACAAATTATATAATCAAAAACATAATAATTCTAACTATCTTAATTTGTGAAATCTCAGTTTGTGAAAATAAAATTATAAACATTAAATCATAATTTCTATGTAAAGGGTACCGGGTGCGTTATTAATTCCGAACGGCGTCTCTCATGCACAGCAAAGGCAAAGACCCACGCCTAACCCTTACACATTCATAGCAACATTTCATACAATTGCGACTGGCGATATAAAATATTTTAAATGTGTACCGCTTAATAACTCAATTTTACAATCTGCCGGCAACACCGGTGTGAAGTTTGTAACGGTAACAGAAGAGCTACACAAATTAACAGAAAAGTGGCGTTTACACAAAAAAGTGGAAACTCCTAAATTTTTTATGTAATTATCGTTATATACTCGTATGACAGAAAAAAAAATAAAAAGATATTTCATAGTTAAAATTTAATATGTAATAAAAAAAGTACTTTAAGCAGTGTTG
Source organism: Tipula vernalis (assembly GCA_958295665.1). Taxonomy (NCBI): domain Eukaryota; kingdom Metazoa; phylum Arthropoda; class Insecta; order Diptera; family Tipulidae; genus Tipula; species Tipula vernalis. The sequence continues at coordinate 39,712,347 of OY282560.1, forward strand.
TGCACGTAAATTACATTGCGTAATTTACACTATTATTTACGTGTAAATAATTGTATTTTTTACCTGAAATTTTTTACGTTACGAAGTAAAAAATTGTAAATAATTAGCGACATCTGTGCGAAATTTGACATTTTAATGAAAAGAGCAGAATTAAAAAATTGTATGTCGATATTACAACTATTACAAAGCTCTATCTATTGAAATTAATTTGAATGTAGATTGTACTATGTGTTTTAAATAAAATGTTTAAAATATGCTGACAAAACGAAATTTATTCTGTTTTTTATGTACTAAAATTGTATCTATTCCAAAATGTTATTAAACAAATTATTTCTCTATTTACATAAATGGTTCAAATAATTATAATTTATTCTGCGCCATCTCACACGTAGGTACCATACTATTTTATTTATAAAATTTGACTGTGTATGTTTTACTTTTAACTTTCACCACCGCAATTATGTTAGATTGTCAAAAAAAATTATTTTGTAAAATATTAAACTATCTATCTATAGCATTCACAGTTGGTATTAATTACGGCAACTATTTCAAGTTCAAGTTAGCTTGCTAGAAGTAATCGATTCCTAATGCCTATAAATATATGGCCACCATTTTGCAATTGGTATTCTAACAGCTACGTTCTCGAAAACGATAAGTAATTTAATTGGATCACGCATCATTCTTTATCAAGGCTCAACTTTGTTACAATAATATCATGGCAGAGGCAGCGAAATGCAATCATAACTGTGGTAACCAGTTGGTTTTTGGTACGGTTCTTTGAAAGAAATCGCACAAATTAATTCGGTCACAAATAGCGTGTACCGAATTTCAATATTATAACGTATCCCGTTTAGAAGAAAAATACGGATACGTTATAATATTGAAATTCGGTACACGCTATTTGTGGGCCAATATAAACTTGTATACTAAATTTCAATTGGTTAAGAAACACGGGAAGTTGTAGAAGAAACGTTTATTTTCTCATACTAAACACTACGGGAATATATAGCCAACCGTATAATCGGAACGGGATACGTTATAATATTGAAATTCGGTACACACTATTTGTGGATTCTTTTTGGGAGAATGATCCTTCCGATTTAAATTCTCTTTCGGTACAATATTTTTATTCATGTACAATAGGTAATTCCAATTCCAATCACAATCACTTCGATCCATATTATCACTGCTACATCGTTTCTTATTTACTGTCACTGTCAGAATGCCAGTAATAATGATTATGTATTTTATGCAGTTTAATGATTCTACGAAATCATGTATCCGGTCAAATCAAGCAAAAATGCACGAAACAATTGTAATCTTAAAATTGCACAAGATCGTTATGTCATGCGGAATATACACAAAAATTGCGGCGGGTTTAGTAAACAGCAATTGCACTCTTAAAAATATTTTTTGATTTATTTGCTAAAACTAACCACAGATGGCATTGCGATAAATTCTAGCGTGAATATATACCTACCTACTACAAAAATTATTATCTGGTAAAGCATAATTAACTAATCAAATCATTAATCAATGATTTTATGTGCATATTTCTATTAAAGGAATTTTATTTTTGATTTGAAAAATGATAAAAATGGAATTGTACACGAATATGCCCAACAGTGGTGAAATTAGTTTAATCAATATGACTGATTATTCATGTTGGTTTGTTGAACATATGCAATATTCATTATGATAATTTAATTAATTAAAAATTATAAATTTTGCAATGTTATTTTATTTTGATTATAATTTTCGTTAAAATCAATTGAATATTTTTAGAGAGGTTTGAGTAAGTGTGTGGTACTAGTATTTCTCAATTCTTTTAGATGGCATCACTTTTAATATTTTTTACATTTTTTACAATATTTTACATTAATTACAATTTTTACCGTATTTTACAATTTTTTACGTAATGTATGTAAAAAATTATTTTTTACGCGTAATTGCACAACACTGACTTTAAGCTAATTTGACCAAAAATCTTTACAGACCAGAATCGATTTGATGAAGCACTGTACCTAAGACATGCTCCCATATTGCGACTATTTAGGCTGTACAAAACGTAATTGAGGTTTTCTTAATATGTTCGGTACATTTAAAACAACAGGGTTGGGCACTGTTACTTGAAACGGTTTACTTGAAATTTCTTTGTTGGTTGTTTAACAGAACCAGAAAAAATACAAAAAAACATTAACAAAGCAATAAAAACCTTCCTGATCACAGCATTGACGTGGCGAAGTGGCTTGATGATATCTTTGAAACTACGTATTTATAAACGAATAAATTTTTAAAGTGACGTTAGTTAATCCAAGAAAATAAATAAAGACAATTAAGGAAATCTGATCCACCTGTGCATCCTATTTAGTCACAATGTGAGAACATCTCGGAGATTTTTGTTATTGGCTTAGCGAAGTAACACTTCCATCCATCGTTTTCTATGAAATTGGTAATTTTGGTAAACATAATAAGAAAGTCTTATTCAACTTCTAAACATCCTATACAAATAGTCATAATATGGAAACATCTCTAATATTGCTGTTGCGTGTTAATTGGCTTAGTGTAGTAGCACCTCCACCAACCGTTTACTATGAAATTGAAAATTTTTGAACATTTGTCGCCGGAGCCAGACCCTGTTTTTTCAAATAACACAAACATATTAAGAAATCCTTATTTATCCTCTATTAGGGCTTATTGGCTTGATGTAGTAGCAGCCGTATGAAATTGACAATTTTGGAAAACTTGCCAATTGCTGAATTTTTTTTTTGTGTAAATGCCACTTTTCTGTTAATTTGGGTACCTACCCTTTTCTTTTGGTTTAGGCAGCAGGTTAGGTCCAGTTAAATCGCCTATTAATTTTTAATAAGTCTAATATATAAAGGTGGTTGGAAGAATAATTTTGTATCTTTTACTCAGGTTAAACTTAAACTACGGTACAAATTCGCTAATTGTAACAATTGATAATTGCAACACTTGATAACTGCAACTACTTGATAGTTCCATCATAGGTAACATACTTTAAAAAATTTTAGAATTGCACCGATTAGAATTTCTAAAAATCGATTAACTGCAAATTTTTGCTTTTTCATGTTCCTTTAAAATTTCCGTTAATACAATATAAGGGATGAAATGTTCTTGGAGGTCTCACTAAAAATTGAGTTTTTAACACGTAAAATGTATGAGATTTTCTTGTTGGTGTTTGTGGGCCTGACACAATTTGAAACGGTCAGTTTGACTTTAATTAGCTGCAATAAGCGAGTTTATGCTGTTTCAGAATCTCTTTGATTTTCAATGGTTTGTTAGCGTTGTAAATGAGCTTTAAAGTCAACGTCACATGACTCGCCTATCAACTCTCTTATGTACCTTCCAATAATTTTTCAAATTTACATGGAGAAGCCTCGAAATGATTTGTCATAAATATAAGTAAAGCTAATGTATCACGTCGGAAATGTTTGGTGCCAAGCTCAACTCATTAGACTACTTTGGAAAACGTCCATTTTTTGTGTTTAGTATTTTATCACTTTTTTATTTGATATAATTTTTATTTAAACAATAAAACTACAAATATTTTAAAAACAGAGAATACGTTTCTACCTTCTTATAGTGATAATTGTTATTTACTTTTAGGACTAGCTTCGAGCACCAAGATCTTTGTATACACATTATATATTAAATATTCTAATTTAAAAAATATAAATTCCTGGTATTTATAATAGCTTGGTAGATGGCGTTATATGGCATTTAGTCATTCCAAATATGAGGATTATGCCTGTGTTCGTATACATGTTAATTTCTTCTGCGCGATCCAAGTTGTCTCCTTTCGGTATTTTACATAAAATTTCAACATTGCTGTCAAAACTTGAACATTTGTGCTGCTGTTCTGTCAGATGTTGCGCGAAATTTGACTTTATACGTGTTTTGCCAATTTCTTTCATATGCTCGATTTCAAATGACTAAATGCCATATAATGATTACAGTCCGTTACAGCAGATTAATCCACTAAATAAAAAATTGGGAATTGCCGAATTCATCTCTTTTGGATTCCATCACTATTTTTTTTTCTATACTGAAAGGTAGATGATTTTATGACTACTTAATCAAATGACTAAAAATTTGTTTTCTAGTTGGCTTTGGAAATCTTCCTTTTTTTGTTTTTCATTTAAACACGGTAAAAAAAAATTATTTTTATTGTTATACGTGAATAAATCCAGTTCATTTTCCTTTCTTTTGTTTAGTTTTATTCAAATAAAAAATATTAAATAAAAATTAAATTAGTGTTGTAAATTGTTTTAAAAAAATGGGAAAAAACAAAAGCCTAAGAGAGAGCATAAGATCAAAGACATTCGAGCCGATTGATAGCCAAAAAACTATGCCGAAGTCACACTGTTGTGCTAAATTATGTAAGAATTCCTGAAAACTATGGAAAAAATATGAAAGGCTGTTCTGTTTCGAAATTAAAACCGGTATATAAGCGTAAAATAATTTGTATTGCCTACAATTCTGCTCTATCTGCTAGCAGAATCAAGGAGAAAGCCGGTGTTAATGTCTTTGTACAAACAGTTTGTCGCGCCAAACAGAAAGCTAAACATCTTAAACTGATGAAAATTAAGAAAAAGCCACCATTAAACGAAGCTCGAAAACACATTCGGCTTTAATTTGGGAAAGAGCAATGACATGGAATAACCAGTGGTATAAAGTCGTGTTTTCGGATGAGAAAAAATTCAATTTAGACGGGCCCGATGATTTTAACTATTATTTCCATGACCTATGTAAAGAAGAGCTAGTTCTCAATCGACATCATGGCACAGAAGGAGGGGTTATGGTCTGAGGAGGAATTTCATACTACGGTGGGATTGAGTTAGATTTTCAAAATCTAAAAATGACATCTAAGTCGTATCTGTCTATTTTGGATTCAGCATGTTCCAACAGCTGTTCGGACCACTGAAATGGACTTATCAGCACGATAACGCTCCTATACATATGCCAAGGATTGTAAAAGGCGAGATTTCCAAGAAAAACGTCGATTTACTTAGATGGCCCCCGTACTCTCCTGATTTAAATATTATGGAAAGTGTTTGGGGATGGCTTTCTCGCAAGGTTTATGAAGGGGGTATAAGCAGTATAAAGATAAGGAGTCGCTTATTGAAGCCATCACAGCTGCTTGGGCCGACATTTCTTTGAATTATTTGAAGTCGCTATACGATTCAATGCCCAATAGAATATTTGAGCTTATTTCAAAGAATGGAGGCAGCAATTTCAATTATTAAAATGAATAAAAAAATATATTATCATAAATAAATAAACTTAAATATTAAAAAGAAATTATAATTTCATAAAAATATTTCGTGTACTTATTCAAATTCGGACAAAATAACAAAATGTACGACTTTAAAACTAAAAAAAAAAAAAAATGTTCAGCCTTTTATTTTAGTGATAATGTTCTTTAAATTTTAGTAAAAACCCAAACAACACAGGGGTTATAATTAAATCATACCAGGCTATTTCCTACATTGTTTTAATTGGATTTAATCAACTGTAACGGACTGTATTATAAATAGCAGGAATTTATCTTTTTTAGATTAGAATATTTTATATAGTTGACAAAGAGCTTGGTGCTCGAAACTAGTCCTAAAAGTAAATAAAAATTATCACTATAAGAAAGTAGAAACATATTCTCTGTTTTTTAATATATTTGTAGTTTTATTGTTTAAATAAAAATTATATTAACTCATTACTTAAATTGTTTTATAATAGCAATTGCAGAAAATGCGAAATAAATTTACATATCTATTGGCATTGTTCATCAACCACTATAACCATCTCCTAATGCTTATTATATTTGATTAGTGGCAGCATTTGGGTAAGTTATTTGCTATGAGTTTTATAAGCTTTTAAAATTCTCACGGCCGACCAATACAATTTTGTGTATAAGATCGTTTGTTGGGCATCAACTTACAACGTTCACTAATACGTTACAGTACGATTCGAAAGGTCGTAAAGATATGGATTAAGGGTTAATTTCGGCCCCAAAGCTGAAATAGATTAAATTAATCGGTGCAAATGGTGCTACGCAAAAGCGCACACTAAATTTCCACCCAGCAAAGTTGCCCACTTAAAACCGAATAAGAAAAAAGCCCACAGATAAAATTGTTCAAAAAGGAAAATTCCCCCATACATAGAAATTTCCGATAAGAAAATAAGGCTCAATCAAAAGAATTAGAATTCGTGTTGAAACAATTTCTATATAAACGGTTTTAAATATAGTAAATGAATAATAATATTGTAATACAGCAAGTTTAATTAACATTAAAGGTGCGTACATGCTCCAATTCTGGTGAAAAAATGTACACCACGAAGTTAGCCAAATAATATAATTTTTAGTTAAAATTGATTACCCTGGTGAACTTTTTGTTCTAGTTGAAAATAATTCAACTCATATAGCTAACTTCGTGGTGTACATTTTTTCACCAGAAATGTTTAGCATGTATAAATATGGATTTTACTTTGTAACAAAGTGCAGAAGTCAAAATACGTTAAAATGATGTTCAAATTTGACAATTATGTTCTTTGTTCTAGATTATGTTGTCAATTTAGGTGAATGTTTTTCATTAGTTGGAAGAAAATTTCTTACAAAATATGTTCAAATAAATGGTCCAATCAAACACAGCTATTCCAAATAAATTAAAAAACTTGACGAAACCAGTTCTGTTTTTAAAGTAGGAAACTTTTCAGTCGCAGTGGTCATTCACAAGATAATATTGAAGCTGTTAGTATCAGTGTTGCTGAACACTCCACATATCAATACGTCGTGGCTCACAGTAATTAAACATTAAACCACCGGCTTAAATAAATACTTTGCATAAGGATTCTAAAGGCTTTCAAGATGCAGTAAGCTTAACAGTTAAAGTCAACTGACCATGGATTAAGCCGTGCAAATGTCAATTGAGCTACAGCAAAACAAGAAAAAAATTAATATTTTTTCGTGTGGTTTATAGTGCGGTGTAGTTATTGGTCCTAAAATTGGTTTTTAAATGTAGCTGTCAATGCTGTTTTTGTATGGAGACGGATAACGAATGATGAGTGATGGCATTTTATGAGATGAATATATGCGCTATAAGTCAATATAACTTTGCTAAATGTCTTACAGTCTCTGCGACCTTTGATCTTTTGAATAATTGAGTAATTTCATTTCAAAAACCCTCCTTGTAGAGTAAGGTTTATCTTAATGATTCTCAAGCAATTCATCAACTCAAAGGTAACATAATCAAGCATATCACTAAAATTCAGCCTCGATTATATAAGAATGTCACTGGAAACTTTAGTAAAAAAATGCTGGGTTGCAGGGCTAGCCGAGAAGGTCACTTATTAGATATTGCTTTTCCTAACCGTAATATTTCTATTTTAACTTTAACTAGAAACTTCAAATTAGAATAAAGTTAACAGATTTGTGCAGGCCAAAATTAGAAAGCATGGGAAAATTATCACCGATATTCTGAGAATATAAGCCGCTGAATTTTATTTATTTATTTATTTATTTATAGTATTTATAAATAATTTAGTATTAAGAGGAAAAGCACACATAAAAACAAAGCAATCGAAACAAAAAAAGAAAAAAGAAGTTGCTTCCATTAGGCATAAAAACCTCTTAAATTTTTTCAAACAATTTCCACCTCGTGCTTACACATTCTATTTTGAGCAGTAGCTCATTTACAATAAAATGTACAGCACGAGGTGAAATAATATTAAAAATTAAAAATTAACAAAAATAACATGGTTATTAAAAATAAATTAAAAAACTACGTATTGCCCATCAATCACGCCACTCCAAAAATGTTGACCAAAATAATTTTGCCGATCCTAATCTCTTAATTTCCAATGGAATTGAATTCCAAAGGGAAACTCCCCTAAGACAAAATGACGCGTTTAACGACCTACAACAGTTTTTAGCCGGAATTAGGCGGAACTTAGAGGAATGAAACCTATACTAAACATTAATTTCCTATATAGATAACAAGGCTCCTTAGCTTTAAGAAGTTTAAAAATAAAAAGACAAACGCGAAATTCGTAAAAAATAGATAAACTACATTCCAAAACAAGGCTAGAGTAGGCAGAAATATGATCGAACTTCCTAATACCAAAAATAAACCTGGTACAAGCATTGAAACATTTTTGGAGAACATGGATATTTTCCTGAAGCATACCGAATAAAACTATGTCACCGTAAATAAAATGAGGAAGAAGATAAGACAAAAACAATTTTTTCCTAAACTGACTATCAGAAAATCCAACCACTTTATACAAACAACTAAGCATGCCAAAGACCCTCTTACTAATAGTAACTAAATGGTCACCCCAAGTAAGAGTTTTATTAATAACTAAGCCTAAATCCCTAAGAGTATTTGAATATACAATTAGCGAACCCTGCAGAAAAATACCAAGAAAGGACGAGGTATCTAACGGTTTTTATAAATTATAATCGACTGAGATTTATTCGCGTTTAAAACAAGCCTGTTAGAGACCGACCAGCGAACGATATTACTTAAATCTTCATTTATCAGACAAATATTCCTAACAATAGAATCCTGATCTAAACGACTATTTCTATAAATTTGAACGTCATAAGCAAAAATATGAAATGAACAATGTTGAATGGAGGATTCTATGTCATTTATGTACATAGAAAATAATAGAGGACCCAGCACTGAACCCTGAGGCACGCCGGAAATTACAGGAATCAGACAAGGAATTGTCGAAAAAAACTGCCTGAGAACGATTAGAAAGATAGTTAAACATCAATTTGGCAGCAGAAAGCGAAAATCTAAACTGAGATAAGAGTTTATTGAAAAGAATTCTGTGATTAATAGAATCAAAGGCCTTAGAAAAATCTAACAAAGTTAAAGAAGTTAATTCCCTATTATTCATATTACGCCTAATATCATCACATACATTTAATAACGCAGTAGAAGTACTATGAAAGTTTCTAAACCCAGATTGGAAGCAACTAATTAAACTATTGCTATGTAAATGCGATTGAATTTGATTTTTAACAACTATCTCGAAAGCCTTAGAGAGAGAACTTAAAATGCTAATTGGCCGAAAATGGGATAGCTCTAAAGGATTACTGATCTTTGGAATCGGGATTATTTTACTTAGCTTCCACTGATCTGGATAGGAAGAGGACGTGAGAATAAAATTGAAGATATGTAACAAGTATTTTGAGACGAAAGGGAAAACTACCTTAACGAATTTTAAATTGACGTTATCCAGACCAGAAGATTCCGATTCAACCTTCCAAATAGCAGATTGTAAATCCTCGAGAGAAATATTTGAAAACGAAAACGAATTAGAGGACGCGTTAGAGAACAAATCGACGGAACTACTGCCCTAGTTCAGACTAGAGCAAAAATAACTATTAATTTCATTGGGTTTGAAATCCCCACTTGAACTAATCTTACATTTACCTAGGCGTAAATTATGAACATTACGCCAGAAAACCTTGGGAGGAAGAGAGGAGTCTAACTTGTCCTTGAAAAAATTACGTTTAGCAATTCGAATTAACCCTACAACTCTGTTACGAGCCTGCTTGTAATCTAAATGAGACTGACTATTAGGACACCTTTTCCATACACGATATTTACTAACTCTAATATTTATGGCATTCGAAATTTCCTGAGACAACCAAGGCGGAGATTTTGCTTTGCAAGTAACCTTTTTAAGCGGAACGCAACTATTAAACACTAAACTAATATACGAGTTGAAAAATTCTATTTGGCTAGTTGCAGAACTAAGACAAACAATATCCTCCCAAGAAACTGAGTTACAAACTAAGTAAAGGCGGGAATTGTCTATACTAGAAAAATCTCTAAAGCTAAAACTCTTAGGTTTAGGTGGAGAGTAAGAGTTTACAGAATAAACTAAAAGATCATGATGGGATCCCATACCGAGAGACAACTGATTGAAAAAACATATAGAGTTATTAGTAAAAGATATGATCAACAAGGGAATAAGATGCCCCGCTAGCGGTTGGACAAGAAAACGTTGGTGCCACAGTGTTGTGTACGGATAAATTAAGACTATTTAAAAGATTCAAATAATCCCGAGGGAAGCCGGACTTTTGGAGTATATCGAAATTAAAGTCACCTGATATATACATTTCATCGAATCTACAAGAGAAATAACTAAATAAACTTTCTAAGTCTACAAGTGATTTTTTAAATTGGGCATACGACCTCTTTCTAGTTTTTGGTGGGTTATAGATGGTACCGACTAAGATTTTACGACCATTAATAAAAATATTGACAAATAAAAACTCTAAATCCGATACTAACAATTCTGAAATGGAAGAAGGTATAGTAACTAATCTAGCCTTAATGTGATCTCCTACAAACATACATAAACCACCATAATTAAGGGGAGGTACCGCTCTATCTTTCCTAAATATATTATAACCTTTGATGGCCAAAGCTAAATTACGGATATTCGGATTTAAAAATGTCTCAGAGAAACAAAGAATGTCCACGGAAGCACCATTCCAAAATTCATTTTTCCTAATTTCCCATCAAATTACCAGCAACTCAAACATTTTAAATGTTAAAATCTGAATTCTAAACAAATTCTTCAAACGCTGACATTGCGTCACCTCAATTCCATGTATGTTTATATTAATTCCCACTAATACTAACAGGGCCTTTCCAGTGCAATTAACAAAAATGCGCTATCTCCATTCGTTTTTAAAATTTAAGCGCCAGATAATCGTATCTAACAGCCAAAGTGCGAAAATCGCGGACACATAATAGTATCAGGCATTTACAACTAAATAGCACAACGTTTTACAGAAGTTTTTGCTTAATTTTTTATTTGATAGTATGTACCAAATACAATTAAATGGAAATGAGTTTTTAAGTGTTATTTTATATTAAATAATTGGAGTAATTACATTTAAAATTTTTTTTAAAAATGTTCAATAAAATGGTAAAGGATTTAGTTGTGTAATACGTTATAGCAGTGTAGTCTAATCTAAATAATTCGCTTTATTTAAGGATCACGATTGTACTTTAAGTAGTGATTTAGAATCAAACGGCGAGCCATTTGTTTTAGAATCAAATGGTTTAGACAACCCTATTATGCCGGACGGTATTAACTGTTTTTTAATTGAAATTCCGTAGTTGAAGCTTCCCAAAATGTGGTCTTACATGAAGTTGCCGAATTTGTAGTAATTGACGAACTAGTAGACAGCGTGACAGAACAGTTTGAAAATATTGTCAATGTTAGCAGCAACAACGAACCGGATTTCACACCTCTTGTTGAAGAAACAGACGATAGTAATAATTAAGAAAATGTAATCCGAGATGAAATCATAAAAATCAACACTCGAAAGAGACTTCGAAATCTGAAAAGATGGAAAAAAAATATTCGAAAAGAAAAGTATCAAGCGAGCGAAAAACACATAAACTCTGCCGAGAAACTGGTTAGCAAGAAGGAAGTGGTAAATTAAAAGGATTGTTGGAAGGATTGTAAATTAAAGTGTAGCACTAAACTTAATGAAAACTATTGAAACAAAATTTTTCTTAGTTATTATAAGTTAGACCAGGGGTGCTATTCTTGAAACATTACGAAAATTTTCGTAACCGAAAATTTTCGTAATGCTATTTTCGTAATAGAAATGGTGAAATCATAATTTAGTATTCTTGAAACCATTACGAATATAACGAAGAGAGGCAAAAAGAAATAATAAAATTTCGAGAGAGAAGATGAAAATGTAAGTTCTTAAAATGGTATTCTTGAAATCCGGATTACGAAAATTTTCGCAACGGAACGTTACTAAAATTTTCGGATGGTTTTTTTGTTCCTTATTGCATTTCGTAATGAAATCATTTAGATTTTTGTTTTAATTATATTCATACAAAGACGTTAATAAAACTCAATAATTTCTGTTGATGGTTAAAAATAATATGTATTTACATTTCGCTAAATATTTATTATTTTATTACCACAAAAAAAAGGCTACCTATTTGTTTGTGGTATGTTTATTATTTTCTTAAAAATAAGGGTAATAGCTACAATACTAATTGAAAATTTGGGATGTATTTTTAAATGTCGCGTGTTGTAATTAGAATTGGATTGATATACCGTCACAGGCGGCTAATACTAATGGTACGTAAAGTCATACCATCATACCATCATACCATAATAGTATCGTACGACAGTACGATCTAAAATCATATCGCCATAGAATCAAAGGACAATGCCACTACAAAAATAGCCGTGACATCAGTCTAAACAGTCAAATCCCCAGGCAAATAAAGATTTTTATTTTCCTATGAAACATAAACAAAATCATATTGGAATTATTTTGTATTGTCTTTATTTTCAATTTAAATGAACATTTTTATTGATAAATATAAACAATTTTAAATTAAATGTATCGAATTGCAGCTTGTCCACAATTTTAATTAAAATTAATAAAATGTTAATTCACAATTTTGCGTTTTAGTAAATTGATTTTTATTCTCAAACATCGTCAGCCTCCGTGCTTTTTTTTTAAATTTCATTTCGTAGATTACTAGATTAGTTTTATTACTTTACCAATGCTACTACATAAACAGCCATGATTTATTTTAAAACTAATCTAGTAATCTACGAAAAGAAATTTAAAAAAAACACGAAGCCTAACGATTTCCCTAAATTTCTCTAAAAATCAATTTACTAAAATGAAAAATTGTTAATTAAAATTTTATTAATTTCAATTAAAATTTTGTACAAGCTGCAAGATATACAATGTGTTTGGTCGTCAAGTGACCGCCCGGAAAATTCTGAATATTTAAGTAAAATTATCGCAAAAAATCCTTTAAGGTGGGTGTCTCATTTTCCAGTTATCGGCTCGATTATAATTCTGTTAGCGGTTTTTGAAAAGATGAAGTTTATGAGTCACTTTATTTGATAGTTTGCGCACTTAGCTAGGTTTTTTTAAAGAATGTAAACAATTACGGGAAAATAAAATTTTTTTTACTTAAGAAAACCTCTACTTTTTAAAAAACTGAACTGTAAACCGTGAAAATGTCCCATTAACTTAACTGTTTTAATTATTATTATTAATCTACAGCATAATATCTACAAATTGACAAAACTTTATTACTAGCTAACTCTTAAAAATACCGCGCAAAAGTCACCTAGAGAAAGTAGGGAAATTAAACAAAAAAGTTATTTAAATTAAAGTCAAAGAAATAAAATAATACTATTTTATTAATAATCAATAAAAACAATTTTTATTACAAATTATTAAACATTTTTAATTAAATGACATGTTCGAAATGCTCTCCACTCTCTTGTAAACAAACAAGGGCTCTTCTGAGCACACTAGTTGTTGTCCAACGCAATTGTTAAGGGTTGCCTCTTGTTTCTGCTGCAGCAGCGAAAATTCTTGCTGTCAGAAATAAAAATCTAGGGGCGTAAGATCAGGGGACTTTGGCGGCCAGGCTACAGGACCTCCTCTACCGATCCACCGTGGATTATTTTCATTCAAATTATCACGTATTATCTTTGCAAAATGTGCTGGAGCTCCATCTAATTGCAGCTGCATTCGCCTTCTCCTCAACAATGGCACTTTTTCCATGACAACGTGATTCCTGAAAATTCTAATAATACATGTTGATCAAGCCTGTTGATTACCACGTAAGGTCCGATAAGTTAATCGTGGATCATTCCCGCCCATTCATTTATAGCAAATTGGCTCTGGAAAGCTGTCTCCCTTACGACGTTTGGGTTTTCGACGGCGCAAACATGGAGGTTTCTATAATTTGTTATACCCGCCCTGGTGAAAGTAGCTTTATCTGTCTACAATATTCTCCTTATAAAATTGACATCACTTCTTTGCTGTGAAATTATCCAGTTACAAAAAACTGATCTGGCACGATGGTCCACATTTCCTAGATATTGAGCACGACGAAAGTGATAAGGATTAAGGCCTTCTTGACCTCGATATGCCTAATCTAATAGACAGGCGGCTGATACTTGTCGTAGGTTCAGCGCGTATTAATCGTAATAAATCCTCTTCCAACGTGTACGTTAATATTCACGCTGGACTCGTGTTGTTGTTGGAATAATCCTTGTTTGGGAAAACGTCGATGTATTGCAATGAATGTCCTATACCCAAGTACTGGCCTGTTGGATATCGACGCTTGTATTTTTCGACAGCAACGCGTGCATTTCCATTAGAGAACAGGTTTACAAAATGCATATTGGCTACCTGAGAAGGTGGTGGATCACGCAAATGTGTCATTGTAATGATTAAGCGTTTACTTAACACAAACTGTCCTTTTAATTTTCACACAAACTTAAAATTGTTTAAACACAAAACACTGAGAGTACATGTGTGAAAGTGTCACACGATTGGTTAGCGAACAACTGAACTATTTAATATTACTTACCAATTTGAGTTTTCGATCATTTAAAAGATTTGGTTAGATAACATCACTATACCTAAACGGCTACAAACGCCATTTTTTCGACAAATTGGTGTTCGAATATTTTATGAGCTAGGTAGTAACAATGTTTTAATAATTATAAATAAAATAACCATGCCATGGGACGTTTTTTCGACTTACAGTTCATTTTTTTTTAAAAGTAGAGGTTTTTTTAAATAAAAAAATCGTTTAAGTAAAAAAATGTGATTTTCCCATAATTTGTTACATTCTTTACAAAAACCTGGCTTAGTGTGCAAATTAACCAATAAAGTGACTCAAAAGCTTTAAAAAACCGCAAACAGAATTAAAATCGAGCCCATAACTTGGGAGATATGATGAAAAATGTGAAAAGCTATCACCAACACACAAGGGGTCACTTGCCGACGAAACAGATTGTATTTAATTTAAAATTATTTCTATTTATCAATAAATATTTTCATTTAAATTGAAAATAAAGGCAACACAAAATCCCATATGATTGTGTTTACGTTCCATTGGAAAATAAAAATCTTTATTGCCTTAACACCACTACAAGTTTTTTTTTTCATGGCTTTTTATGTAGTGGCATTGCATAGGATCATATCGTCGTACTACCATACCATCAAACCATCATGCCATCATACACGACATAACATTATATCATCGTTCAATCGTACCATCATACAATCATATGTACCGCCGTACCATAAAAACAGATTTTTGGAAAAAAAAATTCTAAATCGGATAAGCGATTCTCGAGATATCATGGGTACAGACATCCAGACGTCCAGAAAGACGGACAGACATTTTTTTTTTTCTTTTTCGGACTCAAGGATTTTCAAAACGTCGAGATAAATGATTTTGGATCAAACAAATTTTTGGCCATTTTTGACAAGATTTCAATACATTGGTCTTTTTAGACCGAAGTAATTTCCCCTTTAAACGAAAAAGTAGCATACACAATCATTTTTAATATATTTAATTTAATATTAAATAAATAAGCCATTATTGACAAAAATTCACAACAATTTATAATTTTAAGTAAAGAAAGCGTCCGCTTCGCTTAATATTCTCAGTTATACTAAACTAAACTAACATTTTTAATCATCTCTTTCGAAATCTTCTTAGTTTTTTATTCCTCTCTTCGTAATTTTCGTAATGGCTTCAAGAATGCTAATTTATGATTTCACCATTACGATTACGAAAATATTGTGCATTACGAAAATTTTCGTAATGTTTGAAGACAGGGCATTTAAAATGATAAAACAAAATTGTTCCAAATGAACTAATGAATGATAAAAATCACACTTTAAATTACACATTGCATTAATTAATTTCCAATCATTACAATTTTAACAAATAAATATAAAAGTTAAATAGGCAATATAGCTTTAAATAACATATTTTTGTTGTATTGAATCACATATTCCATTTTTGTCCGCTATAGCCAATTGTCAATTACGAAAAAATCTCATACCCTTACACGTATTGTTTAAAATTAGAAAGTGGTCAAGCATTTAAAAAAATATCCCAAGATTTAGGTTTACGACATGTAAATACAAAAATTTAGAAGAAAATATGGTTTTGTTCTAGTTAGGTAGTAAACAAAACCGAATGCATAGTTATGTACATCGTTATCTCGAAATAAATAATACATATTTTTAAGAACACGTGAAACAAAGAAAAAAAGGTACGATTTTGTTTTCACTTTTTTATAAAATATTGAGAATAGAAAATATTGAGTTTTATGAACATCCTTATCAATATAATTAACACAAAAATCCAAATGATTTCATTACGAAATGCAATGGGAAACGAAAAAACCATTACAAAAATTTTAGTAACGTTCCGTTGCGAAAATTTTCGTAATTCGATTTCAAGAATACGATTTTAGGGTTTTCGTAATACTTTGACACTAACTCGCAATACGAAAGTTTTCGTAATGTTTCAAGAATAGCACCCCAGGACCGAAAGTATGATTTTTTAATCAAATATACTAGAAAATCGGAAATAGCCAGAAAAACCAAAATACAAAAAACTAAACGGCAATATACTTTCAAATATTTTTTTAAAGTTAAGGACCAATTTATTCAAGTATGTAAGGAATATTTTCTCGATACGCTTTTTATCAGCCAAACTCCAATTTACACGGCATATTCAGAGAAAAAATTAATAGTGGAATCACATTATCGCCGATCTTTAACGAGCAAGCAATATTTGGATTCAAACCTGAATATTAGTAAAATGTACGATTTATATAAAATTATATGTGAAGAGGAGAATATAACTACACAGAAACCCAGCTATTATCGAAACATTTTCTGTAATAAATTTTATTTTGATTTTCACAAACCAGTGAAATTTACACTGTTGCAAAGAGCAATAATAAATTAACCACAGAAATACAATCTACTCTAGACCAACACAACAATATTAAGCAGCTTATGTACGAAACTAGGACGTTGGACAAAGCAATGAACATTCCAATTTTATGTTTTGATTTACAAAATGTGTTAACAGGCATATTATTTATCTAAGTTAAATATGTATAACCTAACAGCTCATCTTTCGTCCACACGGCAAGTTTACTGTTGTATTTGGACGGAATGTACTGGAGGAAGGTCAGGTAATGACATCGCATCAGCATTTTATCAAATTCTTCAAAGGGTTTTTGAAACATCATCGTTTACTCGTCTTGTAACCTAGAGTGATTCTTGCGTGCCGCAAACTAAAAACTCGTACATTGCGGCCGCAATCCTTTACTTTATAAATTCGCATCCTGAAATTGAAGAAATTACGATGAAATATTCTGTGCCTGGACACAGTGCCATTCAAGAAGTTGACAACATCCATTCTCAAATTGAAAAAGTTTTCAGAAAATCGCAATCGGATTTGCTAAATCGAAAAAGACCTTTCTCGATAATCCAGATGAAACCGCGGAGATTTCAAAGACTTCGCTGAATTTTCAAAAGC
The DNA here is from genome assembly GCA_958295665.1 of Tipula vernalis. Taxonomy (NCBI): domain Eukaryota; kingdom Metazoa; phylum Arthropoda; class Insecta; order Diptera; family Tipulidae; genus Tipula; species Tipula vernalis. Next base: position 39,729,764 of record OY282560.1, read on the forward strand.
AAATTATAATTTCAAGATGTACCGTTTAGTAAACTCAAAATGATTTGGTTTACATGAGAAACATATACAATTCAGTATAGCAACGATTACGATCTTTTGAATTTAACCAGAATGAACGTTCAAAAAAATGTTTGGAGGACAAACACTATAACTGCGACTCATGAATTATCTTAAGTAAAGATAAGTTAACCCCAAAAAAGCTCATGATTTGCAGCAAATGTTTAATTTTATGAGTGAAGAAGATAAAGCTTTTTACCGTGTAATATTAAAGCTTTGGCAAGAATATTTTTAAGAAGTTAATTAATATAAGTATTTAAGTTAATCATATTTTTGTTTTTTCAGATAAACCACAGAGAGATGATTTATGTGAAGACGCTTTAGAAAATGAGCCAACAAACAATATTGCAATGTCCACAGTTACATCAAATACTATTCAATCAACAAAGTTAGCATCTCCACGGAATTCAACAAGAGGGGCCAAGAGAAATTCTCAATTTCAAGCAGCGAAGGGCAGAAAAATTAGGAAAATAGTGCCTAAAACCGCTTAATCAAAATTCCTATTAAAAATCGTTGTAATGATTTACTTTTTAATTTTTATTTTATTGTACCTTGTTTTGTGATATACAATGTGAAATCATCTTGTGAAATAAGATTTAATTTTTTTTACCAATAATTTTCTGTATAGTAGTAACTACGCACATACAATTTCCTTACCTAAAAAATTACACGTTTTTAGAGCCATATAATAGTAGTCATAATTTCAAATAATTTTTTTTTTTAAATTTAACAGTTTTTTAAACTATTTTTTGTTTGAAAATAGCAATTCCATTTTAATTAAATTTAGTTTCATCGGTGTTTTTGATTTTCAGAAAAATTAAAGTAATAAAATCACTCTTCGAACTTTCAAACTGTGTTTTCTCGATTTTTTCCCATGTGCAGTTACTACATTATGGAATTGAGGTGACGATTGACTGTCTTTAAAAAAATTAACGTTAAACAGATAATTGGCTTACATCTTTTTTCTAATTGGCTTACATCTTAATATTGTAAAATCCAATTACATATCTGATTGCTGCTATGACAAAAATTCCATAAGATGTGAGTAAATAATATGAAATTCTTAAAAATCCACACAACAAACAAATTTAGGAAGGTGAGAAATTACCAAAAATAATTTTGTTTGTGAAGCGAGTAAAAAAATACAGTTATATTGTGATTTTGCTGTAATTTTCATTTATGTTTTGTTGCTGTTCATAAGACGTCTTAGTATTTTACATATGTACTCGTAGTCTTTGCTTAAATTTTAAAATCTAATTTCAGTTTTTTAATTGATCCCATTAAGTTTTAGGAACTTTAGCTGTAAGCTGTACAAAACTAAGTATTTTATAAAAATTATTTATCGAAATCAATTTGAGCTTTTCTAAAATTTTAAATAAAACTTTCGCAATTTTTCTAATTTTTAGAATTACAAGTGCTTTTTGCTAAACATAAAAACTCCTTGCAAAAGTCTTTCGAAATTTAATTCCAATTTGTGAATGTTGGTTCTATTTTTTATTAATAATTATTTAAATAACATAATTTTAATGCCGAAGTAAAGATCTCTGAAATAAAAAATTTCAAAATAAAGCGGCCCTAAAGCGGTCATCTCTAAATTATTCGGGATGGCTTTGATATGTTCCTGAAAGTCTGGATACTGGAAGACTGAAGGTGGATAAAAACTGTTTCAAACAAAAGTTGCTTCCTTTTTATTTAGAAACACAAAGGTACCCTTGACAGAACATATCAAGGTCATCAAAGAAAACTTTGCAAGATAAACCAAAAAAGAATGTTTTTTGTTTTTTTCCTATCATCGAAGGGACTGTAGTTAAATTGTTATAAACAGAAATATTTTTGAAAAATCAAGTTCAGGAACTTAGAGCAAAATTCATCAATTTGCCTTCTATTGGTTCTTGATTAGCCGACGTATCTGCGATCCTCTAGTTTCATATACAATACCAGGAATTTGCAAATTAATTTTTTATAATCAAATTGATTCTGATGTGGAAACATCAAACAGCTTTTATTCCTAAAATGTACAATTTTAGTGTGTAAAGTAACTATTCTATTTATGGACAGTGGAAATCAATTACTACTGGCACTACTACTCTATGCATAAATACCAATAGTGAACTTATTAACGCAAATGTTGATTCTTGAAAATAACTTCTTAATAAATTATAAAAATTCTCCCCTACCAAAGTGCAAAATAAAAAAAAATAAAAATAAATCAGACAGATAGTTAGGTTTTTATCAAAAAACAAGGTTATCTGTGAAAGTTTATTTCTACATCATCAGAAATAATATCTGTGGCAACATAACATAACCACTTAAGTCGAGATAAGTGGTTTTGTTGAACTCTATTCCAACCGATAGTATTTCCCGTTATTTCTTTCCTCTCAATTTTTTTTTCAAAATCGGACTATTTTTGACCAAATTATGTATCTTAAGGTGGATTTATATTATCAGTTCCTTTCAGTTCCTACTCGTATCGTGTCAGACATCATCAATTTATACTATCCGTACCTTTCAATTCAGGCATTTTCTTCGTATGATTATCATATATATTGATATCTTTGGGTTACATATAGAATAAAGATAACACACAAAAATACAAAAATGTTTTAGTAGCAATTTACAGTTTTTGTTTGTTTCGCTATTCTTTCGTATTTTTTCGCCTTCAGATATCATACAAAACATTCTTTTCAACAATATGTGTCTGTGTCGGTACGAGTAGGAACGGAAAGGAAAGGATAATATAAATACTCATATTCGTAGAAAGTACATGTAATAATGTTTTTTTTGTCTGACACGATACGAGTAGGAACTGAAAGGAACTGATAATAAAAATCGACCTTTAGGCCTGGCGCATGTAATAAAGCAAATACTAAACGGGAGAATCCTTGCGATGATGGGGTTAAAACCAACAACAAAGATACAGTAGATCCAAACCCAGCATTCGAATCGGTGGTAGACAACGAAACAATTTCTATTTACAATAGCGGTGAAATAATAAACCTACAAAGTACATCTATTACAACGGATAGCAGCGCAATACACTTAGATAGCGCAAGTGACACTGATGGTACGATGTTTATTTACTTACAGATTTTGAAGAATTTGATGATAGTGATGCGGATCCCAACTATAAACCTTGCTCTCGATCTGAATCCGTAAATGAAATAGAGGAAGAACCAATGCCAACTGGGCGGAATCTTGCTTCAGATCCCGAATTAGATGAAAATCAACTATCCATTACAAAAGTTGCTATCCAAAAGGACAATAAAGAAAAACGAAATTGTGGGCAAAGTTACAACTCTGGGCGAACCAAAACGAGATATTTAGAAAATATTGGTCTTTTGGCAACTACAATCGCCGTATAATATACGATGCAGGGATGATCAATGTACATCCAACTAAAACAAAAACAGTTGAAAAAAGCTCGATAAATAAAAAACAATAGAAATTAGACGTATGCATACCAATTTAATATTGGCGGACAAGTAGTGCATGTCTGTCAAAAATGTTTCCGGTACACGCTAGGCGAGACCGACAATTTTATAAAGTCGGTACCTAACAAAAAATTACATTCATCTGATACAAACTTCTTGAGTGATCGCCGAGGCAAATCTATTCCGCCAAAAACCTTAAGCATCGAAAAGATTAAAGAAATCCAACAACATATAATGTCATTTCCGGCCTACTACGGCGACACACATCCCAATTATACTTTCAATCGGATCAAACAACATCAGCTATGTATAAACTGTACTCTGAAAGCCACCAAGATTCAGTAACTTTATCAAAATACTCAAACATTTTTAAAGGTATATAGTTTGAAATTACTTAGTTTTGTATTTATTATTAATATTTTGCAATCTGTGAACAAACTTTTACCGATTATTTTCAGGCATGAATATAAAATTTAAAAAACCAAAATTGGATATATGCAATAAATGCGAGCTGTTCAAAGCAAAGATCGAAGCAGCTAAAACAGAGGATGAAAAAGAAACTTTGAAAGCAGACCAACAAACTCACCATTAACAGGCAGACTTGGGATATTCGGCTAAGAGGGCAGATAAATTACTTGCTGAATCTTCAAATTCAATTAAAATATTGACATTTGATTTGCAACAATGCTTACCGACACCATACATGAACACATCGGTTCATTATGGACGTTTAACTTAACGGTACACGATTGCCTTACCGCTCAGCCTATGTGTTATATGTGGCACGAAGGAATTGGTGGTAGAGGAGGGAATGAAATAGCTTCCTGCATTTATCAGCACTTACAACTGTTACCACAAGGCGTCAAATCAATTATTTTATATAGTGATTAATGCGCCGGTCAAAACAAAAACTCATTTGTAGCCTCCATGTTTTCAATAGCTGTTAAAACTTTAAATTTCGATGAAAATGACCATAAATTTTTAGTTCCTGGTCACACAAGTGATCACGCAATAATTGAAAGGAAAAAAAGACAACTTTGGCGAAAATACACCACCCGCGTGACTGGTTTCAGTTTATTCGAACTTGTGGCCAACGACGAAGATTCATGGTATATGAAATGCATCAAAGTAAATTTTACAACTTTTCCGCAATATCCAAAACAAAATTTATATGGAGGAAAAAAAAATATAAATAAGGAAAATTTGAATTGGCACAAAGTTCGATGGCTTCGGTTTACACGAAATTTTGGTAAAATTTTATACAAATTTAGTTTGGACACAGAAGAGCCATTTAAAATATTAAATGTTGGAAAGCGAGGGATAAATCAAGTGGTAATGAGCGATGTATCCCTCTGTTACGACAAACCTCTTAAAATTAATAAGGAAAAATGAAGGACCTTCTATGACTACTTCTTTTAATATACGAAGAATTCCATAATTTTTATCGAAATCTTTAAGCAAAGGAGAAATCCGAAATATAGATTCTGATATAAATGATAATATCAGTGGCGATGAAGCTTAATTTATTGATTCGTTTTTAATATGTTAAAATTTAAATAAATTTAAATAAATAAATAAATAAGTTCAAAATAAACACTTATCTCGTTTTATTTCTTTAAATGAAATAAGTTTTTTATATGTGAAAACACCGTTCAACAAAACCACTTAACTCGTAATTTTATGAATTTCCGGTTAACCCAGTGCACATAAGATGTAATTGTAAATGTCCATAAATGCATTATACAATTTTCAATACGATCGACCCAACGATAATTCAATAACTTCCATACTTTTTTCACAAATTAATTTAAAGTTTAATTTTGCTCTCCTGCAAAGTAGCTAAAAAATAGATAAGTGGTTTTGTTGAATTGCCACAGATATATCCACGCCTCAAAGGCTTTATTTTCGAACTACCTAACGAACTAACTAAAATGTAGCTTTCGTCATTAAGGATTGGATTGAGACGTATTTACGATTAGATTTTGCTTCGCTGAACTATCATTTCAAAAGTCAATAAAAACACAAATAAATTGCTTAAAAAAACTTGATAACATATAAATTGACAAAACTTTTCAGTCAAACTTTTTTATTTTATTTTTTTTTGTTTTCAATCAAAAGTGGAATTATTGTGTCAGCGTTTTCGAAAACTAGCAAAATGTTAATATTTAACAGACTTTCTTTTCAAAAATCAGTTAGTGGTAAGGCACTTGTCCCTAATTAATGGTGGCACTGATTAAACTAATCTAAATAAATAAATTTATTTTTATACACGCGCTTACCCAAATTTCAAGTAAGCAATTTGCAAAATATTGTAAAATCTTAAGAATTTTACATAAATATCACGATAAATCACAACTGTCTCGTTTTGGACGTTAAAAAAGAAAAAAAAAGTTATCAGCATTTTTTTATTTTTTTTTTTTTTCAATTAAAATTTGCTCAACATGAAGTCCCTTTATGGTTCGTTTGTCTCGTCGTACGATGCCTACGACAAATCAAGATACATTGCGGCATGTGGTGGTCTTTAAACGTAGCACAATAAAATGAGTAAAATTCGACTGTCGCGTACTACTTCAAATATGAGATTGAATTTATTACCGCCGTATTCAAACTTCGGTTAATCTTATAAGAAGGCCACAAATTTCTTCTTGTAATCTAATTTTGTGGTTCTTATTATTTCGTTATGATACTGCATAAGATTTAACCGTAACGTAATTTATTTATACATTTTTATCTTAAATCATAAAAACCACATAGATATTTTATTTTTTTGGCATAATATAATGTTATTCCTCACCCTCTTCAACGTCGTAATGAATGTAAATTAAGCAACTTATCCCTAATATGGTTAAGCATTTTTTTTTTTTGTTTGAATTTTAAATTATAAACAAATAAATAATAAAATCAAAACCGATTTAATTAATTTTTGGTACCTCAAAAAAAAAAAGCTCGTTTTCTTTCATTTAAAGTTCTCCTCCCAAATATTTGTTTTAAATTTCAAATACATGCTGATGAAGATAAACTATATATATTATGTATATCGTACATAAGCTACAAATACGTACATAAAAGAAACGGAAAAACGTGGGTGTGTATACAACACATATTTTACAAGCAACATAAAAACATAACCTTATTTCTATCCTAGCTTTTTTTTTTTAATAAAAACATAAAAATACGAGAGTGGAGTGTCTTAATGATTTTTTTTCAAAGAAAAGTTATTAGAATATAAATTTATTTGTGATAGCAAAATAAAAACATTGAACAAACAAAATAAATAGAAGTCTGCTTTTTTTTGCGAGCAAGTTTGCATACAAGATAATTAAGAAAAAAAAAAAAATACTTTGCTACATTTCTTTGAGGGAGAAATTTAAATGCAGTATTGTATAGCGTTTATTTATCGATTTCCCAAGAAAATTTATTTTGGTTCGCAAATTTCGTAACATAAAAAAAATCATACGTAAACTATAATAATATACTGAAAATCAATTTTGCTTTTTTATCTAATAAATTGCTAAAAAACACGCCACTAAATATTCGGTTATCCCTTATTTTCTGTGCTTTCCACAATTTTTGCGGAACACTTTGTAACTCAATTTTTTATTTTTTTTTGCCTTTTGTATGCGGTCACATATTATAGAAAAACACGAAATAACTATAAACACTCCCGGAATTATTTTATTTTACATTACTGTTTGGTCACACGCACACACACAAACACAAAATTCTTCTTCGAGACAAGCCATCATTGTAACATCTCAACACAATTTTATTTTATTTTTTTTTCTTTACAAATCACAAATTTTGATTTTAACACACTCCATACATGCTCTAATAAATTTTTAATTATTTTTACAAACAGATTTCACATCACGAATAACACCAAATAAAAAACACAAATTTGTTAAACGAATATCTTTTGCAAACTGTCCCCTTTAACAACAGAAGAAAAACACCAAAAATGCTGTACAAAAAGCACAGACACACAAACACACACTTCCAAAGTTGGAGAAAATTTTGACAGCCGCATTGGAGCTTTTGAATGTATTCAACGTCGAACGTACAAATTGTATCTATATACGACAAAACATACTAATACTAGGATAATCTTTTATAAGTTTGTTGCCAAAAATATTAAAAAAACGTTTTTACTAAGATATTAAAAAACAAAAAAAAGTAAATAAAGCACACGCAGTGTAGCTTTTTATAAAATATTTTCTATGCCAAGCACGAATACATTATCTGTTGTGATCTCTCCAAAAATGAAAAGAAAAAAAAAAATCGCAGCGCGAGTTACCAAATAACCTACAAAATCGAATATAAACAAAAATAAAATCAAAAAGCACACAGCTTTTATACTGTTGTTTATTAAATACTTTAATATTATGTATATCGTTTTAAATAGGCAAACAATGTCAAGAAAATTTAAAGGAAAATGAGAAATGTTCTTTTTTCAACAAATTTATTTACATAATTCTTCATACATACATACATAAATGTCTATGTATTGAGTATGTATTATTACATAAAATTAGAAAATATTTGCATGACTCCGATATCTTTTACCTCTTCCAACAAAAAAACCCAAATTTTCAAAATATTTTCTTTTTTATATAAAGCGCCTCCATAACAAAATACTTATTTCATTTCATTTTCATCTAAGTTCCAAACCAATTTGCTATAAAATTATTCCCGTTTCATATAAATCCATAAATACCGTGTACTAAAAATAATGTGAGCATATGGTGGACACATTTTTTTGAATAAAAATTCTACTGGAATATTTGATATCATGAGTTACAAGTAAAATCAATATCAAATTTAAGATATGTAAAGTTATTTATTTTTAGTACTGCCGTGAAACGACTGCGTTGCTCTGAAAATTTCACGACCAATCATAAATTTATATTGCTTAATTTATCGAAATGTTTGATGTCCAGACATAACTAGACTAGAAATAACAATACTTTAAGGAGTAAAGAGAATATAAAAATCGAAAAGGGAAAAATGAAAACGAGAAAAGAAATTAAACTTGGAAAATGCTAAATGAGAAATAAGGGAACAGAAATGACAATTGAAAGGTGATTTGAAATGAAAATTGAGAAATGTTACATAAGCTAAATGAAATGTGAAAAATGAAAATGTGAAGTGATAAATGGAAAGAAAATAATGCAAAATGCAAATAAGAAGATTAAGAAAAAAAGTTACAAAGGGAATTTGGTAAAAAAGAAATGTGAAATGGGAATTGAGAAAGGACAAATGAGAAATTACAAAATAAGAATGCCAAAGTAAAAATAGAAATGAGAAATTAAATGAAGAGTACAAGAGCCAAAAGTTTAAAATCCCAACAACAAAATGAGAAATAAGAAATACAAAACGGAAAATGAGAAATGAAGGCAACTAATAAGAAAAAAAAAAAAAATTGGAAAATGTGTCATGCGAAAAGGGGTATTAAAAGTGAGAATTGCAAAGTAAACGAGATGTGTGACATAAGGAATTTTGAAGTATGAAATCAGGAGTAAAAAGTAAGTAATGCCAATAAAAATGAGAAATACTAGGCGAAAACTGAAAAGTATAAATAAAAAAATGCGACATTGTAATGAGAGTTGAGAAATTATGGAATCAGAAGAAATGAAAGAGAAAAAGGGAAAAGTGAAAATTGAGAATTGTTACGTAAGACAAATGAAATGTGAAAACGTGAGAAGTGAAAAAAGAACAAAGGGAATTTGGTAGACCAGAAATGTGTAATGCGAATTGAGAAAGGAAAAATTAGAAATAAGAAATTAAAATGAAAAGTAAGAAATCAGAAGTGGAAAAATTTGAACGGCGAAGTGAGAAATAAAAAATGCAAAACGAGAAATGCGAAATGAAATGTGAGAAACAAAAAATGAAAAAGTGAAAATGTAAAAAGTGAGAAATGAGGAGTAATAGATAAATAATGACTAATGAAACAAAATAAGAAACTGAGAAACGAAAAGTGTTGAAATGTTGAAAAATGAAAAGTTATAAGTGAGTAATAAGAACAACAAAATGTAAAATAAGAAAGGAAAAAAATGATAGTTGAAAATTAAAAAAATGTGTATCACGAAATGGGTAAGTACAAGTGAGAATTGCAAAACAGGCGAGATTTGAAATATGAGAAACAGAAAATGAGAAATACGAAATTTGAAATAAGAAATGAGGTGCTAGGCGAAAACTGAAAAGAGAAAAGTTAATAGTGAAACGTATAAAGAAGGAATAGCGAAATGGCATTGAGGGTTAAACAATTAAACGTGAGAATTGCGCAATGTAAAATAAGAAATTAAAAGTGAGAAACACAAAATTCGAAACGTGCCAAACCAAGTTAAGGGAAATTGGCCAGTTGATGTTAGAGGGGTTGGAAACTCATCCGCCGATACTGAAATGGATATAAGTCAAGATGAGTGCCGAGGAAGTCAAGAGGCTAGTCGAAGCTAGTCTTTTGGAGTATGACCGTGGAGATTTCACACAGGCAATGGACAGGCTAACATTGAGTCCGACAAGCATGCCTATACCAAATACCAAACTTAGTGGGACAGTCGGTCCGTTTAAACAAATGAATACAACAAGCAAGTCGTTGGGATGATTCAGTGACGCTCAAATGCGCCGAAAAGTTAAAACCTGGAAGATTAGCTTTCGGGGTCAACGTAGAGACTTTCCCATTGAAAGGTTTCTGAGCCGCGTTGAATGGCTAGTGATACCATTACAAATACCAGTAAGTCAACTATTAGGTCCTCTGGATTTGCGATTAGAGGATGAGGTGCTGGCTAGGTCGAATCGGCGACTGGTTTCAGCAAAAATATAAATTTTTAGCGGTTACCATTTTACTTTTACAATACCTACCCACTAGTACTTAGGTAATGTAAAGGTAAAGGTTGAAGGCTGGTTTGTTTCTGGCTTATCGCCGTAACCCAGGAAACACCAGTACTTAAGATTAGGGAATGAGTTCGTTTAGATAAGGAATAGAAGGAATAACATAGTGTAAGAAATAGATCAGGGATACTAACCTAGGTAATAAGTTAGATTGAGCCTATTGTTGTTTTTCTTTAAGATGAAATGTGGAATATTTTTCATGTGGAAGTACTTGGGCATTTTGGTTTTGGTAGGGGAAGTTGAGTATAAGGAATTCACCAATCATCCCGGAATATACCTAGAAGAAATAGGGCAGGCTTTCCTTACTAGTAACGAGTAAAAAATTTTGTTATTCTACGACCTGGCTAACTACTGGCACGAATGGGAGACTTTGGGGTTCCTCACAAAGCGGTTAAGCACAGCTTGCCACCTTCAGGTTTCCTCCACCATCAACCGCAGTAATATCAGCAATCAACCCGGGTGTGAACCAATGCTGGAATCAATTAATATTATGATGATTGGGGTAGAGGATCGGAATGTCATGTTAAAGACACCGGTAAGAGTAAAACGAGCTCCTTTAGAATTTGTGGCAACCTTCCTCAGTCCGCATTCGGAGTATTAGACCAAAGAGCCGCGCTACACATGAGTCAGCTAATACAACAGCAGACCCACGTCTTAGAAGTGACCACAAACATGGTCCGAAGACAGCAAGAGCAGGTGCAAACCCATTTTCTTCAAGTTCAGACAGCAATGAGGACAATAACCGATCACGCCGAATACACAGATATGGCTTTCCAATTAGTCACCTATATCTCATTGTGCAAAGAGATGCAGGAGACCATGATCGAAGAAATGGTAGATCTACACCAGGGGCACCTGAACACGAAATTAATAACACCAGATCAGCAAAGAGACCAGCTGAAGCAAATTAAAGAGTGGGCACCTTTAGACGTACAAGTATCCAATTACCAGCAGCATTGGATACAGCTGTACCGGCTCCTGAGGGTGAAAGCGCGATTATTGAATAACTATTTGATTTTTAAATTAAGAGTGCCACTTTTCGGGACAGAGAGTTACCAGATCTATAGAAACTATCCTGTTCCAACGATAGTCCAAAACAAAATGATATATATACAATCGACATCTGAGGTTATAATAGTAAATCTCAAACGAACATGGTACTATCAAATGACGGTGGAAGAGTTGCAGAGATGCCAGAAATAGGACCAGAAAGAGTGGATTTGCCCGCAGAAAGGACCTTTATACGTCGCATAAGGGGACGCGAGGCCATGTGAGGTGCGACTGTTGCAACATGAGAACCAGGTGGCAAAAATATGCAAGATATGAACCACTGAGACGCAAACTTATATCAGGCCACTATCCCAAGTGAATATATGGATTGTATCGGTTGCACAGGAAGAAACCATGGACGTCATCTGCAACAAGACGGTGCAGCATAGCACTGTGCGGAAAAGCGGGTTGTTGAGCTTAATTATGTTCTCCAGAGTCTAACCATCCATACGTCTCAGCAACACGTATGGTTCTTGCCATCTTTCAACCTAAGCCAGCACACAATCCAATCTATAAACTTGGAAACTGTCAACCTAGATCCAAAAGTGCTTAAAATGGTTGAGGCGGTGCAGACACTACACCGAGAGGAATCCTGGAGACGCTTGAACATCCACGACATTCACCAGTATGCGCTATCCAGTGCTCTTATAATTCTAGTCATCCTGTTACTCATAGCCTGGTGGAGACGACGACAGTTGGCGCAGTTAATATACATCACTGGCATCACTAGTCTAGATAGAAGATTGTTATTATATAAGCAAATTTTGGGATTAAAGAAGTTAGAAAGAAAACCTGTATAATTAATTACAAGCCTGGCTAGCTCAGTCCGTAGACCATGAGATTCTTATTCTCAGTGTGTGGGGCGTCCTCACGTTGGGCTGCTAAGGATCAAAGACGACAGTGGATCAATGAAACCAAAATTTCCTGGTTTATTTTTCAAACAGAGTGAGATCTCTTTTCATCTCAGGGATTGGGTTTTCCTCACGCTGTAACACAAAAGGACACCGTTAGTGAAGTGTTTACCAGTTGTCTTATTAGACGGGTGGAAGAGTGCGGAAACGCCCCGCCGCCTTTCTTAGACGGGTGGAAGATTGCGGAAACGCACTGTCGCCTTTCTACTGGTAACGCTACACTGACTACATCTTACTAACATCTCGTCCTTCAGGGGAACTCATATGCTTGGCCAGGCCTGGCATATGCATTTTTCAATTAATTTCTAAAGTAGACATAATGCTTGGCTAATGCCAAGAAGTTGTTCATTCATGCTGGACAATTGATTCCGTTTTTTTGCTATTGTTCACTAGAGACAGTTCCAACTGTTCTTATTATTACTTTTGTTCTATTTGTGATCTCCATGATCATCTCTTTCTTCTCACAAAAAAACAAAAAAAAAAAAAAATGCAGTATAACAAAGTCCATTAAACCCCATCAAAACTCACGACGGTTTATGTACAATTTCTATAATAGGTCGAGGTAACACTCGATCTCATTACAAAAGTTATAAAGAAAATGTGTGTATAAGTTGTTTATAATTCTTAAGTGATGAATTTATAAAAAGTTGTTTTATTTTATAAATTAAACTTCTATTTAGTTAAAGCAATAATTTTTTCTTTTTTGCTTGACCTACCATACTTTTACGTACAGTATATGATATTGATAAACTGTGCTTTAGAATGTTATTGTTTGTTAGAAAATGAGATATTAACAATCGAAAATTTAAAATGAGAAAAGAGGAAAGAGAAATAAAAAATGACAAGAATAAAAAATGAGAAATGGAAATGTGCAAAATGAAAGTGAGAAGTCATTTGAGCAATACTAGATGTGGAATGAAACATGGAAAATCTCAAATGATAAATAAAATCGGGAAAACCCGAAATGAGAATTAGAATGTGAAAATTGAGAAGTATTCTGTGAGACAAATGAAATATGAAAAATGAAAATTGAGAAGTCAGAAGCGAAAATGAAAAGTAAATAGTGAAGAACGAAACGTAGAAATAATAAATTGTGAAATGAGGAATTTTGGTTAATAAATGAAAAATTAAAAGGAAAATTTGGAACTTCGAAAGGAGGAACTGAGAAATAAAAAATGAAATGAATGATATAATGTACACAAATAAAAAGATAGAAGTGAGTCATAAAAACAACGAAATCTAAAATAAGAAAAGAAGTAAATTGATAAGTGGAAAGCGTCAAATAGACTTAAGAAATGAGAAATGAGAAATACGAAATTAGAAATGAAGAGCTGAAAAATGCAAAATGAAAAATTAGAAATGTTAAGTGGAAGTAGATAAATAAATAAGACATTATGGAATCAGACATGCAAAATGCTAAAAGAGAAAGGATAAATGATAAATAAGAAACGGAAATGCTAAACACTTAATGAGAAATGAAAAGTTAAATAAGTACAAATATAAAACGCGAAATGAGACAAGGGAATGCAAAATTCAAAATGAAAAATGTGAAATGGAAAATGGGAAACGAAAATTGATAACTGGGATTAAATGTGAAACAAGAAACGCAAGTAACAAACGCAAAATTCAAAATGAGAAATGAGGAATGAAAAATGGGATGAAAAAATAAAAGTTAAAATTTGAAAAGGGAGAAAAGCGGAACGAGGAATGAAATGGGGATGCGAAATCAAAAAAGAAAAGTAAAATGAAAACTGATAAAGAGGAAAAAAGAAAATTTGTGAAATACAAAATGAGAAATAGAAATTAAAACGATTAAACGTGAAATGCAAAATGAGAAAAATAAATAGTGATTAGTGATGAATAAGTGATAGATTATCATTCTAAGAAGAAACCCATAAAGAAACGACAAATAAAATGTCTAAAATTGGCCATGCAGTCATTTTTCTACTTCGACAACCCAAAACGAAAATATTGCTGTCGATTTTCTAAATTTGAACTTGTCGGTAAAAAAAAATTCTTGAAGTTTTTAGAAATTATGTGTTATCTCTTCCACTATTCAAGAAACAAAAATAATTACAATTTATTTTATTTTTAAGAAGTAGTTGGACAATATTTTTTAATTTATGTAGTTCCCGATAGATGCCCTTTTAATCCACAAACATAAAATACTATTAATTTAGCTACCAAAACGACTACAATCTTCGAAATTTAATTCAATTAAATGTCAATTGGTATTTGTTTCCTTAAATACAAAATGGTAAGAACATTTCTAAATTAAATTTATATAAATTAATGAATTATTTTAGGTTGTAAATATTTAATCGAACACAAGTAAGAGTAATAATAACCCACAAATTAACAGGATAATTATTAATTTTATTATTTGATTTCGTGTGATCATGACAGCAAAATAATAGAAAACAATCAAGTTAAAGTTCAATTTAAGTTACAAAATTGTATTTGTGGTGAATTATTTTAAGTGATGTTTTGAACTTGATTGCTACAACTTGATTTTGAACAAGTATTCCTCTCTTGATCTAGACCAAATTGTTTTGACTTGTCCCGTTGTAACAATAAGTGATAATTAAACAAGAAATGATAAGTGATAAGCTCTAAGTGACCAGAGAGAAGTCAAAAAAAGGGCACTTTCTGAATGAAAACTTTTGATGTAATGGTTATAAAACAATTTATTTTATCTGTTTGTGGTCTTAAGAATAGTATGTTTGTGACATTTTGACAACATTTTGCAATATTTTCAAAATAGAAACTAGGGAGGTTAATAATGGAATAAAATAGGCTAGCTTACAGTTTATATTTTTTGTACATGCTCTATATTTAATTATTAATTAAATTAACTTCATTTAGTATTGTATAGTAGTAACCTAAATCTAGACTACTTCAACTACTAAAACCACAAAAATTATTGTGACTACAGAGACTTGAATAACATTAAGATAAGAAATAATGGATGAGAAATAAAAGTGAAGTGAGAAATAAAAGTGAGTGTTCTCATTTCTCACTTTTATTTTTATACAATATTTCATATTACTCATTGTTATGAGAAATGAGAAATGGAAAAATGAGAAATGAGAAATGTGAAATACGCACTGAGAAATGAGAAATGAAAAAAAAAACCGCTAAATGCAAAATTAGAAATCATAAAACCACAGTTAGAAAAGTTGTCTGTAACCTAAATGACATAATTTTGAAAAAGTTAATATTTCGATAGTTAAACAACTTCAAAAATTACCTTAAAGACGATATGTCAGAACCATCTTGTTTTATCTCGAAAATTGGCGTTTTGAATGTTAACGTTGATTATTTCTAAACAGAAAATTGTTCTTCGGAATTTTTTAACAAAATTTGTGTGTCTTCTTCTGTCCTTTCTGAGATATTGAGTGGTTTTTAAACTGTATGAAATTTATCAGTCTAATTGCCATACGAATTTGTTAACTAACATAAAAATATATTTATGACATCTTTAAAATTGAAAGATAGGTAACAAGTTCATTTGGGTTTATCTCGTCATCTCAACCACATTCTAAGTAAAAACAACAAAAATTATAATGTAACCAATTTATTTGAATTAAGTTTCCAATTCACTAGTGAATTATTTTATAATATTATAAAGGTGTATTATTGACAAAAATCAGGACAACAACAGTGATAGATTCGTTGTGTGTCATTTCGTTTTTAATTACAGAAAATATTTATTCGTTATTGATCATTTCCGTATGAGCGACTAGTTCCTGAGACATTTATTTATTTAATGTCCTGCGGCTAAAATCTTTTCTGTTATTTTGTCACATTTCAGTAATACAAGCAATAGCTTTAATTCGATTTATTCAAAAATTTATATCAATAAAGAACATCCAAAAGAGAACAATTCCAAATAGAAACCAAAATCATATTGAGAGGAGCCCCCCTTTCATTTTGAGTAAATAAACACTTCATTTTATACCAGTATTGTTCGCTTAACTGGAAAAAGACTCGTATTTTATTTGGAGCAAACAACAAACACTTTTCACACTTTTTCCAAAACAAATATTATTTCCAGGAATTTTTTGAACAACGATGATTTTGAACAATAAAATGGTCTAGCTTTTGTCTGTCAGAAAGATAAAAGGGGTGAGAATGGCCACATATAGACCATCGTTGAATCCCATTGTCATCATCTTCCTGGAAAAAATAACATTTTTAGAGTTTAAATATTTATTTGAACACATCCGTTCCAGTTTGTACCTAAACCTTTTGTTAAAATTCTACTTTAAAATGTTAAAGAAATTGCGGTCAGTTTAAAATAGAATAAAGAGTTTGATATTATATGAATTGCGTTAGTATGAGTTGTAATAGTGTGAGTTTCAGTTTGCATTTTCGAACATTTGTCTTTCGGCGCAACAAACCACATCCATATGAAACTCGTTCTTATATGTTTGACTCCGCTTTTATAATTTTTTTTTTAATAAAAAAAAGCTTTAAATCTGTCTTATATCTTACTTTATTTTTTTGTTTATTGTGTTTCTCTGTGTTTGTGTTCATATATGGAAATTGTTTAATCTCTTAAGGGAAATTCAAACTACCAGTCATTTATAATTTTAAATGTTATAAAATACGAGGGAATCAATACGAATACGGGCTTAGAATAAAAGCTCGTTAAAAACTTTTGCACGATTACAGAGCATTTTTGAGGAAAAATCAATTAAGTGCGCTTTGAAATACGTTAGATTTAAATGGAAAAACTTGTTTTCGATTGAATTAGATAAGCATTAAAGACACATTGACATAATAACTATGTGTTATTCAGTTCTTTGCACTTTTGTTTGTCAAGCGGTCAAAGCCTATAAAATATTATTGGTTGTATAATACAAAAGAGAAAAGACGAGACAAAATGCTAACGAAACTTTACTAGCCTTTAAAGCTCAGTGGTAGAAGAATAAATTGTAATTTTGGAAATCTGTAGTTAGAAAACCTAAATGTGTATCCATTTGAGCCCGATATGTTTACAATGTTTACAAGCTATCAAATTGTAAATTGCTTCAAACTAATAACTAAAACTAAAACAGTATGAAATTTAATATTTACAAGAGTACAGTTGCCTGTAGGTCATCGGTTGGGTTGACCTTGTAGGAGGAGTGAATATTTGACGCAATAAACCAGAGGATGTGAATGCATGTGTCCCGATTTGTCCATTGTGCGTCTTGACATTCTTGTCTACGTTATCTCAAAACAGGGAATGAGCTATACAAATTCCGCTCCCGCTAAGGAAATATTGTACCGGCAACCGCAACCATAAGAATTAAGAAACATGTCAGTCATCCTTTACGGAAGTTCCGCTTACGTATTAACTAAAACATTTTTAGATGAAGGAGCTAGAGAGCTCTGAGCAAAATTTACAATAGAGATGAACCAGAAACGCTACTCGAATGGAATTTTAAAATATCCGGAGTGATATTTGGAATAATTGCTCAGCCTACCTACTCAAACATTAAATCAACAAATTCTTCTCTGTTTTTATCATAAAACACACACCAGATGGTATAAACCAAAAAAAAGGGCGGTACCACCCCTTTAAGAATAAAAGCAAAATAAGGGGGAAGGAACATTCAAAAGGCACGTGGGCACAAAAAATAGGGTATAAAAGCAGTTTTCTAGTATAATTTTAGTTAATCCTACCACTTCACTAGACTACATTATAAATTTGCCTATCTTATTGACTACATAAGTTTCCACTAGAGTATGTAAATAAAATCTGTTTTTTTTCTTCAAAACATACCATCATTCAGTGTTTAGTTGTCTGGAAGTGCAAATTCAAAATCCGTTTTTTTCAAAACAAATTCAAGTGTTTAAAGTGTGACATAAAAATCTTTTTTCTCTCCTACTACACAAGTGTAAAGTGTGCCTATACTCATACCGTGGAGTAAGGATACCACGGAAACCATAAGTCAAGAGGAAGTTTTTCGTACTGTAAGTGCAAAACGTAAATAAATTACCACAAACCCAGCTCCAGTAAAAAAAAATGTCGTCCGAGGGCAGTGTACTACTCGATAACCGTTTCGCAGCCTTGGCTAATGAAACCCTACTGCCTGGGGAAATAAATACCGGCCGAGTTCCGCCAATCATTCATCTCGGCGTAGGAAACTTCACTGTAAAGTTCCTCAGCCGTACTGGCCGTGTAAAAATAAACCCACGCACGAAAAATCATCACTCTAACCTCATGGATCCGGAAACGATCAAAACCAGTATTAAGGATGCCGGCATTAACGAGTTCAAAGCTGTGACTAAAAGGAACACAAAATCCAAAGTCATTATATATGTGGTGAGGTTTACGAGAGGGGTCACCTCGCTAAAAGAGCTGCAGGAGAAGTGTGGGAAATTGTGCCATTGTGTAGTTACATGGCAGCAATTTTCGCCAGCCGTTAAAGAATACACGCGATGCCGGTCACGCCGGAACAAACTGCAGAAGAAAACACCGTTGCATCAAATGCCTTAATGACCAAAAGGCGAATGCCCCGAACGACAAGGGAAGGTACAGCAAAATGCGTGAATTGCGAAGGAAATTATGCAGCCAACTACAAAAGATGCACTAAATACCAGGAGTTCAAGGCAAGCAAATTATCCCAGCAATTCCAAAAAAACGCCCAAGCCACAACATAAGCCAGCCCCACCTCCACCCGTTAATTTTTGGGAAATGCTCGCGGATACCCAAGGAGTTTCAACAAGTCATTTAGCGTATAACCGTGCATTTCCGCCATTAAAACAAGTGTCAATAGTCACACCACCGACCGAAAGACGGGCAGCGTATGCAGCTACTGCGCCAACAGCTATGGCAGCTCAAGCAGTCGCACCAAATACTTCGCAAAATCCATTTGCGGAACTCCGCAACCTTCAACAGAAATTATTAGCCATCGACAATATCTGGGAGATCATATCAGAATACCGGAAAATAATCCAAGCGATAAAATCGGCAGAAACACCACAGACCCATAGTTACAACCAAACAAATTGTAAAGTGTATGCTATGGAATCCTTGTTCCATCATCCCTAAAAGAGTGGAATTCGAAGGCTTCGTCAAAACCCACCAACCAGCAATAATATTCCTGGCAGAAACATGGCTGAGTCAGGACAAATATTTCAGTCTACAGCACTACCGGAACCACAACTATGATAGAGAATTCGAGTAAGTAGTAAAAATTTGAAAACGAGTGGGGGTATAGCAATACTAACCCATGAGTCAATTAAACTTAAACCCCTATCACCCCTTCTTCTAACAAAAATCGGAAACAAAGCAGTAGAACTAACCATAAATAACCAAATAATAACCCTAGTATCTATTTACAGCAAAAGCACAAAGCATGAAGAATTATCCCAAGATATGATTAAAATCATTAATAAATATAGTAACGTTGTCATTGCTGGTGACTTTAATGCAAAACACCGTAACTGGAATTGCGCTAGAGCCAACAGCTGTGGCAACGCGTTAAATAACCTTGTAGCATCCCACAATAACTTCCTTTTCTACTTCCCAGACCAGCCATCCCACTTCAAACCGGGTACAAGTCCATCCACCATTGACTTAATCCTGTCAAAAACCTATTTCAAAATCACGAATGTCAAATCAATCATAGATTTGTCATCACACCACTACCCTATTCTGTTCGAGTTAGGAGACTCCCCTGTGCCAAATCCTACCAAACCAAGTATTGGCAAAGTCGACTGGAACTCTTATAAAGTATTCATCGATAAAACCATTACTTGGCACTCCAGGGGGTCAATTCTCGTTCTGTGAAAAGTAAAATGAAAAGTATTTTCAGTGAGAAATACACATTTCCGATTTATGTTCCTTGAGAAGGAAAAAAATGACGTCAAAATCTTTTCATATGAATAAAACTTTCTCACCGACCATTTTGGCGGTGAGAACATCATAAATATGGAAATAAAATTCTACAAAAACTAAATTTGTATTTTTACCATTAAATGTACATTGAAACTATAACATGATTCACTTTAAACTTAACTAATAAGTAAATCTATTAAAAACTATTCCGTTTATTTAAGAAAAGCCTCCAAATAATTAATTTAGTTAAGTTTTAAAAGTAATTTGGTCAATTTTATAATTTACTTTATATTTTGACAGCCAATGACAAAAACTGATTACCTAAATCTACTTTATCATTTATTTAGCTAATATTTAAACCAATTGTTGTATTAGCTAGCGGAAATATACATGAAACTCGAAAAAATGTGTGTTTACAGTGTAGCTTACTATGGAAACAACTTATTCAGCGTTTTCCTCACGATTCTTTTTCATTTGGACATCGAGAATCGCTTATTGTCGTTGTGTGAAATGTTGTAAATGAAAAAGACTTGATGGAATCAAAATGAAAACTTTTTTTTCATTAGATTTTTTCATAGAACGAGAATTGATCCCCAGTACCCTAAACACCCCTGAATCCATAGATGCAAATATTCACTGCATTACTGACTGCATCAAGAAAGCAGTAATTTCAGCCTCGCCGCCAACTTCAAACAACTTTACCTGACTTTACGAAGCCGTACCAGGTAAAACGGTATGAAACGTTAATTTTTTTTAATTGTGTGTATTAGTGTCACAAGATCGACCACGTGCCAAATTAATGTCTCAATTTGTTTTACTGTTTTTTTTACTTCTCATTTGTAATGAAACAGAGCCTTACCAACGTGTTCCTAATATAACTAATGGTACCAAACATACCACATGCATCACACACAGATCATCATCACTCAAAATGTGGTCATACTATCACACGACACGTAGTCAAGCCACATCGCAAATCATATACACGACATCACACATTTACACATACACATTATTTTATTTATTTTATTTCATTCAAATGGCTCAAGCAAAATGGCATATCGCAAAATGTCAACCCAGCCATTCCCAACCGCACTCTCCACCGTCTTTTATACGGCCACAGTCGAGACTCACCTCGACTGCCGCCGTATAACTTTCCATGTTACTGGGACATAGTCGAGGCTCACTTCGACTGTCCCACCCTCTCACGAGAAAGTCGTGACTCTCCTCGACATTCTCCGGCCACAGTCGAGTCCGTGGACTGGCCTCAAAGCGGCCACTGGCAACCTCTCTTGGTAGGCCCCAAAGCTGACTCCAGACTTCAGAATTCATTTTCTGGTCTGGCATGTCACAGCTTTGCCAACATTGACATGGAAACTCAGTCGCTGCAATATTCTTGTGTCAAATGGTATGGTGGACAGTGAGGGAAGACTAGAGGTACACATCAGATATTGATCGAAGCGCCTGCTCCCAACCTATCTGGTGTATGTTTCAACGCTTCCTTTCACCGCGGCCCATCTGCCATTACGACACAGACTGCACAGTCAATCACTTGCGTCACCAGACATTTTAAAACAGCTCTGTCTGCAGCACAACACACTTCAGTGAAGGAAGATAAGAGATACCCATCTCGACGAACATCCTCCTTCACAGCTACTGACGCAAGCATCGACCGACCACATTCTCTTCCATTACCTCAGTCTCGGCACTTCGCCTCAATTAATGTCCAGTGGATGGGGCATTTCAGTTGAGCGACCGCCACCTCTGTTTAGCTGATCTGAACACAGACAGACCGAAACTAACAATGTTTCGCAGGAACGAGAAAATCACTTGCGAGGGAGTCCTGAAGCGACTCACTCATGCGTGCTCCGCCATAAAGTATCACTCACATACATTGGTGTCTGAGTCTACCCAACCACTAATGCAACGTCTTCACGCCGCTCAACGTTGACATTACCATTTGGGAACACATGCATTCAACCAATGAACTACTGTCTCTTCCACATGAAGAGACAACAAAAGAAAATTAAATCTTTTTTCCACGTCAGTCTACTCTCGATCGTCAATGCGGTGACATGCCGCCCAGCTCGCGTGCGGATACAAATTAGCAAATAGTATTGAAAAACACCAAATTAAATTATGTAAACCTATATAACTTAAATAAATAATTTTTATAACATCAATTTAAAATAAAATAAATTAATTAAATAAATATATTATAATAAATAAATAAAATAAAATAAATTGTGTGTCAAAATTGTTTAATAAAGGGCAATTATATTTTATTCACTATAAAAATGCTTTGGTAGTTGTGGGAAAAAATCTCGATGTTTAAAGATAAGATTTCTCAATGCTCGCAGTCTATTTTGCCATATAGATCAAATTCGAATTTTTTAAACATTGATCTTTTTTGCGTGGCGTAATCCTGGCTTACGTGTAAGATCAATGATCAGTCGGTACGACAGAACACACAAAAATGGTAGTGGGGTTTATATATACACTACAGAAAATATTACAAATTCAAGAGAATTCGTTCAGGTACATATGGTAAAACTGAAGTTATAATGGGTGAAATTAAACTTCCTTCCATGACAATTCTAATAGTAGTTTGTTACAATCCCCCACCTGCTATAAAAACTGACCTGGATGATTTCCAGAAAATACTATCTTCTTTTCTATTACGATATAGTCATTTCGTAATAAGAGTGGTGACTTCAATTTTAATATCCTTGACATTTCGCATATGTATATTCCATGATCTATTAAAATCCAATAACCTTTTCTCAGTTCCTTTTTCACCAACTCGTGGCCCATCGTGGCTAGATCAGTTTATTGTTTCTAATCCGAAACAGGCGAGGCTATTGGGGGGCAATCAATACACTATGCCACATATATCCGATCATTGTTTTCTATTAATCTCCTATAAAGTGAAGTCTAAACGGGTCAAAATTCGGAACAAGCTGATTTACGACTATAGTAACATAGATAATGCAGCAATTTCTTCTTGCCTTTTGGGCGCTGATTGGGGTCGAATGTATTCGTGCAATAACAATAATTCTATGTTTCACTTATTTTATGAGTGCTTGTACTCTATTCATGACAACTGTGTTCCGGTAAAACCAGTACTGGATGGCCAATCTGCAGCTCCTTGGTTTAATTTTGAAATTGCTCATAGAATGTTACTTCGGGAGCAGGCCTTTTCTAAATTTTCACTTCTAATTTGTTTTCAGTTAGCTGTGTAATGGAATTAGATATTTTGAAAAAGTATTTGCAGCATAAATTCTAACGTCAGCCGTTATTATTCTCCCTATTTATCAATGATCTACCGCAGATTTTGAAATATTCGAAATATCATTTTTATGCAGATGATTGTCAAATTTACCTCCGTGGCGTTAAGAATAATATCTCTGAAACCTTTAATAAAATTAATAATGATTTATCCAACATATTAGATTGGTCTATATCTAATGGAGTCTCATTGAATATTTCAAAGACGCAGGCGATCTTCATTTTTAAGCGTGATTTTTTAGTCATCCCAGATGTATACATTTCAAAGTCGCGTTAATAATTTAGGCATTTGTATTAACAAAAGATTCACGTGGGATTTCAAGATTATCAAGTTTTATAGTAAAATCAACTCTTCATTATATGGATTGAAACTCTTATAAGAACATTTGTCCTAAAACCGTCAGGATTTTGCTTGCTAAAACTTTGGTAATCCCCCATGTGTTGTATTGTGAATTTATTTACATTAGTTGCGATTGTAACTCAAGGGAAATTTTAAAAGTAACTTCAAACAACATAGCCAGATACGTCAATGGATTGAGGAAATGTGATCATATCTCTGCCAAGTTTAGAGAATTATTTGGTTGTACAATGACTCAATTTTTTTATTATAGATCATTATTGCTTCTCTATAAAATTATCAATAATCAAGTTCCTTGTTTATTTGAACAACAAAATAAAAATTGGTTCAGCTGGAAATAGCAATATATTACTGCCAGTAACCCGTTCTAATGTTTACAACAACTCGCCACTATTTACTATGTTTGCAAGTTGGAATCAGGTTCCGGCGGAGATTAGAAGTGTTAAAACTTTTGGTAGATTTAAAGTTTTATTATTTGAATTTGTTAAGAATAAAATGTAAGTGTGTGGGATAGAATCGAGGATTGATTTCTTAAATAAATAATAAACTAAACTTCATTGAAGATTTTCTAATTCCGTATCCTTCTAGTTCTAATCAAAATAATCTGAAAAAGACGAGAATTGCGTGGGTGTTCTCTAAATTTCGTCCTACTGAAGGGCTCTGATTATTTGAGTCTACTTTCCTAAATTTTTCATCGCTTTCGCGAGAAGAAATCGCTTCCACCTCCGATATAAGGGAAATTGACGTTATCGGAAAACATCAGTCATTTCAGGACTTTTGTGGCCAGACAATAAAAGTCTAGAACCAGATTACTAGCGAAAACCAACAAAGTGTGAGGTGTTTCGAGTTGTCATAATGATGTTCGCCATAGGCTAAGATGTTGATGCGAGATATCTGGAAAAACAAAACAGTGCCAAGCTGAATAACAGACGAATTAACTCGGTTACGGTTCTGTGCAAGTTATGTGACATCAACTTTCTTAGATAATACATTACAACTGGGAATAATTCAATCAAACTACACGTATTTGTAATTGCCATAGCGAAAATGCATTTATTGCCATAGCATATTTTAGGGTAGAAATAGCAAAGGCCTAATATGTAGATCAAAGCCAAGTGACTGGAGCTCCAGGCGGGTGTTTCGCACGAATTCCTTCTTCGATGATTCGAAGAATACTTTGGTCCGATTCCATCGATGTATTGGCGTGGATCGTATATCTCGACATAAAATATAACGACGGTTTGGGGACATTTCCTGTAAGCAAAATTTGGAAAAGGACAAACCCGAAGCAAGTCGCAACTTAATTTTCTGTCGCGGAATATTTTATACTGTTTGAAGAAAAATTGGCCACTACCAAAAAAAAAGTTGAGACAATCCCTTCTAGAGTTCAGCATTGTCACCCTGTTAAAGTTAGCCGAAAGTTTCCAGCCGAAAGTGAAAAGTCGATAATGCAGATTATGTTATTGACATTCCAGTGGAAAATAAATCAGCCTCTAGAGTTTTTTGTCTGGAGATGGATTGCATTGATGTGACTTGTCAATAGCTATCGCAGGAAGAAAAGTCAGTTCAAGTTTCAGGTGGGAAATCTCGGAAAATTCGATTTTCCAAAAATTATTAGAAAATTTGTATAAAATCAGCCTCTAGATTATTATGTCTGGAGATGGATTGCATTGATGTGATTTGTCAATAGCTATCGTAGGAAAAAAATTCAGTTCAAGTTTCCCGTGGAAAATTTGAAATCTCGGAAAATTCAAAAAATGTTCTAGCCGAAGGTAAGAAATGGATTAATAAAATCAGCCTCTAGAGTGTTATGTCTGGAGATGGATTGCATTGATGTGACTTTTCAATAGCTATCGCAGGAAAAAATGCAGTTCAAGATTCCCGTGGAAAATCTCGGAATTTTCAATTTTCCAAAATTTATTAGAAAATTTGTATAAAATCAGCTCTCTAAATGCATAACACTCTAGAGGCGGATTTTATAAAAATTTTCTAATAATTTTTGGAAAATCGAATTTTCCGAGATTTCCCACCTGAAACTTGAACTGAATTTTTTTCATGCGATAGCTATTGACAAATCACATAAAATGATTCAACTTCAGATATACACTCTAGAGGCTGAGTTTATTCCAATTTTGTGGATTTTTCTGATTTTCCGATATTTTCTACGAATAGGTTAAGAAAAGTTTTACACGTAAAACTATTTATAAATTTTTTTATTTAAATCCTTGTATCCTATTTACTTTCGGCTTATACCTACAAAATTTTTTATTTTCGGCTAGAATGTTAATACCACAATCTGCATTATCGCCTTTTTTCTTTCGGCTGGGATTAGACAATCTGCATAACCATTTTCTTGTTTAATTTCGGCTGGACTAACACAATCTGCATTATCGATTTTTCACTTTCGGCTGGCAACTTTAGGCTATCTTCACACGGTCACAGTTTAGGAAAATGTCAGTTTATGTAAGCTAATTGAATATGAGAGTTTGAGGACGGACCAGTCGACTAGCAGATTTGAAGTATACATTACATCCTGGCCATGTCACTAAGCTAATTACTTTTAGACGGCTGTAAAACAACTTGAGATTGTCGATAACCTCATCATTAAAATGTCATAACTGAACAACGATCGAAATTAAGACAGATTATAATACTAGCTCCTAAGAAGCTTGCAATGCTGGAAGAAGTGCTTACGGCAAACTAAATCTTAAAAGATTCTTCAAATGACAAAAAAACATTTTAAAAGCTTAATAATGGAGCCAATAAACTCCTTCGAAATTGTGAGCACTCACGCCAGTATCCTCCCGATGTGACGAGATCAATGAAATGGTTTCAAAACATCACAAAACCTGAAACAGGAGACTTAGAAGTTACTGTATAGAAGAGAAAGGATGGAATTGTTGGAAGAAGCAAACACAAGTGAACACAGGAATGTAAACGCAATTAAAATGAAATTGTAGAGTTATGCACCGACGAGTTATGGCTGATTTTTAAAAGAAATATATAGGGCACAAGTACCAATTTTGTCGCTGCAGAAATATATAGGGTAAGATATAAGGACATCTTGTTCAAGTTAGAAAAAGGTTTGCCAAAAGTAAAGTCGATAATGCAGATTACGTTATTTATATCCAGCCGAAACTAAAAACTAAAATAGTTTTCACGAAACGAAAATAGCTTTTGGCAATAGTCCTGGAAAGCTTTGTTCCATTGGTGGAAAACATCGGAAAATCTGTAGAATCCAAAAAAATATTTAAAGTTGGAATAAAATCATCCTCTAATTCAGTTGAAGTTTTCCGTGGGAAATCTAGGAAAATTCGATTTTTCAAAAACCATTAGAAAACTTTTTCTCACGAAAAAATTGAATATTTTTTGGCTCATGTTGATTTTTCATAATTTCTCATGGGGACGAGTGAATTTTAGCCGCATTGAAAAAAGTCCAAAATGCTACTCCATAGTATCCATAGTAGTTTTCGGCTAAACACTATCGACTGATGACGACTTCAGTTTTTATTTTTGGCTGGAACCTTTCAGCTAACTTTAATAGTATAATTTCACCTTATTTGGAAAAAATAATGATCTGGCTATTTATTCGGAACAACCTAATAATTCTCTTAAAATAATATTTATTTGCCAAATGGTTCATGGAAATATGACCAAAGTATTTCTTGGGGCTGACAAAATAAAACCGGCCCTAATTTACCGGTTTTATTTTTATTCCCTAGAAAGACAGAGGATAACAGAAATATTCATTTTGATAATTTTGGTAAGAAGATTTTTGTTTGTGTCATATCGACGTTCTCCGCTGATTGGTGTACATTTAAAGTATTCTGTAAATATCAAAAAATTTGTCTTACACCTTTAATTTCATCTTTAATAATACTACCAGGTCATCAAATTTACTCAAATCACATGAATACCTAAAGTATGCAAATTTGGTTCTACAAAATTTTTTTTTGTGTGTGTGATCCTTTCTGAGAATATTTTTTATTTTGGTTCTCCGATTTGTTTGTGATTTTTTTTATCAACTTACCTTTTCCTTATTTTACAATATAAAGAGTGATTTTAATCGTTGATTTTTACACAAAGAGAATTTTCATCCAATTTTCAAAGTAAACTGGTACACTGCCTGCGTCACAGTTCATCCAAATTATCAAAGGCGATTTTCGACTTACCTGAAATGAAAAATAAACACAAAAAGTTGTAACATGACACCTTTTCAGATTCCTGGAAAAACTACATTGTATACAAAACATATTTTTACTGAAAGCTTGAAAGATATGTTTTGCATATTTATACAAGAGACAGGTGAGTGAGTTTCTATAAAATTATAAAATGATGCAAAAATATCATATTTTTGCAGTCTTCTCGGCTTGAAGTCTCATAATTCAATATATGCAGAGTATAAATTCGTTTGTAAACCACTCAACTAATCACTTATGCATACATGAAAAATTATGTATAATGTCTAGACAAAATTGATTATACCGTATCGTCAGCTTTTTGTTTGCCTTTCATCCGTCGACTTGCTAATCCTGTATATTCAATTTGATTCTTAATGCTTAGTTAATGTTTTACTTATATCGTTAGTAAGATGGAAGCTTTCGCATATGGATTGTATCATTATTTTTCTAACGTTTTGTGCAAAAGATAAGCTTTGATATAAATAAATAATCTTCAGACTTAAAAATAAAATTTGTTCGATGAACCAAGATTGTACATTGTTCATCACAAATTTTATTTTGTTGACTTTTAATTTATTTAGGATTAAGTAGTGTTTTAAGCTTATGAAATTAGTTTGAAAAACTTCTATTCACATTACATATGATAGTAAAATAAAGTTTAATAATCATGAAAATTTTCAAAATTCCTTTTATAGAGTTTAATGTGTTGTGGGGTCCCATAAGTCCGAAAAATTGAATTTCGAAGTGATATCTATCTGTTGGTCGAACTGAAACTTCGTATTTAAGCTTTTTCCATAAATCTTTTCCATAAAGTTCTCTCAAACCGGTTCGTAAAAGAAAGTCGTGTGATGGACACACCTCATATTTTGTATACTCATATAAGCTTTGTGGTAGCCAATTTTCAATTAAATCTTTACTCAATCAGATATTCTACAATATTTTCAATAGAAAAATATTTAGAACTGAGATTTACGTTAATTCGAACAAAAAGCTGTACAAAATTTGAATAATTATACCTCTTTTACTAAGCTTGCGTATTAAATTGTCTCGAATGTATATGGATAAATTTTATAAATTGGCTATTCAAAATGATTAAAATAAACCCACATGCTTTGTAGTTGTTGGGTCCCAGCAAAATGAGACGACGGTTTCCTCAGTCGGCAACGTCTAAGGCTAATCCACAATCTAATCCGATTTTAAAGGAGTTAGTTGAGCAACAACGTATGTTCTTAGAGCAAGGCTCTTTGTTTGCTGATACTAATAATCGCACTGGAAATAGAATAACGGCAGAAGTTAAGCTTCCCAAATTATCATTATCAATTTTTGATGGAACTAACTATCAGAATTGGCCAGCTTACAAAGATTTTTTTCTTAACAACAATCCATAAAAATTCTAGCTTAAGTAAAATTCAAAAATACCAATACTTAATCTAAAGTCTGAAAGGAAAGACCCTAGAATTAATCGATCGATTGACTCTTTCTAACGAGACCTACGACAAAGCATGGGAAAAATTAAATTCTGGACTATAAACCGTATTCCACGTCAAACAAGGCCGTACAATTACACAATTCCACCCTACCTCAATCTATTAACACAACGCCAATTTTTATATAGATGTCCAGTTGTTAAGTAATTATCTGCAATAACTCGCACTCAGTTGGTTGACCAAAATCAGCTGTGTCACAACTGTTTAAAGTCTGGGCATTTAACAAATAATTGTAAATCCAAATATGTATGTCGTTTATGCTCCATGAAGCATAATACGTTATGTTGCACAATCAAAGAAAACTCAATTTTTCTGATCTTAAATTAGCCGAAGCCGGTTCATACTACATATTACCAGAACATCACAACGTGTATTGTCCACCAGCAAATGATTTATAGCCAAATTCAATTTCGAATATTTCAAGAGGCACATCACAAAAGCAATTACCAATCACCCAAAATCAAGCGGTGACTGATTCCTCTTATGATTTGAACCAGCTATTAACTCAATGGAGTGTCATTCAAAATCCAAACACCAATCAACATTTTCGCACCAATCAACTAACAAAATTTAATCAACAAGGATATCCTGATCCACAATCAAACTTAAATCAACAATCGGTTTCCAGCACAAACCACTCCAATCAACAAACAAATTTCAAAATACACTCAAACTTCAATGAATATAATCTTTCAATAATCAATCTACATGTCGGGTTTTGCTCGATTCGGGCTCCCAAGCCTCTTTCATTATCGAAAAATGCGTTAACCGACTCTGATTAAAGAGAGCTAATGCAAGAATTCCAATAACGGACCTTGCATCAGTGAAAGTAGGAACCACAAATGGCCTAGTCATAGTGTAGATTTAACATCACGATTCAATAATAAGGCTATCACGATCAATGCTCTAGTCTTACAAAATTTAACATCAATGATACCAAGAGAAGTGAAAATGAATTACGGGTAACTAACACTATTTTCAGAGATTCTAAAACAGTTCAAAAGGAAAAACGCAATATAAAAACCTTCGTCGTAACTTCGGACTCGGATTTCAAAGGCTCTTTTCACGAATCATTGATAAAAAGGTTCTCGTCTTGGTCAAAATTAATAAACATAATCGCAATATGTATGCGGTTCATCAAAATATTAAAAAAATGGTCAAACTCTGACAACATGTAAACATGTTCAGCAACAACACTTTGCCGTAGAAATAAAGTATTTAGAAACTAACCATCAGACAACATCTAAATCACAATTATCCGCCCTTGATCCATTCCTCGATGGATAAATGCTTCGCCATTCACTTCCGACATACAATCATACATCGAATTATTTATAAATCATTATCACGTTAAATATGTACTTACATGGTAATACGACATCGCTTATAACCGTTTTGCGTCAAGCAGTGAAGACGGCTGTAAACAGATGTCTAACTTGTTTTAAATAAAAAAGGCATAATACAAATCAGTTTATGGGCGATTTGCCAGCTTCCCGAGTTCAAGCTTCCCGGCCATTTCTTCACAGCGGCGGAGATTTTGCGGGACCGATACATTTAAAGCTACGAAATGGACCATGTCGCCAAACTTCCAATGGATATATCGTGCTAATCATATGTTTATCGACTAACCGATTTATTAAGTCGAGGATTTTTAGTTGTACATAGAAGAATCACTGGAAGGGGCTTTCAACATTACTTATTCAAATTGAAGCACTTTTAAATTACCGACCTTTGAGCTTCAATACAGATGATGAATTCAACCCTTTGGCACCAGCTCATTTTCTAATCGGACAACCGCTAACTCTGATTCCAGAGCCAAATCTATTAGATGTTAAAATGTCTTTGTTAAACCGATGGCAGCAGCTGCAACAGTTAATGCGGCAATTTTGGAACCATTGGCATATGAATTATTTAACGTGCCTTAATCAACGTCCAAAATGGCGTCATCGTTCTACAAATTTATGTGTAGGCAATATTATACCTTTGATAGATAGAAATGTGCCGCCATGGCAATGCCCATTATGCAAAATCATAAAGCTACATCCAGGACAGGATTCACTGATCCAAGTAGCCTTGATCAAAACTAAATCGAAAGAATTTAAAAGAAACATAACAAAACTTTGCCGTCTGCCGACTAATATTCAAATTTTTACTAATTATATTTCAAGTTAATACGTCTCTTAACATATTTCTTTATTTCTAGGAACCTAGATCATTACATCATATCACGCATTGATTATCAATACATTATCTTGAATTAATCGCGCTACAAAAATTGTGGCTTTAGTTTAAGCCGGTGAAACCTATCAAAAAATTGGGCGAATCCGTGATATAAGTGTGTCATTTGTGAACCGGACTTGGCATCGATATTTAGAAACAGGCAGTTTGAGTCGGCGGGAAGGGTCTTATCGACCAAGAAAAACTACATCAAATGAAGATCGAGTTATCGCACGTTATGCTAGAAAAAACAGGACAAGCAGTGGTCATGAAATAAGAGGTAATGTACCTATACAAAAATAGACATCAAAACAGTTTAAATCTTATCGACTAGGATCACGTCGACCTGTCAGAGTTCCGTATCTGACTGATAATCACCGTCGACAAAGAAGAAATTATGCGTTGCAGTATGACAACTGGACTCAGAGGGACTGGTGTAAGGTCCTTTTTTCGGATGAATCGCGGTTCAATTTGTATGCATCAGACGGCCGATGCAGAGTTTGGCGTTCACTAGGGGAACGATTACACCCTAATTGAGTGATGCTAATCGTAGCATTTCTTGGTGCGGATTTTTTTTATGCATAATAATGCCCGGCCACACACAACTTTAAACAGACGCCAATTTCTGCAACAGCACCGCATTAATTTGATAAGCCATCCTTCGCGAAGTGTGTGTAAGAAAACGGACAAAGCAACCAACAAATTTGCAGGATCTGCGAGACGCTTTACAAGAAGAATGGCAACAAATCACCATGCAACAAATACGCCTATTGATAGAGCTATTGACCAACGTAATCGCAGCATTTTAGATTTTTGCCGTTCAAAATCTGTGGGCTATAGCACAGTTGATTTTCAATAAAATCGAATTTTCTATGAAATTGTTAGAAATATTCGAGCAATCCAAATGCAAGTTGGCAAAATAAATACAGACCCTGAAGCCTATTGATATAGCTAATGACCAACGTAATCGGAGCATTTTAGATTGTTGCCGTTCAAAATCTGTGAGCTATAGCACAGTTGATTTTCAATAAAATCGAATTTTCTATTAAATGGTTAGAAATATTCCAGCAATCCAAATGCAAGTTGTCAAAATTAATACAGATCCTGAAGCCTATTGATATAGCTATTGACCAACGTAATCGGAGCATTTTAGATTTTTGCCGTTCAAAATCTGTGGGCTATAGCACAGTTGATTTTCAATAAAATCGAATTTTCTATGAAATGGTTAGAAATATTCCAGCAATCCAAATGCAAGTTGGCAAAATAAATACAGATCCTGAAGCCTATTGATAGAGCTATTGACCAACGTGCTTCTTTTGGACCAACAATAGGCATTATTGAAAATTCCAGTTTGTTCGTAGATTTCAGTTTTATTGCGGTTGAATAAAGTTACCGACTAATTTAATTGGTTCATGGGTAGTACTATCGGTAGGAACAAAAATTTCGCCAGGAATTCTTATAGTTTGTCCGTATACAATTTCCGCAGGGCTGCATTAAAGATGTTCCTTGACTGTTGTTCGTATTCCTAACAATGCCGTTGGCAGTTTATCACACCAATTATTCGTTTTACCACGCAACTTCAACGATTCTTTTATCCGACGATGCAAAATATCCACCATACCGTTAGCTTGGGGGAGATACGGACTTGTTCGAATGCTGTGGATTCCGAAGAAATGTAAAAGGCCGTTAAAAAGAGTTTTGCCTCGAATTGAGTGCCCCGATCGGTTGTCAATCTTAGAGGTACCCCAAAACGTGTAATGTAATTGTTATAAAATGTTTTGGCTTCGGTGGTAGCGGACATATCTACCATTGGATATGCTTCCGGCCATCTAGTGAATCGATCTATGACTGTTAGCATCTATGAGTATCCATTAGGTGGTGGTAGAGGACCAACAATATCCACGTGAACATGATCAAAACGACCTGCAGGACATTTGAAATATTCTAATGGTGTTTTGGTATGTCTGAAAATTTTTTATTGGTGGCATGAGGTACCACATTTGCTCCAGTAACCCAAATCTATATTCATACTTGGCCAAAATTACTTTGAGGCTATGAGCTTGCGAGTTGCTCTTATCTTTGGAAGTTTCGCACCAAATTTTCGTAGCATCATCTGAAGGTAAAAGAAATTCAAATTTTAATCTACTTGACATTTGATTTGATTGAAATTTCTTTACAAGTGCTTTTAGCTCTTCATCGTCTTGTTGAGGATTTGATAAAGTTTCAGTGTCTGCGGCTAAAATTGTGCACAAAGCTTGATCGCATTCAGTTCGAGAAAGCGTGTCGGCAACCACATTCAAGGACCCTTTAATATGCCTAATATCATTGGTGAACTGAGCGATGTACTCCAGTTGTCTCATTTGTCACGACCTTCTGTCCGTTTTTGAATCTAAGGCTGAGGTAAGTAGTTTATGATCAGTTAAAACTAAAAATTGCTGACCTTCGACAAAATATTTAAACTGTTTTATTAACAAATAAATTGCCAATAATTCGCGATCATAGGTTGGATATGTCTGTTCCGCCTTTTTAACTTTAAGAACTCCAGCCACTGCTGTATTTGAAGCGTCGCATGTAATATTGGTAGGTGCTGATGGATCCGAAAAAATCAACAAGGTTGCAGAGGCAAATTCATTTTTGATTTTTTGAAATGATTAATCACATTCTTCGAACCAAATGAAATCAGCTATATTTTTATATTTTACAGTGAGTATAAATATAAGGTAGAAGTTAATCATTCCGATAAACCTCTGTAGCTGTTTAATAGTAGCCGGTTGTGGAAAATTTCTTATTGCTTCCACTCTACTTTTTGAAGGCAGTATGCCTTCAGCCGAAATTTTATGACTTCAAAAGTTGATATTTTCTTTGCCAAAAACACATTTTTCTGGTTTAAATGTTATGCCATAGGCCGATAACCTTTCGAATAATTGCCTCAGATGAGCGATATGTTCTTCATGTATTTTGCTGGCAACCAAAATGTCATCTATGTATACGAATACAAACGGTACACCTCGAGTGACTGTGTTCATCAACCGTTGGAATGTCTGAGCTGCATTCTTCAGGCCGAATATCATCCGAGGAAACTCAAACAGTCCAAACGGGGTGGTTATCGAAGTTTTAAAAATATCTTCCTGTGCTACCGGTATTTGATGGTAAGCTCTAATAAGATCAATTTTAGAAAATATTTTGCGAAACATTTTGAACGTGCGGTATAGGATATCTATCCGGCACTGTTATATAGCATTCAATCTACGGTAATGGCCGCAGGGCCGCCAGTCTCCTGAATCTTTTTTCTGCACCATATGCAATGGCGACGAGACTGAAGATGAAGATTCACGACAAATTCCAAGATCCATCATGTTATCAAATTCTAGTTTCGCAGTTTTTTCTTTGAAAGGGTCTAATCTACGTGGACGAGAAAATGGAAGGTGTCCATTTGTTAAAATATAGTGGCGAACGGAATGCTTAATGGGGTGTTGGAAATTGAGAGCAATACTCGCGTTTAGAATCATTGTCGGTTTTGCTCTTGTTCCTGTTTATTTTGGTTATTAAACCTGGGTTCACGATAAGGCGATCGACTTCTAGAATGTGACCTTGCTTGCTTGTTTATCGAAAGCAGCTCAGCGATTTGAGATTGAAGATGACTTATCTTCTCTTCTAACGCATGTAGGATAGTTTGGTTGACATTTGGCAGAGATATTTCTGTGGCTGAAATATTTGAAGATTGAATTTGATCCCAAATTCTATCTGCCATCAAAATAAGTTTTTCTGCATCTTTGCTATCGACCGCAGAAATATTTTGTTTTATGGAATTCGGAAGGCGTTGGTTCCAAATCTTTAATATTAATTTATCACCCGCGCCATCCAATGTTGCAGCCTGATCTGCCATGGAACGGTACATGGTAGACGGTTCATCATTCCAAAGTTTAACGGTACTAAGAAGACGCCCAATCGTCTATCGAATCTAATCGCTTAGATGCTCAATTTTGATCAGTTAGTCAATCAGGAACATTTCGCTTTTTATCTGATTGGATATAGATGTCTAGAGTAGAACCATATCATGATCCCAATTTTTTCGAGGAAAATTATCTAACATTTGGCTGGTAATGCTTACAATGAACATTGGCAATAAAAATAGTTTATTGGACTAAAAATAATACTTTTGCTAAAACGTTGGCTGCAGCACCGGCCGTACCAGCGAAGTTATTTTTAATTTAGGCCACTTTGGTTTTAGACGTTAAAATTTGGTTGATGGTCCCTCCATCTTCTTTCAAGAGCCCCGGTTTTTATAAAAATATTTTCAAAATGATAATTTATAGAGACAAGAAATTCAAAGGACCAAATAGTCGTAAGGAATCAGATAATATTTGAAGTTTAAGTTGATTTTCCAATGGTAATACTAAAAACGCTAAAAACTTAGTGGATCAGATCAGTAAAGGTTTTAATAAAACAGAAATTTATTCGCTTCGGTTTATCCTATTTTTAAGTGAAGGCAGTCAATGCTTCAGGAGCCGCATAAGATTAACTCCCCACTGATGAACTTCTCACGACTTCCTTGCCGACTGAGCAGTGGGATAAATATAACTTAGTCCAAGTCTCCAGAGGAAATTGCTTTGGAACGATTGTACCATTGCATCAATTTTAGACAACTTATAGTATATGTTCCGTGTGCAAGTAAGCTTTGTAAAAAAACCAGAAGCTGCTAAAACAAGGGTTTAAGAAATTAAAAAATGTGCAAATTCACATTGTGTCTGAATTTTAAGCTACTCGGACGTCGTGTAGTGAGCAACTTCACCTTGGGACAAGATTAGGAGAAGATTCTACGTAGTAGCATTCGATTTTGAATAACCAACAACATTTTTACATTTAAATCAATATTTTAGAGTGCTACCATTTAAATTTTAGAGATTTTATCGTAACCATATATTTTCTGATCCCAATTCTGTAATTACTGACCATAGACAATTTAATGATTACCTCATTATAGGAAAACTTTTTGAACTTTTACCAATATTTTGATGAGTTGAGTACCATCAATTACAGACCAAATTCCCAAACTTTTTCACATTTTCAATTTATGGGAAATATTAATGTTAATGCGTAGATATACATATGTCAATTTGGTAATAAAACGATAATACCAAAATAAAAAATTTCCGGTAAAATTTTTTTATTTTAAAACACCCACCTCCCCCTCCCCCAGACTCTGCATTCTTTTATTGATATATTCAATCTTAAATATTGAAAAACGAATCGATTTTTGTTTTGTTTTGGTTTCAAACTGAATTTATAATAATTGGCACACAAACATTGTGCACATCAACTACTCGTTTATACGGTTGTCGTCGATTGATATATGAACCAGATTAAATGTATAAATGTTTAATTAGCTTATCAATGTCAATTTTCAATTATATTGTTTCAACTAAATTAAAAATGCAATAACCAATTATTTATTGCCAATAAAAGCTTTTTGTTGAAATCAAAGTCGTATTGATTGACCGTTTTTTTTATATTGCCAACGAGGTATTTGTATGTTTGTATCAGGATTGGACAATAATATATCGCCAGCTAAATTCTGTTTTTACATCACAAATTAACAAAGTTAGTAAGCTCAATGGAGGAATAGTGTTAACAAAGCTCTCCAAAATAGATTTATGAAATCTTTGAGGATATTGTCAGAGAGGTTGCTTAAGGCAGAGCAGAGGAAAATATTTATGCGAGCAGTAATACAACAGTTTAAACTATGGTCGGCTTGGTTCCGTACAAGCTCTGCAATCATATTTGCCATTTCGAAAATATACAGGAAAACATTTTGATACAATTGTTGGTTGAACTTCCAAACCTGAGAAATATTTTGAAACCGAAAAATACTTTTGAACTTTTGAATATAACAATGATGTTTTTGGAGAACTAGCGGTGATTTTACCACAAAAAGCCTTATGTTTTAGGTATTGGATCTTGTTTGTGAAGCGATCTTACGACACTATAGATGGAATATGGCCAGCAACGAGGTTCACCAAAAACAAAGCTTTTAGTGATGCATTTCAGAAACTGTTTGAGCTTTTGTATGAATACTACAAGTAAAAGTTACAAAGAACGTTCATACGCACGAACATATGTCATCACGCGTTTTGTGAATTCATGTTTATATCCGGGACTTTCTATGAACGTGGGGCTAGCAAAATTACAATTTTTTCAGCCAGATTGACAACCCATTAAATATTGCGTATTATCATTTAAAGACAACCCATTAAACTATGCGTTCGCCAATTATGTAAATGTTTAATCGGTGGGGTTAAAGGATACCGGCTTTGGTTAAAGACATCCCGCTGCTCAGTCGGAAGCAATATCGTCATGGGATTTGGCTGTGTCTAGAATAGGGCCTTCCTTATAGGAAATTCCTACAGGTTATTCCTAAAGGGAATAAATAAAAGTCTAGCCGAAAAAGAATGCAAAGCAAAAGACAAAAATAAATCGGGGTTAAATAACATTCAAGAGGAAGAAGAGGTCCTCTTTCGCCACCCGAACCATCACCAGACGATAGCTATCTTCTATTAATGGTGGTATTAAGGAAGAACTTCACCGCTCATTGCTTTGGTGATAAATTCAAGTCTGAGGCTACAAAGGACACCAAGCAATAAATAAATCGGAC
Source organism: Tipula vernalis (assembly GCA_958295665.1). NCBI lineage: Eukaryota > Metazoa > Arthropoda > Insecta > Diptera > Tipulidae > Tipula > Tipula vernalis. The sequence goes on from OY282560.1 coordinate 39,768,118, forward strand.
CCTAAAAAACAACAAAGGGTAAGGAGAAGTTATCCATTGTCTTTCACCACCTGCAGCCTTATTCTGTAAAAAATAAGATACTGTGTAAACGTGAAAACGGGTAAACTTTGTGATTTTTTACTAAAATTACATTAAATTGTTTTTCGATTCTCTTTTCGTTCACTGTTTATCACGTGTAAACATTATCTTATTTTTTATAGAATAAGGCTGCTGGTGGTCTGATTGACCTAGTGACCCCTCTTGATTATTATTATTTTTTTGCTTTGTGCCCTTTTTCGACCAGACACCCTTTAATTCTTTGCGCTTACGAAGGTCCTGATCCCGACACGGCAAAATCAGCCAGAGTATGTGACAAACTCTTAAAACTGTGCTCATCCAGTATCAAGTTAATCGATTTTAAACCGTCTCCCCCTTCTCCAAAAAATAAAAATCAGAAAAGTTGGCTGTTGAAGCAGGAAGTAAAAAAAAATGTTTTTGAGCTATTGGTAACAAAGGAGAACCTGTTGACCATAAATATCGTTATCGATTATGATCAGCAAATTTTTTATTTTCAATCGTACAAAAAATAATTTTCAAACGTTCGAATAAATAAACAGGTTCATTGGTTTTTCTGTCACCTTTTCGATGTACGCCTGTGGTCGCATGAATTAAACGAGCACGTCTCCTGAGACGGAATTTATTTAGGTAGCTAAACCAATGACCAGGTGAGGTGCATGCTTTACGGACGTGAAAAGCTTTTCGCAAGGTTCCCCTTATGAGAAGCGGCCTGCGAATTACACTCGCAGAATCAGAATACATGCATATACGTAGACATTGCCTTAGCTAATTTAAAGTTTAAGGCTCATGTTAAAAATTGCGCTCCTGAAACGATCTAGAATTATTAGTAGTTGGTCGACTCCAGGATTTAGCCAATGCAGTGAACTACAAAGATTATCGCTTGTTGTCCACTTGCAACTCCGTCCAAGGAATTGTGATCATTTTCTTAGGTGCGAACTTCGTTTTCACGTACTACTGCTGCATATTCTCTTACGCAGACAAATATAAGTAACTCGTACCGCTCGATCTCGGGGTCGGAGGAATATCTTCTTTACTGACGAATGTTTTCATTAATTAATAAGACTTCGACTTAGTCATAATTCCTCATCAGCTTCGGCTTAATCTGCTGATCCAAATTAACTCCGGTTCTCCCGATCTTCTTCAGTATTAACTTGCCCTGAACAATCAGTTCATGTGGATCAAACACTATCATCACCGTACTATTATAAAAGGTGTATCACCATTCACTTCATATTAATGCAAAACCGAAGCGTGTCATCAATCATGCATCAGAACGCTCCGACGACTTTGGTGCTATTGTCGCTTCCGCCTAACGGTACTCTCGTTTTTTGACTGAATGGGGTTTAATAATTTCAACAGCCGCAGCGAATGGAAATACAACTGGCTTCCACATGGCTTCTTTTCTTTCGAAAATGCCGAGATAGTCATCAAATAGGGGCGATATTTAATTACTTCATATGCTCTTGGTTTTGTTCCCGAAATTTTTCTGCATTCAGGTTCCCCACATACTGGACCTGTAGAGGTCGAAGAGGATGCTTCAAAAGTCATTAAGTCGTATGGTTCGTATAGAGACTTCTACATGTAGACGATATCTTCACAAAGGACACGTTGTACGTCTTGGATGCCAATCTGGTGAAAGAATTGCCGTATGTCTCTACTGACGGCTTTCTTGTGTCCTCGAAGTTCCCGCGACATCCTACAACAGTTCCATCTTTTCCAGTTTTTTGACATTTATGTTCATTCTTCTTCAACGGACAACTTCTTTCGCCAACAATTTTTTTTTTAATCGACCATCTGTGTGGACATTGTAGGACAAGTTCAGAATCATGCCTCGTACCTGGTCCCGCTATTTGCACCGTCCTCGCAAGTATTTTTCTTCTGCGTCGTAATGGGATTCTACCTGCTGTTCAGGAAGTTTCACACCTAGGCGAATAAACTTTTAACATACTCTTGCGAATTCTGATCGGCCATTTGTAATTATTTAGAACCCTATATAGTCTCCACCTAATACACAAAAATGTTGCTACTTTATCATCCCGCGCTTCAATACCTGTGTTTTGTGACACAGACAGCTAACAGTATTCCAAACCTATCAATATACGTGATTGTATTTCTATAAGTTCTTGGAACTCGTATAAATTGGCGAAATGTTCGATACAGAATTTCAAGCACTCCTTCTAGAGCTAATTCGTTATATATGTGTTGCCGTAGTGTCTAGAAATATATATTTAGATGCCATTCGTGCTGCTTTTCCGTATAACACCGCCGTCACCATCTGGTTTATAATTTTGTACAACAGTGTATGTGGATTTGTTGTTGTTTCTTCCTGCTATTTGTAACAGTCGTGTTTAATCGTCTTCATCGCAAAATTTCTCGAATGAAATTTGTTTCTAAAAACTCAAAACTTAAATAAAAAGAATCTGCTACGTATAAATTCAGCTACTACATTTCTCGCAATCAAAATCGTTTACAATAAACAAGACGAAAGACGAGTTACAGCGGCGAAGATTAGAGTTGATATGAAAGAAACATTTTTTCATGATTGATACGAGTAACTTGTGACCAGGCATAATCATTTGGGAGTGTCTCATTTTGTACCAAATGGCACAAGGCAATTATCTCGAATTAAACAATGCCCTTCGCCCCTTTTGGAAGGATTTCTTGGAATTATTATTCACAAGTCTGCCCAAAGAATTTGTATTGTTTATGGAATTTGAAGTTAGACACTAAATTATTTTAATACTGTCAATCGGCTCTGAATACCGCTACTGCTTTCCCCCGAACGTTGTTTTTTTTTTATTCATTTACGAATTAACATTGTTCATCATTTTAAATCTCTCAGCTTGTTGGGACTCCTGTTTGAGATATTGCAAAATGATGTTTCGTTTAATGGAAAATTTTAAATTTGCTGGGAATTTTCAGTTCTAGTTTTATTTTGGTTGCAGCTGTTCCTACTATTGCAGCAAATGTAACATTACCTAAAGATCTAGAATACTACTGATACAAGGGTTATATGTATAGGTCTTTCTGAGAAAAATAAAGATGAACATTAAGTCGTTGATGTACATCTGAACATGCCATGAAAAACTTTGCTATACCTCTTCGTTGATCTTATATTTACTTTCCCTCTTGATTAAGCATCAAAACACTATTAGCATTGCCAAAACGATCTGCAAGACATCGATATAGTTCAGCTTATACCATCTGCATAAAACTATAAGTCCGCTCCAATAAAAGTTTTCAATTTTTGATCAGTTTTGAAATGACGATTAAAAAATGACCTATAGGTTTCTCTCTAAATTGAATGTGGTTGTAAAACAGGATTTCATAAACAATATTTTACTCAAAAGTCTTCTCTCCAACTAAATTAAATACTTTATCCACTTGTGTTTGGCGTAACTCTGCAGATAGAAAGCAAAATATTTTAGGCCATCAGCATTTATCATCACAAATTCATTCCAGTTAAAAATTAATTTAGGCACCCACTTCACTTCCATTTAAGAAATAGTCTAAATCTCTATCCTTTTTCTTAAAACTTTCGTATTCGCTTAGATAATCCGTCAACCCGTTTGGGCTGTACGATTCATTGGGGATATAAAGGCGATACAAAAAATGTATACCTTCACTTTAATTATGGAATATCTGTGAAATTAATGTTTTTTCAAAAATCACTAGATTTCGAGAATATGCCGTTCGTCAAATAGAACTAGTTCACCTAATAAAATTATATGCGATGAGAAAATAAAAATTTCATGTAATTTAACCACTTCAAAAACTAACAACATATATCTATATATATATATATATATATATATATATATATATATATATATATATATATATATATATATATTATATATCTATATATATATATATATATATATATATATATATATATATATATATATATATATATATATATATATATATATATATATATATATACATATATACAGGGTGTCCGGGTTTGGGATGCTGATCCATCATGGGGTGATTACTTGGTTCATTCAGAGAAACAAATCTTATGTGGAGGGGGGATCCATTTTTGATATCCTTTGAGATACAGGGTGTTTAAAAAATTTGGTTCAGAAAAAAAGTACACCCAAATATTAAACTGTAACTTCCAAAATATTTATCGGAGAGCAACCAACTTAGTCTTATTTGGTTGGTAATCGTATAGGCTAATATTAAAGTTTAAGTGGTTATCTTGTATCTGCATCCGTTTGAGAGCTATGGTGATTTAAAGTAAAAAAAAATATTTGTTTTTTATAAAATCGAGTTTTTCTCAAAACAAATCGTTATAATTTTTTCTTTTGTTTATTCAATTTTAATTTGTCATGATCTCCTCTACAATCCCCCAATACATTACTTGTACCCACGTGCCATAGTTTTCTTCGTATTCCGTTTATTCTCAATCTAATTAAGAGATGTTATAGTGTTAATATTTTACCAGTTTTATTTTGATCTGTAAAACAGTAGGCGATGATTATCAACTCATTTGTTTAAATGTTGAAAAAACAAAAACTAAATATTTTTAGATTCAGTCATTAGTTTCGAGATATTATCTAGTGTTGTATCAGTGATGTGAAACAAAATTTTAATTAATTTAATAAAATTAATATTATAATGGCACAGTTCTCAGGTGAGGAGTACATTGATATCCATTTTGTTTACGGATTTTGTGATGGTAATGCAGCACGAGCTCGCAATGAATATTAACTCAGATTTCCAACACGTTGCATTCCTGATGCAAGAGTATTTATAAATATTCATAGGAGACTGCCAAATATCGTAACAAGATCGAATACCCGGGCGGAGCCCCATTTAGTCTCACCAAACCATTTGGATGTCGACGAAGGTATAATCCGTAATGTAACAGCAAATCCTTCTATTACCATAAGGAGGCTCGCTTTACAATTAAACGTCTCTCGCTATCGAATTCATCAAGTATTACACAAAGAGAATCTTCATCCATACCATACAACACCCGTTCAACAACTATTACCGATAGACCGCACTACAAGATTGGAGTTTTGTAATTTGTTGATGGAAATGAATTTGGACAATGCAAATTTTGTGAAACGTATCCTATGGACGGATGAATCTCAATTCACAAGAGATGGCATAACAAACTTTCACAATCTACACACGTGGGCTGCTGAAAATCCTCATTCGAAAAAACAAATATCATTTCAGCACCGATTCAGTGTAAACGTATTGGCTGGTGTAATTGGCGATAAATTAATTGGACCATTCATATTACCACCCAGATTAAATGGTGAACGTTATTTACAATTTTTACAAAACGATTTGCCACTCCTTTTTGATGATGTTCCCATTTTAAGTAGATTCTCGCATACATACCAACATGATGGTGCACCTTGTCACTACCATAATAATGTTAGGAATTTTTTTAACGAAAATTATCCAAATAATTGGATTGGAAGAAATGGTCCAATTCATTGGCCTGCAAGATCCCCGATCTTACGGTATTGGATTTTTATGTATGGGGAAGGATGAAAGCGCTTGTATACTCCAAAGAAATTGAAACAAAAGAAGAACTTATACAACGAATACACACAGCAGCACAACAGATAAGGGAAGAATTATCAAGAATTGAAATAATCAAAGGCATACTTAAACGAATATTAGCATGTATTCAATCACAAGGAGAACATTTTGAGCACCTTTTATAACTCCTCGACCCAAACTTTGTATTGAGGGATTGTAGAGGAGATCATGACAAATTAAAATTGAATAAACAAAAGAAAAAATTATAAAGATTTGTTTTGAGAAAAACTCGATTTTATAAAAACAAAATTTTTTTTTTTACTTTAAATCACCATAGCTCTCAAACGGATGCAGATACAAGATAACCACATAAACCTTAAATAATAGCCTATACGATTACCAACCAAATAAGACTAAGTTGGTTGCTCTCCGATAAATATTTTGGAAGTTACAGTTTAATATTTGGGTGTACTTTTTTTCTGAACCAAATTTTTTAAACACCCTATCTACAAGGATATCAAAAATGAATCCCCCCTCCACATACGATTTGTTTCTCAGAATGAACCAAGGAATCACCCCATGACGGATCAGCATCCCAAACCCGGACACCCTGTATATATATATATATATATATATATATATATATATATATCGTCCTCTCTTTCTTCGTATAGATACTAATACGTTTATTTAGCTAGCTATTTGATTTGTTTATTTACTTTGTTATTTATTTATTTATATTGTTTGTTTTAAAACTAACTAAGTATGTGGGGTTCCCGTATTATGTAGTATGTGGAAAATCAATTAAATTATTATTTTTAAAGAGGACAACATTGGGATAAAACAAAAAAGCAAAAACAAAAATATTTTATCAGTTTTTGTTGTATAATGTCTTTAATAATGTTACAATAGTTGATAGAAAATCATTTGGTTTGCGGTTGTACATGGATTAAAAGGATATGAAGAAAATTTGTATACAGTGTGGGGTTAAAAATTAATTAAAAATCTTTGAATATTAGGGGTGTGTATGCAGTAATCAATGTAGAAAATTGAAAAAATACGAAAAACAAACGATCGTGTTATATAAATACATAATTTAGTTAATTTAAATGAAACATGAATTTAATCGGTTTTGATAAGATTTTAATTAATTTACCGGGAAATTTTATTATTTTGTGTTGTTACTGTCTAAAATATGCCAAGTGTAATTCGTGCAAGAAAATATACAAAATGTTTTGCCTTTGGTGTTTTTTTTTTTTTAATTTTTTCAGCTTTAATGATAATACAAGGATTCTAAATCTATATTATGTTTGTATATACATACATACATATGTACTACATTATCTGTTTTGTTTTCTTTATTTAAGTTAATAAAAGCTTTTAGTCTTTATTGAGACATAGGCAGGCGGCTATGTTAAAATAGTAATCTTTTAAGTCACCAGTTTATAGGGGTTTTATTGTTTCATTTCGAAATGTATTCCTAAATATCATATAGCAACTTCTCTACAGTTAGTTATTTTTAATTTATTTTGTATCTCTACGGCCATTATTTTTGAATAAGCTTAAATGATAATAAAGTTCAACTGAGGTTCATGAACGTTTTTTCGAATTCTTCGAGTGGCTTAAAATAATATTTGCAAATTTGGCTCAGTTTTTGTAAATTTTGTGATTAATAATTATTTGTTCTCGAAGTTATTTCGAAAGCCTTGAAACAAGTTATTGCGGTGCTCTGTACTTGAAATAATAAATACAAATATTAGAAAGCTAATGAATAAAAGAAAAATATTCCAGATTTAATAATGAGACTAAGAATGAAAATATAATAAGTACTGTTGCCACTAATTCCATACCGGTTTGTTCAGGTTGATTTCACAAAAAAAAAAAAAAAAAACGTCAGCGTGCCTACAACTAGGGGCACCACTGTAAGAGAATCCCTTTATGCTAGAGTTTCATTGGTTGGTGCAACTTTGGAAATGAAACGTGGTGTCGCCAACATCTAGCAGAAAAGGATTCACTTACAAAAATAAAAAACTAATTAAGTCAATTAAATTCGAACTACAAAATAAATTTCTAAAGTAACTTATAGAAACTGATAAAGCAAGATTTGGAAAATTTAAGGTTCAACTTGCTGAGCCAACCAGCGATTTTCTTGCGATCAGATTCCATCTAATCTTTAAGTTCAGTATAGTTGTTACAGCCTTAAGTAAAGCTATATCGTCAGTAAACAATTGATGTTTACCGAATAAGTTTAAAGTAAAAATGTCATCAATACAAATTCAAGTAGTCGCCTTATGTCCCTTTAAATATCCAAAAATGCTTCCAAATAACGTCAATGTGGCTGACACAGAACTTTTAGCTTTACAAAATCCATACTGATGTTTATGTAAAATTTTATAAGTATCTAAGTGATCTACTATTGGTAATAATATTGGTGTTACTCTAGCAATTTATCATTGAGGCTGGAAAATGTTTTTGTCAATCCATTTGTTAATAATTTTAGTTAACAATGGTATAGTTATATTACTTAATTTTGTTATGTGCACTGATTGAATCATACCCAGATGATGTATTAAATTCTAACTTACTAATTATGCTTCCAATTTCTTCTTTATTAGTATAGGATAATGATTCTAAATTGCTAGGATAGTCCTTGGTAAGTTCAGTACTATTGAGGTGTTTTTTTTTGGAAAGCATTGTTTTTCAAATTGCCGGGTGTAGTATAATTTTTGTGTAATCGGGAAGCAGCCTTTGCTGCTTTTAAGGATCTCGGAAAAAAAAATTTATTGGGATATTTCTTATATAGTTTGTAAAATTTATCTCTGGAGTAAGCCAACTTCTTTAGCTAGCTGTTGAACCAAGGTTTACGGTAAGAACTAGTTTTAATTTTGACAGTAGTACGTTCTGTAAATGTAGCAACGGAATGTCTAAAAGTATCATAAAATGACTCAAGGTCATCGTCATATATAGGTTTGGATTCTCGAGAATGAATTTAATTATTTTATAATTATCAATAATTATTTTGGTGTATGTAAAATTTTTATATTCTTTTGATAGCACGAGCTTTATAAAAAGGTATTTATGGTCACTTAGGTCAGTATCACCTTAGAGAATATGGAAACAATTTTTAAAACTAGACAACTCGTAATCAATAATGGTATTGCAGTCACCTTGATTTGCGGGTTGCAAAGGTTTTTGATAACTTATTAATCATAGTCAAGTCATTCATCTGTAATATAGAGTTATAATTGGATAAATTCGGATCGGATTCATCCAATAGATTATGTTAAAGTCTCAAACCACAATTACATTTTTGTATCTATCTGCTATTTTATCCAAAATATGTGTGTTGGGTGCTTTGTAAACGCAAATTAAGTTTAGATTTAGTTGCTTTAAATAGATAACGAGAAATTCGTTCTTTAAAGTTGTTTCTTTATGGAGAAGTTGGAATTCAATAGTTGAATGGACAAAAACAGAAATTCCTCCACCATCTCTTTTATTTCTGGTATTATGAAATGAACTATACTGTGGAAGATTATAAAATTTCGTTTCCAAATCGTAAAAGAAGGTTTCTGTTAAAATTACGATATCAGTTTGTTGTTGTTGTGAATATAATCGATGCTGTAATTGAATAAGCTTATTTTTGATCCGATTCATGTTAATACAGATCAAATTCAATGATAAAAGATGTTTGGTTTTCCGGCTAAAATTTTCTAGAGTAGAAAGTGCTTATTTTCTTTAGAACTGTCCACCATAACCTACTATTTATTGTACGGTGAATTAACAAATAAATATTAAACAACAAGCATAAAAAATTTCGTTTAGATCTTACTTCGTTAGATCTTTTTCATTCCTGTTGGGAAATTTAGGTTTTAAGCATTAAGTAAATCTTATTATTATTGATAGGCTAAATACAGTTTCCTGTGAAGTTAATAGAACAAAATAAAAAATGAATTTAAGAGCTGTTACTTATTTACCGAGTTTATTTACGTCACTCGTCGATCTGATAATTGATGGTTTCGCAGATGCATCACTAATTTTAGCGTGTACACTGTTATACCGAAACCAGCAATAACTAGTTTTATATTTCTTCCTTAATTCCAATAATTTTTTTTTTTGTATTTAATTGAATACCTGCGACAGCCTGTTGAATTGAGGATACAGTTGTTTAAACGACTTCTCTTTAAATCTCACAGTAATTTGTTGCATAGCACCATTTCTAGTCCTGTTCAGCCATATCAAATTTATAAGTATAATTTATTTTCCGTATTATTTCTGCCTGATCGGTGATAGTACTTGGAGTCACAGAAATTAAGATGTCTCTCTCAGAATGTTTCTGTTTCATGTAGTTTATTTCACCAGAAAGACTTTCCACTTGTGAATTGGTCTGCGGTCATTTCTTTTTCTAACGATTCTACTCTTGTTTTGGTAATCCCAACATCATCTTTTATAGCCACGAGATCTGATTCTAGCTGTTTTTTGATATCATCTGAGCATATTTTTAGCTCATCATGTTTTATGCTTTGGAATTCCATTAGTTTAGCAATGGCCAACATAAGATCAGAATTTGTCGGATTTGATTTTGCCAAAATATTGGGTGTACAAATAAATTTTCGACCTTTTTTACTGAAATAAAAGACATTATTTTGTGTAGAAAATGAAAGAATGTTTTATTCATAGTATGCTCCCTCGGAAGCTATAACCTTCGCCCATCGTTAAGGCAATAAATGGATTCCCCGAAGGAAGAAGTCTGGTGGTTTCGAGGAGATCCAGTCATCGACCAATTTTTTGACGTTTTCATATGAAGTGAAGTGCTGCTGTGCCAGGGCTGATTGCATCGACCGGAACAACTGGTAGGGAACGATGTCTGGTAAATACGGCGGGTGGGGTAAAATTTCCTAGTTCTGCATGTCCAAGTAATTTTTGACAGGTATAGCAACATGTGGCCTAGCGTTGTCGTGTTGCAAAATAATCGTATTGTGCCTTTTTAGCAAGCTAGAGCTTGCTTTAAAGCCATCAGTTGTCGTCGATAAACTTGCCTCTTAATGGTTTCAAGCTCTTTCAGCAGCTCATAATAGACGACACCCTTCATATCCCATCAAATACAAAGCATCACCTTCGAAACATGGATATTTGCTTTTGGCATCGATGGCCCTTGTTCACCTGGCTTGACCCACGCTGGTTTGCGCTTCGGATTGGCATAATGAATCCATTTTTTAACCCCTGTGATGATCCGATGCAAAAATCCCTTCCTTTGTTGTCGTTGAAGCAACAATTCGCACATGGTTTTCCGACGTTCCATGTCCCTTTCTTTCAATTTGTGTGGCACCCAATTTCCCAGCTTCTAAACCAATCCCATTGCATGTATACGTTGCGAAACACATTGTTGGGTAATATTCAACTCTTCTGCCAATTGTTTTACAGTATGACAAGGGTCCACATCGAGCAATTCTTCCAATTCTGTATCTTCAAATTTGGGGGTCTGGCGCCTTCTGGAAGGGGTGAACAAAGCTGTGTAGTAATACCGGCTTCGTAACTTTCCTTTAGGGTGGGCTACAGCAGGCTGTTCTGGTCATGTTTTAGGCAGTCCAGTCTGTGGGCCAACGATCTACGCGAAGGGTAACCTGAGCGTGATTCGCAAGTGTACGCAATACCTCCTCGTGGTGACCTCCGGTAACTGTTGGCTCATTTACCGAACAACAGCCTAAAGTATGACGCTTAAGGATGGTATAAACCTTGCAGAAAAAAAAAATTTAGGTGAGACACGTGCGCCGAGGGATGTATGATCATGGGTTAGTTGGTCGCTAGCACGGAACTCCGGATACTAGGCGACCTCCGGTTTCAATTAGCCTTACCACGACAAGAGGCGCTGCCGTGGTTGACCTTCCATTCCTCAACCAAATCGACAACTTATGGATTTAATTAAAAACAAAAATAATAAGGGCGGTGCTCCTTTAAACGCACCAGTCTCAGAAAATGACATGGACCATTCAGGCCCTGCTTCTGAGATCGTAATAGATAACCCCATTACGAACGTAGTGGTGGGCTCTCCTGTACATGGCACTCTATTGCCTGAAATCGATACACAATCCACGTCGACTACGACCGAAATAAATAAGAACCTCGAGGATTTGGAGTTCGAGGGAAAATCAAAGAGGAGAGCACGCCTCAGTGGGGCCGCGAGGAGACGTCTGTACCATTTAATTCGGTCAGAGGTCCCCCGCGACGCTGCCTTGCAGCAATGTAAGGAAAAAATCAGGGACAGAATTGTCTCAACTAACAAGAGGAATAGGTCGGATGACGACTCTACCCTCAAAGGCATCGCGGCTAAAAGAAGAAATGTTTCCAGTCCTTTACCGAAGGCATTGGAAGCTGCCCCAAAAGCTGCAACCGATGGCGACAATAACCGACACGGCCACAACGTATAGTGCCGCAGTAAAGGCTATCAGTTTGGAGATTACCTACCAAGGCTACCCAGAAACAAAACTGGGTATTGCCTAGATTCGGTCAGTACAAGCTGCCTTAATCTAGACAGTGGCGGAGCTGCCGTTAGATGGTGTCAGCCCAAATTTCCTCGGATGTCGCACCAGAAACGGTTGACTCACGGTCAACTGTGCCGACAAATATACGGCAGAGTGGCTCAGGGCCACAGTGCCCTCACTTAAGCCATGGGACGGGGCATCCCTGAAGGCAGTCGGGGAGGAGGAGTTGTCTCGCCTAAGGATTATGTTTGTTTACCTGCCACGAAGGGGTAAGGAGACAAGCGACAAAATACTGCATCGTCTGGCGATCCAGAATAAGGACCTTAGAGACGTAGACTGGAGAATTATAGCGAGGAAGAAGCGAGAAGGCGACCTCCTTCAACTCACAATGTCATGTTTGGCTCTGTACGCTTCCGCCTAAAGAAGGAGGGGGCGTTGGATACAGCCAAGGAGAGAGTGGTGGAGGGCGTTGGATACAGCCAAGGAGAGAGTGGTGGAGCCGACTCTGCCCGGCACGTTAAGGGCAGCTTTGGCTGAGAACGCAAGCCACGGTGATCGGGTTGCTGGGACGAGGAAAGCCAGGATACCTGGCACCTCCGGAACAGGTAGACTGGCCAAACCGGGCCGTGGAAAAAGCGGGAAGGGCCATGGGCTGACCCCTAGAGGAAGGGTGGCACAGCAACCTAGTAAGCCGGGCTCTCTGGAGCCTTAAACATAAAAAAAAATATGTACACATCATAGTGATACACACCAAACCTGCAATCGTAGCGAAACTGAGAGTCGTGCAGATTAAAACAGCTTAAACCGTTTTTTTATGATTAAGGACAGGGATATAGCGCTCATACAGGAGCCTTTAAAAATTCGTCATTGGTTACGACGCTAATGTACACCAAATAGTCTGGGGAAGCAGCAACATCAATTTAAGAGGTGAGCAACTTTTTGAATTCTGTCTTAGTAACAATTTAGCAGTTAACAATAAAGGGAGTGATGCGACCTCTGTGAATGCGGTTAGGAGAGAGGTACTTGATCTTACCCTGTCTGACATGGGTACCTGCACTGCAATTCTCGACTGGCATGTGTCCAAGGAAGCGTCCCTCTCAGATCATATGTACATCAGGTTTGATTTCAATATCCCTTTGAGACAAGAGTTGATGGTCAGGATACCAAAACGCACCAACTGGCCAGTCTATAACGAGAGACTTTCGGATAACTTGGTGGTCTAGAGACCACGATAAACTCTGTCGATGACATCGACAGAGTTGCAAATGACGTTACAGAGGCAATAATTAATGCCTACCACTCTAGCTCACCCCTGGTGCGTATCAGAGGCACAAGATTTGTTCCTTGGTAGAACCAAAACTTGAAAAACATGAGACGAAATGTCCGTAAACTTTTTAATAGGGCTAAGAGGACGAATGATTGGACTATCTATACAAAATAGCTCTTAGGCAGAGCAAAAGACTAAGCTGGAGAGACTTCTGTAAGAAAATAGACAAACTACCTATGGCGTAACTCTCCTTGGAGCACAGGAATCCCTTGGGATCTGTTAAGAAACCAAGTGGAGAGACCACAACCAGGGAGGAGACTTTGGAATGTCTAGTGAGAGGTCACTTCCCAAATTGTGTAGTACTGAGGGATCAGGAAGAATCCAACGCAAGTAGCGTACATCCGTATCTGGTCCCAAAGGTTGATCACGAGTTCTCGAAGCAGTTTTTTACGCCGGAACGGATAGACTGGGCAGTCAAATCTTTTGGCCCTATCAAATCACTGGGAGGGGACTGCGTATACCCCGCCATTCTACAGCAAGGACTACAGACTTTGCTGCCTTACCTTACTACACTCTTCAGAGCCAGCTACAGCTTGGAATATGTTCCAAAATGCTGGAGGGAGGTTCGAATGATTTTTATCCCAAAAGCGGGAAAAAGATCCACAGAGGAGATTAGGTCTTATAGACCTTTTAGCCTCACATTATTTTTACTGAAAACCATGAAGAAAATTCTGGGACTTTGTATCAGATCCAACACTCTCCAAAGATACCCTCTGGACTCTAGACAGCACTCCTACCAAGCAGGGAAATCAACTGAAACGGCCTAACACGAGCTGATATCGGAAATCGAAGATACGCTTCGGAATAAAGAGTTATTACTATGCTCCTTTATTGATATCCAGAGAGCTTTTGATAACATTTGTTTCGGGGAAATTTAGGAGCAATCACTAGCAAGAAGTATAGACCCCCTCCACCGTAAGTTGGATTATAAACATGTTGGAAAATAGGAGGATTACGGCCTCTTTTGGAGACAAAACCATCACCATAACGGCCACCAGGGATTGCCCCCAGGGAGGTGTTCTCTCTCCCTTATTGTGGCTGATCGTGATGGATCAATTATTTACCAGACTGAGAAATTTAGACTTCACGGACATTACCTATGCGAAAGACCTAGTCTTAAAGGTTAGGGGCAGATTCGCAAATACAGTAGGGGAAAGGATGCAACAAGCCCTAGATGTAGTAAATGATTGGTGCACGGAGGTGGGTTTTACGGTAAATCCCAACAAGATCAACTTCACTCTCTTTACTAACCGGAGGAAAATTGGTCTCTTGCTGCTAACCCTGGGGGGGGGGTAACTCCTCTGCCTCAACTGTCAGCGGAGGTTAAATATCTGGGTGTCGTACTTGATCAGAAATTAACATGGAATCCCCACTTAAATCATATCACAAACAAGGCGAATAAGACCTACTTAACCTGCCCTAGAATGTTTGTCAAAACGTAAGAACTGAGCCCACAAATGTTGGTTTGGCTCTACCATTAGACCTATGGTCTCTTACGCGGCGTTTGTGTGGTCAGCAAAGACGTAGCAGACTAGTGCACGAAGAATACTGGATAAAATCCAGAGGTTAATCTGTGTGGGTGCAACTGGAGCAATGAGGACTTGTCCAACAGCTGCCCTTGAGAGAATACTGGGGCTCTCACCACAGCACCTACAAATTAAAAAAGTAGTCGGTTCAAGAGATCTGAGCCTAAAAATAACAGCCAAAATTAAAACTGTAAGGCCAGGACACAACAATACCTACATAAATTAAATTTTAAGGAGGAATCGATCCAACTATAGGATTTGATGGTAAGGATAATTATTCAGTTATAATATTATACGTCTGGAAGAGGCACCGAGGATGGACCGCCAATCCCTAAGATCACTTACCTAGTTTTTAACAGGGCACGGCTGTTTTAACGGCCATCTACATAAAATGGGAAGGTCCCTTACGAACCAGTGCCGATTCTGCGACTGCGGTAAGGATATATCGGAACACCTACTATTCACATGCGATGCTACCATCCTAAAAAGATTAAAGTTCCTCAATGTGTATATAATCCAGTGGCCTAACGCCGACCCACTGGATATGCATCAGGTAGCGGCGTTTATCGAAGATATAGATCTACAGTTCACGTAGGAATCTCTAGGGATGCACAATAGGCCTCAATGGTCGCAGTGCTCTGGGCTGCATACACCCACCCTTTCAGAAAAAAAAATCAAATTTTCTGCCTTCACGTTCTTTGTCTCTTACGTCAAAATCATTAACTTTGAATGGTCGAAACCACACTTTGCATATTGTTTTCGATGGTGCATGTTCACCGTAAACTTCCACAAGCAAACGATTTGTTTCCGCTGCAATTTTCTTCAACAAAAAATAATGAAGTAAAACTTCCCGCAAATGTTGTTTTTTTGGCACAAAATTCGACATTTTCAATTACATGAAAATAATTGTTGTTTACGCTTTGAACAAATGTTGCTAGTAATTATTCAAGCTTGACATCTAACCTCCAAAAAACATTTATGGCCCGATTGAAAAATATGCAAGCAGTGATACTAACGACACCTATCTAAAAAGGTCGGAAATTTATTTATACACCCAATACTTTCTATATCCATTTTAATAATTTTTGGATTTCTTTATTGTCTCTTGTATTTTGGTAATAAGATTTTTGCGTTAGTTCAAATAAAAATTGCTACACCATCAAATACAATAGATAGTATGGGGGCACTAATTCACCACACTTGACAACAATAAAATTTGTTTTTTTTCTCAAAAACAAAAAAAAATGATTGACATACAGAATTTAATTTTAGATTTGTTCATTTGAATATATTAATTAATTCGGTATTTTCAGTTTTATTGGTATAAATTTAAAACGGTTTACTGTAGCACTATATTTGTGAAAATTATTTTTTATTTTAAATCGCTACAATTTTCTCACTTAGTCAGTACTTTAATTAATTTACTCCACAGTTATGGCTGCCTAAGCAAATTTTAGATTATTCACTTAAATAATTGCTGCACCGTTATAAATAATAATTACACAACAAAAATGGGACATCAGATTACTACAAGAGACCTCCAAAACAGGTTTTTTGTGTAAACTAAGTGATATAGATATACAAAATAATATAATTTAATCAAAAAGTTCCGAAAAATTTAATAAACCAAATAAATTGGAAAAAATTAATTAATTATAAAAATTATAAAAATAAAGTAAATAATAAAAAAATAATTAAATAAAAGAAATTAATTTAATTTTATAAATTAAATATATTAAGTTAATTAAATAAGTGAAATAAATAAAATTAAATTAACAAATTAAAAAAATTTAAGTAAATGTTAAATAAATAAAAAATAACAGAATTAATAAACTATTTAAATAAAATTGAATACATATTAATTAATCGATTTAAATTCATTAAACAAACCAAACATATTAAATAATTTTTTTTTTTTATTATTAATTAAATAAACTAATCAAATTAAACAATTATATATTAAATTAATAAAATAATTTTAATAAATAAATTTTATATGTCAACAGAATTTCAAATAAAAATTAACTAAATAAGTCAAATATACTAAAAAATAAAATAAATAAAATAATGTAATCCAATTATATAAATTAAATTAGTTAATTAAAATCTAAGTAAAACAAGTTAAATAGATTAAAAATCTGTTTAAACGTGTGTAAACGTTATACAGATTAATTTTACATATTAATTTATCTTGATACTCTTAAATCGTATTCTGTATTATTTTTAGACAAGATAAAATTATTGTCAGCAGCTTTCAGCAAGATAAAACCAAATGTCAAAAGCCCATTTTTAGGCATCTCAACTCCAGCAAAGCGCTAGAGCGAGAGAGATGCCTTATATCCTTGCTATTGATATCTGTTAAGTTTTTTATCTGTTATCTTAATTCGAAAAGTACTTATGCGATTTTCATGAAACAAAGACAGACAAATAGACCTTGATGAAATAAGAAAAACAAGGTATGGCTAAGATCTGTAGGTAGTCGGATTCCAAAGGTATAGATGCGTAAAAAAATCCCTTCATAACACAATCACGTAAAAAACTAAAACAATAAAAGTCATAGAATACTAGATACTTTCAAAATTGTATTTTGCTTGTGAAAAGAATGAATGAAAATGGTTTTGTTTGTATGTAAATATATACAATATATTGAAAGATGGCATTGATGAGACGCCGGTAATGCGATTACATCCTGTAATGGGTTTTACTTCTTTTTGAAGTTATTTTGAAAAAAATTTTAATGTTTACAGAAAAATTTTGTATTCAACCTATTACTTGTGCTCTGTTTTCAATTAAGCATTTTTCCCTACAAAAATTCCAATTATTTGTTTTCAAAATTAAAATTTATTTTTTCTTCGAAATTTTTTCCATTTTAAATGTTTAACCATCCAATTTTTTTTTGTTTAAATTCCAAATCGTTTTCTTATACATAATTTTGTTTTTTATTTGTTGATGTGTAAAAAGGAATTATTTTGGTGTCAATTTACATAAAATATGTACATAACCTTAAAAGTCTGATTTTTATTTGGTTCAATGATAAAAAATAATAAATTTTGTCATATTATAAGTTCCAAACCTCTGTAAATAGTTTACCAAAAAAAATCAGGCATGTACACTTTACATGATTATTTATCATGGTGGATTACAATTTATCTTGCTAGAGCGTTAGAGAATGCGAAATACGCGATAACTTTTCTTTTACACGTTTACACATTATCTTACTGCTTAGAGAATTGGGGTGCAACAAAGTAAAATACTAACCAAATGAAGCGTGAAATTAGTTATCTGAACTCAAACATTCAAACATTATGTCATTTGACAAATAAAAAAAAAATTAGCGGGAAAATTATTGTTACGTCAAAAAGTGAACAATGTCCATCGCAAGCTAATCGCAGAAAAAGTATTTATTTTTATTGTTTCTAAATTAGTATTTTAACTAAAATCACCAATAAAAATTTCGAAATAATATAAAAATTAAAAAGAAAAGTGACTTACATAATTGTGTTAGATGTGCTCGAAAACGGCCGATGGTTAATCGACCAAGAAGAAATAGAAAGGCTTCTCGAAACTTCGAATGATTCTGAAGATGAAGACTGTGAGCTACCACCGAAGCCATGAGCAACCCTCATTTAACATTAAACAGAGCAAGTAAAACGTTGAAAAATTAAATAATTTGAAAAATAAATTAAATTAGTCTATTTATACATATTTAGACATTAGTCTATTTATACATATAAGATAAATAAAAATAAAAAAAAAACACTTATTTTAGAATTAAACAAATTAAATTTATAAATTTATATCACTTACTATTAGGCTTAGGATTTTTAAGTGCTTAAAAATCATAAACATGTACATACATACCTGCAAAATATGTAACTAAAATTGCAAAATATTTTGAAAAAACAGCCAAAAACTAGAGCCATAAGAGGATTTCAATTCACTCATTAAAGTAAAGTGGGACTAACTAAATCCACTGTATTACAGAGGGCTGGAATGGTTCCAAAAATGGTTCTACACAAAATTCGTTTGAATTTAGAAAAATTCCTTTACATAGTAGGAACAGTAAACACAGTCAACCAAACAGTTCAGTTTGAGTTGCCTAGGTATGGTCATGCGTCTAATCGTCCTTGGATACAGTTCGAACGGCCATCCGAATATCGTGAATACGATCGATAGGCAGTCAAAATATAATATAGGAACGAATATTTAGTAAAAGAGTAGCACTGCTATCCAAAAGGAATATTTACTTGCGCGACTTGACCATTTGTCAATCGAGTCAGTTACTGAGGACATTAGACCAACGGTTTGATTCAACGTTAAGCGACATTTAGAAATAGATTTGTCTTCTATTAGACCGCCAATTTTAAAATACAAATAAAAATTCCAATAAACGTTTTTCGTTAAATTGTTTTTGCTGCCAATTTTATTCACTAAAATAGTTATCTAACTTAAGTACGAGTATTTCATTTATAATAGAAGAGAAAAATATTTCTTTGGATTTTATTTTCACCCGACCAGTAAATAGGAAAATAATTTTATTTGGTTTTCAATTTTTTTTTTGTTAAATAGTTTATTTAGTTTCTTGATAAATGAAAGAATTGTATTTATCGAGGTGACAATTATGTAAGCTCGATATTCTCTAGCTGAAATCGCTATTGTGTCTTGAAGAAAATTCAATCGACATTTTATTTCATAGAGAAGAATCAAATACTATTCAATGAAATTAGATATTAAATTTGTTTTGAATGGTATTGTATCCGTTCTACGAAGTTCTATGCTATCGTATAAGAAATCAGATCAAACTGGAAAAGTTAAGAATGCACACATATTATTTGTCAACTATGCAAAATACTTTAGTATTTCAGCATATAAACAACATTATAACACTAATTATTAAGCGTTTTCTAAATTTGTATTTAAACTTAGAATCATTTAAAAATAGATCACAATACACTTACACGTCGAATCGTTTGTTTATCACTCAATCTGGTTAGATCTCACCAGCGGTAATTTACCTGGATTTTTTCGACTAATTAAACCTCACCGGCGGTATTTTACGACGAAATTAAAAGTAAAAAGGCTGGAGCTAAACGGCACTTTTTTGTTGGTTAAATTATTTAAAGAAGTAAAACAATAGACCCATTGAACCATAGTGCCGTCACGGATAAAAGGAGATATTCAGAAATATAAAGCTTATATTATCAACAAAGTTTCGGAAACCATCAAATCAGGAGATAACGCAGCTGACTTGGTTGATGAACTAATCAATCATGATCTATGGTGTCCAAGATACTTATTGGCTCAAAAACAAGTACGACAACTCGTCAAACAAACAAAACTGGTTTGAACCAGAAGAACGACAAACAACAGGTTGATGACAGAACTCGATTACAAGAGGCAACAACTAAATCAGTAATTTCAAAATGCGTTGTGTGCCATACGTTCAAAATCAAGCCGGGGAGTAACAAATTGATGGGCTACTCAAATTAACGAAAAGTGTACTGAAAAAGTGTAGGCCCACATAAAAAAGTGTAAATAAGCAGTAAGGGGCGATATTTTTATATCGTTGACAGATGAACCTTTCCGAAAAAAAAATTTTCATTTGAAATGTTACCAGGTGTGAGGTTATATTTCCATAAATTGGACAGGTCAAGCTATCCTAAGCAATTTTTGTTACGAAGATAAAATGGTTCGACGCTATATTGAAAATTATGAAAATCACATAAAATGTCCAAAACTGATGCCTATGTTGGACTATGGCCATTTACCAACAAATTTTAAAAGTAGCGTCGAACAGGCCCAACCATTTTATCTTCGTAACAAAAATTTCTTAGGATACCTTGACCTGTCCAATTTATGGAAATATTAGCCCACATCTGGTAACATCTCTGAGATTTTTGGTAAATGGCCATAGTGAACAGCAAAGTCTTCACAATCTCCAAAAATTTGTCGAATATGCCCAAATCTTTTCACTTAAGTGACAACATTTTTTTCGGAAAGCTTAATCTGTCAACGTTATGAAAATATCGCCCCTTACCTGGTTCTACTAGTTATTTACACTTTTCTATATAGACCTACACTTTTTCAATACACTTACACTTTTTGTTAATTTGTGTAGCTACACTTTGTGTGAAATACGTCACACCGGTGAGAAACCTACCGTCCACATGGTTCAGCCAACAGGACCATTTCTTGGATTATAGAGAGGATTATGTCCCGTGGAAATAAAAACAACCAAAGGCAGAGCAATTAAAACTTTTAAATTCCAATTTTTCTTTACCTATCAACCACAGCAATACATCTAGAAGCACAGTAACGGATCTCACAGCAGAAGCATTTATTACAACCCTTAAAAATTCATATAATGACAACATCACGAATTCTGTTGGAGCCAATAATCAGCTAAAAAGTATATACAAAATAGTCGAATAGCTAACTTCAACGATAATGCCGGTCAACAATTGGCCACAGAGGGAAACATCTGGAATTTCTTCCTGTTGATACACACGCGGTGCCAGATGGATTGGTTCGCGTAGTTTCAAAACGTAGCAATTACCAAAATACCCGTTCTACGAGTAGACGAGCCACAAGCGACAGATCAGTACAGTATGGTCACAGATCATTCAAACCAGAGAGAAACACAAAAACTACCACACATATGTTTTGCCAGAGAAATTATTGGAATGGTGGTATATCAGGAAGAACATCTCAATACAACATATCTAGGCCCTCGTCTTAAGCGGGCATCTACTTTGACAAAATTGGCCAAAGCAGTTTGATTAATTGCGAATGGAAACTAATAAAATATTTTAATCTAACAACATATTGTGCAAAGCTCAATCTTTTGGAAGCATCCACTCGGCAGCTAGAATGCACTTAAAAGAACAAAACGAAAAAGAACAAAACGAAATACTGAACATGTTAGGAAGAAATGAAAGAGCCCGTCAAAAAAGATCAGAATGAATGATTAGGCGTACTTGATCAACGTACCGAATATTTTTATAAAGGAAGCATAGCAAATCATAATCTGAACCAACAACGTCCCTAGAAGCTTTTGCAGCAACAGATATTAAAAAAAATCGAGTCGATAGCCGTAAACCAAGCCAAGAGATAACATGATAATGTTCGGTATGTCCGTCATGGCGCATCATTAAAACAAGCATTATTATCCCTTCAAAATTGGGTTCGAGATAAAGCTGCTTCCCAACCTTAATTTGAGGAATTTTGTGGAGTATCCCATTCAAATTTTTATTTAGACCTGTGATTTGAGATTTGTTTGCCCTTAGACTTAAAAGAATTTGTCTGCTCCAAGCAATAAGTCAAAAATTTTACTACGAATAGGAATGTGACACATAGGTGTAGCTTTTAATTGTTGGCCTTAGAAATCCATAATAAATTTTAGCTTCAATTTATATAAAAGTTTTCTATATATTTTTGACAACAATGTACAAGAAATATTGGTATTAAGTAAATATTAATTGCAAAAATATTAAAATTAAATTAGTTCTAAAATAGTACTAGATGCATCTTTAGTTTGACTAGTGTACGATAGATGTCTGTCTTTTTAATATTGTTACGTTTTTGCCTTGGCAATCAAGGTTCATATCACTGGATTGTGAATAAAACAAAATCAATTCAATTTATCACCTACGAATTTATTTATGTCTCACAAAAATTATAACAACACTATTTACTAACGATAATTCACAAAATCACTTTAAATAATTTTCACACAATTTTACTGTACTCTTATAAATTTTATTTCGCACTACAACACTTTTTAAATCACTTTTTAATTCCTTTTTAATCTTTACACTATCGCGTTCCAAATTCTAATAATTCAAACTTCTAGAAAGCTCATGACTTATCCAGTACTAATAGTGTAGAAACATTTAGAACTGTTTTATCATGGAAATTTCCTTTTTAGTACAGTAAAACATTGAGCTTGTTATGTTTTTGCCTTGTCAAGTAGGGCATCCAATTTCTGTCCAAAATATGAATACCGGTATTTCGGTATTACTTGACAACAAAACCGAGATACCGGTATTAATACCGGTATTGTTTGTGTAACACTAATAAAAACATCGAGCAGTAAAAAAAATAGTTTTTAATAATATACTCGTACATCATCACATAATCAACCTCGATTTACTTTTTGTGCAATTTTCTTGTCGCAAACCTCATTGTTTATTGCAACATGAAGCCTTTCTTGCAATGTTATCGATAAAGATTTCCCTTCGCGCTTACGGGCTTCACTATCAACAACAATTTCTGATGTTGAGTATGAAGCTTCATCTGAAGTTGGGGTTAAAGAAAGCCGCCCGATAAGATGGACAGTTATATTAACTATTTCGTTTTTAGTTAATCGATTAAAATTGATATCCGAGCCTAAAATGCTTAGGACTTGTTTACCTTTGTGCAAATATTGCAAAAGGCAAGGTAATTTCGTCTTTCTATGATTCTCTGGACCAAAGAGGTTTTCATTCGGTCGACTAATGGTCCTTCTCCCAAATGTTAAACCATGAATGTCAGGGTAGCGTCAGCTGACAGAAGAGTGGCATCCCTCCGACACACACGTCTACTGTCAATTTGACTGGTAAAATCATAGTTAGACACCGTTGATTCTATACTCTAGGAACTCCCGTTTCGGTAAAGCTGATAGTTGATTTGACTTCGATCGGATCTTTTAAGACTCAATTTCTTAATTTATAAAACCGCTCCATCATAAAAAGTAAGTTATTCCATCTTGTTTTTGGTTCTAAGATTACAGATTGTACTTTGCCGAATTCAGTTTAACTTAAGATTTTAGACTAACATTTTTGGTCGGTAATCGTCGAAACAACTTTACAATCATTTTAATTTTATTTATTAATGAAGCAAAATTATTGGAATGTCGTCTTTGTTGTTTTTCATTCAGTTTTGTTTTTTGTAGAGTGAAACATCAATCATATGAATGAGCTATACGGTTTGATTGTTCAAACATTCACAAAATAAAAATTAATATGTAAATATATTGCGTTACTCTTCATGAACTTTGCTTCGTTTATAAATTCTCAAGAGTTTATAAAAAATTGGACTTTATATGATTCCTTTAAAAATTTTGACTTTAATTACAATTCAATGAATATTTGGCGAATAATCAATAAAAATTTAAATGCCGAAATACCGGTATTGATCGCTCAATACCGGTACCGAAAAATGGTCCGGTATACCGGTATTTCGGTTTCCGGTATACCGGTATTGGATTCGCTATTGTCAAGCATGGTTCGAATCACTGGATTTTGAATAAAATTTTATTTATTTAGCACAAAAATTATTATAACACAATTTATTATTATAATTCTCAAAAATCACTTCATATAAATTATCCGCACAATTTTACAGTACACTTATAAATTTTATTCCGCACAAAACACTTTTTAAATCACTTTTTAATTCCTTTTTAATCTTTACACTATCGCTTACCAAATACTAATAATCTAATTGGACTTCGTTCGCCTTTTTATATACACAAACCAAACTTCTAGAAAGCTCATGACTTTTCCAGTTAAAATAGCGTAGACACATTTAGAACAATTTTATCATGGAAAATTCCATTTTAGTACAGTTAAACATTGAGCTAGTAATTTAACTTATTCTATTACCCACTAGGTGTCACCGTCACAAGCTATTAATTTAACTTATTCTATCACACCCAAGGTGTCACCGCCACAATATTTTGTTAATTTGTTTTGCTTTTCCTACAGGTGAGCAAATGTTTGTCAAAGAGGATAGACGTGTTTTTTCTATCCTCTTCAAAAATTTAATTTAATTTAAGTTTTATCTTTATTTTTGTTTTATTTATATTGTGTTATGTATATACTTTATATACATATGTATAAACATTTTATTTCTAGTTTTATCTCTAATTAAATTCAATTTTAGTGGAATAATAATTAAAGTGTAGTGAAATAAAAATTAAAGTGTAATTTTGGAAAATGCAATCCACCGGGATGCATTTGTCAGGCAATGTTTTATATTTGTAGATAGAGAAATCATAACTATTGATTTCTTGATTAAGTGCATGATTTGGTGTTTTGTGTAATTGTACATAAAATTCAATTTCAATTTTAATTACTAAATTTAATAATTGGATAGTATTAAGATGATTTTCACTTAAATAGAAAGACGTCGTAGTTAATTTCATATTAGATTTTGTTTTTATGCCAACTTATATATGTTCTTATGTTTGATTTTATGTACAATCAAAAGAAATATATGCTCGAAACATGATATTTAACAGGGCCAACAATATGTTTGTGCAGTGGAACAGGATTGTTGTATGTTCGCTGTAGGGGTTTTGTTTGTATGTGTAAATTATAGTTTATTATATTATAATGGATCATGATATGTCTCCTGATACGCACTTGATAGATGGTAGAACATTTTTACTTTCAATATGTGTTGGTATTTTAGTATGTAAGATTATGTTTCTTTTTATTTTAATGTGGTTTTCTCTTTTGGTGTTTTTTTTGTATTCATGAGACATTCATTGTATTCTTAATCAAACATGATCTATGCAAACGAAACAAAAGTTTAAGTGGATTCGACTCAAATAGGATTCTTATACGTTGTATAAAAGAGTAAATTTGAGTCATATCGGAAACGGTCATATGTAATACACGTGAAGTAGTATATTTGGATATGGTTTTTTTTTTTTTTTTTTTGTAGAGTATTATAAAATACATTAATTATATTTAATTAATTTTTTAATATTATATGTTTATAAATTAACTAAGGGTGAGCGAATGTTCGTCAAAAACGATAGACGTGTTTTTTCTATCCTCTTAAAAAATTTAATTTAATTTAATTTTTATTTTGTTTTATTTATGTAGTTTATGTAGTATATAAAGTTTAATTATAATTATAATTTTAATTATATAATTAAATAGTTTTTAGTGAAATAATAATTAAAGTGGAAGTGAAATAATTTAAAGTGTTATTTTGAAAAATGCAATCCTCTGGGATGCATTTATCAGGCAATGTTTTATATTTATAGATAAAGAAATGAAAATTATTGATTTCTAGTTTGTGCATGTTTTTAACGTGTGTGTGTGTGATTGGATTGTACATGATTTTATTACTAAAACCTAATAATTGGATCGTATGAAAATAGTTTTTAACGTAAATTAACATACGTCGTAGTTAATTTCATATTCGATTTTATATTTACGCATATTTGAATGCGTTCTTGCAAGCCAATCAATGGTGTTTATACATACATACGTACGAGTATAAACATTTCTGTGGATTTCGGTATGGTTTTGGTTCTTTGTTTTTATGTTATGTACAAAGTATAATATACAGAAATACGTTCTTGAAAATTGATACATAACAAAGCCAACGAAATGTTTGTATGGGCCGCCTCGTTCGCTCTTTACGCGGATCCTATTAGGGAAATGTACTATTTATTATTGGTTTTTGCTATGTTTAGTTAAGCAACAACAACAAAAACAGAGAGACTTTTTGTGATTGTTAATATAGTTGTTCCCAATATTTTTCTATATCTTGATATATAGATCAGGATTGTTTTGTATGTGCGCTGTAATGGTATTAGCTGTATATAAAATAATGAAAACATGATAAGTCTTTTGCTACGCACATGGAAGATTGTAGAGATATTTGCTTTTAATGTGTGTTGGTGGTTTAATTTATAAGAATCTGTTGTTTTTATTTTATTTTGTTATTTCCCCTCTTTTTGTTTTTGTATTCATGTTACAACTATAATGTTCTTAATAAAACATGAACTGTACAAACACAACGAAATTTTAGGGTATTCGACTCAAATAGGTTTTTTATATTTTTGTATAATCAAATAAGTTTTGAGTCGAATTGGAATCCGCCTTATATAATTCATATAGGATGGATTTATTTTAGACATGAGTTATTTTATTTTTTACAGGGTATTATAAAATGCATTAAATTATTAAATTTATTTAATTAATGTGAAAAGGCTATAAATTAACTAAACCATATAAATAAAATGCTAACTTGAAAGTGTTGATTTGAGTTGAGTTGTGATTTTGGTTTGCATCACATAATGACGTATTCATTTATGCATGCCAAATTTCGATTAAAAGATAGTGAACGTGGTGGAATTATGTGAAAACATTTTCGAAAGGCAAAATGTAGTGAACTTAATTATTAACTTAATAGAATATGATTGAAGTTTTAGGTTGCAGTTTTTCACACGTAAACGTCAATTTTGCTTGTATAGTACACCGATTAGTTTTGTAGGAGAATAATGTTTCAATTTTATTTCATGGATTTATTATTTTACTTACTTTGCAGGCTTTATTTTGCAGGGTAATACTATATGTCCATAAACGGAGTAAAAATTTTATAAAAAATAATAAATTTCGTAGTTTTTGATTTTTTGTTTTATTTTAATTATATCAACTAGATTAGTAAATTAAAACATCAATAATAATAATAATTTTTTGATGTCCTAATTTAGATTTATAAAATCCTGAGTTCTGGCATTTAAATTATGTGCTAACCTATTTACTATATATTGTACTAATAATTTACTAACTATCGATCGCAAGGTGTCTGTAACCAGGTCGAGTCTGCCCCAACTAATAATCCTATCATATCCTTCGGTTTTGTCATATGTATACGGGTGTACGGTGTGGGCCCAGGAGTCCGGAATATCCTGCTATAATGCTTGGCTGTACACTCATAATCAATCAATCAACCAATCAATTTGTTTTGCTTTTTCTACAATTTTTAAACTTTAAATTTCTGTAAGTGGTAATTTTTGGTTCGATTTAAAAATTTGTACTGCCAGCTATGTAATGTCTATGCCCTTAGTGACCACATGATTTGTAGTAAGCTTTTATCTCAATTTGACCAAAACGTTGCGCTATATACATTTTTTTCGACGTTGCTCATATTATGTTGAAATTCAAATATTTATAAAAATATCTCAGACATCATAATTAACAATTTGTACCGTTTTGATTTAAAAATTTGTCTTAGGAAAAAAAAGTGATTTTTCATAATTATGATTTATGTGTTTTACTATGGAAAGTTTGGTTTTTTTAATCTAGGTTGCTTTGGTCTATTGCCTCGGAATTTATTGTGCTACTGGTCTCCTGAACTTCTGAGTGATATGTTGTTTTGGTAGAATTTGACGTGTAAACATTATTCGTTTTCCACATTGCATTGTTGGTTGAGTTTTCTAATTCATATCTCGATTGAAGTCTATCAAAATATAAATTGAATATTTTGTTATTTTTAAACAATTTCAATCAATCAAAATAAAATATCATTGCGAGAAAATTATATAACATACAACCCCTTTTTTGCTATAAACGAAATGTTATTTATGCATTTCAAAATATTTATGTTTTATAGAATCGATAAATTCAATTACGCTAATAGAAAAACACTTGTTGTGTTAGTAAATTGACTTACTCTCGTTACTACGTTTTATAAGATATACGAGTACTCGCAAAGTATTTTAAAATTTTCGTATTGCACCAACTGTATATAGTAAATACATAAAATATACGTCATTACATTAGGATAAGTCTTTATGTTGATGATTAATTCCGATGTGAATTTTTATTTTTATTTTATAGACAATCGATCATGATTTATATAGAAAATGAAAAAGGAATAAAATTTCCCACGCAATCAAATTATTTGCTCTTAAATGTCGATCATTTTTTTTTTTACTCTGCAGAAATAATGTGACGACGCTATGAATTTTAATAAAAATTCCTTCCATAATAATAACGTTTTAAGGACAAAATAAATATTGCAGCTTTAAGTTTTGACACCCCACATTTATATTTTGTCTATAAATGTGTATATGGGGTTTGTTTTTTTTTTGTTTATACATATACATAAATAAATAAAAGCTATTTACATTTAGGGGACAAAGAAAATCAAAATAAAAACATATTTTCATAAATTGACATATGTCACATACACCTAAATTTTTGTTACACAAATGAAGCTACATGGTAAACAATAATTTATTGATAAATAATCGATAAAAATTCTTCAAAAATTCTTATGAATGGCGTCTATTTTTTTTCAATTTTAGTGATTCAGTCGAAAAAATGTTTGTTGTTACCAACAAACAATATTACCATTTGCATAATGAATTATTTTTAGCGAAATCATCGTAAATTGATACACAATTGATGGATATAAATAATTAGAATTTTTTTTCCGACAATATATCACTGTCGCTTAGAAACTATTCAATTTTTTGATTTAAAACTGCTTCCATGCAGAAATGTTCGATATGTCAAAACTGTCGATTTTATAACTTACATTGTTAGCAGCAGGAGGTAATCCTATACAACGAATATGTCTGATAAACTGATATGTTCAGCATGATTTTAATCATAAAAAAAAAAATCTCAAACGCCACAAATGAATCAATTTAGTGGACACTCACTTTTGGATTTTCAATTTGTTTTTGTATATTGGTTGATTTTCTTAATTGCTTTTTCTATTTTATGCCCTCAACCCATTTCGCTGCCCAAAGGTCCTGTTTTTGTATAATAAGTATTCCTGATTTTATTTTTTATTTTTATTATATTGTTCGTGTTTGTCTTACTCAACTTTTTTAGGTCAATCGCATAAAGTTTTCTGATTACCCTTTAAAGACTCTGAATCAAAAAAGTGAGTAATTAATTTACAGATCCTCTCGATACGTTAATCATTATTAGGGTCGATTGCATGTCATGGTCTCTATCTTGTCAGATATAAGTATCCAACGATTCATTCATAAATCAAAGCAGTTTCTCTTTGAAGTTTTAGCTGTACGAATTTAGAAACGTTTATTATGAATATGAACTTGTCACCGTGGCATACTGTCATAACAACCAAAATAACGATTTTGTGTTGTTTCGATAGACAAACATAATTTTTCCGCTTTTTCAAAGCTTCAATCCATTTGATCGTTTATGGTGTATTTACGTTACTTCAAACTTTTTTAATTTGTTAACTTTATCAACTTTTTCAAGTGATACAACAAAATTACAACTAAATGCTTACATAGTAAATGTTGTCCTATTTCAACAAGCCCTTGTCTTAAGACACGTAAATAACCAATTATATCAATTTAATAATCACCTGGCCGTATACAAAAAACATAAAATTTTGCCTGAGGTTTTTTAAATTTCAATCTAAAAGGTCTAAAGTTATAGAAATCCCTTCAAAAATGACCAAAAATTTTATCGGACCATTTTTCTTGACGTGACAAACATTCGAAAAAGAACAAAAAAAATGTTCGTCTCTCTATCTGCCTTGGTGTCACGCGGACTACTGGTCCAATTTGAAATTTTTTCTCCTAATCGTTTTTTTTTATCAACGTCATTGGAAGCTGGACATCAAAAGGATCGAGCACCTGCCATTCGAATTCACCCAAACCAACGTGGTGACAATACCACGTTGACCACTTTTTTTTAATTGCGGTTAAGTTGAAGGTAGAGTTAGGTTCCATTTATGGGTTGAGTTGGGGTTGAGTTGGAGTTGAGTTGGGGTTTGGTTAGGGTTTATTTAGCAGTTCGGCTGGGGATTAATTGCTGCGTTGAATTGACGGTCGAATTAAACTTAACTTTTGTTGAATTTATCTACAAATGCAGTTTTCTCAACTTTTTTTGGTTGGTTGGGCGGTTGAGTTGAAGGTTGGGTTGGAGTAAGTGATAGTTGATTTTACAATTGGGTTGAGGGTTGAGTTGAGTTTGAGTTGGCGCCATTGTGCTCATTTGTTTCTAGAACAGGAACAGATTACAAACATTTCCTGACACAAATCCAGAAAGACAACACTTACTTCCAATTGACCTTCCAAATGATTCAAGGTCAAATATATCATCGAGCAGGTTCGCTATTGCTACCGCCGGATATGCAATTTACGACAAGAAGTAGAACCGCGTTATGCACACAACATTTCGGCGAAAAAACTGACTGTGGAACAATTGCAAACTTTTTTTCATCAACACAATGAATTGATTGCGTTATTCAAAACCGCACTGGACCGCATCATGGTTATTATTTCTCGATCTACGTCAAGATTAAAGTCACACAAAACTACGTTCCGAAGAGTATCTTCACCTTCGAGATTCGATCAATGCTGACGGAAACGCATAGAATATCGGCCGAATGACGATTCTCCCAGCAACACACCAGATTTGTTCATTACGTTCACGTGCAATCAATCCGCAATGGATAGAAATTCGACAAGAGTAATTCAATGAATTTTATTGTGAAGCATCGCATGCGCTATTCAGTGGAGTGGCAGAAATACGGATTGCCACACGCACATAATCTCATTTGGTTGATTGAGAAGATATGATATCAGCGGAAATTATCGATGAAGAGGAGGGTCCAGGATTGAGTGAGGTTATTACTATGAACATGATTCATGGCCCGATCTATGGTCGACGGAAAACGTTGAAAGCGCTGTCCACGAACATTAGTAACAGAAACAATTACCGAAAATGACGGTTATCCACTGTATCGCCGCCGATCGACTACGGACAATGGAAGAGCGTCGAATCTTGCCATTCGGTGAAATCATGCAATTTCATCTGCAAGTATATGACCAAAGGAAGTGATATGGCTTTGATTGGAGTTGATTCGGAGAGTTCCTATGATGAAGGCATTTAATATCCAACGGGCCGCTATGTTAGCAGTAACAAAGAAATTTGACGCATTTTTTCATTCGAAAATCATGAAAGACATCGCACTGTTGCTCAATTGGCCATACACTGGAAAATTGTCGAATAGTAGTCTCTGCAAAAAACTCATTAGAACGAGTTGATCGACCCCAAAATCTACAACATTGACCAGTTCTTTTGAAATGTGCCAGAATTATGACTTCGTCCGAACGCTGCTGTACTCCGAAATGTCATTATTTCAACGGCGGAAGCAAGGTAATCCAGTTTCAGGTTACCCACATATATTTTCCACCGATGCAGAAGGTCGCATTTACACAGTTCATCCAGGCACTGACGAGTGTTTCTATTTGCTTTTGCTATTAGTCAACGTTCGTAGCCCAACATCATTCCAACATCTACGAACTCTTAACGGTGAAATCTGTGGCTGAAACACAAAATCATTCATAACAAGGCATTCATTTTAATTGAGGAAATGTGCTTGCTGATATCGAACAAGTCATTATATTTAGGCATAACAGCGCCCAATGTTCATCCCAACAGTCCCGAACGATCCGCTGTTGGATCGGCAACAAAAATGTGCCTACGACAATCTCATGAAAGATAAAAACGATGGAACTGGAGGGATTTTCTTCTTGGACCCTCCCGGTGGAACTGGGAACACTTTCGCTCACAGAATGAAATTGCACTTGCTTAATCAGGAATTGCTGCTACGTTGATCTAAAAATTGATCGATTGAGTACTATGGCGTTTAAAAAGTCTTTGAACGATGTAAGATCTCCAAAACAATCAAAACCGGTTTGGTGGTACGATGAAACTATTGGCAGGTTTTTTCGCCAAACATTGTAAGTGATTCCACGGTCAACGCCAGTCAATGAACTTAATGCATATTTCAAGTTGTCCGTTCTGTGGAAATATATTAAGACACTAAAATTAAGTTTTAACATGCGTGTCGAGTTCCAGAACGACCAATTTTAAGAAATATTTTCAAAACAATTGCTGGACATTAGCAATAGTAAAATCCCCGTTGATATCAAATTTATGACGTACAAATCGGTGGATTACCCCACAGGAACTTTTAAACTCGCTGGAATGGCCCGGATGCCACCTCACAATCTCCAATTAAAAGTCGAATCGGTATTCATATTGTTGCGAAATATCAATCAACCACGGCCCGGCTTGCCGTGAAGAAACTGAACTGTTACTGAGATCACGTTTTGATACCACGCATCCCAATGATTCCCACTGACATGCCATTTGACTTTAAACGCTTGCAGCTTCCGGTGCGGCGTGCAATCGCAATGACAATAAACAAATCACAAGGGAAGTGATTGAGTGTTTGCGGCATTAACCTGTGAAAATTCATAGTTAGTTTGGGGGTAGTTATGAACAATTCTTAATTTGCAAAGATAGCAGCTACTTTTAAATTTCTAGTGTGTGGCTAGTACGAGTAGGATGATTTTCATATACTTATTGTATAATATATGATTTTATTTATATGTGTGGCTTAATTTTTAAAGTAGGGGAGTGGATTTTCTATTAAAAATTTCGTTTATTGGTTATTTGCAGCAAATCTAAGGAAAACGAACTATACCAACTGACAGTATTTGATTGAAAGGAAAGTCACGTGTGCCGGATTTTTAGGTTCACCCAAGAAAAGTTTCAATTCCTCGATGTTGAAATTATTTGAACCATTTAGGGGCCAGAAATATGCAGACTGATTATATCAAAATGGTTTGTAAAATTTAAGGTAAGCGTAATTTGCCTCCATAATATGTTTTCTTCACCCTACCAGCCCCCCTGTTGAAAAGAATTTTAATTCAACATTTGAAAAAAAAAAAGTTTAAATTTCGGTCCGACCCAATCAAGTACAACAATTACGAAACGCACGTCATCATAGATCGGCAGATCCAAATCCATTAAATCCAGCATCGAGACGAACGACACGACTTTCACGTCGTGCTGTGCAAGAGATGGAATATGCTCCTTTCGCTTACAATAGCGAAAATGATTATAGTGAACATGGCAATATTGGTGGAATGACGGTGAGATGCCCACATTGTGATGCAGCCAAATTTCAAGGTGAAACGCCTGGCATGTGTTGTGCTAATGGCAAAGTGAGACTGTCAGCATTTGAATCTCCCCCCGATCCGCTTCATTCATTCATTTTTGGAACGTCGCAAACGTCTAAGCATTTTTTGTCTCACATTCAAGAATACATTTCACGGCATTTCAAATGACTTCTTTTGGTGCGACTAAAATTGTAAGAGACAATTTCATGCCGACGTTTAAGGTGATTACTTCGTGCGGAATATCATATGAAAAATGCGATCTGAGCAGCATATTTTTTGATGTGTTCAAGAATTCTGACCCAGCATCTAATTACATTTCACAAATATTACAGATTCTGTTGAGATCAACAGTGCAACAAAACACAATATTTTATGTCAACTCATCAACACTACAACGTCCAACTTTTATATTTTTATCTAATTTGCTGATACTAGCAGTAAACCTACTTACAACAACAATAATGATGTTGAAGCAACCTTGGCTCATCAACATTACAAAACATTTAAATTTACTGGATATGAATGTTTGGTGTCATATTTTATTTCTTATTTTTATATTTTCTTTTTCTCTAAGTTGCTGACAGTAGCATTTAATTGTATATAAAAGGTGAATATTAAATAAAATAAAATAGAATGAATTTAACTCTAATATTAACAACAAGTTGTTTATTCTCAATAACTAAATAGACCCCACCCGTGGTAATCTATTAGTTAACTGTAAATCAAGACTATATTAAATTTACAATTTAAGTACAAAAGTCTATGATTTTACATGGTCCTTCGAGCCACTAAAACAACCGGCAAATAGAAATATAGACAGACAGTCTGTAACGTCGTCAAGGGTGACGACACTAGCAGCCAAGCAACAACAGGCACATAACTTACCGTCAAAGGAGAAGCTAAGCAACAACAAGCATCAAAACCACCACAACAAACCAAACAACAACAAGATGGATGAGTTACTTCAATACCAAGAGGTAACAAGTGGAAAGATAGTTCAGCTAGAGAGAAACTATCGAAAAGACGGTGAAGACAGAAAAACGAAGTCTTACTTAGAGAAGAGAATAGCGAATCTAAAAACGCTATATAACGAATTCGTTGGAATCGATGACAAAATTCTAGGAATGGTCCCGCCTCTGGGCCAAAATCACGCTTATTTCACAACAAGAAAAAACATGACAGATGTTTACAATAAGCTGATAGAGGAAATGCGGTATCGCCTAAATAGCGGACCGCCATTGACACCAACAACGTCACAAGAAGTCCTACAACTACCAAACCCACTTGTCGAGGCATCATATAAAACAACACCATCAATTCGGTTGGATACCATACAAAGCTCATCAACCAATTCCCAAAATGAGGAAATTAAACAAGGTCACTCAGCGGCAAATCAACAACAACAACAACTGATGAATAGTTCAATCGAGGCCCTTCAAGCAGCAAAGTTTGAAGGAAACAACAACACAAAATTGTTCAAGAGGCAAGACGTGCTCATGCGGCAGTTATATCAGAAATTGGCGTCAATTAATTATTCCTTGGAAACCAACAACATATCTAAGGAATATGTGAATATCAAAATGAGACAATTAGAAAAAGACATGGGAGAAATCGCAGCCCAACACACAGAATTATTAGTAGAGCTGGAAGAAGACGAACAAACATCAAACTACTTTAGAGAAGATTATTATGCCAAGCTTCAAGAGAGGGTAGAAGATGCAATGATCAAACTACAACAGTTTCAGCCCCAGACAACAACCACAGCAAGATCAGCAGCACAGGTGAAACTGCCTAAGGTAGAAATCCCGATCTTTTATGGTGATTATGAACGGTTGGAAACGTTCAACGATATATTCACTGAGCTGATCCACCAAAACAGCAAACTAACAGATACGGTAAAGATGACGTATCTGAAATCACACCTGCAGAAGGGAGCAGCCCAAATTATTAGTCACTTAACAACAACAGGTGACAATTACCAACCCGCTTGGAACATAATCCAAGCAAGGTACAACAATGTGAGGCTACTGGCAAACCATCAGTTTAATGCAATATTGTCATTGGCCACAATTCAGATACCATCCGCCCAAACAGTGAGAAATTTGCACGATACGGCGCGAGAAATATTACACAACATAAAGCGGCTAAATATGGATTCGCCCTTCGAGGCATTCGTGGGTTTCATTTTATACAAAAAATTAGACCCAGAATCCATTAAGATATACGAGACAACTATAGAGAAGCCCAGAGAAATTCCACAACTGGAAGATTTCTTTGGATTCCTGGAGAGAAGGTTTCAATCTTTGGAAGCCATGGGCAATCATAGAGAAACAGCACCACGACCACACATGCAATACATATCACCATTGAAACGAGTGAATACAGCCATGTTAACCAAAACATGTTGGGTGGAAGGGTGTAAGGAGCTTCATGGTTTAAATCAATGCCAGCAATTCAAAAAGATGTCAACATTAGAACGAGCAAGGCTCGTCAACTCATCCAACTTGTGCATACGATGTTTAAGCCACCATCAAGGAAGAAACTGCCAGGCAGAAACATGTGTTGTGTGTAAAGGAGGACACCACACACTTCTACACTGCAATAATGCAGCATCAACCACCGGAAGTAGTGTCAAAGCCACCAAAACATTCATGATCAGTCAGCTAGGACAAGTTTTACTACCAACTGCATTAGTCAGAGCCGCAACTGGCACAGGCGATTGTTTCACACTAAGAGCTCTAATTGATCCAGGATCACAGGCCACATTAATATCCTCTAAGGCCGCAAATTTATTCAACTTTAAAAAAGAGAAAGTACACGTCACCATCTCAGGAGTAGGTGGGAAAAAAGCAGGCATTTGCAGACACACCATTAATCTAAAAATATCGCCAAGATTTGATGGAAATTTCCAAATGAATATCAAACCATTGATATTCGACAAACTCGACCAACAATTACCCGAGGTGGACTTTGCCACAAGCAGCTGGACGCATCTCAACCAAATACAACTGGCTGATCCACACTACAACCAGTCACAGCCAATTAATCTTATACTTGGCGCGGATTATTATCCATCAATACTAATCAACAACATCATCAAGGGAGGTCAACTAGAGCCTATGGCACAACAAACGGAATTCGGTTGGATTATATTGGGCAGCAGGAACAACACAGGTAGTCAGCATAAAACAACGATGATTGCAACTAAAAGTATAGAGGATCAACTGAGATTGCTGGTAGAAAACGACTCAATACCTGAAGAGAGAAATACCACTGAAGAAGAAATCATGATAGTGAAGCATTTTGAGTCAAATGTAGAACAAGGTCCAGACGGCAGATACACAGTAAGAATTCCTTTTAAGGATAACCAAACCGAACTAGGGGAATCCAGGAAGACGGCCGCTGCCAGATTGATACAATTAGAAAAACGATTCAAGAAAGATGCGCCGTTCAAACAATTATATCATCAATTCATGCAAGAATATATAAATTTGAAGCACATGGAACAAGTACAAGAAAAACCAGAAGATGGTAAATCAACCAATATCTATTATATACCGC
Organism: Tipula vernalis; assembly: GCA_958295665.1. NCBI lineage: Eukaryota > Metazoa > Arthropoda > Insecta > Diptera > Tipulidae > Tipula > Tipula vernalis. The sequence continues at coordinate 39,805,330 of OY282560.1, forward strand.
ATCATGGCATAATCAAGAAAGACAGCACAACAACAAGGCTAAGAGTAGTGTTTGATGCCCCATCCAAAACAACAACGGGAGTATCACTAAACGATTGCATGATGAATGGTCCAAAATTACAACAAGATTTAGCAGATATTTTACTACGATGGCGAAAACACAACATCGTAATGACAGCAGATATAGAAAAAATGTATCGACAAATCTGGATTAACAAACAAGACCAGAACTATCAACGAATTCTATGGCGAAGCAACCCCTCTAAGCCAATGGAGGCATACAAGTTAAAAACGGTAACATACGGAACAACAGCCGCCAGTTTTTTAGCCATAAGAGCCTTAAAACAACTAGCCACCGACGGAAATAATGATTATCCAATAGGAGCAAGTATCATACTGACAGATTTTTACGTGGATGATCTGTTAACAGGTTCTAACAACATAGAGGAAGCCACTCGAGCTGTACAAGAATTAAAGATGCTCACAGAACGAGGTGGACTGAATTTAAGGAAATGGTTCTCTAACTCAAGAGAAGTATTGAACCATATTCCCAGAGAACTACACGGCACGGGTGACGTTCAAATCAAGTTAAATGACTGCATTAAAACATTGGGAATTCTATACAATCCACAAAAGGTCCTTTTCAAATTCCACGTAGAAACATTACAACTATCAGACAAGCAGTCAACAAAACGCTCGCTGTTATCCGACTCATCCAAGCTCTTTGATCCCGTTGGATGGCTTTCCCCAATAACAATCACAGCAAAAATCATGATGCAAGAAGTATGGACATCAGGAATAGATTGGGATAAACCCTTGCCAGAAAACATAAATACAAAGTGGGTAAAATACAAGAAAGAATTAAGTGAAATCAAAAACATAACAATCCAGAGATGGGTACATACAACAGACGAGGTCGAAACGGAGCTTCACGGGTTCGCTGATGCCTCAGAATACGCATACGCAGCCACAATATATTGTCGAACAACAAATAAAGAAGGGATTATAACAACACAATTACTAACTTCGAAGACAAGAGTCGCGCCAACCAAAATAAAGCTATCCATTCCTCGATTGGAGCTAAATGCAACTCTACTATTGGCAAAATTACTTAAACATACACAAAGAAGCTTGGAAATCAACAACCTCAAAATATATGCGTGGTCAGATTCGACCATTGCACTATGTTGGATCACAGGGGAACCAAACAAATTTAAAACGTTCGTGGCAAACAGAATTTCGGCAGTAAAAACTATGCTACCCGAAGCAACATGGCACCACGTAAAGTCATGCGATAATCCAGCGAATATAGCTTCACGTGGCACGACACCGCACTCAAAAAAATAATTTCTGTTTTTTTACAAATTATTTTGCGTAAACCAAAAATTGTAGATCTTACAACATTTTTGTAAAGTTTACAGCTACTTTGTAACATGATCCATTGTAAAGTCAACATCGCATTTGTTAATCGAACAAATTTCAATTCGTAACTACGTATTTCATGTTAATAGAGATTAACAATGTAGATTTGTAACAATAACCACAGAAAAACTGTAACATTATTATAAAATTGTGATATAAACTATTTACAAAATATTTTGTTAAAGAATCTACAATTAATAATAGTAAAATTTATAAGTTTTGTGTGGCCCATACATGATTTGCTTTATGAACGGGATAAGGATCTGCACTGAATTCGCTGTTTGTGTGCATAATCCTTTCATTTATTTTCGAGTTTCCGAACTTACATAAAACTTTTATTATTTAAAGCCATACTTAGAGTTTTGTAATATATGTATACATTTTCTATATACCTACATATACAATGGACTCAAGAATCCAAGCAAATTTAACTATTAGATAAAAACCGTCGCTCTACTAATTCTTTACTTATATGTACCTGCGGCTATTATATTCGTGCCTCATTAAAAACATAAATCTTTCAAACGGTACATCATTTATGTTATTAATGAATCTTTAAACAGCCTATTTAAAAATTATCATTTGCATCGTTCAGAGTTTTGGAATGAAGTTCGGTAGTAAAATTGTTGTTAAAGTTTTTTTGTGACGCACACGGGTTGTAATACACAGAAACATGTACATAAGTAAACAATTTTGCATAACGCACCGGCAACTAATCGGTACGCAATGTGTTATTTTTAGATTTTGTCCATATCAAGTAAATTTAATTCCGTATGTGTAATTCACAAATTTAATTTGATACGTTTTGTTTATTGAGGGATGCTTGAACTTGAAACATCGCAAGCATGCTGTTTCAGTGCAAGCGCACTCAGTGTCCAAATTTTTTTATTTTTTGTTTTTGTTTTTGGGTAAACCAGGAAATTTGCAGAAGGAAAAAAATCGAAAATATTTTATTAGTCTTAGAACACTCATAATAGTTTTTTGTTATTTTTAAACTAAAAAATGATAACAAAATTAAAAATATTTGTATATACCTATATTTCAACAAAACCATAATAGAATATAAAAACATAAAAAAATATGGGTAATTAGCAAACAGAAAAATTTCAAAAGAGATATGTGTGCGAGATCTTCGATCTCAAAACAATATGTATCACAAAAATAGGGGAAATCCTTTGATCCTCCCTATATTAAGTATTATAGCATTAATGGTTAAAGATAAAGTAGAGTAATAAAACAATAAAACAAATTTAGGACAAAATATGGTAATACTCATAGATATATAAGAAAATTAAAAAAAATAATCATAATCATAGTAAATAGGAAAAAAATGTTAAATAATTATTGGTGGAAACAATGGAAGAGGGGTATTTTATGAATTGATTGGCTGATCGACAGAAAATAAATATCAGTATTCAGTATTTCCCCTTCGTAAAATTTTATTTTGGAAAATGAAAACCGTTGGAAAGAAAAATGACGAGGATAGATTAGTAATCAGTATCTGATACACCTAATCCACACTGAGTCTCATGAGTCCGGTATCATTATTCGTATTTTCTCCCTTTACCTATAATTTAACCGGTTTTATAGGTAAGGAGGGAAAAAACGAAGAATGATACCGGACTCATAAGAGACCCAGTGTGGATTAGGTGATAGGAAGTCAAAGACTAAAATTTATAAAAGTTTATATAGTTAAGTGGTGTCAGAGATAAGAAAGTTTATATGGTTAAGTAGTGTCAGAGATTCTTATCTCTGGTGGTGTGAACCTAAGAATTGTGTTAATCGTATTGGGAAGCTGTTACGAAACAGTTTTGTCAAATTTTGTTGCACTTAGAGCACATCTGTTTAATTAAATTACTGTTGGATTTGTAAAAAAGTTACAAACCTATACAAAGTTCTCACTCATGCTATTTTAAAGCAGGTTTTACTTACTTACAACCGTATATAACTTTTTAAATGGGTTGACAATCCAATAATATTATTACTCCATAGAAGGAGAAAACATGCGTGATTGAAATTGTTTAATTCATTAAATATAATATGCAATTTAATCTATACATATTTACAAATTCAATTGTAACGAAAACTGAAGTGATTCGTTAACTTTACAATTGGAAACGTAAATTTAACGGTAATGTTTCGTAAAATTTACAAAATTTTGTGGAACATTTAAACAATACAAATACATTTGTAATTTGTACAAGGAAATTATTAAATTTTACAATTTATTTCGTAAATATTTTAGATTTGTTCCGTAAAATTGTATCGTGTCCGTACGAATGTATAGCGTTTCATAAATTTATTGCAGTTTCAACTTTCAAACAGTGCGCGGTTTAAAAAAGTAATGGAAAAAATAAAATTAAATTATAGTGAGCTAGTTAAAAATTTTTTATTACATATAAATCTGGATCATTTACACCAAAGTATAAAAGGTGAGTCATATATATACATATACATATATAATATGTACATAGCAATACATATATTGTAACCATCATAATTTTTCACATTTTCTACAATGGCCACAATATTGAGCACATTGCATCGTTTAATTTGATTGTGTTGTGCATTTTTACTGTATGTATTGTAGTTACACGGCGTGTTCGGCGTACCAAAAACAACACCCGATGAGAGGTCCATAAGTACAGCACAAGGTAAAAATTAATAAAAAAATAAAAAAAAAACGTTCAGTACAATCTTTTTTCTATCTATAGAAAACATAGAACAGGAAGAGTACTTGAGTTTAAAAACGGAGCTTAGAAATTTAAGAAGTCCATGGAGCTTAGTAACAGAAAAATGGACAAAATCATCCAAATTAAGGATTGCGGAATGCATGAGCAATGTGGACCAATCGATCATTAATATATTTAATGAATGGCCCATATTAAAACATGCATTTATGCCTAAGTACAAAAGTCTAAGATTTCACAGATTCAATGTCAGATTTATCATCGAACCGGTTCCTTATTGCCATATACTAATGCTGATCATCAATTTTTGCAAATCTATTTTATCGGAGATGCAAATCGTGAATTGGATCGATGTTGTATTCATCATAGGTCGTGAGGTAGAAAAAAAAAATTAGTGGGATGAATTATTATTCATATAGATTCGAGATTCGCCCACAAGAAGGCAATTTTATTATGCGATGTGGCAAACTTTTCCACCAATATGCTGTTGACATTTATGCAAAAATTTAAGCAAAACGCCTTAATTATCTTCGATTCAATCAAGCCAAATTGCGATCGAAAGAATACATACACTTGCGAGATGCAATAGTGAATGATGGTAATGTTAATGATATCGGACGTTTAACAATATTACCATCGACTTATGTTGGCAGTCCGCGCCACATGCACGAATATACGCAAGATGCAATGTCTTACGTTCGCAAATATGGTCGCCCCGACCTATTCATAACATTCACATGCAATCCACAGTGGACTGACATAAAAAACAATTTATTTGATGGTCAGAATCCAACAGATCGACACGATATAAAAGCACGTGTATTTCGACAGAAAGTAAAAGCACTGATGGATTTGATTATCAAATTGCGAATTTTTGGAGAGGTGCGTTGCTGGATGTATTCGATTGAATGGCACATCTTGATATGGCTGGTTCGTAAAATAACACCCGATCAAATTGATAACATTATATCAGCTGAAATTCCAGATGAAATCAGCGATCTAGAATTATTTGAAGTCGTCACGAAAAATATGATCCATGGCCCTTGCGGTCAAATAAATATGAATTCACCATGCATGATCGATGGAAAATGTACAAAACGGTATCCAAGAGCAATAACTTCGGATACAATTACAGGTGACGACGGATACCCGTTGTATCGACGTCGGTCATCGGCGGATAATGGCCATACAACAACAATTAAAATACGCAATCAAGACATTGAAGTTTATAATCGTTGGATTGTGCCTTATTCTCCACTATTGTCAAAAGTAATTCAGGCTCACATAAATGTTGAGTACTGTAATTCTGTGAAGTCGATTAAATACATTTGCAAATATGTGAATAAAGGCAGTGATATGGCTGTTTTTGGAGTAGCTGGTGACAATAGCAATGATGAAATTGCCCAATATCAAATGGGGCGCTACAATAGCACTAATGAAGCTCTTTGGAGAATTTATTCATTTCCAATTCATGAGCGATATCCTGCAGTTGTTCATTTGTCTGTTCATCTTGAAAATGGCCAGCGTGTGTATTTTACCGATGCAAATGTATAGCAGAGAGCAGCACAGCCACCAGCAACAACATTAACTGCATTCTTTCAATTGTGTGAAAGCGATGAATTTGCCAGAACGTTGCTGTATTCAGATGTAACGCATTATTTCACTTGAACTGCAAAGAAATGGCAACGACGATACACACCGTACACAACGTACAAACAATGCAGAAGGTTATTATTTGCGGCTGTTGTTAGTAAATGTTGTTGGACCACGTTCATTTCAACATTTGCGAAGAGTAAATGGTCATTTATGTGTGACGTGATGCATCGATTGCTTCTCTCCACATCTAATACGTATGTTATATGCCATAATCATATCAACATGTTTTCCATCAAATCCACTTGAATTGTGGAATAAATACAAAGATTGTATGGCAGAAGACTATTTGATTGGAATGCGTTATCACACAAGAAACGCTGATTTTCTGATTTCATTGGAAATATATAATGATTCATTGACAGCGATTGAAGATATGTGCCTAACAATTGCAAATAAAGCATTAGGGCAATTAGGTTTGTCACCACCCAATCGTCCAATGCATGATTTATTTGATCGAGAATTGCAACGTGAATAAAACAGTATGATCACAATGAATTGCAAACATTTGTGAATTTGAATGTTCCCAAATTAAATGACCATCAAAAACATGTCTATGATACCATCATGCAAGCTGTACAAAATGAAGTCGGTGGATTATATTTTTTGGATGCTCCTGGTCCCACCCCCCCTGGCACTTGCTTCGTCGGGAATCGCTGCTACTCTATTGGATGGTTGACGAACAGCACACTCTGCATTAAAATTGCCGTTGTATGTGCAGATGTGCTTATATTTATTGATTGATCACTTTAAAATTTAATCGATATTATTGCAAAATATAATCATTTTCAAATTAACAGGCGATTGAACATCCCACGTGCAATATTTCAAGAAATTCTGCGATGGCAAAAGTTTTGCAACAAGCATCAATTATTATTTTGGATGAATGTAAAATGACGCATAAAAAATCGCTGGAAGCATTACACCGTACAATGCAAGATCTACGTCAGAATCAAGAAATTTTTGGTGGTGCATTGATATTATTGTCAGGCGATTTTCGTCAAATATTGCCTGTGGTTCCACGATCAACACTGGCGGATGAGATCAATGCATGCTTAAAGTATTCTCTTCTGTGGCGACATGTGCAAAAATTGACATTGAACATAAATATGCGCGTTCAATTGCACAACGACCAATCTGCAGATTGGTTCTCGAAGCAATTGTTAGATATTGGAAATGGCAAAGTTCGAGTCGATAATACAAATGGATTGATCACATTGCCGAACAATTTTTGTACCATTCTCCAATTAACAGAAGAGTTGATTGAAAGTGTGTTCCCAAATATTGTTCAAAATTACAGGAATCACAATCGGTTGAGAGAACGCGCAATACTGGCACCAAAAAATGTACACGTCAATGCAATCAATTATCAGATTCAAGAAAAATTACCAGGTGCAGTGACATCACATAAATCTGTTAATAGCGCAATGAATGCATAGATGATGCAGTGAATTATCCAATTGAATTTTTGAATTCATTGTGGACAGTGGAGCTAATGGGCGCCGGCGTCGGATGTAAGCTATGATCCAGATTGTTCCGACGATGCAAGCGCTCCAGAACAGAATATGAATCATGGTGTAGTGATGAATGTTGATTTTGGTTGGTTACGAACTCGTTCCTATGGATCAGTTGCTCATTTTCCCGAACAGCTGCTATCTCTTCTTCTAATTTTTTGGTATCCAACCCGGAGACGAGATCAAATTCGGCGTCATCACGTACCTTAGTTTCGATGTGATTTCCAAAATTTTGCAATTGTTTGGTAGTGGTAATACCCGAGTTTGATTTTTGAAAGGCCTTGCTTATACTGTTGGATGCTGTGCCCACAGCTACAATGTATAAATCCCTGTCACGCAATATGCAGCCTGCATCGATGCTAATTATTCCCGATCCTTGAAGAGTGTGTGGACTAGATTGTGATCCACATAAGCATCAACCGTGGTTTCGGTGGGAATTGCATAAATCCATTGATTTGGTGCCTTCAGGGAAATCCATCTGTTCGTTGAATTGCTAGTTTGAAAGCTGCAGTATTGTTCAAGCGTGGATTTCCGCTTCAGGATGGCTATCTCGCACCTACCGTTGTTAGTGAATGCATTGAAAACTGGTGATGTCTCGCATAAGAAATGAGATGAGGAGAAACTCGGGCAACGAGATAGTTGTTCCGTAGAGAAAAATGCAAAATGTTCGCGATGGCTGTTCATGGCCAGATATTCAGTTGAAGTTACTATGCTTGACTGTGTGTTGTCATGCAGAATGTCTGGCACGGCGATTACGGATAAAAGACTGTACTCCGTCGCGAACGCCAGTGGGATGATGATTTCGATGATCACGTTCTGCTTAGTCATTTTACTTCTGACTGTTAGGCTCTGATATACGTGTATTAAATCAGACAATTGGTGACCAGGGACGTTGACTGCTGTTGGTACATGTTGCCGAATCAGCGAAAGTTGTTCTTCTAATTGGTCGGGTGTGAGAATGGCGGGATGCTAAATCTCATGATGCACGGAGTACACTATATCAAGTAGACTGTGTTGGGTGTCTTCCAAGTTCTGTAGGATCACGGTTAACTCGATTACATTCATCCACACAGAGCGAACCCTGTCCTCATAAGTTCGGTACTCTTGTACCACTGTTATTTCTTGCCTTAATCGCCTCTGCTCTTATAATAGGTTGTTTATGGACATAGCGGTGAGGTTGGAATTATGCTTTATCAATTTTACCGTGTTGTCTATTATCGATGTTTGATTCTGTATTAATTTCATTTAATGATTTTCGTTGTTGTTGATCATCTCAAACTGGGATTCGTATTGAGCAGCATCACGTTGCGACAAGATTAAAAATATATCGCCCAACGCAATCCCCAGCGTATTGTAACGCAAGGGGGGTGACCAGGGTAAATAACGGTGTCATGATGGACATGTTCCTTTGGGCTTCCACTGGTAAATTGAGAGCGCGGGGGGCTCGTGAAAATAACCTCATTCCTTGTCTAGTCCGTTCTCCCTCGGTTAACAGAATCCTCTGGAGTCACCACCTGCAGCAATTTGCCGGCTATGGCTCAACCTGGGGTGGGATTTTGGTGGTGTCCTTCCAGAAGCTAGAAAGCTGCACTTAATACACTACGAATTAATCATGCCTCCATCATGTCGCGCCTCACCTAGTACATCTCCTGAAACTTAAAGAACTTAAACACACATATCTTCTATGGTTTTACAAATGTTAATTACAAATAATTTTTTTATTAGCAATTTTAATTAACCATTTAATATTAAATATTTATTAAATGAAATGAGTTTACGTTATACAAACAATAGATAAAAGATTCGGTTAACTTTGATAATCGCTTGAGATTCCGATTCGGTAACATGATCTTCCGATTGAAGAAACAAAAATTTTAAATAATTATTAATTTAAAGATAAGCGAACGATGTATTTTGTTGTAGTTGGCTGGTGGCACGAGGAGCTCGCCGTATCCCCCAAACCGCATCTGTAATGAAAGAAAACAAGAAGAGAAACTGCGACCGCCGGAAGAAAATTACTGAATCGTTCACACTTTAATTATCGTATACCAAATAAATAAATCAAAAATTTAGTAATAAATAAGAATAAGAAAATTTGAAATTTAATGATATTTAATTTCTTAACTAATTAATTTATAAAAAGGATACCCCTGTTTTCAGATTATGTTGTTTCGGGACGATTTTCGCCAACATTCACCAATCTGCCGTCCGAACATCCAATGAGGTTGATGCGCCAATTGTTATTACGTTGATGATTTGTCACTTACACGCGGTTCACGATTCGATAAAAGTGGATCGATATCCAATTGTCGCATGATTTGTGTAATTAATAAACTGCCATACCGCCTGATGATAATCGAACTATAGACGCTCAATTTAGGTGTTCGTTTGGTTTTGCACTTCACGGACAGTTCGTTTTCGACGATAGATTCACTCAGTATAAATTGCACTTGGGAGTTTCTTGCTATCGAATGTCTTGTTTTTTCAGACTGAACAACCAATTTTCTAATAAATAACACTTATCACAGATCACCGTTCTAATGACAGTTTTCGGTTGCCACAACACAATATTACCAATTTACCACCATTAATTTCATAATCACAGAATCATTAAATAATTTTTTTTTTCTGTATACATACATATATACATATACGTGTGTAGCTGTACAATCTCGAGGTTATGATGTGTACGACTCGGTGATAGACAATATCATCGCACAAAAATAATAAAAATAAAAATTGGTTGTGTTTATTACCTATGTGATGATGATAAATTTTTTTTTTTATTTTTATTGATGACTTTCTGTCTTTAGGTCCGCTCTCCACCAAAGCTCGAATTCAAAAGAAAGTTTTCAATCGTCGGGCTCGTGTCATTCAATCATCTCCTCGCCGTGATCGCTGCCATCTATTTTCCGGTAGATTAAACTTAAATCAACATTTGAGCCAATAACGCCGGTCTCATACGGTCAAATATCCAATCGGACAAACAACAAAATAATTGCAACGGGGCGTCAGCCAACGTTACAGTATCTCCTAGTCCTCGCTTGGATCGCTTGCGCTCCTTATTGCTATCTTCTAATAGCTTGTTTTTTGTTATGAGGTTGTTGAGTCGCCATTGCAAATGTTGTAGGGTAGTGTTGCAGTTGAATCATTGCAGATCTCCACAAGCTCCTTGTAGGTGGACCACGGCTTGCTTGCAGTTTTCTTCTTCTGTCCAATAGTCGGTCAAGTTGTAAAATATTGCAAGTTTCCATTTCATGGCGACGGCTTCTAAAGTTCCCATTACCTCAAAATGTATGCCTAATGGATGGTCGAAGGGGTGTATGTTAGTGGTACTATGCGTCAAACCTAGTATGGTACAAACTGATAATAACGCTAAGGCTAAATTGGTGGCTTTAAATCCACGTTTAGCTCTTCTAGGCGGTTGTTTCTTGATAGGTGGAGGCTCGTTGTTGGCATCTTCAACTTCTGGGATGTCTGACTTCTCCGATTCTATGGGAAGCTTGCACAGTTTGGTAATTGGTCGTTTGTACACATTGTCCTTACATTTAACAGTAGCTACGCGAACTAGACCATCAGCGCCAGCTTGAGTCTCGATAATTCGACCCAATTTCCAATATGTTGCCGGGAGTTGGTCGTCTTTTAAGAGGACTAAATCATTTATCAATAGATTTGTTTGCGGTGTTTTCCATTTGCTTCTTTGTTGCTCTTCGGTATAGACCCTTTCAACTGGAATATTGTCATTTTCCACTAAGAGTTTTAGTTGGTTCTCGATGGCTTTTGTAGTCACCATGGCGAGCTTTTCTCCAGACCGTTGACCCATGTTACCCATCAAAATCCAGCCGAACTCAGTTTCTTGGGCCATCGGATCATTGGGACCCGATTTAATTATGTTGTCGATAGCTATAGACGTATAGTTGTCGGCGCCAATTATTAGGTCGATAGGTTGTGGATGATTGAACAGCGGATCGGCCAATCTTAGTCTATCCAGGTGAGTCCATTTGCTGTTGTCAACCTTGCCTTGAGGAAGTTGATGATCCAGATTGTCGAATACTAGTGCCTCGATGGTTAAGCTGAAACTCCCAGGGAAGTTGGGTAGTAGCGTAGTGTTGACAACATGCCTGCATACTCCAGCGGCTTGCCCACCAATACCGGAAATTTTTATATTAATTTTCTTCTTTTTGAAATTGAAATGATTTGCAGCTCTGGATGATATTAGCGTAGCCTGAGATCCAGGATCTATCAGGGCTCGCAATGTTACGAGCTGACCATTGGCGGTTGATGTCTGGACTACGGCAGTTGGTAATAATACTGCGGGTGTTTGCTGCACCACGAAAGTTTTCGAAACCTGCTCGGTTTTCGATGCAGAGTTGTTGCAATACAGGAGAGTGTTGTGTTTACCGTTGCATACTACGCAGAATTCGATAACGAAACATTTGAACTTATCATGACCTTCCAGACATCGCACGCAGAGTTCTAGATGATTGACCAATTTAACCCTCTCCAACGTCGGCATGTTCTTGAAGCGTGGGCAAAACTCTAGTTTGTGATTTCCGTTACAATTGGGTACCACACAGCGTGCTGAAGTTGTTGCGATATTTACACGTTTGAGTGGTTGTGCGACGGGTTGATGTGGTATTGTTACAGGCTTGTTTTTACCCATAGCTTCTAAAGACTGGAATCGCCGTTCTAAAAAGTCAAACAGCATGCTCAATGTTGGGATTTCCTTGGGCAGTTGCAGTTTTCTCTCAAATAGCCTTATTGACTCTGTATCTAGCTTTTTGGTGATTACAAATACCACCAATGCTTCAAATGCTGACTCCAGTTCGAGTTGCTTAATATTATGCAACACTTCCTTTAGCGTGCCATGCATCGAGCGAATAGCTGGGGCCGTTGCTTGTTGCAGCGTAGTCATCGACAGCAATGAACTGAAGTAATTGCTGGACAGCAACCTCTTGTTGTCGTATCTGGCCTTTATTACTTCCCACGCCATATCATAATTTTCCCCTGTTGCGGCCTGATGAGCAATGAGTTGAGTCTCTTTTGTACTTTAGATTTTAAGTAGGTCATTTTCACTGTGTTGGACTTTGCGTCGTTGTTATGCACTAGCTCAATGAACAGCTCCTTGAACGAGGTCCAATTCTCGTAGTCGCCATGGAAAGATGGTATTTCAGCTTGTGGCAACTTGACTTTATGTTCTACGGGAGTTTTATTGGTGAAACGTTATACCAGCTCCTGGCACTGTTGTAATCGTATTATGATGTTTTCGACTTTATTTTTTATTGTGCCATAGTAATCTTCGACGAAATAATTTGTTTTGTCTTCGTCATCCGTTTCTACCATTATTGTTGCGTGCAGTTGATAGACATCATTCATTTGTGTTTACAGTTGATTGACTTTCAGCTGAAGGTATTCTTTCGAATAATTTCCTTGTTCCAATCTGCCTGTGATTGCGTATATTTCTTGATGCAGTTGATGCATGTAGAAATCCTGTCGCTTGAACACTGAATTTTTACTTGAATGTGATAACGAATCAAGTTTCTTATGAGGTGGAGGATTGTTTGATGGTTGATTGCCCGTGTCTGAGCTTAGCCCCGGATTTCGTTGATGGCTATCAGAAAGAAGGGCGTTATCGTTGGAATCAGGCTGAGAAACTGTTACCCAGGCTATGTTTTCGACCGATGTATCCGTTGGGGTGCTCGGAAGTCCTACGTTCAAGCACTGGCGCATGTCGGTTAGAAGCCACGTGCATTTATCCTGTGTTTGTTGTCTCGTAGAACGATAAGGGTGCGAGTTCTCTATTGGCGGTGATATCGCCAGAATCTTCTCATCATTTGTAATGAAATCCTGATGTGCAGCCTTCAAGTATGCTATTTTCTTCTCCAAATAGCTTTTGGTTTTTCGCGAATTACCGTCCTTTTTGTAATTGGTGAGCAGTTGACTTATGTTGTTGGTAATCTCATGTTGTGCGAGCAGTAATTGTTCCATGTTTTGACGTAAATCTCGAATGGCCTGTTGTAGATTGGCTGAATGTGATGAGCTGCTACCGTTCGTTGATGGTTGGCGCAAAACCCTTGCGTCGATGATTTACTGTGACTTGAGTTGAGATTGATAGTGTGAAATATTTTATTTATTTACCGGTTTATTGTTGTTGTTCGGCTCGAAGGATCATGTAAATTCTAATCCAACTATCTAGAATTTTTCTTTATTTGAACAATGAAACACTCGTTAATAATTAAGTGAACTGACTGACCATAATTTTATTTTTCTTGCGGTTTTTATACACACAATTAACAAAAGAAAATGTAATAAAATATTGTTGCGTCGGCGTAAATATTTTTCCCACCAAAGCAAGAGCATATAAAAAATGAAGCGACTGTATCATATTTACATAGACGTTTTGCATTGCCTATGCACATCAAATATCATCCGGTCACACGCTCTACAAATGTTTGCTTTGGTGGGAAAGACCCTGTTCATGATTGAACAGCCATCTATTTAAATCGAGAGACAAAACAAAAGAAAAGGTTTACTTAGGGCCAGCAATGCGGACCGGGCTCAGCTAATAAAATACATTAACCGAGGGAAGGTGCTTATGCTTACAGTGGCTTGAGGAAAAAAATCAAAATCATAATTGCCAAGACAGTAGGTGACGTTACATCTGGTCAAAATTGTTAACTCACTTTCAACAGACGCACTTAATTTGATTAATAAAGACATCCTGAGTCAAAACTTTTTCCCCTGACAAAGTTGAACCGAAATACCTTTTAGGGTAGTACTTGCCAATTTTCTTGGTAATTTAACCAATAATTTGACTTTCAACGATTTAGTAAAACAGGTGAATAAGTTCTTGAATGCTTTTAAACACAAAAATATTTGCAGGTGCTTCTAATATACATGCTTGAAAATTTGCAAATGTAACTGATTAATTATATAAAGTAACTTCAACGACTCGATATATGGAGACCAACACTTTTTTGCTGGGGCCAAAGGCAGAAGGTTTTCTTACATCTTTCATGAATTTATCGACTTACAAAAATTATTAAACTTCAAACAAAGCAAATTCATTATTAAAATGAGGCACCGATTTACCACAGTTTGATTGTGTATAGCAAACTTACAATAATATTATGCCACATTTAATACGAAATGGTCGTTTGCGGTTTTGAAATACTAGGCAAACGAACAGGCTAGAAATTGTAAAACAATTCAAGAGACCACTCATTCTGAGTACCAGTAACGAACAGAGTAAGGTCTATCGAAACAATGGGTAAAATATTTTAGTTTTTATAAAGCCAAAAAAATTTTCAATACGGTGGATAAGATAACTCAGTTAACCGCCTGTGGTTCCATTTGCGCTTTAAAAACATACATTAAAATATACGGTGCAGATTGTTGCAAAAACTCTTAATGTAAAATCGAAGTTCATGAAGAAAATAAGGGGATGTACTCACCCTTCTAAAATAAAAGCATTTTAACATTTAATATAAGCAACAAAATCTCAGTCTTATCGTAAAAAAAATGTCTGCCACACATAATTATTAATTACACCATTATTTTCAATTTAAAGGCAAACCTATTTCCCCCGTATGGTAGAAAAATTAATTAAAATAAACAATTTTACGGTTCATTGTATCCAAAAAGTTTGCTAATATGAAGAAAAGTACAAATACCGAAGAGTTGTATCCTTTTAGCAAGGTAATATATTTTTTTTTTCCAAAACTTAATTAAGAAAATCATCTTTAAGTTTATTTTACAAATATTGAAGTTTTCTTGCACAACCTGTATACTATACATAGTAAATTATTAATAATTATGCTAAAATAAACCAAAGGCACTGTCTAAACCAAACATTGTTTTTTAAATTTGTTATACATACCTACATAAGGATGCGATATTTACCAACGGACAAAACACAACCAAACGAAAGACGGAAAAGGTAAGTGGAAAATCTAACATCATAATTTATTTATATCTTAATCTTCATATGTATACAATCACATCCATATTATACATACAAATATATATGCAAGTATATTCTCGTACAGATAGCTTGAAAGTTCAAGAATGAAAATATTCCGGAAAATCAATAATCAATAAACAAAAGAAAAATTGTTTCACGTCATATATAAAGCTATTTTCTGATTTAGAATTTATTTTTATTACCAAAAATTCGATTCTTAATATACATATGTTATGTATGTACGTCTGTTCACATAATATACACACCTACAACAGCAAACGTAATAAGAAATATTTCGAATTTTTTTTTTTTGGACTTTTCCATATGTGAAGGGTTTTTTGATTATCTTCCATTTCACACATAATAAACGAGGTACATATATTCGATGTAGGTACATTATCTTTAATGACTTAACAATGTCGTCAAACTAATGATTATGAAAGACAGCTATAAAAATTTGTAATTATATGACTCACATTGAAAAAGGCTTAGTTAGTAGATTAAAATGTTTTTTTTTATGTATGCGCTATTATAAGGGGATATTTCATTTCCACCCTTGTTTCCTTTATCAATATAATAACATTCAACTTCCTTATCGTGTACACGATGGAAACGTATTTTATTTTATTTTATTCCCTCTTAATTAGGAAGGATGTATTCACATTGATTTAATATACCATTTATACATTTAGATAATCCAAACGTACTCATATTTATTAAAATATATTTTTGCTTTAGGCAAGTAATGAAATTCGCGGAAATTCTGCCGTTCGTGTAAATATTTATTTAAAATAGGGGTCATTTTAACAATTTTAGACTAAAGTAGACTATATTGCCACAATCAAATCATAAATTCTTTATATGGGATCAAAAGTCATGTTTTAATTTTATGATTTTTATGTTTTGAACGGGTAGCACTAAGTAAAAAAAAACGATGAATAACATGATTTTTTTATAATTTCATATACAGAGCGTCAAATATTTATAAATTACGTCCATCAGGTGTTGGATTTATTGCTATAACAAAAAAAAACACGTCATTCAGTTAGACTTACTAAAAAATCAGCAATCTTGTTTTGTTATCTTGCAAAATGCGTTACAAAATAAAGAAAATATTGAGAATTACAATTAAAAATTTTCATGATCTTCACTATTTAAATATTTCTTACAACTTAAGTAGCCTCCGTTTGAAGGAATGACGTTGTGAAAATCTCGAGTTCCCTTTACTATTAGTTAGTCAAATTTGTTTAGATTTATATTTAGTATCTGAACAAAATTCAAAAATCATGTAAGTTTTCAAAGTTTTTATCTCATTATTGATCGCGATTGATCGCGAAGGGTCCTGTTCTATCGCATGATTCCTTTTCATTTGTTGTCGAGTAAAAATGCCACTCACGCAAATGTAGAGTTTTAGTTTTTATAAACATCGACAATTCAACCAAACTAAATTGTAGTGTAAATTGCAACAGTGTCGTGGCGAAGACAATCTGAATATTATAGTTAAGCTGTAGTGCTGCAACATTTCCCATATTTGTTTGTAACTTACAAATAGATCGTTTGTTTGTAGTTCCAACGAAAATATTGTGCCGAATGTATTATAAATGCTTAATTTGCTACAAAGTGCATGAAATTTTTAAATATTGTATTTTAAATATTTGACAACAACAACAAAACAAATATCTGCTATTGGTATATTCAAAACCTAAAAATCATAAAATTGAAACATGACTTTCAAAAATATATGAACCCTTTAGCAAAAATGTGTGTGGAGCCCAAACCATAATTTTATCACTTTTACTTTCTTTTACTCTAGTAAAATAAAGTATAGTATTCATGAATATTTTGGACCTTGAAATTTTTAGAGATTTATTTGTTTTGAGGTCCCCTGAGTCGGAACAAGTGGGTTTCGAAATGGTGTCTATCTGTCTGTCTGTCAGTCTGTCAGTCTGTCAGTCTGTCAGTCTGTCAGTCTGTCAGTCTGTCAGTCTGTCAGTCTGTCAGTCTGTCAGTCTGTCTGTGTCCTCTCTACAGCCCATATGGTTTAATCAATCGAACTGAAACTTCAGATTTAAGCTTTTTTGATAAATTGGGAGGTCCCAGTGAAATTTACTCCAAATCGGCTAACCGGAAGTGGCCACACCCTTGGTCCAGCAAATTTGTTTTGCAAATATCTTAAAAAGTATAAGGTTTACAAAAAACAACTGAATACAAAATGTTTCCAAAAATTAAAAACAAATAAAAATAAAAAAAAAAAAAATAAAAAAAAAAATTTAAAAATTTAAAAATTAAAAAAAAATTAAGAAAAAAATTAAATTTCTCAAAATTCTCTGTTCGTAAAAGAAAGTCAATTGTGTTGGCCACACCTCAATTTTAACTAGGTAATTAAGGGACCTGTTCCATGTGCTAGCGATATCTTTATCATCATTGTTGAGTGCGATTTCCAAAAAAATAATTTCGTAGAACTTTTATTAAACGAACGATCCGTATGGATTAGGGTTTTCTAACTAGGTATTTGAGGGACCTATTCTGTATGTTAGCGAAACATTTGTCATCATTTGTAGCAATGACCGATACTTTCCACATCTTTCCATTGGGAGTTGAGTGCGATTTCCAAAAAATAATTTTGCAGAACTTTTACTAAACGAACGATCCGTATGGATTACGGGTTTTTAACTAGGTAATTAAGGGACCTATTCCATGTGCTAGCGAAGCCTTTGCCATCATTAAATTGACCCTTGGGAGTTGAGTGCGATTTCCAAAAAATAATTTTGCAGAACTTTTACTAAACGAACGATTTGCTTGGATTAGGGTTTTTTAACTAGGTATTTGAGGGACCTATTCCATTTGCTAGCAAAACCTTTGTCATCATAGTTGGCAATGGCCGATATTGGCCATTGGGATTTGAATGCGGTTTCCAAAAAATAATTTTGCAGAACTTTTACTAAACGAACGATTCGTATGGATTAGAGATCCGTTGATCGTGCTCCCGACGAAGAGGCAGCAGGAACAGAATGCTCAATAGCGCTGCTGTTCCTGGATGCCTCCTCGTCTGTGATTGTGCCTACTACTGGGGCTGGTAAAGTACCCTCCTTACTGGAGCTGACTCCAGTGGTTGGGTTGGTAGAGGGGGAATCCTTCTTGAGAAGGAGTTTTATCCTACCAAAGCGGTATGCGATGTTCCCGTTGGATTCGCGTAGTTTCTTCATGGAAGACTCGCCTATGGCCATAACCAAATGGACGAGTACGCCAGTTGTCGTCCGTTGCAGTATCTTCCATGAGTTGGCCGCGAGACCATCGTTCTGCGCGGCCATGGTAGCGAGAATCTTCTCGCTAGTTAAGCTAAGGCTCTGTGGAAAGAACCCCCTAACGATGTTTGGCCGAGGAAAATCATCCTCTTCCACCAAAGTTATGTTCAGACCAATTTTTTCCCTTAGGCTTACAAAACTGTTCCTCATCCATTCCGCTGTGGAATGATCGGAACATATAAAAAATAGCCAACCTGTTCTCCGGAAACAGCCAAGGAATTGCGGCTTGTGGTTTGAGCCTTGCATCCCAATAATGAGGTCAATGACACACTCCTGTATGTTTGCCATTTGCTCCATACTAAGAGGATTGCCACTGAGATCACCTGGTACGATGCCCAGCTTAACACTGCCTGCTACCTGGCTGAAAGAGGGCTTTACCGGAGAAGGCCCTTCTTTTGCTTTTTTGGCAGGTGGTTTATTTGGTTCCGGAGCAACCTCGAAAGACCTCTCACGCTTACCACCAGCCCTCTTGTCTAGGGTAGGAGCAACAGGCCCCGAGGATGCTTTCAGAGGGGTCGCGGACTTAGCAGCAGCTAGAGCCTCTTCTCTAGTTTTGCCTTCCTTGAGCCCCTTTTTAAAACGCCTTCTTTCGAAGGAGTTGAGCTTAACCCATTCCCCGGCGTTGAGGGACATGTTCCCAATATCAACACCAATGGTTGAGGTGCCCGATAACTGAGAGATTACACTTATGTTGTCGTCACAGCAGGTGTCCGTAGTAGAAGAGGTGGACTGTTCCACCTTTTCCTTGGTCCGGACGTTAAGATAATCAAGAGTGGTGGCCCTTGTAGCATCTACCATTCCATCATAGCTTAGGAGACCCAACTCAATAGCTGGTGAAGTTGATGCTTTTAAAGAGGCATCACCCTCTATGTTTTTTTTAAATTCGGTTTCCATTTGAATCCCACGAGTATCCGAGAAATGAAGGTCACCCACAGCAGAGATCGGTATACTGTGGGAAGGCTACTTTAAACCGGGGGTCGCCTGGTACCCGGAGTTCACATACTAAAGACTAAGCTCCCCCTTAGCCACGCAGCTCTCAGCGTATGTTGTCCCACCAAAGCAGATAAGCCAAAACTTATTGGAGGAATCAGAAATATTCGTTGATTTTTAAATGTTTTGGTTTTTCTCCCTAGAGTGTAATCTAATTGTAAAAACTTTTTCGTTATAGGAACAATGAGTATTAATAATTGTAACGTATTCACGCGTTACAAGTACTGCCCTTCGTAGCTGTGTAATGATCGCTTTATAAATACATTTGTGATCGATAGTCGATTTCCCCTTTGTATGGTTGATGATGAGATTGATCGTTTTCGTTTTTGAAGGAGACAAATTTTTTTTTGTTAGCCAATTGAGAATATGCTGTGAAATAAATCGGATGGACGATAGTGTTATTATTTTTTTTTTTCTTGAGTCTTGATATTGTTTTGGATAGTGATTTGAAATAAAGATTCAAGCTAAGACGTTTTAAAATAGACAATTTGGTATATAAATTCCGAAAGTGAAACAGTTATTCACGTTATCTAATTTTGTTTGGTATACACATAATTATTTTGTATACGGTAATACATTTGTGACTAGTTTTTTTTTTGATGTGCACAAATTTTGGCAATTCAGTTACCAGTGATTTGCGTTATTAGCAAAATAAACTAAAAATTATATAAAGTTACGTAATTTGTGAACATTTTTATTTAGAATTTATATGTATTGTTCTAATATTTGAATTGTTTAGAAGTGATAATTGTTAGCCATTCGTGTAACAAATCAGTAAATTTGTTGGATGGTTTTCTCTACCCACGTGGAAGGTCGTCGTTCTAAAATTTGTGTAACGTACCTTCAACAACGGATTTAAATGACACAAGATGATTATTAAACATGCATATTTAACAGTAATCATTTTTTTTCGATCATTTTCCGATAATCAATTATACCTAATTAAAATACGTATATAAAAACTGAATTATAAAATATCTATATAATACCTATAATTAAAAGTGAAATAAGAACATTTACATAAAGTGCTAATAAATAATGATGAATTATTTAATTCATCAAATTAAAAGATATTAATTAAAATAAGTAACCTACAATTGCCGATATATTGCTTGCGTTACCCGTTAATATATGGTATACATACTACAAATACAAATAATAAAAAAAAATGTCATCATCAACGAAGCAGATCTCTCCAACCTTCATCATTGTGGATACTGCAAAATTATCATACGAATTCGATGAGTAAAAATTTCTATTTATTTTGTAAAAACTTATACTTTTATTATTATCATTATTTTTATTATATTATTATGTAAGTTTTCTTCTAATTAAGTCAAAACTAGTGTTAAGTATTAGGATCTTAGGTACAGTACGCGTACATAGGGGTTGGGCTAAATTTTCTTATCTAATTTTCCTTTTTTTTTTTTTTTTTTTTGCAATTAAACGTTTATTATTGGTAACTGAAATATATCATTTATGTATGAATTTCTAATACCAAGCCAGTTTTTTTTTTTTTCTATTATTATTAATATTATGGTTTATGAGAAAACGGTGAAGATGCGTTGAATCAAGTCGCGTGGTGTGTGTGCTGCGGTCAGGTAAGTAGGGGTGCAGGAGTCGTCAAACGTCGAATTAAAATTATTTTTTTTTTTGTTGTTTTCGTCATCAATCCAGCAATGGAACTCATGGGAACACAGTAAAGCCCACGACATAGAATAAAACCTCTCCGAACTGAGCTGAGGGCTAAGATGACCTTACTTCCCATGCCATTGATATCGTTTATGTCTAACGAGTACTAAAATTTAGTATTCCGTTACATAATACTTAATTGATCCTTTATTTAACAGCAATTACCTCAGATAATAGTTGTTAAAAGAGAGACGATGGAAAAGTATTAAAAATCTTTGTGGAAAATTTTAAATTAAAATAAATTTAAAACTAACCAAATGGTTTTTATTATGAAAGGGTTCCAGTTGATTTCAAATATATAAAATTAATTATTTATTTATTTGGTTTGTTGTAAATTAGCTTAAAATTAAATATCTGTAAGAGTTGAGCAAGGAATTGAATTGATCGTTGATTTTCTGATTGATTAACCATAACTGAAATTGATTGATCAATGGTTTTAAAATAAAATTCAATTTTAAAGTTTGGCTTTGGGTCCACAATAGGTTCATCCACTCCTTTATAGCCAAATAGACTTCTTTCGACGAGATCGTAAAACATTTGGGTTTGGAAAGCATTTGGGAACTTCTACATTTGCAAATAAAATTCAAATCCGTTATCTGTTCTCAACTTATGAAGAAACTTTATTGTAGATTGAAGCTGTTTTAATGCAGCTAAAATATTCATTTTGGGATTTTGGAGGTATTTGCATATTAATAATCTCTAAAATTTTATGCCAAATATTTAACGCACATATAAACTTAAATTCTAAAATGTTACCTCCCAAAGCTTCTGCAGTATTTACTGTAGATGCATCACCAAACGTTGAAACTTCGATAAGAGCTTAATAAATATCTCTTAATTGTTCCTTTAGTGGTTTTAGGGCGTCAATTCGGCTTTTCCATCTTATGGTACAAATTGGTTTAAGAGTACAATTATTAATATGTTTTTTTAATACTGCCCATTTCTTAACAGAACTCGAAAAGAACACATACAAATTTTCAATAATATCAAATAAACTAACAGCATCTCAGGAGCATTGTGCCGCATCATTAACAACTAAGTTTAATGTATGGGACGAGCACGGTACAAAAAAAGCCCGTGGCTCTTTAGTTCGTATAAGATGTTTGCCTTTCATGTTTGAACCATTATCGTAACCGTGACCTGTACAATTTTCCAGTAAGAGCCCCATTTCGCACAATTCATTCAAAATAATTTCAGTAAGACCAGCTCCTTTATTAACGTTGGCTACTAAGAATGTTATGAAATGTTCTCTGGTTTCAAACAGAGACATTTAATTGCTCTTCAAGACTCTTATCTGGAGTACAATCAACTATTATAGAATAATATTTTGCATTTAATATTAATGAAATAATTTTATCTTTTATTGAATGTGCAATAAGTTGAATTAACTCGTTTTGAATATTTTTGCTCAAGTATTTTGTTTTTAGTTTCGTTATTATTTATTCTTCGAAGGTGTTCAGAAAGCGCAGGATCAAATTTACTTACAAATTCAACCAGTTTTAGAAAATTCCCATTACTTGGATCAAACAACACTTCAGATTTTCCCCGAAATCTTCTTCGTCTTCGTTGAAGATAGCGTTTTTCTAATTATTTTCATGATTTAAAATATTGTAAATGGTTCACGCTATTTTCATGTGACTAAACTAATCTGATTAAATGGTTCCAATCTGTAAATCTTTCATTAATAAGAGTCATATTAAAACAAAATACGACATCTGTTGAAATAGAATATATAAGCCAATTTCGTTTAACGTTCTGTCATTAGGCATCATCACCCTATCAAAAATATTTGGATTGAACTTTCTTTTATTCTTAATAGGGAACTTTAAATTATCAACTTGTACGGGACCATTTTCTACAATTAGTTGAATAATCTGTTCACTTAGCTTTGGCCATTTCGCTGGATCACATAAATCAACTAAAACATGCAAATTATGTTCAACTTCGTGAGAAGAATTTAAGACAGCTTGATCAACATTTAATTTTTCTAAATCATTTTTATCTAGTGTAACAGATCTAGATACTAAATTTGGATCTAGAATTATTTGTTCGTCAATCAGGGGAGTATTCGAACTAGACTGTATTGTACTACAATCATTTAAAGTAAAACTAATCGTAGTAGTGTCTTCCACCACAGAATTCTGCGTACCTACTAGAGGTAAATTAATATTTTAACAAAGAATTTGCCTATGTTTTATCCAAATGATCGCGATTCCTTTACAACAAATCGACGCAATATACACTGACGCAATATAAAATTTCCGATACAAAAAGACCGATTTTCGAAATCAAATTATATTGCACAATTAAACACAGATTTTATCAATCAGATCACTCCATAATATCACATCAATATATCACGTCTACATATCACAAAAATCACAGGTTTTATCAAGCAAATTACTTTATTGCTCAAAAAACAGTAAAATGTAACAGCTGATCTAAAGCGATTGACAAAAATTGAACTTCAACTTCAAAACAATGTTATTCAAACGAATATTATGCAAGTGTAAAGAGCCAACCGGAGAACATTTAAGAAATTTAACAGAATTTAACGAAATTTTTTTCTTACGGAAAATTTGACAGGTTGGCTAGCGAAACTGTAACCCAACTTGTCAATTGCTTTGATGGTGATGGTAGCTCGTATTAATATTTTTAAAAATTTGTGTAGAATTTTGAACTGGCGATGGAATTGGAGGAACTTCGAAAATTATTTCAATTATTATAAAGCCTTAAATTCTTAAAGGACATAAACCTAAATAATAAAAGACACAGATCTTGGGGCGTAAGAAAAAAAAACGAAAATAAATAATTAGATGTTACAATTTATAAAGTCTTTAATAATTCGATTTTGAATTTACCTACATGAACATAAATAAATAATTTTCAATTTTAGCTTATTGTTAATATAACAGTGTATTTAATTTAACTATTGTGCCCATTAAATATTGGTTTATTTTTGCGCCCGGTTGCAGTGCACCATTTGCACCTATGAAAAGACCGCCCCTGGCAATCACTATACCTACAAACGCAAAAACTCCTTTTTAAGGGGTTTGTTGCGTTTATTAAAAAAATTAGTGAAATTAAAAAAAAATTCTCCATAGGGTTAATTAAGGTTGAAACTACCCTTAAATGACTCAAATTTTTTTTCCGTTTAGATGTTTAGTGGCTATTTACAAGAATTTAATAAGTACCATTAAATTTAAAAAAAAAAATCCACCCTCATAAGGTGAAAATTACCTCCGAAGAAAAATGAACATTTAATAAAAATCGTTTTCATTTCTATTATAAAGAACATTTGGGTTTGTAATTATTAAAGGAAAATAAGTGTGCATCCTTTCTGCTGTAATATCAACCTCTTACATTTAAAAAAAGATTATAAATCGGATTTGGTTTTTTCCTGATACTTTTGAAAAAGTTTGGTTATAAAATTAATACCTATCCTTTAAGTTTGAATATGAACCCTTCAAAGGGCATGAAACATAGAAATAATTAAATAAATTAAATTTTTATTATCGTGCTTCTTTATGGGTCAAACAAATTATCACTTTTAATCTTAACGACACGAATCACGAAAGGCGACTCAGGAGGTGACTTCAGCTGTTGGTATTCTACCCACTACTTTGTATGCAGTAAAATAAAGTGTTAGTTCTTAAAACGTTTTAAAAGTCTTTCTAAAAAAAAATTTACGAAAAAAAATAAATTCGTTTAAAGTTTTATAATAATTTAATAATTAAAATTTTTGAAAATTTTAACATGTAATGAAAAAATTAAAATTAAAATTAAAAAATCTGTTGCAACTTAAAATACCTTCTTAATTCATCCGCGAACGTTACAATATACATCTTCCTCGATGGTTTACTATTTAATTTTGGGGCTAAAATAATTATATATTTAATTATTTTATTAAGAATTTAAATTGTCTGTCTGTAAATTAATTGATTTTTTCGGCTTTTTATAGAGAAATATATATTTGGTAAACATTTGCGACATTTGCGAATTATTGGCTGTTAGGGTAAAGTGCGGTTCCTTTCACGAAGGAGATATTGCCGTTGATGCTACAAGAGGATCAAATTTTAATAGTTGGTGATTTTAATTTACGATGATGCTTTCGTTGGATCTTCTAATGATTTGATATCAAACAATGTCTTGGATGTATTGTCAAGTTTTGGCGTTCAACAAAGTAATACTATTCGGAACAACATGGGTCGTATTCTCGATCTGGTGTTTACATCAATTCAATCAGTTCATGTGATAGCTTGTGCTGACTTGGGAGGGAGTTCTAGTATCTTTCATACACCATTGCTCATCGAAATAAATTTTTTAGAATATAGCATAGCTGAATTTATAGTTAAGGATGTTAAATTTGATTTTTGGATGCAGACTTTGTGCCCCTTGATGAATATTTTGGTAAAATTGACTGGTCTGAGTTTTTAGTAATTAATAATAATATTTCCTAAATTGTTGAACGGTTTTATGGTGCTGTAAATGCAGGATTTGACTATGTTATGTGTGATATTACATGTTATAGACCAAGCAATATTCTTTCCGTCATTCCTAAATTGTTTGAAATGTTAGTAAAGCAAAGATTTAAGTTTATTTTAATGAATTATGTTAGCCCTTTACAGCACGGATTTGTGCAGAGTAGATCTACCGTAACTAATTTGATGGTATTTTCTAATTACTTATACGATGTTTTAAGCGAGAGTTCAAGTTTATGTAATTTATACGGATTTTTCAAAAGCTTTTGATAAGTTGGATCACGTCTTATTATTAGAAAAACTTGATTGTATGAATAATGAATTTATCCCTCTTAGTTGGTTTGCTTCATACTTAACGAATCGCACGCAATGTGTTAAAATTATGGATACTGTATCGGATTCATATGTAGCGTCCTCTGGTATCCCTCAGGGCAGTCATCTTGGCCCGTTTTTATTTATACTTTTCATCAATGATATTATTGACTGTTTTAATTTTTGTAAATGTTTGATGTATGCGGATGATATAAAGATATACGCAGGGATAAAATCTGCTTCTGACAATATACGTGTTCAAAATGAATTAAATTTATTTTGTGACTGGACTGTCCGCAATAAACTAAGGTTAAACATCTCCAAATATAAAGTAGTTTCTTTCTGTAAATCTCGTACATCTTGTGTTGAAGTACCGTATATATTGTATGATGAAGTTGTGAGTAGAGTATTAATAATGCGTGACTTAGGAGTTTTATTTTCGAAAAACTTGAATTTTAACAAGCATATAGATTTAATAATTAACCAAGCTAATTCAATGTTGACGTTTATTAAAAGGTATGGCAAAGAATTTCATGATCCTTATATATTGAAAACATTATATGTTACTTAAGTAAGATCCATTCTGGAATATGCATCGATAATTTGGCAACCGTTTTATAAGTTTCATTCGGATAGAATTGAGAGTGCCCAGAAGCAGTTTTTAATTTTTGCACTTAGAAGACTTCCTAGATGTCATTCTGAAGACAGATTTACACGAGAGCCATATGAAAATAGACTGAAATTAATCATTTTATGCACCTTAGCTGTTAGGCGTGATAAAACTAATGCCCTTTTCGCTCGTGATATCATTTGCTCTCGAGTTAATTGTCCAGAACTTTTATCATTATTTTACTTTAGTGTCCCTGTTAGGTTTTTGCGTCCAAGAAATACCTTGCTTCGTTTGCCTTTCAGGATAACCAATTTTGAAGGTTTTAGTCCTGTTTTTAACGTGCTATATTCTTTTAATGTATAGGTACTACGACCAGTTTGATTTTCATTTATCAAGAAAATTATTTAAAACAAATTTTAATTAATTTATTTGGATTGTATAATGTACTTTAATTATTTATAATATTTATCTATGCTTTTGTTACTTGTAGTTTCACTTGTATCTTTTATTTGGATTACAGTAATCATACTATGTATTAAATATATTAATGATGTAATAAATAAATCAGAAAAATATAGAGGCCAATCCCTCAAAACATATGTACTAAAAAAAAAAGTACAAATATCATTCCCTTCTCTCCGTACTTTAGCCCAAAAGCCAAGAGTTATACAAATGTATTACTATTCAAAAATGAGAACCCTCCATGAGTTCTGTATGTTGGTAGTTTGGTTTCGCACTGAACAGTTGCTTTACTCATCAAGTAGCTACGACCAAACTACAAAAATACAACTCTCGCCATTCACATTGACTATCTGGCCAGAACGTACTGACATAGTGAATTATATTCACTACATCAAAAACCCATGGAGAAACCTCATTTTGTGTGTATATTATGCCCACACGAATATTTATTAAGAATTTAAATTGTCTGTCTGTAAATGGTTTCTCCATGAGTTTTTAATGTAGTGAATATAATTCACTATGTCAGTACGTTCTGGCCAGACACTTAGTTTCAATGGCGAGAATTGTATTTTTGTAGTTTAGTCGTAGCTACCTGATGAGTAGACCAACTTTTGTAGGTCATTGCCTACTTTTATACTCATAGTATTTTACACATTTAACCATGAATGTAGATTGTCTTTTTCCAAACACAATTTTTTTTTGTGCGCGTATTTTATATCCTGTAGTCGGAAAGTAATACGCAATTATGTAAAGCGACCGCTACATCATTCCCCTGCAAGTTATTCTCCTCGAATAAGCTGCAAGGTTGTAAAACAATTAATTTAAATAATATTAGGAGGGATATAAGATGGATGAATCTGGAAGTGGACCGATTTCTTAGGATTTGTTTGGTTTAATACTAAGTGAGACTCAGCTAGGATACCGTAAGCTGGTTTTAATCTGTCGATGGAAACATTGACATTCTTGAAATTTAAATCAAGGATATAATGTTTCCGAAAATGACGAATGACTTTGTAAAGTCCTTCGTAAGGAGCTGATAGACCGGTTCCTTGTCGATCTGATTGGAATACATACTCGCAATTATTTAAGGACTTTGGTATAAAAATAGGCGTTTTGGTTGATTTGCTAGTGTCAACTGGAATAATAATGCACATTGCCGCGCGAAGCCTTTCTACATAGTTTTGAGGATAAAAACCATCCGTAGAGCCAAACTCGAAAAATTCTCCTGGTAACCTGAAGGCTTGACCATATGCTAGTTCTGCTTAAGAGCATTTTAAATCACCCTTTAATGATGCTCGTATTCCCAACAATACGATGGAAAGCTCAGTGCCCCATTTAATTATATTTTCGCGAGCTTTTAGCGAAGCTTTAATTTGGCGGTGGGATCGTTCGACCATACCATTTGCCTGCGGATGAAAGGCCGTGGTATACGAATTCTATGAGCACCAAGTAAACACGTGAGCTCAGAGAAAAGTTAACACTCAAATATACTTATTTGATCTGTAGTAATTTTAAGAGGTATCCCAAATCTAGAAACATATTGTTCTACATAGGTCTTAGCAACAGTGGCAGCGGTGCTATTGTGAGACATACCATCGATATTTAGAACATACAAAAAAAAAACCGTCGGATGGTGGCAATTGACCCACTATATCCATATGTATGTGCTCGAATCGTCCAGAAGGCAGTTTGAAAGGTCCCGGTTCGGACATTATATGTTGTTGAACTTTGCACTTCTGGAAACCGATACAAAATTTCACTCAGTGTGTAATGTCGGTAATCATGTTTGGCCAAAAATATCTACTTGTGATTCACTTGTGATGCGCGAATACCTGGATGGGATAGACCATGCATGACATCGGAAAATGCACGTCTATAAGATGTCGGAAATTCGGGCATAATGGTGAGTTCCAAATTGAATTTGGAATTCAATGGCCGCGGTAAACTGCTGATCAACCCCAGTAATTTATCATCAGACTGTTGTGTCTGAGCTTGAATTTTTAGATCTAGGTTGGCAAAGTATATTTTTGTAACGTGATCGCTAGTCCATGACAATGTGTCAGCGATCAAGTTTTGTTTACCTGCAATGTGTAAAATGTCTGTCGTAAACTAAGCGATATAGTCAAGATGTCGAGTCAGCCGTGGACTCTTCTCACCCAGTAAAACAATTGCTTTAATTAAGGGTTTATGACCAGTATAGACAGTAAACTGTCTACCTTCCAGAAAATAACGAAAATGCTTGATTGCTAAATATATAGCGAATAGTTCCCTGTCAAAGGCAGAGTATTTTACCTCTATTGATGAAAGTTTACATGAGAAAAATCAGAAAGGTTGCCAAAAGTCGTTACTCCATTGCTGCAGGACTGCTCCTACAGCACTACATGATGCGTCGGTAGAAATGCTGTAGCGTGTATCGCTATTGGTGTGGGCCAAAAGTGTTGAATTGGCAAGTGCTCTTTTAATTTTGCCGAATAACTCGTAACACTCGTCGGGCCATAAAAATGTTTTGCGTTCTTGGGCATTTTAATTATAGTTGTCAAATGAGCATAGATTGGAGACAGCGATTCTGCTAGCCTTGGAATGAATCTATGATAGTAATTGACTATTCCGACGATTTTGCATTTACGCAAAATTCGACGAGGCGTTGTGCTCTTCCTTACTTTTGCTTGCTACTAGTATATCGTCAATATAGACGAATACAAAATCTAAACCTTTGACCACTTCGTTAATGAAGCGCTGAAAAGTTTGCGCAGCGTTTCGAAGACCAAAGGGCATCCAGGTTAATTCGAACAACCCCTAACTAAATCAATTTTTGAAAAACATTGCATCCATGTTGGTGCATTGAAAAATTCTGAATATGGGGAATCAGGTATCGATCTAGCGTGGTTACGGCATTAAGTCGACGTTAATCCCCACCGTTGTCCTTCTTCTTTACCATGTGGAGAAGAAATGAACATGCAGAAGATGACGGTGGGCATATGACCAGTTAAACCGGTAAACGCGATTTTATGTTTAACCGGATCCAGCCTTCGTGGTTTCGAACAAGGAAGTCGACCTTCAGTGTATATATAGTGAAACACGTTGTGTTTTGCTGGACTGGGGTAGTCTGTATTTCGATAAGAAAAGGAAACAACTTTAGAAGCGAATCATATCCAATTTTGGCAGAGGGTTGGATTGATATTTCTACTTTTTTCAATAGATATGTTATGAGGGATTGTCCTCTTTATTTTTCTGAGTTATAAAATCGAAAATATTGGGATTGTCATGAACAATTAATATATTTGTCTAAAAAAAGGAACTCCTCGTTCCGAAGTTAAACCAATCTCTCGATCACTTGTTTGATGAACAACCACAAGGTTTGCTATTTCGGCTGATGACAATTTTCTTGTCTTTCGGGTTGTTCCACCTCCTTTGTATTTTCACTTTTATTATTCTGTATCTCGCCGATTGTGAAATAATATTCCTCCTCACTTTGTTCTTCATATCTTGTAGCAGTCTTTCCAATAACTCTTCTTTCTTTTCGGTAGTGTTAAGCGCACGTGATGCCAATTTTATTTTTAATTCGCGCAAATTAAAATTGTTCACCTTCGCTGCTTATTAATATACTTTCTTTCGTTATTCCTTGCCAATCCCACTTCTGAAACTCTAAGCTTCCTTCTTAAAGATTTTTTTATTCTTTTTTTATTTTATTCTTTTCTCATTATTTCACAACCTTCTACATGTACATTATTCTTAGTATACTTCATCTGCAATTACCGCCCCTATAAGCACACAATAATTTTTACTTACAATTTCATCCCTCTTTAATGGTTTAATATTGCAGCAAAAATATTTGCCTTACAATTGCCAGAAAAAAGAACTGCGTTTAATGATTTCTATTAAATTGTCACTCCTCCCTTTGGGAATAGTTTCCACCTAATTAAGAATGAATATTTTTATTTTATTTTTCTAACACCCAATCAAAATAAATATCCGTTATTTAGTTTGTCCGATATATGCCGTGTAACGTGTGAATCGATTAGGTAAAAAGGTTCAATTCATAGTTCGGCTCAGAACAATTTTTATTGACAATTATCCACTGAAAATTTTATCAGGAAATAATTTGGTGACAATTAAAAACCCGATATATTGAGGTTTCATTAATCAACATTGACCTTTTAGTATGAGTGCAGTAAAAACACAATGCATGTGTCGGTGCGGCCACAACAATTCCAATTAATTTTATTCTACCCATATGAAACATTTTTTTTTTTTTAAATTTATTATTATTGGTCGTTTATAATCCTCGTTGGTCGTTTATTTACACAAAGACGATTATGTTTTAGATATTTTTGGCTATAAATCAACCGCGATATTTTTTTTTACTGTGCACAAGTTACAATCACAAATACATAAACTTGGAAATAAATATTTATAATTAAATAGACAAATAAAAAATTTAATTGTTTCCCAACGGACAAATTTAATTGACATTTTTTTTTTAGTTTCGGTATGAGCTTTTTAAAGGTATATATCGTAAAAATAATTAAACAACGAAACGAAGGTGTCAAAATTTCAAAACAATTTCGCGTTTTTGTCATTGTGTCAGCCAATCGTATCCTAAATTGGTGTCATTCCGATTTTAATTGTCGTCTGGACGGTATTGGTACACATTTCCGAATCGTTGCTTTATGTACATACACAAGCATCAAATATTTGATGTTGTTTGGAAAATTTTTACCTCCGCATTTGTTTACCCAAGACAAAAAATCAATTGGCTTGAATTATTGACTTTCAGATGAATAAATTTTAGCGGAGTTGAAAACATAGTTTCACTGTCCCCTAATCTAGACGAACAGAAAATTTGTTGAGCTACTAAAATGTACTGAAAGTGTTCGATTCACGATTAGAAATAAAAATTTGAGATTAGATCACGTTCCAAACATTACGGGTACAAATTTTAACTGTTTTACGATGATGATGACACGTACCTAAGCTTTTAAGTCACTGAGAATTATTAAGTTCGAAATTATTGCAAATATTTTATGGTTTGTAATTTTAAGCATGAACGAACGGTCAATATTATTACTGAAGAGTTTTACGTTTCAAAGTGATTGATTTGGGGTTTAAAATTTCATGATTTCTTTTTTTTTTGGTTTTCCTTTCCATCTTAAGAACTAAGAAGCAATAAATTTTAATTTTAATTTCAAATTATCCCACAATCAAATATCGTAATTATAGAAAATTTTTGAATTATCAATTGTTGGTGCGTTTTAGGTTTGTCTAAATAGCACTAAATGCATGCGGGCTTCCGGGAAAAAATTTTTAATGTCCTGGTTTATAGACAATATTCATTCAGATCGCTAAATTTATTAGCAGTAATGAAAAATGCCGAGTGAACCACAAAAAATAGTTATGACTGGTAAAATAGGCGGAATATTTTAGACGGTCGCAAACTATTGAATTTTTCGATTTATGAATTTTGAAAAATTGAAGAGCGAAGGAAGAGCGAGAAATTTCCTTGATATCAGTCTAGTGATGCAAACAAATGAAATAATTTTAATTAGATAAATTTTGGTACTCCAAAAGCATGTTTAATTCTCTCCCATGTTTAAGTATTTCTAACGTTAATATTTTTACAACATTTAAGAAATTCTTTAGAACGTGATTTAATTGTTCTTAGGTTAGGATATTATTTGTAGAATCAGTTTAACGTCTCAGATATAAAATTTCACTAAATTACATCGAAAAATGTGTGAGCTTCATTGAGTGTTGGTGGAGGAGAAAATGGTCTGGATTGTATTAACAACAATTATTCATTACTACGAATAGTGCACTAAAAAAATTCTTGCCGTTAGGCGATGTTTTATTTTAAAAATACTGATCCCAACCCATCCTTATGGCCGAAAAATGGTTCAGGCCATGAAATAATAGGTTTTATAATTATTAAGAACTATTCAGAGGATCTCCAAAATATTACAGAAATAAAATTTCACTGAAATCCATCAACAAAAATGTGCTATAGTTGCAGCACATCCAAATCTCTTTGTTCTAACCAGTGCGTGGTCATCGCTACCAAACCAATTTTACTCGGCAAATTTTTGTTTAATTCAAATAAATAACATAATTATTGCGATACTAAATAGCTCTCCTAATTTTTAAGTCGAAATGCTCTGGTTTTTCAAACTTTTACAGTTTTCGCCCAGATTTGGTCATTCTTGACCTAGTCCCCCTAAATATAGGCTTAACACTTCAAATTGAACCGTTTCACTTAAAATTGAACTTTTTACATAAAGTTCTGGAATATAGCAAAGTTGGATGGAACTTGATTATTCCTAACCGATTATGGCGAAATTCAACACGTTCGTTGAAAGTGGGATTCGAGAATGATTTTTGGCTAAAATGTCTGGAATATGGCCCAATATGATCGAACTTGGCTATTTCTTAACCGATTTTGATGAAATTCGAAAACATAACGCAAAGTTTAAGGCAAAGGATTTGGCGAGAAAAATTTTTAACTCAACAGGTGAATGATTTACAGAAACCTCAGCAGACAATATTGTAGATGCCATATTGATTTATTTCTTATAACTTAATCCAAAAATAATTTTTGGGTCACATTTCCTTGTATTGACTGAAGATGACAAAATTCATCATATTCGGTTATTAATTGACTATATTCCAGAATTGTGTCTAAAAATCACTTTTGAGTCCCATTTACAATGCACTTGTCAAATTTGATCATAATCGATTAAGGAATAGCCAGGGTGCATCCTACTTGGCCATATTCCAGAACATCATCCAAAAATCATTTTAGAGTCATATTTCCATCACGACTGTCAAATTTTACTAAAACCGGTTAAGAAATAGCCAATCTCCATCAAAATTTGCCTTACTCCAAAATTTCATCTACAAATAATTTTAGAATCCCACTTTCTGTGTCCCTATCGAATTTCATCATAAGCGGTTGAGAAATAGGCAAGTTCTATCCTACTTGGCCATATTTCAGAACTTCATCTAAAAAGCATTTTAGAATCCCATTTTCATCGCTGATGCCAAATTTCACTAAAATCCGTTAAGAAATAGATAAGTCATCCTATTTGGCAATACATATAATTTACTAAAAGCTCAATTTGAAGTGTAAAACCTGTACAATCCATTAAAGAATCTTGTTTGATGTGAACTGTCAACTGACCTTCGCAGTCTCACAAAATGCTCTCCTGAGACCCACAGTCTGTAAGAGAACTGCTTGTTGTATTAAGTTAGGTTTTCGGTGATAAACAAATGAAATGATCATCGAACTTACGTAGAAGGCTTAGAATTAACTATTTTCTACGATGTTAGGTTCTAACCCTAAGAGCTCCCAAATATCACAGCCAAGGGGCCACAAGGAGCTTTCCCGCTTGTTGGAGTGACAGAACTATAAAAATGTTCATAATAGTGGTTGTATCGTGAAATAAGACGTTAATATTTTTAAATGTTAAATGTCGTCCTATAAAACTGATTCGATCTTTCCAGAAATGATCCTTAATTCAGTAACCTACGGATGGAGGAGCTCTGGAATTATAATTGTGTCTATCCGAAGCAAAAGGTCATCTTAGTCATTTAAAAAAAAAATTGAGTTGACAGCGCCATCTTGTTTCTTTTTCATTACTGCATAGATTATGAGTCAAAACATTTAACAAAAGTGCCTTTATCCTTGATGTACGACTATTTGAAAACTAGTATTGGTATCAAAAATGTCCGTTTTCCGCCAGAGATGCATATCAAAAGGTCTCTTTTCCATTTTGAAAAAAAGTAGCATAAAGTGATCTTTTCCATTTTATGTTGATATTTGCACCACAGCTGAAAATCAAAATGTTTCTTTTCCATAAAAAGTAAAAAATTGAAAAAAGTATTCATTTCTATTTTTAATCGAAGCGGTTT
This sequence comes from Tipula vernalis, assembly GCA_958295665.1. Taxonomy (NCBI): domain Eukaryota; kingdom Metazoa; phylum Arthropoda; class Insecta; order Diptera; family Tipulidae; genus Tipula; species Tipula vernalis. The sequence continues at coordinate 39,840,328 of OY282560.1, forward strand.
GTACATTTTCGAAGTATTGTAGCATAAATAGCTGTAAACAATCCAGTACGTGTGATATTTCGGGGTTTTCCCAATTAAAATTTTTTCATAAATTTTTTTTTTAATTCATTTTAGTTTTTGCGGCGGTATAGGCTAGAAGTGTGTTACTGTTGTGCGTAAAGTTAGTGAATATTTTTAAAATAAACTTTTAGTGTGTATGTTATAATAATATGGAAAACAATTTTCTTAAAGTAGTACTGGAAGGGGCGAAAGCGAGAAAGCGGTCAATTAATAAAAAATATTGGAATAGAGAGAAAGAAAAACAGGCCAGGTAAGAAACTATTTGAAAAATTCAAATAAGTCTCATCGGATTGACTGTTTAATAATTTACTCCAGACTAAAGCCTATAAAGGACTCCCAAAACATCCAAATTGTCAACACAAAAGCATTACATTTAAGTGTAAAGATCTATACGCGGGACCGATTTGTACAAACTTTGGAAAAGCTTTTACGATTCAAATAGTAAAGCATCACAGGGCGCATTTATTCTGGCGAACACAATAATTCATGTCCCAAAACGAACCGACCGGCGGAAAGGAGGTTGGCATCAAGCGACCAGTGTTCTACTTGCATAATGCTGAAGGAGCAGATAAAATTGGAGAAAATTCATTCTAAAAAAAATTACCTTTTGGTTCAGTCACGAGTGCATAAATTACGAGCTAAAGCGTTCTTTGAATTAGCCCGCGAGGAATCTCCAAATATTTTTACATTTTCGTTCGACTGCCAGAAGAACATGCTGGTACCCAAGGTTCCGGACCAAGCCGCTTATTATAGTCGGCAGCTCTACCTTTTTCTATCTAGCTGTACCTTTTTCTTATCTTCTCGGTCCCCAATTAGGCAAGATAATGTATTCCTATACCTGCGGACTGTAAATCTTCGTCCGAAAGGATGTATCGAGATAGCATCAGCAGTGCATCATAGATTGGTTAATACAGTTTTTAAGAGCAATGCAAACAAAAATCGATTTATATGCGACGGATGCGGGGGTCAAAATAAAAATCAAGCTATGATGGGAATGATTTCCTATTGGCTTCACAATCAAGCTCCTTAGCATATACGAGAAATTGAACTGATTTAGCCCGTGCCTGGTCACTCTTATATTCCACTAGATCGTGTGTTCGCTCAACTAGAGAAAAGAGTCAGATCAAAAAATACAATTTTGCACGTGAGCGACTATTTTGAGATGTACAAAAACCATGGAACTCTCTCTAATCAAACATGCATTGAATGATTGCCCAATAAGAAATTGGAAAGAGGCAAGCGCAAAAATTTTTAAAGCTCCTAGACAATGGCACTTCAAATATAACTTATCCAGGAGATTTTATATTAAGAGAACATCGGCCAACACATCAATAACAATGCGCGGGGAATACACATATAAATCCGATATGGATGTGGCAAAATCCGTCTTAAAGAAAAACATTAGAATTGAGTCTATGGTTCTACCAGATATCCTTAACGAGAAACCCACAATAAAACCAGAGAAACTTGCAGATGTCAACAAACTCTTAACCAAGCATTGCGGAGAAAACAGGCGTGAAGACATCAGTTTAAGTTTTTATAAATCGATTATTGATAACGAGGAAGAAACGTATGAGCATGAGGAAAAACTTTGCCAGGAGCAAGAAAATAAATGTGTTCTTCGTATTTAGGTTTATTATTTCTAAAAGACTGAAATGTTCCTATTTTTAAAAATTATAATGAATTAATTTATGTTACGTTAATAAACTTATTTGAACTTAATATGAAATTTTGTTTAAGATTAATATGAGAATTAAGTAAAATTATTGGAATTTGGAAGCAAAATGGATTTTTTCCAATGTATTGTTATCAAAACGTCCCTTTTTCAAAATTTGAAAGCAATTCCTTTAAAATCTTGGTACATATTATCTACAAAACTGTAAAAATTTCAAAGGGAACATAAATGAGGCTAATTTAAGCCATAAGCCATCTAAATCTTATTAAATTTAAAAAAAATAGAAGTTTTTATAGTTTAATAAAAATTGGAAAAAATGGAGAACGTCCATTTTTATGGAATTTTTATTACACTTGAATCAAATGGCTAATAACTTAATCCAAAGCCCGTCCTCGGAACCATTCCTGCGGTGTTGTGCTTAAATTGAACTTTAACTAACTGAGAAACTAATGCAGTTTGTGAAGCATAAAGCCAAGCAGATTCTTTGGTTTGTAAACCATCCAGCATCCTGTATTGACAGACAGACCTTCCGGCTAAATGAATGATTAAGCCAATATGCTTGTATGCTTCGTCAGTCCAAATACGTATATACTCCAGTAATGATCCTGCACTAGAGTAAGAATATTTTATTATTTGATAATTTATCTAGAGGTACATTGTGGGTATAAGTTTTTCACGGTTGTACCAGAAGTTCATCCATCAAGTTTAATTTCCCATGTTTAAACTGGAAACATGAGAAATCTGTGACGAAGAAGGGTCAGGAGGAACATGAGCATTACGCAACTTAGGAGTGAAATCTTTGGTTTGAGTAGCCTCCAGGCTTGATTCGTCAACGAAATTCTCAATGTAATTTGAAAACGAAGAAAAATTTTGAAATTAATTGGGGGAAAAAATGAAGCTGAAGTGTGTGTAGTGCATAGATTTGGCGGCCACCAATAACGATAGTGTTATGTAATAAATGATTAGGAAAAGAACTGGATTATGTGGAAAAATCAGACCAGGGTTTTTCTACCCATGGCGGTATGATTTGGAGGACGCTTCTCAATACAATACCATATTCATTATCAGAAATTGTTCAGATTAATATTCTTGACATTATTATTATTATTATTATTATTAGAGGGCTATGCGGGCGATCAGCCACCTCGCACTGCGATCTAAAAGATCTATTGTGCTGGACCCTGCTTAATTATCCGTCCAGTCAATATTCAGGTTATTATTGAACCTGACAATACTGCCTCCCGGTATGTGATACATACTATCTGGGCTTATTGTTCTCCCTCCTAGATGTTTACTACTGTTATGTACGCACCCCTGTTTTAACTTATATTGTTGTATTATTATAAAACCAAAGCTATAATATATTTATATTTGTCAATGGTATTACCTAGTATATATGTACTCCGTAATTACAAGCTTGATGTAATTAAAAAACGGCATATTGTTTTGGTCGATTTTTAGATTAGTCAGTCGCTGCGAGTCACGGAGAATACATATATACAAAATAATACGCGAATCTAAATTGTACCACTAAAAAGTGTGTAATTAAATTAAAGTAAAATTGTATAATTAAATTAAATAAACGCAAACATAAATGTAAAATTTATAATTACACGTCAATTTTTTATTAAACTCGGCTTACTTAGCGCTCATCATAACACTGGTGACAGCGGTAAGCAAGCAAGGAAAAAATAAAAGAAATTCCCGTGACTATAACAAAACCATCTAAATAAAAACATAAACATAAAACCAAGTTTATGTAATTATAAACTAAAGCAGCAGACATTTTGTACTTTGTATACGTATGTACTTTGTAAGTACCGAAAATCTACCACATTTTATTGTACATAAAAATTATTTGGCTACGAAAACCATTATCATCACACTGGATTAATTGGATTAAAAACAGGAGTCATTATTATACATTGGGAATTAATCTAAAAGGCTAAATATTTGTAATGCGGCTTTGGAAAACCTGGGCGAGAATCGTGCAAATCACAAGTTAATTCACACAAATCAGCATCCAGATCATTCGTTTTTGGACAATGCCGGTGACGTCATCTCAGCATTTACATTACATTCAATCATAAATAATAATTTTTTGGATAAAATCTAGTTAAGGGTGAGTCAATAAATTATTTTAACATTATAAAACTGATATCTGTTGCAAACAAACTTGTTATGTTCGATTGGTCGTGAGAAAATAGTGCGAAAATTACGTTATATTTTGGTTTATCAATTAAAATACGAGTTCGGTCGTGACCTCATTACGATTATAACAGTGTAAAAATTTTTTTTTTTACTGGTTTTATTGTTTAACTGTTTACAAATCTGATTATATTTGCAATGTCCAAATTTGAATTCAAAAGTGCGGTGTTACTAGTCGATAAATACGACGGGTCTTCTGATGTCCATGCCTTTATAAATAGTTGTGAATTGTTAATAAAGCTCTTAGCGGCTACGGAAACTGATCTTTTCTTTAAATTTGTAAAGTTAAGATTAATAGGCGAAGCTTATAGTGTAATTCAATATGATCCTCCAAATAATTGGGAGGAATTAAAAGAAAAATTAATATTCGAATTTTCTCTCCATCGATCCGTTAGTGTTATACAAACAGAACTCTGCCAATTACGGCAAAACGATGACGAGGTTGTTAAACAGTATGCTCGTCGAGTGCAAAAGTTGTTGTATGAGTTAAACGAGGCCTGCGGTAAGGTAAAGGGCATAGATTCACTGAAAGATATACAAAAAATCAACACCGAATTAGCACTTAAATATTTCGAGAAAGGCCTAAAAACAGAAATACAATTAATGGTGAGACCTCATAAATATACTAAATTATCTGAGGCAATAGCTGGGGCGATTGAAGAAGAAGCTGTTTATAATCAGATTCATGCAATGGAGAAATTAAAACTGTCTGCTAACGCTTGTCAATTATGTAGGAAATCTGGTCATACGGCCCCTAGATGTTTTCAATTGAGGGCAATGAACCAATCACGAAATATTTCTAATGGTGTAAATTCACCATCTACTTCGTTTTCTAATAGAAATTTTAATTCGAGAACTTTTAGTAATTCTCAAAACCCAAATAGATATTACAATAATACAGACAGACAGAGACAACCTTTGCGTTTCGGTCAAATAAATAATAAATCTCTTCGTGAATTTCCTCAGTCATCATCGCAAAATATGCAACCTGATGTTAAAAAAAAAAATTATGTTTTGCGCTTACTGTAAAGATATTGATCATATAATTGAGGAATGTGAAGTTTAAAAGGCAGTTGATGAGAGACGAGAATTTATATCTCAAGAATATGAACAGTCGGGAAACGTCAGTGGATCCGAAGAGCCGAACACTCCTCATCGGATCCAGAGAGTCAGAAATCCGAGTGTGTAGAGAACAATTCAGATAAGAAACTTATGAACTTTTATACGTATTCTAAATTTTTGGTAGAAATGGCAAATAGAAATGATTGTTTGAGTAATATTAGTAACTCGTCAGAATGTTTAAAAACTGTATTCACAAATTTCACAAACAATGATAATGATAAATGTTTTTTACCAGTTTCGGTAGACATTGGTGTAAATAATGGAATTTTTCTATTATTGATTGATTCTGGCGCAGACATTTCAATTTTAAATTCGAAGTATATCCGAGATGACTTCAATTATTATCCAGAATACAGGTGTAAATATTCAGGTATTTCTGGATCGCCATTAGAGACTTTAGGTGTCTGTTTTGTAAACTTGCGGCTGGCAAATAGTTTTAAGATCAAACACACCTTCCATTTAATCGATTATGATTTACCATCTTCAATACATGGCATATTGGGCAAAGATTTTTTAAAAACTAATAAATGCAAAATTGACTTTGCTTCAAATGTAATCGAATTAACTATTAAAAATAACATTTACTCTTTAAATCTAACTTCGAACCATTATCTAAACAAACGTAATGATGCAATTAATATCATTCCCGCGAGAAGTGAATATTCAGCTAAAGTAGCGTTCAACTTTCCAAATGAAACAGAACGACTTTGTGTGTCGAATGAAATTTTACCGGGCGTCTTTGTGGCTAATTCATTACTCAAAATTCGGGATAAAAAAGCTTTGGTGAGTTTCGTTAATGTTAATGAACACCCAGTAAAAATTGATAAATATATAAAATTGGACACTTTATCTGTAGAGGACTTTAATGTGTACTCGTTTAATTTTGATCAGAACAGTGTCAGTAATCGTCTTGAGAAGCTTGAAGCCAAATTAAATTTGGAACATTTGCATGATTATGAAATGGAAGCTATTATCCCTATTTGCCGCAACTTTAACGATATTTTTCATCTAGAAGGAGATAAATTGTCAGTTACCGATGTAGCTATGCATTCAATAAGTACAACTACCTCTAAGCCAATATATGTTAAACCGTACCGGTTACCACAGGCAACAAAAGCTGAAATAAATCGTCAAATAACTAAAATGAAAGAAGAAAATATTATAGAAGATTCAAATTCACCATGGAATTTCCCTTTACTTTGTGTTCCGAAGAAATCCGATAGTAACGATAAAAAATGGAGGATAGTTGTGGACTTCCGAAAATTGAATGACGTTACTGTTGGAGATAGTTATCCCTTGCCTAATATTACGGATATATTGGATCAGCTTGGGAAGTGCAATTATTTTAGCACTTTAGATCTTGCAAACGGCTACCACCAAATATCATTACATCCTCGCGATAGAGAAAAAACTGCATTTTCGACTGACACCGGACATTATCAGTTTACAAGAATGTGTATGGGATTAAAAAATGCGCCAAGCACATTTCAAAGGTCAATGAACGGTATTTTAGCTGGGCTGGCTGGTTTAAAATGTTTTGTGTATTTGGATGATGTAGTGGTTTATGGCAAAAATTTGGAAGATCATAATTCTAAGCTGATTGATGTTTTCACTTGTTTAAGGAAGCACAATTTAAAATTAAATGCTGGTAAATGCCAATTTTTAAGACGCGAAGCGTACTATTTTGGACATATAATAACGCCACACGGAATTAAACCCGATCCGTCAAAATTGGTTGCTATTAAAAATTATCCAGTTCCACGTAACGCAAAAGACATAAAATCATTCTTGGGTCTTGCCGGCTATTATAGACGGTTTTGTCCCAATTTCGCAGAGTCAGCTAAGCCTCTTAATGACCTGTTAAAAAAGAACGTAGCATTTAACTGGGGTCCGTTTCAGGATGAGTCATTTAATAAATTAAGAGATGCTTTAGTGGAACCACCGATACTTTAATATCCCGATTACAACAAAGAATTTATTCTGACATGCGACGCTAGTGATCAAGCAATAGGCTCCGTATTATCTCAAATGATTGATAATGATGATCTTCCTATTGCTTTTGCCAGTAGAACTCTGAACCAAGCAGAACGTAACTACGCTACCATCGAGAAGGAGCTGCTTGCTATTGTTTGGAGCGTTGGACATTTTAGACCGTACTTATATGGGCGTGTATTTAAAATATTCACTGATCAAAACCGCTGGTATGGCTATGTAGTGTTAAAAACCCGTCATCTAGATTAATACGGTGGAGGATCAAACTAGATGAATATGATTACCAAATAGTACATAAGCCAGGGAAAAGTAATGTCATCGCAGACGCACTTAGCCGTATTCTGATTGACGAATCACACAACATAAACGCTATAACTAGGTCAAGATCTAAAATAGACAGCAAAAGCATTGATAACCCTGAGGAAGAAATGCCTACTAATAAATTAATTAAATCAACGTCCTCCAAAGTTATTGAGAATGATAAACAACTGGAAAAAGTTAAAATATTATCAGATTCTAAGGAAATAGAGAATATCATAAAAGAATTCCATGACACCACGATAGGGGCTCATCAAGGGCTACAAAGAACTTACAATAGAATGAAATTATACTTTTACTTCCCAAACATGTTAAACAAAATTAATGACTATATTAAACGTTGTGCTTCTTGCCAGAAGCATAAAAACCATGTAAAGCAAAAAATGCCATTAAAAATAACGACAACTGCTTCTAATTCTCTCGAAAAAGTATTTTTAGATATCGTAGGGCCGTTGCCTTCAACCTCTAACAACAATAAATATATTCTAACAATGCAGTGCGATCTGACAAAATATTCTTTAGCAGTCCCGATCCAAAGTCAGGATGCAGAAACAGTTGCACATGCACTTGTTCAGAACCTTATTTGTATTTTCGGTACACCAACTTCAATTTTGACCGATCAGGGTTCAAATTTTATGAGTTCAGTTTTTAAACGCGTTTGTAAATTGTTTCAAATTAGCAAAATCAATACTAGTGCTTATCATCCTGAGACTAATGGTGCTCTAGAACGAAGTCACGACGGCCTTGTTAGGTATCTTAGACAATTTTCGAAAAAAAATCCTTTGGAGTGGGACACTTGGGTCTCGTTTGCATGTTTTTCTTACAACACCTCATACCGTTACCAAATTTATGCCGTACGAATTAATGTTTGGACATAAACCAAATTTACCTAACGCACTGTATAAGTCCAGTTCAATTGACGTCGTTTATAATTACGATGACTACATAGCTGATCTCAAACATAAGTTACAAGTATCATTTCAAAGTGCGCGTGCAAATATAATTGGTTCTAAATATGTTTCTAAGCGCTATAATGATCGTAATGCAAAGTCTCATACATATAATTCAGGCGATCAGGTTTTACTCAAAAATGAAGCTAAATCTTCAAAATTAGATGCGCCATTTTTAGGTCCTTACAGTGTAAAAGAAGTTATTTCGCCTGAAAACACCGCGATTCAGATCGGAAAAGCAACCAAAATAGTGCATAATAATCGCATAAAACCGTTTTATTAAACCAGTCGAATTCATTCACAACTTAGAAATAAAATAAATATAACAAGTATTGTTTGTAATTGGTAGTGGATAAATGTTAAAATAAAGTATTGATAATTGTATTAGTATAAAAAAAATGATATATTTTCATCTAGGAAAAGTCGCTATTGCAACTTTTCTCTTAGGGTGGAGGGGTGTTATGTACGCACCCCTGTTTTAACTTATATTGTTGTATTATTATAAAACCAAAGCTATAATATATTTATATTTGTCAATGGTATTACCTAGTATATATGTACTCCGTAATTACAAGCTTGATGTAATTAAAAAACGGCATATTGTTTTGGTCGATTTTTAGATTAGTCAGTCGCTGCGAGTCACGGAGAATACATATATACAAAATAATACGCGAATCTAAATTGTACCACTAAAAAGTGTGTAATTAAATTAAAGTAAAATTGTATAATTAAATTAAATAAACGCAAACATAAATGTAAAATTTATAATTACACGTCAATTTTTTATTAAACTCGGCTTACTTAGCCCTCATCATAACACTACAGCATGTAGTTCCGCTAGAAATACGGTAGCATAGGAGCCCAAGGACTTCGAGAGGGCTGTCCCAATCCCGTATATTCCTACTTCTGCCTCGTATTCCATTTGATTTTACTCTTACGAGTTACTTGGAATTGCAAATCGCCTGTAGGTCACAGAGCTTTACTACAGGAAGGCTAAATGAAACTGGAGGGTGCGTGGTATGCATAGTCCGCATATTTTGGACTGATTAACCTACCAGCCATTCATTCATCGGCATATGCTGTTCCACCTTAGATTAGGGGCTTTTGTCAAGGTTTTCCCCTTTAGCGCCGTACTTTAGCCTATGTGCCAAATGGTCAAAAAAGTGCCAAATGGTCTTAGTTATCAGTGGTTGCCACGAGGAGGCAGTGTTACAAGCTAGTAGATTAATCTACTCAACTTTTTTCCCCCTTCCAAAAGACGCTAAACCACCAAGCAGCAAGTGACATACCAAAGTAAATAATTTAAGAAAATTATTTTTTTTGCTGAAAGCCATAAAATACCTCAAATTGTTGATGTGAATAAAATAATTGGAATTTTTTTAAAGATTGCCAGAGTTAAGCCAATATCAATTCTGTTTGGAGAATTGGAAAATTCTATTAAATGAAAAACAATTGATTTAGAAAAGAAAAATTGAATAAAGTTCTTACTGTGTAGATACAATTTATTCCAAGATCCCATTCTACAACTTGTCACAAAATGAAAATCCTTTTTTTTTTTTTTGTTAATAATCATAATATTGAATTGGTTTCTGAAATCGAACAATAAACACAATCAAAACTATTCCCTGTCGATCAATATTATTTTATTGGTTTTCTTTTTTCAATTAGACATTGTCACCACAATAACGATATTTGTTAATGTCAATTACTTGAAAACGTACTACATATTCATTAGTAACTTGGTCAATGCTAACTAACGTTTTTTAAGGCGACAAACTTATTTGGAAGTATAAAGTACATAGTTACAAAGTTTAATATTGGAAATTATATGATACAAAGTTAAATGATAATAATGTCTCTCAATTATTATTTAACGTAAAATTTTAAATAAAATTTTATTGATTTTTGGTGCAGGAAACAACTTTATTTGCAACAACAAAAACAAAATCGTTTAAATATATTTATAGAATTTATACAATATTTTTTCAATCAAACCTTATGGGAAAAATCTTTCCCCCCAGTCCAACGAAAATTTTAACTAGTTAGTGACTTTGCGACATTTTATTCTATATGTCTAAATTATACTACAATTAGAATTGTATTTTGTTTTTAATAATTTTTAATGTTTTCCCAACTGGGGTATACCCATTTTCAAGCGACTCAACAAAATTGTCGCTTTTATACTACTTATTGATCCATTTTTGGTAAGTATTGTGTGTATATGTGAGCGTGTAAGATATCACACAAAAAACAACTAACTAAATTTTCTTTTTTAATATTATCAAAAAGAAAACTCTAAACTTCCGATTAGACAAGAAATAAAACATAACAAATCGAAATTTTAATCAAATATTTTTGGATTCAATTGAATACAGCACGCATTTAATATAAAAAAAACACTTTTGGAATGATATAAAGTTGGATAAAAATCGTAATGAGCATTGTATATCGGAAATGGTTGTGAAACTATTCGCTCTAACCGAAAAAAACAGCAAAAAAAAAAAAATTCAGGCTGCTACAACATTTTATTTTGGCCGTTATTTGTTGTTGGGTCAAAAAATGATAAATATTTTAACTGCGAATAAAAACTAATATTTTTTTATGAAAATCAATAATTTCGAATTTTTGAAGAATTTTATATCTCAGTTGAATTTGTGTATTAAAAGTCAATAAAATATTTAGGTCCTTGTGGAATTACGAGTATATAAGCAAACTAATAAAGTTCCGGTACATTTTGCAAATGTAATGTGTTATTGGATTAAAGGTACTGTAACTATTATTTATGGTCGATTTATTTCGATATTATCCGTGAGTAAATTTTTATCGACAAAAAGGTTTTAGTTGGTGCGATAATTTAAATTCAATTTTGCGTGGTTTTCATATTGGCATGCCACGCAATAGTATAAAAGTTGAGCTAACGAATTTTTATTTACACCGACCTAAAACGGCCCAGGTATTGAAATATCCTGTCAAAAATCACCAAATATTTGGTTGCTCCAAAACCACTTTTCTCGACGTTTTGAAAGCCCCTGAGTCTAAAAGAGCAAAAAAAAAAAATGTCCGCGGTCTAGATGTCTGGATGTCTTTACCCAAGGTATCTCGAGAACGGCTTGTCCGATTTGGATTTTTTTATCGCTGATATACGAATTGAGCCAAACCACCTTGGTTATATAAATATTTATCAATTCTTTATATGTGTTGGTCTGAATATTGGGATGGACATTGAGTTTGGGGTTGAGTTGAAGGTTAAGGAGTCAATTTGTGGGTTGAGTTGAAAGTTAGTTGGAGCTGAGTTGGTGTTAGGATCTAGTGAGCAGTTACCCAATTTTTTATATATGTTGGTTTCAGGATTGAGTTTGGCGTAGAGTTTGAGGTTGAGTTTAGGGTTGGGTTGGGTTCCGTTTGCGGGTTGAATTGGAATTGAGTTGGGGTTTAGCTCGGGTTGGATTAGCGCCTAGTGAGAAGTTGAGCAGTCAACATAAAAGTGAGTGTTTGTATGTATGTTCAGTTTTTGATAAGATCACACACGTCGACCGATTTGAATCAAACTTGTGTGATGGTGTGATGGTGTGATGGTGTGATGGTGTGATGGTGTGATGGTGTGATCGTGTGATGGTGTGATGGTGTTATGGTGTGATGGTGTGATGGTGTGATGGTGTGATGGTGTGATGGTGTGATGGTGTGATGGTGTGATGGTGTGATGGTGTGATGGTGTGATGGTGTGATGGTGTGATGGTGTGATGGTGTGATGGTGTGATGGTGTGATGGTGTGATGGTGTGATAGTAATGGTAATGTTTTTTTTTTATTTTTTTTTGTAAGGATCCGAGGAAAAAATTAATTTACGAACCCCTGGAGAGGTATTGACTCCAGGGAGTGTGGGACTCCTTTCGACTACCCACTAAAATACTCCAGACCCTGCCACTGTATCCCTTGCCACCCGGTACCACTGTCAGGTATTTCATCAGGGGAGGATTTAGCTTGCGCTATTACCCTGTACTCTAAGAGTTCATCCACACAGCTAAAAACGGTATTAGCCGATACGACAATCGGCCTTTTGAGGACGTATCCCACCGAGCCTGCCACCGTTCCATTAACTCTGCTCTTGCGGTGTTGCTTAGTGAACTTCTGTTCGGTACGTTTCTCTGAGCGTATAGCCTTTGCCTTTCTATAGCTAACAGATCAATAGCCGGCATGACAGCCACGACGTAAGCATCGTCAGAGACCGTACGAAATGCACAGGCAACTTTTAAGGCGCATCTTCTGTATACTGCATTTAACCTGCTCCTTTAGCTCGGTACATTGAGTGCCTCAGCCCAACTTGGTGCTCCATATAGCATAATAGAGGTAATCACGTTCGATAGGAGTTTCTTGCTTTTGTAGGTTGTACCACCTACATTTGGCATTGGCCTAGAGAGCATAACACAGCCTTTGCTGCCTTGTTACTGACAAATTCTATGTAATCCTTAAACGAAAGTCTGGCATCCATCATTTGGAGAGATATTGACTTCGTAGTTTTCCTGCTTGTGATAAGAAGTGCTTCTGTTTTATGCTGTGCCAGCGTCAAACCTACAGCTGATATCCAGCTTTCAACTTTCTCAAATACCTCCATCCATATGAGTTGAATTACCTTCTATCTCCTTAGCAACAATGCTATCGCAATGTCATCAGAAAATCCTACGACCAGTGCTTCTTTAGGTAAAACGAGTCTGAGTACACCGTCATACATGATGTTCCACAGCGTCGGCCCCAAAACTGAACCCTGGGGTACGCCACCTAGAATCTCATAATCGATTGGCCCATCGTCTGTTTCATATTTTAGTACTCTATTCCTGAAATAATCCCTAACAATTCTCTGTAAGTAGAGTGGGACATTTATCCTTTTTAAGGTTAAGAGGATTTCTTTACAATTAGCAGTATTAAATGCGTTCTTAGCGTCGAGCGTTATCACAGAACAATATTTTTTCTTGCCACCTTTCCATCACTTTCCCTCAATCGCACTTTGAGCAATGTTTTTGACAAGTTCCAGCGCATCAATGGTAGATCGGCCCTTCCTAAAGCCAAACTACTTATCCGAGAGACCACCAATTTCTCCAATATATGAATGAAGCCTGTTGCATATTATACGCTCAAACACCTTCCCCATCGTATCGAGCAGACATATAGGGTGGTAAGCTAACGGTTGGTCGAGTGGCTTACCAGCTTTAGGAATCAGGACCAGGGTTTGTAGTTTCCACTGTTTCGGGAATATGCCTTCGCTTAGACATTGATTATACACCTCGAGGAATATTCCTGGTTTGGCGGTTATTACCGCTTTTACTGCTACGTTTGGTATTTTACTCGGACCCGGGGCTTTGTTAACTCCAGTCCTACAACAAGCCATATTCTGCTCTTCCAAGGAGATTTCTGGCACTGTTTCACTTTTCAATCCTCGTTCGATTTCTGGGATCTTTCCGAATTGTTGCGTAAAAAGACTGGAAACAATTTCCCTCATTGGCGATTAGCATCCCTTGGTCGGAACATTAGGATTCATTAAAACAATGTTCGTAATTACCATACTAGGATCATCAGGTGAACCTCTTACCCAGGTGTTTAAAATAAAAGCAAACTGATAGCTGATCTCAGGAAACCGCTAGAATTCCGATTACGCTTCGGAGTATTCGAGAATATATATGGCACCTCAGCAATGTAGAAACGTATGCAATTCATCTCCAGTCATAACACTCTATAGAGGTCTATTTAATACAAATTTTCTAATAATTTTTGAAAAATCGAATTTTTACAGATTTCCCACGGCAAAATTTGAATTGATATTTTTTCCTGCGACAACTATTGACAATTCACATAAAACCGATTCATCTTCAGATATACACTCTAAAGGCTGATTTTACTACAATTTTTTGGATTCTTCTGATTTTCCGATATTTTCTACGAATCGGTGGAACAAAGTTTCCACGTAAGACTATTTACAAAAGTTTTAATTGCAACCTAGATTGCCTGTTCCTGTTTACTTTTGGATGAAATGATAATAACGTAATCTACATTATCAACTTTTTATTTTCGGCTGGAAACTTTCGGCTAACTTTAACAGGGTGAAACAAATATCCCCAAAATATTCCGAGATACTGACTTACAAAGTTTTAAGATAAAATTATTAGATCAACATTAATCACGTGGTTACTTAGCAAAGTGAAAGTAAAATTTTTAAAACTAATTACGTAGTTTCCCGGTAATTGGTAATTTAGATTGAAACTGTCCACATACAACTGGTTTTAAAAAATTACAAAAAATATGATTGTAAGTACCTACGAAAAGTAACTCTGCAAGAAGTAGGAATTTTTCATTTTTGTATCTTTTAAAATCTTGCTTGTCGCTGAGGCAAAACAATATTTTTTCAAACGTTTCATTTGCTTAAAAAATAAATTTCTGATGAGCTCAGCTTTAAAATTAAATCTAATCCATTCAAGAGAGCTTTTATAAATAAATTACAATTTGTGACCTTCTGTCAAAACAATATTTGAATTATGCTTCGTTTTGTTTGAAATTATTTCCAAACGAGTTTGGTATTCATGTGGACCATTATTAAAACGAAATTTATTTAGTTTAAAATAACAAGTTTCAAAGTTTCATTAAAGCCTTTCAAAGGCAACCATTAGATTCAACAAAAAAGGTTGATTTGGTGGTCGGCATTCAACAATTAAATAAAAACGAAAAATTCATTTCATTTTCTAAATGTAGAGGGAAAGAGATACCCCCCCGACTTGCCACTAAAAACGAATGAGGTTTCTTGCTTTGTACATAAAAAATAATTTTGAAACCAATCACGTTTCAAATAAATTTCTAAACACTCTCATCTTAATACATTATACACATCTTTCATATCATCCTCCCGGAGGAACAAAATAGTAAATCAATACTTATTTAAAATTTCTAAACTGCATGATGAAAGCTTACGACAGAGTTAAAAGATTACGTGTCATCATCGAAAAGGAACCCAATTTTTTGTTTACATTTACTTACGTACAATATGTAACGTATATGAAACGTGATCCGTATTATAAAAATGTACGTTGTTTATCATGCTCAATCAAATACAATATTTGCTGCATATTAAAAGTAATATTCTTTGTATTCAGATCTAATATACATACATAAGCTTTAAGATTCTAAAACCCAACTAAGATGCATACAATAAAAATAATCGCATCTATACGGATTTAGGAAACATGTTCATCAAAGGTTTGTTTAAATACGTTTACCTGTTAGTAAAATGGAGAAATAGCAATAAATTTTCCTAAAATCAATAATGCATAACCTAATTTTTATTCCAAAGTTCCGCGGAAAATAGAATTTTCACGTAAATAACAAATGGAAATAGTTGTTCTTGTTTTGTATGAATTTTTAATTTTGGGAAATATCTACAATCCTTATATCCTTGTACATAATTTAGTTCTGAAAATTATAAAGTTTTTACATCGAAAATAAATTTTACAAAGTAAATTCTCGTATCGTACGTAATTATTCCGTTGTGGAATTACCATAAAACAATAATTTTATGGAACTCAAAAACTACTTAAAACTACAAATCTACTTAATTTCTAAATTACTTTTGACTTGAGTTTGTTACATGTTACGTTAGTGATATTACGTTAGTAATTTAAAAATATGATTATGCTCAGAAATTCCATGAAAAATAGGTTTTAATGTATTATGTTTGTGCACATAAATTACGTCATAAATTATGTTGCTATTGTCCAAAAAAAGGCGATACAAAAATATGGTGGTATTTTATTGACGGTTGAAGTACTCATGTTTGTCCAATCGATTTAATTTAGTAGTTTAATTCGTCAAAGACTCTAAGGTATAATTGTAAAATAAAGGCATCTTCTACCATTTTTCAACCTTTATGTAGAAGAAAGCTAGAATTTTGTTACAGAAAGGAGTTCCAGTCGGAATTAGACTGGCTAGTATATAATAAATAGTGCTCTTAATATAACATAAGTCGTTCTCCCTTACTTAAATTGATCGATCTTTCATCAGCACATATACACATTTGAAAATATGTTGGATCCCGAAAACGTGTCTGACATCGAGTATCTTTATAAAATTTTTCGAGTAAAAGGGGAATGCGGTTATTTTACGGAATACCAGGGCAGGTATTTACTCCAATTTAATTGAACTGAAATAAAGAGAGAGTCGCTGATACTTAAACTGATGAATTAAAATGTTAAATTTAATGGATCGCTCAATAAATCTTTTGGAAATGACATCTTAAGCAACAGAATTGCACGGTTTTGTGTTAAAAACAAAACATCCTAAGTAAGCAAACGTCAGTGCATCACAATTGCTATCCTGTTTTGTTCTAACTGTTGTGCGAAAAATATCACTAAGTAGCAACTATCAAAAAATATGGCATTTGCGAAATATTAATAAGCAGGAAAATTTCTTGCGCATTAGCACGAAAATCTCCGCTTATGGCTTATTGAAAATAGTAAAAAAGTGACTCGTTAGTAACTTGGTAGTAAAAAGTAACTCGATAGATATTTGATTATCAGACATTAAAACTAGATGAAAAAGGTTCAAGATGCGGTTATATCTGAAACAATATACAATATTTTTAAAAATACCTTTCTACCAAACGCGTAGTTAACGACTATCCTGCCAGTAAATTACACCAGCTTCACAGCAATTTTAACCCTTACTATTAGTGGAGAATAATTATTAGAAGCACTAGAATCCCAGTTTTTGTTCTAAAAAACCATAGAGATCAATTTTATACACCTCTTTGTTAACTCTTCAACACGCCACTAGATACAGGCATTTTTGCTTTACTAAATTAGAAACTTAAAAAATTATGCTATTATTTAGTTGAATTTACCAGTAGTATTCTCAAAATAAGAACATCAGCAGGTTGACGCAGCATACTTACATCGGAATAGGGCCGAAAGGCCGAATTTCGAGAGGCCGAAAGCCGAGAGGCCGAATGTCGAAAGGCCGAATGTGTCGAAAGGCCGAATGTGTCGAAAGGCTGTATTTTTCGAAAGGCCAAATGCCGAAAGGCTGAAAGGGTCGAAAGGCCGAATAAAGAAAAGCCGAATATGTCAAAAGGCCAAATGTCGAAAGGCCGATTGTGTCGATAGGCCGAATGTCGAAAGGGCATTTGTGACGAAATTGATTTTAATTTTTCATCATTTCATGAATGAAAATTTCCAAAATTTATATTTTTATGAAAACCAAAATTTATATTTCTATTTTATATAAAAATGTTTAATAGCAAATCGCCTTAAATAATAAAAAAATATAAAAAAAGGAAAATAAATAAAAAATGTTTCTGACAAAATTTGATCACATTAATATGCTACATAGTACACAGGATTTATTAGTACGAATTTTCAATTAATTTGAATCACTCTACGTTAAGAAATAAATTCAATGGCTTTAAATATTGATTTCGGCCTTTCTACCCAATCGGCCTTTCGACACGATCGACCATTCGACACATTCGGCTTTTCGACATTCTGCCTTTCGACCCATTCAGCTTTTCAACACTTTCGGCCTTTCGACCCAACCGGCCATTAGACATTCGGCCTTTCGACATATTCGTCGATACGATATTCGGCCTTTCGGCGTTCGGCCTTTCCACATTTGGCCTTCCGACATTCGGCCTTCCGACATTCGGCCTTCAACATCGAACGCTTACATCAGCCTACATTAAATTGCAAAGCGCTTGAAAGCCTGGATTCATTTGGCTTTTCAACTGACATATTTTTGCTTTTCTTTGCTGATAACTTTAAAAGCTTCAAATATTTACTTTGCAATGCAAGGTAGTGAAATTTTACTACAAGCCGGCATTTATAGAGTCAGCAAGAGCGTGAAGTCATTCAACCCCAGTATTATTTTAAAGAATATAAAATTAAGGTTATTTCACGAGATAAATCACTTAATATTTTGATCAATCGCAACAAAAGCAATAGGGTGGGTGAGATAACCGACTTATGCGTGACTTTTGTTGGAAATATGTCTGGCTTTAACAGACCAATGAAATAATTGTATAAAATATACCTTACGGAAACCCAAAGTAGGTTTATCTTTTAGTTTATGAAACCATAAAACATTTTATTTAATATTGAGCGTGGATTCATGGTTATCGTCATTGGTTTTAGTATTTGGTACCATTATAGTGATTAGAAGTTTGAATATGTTCAGGTAAAAATTCTTAAGCCGCAGCATTTAATAAATATTGACATTAATAAATAAATGAAATCAAAGAAAATTGTGGAACGTTGAGTGTTGGGAATCATTGAAACTCCAGTAAATATTAATGACGAGATCTAAAATAGAAAAGAAAACATCAAAGAATCGCGTTCAAATAAACCTACAATTTTGTATAAACTTATCTGACCAACAGCTGATGTGTAGTATCCAAATATACACCGGCGTCATCAATATTTTGTTGTAGTTCATACCTGCAAGAAATAATATTTGAAACTCCATTAAGTGATTAAACCATTTTTGTATTATATAAATTCTATTTACTTACTTAATTATTAGAACACTTAACTTTGATTATAAATTAATTTAATTGCAACACAAAAATTTTCATTGTTTGTTGACATTCTATCAATTAATTATTTTGTATAATTTGACAGACAGTAATTTTATGGCAACACAAGTTTAATAAGTACACTGTAAATTCTATGTTCTATATTTAGAGCGTGAATTAATATATCGATTCATAGATGACACTGTCATAAATTATTCCATTTATATTTTGTATAGCAAATCTTTGGATATGACAGCTAACAATTTTTTGGAATCGGTCAATCTTATTTCAACATCGATACGAGCAAGAAGAAAATTACAAAATTAAAATATAAATTGTAAATTTAAAATAAATAATAAAGTTTATCAAAATAAATAATAGTGTTTGGATTTTCACTGCACCTACGTGGAAATCGTGCTAAATAAATTAAATTGAAGCGAGTTAGCGAACATTGGTCCTTCGAGCCGGATCCGGTGAATTTATTGCTAAGCATTGGACCGCGTGGGGGTTTACAATACAACATTGCCACGTGGACAGCCATTTTGGAGAAATTTATCGGATAACCTAAAATCACTTGAGTATAAATTTAATATCACTAAGCAATTTAATTTAGACACAAATAAATAAAGCACTACCATTTGTACTATTATTCATAACCAAATTAGAATTAATGCCACGTGATTACATACCAAACATAAATCACGTAATCTATTAATTTATTTCGAACTCAATAATTCGGTTTTTCGGCATATTATTTTCAAATTAAAATTGTCGTGAAAGTTCCAGTGATTTCAAGTGTGAGTGTATAGAAAATTACCACGTTTCATTTGTTAACATTTACAATGGAGGGTCTACTAAAGAGAAGATCAGTAATCAAGGGGCAGATACCAAAATTAACTACATATGCCAAATCATGCAAGGATACAACACCGTACGATGAGATGCAAACGCGACTAGAGAAGTTAAAGGAACATTACACAAATTTCGTGAGCATTGAGGGTGACATTTTTGCCATCGATGCCAACCAACAATCAGATATGGATGCCATCGATGATAATTATTATTTATGCGTAGCCACATTGCAGCGACTGATGAGGACAAAAATTCAAACACCAGACACCATTTTGAATGCATCGGTTACATAGTACCATCAAGCGATTTTAAACTACCACGGCTGACATTACCAACATTTAGCGGCAAAGCTCGAGAGTGGCCGTCATTTTATGATTTATTTAAAAGCACTATTCACGAAAATACGAACCTTTCACCGGCGCAAAAATTTCAATATTTAATTGGTCAATTGCGCGGCCCAGCTGAAACGTTAGTGCGACATTTTTCCGTGGACGATGCAAGTTACATCGAAGCCTTTCAAAAGCTAATTAGAAGATATGACAGAAAACGATCAATTGTCAACGAGTACATTGAGGCATATATCAAGCAACCACCAATTACTAAACCATCTATTGAAACAGTAAGTCGAATATATGATTGTTGTGACGAAGTCATTCGTGGTCTGAAAGCCATTGGACCAAGTGCCGAGTCAAGAGACTGTTGGTTAGTTTATCTCGCCGAAAGGAAATTAGATGATGTCACATTGCAATTATGGCGACAGGAGTCGTCAGAATTAGAATTTCCCAAGATTGAGCAGTTACTCGAATTTTTAAACAGACGTATGAATTCTCTAGAAGGAATAAAGGTCCAATCCAGTAAAGTCCAACTCAATCAGAATGTGACGCCGAGATCATTATTTGCAGAACCGAAGCCATTACCAAAATGCAGCTTATGTAGTGATCAACATCATCGTTTATGCGACTGCCCCAAGTTCATCGAACTGAGTTCAAATCAACGTAGACAGTACGTCAACAAGAGTAGCAGATGTTTTAATTGTTTAGCAGAAGGGCACAATGTATTACAGTGTCGATCAAAGGGTAGATGTCACCAATGCAACAAGAAACACCATTCATTAACTCATGCTGAACAAATTGATTCGAATGTCTCATCTGAGCTGAAACAATCCAATAGTACGAGTGCCACGACAGCTTTATGTAAAGTATCTGAACCTGCCGATGACCATTTCGTCACCAATTCACATTCATCACCCGAATGTAATGCTGATGCCCTGTTACCGACGGCAATGGTTGAAATTTGCGACAAGCTAGGCAATTGGCAACCTCGTCGTGCTTTATTGGATTCAGCGTCAACGAGGTCTTACATCACCGAAAAGTGTGCAAATCGATTAAGTGTTCGAAGATCTAACGCAAGATTTAAAATCAATACACTGAATGGAGGAAAAGCTAGCAGCTCAAGAGGGATGACATCAGTTGTAATAAGATCCAGAAACAACACAGAATTCACCATGGGGGTAACTGCGTACGTTATATCCAAAATAACATCAAACCTGCCACCCACACCAATCAATCTTGATCAGTTAACATATTTGCATCGCCTGCCACTAGCCGACCCCAATTTTCACATACCTGGGTCGATAGATATACTGATTGGTTGCGACAGATTTTTGTCTCTGTTATCTGATGGCCAAACAACTAAGGGTCCTGGACAACCTATTGCGCAGAATACAAAATTAGGTTGGATTGTAGGAGGTGAATATGAAGTGAATGATGTGCCGGGGAAAGTCATAACCTGTTTATCTACCCAACTAAGAAGTCGACATTGATAAATCATTGAGAAGGTTGTGGGAGACAGAAGATCTACCGCCAGTTCAGCAATACACAGACGAAGAAAGGTTGTGTATTGAACATTTTGATAACCATTTAAAAATAAGAAGTTCAGGCAAATTTATAGTTCCACTACCATTCAAACCTAATAGACCAAAATTAGGAGACTCACTAAGTCAAGCGCTCAGGCGATTCAGCTCGCTGGAACAAAGATTGCTGAAAACCCCAGAACTCCATAAAACCTACTCCAAATTCATGGCAGAATGCGAAGCACTTGGGCACATGGAGTTAATACCACCAGGAGAAATCACCATACCTAACGAGCAGAAATATTATTTGCCGCACCATCCAGTTATGAAGGAGCATTGCCGCACCATCCAGTTATAAAAATCTTATTTCAAGGCCTGTGGCTACTGAAACTGGCCTGGGATGACCAGCTCCCAGCAGACGTCAAGAAGCAATGGATCGCTATCCGGAGCAAACTACACCTTTTAAAAGATCTTAAAATACCAAGATGACTAAATTAAAATCAAAATCTACACCTTTGTGGATTCGCAGATGCATCAAATACCGCATACGCCGCTGTACTATACGCTCGCACTACAAATAGTATGGGCGAAGTTGTTACCAATATCATATCGGCGAAAACCAAGGTTGCCCCAATAAAGTACGTTACAAAGGCAAGACTCGAGTTGTGTGCAGCCCTGTTACTTGTTAGAATGCTGAACCTCGTAACCAAATCGTTGGAATTTGACCCACCACCAAATGTTTCTTTGTGGTCCGACTCTACAACCGTACTAGCGTGGCTAGCAAACCCACCAAGAAAAGGAAATATTTTCGTTCTCAACCGAGTAACAGAAATCTTAAGTTCAACGAATGTTCAGCAATGGTCCTATGTTCCATCGAAACACAATCCAGCAGATGTTGCATCTCGAGGTGTTCTGCCTGATGAACTTCTTAAAGACGTATTATGGTGGCAAGGGCCTGTCTGGCTACGGCAAGAGCCAATTCAAACTCCTGAGTCTGCAATTAAAAGATCAAACAAAATAAAGTCCGAAGCAACAACCAATTTGACAACCAAGAAATTAGAAAAACCCGAGCACAACGAAAATTTGGTAATCGCCGAACTCGTCGAAAGATATTCAAGTGTCAACCGAGCAGTACGAATCTTTGCTTGGGTGCAAAGAGTGAAATTCAACTTAAAAAATGTAAACGCTGGCATAGGTGGTCCTTTGACAGTATCAGAAGTCGATAAGTCATACAAATTGTTGATAAAAGAAGATCAACTTTCAAGTTTCACTGAGGAGATTACGAACCTGAGAAACAATATACCCATAAAGAAATCTAATATTTCATTCTTATATCCATTCCTAGATAATGCAGGTGTCTTACGTGCTGGCGGTCGATTGGAAAACGCCAACGAACAATACAATGTGAAGTATCCCATTATCTTATCGGATAGTCATAAGTTGGCATGAAAATTAGTTCAAGAAGCACACATCCAACATTTACACGCAGGTCCAAATCTACTGATGTCAATCATCAAACAGCAGTATACAATTTTGCGTTGCAAGGATTTGGTTCGACGCGTAATCCATGACTGTATTATATGCGCTCGTCACAAGAAAATATTGCAACACCAACTCATGGGACAATTGCCACCACTAAGGGTCAATTTAATCCGCGCATTTCTACAGACCAGTGTAGATTACGCTGGTCCCTATATGCTTAAAACTCACAAAGCACGGAAAGCCACCATCTACAAAGGATACATCGTAGTGTTCGAGTGTATGGCTACCAAGGCCGTACACTTGGAATTGGTATCTGATATGACGACTGATTCCTTCCTTGCTGCATTCAAAAGATTCCAGAATCGACGGGGAATCTGCACCGGCGTCTACAGCGATAACGGTACTAATTTTGTAGGCGCTGCCAATGAGATCAAATATTTTCAGCAACTCTTGTCAAAAGACGAACAACAAATATTAAACTGGGCGGCTACCAACAACACAAAGTGGCATTTTGTACCGCCAGCATCACCACACTTTAACGGCCTATGCGAAGCAGCAGTAAAGTCTGCTAAATTTCACCTGCGACGCGTTTTGGGTCAATCCATACCACGATACGAAGAGTTAAATACATTATTAACACAGATAGAAGCACTGTTAAATTCCCGACCCCTTTGTGATTCATTAGAGGAAAACATTCAAGCGCTAACACCAGCGCATTTCATTATTGGACAACCAATCACGGCAGTACCCGAACCTGATCTAACGCACCTAAAAATAAATTGATTGTCTCGTTGGCAGATGTTGCAACAGATGTTCCAACACTTTGCTAGAAGATGGCAATCAGAATACCTCACAACTTTAAACAGTTTGTCAAAGTGGCGGCTAAAACAAAACAACATGAAAATAGGCGATTTAGTAGTATTAAAAGATGACAACGTTCCACCAGGACAATGGGCATTGGGTCGTATTTCCGAAATTCATCCGGGCCGAGACGAAATTGTCCGTGTGGTAACAATTAAAACTTCGAAAGGGTTACTAAAGCGACCCATCACTAAAATATGCTTGTTACCAATAATTGACTCATCCAATTCGTCAACGGCGGCGACATGTTGGGAGAGGTACGGTTTTAATTGTAGCAATCTCCAATCTTTATTATATTTAGTTCTTTTTTAAAGCTTTTCAGTTTTAAGTAATTCGTTTATAACACTTTGGTTCACTTTTCATTACTAATTCACTAAAAACATTTTATGTAATAGGCGCGGTCGTATTGATAGTGTTTTATCTTGTATTTCCTCTTCTCGAATAGAGAAAAATTCGTTCCATAACTTTTGTTCGAAAGCTAGACTGAACCTTTTTATTATTTCATCCTACAATCCTTACTGGCGAGACATAAAAAAAAGTTTCGGACCTAAATTTAAAAAAAAAAAAATTCTAACCGATACTATGCATATGTATTCTGTGGAGTGGTAAAAATAGGATTGACGAATCCAAAGAGCCCCTCCTTTTCTGACTGCAGAACAAAATCAGACTAGAAGAGCTTTCAAAGCGACACTTTGACAGTAGAAGACGGATACCTCAAATAATGCACAAGGCAACCTGTTGAGGAACGGTGCATTTCACATTGATAACCGGTCGCTGATTTCCCTTAATAGCATATTATTAAAAGCTTTCTATTTTTACACGGTTTTTGTTTTGCAAGGTAAATTAAAAAAAATGAAAAAAGGAATAAAATGAGTACTATAAAACCTATTTATATATGGTCCTTTTTACATGATTTTTTACCCGATGGGAACGTATCAAGTAGACAAGCGACCAAGATCGTCTGATATAACATCGTTACACTGTTTTAAAATCGAGAAATTTAAGCGCCTTTAATGGAAAACTATGTATTTTTTTAAGCTTCGCATTTTTAATTTAATGGTTTTGAACTAATAATGTGGTCTGAAATGTATAACACGTATTTTTGAAACTGGTACCATTTTAAACAGGTTCCAAATAATATTCAATTAATCAATAAGTTGTAGCTAACTGTAATCGTACCTTAATGTTACATTACCGGTGAACTAAGGGCGTACCGACCCCCTTTACAGGTCAATATATTAAGGAATATTTATTTAATTGGAACAACTACTTTAACCGGTGCCTTTGCCTAAACTAATTTTAAAACTATTCTAATTTTAACACCTTACGAATCTGACTGTTAATGGATATAATCAACCTTCGAAAATGCCAAAAATGCCAAAACAGCTCCACCTCCAATACCATATAAAGGGACAACCAAAGGTTAAACAGCTAAAAAACAATAAGTACCTGATTTGCACAGCAATTGCGGTGGAATAGTTTTAGTCACGCCAGTACATCTAACTATCAGTCCACTACAAAACCGCTATCCGAGTCGCCGAACGCAGGCAGATGTCAGAGAGAAATGTATTGCATCGCATCCGAACGAATTGCGCCGAGGATATCCTCTTGAATTCAGCGACAAAATATATTATCTTTTGAATGATAATTTGAAAGCACCGCGAATTATATTCAAGGGGCCTTCCAGAAGGCTTTTGAGCAATCCATTTCACTTTTTAATTGCCTTTAATTATTTGCAATGGCTCAATTCTTATATCTAATACTCCAAAAATATTATCTTTTTGGGTTTGAGGACACTCGGATATTTCCAAATCAACTGAGCGTTCATGGGTGGAATTACTTTACTATTAAATATTTGCGAGAGACTACAAATGTTCATACAATTTTTAATGTGGGCAGCTTTAGCTCCAGCCAGCACATTTGCCTGCTCGCTCCTGGTTAGAAGAATTCGTAATATAAAACTGTCCCATCTAGGTCTGCCACACGGAGAAAAAAAAAATAGGACACATTGACATAAATTATAGGAGCCCAGGCATTTGTGGCTTTTTATTGGAGCGCTTACTACAACATTATGAAAACGCTAATTGATGTGAATACAATCGGTTATCATAAAAATAGTAAAATTTCATATAAAAGAAGAAGCTCAGGGCAGTATTTATTCGTAATTTATATATTTTTTTAATGTCTTCATTTTTCCAGGTTTCTAGTTTGTATATAGAATGGCAAAATCCAAATTTTTCATTGTAATGTGAGAGTTGATCGACGGCGTTTGAATTGCAATATTTACAGCAGTGTTGTCCAAAAAGTAGTTAACAGAGCTCTTGGTACAAAATTGTATTTATCTCTCCTATTGAGGAGACTACTACTAACCTTTAATGGCTGAATCGCTTTATGTCTGCCAAATCAGTAGCACCATGCTTACCAGATTTCTAAAGTCAACCTTTCTAACATTTTTATTTTCGATTTGCAGGGTTTCATTTGACTTTACCCCGTACAATATGGAAAAGTAATTCCATCCTTCATATTTTCTCAATCGACGAGAGCAGATTTCCTTACTTCTACTAGCGAGCTTTGTAGGTTCCAGTCAATTTTAATAATAATAATTCTACTAAAACGGATGTCCACTTATTTTCTTAGATAGAGCCCACTAAATGCACTGGAATAGTCATAATAAATCGCAACCTAAAAATTGGTGGGAAAGGGGCTAGTTTTACAAAAAACGGCATTTTCACAAATATAATAACTCTCTTGTTTTGAATTAAATCGTTAAGTGACGAGGTAGAAAATGGGGCAAAATGGACCGATTTTAAAGTTCTCATAAAAAATCAGTCATTATGAATTATGATAATTTAAACTTCTTTAATAAAACGACGGACAATAATTTGAAAAAAGATTTTAATATCCAACTACTAACTAAAAGCTCTTCTGTTTTATATTTTTTCCTAAAAAGCAAAACAACCGCATAATTTGCGAAAACTTGATCGTCACACACTGAAACAGGTGAAAACCCTTTTTTCGATCCTTCTTCCCTCATTCGTCAGAGTTCGCGACTCATCGAATTCTTAATCTATGCGCAAATATACATCTATTAAAAAAGCCTTTTGATCAATTTATTTCCCTTATAAACCGTTATTTTGCTGGACTATGCCAATGTATTTTATGGAACTTAGATTTGAATGAAATATTTGTTACAAGTACTAGTTTCATTTTGAATTTTTAATCTTTTGCGATATTAATTTAAAGTTATCAGGGAAAAATGCTTACTGCAACCTATATAATAGTGCAAATTTGTGGGGCATAATTCTTTCTTAATTTGAGCCAAATAAATCTTAATTTGTAACGAAATATATTTTGAACTTAAAGTTCTATTTTAAGTTAAGTTAAGATTTTTAAGTGTTCCACTATTCTACAATCCAATTAAAATAACTTATTTGGAATAAATCGAAAGAAGAAAGGCTCGAGAAAAATGTTGAATGAAATTTACGGTATGGGACACATTTCTAAACTGTCGAATGTATTTTCTTATGTCTAAATTTTTGAGGTCCGAGATATCATCTATCCGGGTTCATACAATCAAGCCTAACACCTAGTTGAATCAACATCAAAAATGAATCGTAGTAAATTTTGAATGTAAATGTCATTAGTGAAAATGTTTGAAGTTTTAGGTTTATATAGGTTTGAGTTAAAATTTTGAATGTACAATTTAGAAAAGGATTTCAGATTTAGGTTTAGCATTAAAACAAATGTTATTAAGTAGATTATTAAATTCATTAAAATTTTCTTGTAAACCGATTTAAAGACCATTCATTTAAAATTTTGACAGCAACATTGAATATTGAAAACGTGTGAGACATAATTCTTCTACAGTTTGAGTCAAATAGTTTACCAACCAAATACATAAGTGAAAATTCATATCAAATACTCGAAACTAATTATTGAGTGAAATTTTCAAGTCCTGAGGTCTTTATTGAAATTGTATAAAAATTATTAATTTGAATTTATATGTTTCACTTTGACACGTTACGAAATATTTTAATCTAGAACCAATTGGAAAAAATTATAAATAAAACTTTATACTCTAATTTACAAGTAAATTTATCTGGCTAAAATTTGAATCATATTTGGAACACTCATTTAAAAGTAAAACTACAAAAACAACAATTTAAATTGGTTTTTGGTATGATTTTTGCAAAAATTTTAATTATAATTTTAAGTGTGAGTCAAATTTATGTTTAAATAAAGTTTTTGGTTATATTCCGCATGCTCGAGTATAGTTTGGGGGTCTAAATTTTATGAGTGAAATTTTCGAGTTGATTTTTTGAAACTTTTAGTTTAAACTTACCATTATTATGGATCGTTGAATTTTATATTCGTCATATTTTTAGTGCAAATTAAAATAGTTACACAATTTCAGGCTTACTTCACCAATATTACACATTCTACTTATAAAAGAAATTTTTGAGTGAAATATTTTGCGACATTCGTTTAATTCAAAATATAACACAAATAAAACTTTATATTCTAATTTACGAGTAAAATTGTCTGGCTAAAATTTTGAGTGAAATTTTTTTCGAGTAGTCATTTAAAAGTTAAACAAAAACATTATTCCAAAATTGTTTGAGTCAAAATTTTGAGTGTGGTTCAAATTAAATAAAGTGTTAAATAAAAAGTGGATTTGTTGAGTTTTAGATAAGGAAAGTTTTGAGTGTAAATAAGAAAAGTTAAACAATTTCAGGTCTACTTAGCCAATATTTTTAAACAAAATATAATTTAAACTCCAGGTTGTTATTTTTAAGTTATAAATGAAATTTTTGAGTGAAACTTTTTGCGACATTCGCTGCAAAATTGTTGAGTCATATATTTTTCCAGCACTCATTTAAAAACCAGACTAAAAAAACACTAATCTAAATTTTTTTGAGGTAGGAATCTTGCAAAGATTTGAGTCAAAATGTTGAGTGTGATTTAAGAATCGAATGAAATTTAGGGGTTCAAATTTTATGAGTGGTATTTTCAAGTTGATTTTTTTTTAACAATTTTTGTTCCTTCTTAAAACATTATGAAACTGTACCAATATTGTAGAATTTTATTTTAGATTCGACATACTTTGAGTACAAATTAAAATAGCTGCACGCGTGTCGCTAATCTATCGCATACTTAATATCATAAATCCCCATTTTAAATTTGAACTGAATCTTCCTCCGTACGCTTGTCACAAGTATGAAATAATTTAGTTTAGTAATAAAAAAAACAATTTTTTGTGTTGGTGAAAAATACGTCAATCACAAATTTTTGTAGTTGTCATGTTTTAATTTTATGATTTTTAATGTATACTGTATCACTAATTAAAAAAAAAAATTCCAACATGATTTTTTTGTTGTTGTTGCTGCTTTTTAAGGTTCGAGGTATCAAATAAATAAAAAAATCACGTCACCATTTGTGTTGGGTTTATTTCTGTTGTTGTGTTTATTGGTGGTGGTGTTGTGTTTATTTCTTTAGACTAAAGAAAAAAAAAACAAATTATCCGAAAAACATTTTTTAACGATAAATGAATATGGATTATATAATAATTATAAAAATGGTACCATCTTTATTATAATTTATTCCAAAAAATTAACTCAACATTAAAATGCAACTGGGCGACCAGCATTTTCGACTACATACTAGTATTTTTTAGAATCTAAATCTTTTGTTACTTTTTATTCCATTTCTTTCATGAACTGGGGAATTTTATAGCAAAATCTAGTATTCACCTGTAAAGTGTTATGTACTCTGTTATGAGTTACAGGTATACTCATATTCAGGAAATGAATCTCCAGTAATCTTTTTTGTTAGATTCAGAAGAACAAAAGTACTTACATAGACAAAGTTCTAACTACAATAACTTTGCCATTTAATAAGATTTTTTAATGCTTTAAGAATGAAATAACAAATATTTTGTGTCACATGTGACATTAAATATCCATCAACGTTCAACTTTTTTGCATAAAACCATTATACGTATGTATTTTTATTGCTTTTGAACAAAATAAAAAACTAAGCTTTCGGTATAAGATAAAAGTACAATAAAATTTCACTTTTATTGGTAACCACCCTAATTAATTTACTTTTGTTTTTTATTATCTACACAATATAATGTAGAGCGCAACAAACCAATAAAAATACTTATCTAATTATTGTTCAACACAGTAACAAAACAAGAGTGTTCACACACCATCCAGAATAACAATCACATAAAAATGATAACATCTTATCTTAGAGTAATTTAAACGGCCACATACAACTTTTTTATTAGACCACCCAGAAACAGGAAAACAAAGTCCAAATAATATCGACCCTGTATCTAACACCATCACAATTTATTGTTATACAGGGAAACATATTGCTGTAACTTTTAACAAACGAAGAAATTTTCTACTCAGTATAAGAAGAAAAATAGAAAACTTTTAATAAACAAAATATGAGATGGGCGGAAAACTTTGTTAACAATAAACAAAGTAAATTTTATATAGCAAAATGTATTTTTGTGCGATGTTAAGATGTATATGTATAATAAAACCGTTAATGAGGTTAGAATTGTTGACAAAACTCAATTACGTACACAAAACAGCAAACAATTGTTTACAAGCAGCAAACTTTTTGATCAACAAGAGCGTGGAAAAAGTTAGGTGTATAACTATGACATGCAAAATTTTTCGTAGAAGCAACTCTATAATAAAACAGTGTTTTTGTATATATATGAAGATACATGTTAAGAAAATATATGAGACGGTAAATTTGTGGAATATCTTGTTGTGTTTTACAATTTATTTATTAGATTTGCGAGGTTATGTAGGTAGAAAGGAATATAAATATTTTATAGTTCGTTTATAAGCAAAACATATTACATTACTGAGTTAAATGATTTATTGGGTCGAGGTTGGTTACAAAAGCATTATATTGTAATACAATTATTTGTTCTGCCAACTAAATAGGTTAAAGATGAGAATTTCCATTTTCCAAATGTGATACTCGAAAAAACATCAAAGCGCAAAAGTCAATTTCATCACAATATTCAGAATATCTAGAAATAATTAAAATTTCATAGAAATTTTACAAAAATATTTGTTCTGGTTTGACGTTCGAAATTCAACGCGTCCAATTTTAATGTTTGATTTACAACTATAATTCTAAAACCGTTCTTACAACGGAAAACCATCGATTAGTTTTGTCTCTGGGCGACAGCAAAACAATAACCTCACATTGAAGTAGGGTTTCTCTTCATACTGCCACTGCCAAAAAAAATCGGTCAAATTACTCGGGCAACTAAACCTTAGAACGAGAAATCCGACAAAATAATAAATATCAACAATATATAAACTACCTGTTTCTGCCAGAATTCCGACAATAAAAGAGCACCAGAGTCTCTTTGAATTACAATACGTACATCATTTAAATGTGGTAAATTCAACAATGTCGTGAATTTCTTAGTTTTCTAGAAGATCGCTACCAATCTTTAACAGCGGCGAACACAATTCTCCAATTGCTCATCCTAAGAAATAAAGAGATTCAAAAAGATGCAAATTTTGTCAATCTGGCCAATACATATTTTACCAAGTACTTTGTATTAATTGCCTTCATAATGGATCCATTTCTGAACCAAAATGACGTCACTCAAGGAAGTTTAAGTTTCCTAAAAGCGAAAAAATATACGGTACTTAAAAGCTCAATTTCACGTCGCTTGATCCCGACGTCTTAATAGCGACGTTAAGGGTGATTTCGAAGGTGAACGGTCTGTATTACACGATTCAAACTTTGAACGGCTAGAGTTATGACTGATCTGATCATTCCGCTCAAGAAAAACGTTTTCGACCAATAAAATTTAGAGGTATCTGTATTTGGCTGACTGCACGGCTAGAATATTTTCGATACAGAGCGTTTTTTATTTGTAGAAATCGCGACGTAAGATCATCGAGCGAAATTAACTAATAGAAAATCAAATATTTAAAAATATATAGCTTTACCCACGTCCCACAACACAACTGTGCTTGCCCGGCCTTCTCCCTCCGACTAAGTTTTAGTATTTAAGATTCCAGTCTGTATTGATTTTTAAAAACTAAGACAGACAACTTGGCAAATGGTTATAGTTTTATAACCACAAACATATTTTGAAACAGAAAATTAAAGTCATATTAGGGGTGACGTTGTTTCAAAATATTTTAATTTTAAAATACCCTTGCTGACCTTCTTCAAAATAGAA
Source organism: Tipula vernalis (assembly GCA_958295665.1). Lineage (NCBI taxonomy): Eukaryota > Metazoa > Arthropoda > Insecta > Diptera > Tipulidae > Tipula > Tipula vernalis. Next base: position 39,872,477 of record OY282560.1, read on the forward strand.
ACATCAATGTGGTCTCCTTTCTTGTTTTATACTTTATTTGTTATTCTGATTTTTTAATTTAAATTTAGTTGTTTTCAACACGTTACTGAAAATATATTGTCTCTGTGTGCTATTGGACCGTTCTTTCTCTATGGAGCCAACCGATAGAATTTCATTGAATCACCCTATTGAATTATTCTAATCAGTGCTAGATATTAAGCCATGCGATAATTAAACTGGCCACAAAATTTTAAAATGGGGACCAAAAAGATAATTACAAAACCTAGTTTATCACACTATCCCTAATAATCGTATATCTAAGTATCTATCTACTACCTAGACTAGACATTAGGTTTACCCAAAAAAAAAGGAAAACAAAAAAAAATTAATTTGGTTTGTAGTAAATTTTCAAAACTATTTTTAAAGTATTGGTTACATTTTTGAAAACTAATTATAATTTTTTTTATTCAGATTTAGGTTATCAACCTTGAGGAGATTACAACATATAAAACTCTAATCGTTTAGATTCTGATAAACTTACTGCAGAATAGACTTTGTTTTTCAGTCACAGTAAATAAAATTAGTTTTCTTTTGGAACGAAACAATTTAATTCATTACTTCCAGTTGGTGATTAGAATTTTATTTAATGAAATGTATTAAACTTTAGTATTATTATTTCTTAATTTAATTTAATCATTTAAGAACAAAAACTAAATCGATCGTTGTGCGGGTACAAAAAGAAGAACGAAGCTAAAAAGAAAATCTCATTTTAATTTGTATTCGTTTTCTGCTATTTATTTTGTTCTGTGTAAACTGATTTAGTGGAATAATGTTTCACTAATATATTATTAGAGGACATTTTTTTTTTGCAACTACCCCGCACGTAATGAGACAATTAGGACTAAGACAATTTAGGCTGGAAGCTTGCGTGTAATAATAAGTAATAATTTAAATAAAAATAAAACAGATAAAAAGAAAATTATTTATCTTAACAGAAATTAAATATGAAATACAGGCTAGCGATGTTTAACGCGAACTAGTACATAAATACAAAACCATTCCGAATTAAGGTTGATTTAAATTATCCGTTCCTTTCAGTTCAAATACATGTATCGAGTCAGATATCATCAATTTATACATTCATTTCAACAATTTTATTTCTGTACAGGATAATATAAATCAACCTTAAGACGTTACTATCGAACTTTAAACGACAGCGCTAATTTCAAACGACAGTTGATTTATAAAAAAGTTATACCGAGAATATAACGAAAGGTGAAACATGTTAGTAAATTTGAAAATATTAAGTATCAAAAATCGTTTCATGTTCGATACTTTATAATGTAAATTAGTAATTTTGTATTATTTTCAAATATCAAATATGAAATATAAAATGTGAGGTACAAAATATTAAACATCATCAAATATAATCAATTACGAGTACCATCAAATATCAAATAACAAATATTAAATATCAAATATCTAAAATACAATATTAAATATCAAATATCTAAAATACAATATCTAATATCAAATGGCGCATATCAGATATCAAATAACAACTATCAAATATCAAATATCAAATATCAAATATCAAATATCAAATATCAAATATCAAATATCAAATATCAAATATCAAATATCAAATATCAAATATCAAATATCAAATATCAAATATCAAATATCAAATATCAAATATTAAATATCAAATATTAAATATAAAATATTAAATATCAAATATTAAATATCAAATATCAAATATCAAATATCAAATATCAAATATCAAATATCAAATATCAAATATCAAATATCAAATATCAAATATCAAATATCAAATATCAAATATCAAATATCAAATATCAAATATCAAATATCAAATGTCAAATATCTAATATCAAATATCAAATATCAAATATCAAATAACAAATAACAAATAACAAATATCAAATATCAAATATCAAATATCAAATATCAAATATCAAATATAAAATATAAAATATCAAATATCAAATATCAAATATCAAATATCAAATATAAAATATCAAATATCAAATATCAATTATCAAATATCAAATATCAAATATCAAATATCAAATATCAAATATCAAATATCAAATATCAAATATCAAATAACAAATAACAAATAACAAATAACAAATATCAAATATCAAATATCAAATATCAAATATCAAATATCAAATATAAAATATCAAATATCAAATATCAAATATAAAATATCAAATATCAAATATCATATGTCACATATCAAATATCTACTCGTAATATCTAGTACCAAATATCAAATGTAAAATATAAAATATCCTCAAATATAATCACTTATCATCAAATATCAAATAACGAATCTGTAAAATTTTGTAGATACTCGGTAATGCCTTGTAGCCATCGATATTAGTTTGGGTAAAAAGTGCTTTATTGAAGCCAACTTTAGATCATCAAGGGAGTTTTGCAAAAATCGGAACAAATGGTAGTCAGAGAGTTCGGGCTATACGGTGGTTGCATTGAAACTCCCCAGCCATGCGTTCTCAATTTTTACAGCATCATCAAAGAATTGTGTGATCTGGCATTATCATAATGGAAGACAATATCCTTTCTATTGATCAATTCTGGCCGGTGTTTTTTTTATTACCCGGTGTAATCCGGTTAATTGCTGCCAGTTGAGATTAGAATCATTGGTTTGACCAGGTTCTTGAATAATGTACAATTCCTTTCCAATTCTATCATAAACACAGCATAACCTCATGCAGCGCGTCAACCCTGGATTTGAAGTCGTTTGTGGTAGTTCACCTTTCTTTGAGCAATTTTTTTTTCGAGTGACAATGATTTGCTTCAAAAATGAGTCGATTTCGTTACGTTTTAAAATCGAGCTTCTTTGTGTATCCAGCCTTAAGCAAATGGTTAAAAACTATTTTGTTTATCGATATTTAATTAATTAATTCGGTATTCTTCGATTTTTTGTAAGATTCCATCGACTTTTTCAATGATTCGTCGAACAGAGCCAGGTGTATCTTTGGCGTCGAAATTTTTAAAATGAAAGCGAGTAAACCATGTGCATGCTGTGGCATTCGACAGAGCGATAATTGGGAAAATTCGTGTAAAAAGCCATGTTTTATATTTTACAAGTAAAACATGTAAAACACTACGTAAATTACATGTAAAAAACTAACACTAGCAGGATGTCATCCTAAATTTGGACAAGAGGATTCGTGCCACATTATAAGCATGATTCAAAAACATTCAAATGCAATCATTTTCTATTTACATTGACAAGATGAAACTCTATAACATTTCAATTTTTTGTTTTACTTATCATACTGCAATAGCATCTGTTTGATAATAATAACGAATTCTGCTTTTCGATAAAATGACATTTTTGAATAATCTTCAAACTATTTAAAAGTGGAGACGTTTTATGATATAAAATTAGAGAATGCTACACCTACGTAAACATTTTTTTTTATTCTTATTAATAACCCGATTTTTTAGAAGCTCAGACGCAACTCATCACAACAATTCATATTCATTTTCTCAATGTTTATTCAACCTGTATCCAAAGGTATGTCATCTCCCTAGGCGAAAGAAATGAAGCGAAGTCACATCAAATGTCCAGTTTACGTCGAGCTAATCGAGTTTCTTATATTTTGACGTTGATATTCGGTATTTTGTGTAATTTTTCTAGATTATTCAAGATTTTCGATATTATAGCATTGACATGCCTATTTTAAAGATTTTTAGTGAATTTTAAAGGTTTTTCTAGAATTCTAATGTAATTCGAAAAAATTCAAAATTTCGAGATTATTCCTGTTTTTCAGGAATATTCTAAATGTTTAGTAATCGGATTGATGTGCAATTCTAAGGTTTAGGTGGTGTTACTCGTAAGATGTTACAGATTATTCGAAAATATTGAAGATGCCCCATATTATTCGAGTTATTGCAAATTTGAAAGGCGACTCCAAATTTTTCGATAATATTGAAAATTGTACACAGTTATACAGAAATAAATAGTTTAACAGAACCAAATTATTTTGGTTATCAGTTTTATGATGTTTCTTTAAAAAAAAAAGGATTTTTTTTGCCCTCTCCAGAATTGGTAATTTAAAAATCAAACGACGCAAAAGAGAGCCTAAATAATGCTTTAACAAAGTTCTGGTTGAAGAGACACAAGCAATAATTTGCTCATTAATCTGTGTAAATTACATAGTGTAATTTACTCGCCTAACTGTGGATAATGCATGTTGTCCTATATTGACTGCTGAAAGGTTAGGTTTGGTTAGGTTAAGGTGGCGGCCCAATGAAGATCGGCATACTTGGGGTGGAAAATAAGCGTTGACATTAACTTTGAGTCAAGTAATTTAGGGTTTTGGAATATGAAGTCTTTAGGTATCTAGACTTGAATGGGGTTCATTTTTTTGACATCTAAATTATTCGAAATTACAAACTATATTGAACATTTTCGTGGTTATTCTAGATTTTCCAGTTTTTTTTTTATAGACACAATGCATTTTTGAAATTTGGAAGGCTTCTGAATAATTTACATTTTTCAAGATTACTTTAGGAATATAAGTAACTTTATTCAAGATTTTTGGGAGTGTTCTAGAACCCTAAGATAATTTGAGCTTTTTGAAAATACTCGCAGTCAGTTAAATTATCTTATAGACAAGGGATTCTCGAAATTCAAAATTTTTGGTTGTATCTAAATTGTCCGATTTAAATAGGGTTAAGTAGCGATAGAGATTATTCGAGGTTTTGCGAGTATTTTCAGATTATTCCAGATTTTTCAAAGGATTTAAAGTTTATCCTTGTTTTTCCGAAATATTCCCAATTTTTTGTGAATATCAATATTTTCTCAGAATTCTAAGACTATATGAGCTTTTCGAGATTATTCGTTTTCCATTTAATATTCCTCGAAATTTGCAAGGAAGTTTAGTTGCATCTTCTTACACAATCAGTGATTTATAGAGAATTTGGTTTTTAAGTGGTTTCCAAGGGTAGCATAATGTTGAGGCATATGTAGATAAAGTTAAGTTAAGGTAGGGGAATCCTGAGTTTCGTAGATTGTATTTTCTGGTAATTTGAGATTTTCCGGCGTCCTAGAAACAATTTGCGGATTAGTGCGACAGTTGACTACTTTCTAATAATATTGCAAATAGTTTGAATTTACTTGGAAGTTTTACAGAGTTGAATTACCATTATTTTGCCCTGCAAAATATCGTTTGAATCAAATGATGATGAAAGCTTTCTTTAGAAAATATGACAGACTATTTGATCTGGACTCATCAAATTAGGTTGATCGGTTCTAGAACTCCAAAAAGACCAAAAACAACATAATTTTCTCAAATGTTAAATTCTCACTTGCATGTCCATTGATTCTGCTTTTCCTCTCTTACTTGTATGTTATGTACCTATATGAAAATGAAACGAACAATTTGAGTTGCCTAAAATTGGGTGGTTACAACAGAATGTAGCAATTTTGTATTGAAAAAAATCTGAATTTCCAGGACCAGCCGTCTCTAATTAAATAAGAATCAAAAATATTCTATTCGATTTTTATCCTAAAATCAGGCCTAAATCAACTAAATGGCCTAAACTGGTTAGTATTACTTGCACGTTAAAAGACTTATAGAAGTTTTACGTTAAACTGGGCCCATTGTCAATACTCTGAAATTTATTCGAAAAAATTAGATGCTCATTAGTTATATGAGTAAAAGAGACTTACAACTTTATTTGGCAACAAGAGAGGTTATATGAATCAATAATTTGCTTAGGTCAAATTTCAGAATATTCTTGAATAAGTGTTAATGTCCTCTTAAATAAGAGAACGTGGTTTTCGATTATCGTAGCCGTGCCTCGAGCCTATCATTGGAATCATGGTGACAATTGGTGAACGTTTTTACATATAAAAGTTATTTATACTAAAAAGGCCACTTTGACTAACAATAGATTAATAACATGTGGATGTTCTATGGCCGATTCTGGCTAAAGTATATTATTATTATGCAAAAATATGAATTCTAGCCAGTATATTGATTAAACTTTGTTTTATTCGCAACTTAGTATAAGTTTAAATTTCTGGAATTCGACCATATTACCACTTCGAAAACTTGCGATTTTTATAAGTTGTGGATGTTCTATGGCCAATTTTGGCCAATATAAACCGTTTTAAAGAAGAATTTAGTTATGTACATGTTTCATTCCTTAAATTGAATATATAGGATTTCTGGTCTGATAATCACGTGAGAAATCTCTTGCTGTAACCTAAAATAAGCTATAAGTACAATTTTTATAATGACAGGTAAAAAATGGCACAATTAGGTGGACGCAAAGTAAATGTAGGAAACCTGGGTTTTCTAAAATGGGTATTCCTGGCCTGATGCAATACGGAATCAATGAATTTAGCTGGTTTAATATATGTACCTAATTTTTTTTTTGTTTACTATGCTAATCTTATACCATAACCCTATTTAACCTGTTTTTATTGGTATAACCCATTTACTATTTAGTGGCGTCAAAATTTTGTCACTGGATTTAATTCAGTTTTTTTAAATTTAATATCACGGAATTAATTCTCATTCATAAACATTAAATTTAACGGCGAAAATGTCACTCAAAAATATTCGTATGCTTTCTAAAATATGGGGTAAGAACCTTTCTACTACCTAAAATAGTTGTCCGACTCCCGAAAAAATGTATGAGCCCTCTAAAAATAGATAAAATTTAAAAACAAAAAATAATCAGAAGCATTTATTTTGCCCATTACGAATTTTTTTTAGATCCGGACCTTAAAAATACTTCCATCTTGAACAAAAGGCCTGTTCTTTTTGGTTCAGGGCGTAGCCGATAAATTTTTTACTACTTCCGAGTAACAAGTTTTAACCAAAGATAAGATCGAAATATATTTTCAACCTAAATTCAACTAATTACCTAAATTTAAAAAACCTAAATACCTAAATACCTCCCCAAGCCATAAATGAAATAATTCCCCAATTACCTATGAAAATGCGAAGTTTTTGATGGTTGGTTCAAAAATTAGAACAACAACCAATTAAAGCAATTCATACATGTAAAATAAACTTGAATTTTCGGGAAACTTATAGCTACCACGTATGTATCCGGATTGAATTAAAGTTCTGAGAAACATCGTGGAAAATATTGCAAAGTCGAAAATAATATTATTTGATAGAGGATCCAACATGGCCATTTATGATGTATGGTATCGACAGCGGAGACAAAATAGGTGAATCGATAATACCCAAACACAAAAATTATTATTAAAATATATTTCAAAGGGAAAGTTTGTCTGTATTAAATCAATAAGATTCTTTCGGCTTTTTATAGACAAAATATATTGAAAATAATGGCACTCACAACATTTTCGGCTTGTTATAATCAGAAAAAATTAAGAGGCCAATCATTTATAAGTATATCAAATACAATTCTAACTTCATACATTAAGTATAAGGCAACAACGCATTGACTTAGCGAATTATAAAATTCACCAAAATTCAAAGTTCCAAAGAGAAAGTTTGTTGTGAAAATGTTGTCAATGCCATTATTTTTAATAGATTTTGTCTATAAAAAGCCGAAACAATTTTATTAAAATATATTTGTGTAACGTGTTCTACAAGGCATCCCTGTAAATTAATATTATTTTTTGTAATGTAAGCAAGTATATATATACAAAGGATAATAAAATTGGCGAATGACGAAAAAAAAACCGGCAAACAAATGTATTATTGGGGGATACTAGGCACTGGCTAAAAAAAAAATATTTAATTTTCTTTTGATTATATCACTCTCATTTCATCACTTAAATAATAAAGTAGATGACGATGATGATGATGATTTTTCCGTTGATAAGACCATGATGGTTCTAATTATATAGTAATTTAAATGATTGTATGCAAGGAGGTAAAGATTCACGTCCTTACCTTTAGCAAGCAACAATAAATTGTTTTGGTTATTAAACTTTTGAACGGTTTGTTTTGTCTCCAGGTTATTGACCAAGACCATCGATTATAAAAAAAAAAAATACTCTCAGGTTAATTATCATAATGATACACTATATAAAATAATTTGATGTCTTCATGATTATTTACCACAGTTGGTAAAAAATTATATTATGCTTATTGTACACGCAAATAAAGCAACATTTTTATCATAAATAAATGTAAATTGCGTGTACTATACGGAGGACATACAAAAATATGAGAATTTTTAAATTAAAATTGGGCACAATGAATACAAAACAGAAAATGTCACAATGAAATAATTTTATGTATTCATTGTGTAGGTGGATGGATGTTCTTTTGTTGTGTGTATGTGTTTTTACTGAGGAAAAATGAATTATCTGGAATTCTTTTGAAATTTATTGTAAATAGCCAGATGCCCGCAAAATTTTGTTATTTTACCATAAAGTTCAAATATTTTAATAGCGTAGAATTTTTTTTTTATGTTGTTGTGCTGGTCTATTAAAACGAAAATTTAATTTATGACGTTTTTTGTTTACATTTTTGCTGTTGGTAGATTATGGATACACAATGGAAAACAATTTTCATAAAATTAATGATTCTTAGCGTTCCGTTCGAAACAAAATATTTTACTGAAATATACGTACCATCTTAAAATTGTCATACTTTAAAAAAATTGCATTTATGCCAGTAATTGGCGGATTCGTCTTACCTAGAAATAAAATAATAATAGTAAATTAGTATCAAATATCACGGACAATAAAATTTAATTTATTAAAATTATAGGTCCCTACTTTTACAAATATCAAACACCGCAAATGGAGCACAAATGCAGATTTAAGAATTTTTGGCTTCGAAATTTTATGGTTTAGTGGTTTTCAATAAAATTAAATTTTCTAGGAAACGTGTAGCAATATTTGACGTTAATCCGCTATGGCACAACAATTACAGGTCTCGAAACCTACTGTTAGAGATATCAAACACCGTAAACGGAGCACAGATGCAGATTTAGGATTTTTGACTTCAAAATTTTATAAACTGTATAGCTCAGTGGTTGTCAATAAAACAGAATTTTCTATGAAATGTGCAGAAATAATCTAGCGATAATTATGCGCTTTGGCACAAAATTTACAGACCAGGAAACCTACTGTTTGAGATATCAAACATCGGAATCAGAGCACAAATGCAGATTTCGGATTTTTAGTCTCGAAATTTTATAGACTGCATAGCTCAGTACTTGTCAATAAAATAGAATTTTGTGTGAAACGTCTAAAAATATTTGAGTGATGTAAATGCGCTTTTCACAAGAATCACAGGTCCCGAAAGCTACTGTTAGAGGTATCAAATGCCACAATCGGAGCACAAATGCCGATTTCGGATTTTTGGTCTCAAAATTTTATGGACTGTAGAGCTCAGTGTTTTTCAGTAAAAAGAATTTTCTATGAAATGGGTAGAAATGATCTAGGGAAGTAATTGCGCTTTGCCTCAACAATCACAGACCCGGAAAGCTACTGTTAGAGACATCAAACACCGCAATCGGAGCATAAATGCAGATTTCGAATTTTTGGCCTCAAAATTGTATGGACTCTAGCTCAGTGGTTTTGAATAAAATAGAATTTTTTAATGCCTTTTGGCACAACAGTTAAAGGTCCCAAACCTTCTGTTAGAGATATTTAACACCGAAATCGGAGCACAAATGCAGATTTCTATAGATCTGAATACCGTTTTTTTATTGCTTCGGTAATCTTGCAGTATTACTGTTACAGAAATATTGTAGTATAACTCGACCTCTACATTAAATTATGTATCATAACTCGACCCAACTCATAAATAGTCACTGAGTTCATGCCCTACATAATTTAATAATATAATTTTTATGTTAAAATTGTTACTACGGTAGCTATTTCATCATCAGAAGGTGACTGTATATGTCAATCTGGTGAAATATTACCATCTTTATATGCAACAAGTTCGATAATCAAATGTGAAAATGGTTTAGCTTTACTAAAAGTCGTAAATGTCAGTGATATTCCAATTATATTTTCAAATTTAACCATAAACATTGATCCAATTGATGAATTTCACATTAATCAATTAAATAGTTGGGCAAATCCTGAGCATAATCGTTTAAAGAAGCTTGAAGATGAATTACAGTTCCATTCGTTTAATGTTGAGGAAAAGAATTCAATCGTTAATCTATGTCGAGAGTATTTTTTATTTGAATTAAGTACAACAGATTTAGTCCAACACGAAATAAAATTAAATTCCAACACTAACCCAATATTTCAGAAACCATATCGTTTACTAGAATCGGCGAAACGGTAAGTCGAAAATCAAGTACAAGACATGCTTGAAGAAAATATTATTGAACCAAGTCAATCTCCATGGAATTTTCCGTTATTTGTAGTCCCAAAGAAATCAAAAGATGGGTCGAAAAAATTTCGAATTGTCATTGATTATCGAAAATTAAATCAAGCCACCATCAGTGATGTATTTCCGTTACCAAACATAACCGAAATTCTTGAGAAATTAGGTCGTAGTCAATATTTTACCACACTCGATCTAGCAACCAATTTATAAGAATTCCATTTGGCCTTAAGAATGCCCCTTCTACATTCCAAAGGCTTATGAACACTATTATGTCTGGATTACAAGGAATTCATTGTTTAATTTATTTGGATGACGTAGTTGTGTATGCTGCAACATTAGAGGAACATAATCAAAAGTTAAAAGATGTTTTCTCAAAATTTCGAGTTGCCAATTTAAAATTAAATCCGAAGAAATGTGTTTTTCTCCAAAAAGAGAAAGCTTACCTTGGACACGTGATCAACCAAGATGGTATTCATCCAGATCCAGCAAAAATTCAAACAATTGTCGATTACCCAGTTCTGCAAGATCAAAAATCCTTAAAATTATTTCCTGGATTGGTAGGGTACTATCGAAAATTTATCGCTAGCTTTGCTAAAACTGCAAAGCCATTGACAGAGTTGCTGAAGAAAAACGTTATTTATAAATGGAATCCGTCTACAGATGAAGCATTCCACAGTTTGAAACTCTTTGAAGAGAATTTATTTTAACTATTGATGCCAGCAAAAAAGCTATTGGAGCGGTACCGTCCCAGATGAACAGCAATATCGATCTACCAATCGCCTATGCAAGCAAGCCGTATATTGAATAAAGGAGAGCAAACTTATTCAACTCATCATCAAGAATTATTAGCTGCCGTTTGGGCTGTGAAACATTTTCTACCGTATCTTTATGGGCGTAGATTTAAACTTTATACTGATCAAAGGGCATTGATCTTAATGATGAATGTGAATGATCCCCTATCACACATAGTTCACTGGAAAATCCAATTATCTGAATACGACTTCGAAGTGATCCACAAGCCGGGTAAATTCAATACCAATGCTGATGCACTAAGTCGTACAATAATTTCTCCAGACGTAAAGCACGAAGTACATGTTATCACTAGATCTAAGACAAAACTTCAATCAAAGAAGTCCGAAGGAGATGATAATAATTCAAGCAACGACATTACCTTATTACCACAATCACAGGTATCACATGATCAATTGAAATAGAGTCCTAATCATAATTTAGACAATAAATATTCCCATCCTGGGCAATCCCTTGTTTCACATCCATGTAATAATAATATAATTAAACTAAATGACTCATCACAAATCAATCGTATATAGAAGAATTTCATATAACACCACAAGGAGGTCATCAAGGTATTACAAGAACCTATAAACGTATCTAGTCTCACACTATTACTTCCCTCGTATGTTTTCCATAATTGAACGTTTTATAAAGAATTGTACACGTTGCCAAGTCGCTTTCGAAAAATTATCATCGATATTGTTGGTCCTTTAATTCCTAGTCAATCTGGACATAAATATATCCTTACACTACAGGACGACCTAACCAAGTTCTTATTTGCTATACCAATTGAAAATCAAAAAACGGACACCGTCGCCTGAGCATTTGCTAAGAAATTCATTTGTATTTTTGGTGCACCTCATTCAATCTTATCCGATCAAATGTCTAATTTCATGTCTGCAGTTTTTGTAAATTTGTGTAAATTATTCCTTATCAAAAAGTTCAACTCAACCGCATCAATCATTCACAAACGAACGGAACGTTGGAGCGAACACATAAGTCAATCGGAGAATACCTACGAAATTTTACGCAAGATGAACCAACCAAATCGAAAGATTGGCATCCATTTGCCACTTTCTCATACAATGTAACGCCTCATACAAACACAGGGTTTATGCCATACGAGTTGTTTACATACTCCATCGTCACTAGTGCATGACCTGAATCCCATATACAATTATGAAGATTATATATCTGACCTAAGATTTAGAATGCAAATCTCGTTCAATAAAGCAAAACGAAGTTTAATTAATTATAAACACCAGTCAAAATCATACTACGATCAAAGTTCCAGGAGCAGTACATTTGATATTGGAGATCAAGTCCTATTAAAAAATGAAAATAGAGTAAATAAATTTAGTCCTTTATGGACTGGACCTTATACGGTAGACAAAATAATATCCCCACAGAATACCAATATAATCATTGGTCGAAATACAAAGTGATATAATAATCGAGATAATAATCGTCTTAAATATTTTTAATAAAACAAAACTGAAATTAAATAAATCTTATTTGGGTGCACATACATAGAACCCACCCACAATCATCATTTAATTTTTTTTTTACTGAATTGTTATCCTATATGTAAATATAAGTTAAAGTGATAATTTTGTTTTATTAAATAAAGAAATCCAATCCCAAGAAAGCTCACTACAAAATTCAATTAATCCATTTCACAACTAAATACTAACGTCGCTACATGGTAGATTAATTTTGGATCACTCGAATATTTCTAGGTATTTAATAAAAAATTCAAATTTGTTTGAAATACACCTGAGCTTTTGTAGCCCACAAAAGTAAACATCGAAACTTTTAATTTAACACTAACATTACACAACATTATAAATCGGTTTGCGATGATTGATCAATAGGAGCTTTTTCCGGACCTGTAAATGTTATCATAACTTTCATTTGAATCGTTCGATTATTTCTACACATTTCACAGAACATTCAGATTTTATGAAAATCACGTGCAATTGTGCTCCGATTATAACATCCAACATTAAATTGACAAAATATTTAAAGCATAGTAAAATTACCTATAAAATTATTATGTCATGTCATCTGACTTATTCAAATTTATATGGAAACCTATCAAAACAAGTGCCTATAAATGTTGCCGTAAAATGTTCACCTTTATATCAAATCAAAATTGAATTACATACCAAAACGAAAAAAAAATTGTTAAATATTTTATCTCTACCTAGTTTACGATTTGAAACTTATTAAAAAATACCTTTGCGAAACATTTGTCTGGGTTTGTTATATCTTATTATATAGATAGTGAATATATATGTATACCTTGATATTTATATTGAACAAACCAAACCGTACAAACCAATCAAGCACCTAAAAATAAAATTATGTTTCTTCATCGTGCACAGTAACGAAATTGAGAAAAAGGTCAACAGCTGAAAAATTGTGTTTTGCTGTAGATACACAAACACATACACACGCTACAACATAATAGAAAGAAAATCAACATGAAAACCATAAATTATATTACATATTCGGTTCCATCGAAAAACATGTAAATTGAATTGTATACAGGATCCCAATTTAATATCCGTTTCGTCTAGATAAATCTTATTTGGGTGCACATACATAGACCCACTCACAGTCATCATTCAATTTTTTTTTTTTTACTGAATTGTTATCTTTACATCTGAATTGACAAGATGGTAAAGGTTTTTTTTTGGTGATTTCAATGGTGTCTCTATAACATTTGCAATATTTTTCATCTCCGGGGGAACAAAAAAAAAAACTCAAACAACGTCTTTCGTTTTAGTAAATATAAATTAAACATTACAATCATCATATTATGCACAATTTTATTACACATTATGCAAACAAAAAAATTTTGTTTAATAATCATAAAACAAATTTCCACAATTTTCCAACAAAACAAATTCTTAAAACTTATTTTCAATTTTACCGCAACCTTTGTCGTCAGTTTTTTTTTTTTTTTTTTTTGTATTTGTTTGATGACATTTTTTATGAATTTCTATAACGGTTTAACACTTTAATATTATCACAAAGAGGATGGAAATTGTGTTAAACAATTGAGAGTAAAAAAGCGTTTTTCCTCTTCCTGCATTATGTACAATGTGCCGGGAATGTATATGTGTTTGTGTAAGCTGTGCTTTTTGTTGGATATAAAGAAGGCTTTATTGTTTAGGGAAATTCATCATCCAACCCAAATGACACATAAATAAAACAGCGTTGCTTTTTTTGCGAGTTAAAGGTCATAAAGCTGTTTTATGTTTATCTTTGTGTGGTTGCTAACATGATTTTATCGGAAAACGTGTTTTGTGGTGGAAAATTTAATTCTTTTTGAAAACAGAATAAAATGTTTTTGATGTAGAAAATTTTGTTTTACGGTCACAGAAGTTATCTAAAAGTCTTGGGTTACAAACATTTAACAAACAGCACCCTTATTCTGCAAAAAATAAGATAATGTGTAAACATGATAAACAGTGAACGAAAGGAGAATCGAAAAACAATTGAATGTAATTTTAGTAAAAAACCAAAAAGTTTACCCGTTTTCACGTTTACACATTATCTTATTTTTTATAGAATAAGGGTGCTGTTGTGGCTAATTTATCAACGTAATTACGCAAATTTGTGCCTCCATTTTAAAATAAGTATGCCTATAAAGGAAGGAAACGAAGAGTAATTTTTTCGAGGGGAGGCGACTAAAGAAGACAATATTCAACACGGGTTAATTGAAAATTATAAAATTTACCTTCAACAAAATCTGTGATTGGCTTTTATTTTAATGGATGCGTATTTAAAGTTGTCAGATTTATCTAAAGTCTAAACATATATTTGTGTTACTGAATGTCGACTTACCGAGTAAGCAAACTTCAGCCAGAAAAACGATTAACCCACAAAAACCGCGTTTGGCCAAAATAATTATTATTCTAAAAATTCTAATTATCTTCGGTCCGCAAGGACCAAAGTTTTTGAAATCCTGCCAAAAATGAAAAACAATTTTGTTTGTTTAAAACTATTTTCATCAACATTTTGATGGCTTCTGAGTCTAAAAAAACAAAACAAAAATATAAAAGGCTGAAGACATAACCAGACATAACTCAACTCTCAAATCAATCCTTAACTAAACATCCACCTCTATTTAGAACTCAACCTCCAACTCAATCGCAACTAACACCAAATCAATTTAAAATTAACCCTTAATCTAACCCCCATATCAATCCCCAAATTATTCTACTAAATGAACCCCTTACCCAAACCCAACTGAACTTCAACTTAATTTTGCTCAAACCAAATCTCAACGCATATAAATCCCAATTCAGCACGAACTCAACTCTCAACTCAAGCATCCACTCTAACCCAAGTAGAATACGTAAAGAAACATAGACCGAAAACTGACTCAACTCAATCAAACTGTCGATATAATTTGACGTATAACTCGACCCACAACTCAACCCATCACTTTACCCCAAATTCGAATCAAAGCGAATCGAAAAACGACATTCGTGCTTGAGCTCAACTCAAAACAATTCAAGCTAAATTTCAACATAACGCTCAACACAACCCCAAATAAATTTCCAACTTAACCGCTGATAAGTTCAATCCCAACTCAACCTTAACTCGACCTGCAATTCAGCCGCTAAATTAACCCAAATTCATCGTCCAGCTAAACTCCTCAATCAACATGGGCTTAAAAACGATATGCGTAAATTCAACACAGAAATAAATCCCAAGCTGAATTGCTCACTAAAACCTATCCCAAAACTAACTTAGTGATTATACACTTTGGAAAGTACCCAAAAGAATTAAAAGCCGATGATGCAAATTCCTTCAAAAAAAAATAGCAGGCGGTTAGTGGGCTAGATATAATTTAGATAAAGCTCTAACATTTTCTGAGCATCTAGAAAAAATATTTCAACCACGTGACGACGAAACATTGGAAGTCGAAATAATAGCCGACAACACTAATTAAAATCAGATAAAAGTTAATATGAATTCGAGAAAAGCTCCTGGTTACGATGTTATTAGTGCAGAAACATTAAAATAACTATATCAAGGGAAAGCTCTGGTAAAACTCACGAATTTAATCAATGTATGAATATTCAGCTTCTGGGTGATGATCCCAAAACCTGGGAAACCTGAGATAACTGAGCGGAAAAACTTAATCCTAAATCATCAGTTCAGTTTTCGTAACAAACAATCGACAAATTAGTACACTCACACGGAAAAAAAGGTCACTCAACTTAAGGAATTTGTCATTTAAATCAAGAATTATAGCCTAAACATAAAAAAATAACCGTAAAATGTGATGTTTTGGTTTAAGCGTAGGCCCAAAAACTTTAACATAAAACGGGTATGATATGAAATCTGTTTTTTCAGTGAGTTCACCGTACAATTGGTAAACGGTTCTAATAATAAAAGCTCAACGGTTTCCTCTAAAATTAACATATGTATATTTCAATAGTTTATCATTGTTTGGAATAAGATCTCAAACAAAAAAAGAAAAATAATTCAGAAGGGTTAAACATTCTCTGCCACAAAGGTGTGAATTCCAATTAAGGATTCTTTTTCCAAAGAAAAATATTTTTTTTCATTAATGAAATATGTTATTGAATTAATCATACCATATTTATTGATACCTAAAAGCACGTCGTGTAAAATGTCTGACAAAAAGTATCAGTAACATGAAAGCCTGGAATTTCATTTAATATGCAAGAATTTTTTATACCTGGAGCTTTGAGATCATTTATTTCAACATCAACGTCATAATTTCCTTTTGATCGTAATAGAGAAGAATTTTTGCAATGTATCTTGATATGTCGTTTTTATTACCTTTGCAAAATCGGCAAAAATAGTTGTTTGAGAAAGACTGGCTAAATCCTAATAATGAATTCAATGTTAAATTATCACCAACCACTAACCCCAATACAAAATACACCTTTATTATTAAGCGGACAACGCTTAGTAATATATCAATGCCCTCAGATTCTATTTTTTGAGTCCGTTAATGCAAGTGTTAAAACCAAAAATTTTCAAATCATGAGATTTACAAAACATTGCAGGAAAATTGCATGAAAGTGAGGGCTTTCCAAAGCATTCCCTGTTTCAAAATCATGTTTCATGATAATATAGAAATGCATTAATTTGAACCTTCTTCACAGGTTTATATAAACCAATAGTTGTCGTGTATTTGAGAAGTTTGTATTCTGTATTATAATTTTTAAACGGTTGTTTCCCAAGATCAAAAAGTATTTTAACCGAATTTAAGACATTTTCTTCCGCCATAGAATTTAATGCGATCTCAATTTCTTCTAGAATAGGTCTTAATACTAAGTTTGTTACATCAGAAATCAAACCATTGACTAATTTATTAGTGACGTTACTAAAGCTAGAAATTTTACAAATAAAAGAAAGTGTAGCTTTTTCAATCTTTTGTTTAAATAAATCTATATCAATATTGTGTTGAACTATAGCAAATGTTTTGGTATTATTTTCTGCTACTATTCTCAAATTTGGGGTAGATTGTGTAAAATTGTTAATAATTGGATTAAATATTTTGGTTGTTTCTACGTGGGCTAATGAATATTTTAAACAATTTTGAAGATTGAGATATTTTGAAGACGTTTTAATTTCCAACTCAACGACAATTAGTTAAAGGGCCCTTAAACGTATCACGCTTATCTCTTAATTTATGAACTAAACTTAAATGTTTAATATAAAAATCTAAGTTATCGTAAAAAATTATATTAAATAAAATTAAATTCTAGGCGCATATAATATATAATTATATATGCTTGTACTTATGTATAAAAATTAAAATATACTATTTTTATTTAACAATTTTTTAATTGGCTTATCAATGCTTCAACTTCAGGGTCTATTTTGCCACTAATAGTGTTAATATCAAAAAAATATTTTTGGATAAACAACCAAATCCGGTTTTGGATAAACAACCATTGACCAGAATCATTTAAATTTAAAGCAAAATGAATTTTTAAAGCTGTATTAAGGCAACTTAAAAAATTGTCAAATGAATAATAATAAATATCGTCTAAATAGACAGAAAACTTTTTTTTAATTTTTGAGTCTCCGTTCAAAATTATTATGATGGGTTATGTAGAGTGATGTTATATTCCAGACAAGCGTTTCTTTTTTTTACCATTTGATTTTCTAAGTCGTTAATTGAAGCCAACTCAATGAAAAAGGCATCGATGGAATCTTGTGTATAAATTTTCCAAATTTTTTTATCTTGTTTCCGAATGTAGCGACAAGTGGGTTTTAAATAATGACGCACAATTTTTAAAATACTTATACACCTGAAATAAAAATAATATTAGTTTAGTACCTCAAAAATTAGTTTAGTATTTTTGATATATTCTCAATCCCTTTATCGATGGATAAATTTTCCAATATTTATGTAATTTTTTTGTGTTTCAGAAATTTCTAGAACAAAATTGGTGAAATATTCACCTCAAAATCATTCCATTTGCTGAATATGGCCAATCATTTTGTCCCAATTCAAAATCAATGTCAATCTAAGTTAGAAAAAAATTCAGTTGAATGTAATTAAGAAAAAGTCGTACTTACGAGTCTATAGGCGTCTGGGTAAGGCCAGTTATAAATAGACCAGTTTTCGAGCCAGTTCTTGCCAGAGTGGCTGTATTCTATACGACGTAATATTTAGCTATTGGTAAATTTAGCTTTGACAGTTGCCCATGGTTCGGTAACCAATTATTATCTACAGTCAACGATGCAACGGTATCTATAAAATGCGGATTTGAAATTTGTATGAATGATAATACAAAAACAATTATGGAGGTTGCATTTGTTTATTTATTTATTTGATTTACATATAAATTTATTTATCTTTTGGCGCACTTCATTTTGAGCATAAGCTCATTCGCAACAGAACGTGCCAAAAGAGACGGATGGTTTAATTAGACAACTGCATTTTAGGTCGGACAGCCATTCATCTCGCCCAAACAATGGCACAACTTCACCTGGATGTTTGACTCACAACGGACAATCACGATTCGTCGGTTTTTTACCTAAACCAATGATAATCGGCAATTCTGTTGACTCTAATTTGATTCTTTTGGCAGGCTTTGTTTACCCAATTTGGCGAAGTTTTGACATTTTACTTCTGTACCGATTGTAGAATCGACCAGTTGGGCTATCCCCTTCTGTGTTGTAATATGTGTTATGTAATATTTGAAATAAATATTTTTTTTATTATAACTAATAAAATTAAAATTTAAATATATTGATTTATAACTTTACCTTCAATTCACTATGCAAAATGGTCGAAATATCAGTAGAAATCTTTAAAAAATCATCGCGTCGTTTGTATAAGGAATTTGCAGAATTAACTGTTTTTTTTTTAAATTTCGGTTTGTTGTTGAATCCAGTCAATCGTAGAAGAATTAAGTGACTGTGTCGTTGTGGTGGTGCCTAACAATTCTACGTTAACGTTATAACGCTGTCCATAGGATTTAAAATAATTAAAAAATTAATTGAAATTTGACGATAAATTTTGTTCATATATTTTGCGTTCTCCACTTTTGGAGAAAGCAACGAAGAATCAATACCTATACGAGCTCCGTATAGGTACAGATTTCTGAACATTCTGAAAAACCGTATACTGCAACTTTATCTGTGATATCTCCAACATAAACACTAAAAACTTGTACTTTGTGTCATTAAATCTAGGAACAATAATAGAGAAAAAGCAATTGTAACTCTATTTTTTCGAAAAAGTTAATTTGGAAAGTTATACAGTCATAACCAAAATTATTTGTACCTGCTAAGTTTTTGGTGCCACGTAAGACAACCAACTTTAAAAATTATATAAATAATAAACTTTACGAAATCATTAATTTTAATTCAATAAATTTAATCACAAGGCTTTATGGCGCCTAACCCTGGATTTATATGCATCACATTTTTTTTGTTGTTCCTTAAAAATTTATTATAACTATTATACGTAATAATTTTCACTAATTGTTTGATAATGGAAATCGGTAATATATTGGTAGTATTTAAAAATAATTAGAAGTGTGAAATATAGGTTGAGTGAAATTAAAAAAATAAAAATAAAATGTTTTTGGTTTTGGTTTTGGCGCACCAAAAATTAAATAAAGATGACGAGTTCCAATGAACTTATTGCTTTCATTAAGGTAATTGCCAAAATGTGTAGTGTCTGAATTAAGTTAATCCTAATAATAAAAATTCTTTAAATTTCAAATGAAAAGTTAATTAATCGGTAGGGAATAGTAAATACTGGTTATCTTATTCATTTTTTGCGAGAAGACTGCATACTGGTTCTGCAATATCGACAAAATTTGTGTACTGGATTATCGTAACTATGTTCAGGTAAGTTATTAAGTGAGGTAAGTGATTAATTCTAAAACAGCCGTTTTCTGTGAGTTTTTGCTCACATAGTCAAATAGACTAAAACAACGATTTCCATATTGAACGTTTTGCCACAGGATAAGAAAGGAGAAATTGCATTTGATTTTTTTCGATTTAATCCCAAAATTATTGCTGGGTTTTCGTCAAAACCGTTTTGCTAAATTTACATGAGTGTTTCTTTTTTTTTTTTTTTTTTTTGATATCGTCAAATAACAAAAAAAGGTGATTGCATAAGAGAGACGAACTGGAAACTGATGTCGAACGAAGTTGAAAGGCAAAGATGGATCATTAGCTGTGTCTAATATAATTCTAGGAATAAAATGTATTGTCCCTAAATGTGATCAGGTAATTATTTCTACTTTTAAGCAGTTGGTGCTTAAATCAAGAACCACTAACCGTGTTCCATTGCATAATCCATTTTTTATTGCAAGATTTCGCAGCAACATAATTATACAACCCTTTTTTAATTTAAGGCAATATGGCGGTAATCCTGATGGATTTATTGGGTTAAGATATTTCACTGGAAAATTAACTTGGATGATTTCATCATCAGAGACGTCATCGGCCTTAACTGAATCGATTGCACAATAACATATTTCATTTGAAATAAGTTTTTGAAGAACATTATCATTTATTAACCGAACATGCTCATTTTTCGGACACAAAATTGCACGTTTTGATATACTCTATTGGAATAGAGTATGAGGTATAAAAATCATCATCCCATCACCAACGTTCAAAAGCCAACTGCTAAAATGTGGATCTTTTATTGGTCTCATGTTTGTACTTAAGCTTAATACTTTAAAGTAATGCCACAAATGGGACACAAGGTAACACTTGCCGAAAATCTCCTCCTAAGACCGTTACCTTTCCTCCAAACGGTAAACCATTTTTCATAAAATCGTGAAATATTAAGTCCACAATTTCAAGTGCTATACATGAATCCATTGGAGCTTCATCCCAAATTACGCAATCAACAGATACTAAAAAGTCACGTTTTTTGCGAGTAAGTTGTGGAAATTTCACGACATCCATATTCAGAGGCAATGAAAACGCAGAGTGATATGTCACACTTCTTTTGGGTAAAAAAGTTGCTGCTATTCCAGTCCATGCAACACATAATACATTTTTATTTTCTGTATCGATTTTTTAAATTAACGCTCGGTATAAAAATGTTTTTCCACTTCCACCAGGCCCATCTAAATAAAAACACTTTTTAGAAATTCGATTATGTAAGGATGAAAATATCATTGATCATTGTTGAGTAATACCCACAGATTAGGTTCAGTTGTTGTTATAATAGGAGCAAAATTTATGTTTTGATTTAAGATTTCTGTTGCATTAGGAAGTCGTTAAAGTAAGAATAAATCAAATCCTGCTTGCTCACACTGCTCTTTTAATTGAAATACGCAATGAGCCAAAGCTTCATTTTCAGTCATACCATGATTGATAAAGTCTTCCAGAAGATTGTTCTTAAAATAATTAATAAAAAGTTGAATAGGATCTGATGGATTGCAATAACACAGTATAGTAACGAATAATGCTCGCAACGATTTTGGCAGCATATGAGTGTTAGCTTCTGATAAGCAATTATGCCACTCAACGCTATCATTAATTATGACTCGTGCCTTAGCTGATTCTTTAAACGTTGGGAATACACAATTATTAAAAGTTTTTAAAGTATCGAAAGATGTAGCCTCAGAGCCCTTCAGTTTAAGAAGTAGTAGCAGTAAATGATACAACTAAACATTTTTTGGAGGAACTGAAATGATTCTACCGATTGCTTTCTCCCCAAAGTGTAAATTTGGAGAGCGTTTTTGGCCATTTATTGTTTTTATATACATAATGCATCGGAATATCCTGATACAATATGTTATGAGCGAAAAGGTCTGTAGAATTTAATTCAACAAATGCGGTTAAAGGTGTGACCCTAACAGACTCTCTTCTTAAAGCATTTTCAATATTATCTTCGGTGAAAAATATTGATTGACCATCTTATAAATGAACAGATAGTGTAATAACATTATGTGATTGGCCATGAATAGGAAGCTCCTGGATATGCCAAGCAGCTTCCTGCGAACTAATATATCGACAATTCAGGTATTGATTTATTTCATCTTAATCTATAACATTGCTTGTATTGTTAGCAGAATCAACCGCAATTTCAATTCTTGCGCAGTCTTGACCCTTTGTTATTTATTTGTGTATATACTTTATTGCTTTGGCTGTTGAGCAAAGTTCAGCGTTTATACATATGAACGTTATATTTAAGACTCAGGAAAGGATTATAAGGAACAACAAACCGGTTATCAATTACAATGTTCGATCGTGATATTGGTTGATTTTCTAAATTAGTAGGAGGACGTCGCCTATATTTTGGATAATTATCTCACTGTCTCACTGCAGTAACTTTTTGGGAATTGTTTTGAACCTTTTCCATCAACCATGAAAACACAATTTCTGTTGAATTCTCCACATGGGCCATGAATATTTTGTTTTATAATTATTTAATAAAGTCGTGGTTGTTCATTCTGATTTGGAATTTCAGCGCAAATTATGTTGTCAATGTCATCGGATGTTCTAAATTTATCCTCATTTTCAAGCGTGAATAAACAATGTGCGTGTGGTAATCCACGTTTTTGATGTTCAATTGTATAAACGTAAGTAACAACAGTTCCAAATATATGCTTTTTAACAATATCATCTAAAAATACTTTTAGCTTTAAATTAAAAACTCGTGAAACTAGGAGAATTTTGAAAAGTTTTAAGTTCTTCTTTAATTTCTGTACACGATGGATTATACGTGAATGTAATAAATAAATCAGGACGACCAAATTTGCGAGCCATTGCCATATTATCTTGATATAATTTTGCCATAAACCGTGGCCCGCCAGTAAATGAAGAGGGAAGTATGTACAAATTATCTACACTAACATTTCTATTTTGAGCTATTGTAAGTTATTGACATAATCTAAAAGACCTTGATAAGATTCCACACGAAGAGATCGCTGATTGGTTCGTTAGGATCTGTGTATTGAATTGTCGTAGCTGTATTTGGGTGAGTGTCAGGTAAGGTAAGTTATTAATTTCTTAATCAGCCGTCTTTTTTATTTTTTAATGTTCTTTTGATGGTTGTTTTATACAATCAGGAACGTATTCATTGCATTAAGATTTCCAGCATAAGAAACCTCGTGCGGCGGTGTATTGGTTTTGTCATCATTATTTATTTAGTTAATAAATTACTACTTAAATAATAATTAGCGGTTTGTTTCAGGAATTGAATTCTAATTTATCTGGAATATTTTATCAGGTTACCATAGAAGAATAATTCAATTTATAATTCAATTTGTTATAGTGAAATGACAATAGTAATAATTATTTTAGTCTTGATTTGGTTTAGAGATACCTCAGTAACCGGCCAAGGATTCCAGAGAAACGAACATACAATCAGGTAGTGAGATTATGCTACCTGGTGCTAATTTATTGACCATATATGATATTAACATTTACTAACTATCGATTGATCGGATGTCTGTAGCCGGGTCGAGTCTGTAACAACTAACAATCCTACCCTCTCCTTCGGTTTTCTGTTTTCGTTATATATAAAACAGGCGTACAGTGTGTGTCCGGGCGTGCCGGAGTTTATGTTCATTGCTTGGCCGTAAATTCTAATCAATCAATTTGCATTAATAAACTCTTTGTTCTCACTACAGATTAACTTAAATGATAATTCAATAATTTAATTGAACTCATTAAATCGGCCAAGGATTCCAGAGTCTTGTGCTAACTTATTTATCATATATGACACTAACATTTTACTAACTACCGATCGCTTGGGTGTCTGTAGTCGGGTCGAGTCTGTCACAACTAACTCTCCTTCGGTTTTGTTATATGTAAAACGCGTGTACGTCAATCAATAAATTAAATTACCTCCTTTACATTTTCCAAAAAAAATTTAAATTTTTATTCTAGGAGAAATTACAATTAATTTAGTTTTTTTGCCAATATTATTTGTGCCACAAATTTGTCCATTATTATTTGTGTAATATGGAAAAAATCAAAATAAAATAGAAAATCAATTAAATTTCAGGTTATTTTTCGCTAATTAAATAATGATATAGTCACTCATGTTTCGTATGCATATGATCAGTTTTTGATTATTCTCTATAACATTTCGCAAGTAGTTCAAAAATTTGTTATGAAAATCATCTAAAATCTCATCCCGCTCGGTTTTCTTGGCATCACGTTACAAATTTTTGGTCTTGTTAGATCTTGAATATTTTCCACATTAACTTAAGCCTCCACAAGTTTAAATCGAAACTTGGCCCTGGCCGAGACAAATAATTATACTCAAGATTTTTGAATAATTTCGTGGCAATAATTATTCTTATATATGGTAGCATTATTGCGCTGAAGAGCAAATTGGGGACCTACTAGTTTATCGTCAACTAGCCTTGAACAGTTTTAGTTTATAGGACATACACACAAACGGAATATGAGTAACCGTCAGGAAACGAAACGTAAACGACATCATAAGATAATTCCATTCAACTAAGGAGAACTGTTTTAAGCAAAAATTAGTGGGTTTTGTCTCGATTTGATAGTATTGGAAAAGTTTTTATTACTACATAAACATAGAGCATCAATTAGTGTGGATACCGCCTCGGTTACTTTCCCTTGGGCAACAAATAAAAGGTTAAACAGCTATAAAAACTGAACTATTCAAGGAGTATGTTCAATTTCATTTTATATCATATATCCGATTTGCTCTTCAGCACGATAATGCTCCCATACATACAATTATTTATCTCGGCCAGTGCAGGGTTTCAGCATGAGTGACTATATCATTATTTAATTAGCCAAAAATAACCTGAAATTTAATTGATTTTCAATTTTATTTTGTTTTTTACCCCATTACACAAATAATAATAAGAACAAATTTGTGGTACAAATAATTTTGGCAAAAACTAAATTAAATGTAATTTCTCCTAGAAATCCTAATTAAATTTATTGAAATACAAATAATGTTTTCAAGAAGTTTATTATTTATATAATTTTTAAAATTATTTGCGTTACGTTGCATCAAAAATTTAGCAGGTACAAATAATTTTGGTTAGGACTGTATGTACCCAAAACTGTTTCCACACGTTCTTTTTGTTTTTAAATGATCACAAATGCAACTCTTTGCGGGAACTACCATTTGGTGGTCTGCTCCCTTGTTCTCATCTCTTTTTCAACGTACATTTTTCGTTCACATTTTCATATTATCACACTGAAATATTCAAAATTTATATTCACTATTTAAATAGAACAAAAAAATCAATTTGAATTGTACATGCAAGCGACATTATTATACAACAGGAAATGACTGTGTTTATTCATAGTTAGTTAACCATGGCTTTGTTTCAGCAATATTTAAAGAATAGGCCAGTCTTTTGAAATGTTTGGTTATTCGCTTGGTAGTAAAATTGTGTTCTAAAGTATAAAATTAAGGATTAATCAGTATCGGGCCCGTAGGACGCCGGATTTTTATTTTTGTTTTTTCATAAAGATTCTTGATAATTTCACGTTCGTTACTAAATACGAGCATTGGAGATATTCCTTTAAAATAATATCAATTTTTAATTAAACCTAATTACTAAATTAGACAAAGTCATAATGCAACCTTGAGCGACTTACTTCAGATAAATGTCATTTTTCATAGTGAGTAATAACTGATATTCACTATATCGATGGCAAAAGTGCATTACCGTGAATCCACATTTTTGATATAAATACATTACAAGGAACTAAGTAAATTGAATAATAGTTCATGTTTACACATTCTGCGTGCACAAATTAAATTAAAAAAGAAAGCAAACAATAGTTAAGCTATTATCTTACCGATAAACCAATAAAACGTTTTTGGGAAATTTTGTAGATACACGGTTATGCAATTTTACCATCGATATGCATTTGCTTTACTTGAATCAAGGCCCTATAATTTAGATAAAAATTAGTTAATGGTAGTGTATTAAATAATTTTTGATTCCTAAATTTTATAATTATTTTATTAACATAAATACATAATACATATTTATATGCGTCTTATTTACTGATGATTATTCATGGTTGAACAGTGGTTAAACAATAAACAATTTAATCCATAAAATTTTTCAATATGCGGTTTTACCATAATAACTCTTATTTATGAATATTATCTTTTGTTTATTTATGTAAACATTATACAAACTACTTTCACAACATTTTCAATATTTTTATCGTTTCTATTTGTGTTGGAAAATTATGTTCAAAATAACATAAAATTTGTAATCATAAAACTGTGAAAAAATTTCATTAAATTTAATATGAAAATAAATGAATATTTTATTTTGGTTATACTCGCAATTTTTTTTTTTTATTTAATGATAACCCGCCATAAATTCAATAATAATGGGAAAAATTAAGATAATAATTTTATTTACATATACTGTACATAAAAAAAAAATTGTTAGGGAGTAAAAATAATCTGGAAAAAAAAGGTCAAGGGGCGGGCTTTTATAAATAAGGATTGTTTAGAGTTCAATAATCATGAAGGCGATAGAGATCCGTCGCTTAACGGTCATTTTCGGTCAGTAACCGAAGAGCGGTAAAAAAAAAGATGAAGAAAAAGGTTTGCTGGAAGGGTCTAGTTTTACCTGCATTGTGTTAATTCGAGTTTCAAATTTTTATTAAACAAATTCAATATTCTGGAATTTATCACATTTGTAGCGACTCACTCATTTTTAAAATTCAAATACTCAAAATATATTCATAACTCGCTCATCACCACCAAGGCTGGGCAGTAACGAATTACATGTATTTTAATTAATCATTCTCCAAGTAACAGTATCTTGTATTTTAATTACTTTAATTCTAAGTAATTGTAATTTGTGTTTTAATTACCTCAGTTTTTGAAATTTCTTATTTACATTTTTCAAGGCTTATTAAAATTTGGTTCTAGAGTCATCAGCATAAACCTAGTCTTAATAATCTTTTTCTAATGATACGTTTTTTCACTAAATGAATTTTGTCAAATAAAATTTATCAATTTACAAATGTAAAGTATTTGTAATTTGTATTTTAATTACTGAGTTTGTTGTAACTAGGAAAAGTATTTTAATTACTCAGTGTAATGTAATTTGCCCAGCATTGTAATTAGGTAATTGTCATCATTGTGGGCAATGGGCGATATTGGCTCTTAATAGTTGAGTGCGATTTCAAAAATATAATTTTGTAGAACTTTTACTAAACGAACGATTCGTATGGATTAGGGTTTTTGACTAGGTAATAAAAGGGACTATTCCAAGTGCTTTGACTTGTAGTAATTAAAGGGCCTATTCCAAGTGCTAGCCCAACCTTTGTCATCATTGCTGGCAATGGCCGGTATTAGCCCTTGAGAATTTAGTGCGATTTCAAAAATATAATTTTGTAGAAATTTTACTAAACGAACGATTCGTAAAAATTAGGGTGTTTTCATTAGGTAATTAAGGGTCAAATTCCAAGTGCTAGCCAATCCTTTGTCATCATTGTTGGCAATGGTCGATATAGGCCCTTAAGTGTTGAGTACGATTTCAAAAATATAATTTTGTAGAACTTTTACTAAACGAACGATTTTTATAAATTAGGGTTTTTTAATTAGGTAATTAAGGGTCCTATTTCAAGTGCTAGCCAAACCTTTGTCATCATTGTTAGCAATGGTCGATATTTGCCCTTAAGGGTTGAGTGCGATTTCAAAAATATAATTTTGTAGAACTTTTACTAAACGAACGATTCGTATGGATTAGGGTTTTTGACTAGGTAATTAAAGGGCGGATTCCAAGTGCTTTGACTTGTGGTAATTAAAGGGCCTATTCCAAGTGCTAGCCAAACCTTTGTCATCATTTCTGGCAATGGCTGGTATTAGCCCTTGAGAATTGAGTGCGATTTCAAAAATATAATTTTGTAGAACTTTTACTAAATGAACGATTCGTATAACTTAAGGTTTTTTAATTAGATAATTAAGGATCCTATTCCAAGTGCTAGCCAAACCTATGTCAGCATTGTTGGCAATTGCCGATATTGGCCTTTAAGTGTTGAGTGCGATTTCAAAAATATAATTTTGTAGAACTTTTACCAAACGAAAGATTAGTATGGATTAGGGGTTTTGACTAGGTTTTTAAAGGGCCTATTCAATGTGCTAGCCAAACCTTTGTCATCATTGTTGGCAATGGCCGATATTGGCCCTTAAGTGTTGAGTGCGATTTCAAAAAGATAATTTTGTAAAACTTTTACTAAACGAACGATTCATATGGATTAGGGGTTTTGACTAGGTACTTAAAGGGCGTATTCCAAGTGCTTTGACTTGTGGTAATTAAAGGGCCTATTCCAAGTGCTAGCCAAACCTTTGTCATCATTGTTGGCAATGGCCGATATTGGCCCTTAAGTGTTGAGTGCGATTTCAAAAAGATAATTTTGTAAAACTTTTACTAAACGAACGATTCGTATGAATTAGGGTTTTTGACTAGGTAATTAAAGGGCGTATTCCAAGTGCTTTGACTTGTGGTAATTAAAGGGCCTATTCCAAGTGCTAGCCAAATCTTTGTCATCATTGTTGGCAATGGCCGGTATTAGCCCTTAAAAATTGAGTGCAATTTCAAAAATATAATTTTGTAGAAATTTTACTGAACGAACGATTCTTATAAATTAGGGTTTTTTAATTAGGTAATTATGGGTCCTATTCCAAGTGCTAGCCAATCCTTTGTCATCATTGTTGGCAATGGTCGATATTGACCCTTAAGGGTTTAGTGCGATTTCAAAAATATAATTTTGTAGAACTTTTACTAAACGGACGATTCGTATGGATTAGAAGTTTAAACTAGGTAATTAAAGGGCCTAGTCAATGTGCTAGCCAAACCTTTGTCATCATTGTTGGCAATGGCCGATATTGGCCCTTAAGGGTTGAGTGCGATCTCAAAAATATAATTTTGTAGAACTTTTACTAAACGAACGATTCGTATGGATTAGCGGTTTTGACTAGGTTTTTAAAGGGCCTATTCAATGTGCTAGCCAAACCTTTGTCATCATTGTTGGCAATGGCCGATATTGGCCCTTAAGTGTTGAGTGCGATTTCAAAAAGATAATTTTGTAAAACTTTTACTAAACGAACGATTCATATGGATTAGGGGTTTTGACTAGGTAATTAAAGGGCCTATTCCAAGTGCTTTGACTTGTGGTAATTATAGGGCCTATTCCAAGTGCAAAACCTTTGTCATCATTGTTGGCAATGGCCAGTATTAGCCCTTGAGAATTGAGTGCGGTTTTAAAAATATAGTTTTGTATAACTTTTACTAAACGAACGATTCGTATGGATTAGGATTTTTTGATTAGGTAATTAAGGGTCCTATTCCATATGCTAGCCAAACCTTTGTCATCATTGTTGGCAATGGCCGATATTGGCCCTTAATTGTTGAGTGCGATTTCAAAAATAAAATTTTGTAAAACTTTTACTAAACGAACGATTCGTATGAATTAGGGTTTTTGACTAGGTACTTAAAGGGCGTATTCCAAGTGCTTTGACTTGTGGTAATTAAAGGGCCTATTCCAAGTGCTAGCCAAACCTTTGTCATCATTGTTGGCAATGGCCGATATAGGCCCTTAAGTGTTGAGTGCGATTTCAAAAAGATAATTTTGTAAAACTTTTACTAAACGAACGATTCATATGGATTAGGGGTTTTGACTAGGTACTTAAAGGGCGTATTCCAAGTGCATTGACTTGTGGTAATTAAAGGGCCTATTTCAAGTGCTAGCCAAACCTTTGTCATCATTGTTGGCAATGGCCGATATAGGCCCTTAAGGGTTGAGGGCGATTTCAAAAATATAATTTTGTAGAACTTTTACTAAACAAACGATTCGTATGGATTAGGGGTTTTGACTAGGTTTTTAAAGGGCCTATTCAATGTGCTAGCCAAACCTTTGTCATCATTGTTGGCAATGGCCGATATTGGCCCTTAAGTGTTGAGTGCGATTTCAAAAAGATAATTTTGTAAAACTTTTACTAAACGAACGATTCATATGGATTAGGGGTTTTGACTAGGTAATTAAAGGGCCTATTCCAAGTGCTTTGACTTGTGGTAATTATAGGGCCTATTCCAAGTGCAAAACCTTTGTCATCATTGTTGGCAATAGCCGGTATTAGCCCTTAATTGTTGAGTGCGATTTCAAAAATAAAATTTTGTAAAACTTTTACTAAACGAACGATTCGTATGAATTAGGGTTTTTGACTAGGTAATTAAAGGGCGTATTCCAAGTGCTTTGACTTGTGGTAATTAAAGGGCCTATTCCAAGTGCTAGCCAAACCTTTGTCATCATTGTTGGCAATGGCCGATATTGGCCCTTTATGGTTGAGTGCGATTTCAAAAATAAAATTTTGTAAAACTTTTACTAAACGAACGATTCGTATGAATAAGGGTTTTTGACTAGGTACTTAAAGGGCGTATTCCAAGTGCTTTGACTTGTGGTAATTAAAGGGCCTATTCCAAGTGCTAGCCAAACCTTTGTCATCATTGTTGGCAATGGTCGATATTGGCCCTTAAGGGTTTAGTGCGATTTCAAAAATATAATTTTGTAGAACTTTTACTAAACGGACGATTCGTATGGATTAGAGGTTTAAACTAGGTAATTAAAGGGCCTATTCAATGTGCTAGCCAAACCTTTGTCATCATTGTTGGCAATGGCCGATATTGGCCCTTAAGGGTTGAGTGCGATTTCAAAAAGATAATTTTGTAAAACTTTTACTAAACGAACGATTCATATGGATTAGGGGTTTTGACTAGGTAATTAAAGGGCCTATTCCAAGTGCTTTGACTTGTGGTAAATATAGGGCCTACTCCAAGTGCAAAACCTTTGTCATCATTGTTGGCAATGGCCGGTATTAGCCCTTGAGAATTGAGTGCGATTTCAAAAATATAATTTTGTATAATTTTTATAAAACGAACGATTCGTATGGATTAGGATTGTTAATTAGGTAATTAAGGGTCCTATTCCATGTGCTAGCCAAACCTTTGTCATCATTGTTGGCAATGGCCGATATTGGCCCTTAAGGGTTAAGGGCGATTTCATAAATATAATTTTGTAGAACTTTTACTAAACGAACGATTCGTATGGATTATGATTTTTGATTAGGTAATTAAGGGTCCTATTCCATGTGCTAGCCAAACCTTTGTCATCATTGTTGGCAATGGCCGATATAGGCCCTTAAGTGTTGAGTGCGATTTCAAAAATATAATTTTGTAGAACTTTTACTAAACGAACGATTTTTATAAATTAGGGTTTTTTAATTAGGTAATTAAGGGTCCTATTTCAAGTGCTAGCCAAACCTTTGTCATCATTGTTAGCAATGGTCGATATTGGCCCTTAAGGGTTGAGTGCGATTTCAAAAATTTAATTTTGTAGAACTTTTACTAAACGAACGATTCGTATGGATTAGGGTTTTTGACTAGGTAATTAAAGGGCGGATTCCAAGTGCTTTGACTTGTGGTAATTAAAGGGCCTATTCCAAGTGCTAGCCAAACATTTGTCATCATTTCTGGCAATGGCTGGTATTAGCCCTTGAGAATTGAGTGCGATTTCAAAAATATAATTTTGTAGAACTTTTACTAAATGAACGATTCGTATAATTTAAGGTTTTTTAATTAGGTAGTTAAGGATCCTATTCCAAGTGCTAGCCAAACCTATGTCAGCATTGTTGGCAATTGCCGATATTGGCCTTTAAGGGTTGAGTGCGATTTCAAAAATATAATTTTGTAGAACTTTTACCAAACGAACGATTAGTATGGATTAGGGGTTTTGACTAGGTTTTTAAAGGGCCTATTCAATGTGCTAGCCAAACCTTTGTCATCACTGTTGGCAATGGCCGATATTGGCCCTTAAGTGTTGAGTGCGATTTCAAAAAGATAATTTTGTAAAACTTTTACTAAACGAACGATTCGTATGAATTAGGGTTTTTGACTAGGTAATTAAAGGGCGTATTCCAAGTGCTTTGACTTGTGGTAAATAAAGGGCCTATTCCAAGTGCTAGCCAAACCTTTGTCATCATTGTTGGCAAATGGCCGATATAGGCCCTTAAGGGTTGAGTGCGATTTCAAAAATATAATTTTGTAGAACTTTTACTAAACGAACGATTCGTATGGATTATGGGTTTTGACTAGGTTTTTAAAGGGCCTATTCAAGGGGCTAGCCAAACCTTTGTCATCATTGTTGGCAATGGCCGATATTGGCCCTTAAGTGTTGAGTGCGATTTCAAAAAGATAATTTTGTAAAACTTTTACTAAACGAACGATTCATATGGATTAGGGGTTTTGACTAGGTAATTAAAGGGCCTATTTCAAGTGCTTTGACTTGTGGTAATTATAGGGCCTATTCCAAGTGCAAAACCTTTGTCATCATTGTTGGCAATGGCCGGTATTAGCCCTTAATTGTTGAGTGCGATTTCAAAAATAAAATTTTGTAAAACTTTTATTAAACGAACGATTCGTATGAATTAGGGTTTTTGACTAGGTAATTAAAGGGCGTATTCCAAGTGCTTTGACTTGTGGTAATTAAAGGGCCTATTCCAAGTGCTAGCCAAACCTTTGTCATGATTGTTGGCAATGGCCGATATTGGCCCTTTATGGTTGAGTGCGATTTCAAAAATAAAATTTTGTAAAACTTTTACTAAACGAACGATTCGTATGAATAAGGGTTTTTGACTAGGTACTTAAAGGGCGTATTCCAAGTGCTTTGACTTGTGGTAATTAAAGGGCCTATTCCAAGTGCTAGCCAATCATTTGTCATCATTGTTGGCAATGGCCGATATAGGCCCTTAAGGGTTGAGTGCGATTTCAAAAATATAATTTTGTAGAACTTTTACTAAACGAACGATTCGTATGGATTAGAAGTTTTGACTAGGTTTTTAAAGGGCCTATTCAATGTGCTAGCCAAACCTTTGTCATCATTGTTGGCAATGGCCGATATTGGCCCTTAAGTGTTGAGTGCGATTTCAAAAAGATAATTTTGTAAAACTTTTACTAAACGAACGATTCATATGGATTAGGGGTTTTGACTAGGTACTTAAAGGGCGTATTCCAAGTGCTTTGACTTGTGGTAAATAAAGGGCCTATTCCAAGTGCTAGCCAAACCTTTGTCATCATTGTTGGCAAATGGCCGATATAGGCCCTTAAGGGTTGAGTGCGATTTCAAAAATATAATTTTGTAGAACTTTTACTAAACGAACGATTCGTATGGATTATGGGTTTTGACTAGGTTTTTAAAGGGCCTATTCAAGGGGCTAGCCAAACCTTTGTCATCATTGTTGGCAATGGCCGATATTGGCCCTTAAGTGTTGAGTGCGATTTCAAAAAGATAATTTTGTAAAACTTTTACTAAACGAACGATTCATATGGATTAGGGGTTTTGACTAGGTAATTAAAGGGCCTATTTCAAGTGCTTTGACTTGTGGTAATTATAGGGCCTATTCCAAGTGCAAAACCTTTGTCATCATTGTTGGCAATGGCCGGTATTAGCCCTTAATTGTTGAGTGCGATTTCAAAAATAAAATTTTGTAAAACTTTTATTAAACGAACGATTCGTATGAATTAGGGTTTTTGACTAGGTAATTAAAGGGCGTATTCCAAGTGCTTTGACTTGTGGTAATTAAAGGGCCTATTCCAAGTGCTAGCCAAACCTTTGTCATGATTGTTGGCAATGGCCGATATTGGCCCTTTATGGTTGAGTGCGATTTCAAAAATAAAATTTTGTAAAACTTTTACTAAACGAACGATTCGTATGAATAAGGGTTTTTGACTAGGTACTTAAAGGGCGTATTCCAAGTGCTTTGACTTGTGGTAATTAAAGGGCCTATTCCAAGTGCTAGCCAATCATTTGTCATCATT
Source organism: Tipula vernalis (assembly GCA_958295665.1). Lineage (NCBI taxonomy): Eukaryota > Metazoa > Arthropoda > Insecta > Diptera > Tipulidae > Tipula > Tipula vernalis. Next base: position 39,906,942 of record OY282560.1, read on the forward strand.
GTTGGCAATGGCCGATATAGGCCCTTAAGGGTTGAGTGCGATTTCAAAAATATAATTTTGTAGAACTTTTACTAAACGAACGATTCGTATGGATTAGAAGTTTTGACTAGGTTTTTAAAGGGCCTATTCAATGTGCTAGCCAAACCTTTGTCATCATTGTTGGCAATGGCCGATATTGGCCCTTAAGTGTTGAGTGCGATTTCAAAAAGGTAATTTTGTAAAACTTTTACTAAACGAACGATTCATATGGATTAGGGGTTTTGACTAGGTAATTAAAGGGCCTATTCCAAGTGCTTTGACTTGTGGTAATTATAGGGCCTATTCCAAGTGCAAAACCTTTGTCATCTTTGTTGGCAATGGCCGGTATTAGCCCTTAAGTGTTGAGTGCGATTTCATAAATATAATTTTGTAGAACTTTTACTAAACGAACGATTCGTATAAATTAGGATTTTTTTATTAGGTAATTAAGGGTCCTATTCCATGTGCTAGCCAAACCTTTGTCATCATTGTTGGCAATGGCCGATATTGGCCCTTTATGGTTGAGTGCGATTTCAAAAATAAAATTTTGTAAAACTTTTACTAAACGAACGATTCGTATGAATAAGGGTTTTTGACTAGGTAGTTAAAGGGCGTATTCCAAGTGCTTTGACTTGTGGTAATTAAAGAGCCTATTCCAAGTGCTAGCCAAACCTTTGTCAAATGGGCAACGGCCGATATAGGCCCTTAAGGGTTGAGTGCGATTTCAAAAATATAATTTTGTAAAACTTTTACTAAACGAACGATTCGTATGGATTAGGGGTTTTGACTAGGTTTTTAAAGGGCCTATTCAATGTGCTAGCCAAACCTTTGTCATCATTTTTGGCAATGGCTGATATTGGCCCTTAAGTGTTGAGTGCGATTTCAAAAAGATAATTTTGTAAAACTTTTACTAAACGAACGATTCATATGGATTAGGGGTTTTGACTAGGTAATTAAAGGGCGTATTCCAAGTGCTTGGACTTGTGGTAATTAAAGGGCCTATTCTAAGTGCTAGACAAACCTTTGTCATCATTGTTGGCAATGGCCGATATAGGCCCTTAAGGGTTGAGTGCGATTTCAAAAATATAATTTTGTAGAACTTTTACTAAACGAATGATTCATATGGATTAGGGGTTTTGACTAGGTAATTAAAGGGCCTATTCCAAGTGCTTTGACTTGTGGTAATTAAAGGGCCTATTCCAAGTGCAAAACCTTTGTCATCATTGTTGGCAATGGCCGGTATTAGCCCTTGAGAATTGAGTGCGATTTCAAAAATATAATTTTGTATAATTTTTACTGAACGAACGATTCGTATGGATTAGGATTTTTGATTAGGTCATCATTGTTGGCAGTGGCCGATATTGGCCCTTAAGGGTTGAGTGCGATTTCATAAATATAATTTTGTAGAACTTTTACTAAACGAACGATTCGTATGGATTAGGATTTTTTAATTAGGTAATTAAGGGTCCTATTCTATGTGTTAGCCAAACCTTTGTCATCATTGTTGGCAATGGCCGATATAGGCCCTTAAGTGTTGAGTGCGATTTCAAAAATATAATTTTGTAGAACTTTTACTAAACGAACGATTTTTATAAATTAGGGTTTTTTAATTAGGTAATTAAGGATCTTATTCCAAGTGCTAGCCAAACCATTGTCATCATTGTTGGCAATGGCCGATATTAGCCCTTAATTGTTGAGTGCGATTTCAAAAATAAAATTTTGTAAAACTTTTACTAAACGAACGATTCGTATGAATTAGGGTTTTTGACTAGGTAATTAAAGGGCCTATTCCAAGTGCTTTGACTTGTGGTAATTAAAGGGCCTATTCCAAGTGCTAGCCAAACCTATGTCATCATTGTTGGCAATTGCCGATATTGGCCCTTAAGGGTTGAGTGCGATTTCAAAAATATAATTTTGTAGAACTTTTACTAAACGAACGATTCGTATGGATTAGGATTTTTGAATTAGGCAAGGCTGGGCAGTAACGAATTACATGTATTTGAATTACGTAATTAAAATACAAATTACAATTTGTAATTTGTATTTTAATTACTCATTCTGCAAGTAACAGTACATATCTTGTATTTTAATTACTTAAACTCCCCAGTTTTTGAAATTTCTTATTTAAATTTGGTTCCAGAGTCATCAGCATAAAACTTATCATAATAATCTTTTTCTAATGATTGGTTTTTTCACTAAATGAATTTTGTCAAATCAAATTTATCAATTTACAAATGTAAAGTAATTGTAATTTGTATTTTAATTACAAATGACAATTCAAAGTAATTGTAACATGTATTTTAATTACTCCACTCGAAAGTAATTGTAATTTGTATTTTAATTACTGAGCTTGCTGTAACTCGGAAAAGTATTTTAATTACTCAGTGTATTGTAATTTGCCCAGCCTTGATCACCACAATATACCAATCATGTATATTGGCGCACACACCACACAATTTATTCATTCATAACACCCGTACATCAATTCAAGCAAACATTCACACACCACCAACATAATAAGTGCATTCAAATTCGAATCCATTTTCATGAACAGACCTATATTTTTCCATGAACGCACCTGCAAAATATTATTTTGGCATCACTGCTTATAAAAAAAATGTCAAAAATCTCGCGCGCTTTATGAAACAAAAAAAGACACATGGCTTTTTTAATAATAATTGTACTAAAATTGAAAGTAAATTAATTATTTTATAAAAACGGAGTCAATAAAATACAGACATTTAATTTATAAAATAAATAACGAAAAACGTTGGAATCATCTAGCATCATAATAAAAAATTTGACTAACCCCACACTTGAAAAAATTCCACCAAAATCAATCATTTCGAGGCTTCTTCCTAATACTTAATTCAATTTTTTCCCCCAAAATAAACTGCTGTTACTTGAAAATTTGGTTATGATTTCCTTAAAAGTATCGCTTTCTAAAACAAAAGTTGTTTGCATATTTGCAGTTGTTTGGATGTCTGGCAATTTTTAATATCACTGTGCTGATCACTGACTTATACAATATTCCCGAAAAATACAGAGTAACGTTTCATTTCCTCTAAATTGAGGTTGATTGCGTTGACAATTCTCTACACCTCTTCTTTGTACCACTTGCTGGTAACGAAATGTAGTATAAATGTCAACCTTGATGTATTTTGAACAGTTACTAGTAATAACACATTTCGTTTAGTTATCGTTTTCCCATAGAAGACGTTCCGACATGGTCAATACTGGCCAATACAAAACTATACAATACATGATCTAAACTGCTCCATGATTGACGCCTATTGATTAGTTACCAAAACAACATTTTCTTTTTAACCAAATGCTCAGAACAGAAAAATATTCAAGATTATTAAATTCGATATTCTGCAACTATGACCAAAAACTCATTGCTATACACTTTTTACTTTACATCTCTTCAACAAGTTTTAGAAAACTTGAATTGCGTCTGAGAACTTTTCCGGTTTCTATAATTTTTACCCAATACCATCTGGGAGCTTAATGTTCAATTTTAATAGGTTAATTGGGGCAAAAATCCATTTCTTTAATTTCGCGTTTTCTATATAAACTATTAACAGCGGCTTTCTACCAATTAGTTATCCCATCATCATTTATAAAAAGTTCCCTCAACATTTATGACAAAACTTCTTACATAATTCATTATGCTGAGAAGTTTTTGGATAACTTTCTTTGTTTTAGGCTGCAGCACTTTACAAATTATCAATATTATAACCGCTTCAAATTAAATAGAAAATATAGATAAAATATTTACACCAATTGAAAATTGTTTAAAACTTAAATTCCCTCAAGCGGGGAAATTCTTTTTGAATCAGAAATATTATTAACGTTTTTAGGAGGTTGTAGTTTTTCCAAAATTCTTTCAGAGTCACCTTGTGTCAGTGGAACTGAGCAGTCGATGAAATATTCATCTTAGGCTTTGGAAGTACAAACTACCCCTGATCGATGAGCTTTGTGCACATACATTGTCTATACAAACTATCCATTTAAGATTGAAATTCTCTTTGGACAATAAGCCTCAATTTGTTAGACCTCCAGTTTCACCGGAAGTTTACTTTTAGGACAATTATTCATCTTTCTATCATTTTGGGAATTGTGAATCAAAAATGACTTGAATTTGAAGGCTTCAATTCATCAGCAATGCCTCCAAATGGCGTTCTTTGCTGTTTTTTTGCCTAGTACGGATTTTTCCACTTTCGACATAAATATTCTTGTTGGTATCATTTTCAAAAGAGGCCGGTTTAATTATCGTTGAAGATTTGTTTAGCACAAAAGCCCCATTATGAATTAATGTAATTAGCTCTTGTTTATAAAGATCAGTTACAACAGCATCTGCATTAGCTACCTTTTTTTTGATTAACACGTTGTGGAGATTTGCGCTATTTTTAAAACTATTAAACCACACTCGGTTCGTCCCAAATTTGTCTTCGGAAACATTTGAAGCGCTAGATCGTGTAGGTTCCACTAGAAGCACAGGTGCTGGTGACGTTGGATGGAGTTTTGTTTAGAAAATCTTCAAACAAATTGTTACCTTTCTATTGAGTAACCATTTGGCTCATTGAAGGTGCAATATCATTTCAAGTGCTAGGTATTTTCGATAATTTGTATGATTCACACCAACTTTGCCCATTTTGGCCAGCTAAAATTTGTATACTTAGCTATTTTAATTTCATACAAAATTAATACAAACCTTACATATTAATACAGAGACACCTTAATTTATAGTCCACAATCAACAGATTTAATTTTTATGAAATTACAAAATATTATAACCAATCACTTTTCAAATAAAACTAACACCAACCAAAAATTGCAATAAATATGTAACAAAAAACTGTCAGCTGTGCGTATGTCGATTAACAAAAATTATGAGAAATAAGAGAATTTGTATAAAAGAATCTCTATTTACGTTACTCTAAATTCATATAAATATAAAATCACGTACATAGGTTTACTCTTTTGCATTCCTATTTGGAGTGAAGTTACCAGTGTATTAATGCTTTTTGTAGCGTTCAACATGGAAATGAGAATGCTAAATTGAGCTCTGAAGCACAAGAAAATGTACATCGATGGCCTATTCGAAGGGAGAATTACCACATGCATGGAAAGCTTTAATCCATTTCTCTTTAAGGGACTTGTGGAAAACTTAATAGGATAAATATCAGAAGTAATGAAAAATGGAGGTCGACCAACAAAATATTAAGGTTGTCAGTTGTATGGTCAGTAATCATCAATATTTAAAAATAAAAATAAAAATCTTCAGTATTAGTGAAAAATGCGAAAAAGTACGATTGCGTAATCATTTTGTGACTTTGTGTATTTATTATTTGGTTTCAATTGGAATCCAACTATACCGCAATCAAAATCAAATTACACTACAGAAACATAAATCACGATGTGGTTTTAATATATGATAGAGGGTAATTTCTGGGGCGATTTTATAGGAATCATCTTCCAAATCTTGTCCTCCAGATTAATTTATTCCTTGGAGTAAAGGGCAAGTTTGTGCAATCGGCTTAGTGGTTAAAGCTGCGGCGTTTGTATCGGGAGGTACCGGGTTCGAATCCCGGTAGGGGCGGGATGCAAGAAGGTGTTTCCATCACCTGATTACGATCATTGATGACGATGAATACAACTATGACCCACCTTTCATCTCAGCAGGTAGTTTATACAAAAAAACGGGTCTATAGCCGTACGTCCTCGATTTAGATGCTACTGCGTAAAGTATGACGGTAAAAGTTAACTGCGAAAGAGTTGGGTGACTTGAGCACCAGAACAGAGTGGATAGGTTAAAATCCGACAAAAAAAAAGAAATCCGATAATTCCTTCCGGGATTTTATTCGTTAGTTTTATTTTTAAATAACGAAAGTCATACGTCTATTTATATATATATTTAGCGCACAAGCCGGCTCTTCCCTTTTTTTTGTCTGTCGTTAGGCGAAACTCGTTTTGCGCGTATAAAGCATCCAAACTGATATATTTCCATTAATAGGCGGTAGTTTTTGAACATGCTGGACGAAGAAGAAGGTCAGCAACCATTATTTGTACTATCGGAATCTATCAGTTCAATTTTCTGACAAGGAGTGCTAAGACGCATTTATCAGTTTCAGCCAAAATCTCAATTGGTGATACATAAAGTAACCAAAATAAATTATCCTTCTGGATAGAGCGTAGCTTTTGGGTTCGATCGTCTAAATAGTTGATCAGCTACTACGTGTACTATCGGAAACTGAATTCAAATCTCTGGCAGGGGGTGCCAGGGCCCATTTATTAGTTTCAGTTAAAACTTCAATTGGTACCTAAATTCCCAGACTGAATTTATTACCCTGGACAGGAAGTAGTTTTTGGGAGCTATCACGTGTACTATCGAAACTAAGTTGAAATCTCTGGCAAGGTGTGATAAGGCCCATTTACCAGTTTAAGTCAACATATTAATTGGCACCTAAAGTTTCCAGACTTATTTCCCTAGGTAGGGGAATGTTTTCGGGTTCTAAGGACAGAAAAGTAGGTCAGCTACCACTTGTACAATCGGAACCTGACTTTAAATCTCTGACAAGGAGCTCTAGGGCCCATTTATAAGTTTCAGTCAAAGTCTCAATTGGTACCTAAAGTTCCTAGAGTAATTTATTCCCCCAGCTACCACGTTCATTATCAGAAACTGAATTCAAATCTCTAACAAGAACTACAAGGCCCCATTTATCAATTTCAGTCAAATCCTCAATTTCCGCTAGGCTTATTTATTCTTCTGGATATAAGCTAGGTTTGCACCCAATGGACGAAGGAATAGGTCAGCTACTATGTGTAATTGTGTACTATCGGAAGCTGAATTCAAATTTGTAGGAAAGAATGCTAGGGCCCATTTTTCAGTTTAAATTAAAATCTCAATTGGTACATAAAGTTCTCAGAATAATTAATTCCCCTAGGTAGGATGTAATTTTGAGCTGGATGGACGGAAAAGACGGCCCACAACGTCTCTGTTTACAATTTCAATCTGAAATAAATATCATCAAATATTATGAGTAAATGACATTTCTGGCGAAAATTGTCATTATTTTCCGATTTTCTTGTTATAGTTTATGGCGAAAATTATTTTTGCTTAAATTTGTAATAACAAGAATTTTTATGTTCTTATTAGAATAAATTATTACGACAGATGATTTGCTTTAATGAGCTTTAGTACTAGGAAAAATGTATTAACTGGGGAAACAGCGGCATCTAATTTTTATTTTTTAATAAATGATAAGTTTACTAAATATTTGGCATTTTAAATCTTAAAAAGTGTATCCATTGATACACATCCATTGATAAAGCTAGATTATAATTTCAAAAATCAGTGTCGTTCGTTTGCAATTATTTTAATTTCACCTTTAGAAAATTAGCGCTGGCTAATAGTCGGACTAATGAAATTGGACAATATATTTCCTTATTACAGGAATCCTAGAGTACTTTGAACCGCATTAACTTCTTGCAAGAGCGAGTGCCCTGATTCGGAGTTCTATTGTTCTATATTCGAAATTGTCTGGATTTCCCTTGGAAAATTCATTTGTCAAAGCAACAAAATTTAGTTTCGATTCTGCGAAACGCAAGAATCAGTCCAAATGATACTCTTTTCTGTTTGCGGAAAACTGAAGTGAAAATACCGCAGTATCCAGTTAAATTAAAACAACTGTTTTCGGTTATTGTAATGGCAATAGTCAGCTGTTGGCAACATAAATACCAAAATTCGAGTATTTTGACAAATCCGTTGATATGACGAATAATATCTAGTTGTTTATAGAATAGTTTGTGTTTTTTGTAGGCCTCCCTTTTACTGGTGATTTGGATGTTCTGGTGTTGAATTCAAATTTTGTTGATATATACCATAAAGTATTTGTGGAAAATACTTGACACACTCTGTTTAGTTGACCGAATTTTAACAAAATTGTAATGGTATACATTTTTCCTCCGGAAGCTCAAATTTTTTGTTCGATTCTGCTCTACCGAAGTTCTATAGACCATCTGGCCGAAAAATTCACCTTCAGATTTTCAATTTAGATTCCAAAAGCTGTCAAAAAAATTGTAACTTAATTGAATGTACTATAACAGTTATATGGACAATTTCAACCATATCCGTCCTTTATTTGGCGTTTTCTACGTATTATGTCATTTTATTACGTTTAGTTTCCATTTTTCGAGATAATGGGACCGTTTTATAGACAACGTTTTCAAGCCACAAGGAGAATCTAAAATTGTTGTTGTTATAATTACATATTTTAAACACACTTGTCCCAAATAATTATTTTGCTGTTTGGGAGTTAGATTCTAAAAATGATTGTGCTTTTATAAATAAGAAATTCTTTGGGATAAAGCGTAAGTTTTAAAAATATTTCTAATACTGACTTTTTAAGGTTGCGACATAGTGTAATATGGAAATACAAATACTCTGGCTTAATTTCCAAATTATGAAGGTGGCGTAAAATTTAAGAAACGTTGATTTTACTTTTGTGGAGTTACCTATAAAAATGATTTAGCCTAAATCAAAAGCAAAACTTGGATGAAGTTAGTGTTAAACAGGATACAGCGCGAGTTAAATGGAAGAAAGAAGTGTAAAAGTCGAAAGAAGAAGAAGGAAATAAGTTTAATGAAACAATTAACATTCGGTAAATGGTAATTTCGTGGTAAGCGTACTTTAATCCTGAACATGAAGCAAAAATTATTGCAACAATTCAACGTTTCGGATCTTCGTAGAATAACAGACTTGTCTGATGGCGTCGTTCGTCAGTTGAAGTGCCTGGGCGCTCAACATGAGAAGCGTGACCCCTGGTTATTATATTTAATTCTGAATAAGCTTGATTGGCAGACTAAAGAGGCGTGGGCACAATATTCAGTGGACAAAGAATCACCTTCCTTCGAAGAATTTTTGAAATTCCTGGACAAAAGATGCGACACTTTTGAATCTTGTGTACCAGTTAAGATGTCAGCACCGAGATGTGCATCCACCACGAAGATTCCCACGCGAGTAAATAAACAAACAAATTGCTTCAGATTTAAGCGAATGATGGCTTCGGACCGCGGCAACTGGCAAAGGAGTCTAAGTTGTGCTTGAACTGTTTAACACAGTTTCATACAACCGCTGAATGTTCATCAAGTTTCTCTTGTCGGATTTGTGGTCAGAGACACAACACAATCGTCCATGAAGATACAACACATGAGAAAGCCCAGACCAAAATCAACACATTGCATTCAACCGTTAGCTCACAACTGCGAGATGACAATAACCTCGAGACATCAAATCGCACCGATCAAGCGACCGATTGACAATTAACTGTCCAAGATGCTCCAACGATTATTAATACCAATAACTTTTTAACTCCAATTTCAGATTCAATCCACGCTTTCCCGCAAACACATTCATCAAAATCTGATTCTAATCTTTGCAATGCAATTTCGTCTGTTTCTACTCTCAACGTAGAGAACTCGTATCCGTCTGAGTCTGTAGCTCTCAGGGTTTATAATTCTTCTCTGACCTTGCTGCCAACTGAATTAATCATGGTTCAGGACTCCAGAGGATCTCATCGGCAGTTCCGTGCGTTATTGGACTCAGCGGCAGAATCCAGTTTGGTTACTGAAAAGTGTATTCGATATCTAAACTTACTGCGCAACCATGCCTGTGTAAACAATAAAGGTTTAGGTTCTATAAGCGCCGGTAGAACAAAAGGATCTGTGCAATTGAACATTCAAACATATGATAATCTCTCTTTGTCCGTGAGAGCTTTTATAATGAGAAAATTAACTTCTGATGTTCCCCCGATCACATTGAAGTTAACAAGCCTCGAAAAGGTTCAGTCCTTACATCTTGCTGATCCACATTTCAACCACTAGAGTCCCGTGGACATACTCTTAGGAAGAGACATTTTCATGAAATTACTGCGACCAGAAAAATGGATCACGATCTATTTACACAAAACACATGTTTCGGCTACGTCATCTCTGGTAAGGCATCCTTTAAATTAGATAATGACTTTGTTTCAGCAAACAACACAGTCATGAATTGTCACGTCGACCTCCAAGATACAATTCAGAAATTCTGGGAGGTAGAGGATATCGAGCCCCTAGAAAATAGAACCGAACACTGGTGCGATTCTCATTGTAGGGAGAATACCGTTAAGGACAACAAAACAGGTAAATACATCGTGCGGTTACCATTTAAACCTAATTCACCTAATCTCGGAAATTCGTTACATATGGCAACCAAGAGGCTTTTTGCAGTGGAGCGTCGATTCCAAAAATTCCCTGAACTACAAAACGAGTATTCAGAGTTTATGAAACAATACATTGATCTGGGCCATATGTCTCTAATTCCACACGCTGAAATCAAAGGATCCACCACGAACACATTTTACTTTCCACATCATGCGGTATAGAAACATTCAAGTTCAACCACGAAGCTACGCGTAGTGTTTGACGGGTCCTCAAAATCTTCATCAGGCATCTCGTTAAATGATAAATTAGATCCTGGACCGTCAATACTACAAGAATTATTCTCCATCCTGGTTAGATTTCGAAAACACGAAATTGCGTTCGCAGCTGACGTAGAAAAGATGTTCAGGCAGGTCATCGTTCACGAAGATGATCGCGATTAATAGCGCGTAGTCTGGCGCGAGAACCAAAACTGCCCGATCCTACATTATCGCTTAAATACCGTCAAGTATGGTACAATTTGTGCTACGTTTTTAGCTTCCCAAACCCTACAACAAATGCAGACGACTTACTAGCTGATTTCGCCGATGTTAAACGTGTCATAAAGGCAGACTTTTACGTCGACGATTTGCTTTCGGGTTGCGCGAACGTGGATGAGGCCAAATATCTTCAGCCAAGAATAGTCGAGGGATTGAGCAGCAGCGGGCTTAGACTAAGGAAATGGGTATCGAAGAGCCAAGAACTATTGAGCACTATACCAAAGGATGAGCAGGAGACATTGATTGAGTTTTATATTGGCGAGACTTTCCTGAAAACCCTGGGTCTGGTTTAGATAACCTGTTCGGATTGCTTTACTTTCAAAATTAGTAAGATCAATGATCCCAGCCCTACTACGAAGCGAAGGTTCTTGTCCATTACCGATCGTATCTTCGATCCATTAGGATTCCTCTCACCATATACGGTCGTTGCTAAAATCATGTTTCAAAAACTCTGGCTCCACAAGCTCGACTGGGGCGATCCTCTGCCCGAGAAAATGGAATTGGAATGGGAAAAACTACGTTCGAACTTCATTATATTTGAGAGATTGCACATTCCTCATTTTTTGAATATACCACAGTCCTTCGATGTTCCTTGGATATCCCGAATCTGCAGATATATGGCTGGACTGATTCTATGATTGTTCTTGCATGGCTGTCAGATGTTCCCAGACGGTGGAAGCGAAAAGTTTCATCGCAAACCGTACATCATTCATTCTGGATCGCCTTCCGCGGCTGAATTGGGATCATTTGTCTTCAAAGGAGAATCCAGCACACTTAGCGTCACGAGGAATATTTCCAGATCAATTAATCAACAACTCGCTATGGTGGGACGGTCCAGAATTCCTACAAAACTTTGCCGATCACTGGCCGAAATCATCTGACGTACAACGTTCGAGTGTGAGTTTTGCCGACTTGAAACCGTGTGGTGGGCTCAGTGTGAAAGCTTCATAGATGATATTAGTCGAATCACCAAGGATTCCAAACTACAACGAGACAGTAAACTTCGGGCATTGTCCCCGTTTATTGATGACCAGGGAACGCTAAGAGTTGGTGGACGGATCGGTTTGATGACTTGCTGTTCATGTGACACGAAGCATCCGGCAGTACTCGATGCCCGCCATCCCTTCACATAAGCACTCGTAAGGATCTTACATATGCACCACTTACATCCTACACAACAACAGTTGCTCGCCGTTATCCGTCAAGGATATTTTATTATCAGCGCCAAAAATTCTCGCCATAAAGATAGCTCGTTCCTGTGTCACATGCAGTCGACCTCGTATAAGGACGTCACAACAACAGATGGGTAATCTTCCGTCGTACCGAATTACACCGTCACGACCATTTTCCACGGTGGGTGTCGATTTCGCTGGTCCAGTCAAGGTGAAATCTAAAACCGGACGCGGCGCAAGCATTATAATGTTTAACGAAGCAAGTCATTTTATTTCAATAAATTAATAATTGCTAAAATTTTAATTAATAAAATAAATATCACAGAGTTTGTCAAAATCAATAATTTATTTATATATCCAGAACGATATATACAATGCTATTTACAGTAAAAGGCCACTTTTTCAGCGAAAAATATTGCAAAATACACAAAATGGCATTCCTCTATTTTGAAACTTTTAACAAAATGTTACATCCCATTTAAAAACGCATAGTAACATTTTGAAAACATTTTGTTCAATCCGCTTATTGGTACTGATTAAAATTGTTTTCTCTTGTGAAAATATTGGAAAAGCGGAAGTTTAATTTTGGCAGCAAAACGATAAGAGAAACACTGAAAAATTGACGTTTTGTAAAACTCGGAAACGCCATGGATTGATTTATTTTATCTGAGGGTTATACGCCTCTCTTAGAGGTGCTTAATACTCCGAAAATGTTTTCACCCAATGGAAATGGTGTCTCATTTGTCCATTGAATATAAAATTTGCAAAGGATGTATATATAAAAAAAATGGAAATACCCAGATATTCAATGTGGATCAATTTTTAACTATTCTGTAAAGGGAGACTTGTGTTATAGTTTTAAAATTAAATTCTTTTTTCCAAAATATTTTAAAATGAAATAATTTTTGTATTTTCGTTTATGATCGTATTACGTATCTTTCAATTTTGATATTGTAGCCCTTCTAAATATAGCCATTATCCCCATTTTTCTTGAACATTATGTCCGCAAATATCGAATATTTACCAACATTTTAATGACTATTAATTTTCGATTATTACGGTTGATTTTGGTTTGGAAAATTTTGAAATCTTTGTTTAGGCAATTGTTCAACATGTTTGTTCTTTTTTTGATAAATTTGAGCGATCTTAGTTAATCGACCGTATTTACGCCACTACAATCGCCCAAACCTAAAATAAAGAAAATATTCGAACATTTTTGGATGATTTGGTCGTCCAATAAAATACCTATGCACTTTTTCCATGTGTTTCTATTCTTTGGGAATAGAACGAAAATATTGAACGGATATCTACAATAATAATATTTAAAGGCACGTAGTCTTCATCAATTTCATTACAGCTACAATTTATAAATTCAAACTATAGAACTTTTGAATGCATTCAACTCTCCGCGCATTTCTATTTTTTAAAAGGTCACTTTGGCGTAAATTGATCATGAGATGTTTATCAACCACATATTGTTGTTGATAAACAACTCATGATTAATTTACGCCAAAATTGCCAATAAAGAGATATTTATGGTCTAGCTAGGTCAACGGTGTCGAACCCAAATCCAAGCTGGACTATTTTTAAAATTAATTTCCAATATCGAAATGTGTCCAAAATCCAATGATTAATATTATTAGTTGGACTGCACTTAGTTAGATTCACCATCGCTCGAGCATAATAAAAGAAAGACGCATTCAATGCAATCAAAAATTTATTCGATTTCTCGCCTTTGCCATGTTGCAGCTCCTTACCGGCAGAAACGAAATAAAAACAGTTAATAAAAAAGTCAAAGTGGTGTATTAATATTTGAAACAACCAACGCGTAATCTTTAAATACTTTAAAGAAAATGTCAACATTGTTATGAACACATTGCATTGAATTATTTCGTGTATGCATCAAACACATTTCAAACACATCAAACACACATTTAAATATTTTGTTTATGCAAAATAACATAAAAATAAAATTTGCGATACATACAAGTACATAATAAATTATCCACTTATAGCAAACAACTATACATAAGCAAAACGTTTCGATATTAGGATGGCACCCCAAATATATTGCAAACCATTGTAAAAGCGTTAAACTCAGTTTTATTGTGCAGGTGGTCTGTCACCAAGGCTCATAATTTGCGAAACTGTAGCTGTTACCCACAAAAGCTTCTAAAATTGATAAGTATATTTGGGCACCACTGTGACCGGAGCCTGGCTAAATTGGAGAGGTCGACAAAATAAAACGATTAAATCGACCGCAATTAGATTGGTGTTTAATACTGCATTTGGTGGACTTTTTAGAATATACTCGTGATTAGTGGTTGGACTTATTGGCTGAAAATTATAGGAAAAAAAAAAGTTATGCACATGGCTCAATTTTTATTATTAGAAGCTTTTCGTAAAATTAGGCACAAATATAATTTATAAAGCTGTTCCACTAAAAGCTTTTTAATTTGAAATAAAATCAGTAATCTGGTATTTAACAAAATTAAGCTTTTGAATTTAAAAATAACATTTAATAGACTCATGTTAAGTGGAACGCCTTAAGCTCTTTTAAGATTAATAAAACAAAATAATCAAAAAGTTTTGAATAGAACGTTAAGCTTTTGCTGTAAAGCATAAAAACATAAAAAAAATTTTATAATATTTTGATTCGACCGAAAAGTACCACGTGACCTTCAAAAGTTTTGGTTGGTTGACAAAATATATCCACTGACTATCAAACAATAAACAGTAAATTATGATACCAGACGATTTATTTTGTATTTTTTTGGTTTTTTGAGAAAATAAACAGATGCTGTCAAATTTATGTTGCGTATTCATATCGAATATTTTTTGTTTCCAAGAAAGGTGAGTCGTCGAATTATACAAATTTGTTCAATTTATGTTCAAAATAATGTGCGAATCATTCAACGACAATAATGTATCTTTATATATGTACCAAAGTACTCGTAAATTGATACATTTATAATGAACAAAAATAATTTAATCGAAAATGTTTATTCAAATCACTTTTTAATGGAATGTCGATTTAATAGAAACGTGCCAGATTGATTTTTCAGTTTCGTCTACGGGTATTTGAGTATAAAAAAAAAATGATTAATGAGTCCATTTTTATCATTTAAAGGTTCGTTGAATTTATATAAAAAAAAAAATGTAAACATTCTGGTTCGATCGAGGTTTAGTCGAGTAAAAATACTTAAACCTTATTGAATTGATTAATTGAAGCATGATGGTTTCTTGAGTTGAACTATGTGATAAGAATTAATCGATTATTTCACCTAAATAGCTATTCGTAATTAATCCATTTAATACCAAAATAAATAATATTCGAAATATGTTATAAATCATTCAAATATTCATTGGTATCTAATAGCCGAAAAAGGCCAGTTGGGGATTATGAATGTCAAAATATTTTTTAAGTATAAATAATATAAGGTATTAATTATCCTTTGCAGTTTATGAACTAATGAACATTTTGAAAGAAGATGTTCAATAACTGAACACCATATTACCCAATCTTCTGCGACAGCCCTTTAATCAATGGTGTCACACAATCACGACTTATCAGGAAATAGTGTTTTAGAGGACAGATGAATTGTTATTTCGTTTTATCTGTCATTACAATGTGGAAAAAGTGTCGGTACCTAAGAGAAAATTCACCTTATTCGATTTGTATCAATTTGCTGATTTGTTAATTTGCAGATTTGCTGATTAGCTAATTTTTTACTATTGCTCAATTGATAATTTGTAATTTTTGCTCATTTTTTAATTAGATTATTTGTTAATTGGCCAATTTGTGAATTTGATGATTTTTCATTTTGCTAATTTGTTAAATTGCCCTATCAGCAATAACCCATTCGAAAATAGTGTTCTGCAGGACAGATGAATTGTGATCTCGTTTTATCTAGTTACAATGTTGAAAAGTGGTCAACACCTAAGGGAATTTCCACCTTATTCAATTTGATTAAAACGGCTAAATTGTTAATTTGTTAATTAGAGAATTCATTTATTAGCTGGTAAGTAAACTTGATAATTGGTTACTTGCTAATTTGATTGCTATAATTTGTTATTTGGTCAATATGCAAATTTGTTAATGTGCTATGTTTCAAAGTTGCTAATTTGAAAGTTTGTTAATTTGTCCTATTGGCCATAACAAATCCGTAGTAGTATTTTGTTGAACAATTGAACTACGATCTCGTTTCACCCATGTATTAGTTAGAATGTTGAAAAGGTGTCAACACTTATGAGAATATTCACCTCATTCGATTAGTAGAAATTTCCTAATTTGGTAATTTGTTAATTTTCTGATATTTTACAAAAGCTAATTTGCTAACTAATTAATTTCTTAAATTAGTTAATCTGTTAACTGGATAATTTGCAGGACACATATAAAAATATCCACCTCATTCGATATGTAGAAAGAGACTACCAAAATACGTATAGTAAATGGCCTGAAAACATCACCTTTTGGTGGATTAAGCTATACTTTGAATGGAGTAATACATACTTCATTCCCGATTCATAGGATGATGCGAAAATTGATAAAATTGGCTTCAAAGTTCAATGGGAACACTTCACTTTACTGATGACTTTTTTAATTGAAACAGGTAGAAGATAAGTTACAATGTTAAAACCACTGATGGTTTTAGGTAGATCGTCCCATGATCTTTCAAGAGGCATAAAGCAATCGCCAAGAATAAGCTTAGTTGCGACTCAAATAGTATCCTATTATAAACATTGGTAAGTAACGTCTACCTTCACTTATGCTACCACTTCATAGTAGTCTAACGTGTGTTCCACTTTTAGTATTTGCAGAGCAATATTCGTCATTCCTACTTACCACTCATCATCGGATTCGCTAGGCGACAGACCATTCGGAAACTGGTGGTTCAGGAACAAAGATGGCGCACGAACCAACTGGTTAGATAGGACGATAGAGTACTTTAACTTGACTTTGACTTGACTTTAACTTGACTTTAACTTGACTTTTTGACTTGACTTTTTGACTTGACTTTTTGACTTGACTTTTTGACTTGACTTTTGACTTGACTTTTTGACTTGACTTTTTGACTTGACTTTTTGACTTGACTTTTTGACTTACTTTTTGACTTGACTTTTTGACTTGACTTTTTGACTTGACTTTTTGACTTGACTTTTTGACTTGACTTTTTGACTTGACTTTTTGACTTGACTTTGACTTGACTTTGACTTGACTTTGACTTGACTTTGAATGACTTTGACTTGACTTTGACTTAACTTTGACTTGACTTTGACTTGACTTTGACTTGACTTTGACTTGACTTTGACTTGACTTTGACTTGACTTTGACTTGACTTTGACTTGACTTTGACTTGACTTAGACTTGACTTTGACTTGACTTTGACTTGACTTTGACTTGACTTTGACTTGACTTTGACTTGACTTTGACTTGACTTTGACTTGACTTTGACTTGACTTTGACTTGACTTTGACTTGGCTTTGACTTGACTTGACTTTGACTTGACTTTGATTTGACTTTGACTTGACTTTGACTTGACTTTGACTTGACTGTGACTTGACTTTGACTTGACTTTGACTTGACTTTGACTTGACTTTGACTTGACTTTGACTTGACTTTGACTTGACTTTCACTTGACTTTCACTTGACTTTCACTTGACTTTCACTTGACTTTCACTTGACTTTCACTTGACTTTCACTTGACTTTCACTTGACTTTCACTTGACTTTCACTTGACTTTCACTTGACTTTGACTTGAATTTGACTTGAATTTGACTTTGATTTTGACTTTGATTTTAACTGATTTTCCCTTTAACTTTGACTTTGAGTTTAATTTTGACTTTGATTTTGATTTTGACTTCAAGAGATTTATTTATCATACATGGATTACTCATTTCGATATCGTAATTTCAATTAAATAACTATAAATTACTAGGATAATAAATTATTGTAAATTGAAATTGTAATTTGTACAATAAAATATAGAAATTAGGTTTGCGCCCTCCACGTATTTGATAGCGACCTGGGATTTATCTAGTTTTAATCTATAATATATTATGAAGAACGAAGTGAATATTTAATAATTTAAAGTTGGACAAAAGAAAAAACTTTAAAAAGCTTATTCAAATTTTCGAGTCTCTCGACTAACTTGAAACTTGACCGATTTCCATCTTCATTGTCTAATTAAATCAACATGTTTAACTCCAGAATTGCTTATGTACCAATTAAAGATTATTTTGATTATTAAAATTGACTTGTTTGTATTATGTGCCCCTCAGACATCTAAATTATTCGATTATTTAGTTAAAAACATTCTTAAGGCTAAATTATAAGTAATCAAAACATTTTCTTATTGTTTCTTTCCAAAAGAATTTGCCAGAGGGTAAGAAATTTACATTTTTTGCTTCTCGTAACGAGAATAGTCCGATAAATCGATATTTACTAAAACCAAAAATATTTTCTAGTTAAAAATTGAAATTTTTTCACTTTCCGGTTGATTGAATATCACAATAACATATCTTAAATGTATACATAGTTGATTTTCAGGTGATTGGGGTTTGATATATACCTTTACTTTTTGGCTGGCATAGTCGCATCTGTATACCGCATTAAAAATAAAATAAATTATACTGATTTTCTAGATCAATGGGTGTAAATTAGCTCCTTATTTGGGTCTGTTTACAAAATAATAATATATGTTATTAACCCTTTATTAACATATAACGTTAACGGAATCACATATATGTACAAAAAAAACTATTCATTTCACTTGGTTTACCAACATAATTTATTCAAAATTAATTGAATTTCAATTAAATGGAAAATTTAATAATTAACACATTTTCTTTTCAGTTTCTGATTCGAAAACAAACTGAAAATTAATAATATTATTCATTAATATTTCATGGGAATTATTTCCTTTTGTGGAAAATTTATGCCAATTACGTTTCAAAACTTAAATTTAATGGTTTAAGGTGAACAAAGTCAAGTGTATTAAGCTATATCGTTAAATTTTTACACTTCTACAAATATGGATTTGGTTGAAAAATCATTCCGAAAAGAGTTTCAAAAGTAAGGTCAAGCAAGAAATATTAGGAATTCTTTATCAAGATAAAACTGAGCTGAATGCTTTTGAAACGATCCGGCCGTCTAAAGCGGAATCTAATTAGAAAATTTAAAACTGAGGTAAGGCTAATAGAGTAAAATTTAACCACAACAAATTTGTGTTTTTACGCACCAGAATATTTATTCAAAAAACATTAAACTTACAGGTGGGTTTACGTCTAATTTTTACCATACCGAAGAATTTTTTTATGCCCAACAGAAAATGATTTTATTATTTTCCTTGGTTTTGGCACACTCCTTTGAATTAAATTAAATCGCTTACATGCGTCTAGAAATCTAATTAACTTTTTTTTTATATTCCATCCACCATTTCCATATACATTTAACTAAAAAAAAAAAAAAAAAAAACTCGTACTTAGATGATAATAAACAATTTGCTAATAAAATGAAGAAGTCAAGCGTAAAGAATATAAGTACATCGGTAGGTACAAAAAATAAAATGAAAAAGTGATAATTGAAAAGCTCTGTTTCATTATTTCCACTCGTGCGTTACAAAAGACTTTATGCGTCTCTGACAAAATATTTTTTCACCTTTAATCGCTTTTAATAAAATTCCATAGAAACAAGCGAGGGTGGTTTTGTTCTAATTCTTTTTTTTTTGTATACGACATACATATACTGATTTATATACGTGAATTAAATTATCGTATCTTTGCCCTATTTACTTGTATATGTATATAGCTAATACTATTATACAAATATAAAAACACACGAACTTAATTATTAGTTTTGTTTGTGCTTTCAAATAAACGTGATAATAGAATTCTTTCACATTTAAGGGTAAATTAAGATACGTTAATGTGAATTATAAATAAAAACTGAACAATGCATATTAGGGCTCATATTTCAATATCAAGTAGAAAAGTTTTTAATGAAAAAAATACTTGTTGCTGGCAAATATTAATTTATCAGACGTTTGGTGTGCAGAAAAGCACACAAAAGCTTATACGTTTTCATGTCGTTTGATATATAACCTTTTACTAAGCAACAAACTTATTTTTTTTCAATTCTTTACGTATTTTGTTGATTTTTATTTATTTTTTTGGTCGATTGTTATCTTTTAGCAATTCTACGTTACCATCTTGACTTTGGGTGCTGTGTACAATTTAATAATTTGGAAAAGTCTGTAAGATATACAAAAAGTTTACAATTTAACAATGGCATATACACATACCAGCAAAAGTTTATCATGTCAGATTTTATTATTAAAAAAATAATAATAATAATAAAGCAAGAATGTATGCGTACGGCCTCTCAACATATTTTAAATACATTTTAATATACTTTGCTTATATAATCGAGTATCATTGTATACAATTAATTCAAATTTATGTATATGAAATATTATCTCAACATACATATATATTCCACCAGGTCATTAAATAAATATAAACTTAAATGACTTTCCCAACCATAATACAAATAAAACATTTTTCAGTTTGTTGATGCGAAATTACATTTTTTTTCTGTGGTTTGTAATAAGTTTATGTGGCGCCATTATGTTTTATTTGTCTATCATTCGATTATTAATACCAAATGGTACTCAATCAAAATGATGAGAAAGTTGGAAACCATATTTCTAGATTTGTCTAGAATAACCATATCAGATTAGCTGTATTTGGGAAGCTGTCCTTAAACGGTTATACAACTGTCTTTAATTGTTATAATTTTATTTGAATTATAAAGTATATTTGTTTAATAATTTGAAAACTATCTGGTTTGAGGTTATTATGTTGGTGCTATTTTAACCAAAGCTATACCTTACTTTTAGTGTTTTTTTTTTTTAATTAAACAGGTTCATGATAGATTGAAATTGGTACGTAGATTTTTGGATGGGATTGCCAAAATAGCCGTGTCATATAAAATGTTTGCAACTGTGTCACTTGGAAAGTGATCAAAGCTAGATTTATAAGAAAGTTGAATACACCGGTTTATAAATTTAGTACCATATAGTAGTATCTCAAATAGCATACAATCCAGTATTATTGGATGCGGCTTATATGAAACCGTGGAAAATAACTTTAAAAGTGATTGAGTATGTTCTTACCATACTCAGTTCCAGGATGATTTGAAGTCAGATTGGTCGAACTGTAACCAATATTACTTAATATTTGTAATTAATGTTTAACTTAATGCATTACTCTTGGCTACCACCGTGGTTATCCGATACTCACATCTGGCTTCACTTCGTACTGTGGTGTCATCAAAGCGAGAATTATGTTCTTACTATATATGAAACTAGTCAGGCTAATTTGCCTAGTAACGCGATACTAAATATTTTGTATCGAAATACCAAAGTTTTAAAAAATGATCATTCTCGAATTGGCAGAAAAATAAATCAGAATATTGTACTTTGCACGTAAAATTCATAAAAAGATCTGTTAATTTTTCATTACAATCAAAATACCATCAACTATTTTTTTTCTCTAGATAATCAGACAAACATTTTTATGGACTAAAACGAATGTAATAAGATAAATATCTATATATGGATTTAAATCGATATAGGTCGATAACCTATGATTTTTTCCAGATCTTTCACAGTATCATTATAATTAATGTTAAAAAAAATTGCTTGTCATAAATAGAATTGTTGATAATATTGATTGGTAATGTTGACCACGGAAGCATTCCAAAGCTATACTAATTCCCCACCATTTTTTTAGCAGCGATTTGTGGAGGGATGAAATTCATAGATTAACAGGAATGTCTGTGCAAAATCCCATAATAAGCTGCTTAAACCGGTTTTTCCGATTCAAATCAGTAAACCAATATGTAATCGTGTATTGAAATCAAAATCCGAAATAATTTAAAAATTAAAAAAAAATTGATCTAATTCGACTTAAATAATAATCGTGCTTAGTTTCTCAACGCACCCCAACAAAAAAGTAACCTATTGAAAAGGTAGTCTGTTTATATAGAAAAAGACCGCAATGGTCAATAAAATTAAACAAAATTAATAAGAGTTGTTAGTGTTAAATATAAGTAAGAGTCAATATAGTTTTAATAACCTGAATAAAAAGCAAAATAGAACAAAATAGAAAATTTATGGAACGGCACCACGGTTAATAAATTTGAGGGTTGAAAATCCCAACTTTTTAAATACTTGAAAGTCAAAATAATCATTTCTATGATTGGTGAAGTTTAACATTCGACGTCCGCAAAATAATTTAAACACAACATAGGAAAAAGTACAAAGAGAAAAAGAGAAAAAGTAACCATCTGCTTAAAAAAGTCAATTGAAACCCGAGAGAAAAACCCAAAAGTCTGTAACAAGCTTCATTAATTAAAGTTTTTTTTTGAGTGAAATGTAAGAAAATAAATTCTGACTGGGATTAATTTTAACTGTTAGAATAACTAATTTTTATTTTTATTTCCATTAGTGTAACTATGTACATATTTACTTTTAACTTAGTTAATTTTTTTTTCGTACAATGTAATGTACATAAGCATCTTTCTCGCCTACATGTTGGCAAGTTATGTAAATAATAAAGAACAAAACATATAATAGATTGTGTACCACTGTACTTAAATATTGTAATTGAAATTATTGTAAAAGAATAAAATTATTTGTTTTTGAAATATATTGTAACAAACGAAAAAAAAAAAACAAACAAACCAAACCAAAATAAAACTTTTGAGGAGAAATGAAGATGCCGGAAATGATGAAGAGAAAAAAACTTGATAAAGGGAGAACGTGGCGAATTTGAGGCATTCTGTCGATTACCACAGTGCAGTAAAAAGCTACGAATTATATAATAGAATACGTTAATAATAATTTAATAATACAATATCTATAATAGGTAGCTACTTAAATGAATTTTTTTTTAAATACAATATTGATCAAAAAAAATTATAAAAAAAATAATAATTATTCATTGATCAAGAGCTAAAAGTTAACAAAAAAAAAAAAGAAAGTAATAATAAAAATTTAATAATATAATTGTCTACTAACAACGACAAAAATTACTACCGAACAACAAATTAATTTTTCCTGAGTTGTTGCGGTTACCAAAAATTTAAAAGGCTGCCGTGAATATTTTTTTTTGCATCTATTGGACAAGGCGAGAGAAAGCATCGAGTTGCTGTAATTCATCGGATCCACAACGCGGCGTAAACTTTTGGTAATATATTTATTTAGTTTAAGTTATTTTAGTTTTAGTGAGAAAAAAAATTGTTAAAAATAAAAATAAAAATTTCTACCTTTCTTGGGTTATATGGGTAAATTCAATTATTTAATTTATTTCTATACAAATTAAATTAAACGTGTTCATTGTAGTGTTAGAATTTTTTTTTCTAATTAATTTTTTTTGTTCATTTCACTGGTTGCATTTTTTTATTGTAATTTGATTTATTTTGTGATATGATTTAATAAGTGATACGATTGATTTCCACGGGAGACGTAATTTCGGAAATGTGTTTTGTTTATTCTGAAGTGTGATAGTGTTGGTTTTTCACCTTATATACAGCAATTTCTAGCTCTCGTGTGGGCCAGAAAAAGACCTCCCCAAACCACTGACCGCTAGCCGGCTGAAAGATGCTGTCTGGACTCACCACATGAGAGTCTGTTAACGGGCACACAGTATGGCGTTTATTATTTAATGAAAATTGTGCTGTGCTGTTCGTTACAAGTCGTCGTCTACTTTTTTTGCAGATGTCGAGTTTCATCTCGTTTCTGTAAAATCGTCGATGCGTGAAATATAAACTATAATAAAGTTAGATAAACAAGAAAACCAATCATTTGTATTGGATTATGACATTTTTTGTTTAAATTTATTTTTTATGTGTAAAGAAAACGAATTGTTGATTTAACATCTGCATCTGCGGAAACCTTTGAATGTAAATCAGGCTCTAACCCTAACCTTGAAAAATAAAAAGCCCACTCTAACTAACGTCGCAAAATCGCCATTTCTCAATTAAAGATAAACGAAAATTGAAATATTTTAAAAAATATTCCAGAGTCCGAAGTTGTCTAAATAATTATATCGAAATCGGCAGACGCAACTAATATCGCAACTAAGACTATAGTGTCTGTTTTGGTATTTTTAAACCACTTTAAAACGTCAATTTTAAGTATACATTTAATTTGTAGTTACGATTATAGTAGTGGATATCGGAGACTAAAACAGTTCTTACAATCAAAGTTTAATACCGATTTTT
Source organism: Tipula vernalis (assembly GCA_958295665.1). Taxonomy (NCBI): domain Eukaryota; kingdom Metazoa; phylum Arthropoda; class Insecta; order Diptera; family Tipulidae; genus Tipula; species Tipula vernalis. The sequence continues at coordinate 39,931,166 of OY282560.1, forward strand.
TTTTTCGGAAATACATGGATTGCTGTTGTTTTTTATTTATACATATTAGCACCATTTAAAAATTTAATTAAAATCTCAACTAAATTTACTGTTTGCAGCTAAAAGTTGTAGTTGCTTCTGTCCATTTGGTCCTTATTATTTTTTATACTATAGGACGATCTGCTCTATTTTATTTCTTATTCGCTCTCCAGTCAATAATCAACACTCACAAAAAAAGCAAAACAAAATAGCAGATCGGAAAAGCACATAACAATTAATCATAACTTTCAACGACTCAACCCAAATTAGCAGAAATCTAACTGGCATACATAAAGACAATGAACTCACGGAGCGCGCATACGCTCAGCACCGTATCCGAAGCGAGACTAAAAATTTTAATATTTTATTTTATTTTGTGTTTTTCATTTTGTGTGTTTATCGTGCCGTGATTGATTCAGTAGATATAGCAGAAGAATTTAACGCATTAAACCAGGGATATTGGGATATTAGTTGTTTGGAAAATAGCCAATGTATGTGATGTAAATGTTGTAGGTGGCGACAAGTTTGTTGAGCGGTGCATATGTATATATGGCGCGTTCGAATATTCGATCGGAGAGAGCAGACAGAGCAAAAACAAAACAAAGCAATATGGTTTTGTTGTTGTAACGACAACCGTCCGCTCTCTCCAATACAATAAAAAAACAAGGAAATAGTGGTGATTGAGTGAACTGCTACAGAACTACTCCGTAAGTGATTTCTCCTTCCCTGTGAAACATATGAATGAATGTTTTTGGACATGATATTTGATCAATGATGGTAAATGGAGGATCGATTGATAAGTTAAAAAGCTTCGACCATCACTCAAGGATTTCATTTTTGTTTCAAAAGTGTAACTAGGAAATCCCGAGATTTCCCGGTTTTTGATTTTTTAAAATACTCGTTAAAGTTTATAACGAAATAGGAAAACACAATATACAGAAAAATCTCAATTTAGGAGCCTAATTGGAGATTGGCCTGCCTCTGATTGTCCCTTAGATCCGAATGTAGAAAGTATAAGTATCCCGGATAGAATTTTATTCATCAATGCATTTTTAAGTCAAATTCAGAACTTGGTGAATTCTTTACAGAGTATGATGAAATTCGGGACGCATGATGGAAATGGGATTGTAATATGTGTGAGAATTATGAAGTTCTGGAGTATGGCCAATCAGAATGGAACTTAGGCCTTTCTTGACCGGTCGCGCTGAAATTCAGTATGCACGACAGAAATGGGATTATATGTAAGATATGTTTTAGATGAACTTCTGGAATATGGCCAATTAGGAACGAACTTGACCATTTCTTAACCTAATATGATGAAATTTAGCATGCACAGCGGAAATTGGACTCAAAAACGATTTTTATATAATGTTATGAAAAATGGCCAATAAGGAAGGAACTTAATCGGTATAGAAATCACTAAGTGATGCACGACACATGTCAAATTTCATCACGATAGGTTAATAAACGGCCAAGTTCCTTCCCAATTGGTTATTTTCCAAAACTTTATGTAAAAATTATTTTAGGATAACATTTTCATTGTGCACGCTGAATTTCACCACAATCGGTTAAGGAATAACAAAGTTTCTTCCTAGTTGGCCTGTATTTGACTTGAAAGGCTATATATGGATAAACTTTATATGAGATATTCAAATAATCCCAATTCGTCTTTTAAACCTAGGCTTTACAAGCTATATTATAAAATTAAAAAATCAAAAACCTGGAAGTCCCGGGATTTTCCGGTCACGCTTTTCATACAGAAAACGAGATTCCAGGATGCTGTTTGAGAACCCCTAACTTTTCTATTTAGGTAAAAAGACTTTTAATACTAAATAAATTGAAAACTTGGATATCCCGTAGAAATACTGAGATTGGCCGGACTTACTTTTGAGATTCCGTTTGAGAAACCTTAGTGGGTACTATCGACTTTCCTTCGCTGAAATTCGGACTTTTTCCTAACAGTGCTGTGCTGCTGACAGCTCATCCTACTGAAAGGTTACGGAGCTGGTAGATTAATCGGCCACACCACCGGTCGCGGTAGGGACATACCAAACCCGAACGAAGTTCTGAAGACTGTATAGTTTAGAGCTATGTGGGCCACCGAAGAAAGGAGTTTTGGATGTGGCAGTTTGAGGCCAGTCAAGAGAGAAGTCTTTACTGTGGCCTGGAAAATTCGGCGTAAGTGTCGACTTTGGATGGGGCAGTCGAAGTCAGTTTCGATTCTAGTGGCATGGAAAGTTATACGACCAGACAGTCGAAGTAAGTAGTCTCGACTATGGCCGTATGACTTGGAAAGGCGGCGAATTATCATGGCGGGGAATGGCTCGGTGGTCGTATATAATTATGAGTGAATATATTGTAATAGTGATTGAGTGAATCGCTACAAACTTTTCCATTTAATACCAACAAACAAACATAAAAAATTCAAACACATACGATCACGCCACAGAATCCGAAATGCAAAGCCTGCAATAACAACAAAATTCGTTTACTCACCAACGACAAACTAACACGAAAAACTTAATCAACAATAGATAAACACCTTACCAATACTAACAGGAGACAAATGTCAAAGATAATTACAGATGACGAGATTTAAACATATCCACAATAATACCACCACAACAAACAAAATTTACTACATACAGACAACAATCTCAGGGATAATGCAAACCCGTAATAATAAACATGGCTCTCTCAGACTTAACGGATAAACCAATACTGCAACATTCATTAAACGAGCAGCAACATCTAGACGACCAAATAAGCTAGGATTTCAAAGATTTCAATGTATAAGACCAGCAGTACGAGAGCCGCCGCAGTTGGATCTCGACAAATATTTTGAAAATCAAACGCAAATAAACAGAAAAGTGATGATTCACACGAAATGGGTAACATTCCATAAATGTACCTAGTATCTTTAAACTATACATAATTGAAACATACGAAAAATTCATATAGAAACACGAACCGTCCAAACAAATCAGACACCAGAGCAACCTGGAAGTAAACCACTAAAACCAGAAACAAATCCAAACAATCACCAGTTCGATAAACAAGGAAGAACGATCTGTTATTACCAAACATGGAAACTCAAATAAACAGAAACAATTACGAAGAAACGGATGCCATAGAATCGATAAATGGCATACTCCTTATAGTGCAATTGATAATCATCCGCACTGAAAGGAAAGAAAAGAACCCACGAGACGCTCAGCAGATACAAAATTACCACGACCAAGACAATCTTAGATTTAAAAAAAAATTCTTGGAAAGAGAAAGAAAATAACCAAGACAGAACTAGCTACAAAAGTCAACCAATCCTTATACAAATAGTCCCCAGCCTGACACATAATTCAATTCAAGCCATTGCCAGACCAACAGACATTCGAACTTTAGGAAACAAGTTAACACAAACAGCTGCTAAACAAAAGACGTTACCTAGCCATAATGCAATACCAAACCCTAGATACCAAACGCAAACAATCGCCGGCCCTACTTAAAACCAAAAGTTCATATCAAACAAACCAACGAACAGAGAAGAGATAAGTATGACATTCCGGAAACGTAGTTTATCATGAACTGGTCTTATTAATGTAATATTAAAACGACTAAACAAATTCTTATATGTTTGATAATTATTCAGCTTTATTGACTGATAGTTCAGTCATATTTCACCTTCTGTGCCTACCGACGATTGATTAAGCGGAGCACAAGGTTTCGTTCCAAAACTGTGTGAATTTTCATTTTAAAATTTGATTGACATTATTTAGGTAAGTGTGACAGTGACCCCCCAAAGAAGGCAGCATTTGCCAATCGGTACTTTGATAACAACGAAATGATATAGTATTGAAAATGGACACCATTTACAGACCCACTTTCATTAGTATCAAATTTGAACATTTCAAGAATATAAGCTCTTTGGAAAGGCAAACGAAAAACGAAAATAGGTTTGTAAATTCAAACATTTTAATACTATCATAATTGGACAAAAATACTTTATGCGTATATGCTAAAATTAATTAAGCTTAACCATGTCGAAGCACACATAAAAGTACGGTAACAAAATAATTAAAATTCTAGATGTTCAGTTTCATTTTGCCAGAATACTATAATCTCAATAATTATTGAAATTGGTTCGACTCAAATCGATATATAGAAATACGTGCAAATATTTGTTCATTCCGCGAGGAACATTCAAATATACGGTAACAATTTGACAGTTATGTGGCCTACAATTTATTGCTAGGTAGTTAGTTACAAAACATATATCACAACTCCTTTATGCTACATGGAACAAAATTATTTCTTTTAGAAAACGGGTGGTGGAATTTTGTTCTATTTTTATTACATCATTTCCGTTCATCTTCATCGTTCGTCGAAGGCAATAAAAACACAACAAAAAAAAATTTTTCTCCCCGAAAAATTAATAAAAATAATAATAAATTAAGATAAATTAGCGTTTGGTTTCCCAAAAGACTAAAAAAAAAAAAATCTTTGCCAGTTTGAATTGAAAATGATGGAAAATTTGTTGGTATCCTTAAAAAAATGTTCCGTATTTTTTTTTTTACCCTAATTATGGTTTACAAAAATAGGATATATAAACAAGTGAAAGACAAATTTGTCATTCATTCCTTTTTAGATCGAAGTTTATATTTTATATGAGGGTTTTCAATTCTCGTTAATCAAAAAGAGAAACGTCACCTTTATGTAAAATGATTAACCAACATAGGTGTTTAATCCTAGACCTAGTCAATTCTTCTATCTGCCAAAAGGCTGATTGAATGGTTGAGTGCGAGGAAACAAAAAGTATCAACCTGCATTTCCCTCCCCTTATGCAATAGTGTACACGGAAGAAGCCTGTGTGCAATAGGCGCGTACTATGCTTATTAGTTCGAACTAGGAAATTTAAAATACTCGGATATTATAATACCCGGGTAATCGAGTATTATTTTCTAAACTACCCGGGTAAAATTCAAGTTTTTTTCGTTGAATCAAATAAATAAACTATCGGTAAATTAACTTTACCTCCTTCATTTGAAAGGAGATATTGGTCCAGAAAGAGTGAACGAAATAGTCGAGAAAAAACCAAGGGGTAGTCCTGTAAACAATTGTAAAACTACTGGTTAACATTGGAAGAGATTCACAAAATTTTAAATTCAAGAATTGCCTACAGATCTATCAAATTTAGTGTGAAATATATATATATATATATATATAATATATATATATATATATATATATATATATATATATATATATATATATATATATATATATATATAAGTTGACTTTATTCATATCACGATTGGCCGAAAGTGGTAAAGATGTCAGGCATTACTGCATTTTTTATCAATATCTGCTATGCGCAGAAAAAATCTGCACTCGCCATCTTTCAGGCGAGGCCGATGAAATCATGATTGGTGTTCGGTTAATGGAGTTAAAGCAGAATATAGAGATGTATGGGCATTTCAAATATGTATTTTATATAATTTGGATACCAGAACGAAAGTGTTTGTGGTGAAGATAAAAATGCACAAAACTCTACTTGGACCGCATATTGAGCAAAAAGGCCTCATTTTGGATATGTCCCAACTCGTTACCACGTAAGGCAATATAGCCTACATTATACAATATAAAGCACTAAAGCATAGCAATATATAACCACATCACAATACGTTTCAATATAAAAACACTGATCAAGAACTACGTGACAAGAACAATATACCATAAAACAATTTTAAGTTAGAGTTAAGAACAGATTATTTTGGTTAGTTGTAATTATGTTTTTAAATAAATAACTATACTAAGGGATCTATAGGGATCTTAAGGTCCCAATAGAGGTTACCGACCTCTTCCGAATACCTGACCCCATCACATCAATACCACATTTTGATAGTAATAGGAAACAGGTAACGGGCTTGTCTAAAAACAGTCGAGGAAACTTTGCATATATTTGAACCAATAATACGGTAAAAAACAAAATAGAGGGGAAGACAAGAAACATACTATGTCTGGCCGGAGATCCCGAATCATTTCTAGAAATGAAAACAATCCTGTTAGAAGCTTTAGGCGACAAACAGGAATTATCGTACTTTAAGTCCCAACTCTGGGTAAATAAACAACAAGAAGCCCAAGCGGCGAAACTCAAAAACATAGAGGAGGCCTACGCATTTTTATGTAAATTCAATACAAATGAAGTAATATCAAACAATTCGGGGAACAATTATTAAAACAATTCAAATGTTCAAAAACCAAACCAGTTTGTTCCAAAATAGTTCAGTACAGTAAATCAGAAAAAGACAAATTATCCAACTCCGGAAACGCAAACACCAATGGAGGTAGATCCTTCATTTCGGTCCAGAAATACTCGAAATAAATATATCAATACTTCGAAGAAAAGAATCCCGAAATCTGTGAATGAAAATTTCCAGGAAAATCAAGAATTAGATTCAGGAAATTTTCAAGCAGACCAAAATTCCAACACGGAGGACTAAATTTCCTAAAGTACTGGAAATGCCGAAATAGGCAGAATGATCAAATTATAAAATTACTCATAGATACAGGGGCCAATAATAACATTATTAGACCTAATATAATACCAAACCACCTCCTCGTACAGCAAGAAAAATGTGCAAGAAATTTTTTAGGCATACAAAAATCAAATCAATCAAAGGCCAAATTAATTTTACTAGCAATAAACTACCTATTCAAACCTATCACATACTAGAATTCCACAATTTGAGGATTGACTATAAGTCAAACAAGATCTATTTAAACAGCAATGTATTCAAATTTTACAGCTATTATCCTGCGGAAAACTTCTACCTTCACCTAGTCACATGCGAAACATCGGAAAATGGTGACTGGGTAGTTTCAGAATATGGGTAGTTGGACAAAGAGATAACCTTGCAACCCGGATTATACAATGCAAATAAATGATTCCAATATGATCCGAAAATTGTAAGAGAATTCAATCCAGTTTCGAACTGAGGAGCTTATGATTATGAAAAAATCAATCCTCTCACCAGGCTGCGGCGACTGGACTGACTACACCACAACCTACGCTCTATATATAATTAATATTCAACAAAAATTAATAAAGTAAAAAAAATGCAAATAATGTCAAAACCACTATTAAAATATTAACAGGTAGCCCAGAAATACCGAAAAATTTGCCAAAACTTTAAATTAAAGTGAATAATTTCGAAACGATAAAACCAATCCCCGTTTATGGCAAACCAACCATCGATAAAGTTACTATAGAGAAATTAATTCGTATACCGAATATCTAAACAAAAAAAAAAAAATGGCTCTCATTGACACGATTCACCGAAATCAAGACGTATTGCTGAAACAAAATGAGAAATGGTCAGCAACGACCCTTATTAAACACAAGATCGTCACAAAAGATGAAAGTCCCGTTAACACGAGAATATACAGCTATCATCCCCACTTCAAGAAAGATGTGGAGGATCATGTTCAAGAGATGTTAGACAGTGGTATCATCCGCAAATCTAGTAGTCCATACTATTCTCGCATTTTCTCCGACTACCTAAAATTGAGCGAGAAAACGGTAAATAATAAATTCCCTATACCCCAAATTGAGGAAATACTTGAGAACCTAGGGAAGTCAGTGTATTTTTCCACATTGGACCATAAGGATAACAAGAGAAAACAGCTTACTCGACCGATAAAGGGCACTTCGAGTTCCAGCGGATGTTTTTTAAAGCCTTTCGGTTTAAAAAATGGTCCATCCATGTTTCAAAGAGCAATAAATAATGTCTTGCAGGGTCTAATAGGAAACATATGCCATGTGCTTAAACGTCTATCACAGTTTAATTGAAATATCCAGCTTGATAAATGTGAATTTTTAAAATACGAAACTGAGTTTTTGGGACACGTAATCACTCAAGAAGTGAGTAAAACCCAACTCGGATAAAATTCAAAAGATACTCGATTGGCCGTTGCCAAAGAATCCGAAGGAAATAAAACAATTCCTTGGATAATCGGGATACTACCGCCGATTCATTAAAGACTATTCCAAAATAACAGAATCCTTGAAACCTTGAAAAAAATATTATCCACAGATCAAATTCTGGCATATCCAGAATTTTCAAAACAATTCATTTTGAAAACAGATGCTTCGGATTTTGCTCTAGGAGCAGCCCTGCCCCAAATCCAAAGCAATGTGGCAAGGCCAATTGCCTTCGCCTCAAGAACTTTGAATCGAATAGTGTCTAACTACGCAACCAACGAAAAAGAAGAAGATCAAAATAACCTTACCGGATGAAGAACTCCGGTATATTACAACGAAATACTACTCTATGTTCTTATGTATCAAAATTGGAAGAAGCAAATGCAACAGCGATTAGAATCATCCCATTAACCGTCAATAAAACAATCATAAAAGATTACCCACAGTATCTCATTAGGTCAAAACAGAGACTATATACAACCTTCCATCATAAAAATGTTATATAGAAGCATTCCGAAATCACGGAATTCGAGGATGAGTGCATTAGGCCTTTGGTGATGGGTAGTGAGAGCCATTGCAACGTAACATCAGAAGAAAAAAAAACAATTCAATTCATCGCAGAAGACAAAATAATAGAACATTGACGGGCAATTTCCTTATAACATTCTGCAATTGTACAATTATAATTAATAACAAAAAATTTCAAACCAATGAAATAAGAAGCGAAACTCCAAAAATTCAGGGGGCCCTCCATAACATCATCGGAAACCGCAAACTAGACGACGAAGGAAATATTGAACGAATCAACCAAGAATCCACCCAAAATAGGAAACATCTGAAAAACCTTTATCTAAAATAAATAGACCATCAAAAATGGATAAGAACCCTTTAGGGGGGGGGGGGGGGGGCTATTGTTTTCATCAATAGGAGTGATAATAACATTGGTCTACATTAGTTCACGTAAAAATGTAACGTCAATAAAGGACTCCTTTCTTACCCCCCCCCCCTCCCGGAGGAGTTAGGTTGGATTAGGTTTGGGTGGCGGTCCACTAGGACCAGGCAAAGACCCAAAAAATTGTCCGTAGCCGTACCACAGTAATTATTTCCTACAACTCATTGGAACCATTTTGAGATGTTAACAAAGCGCTGGATACTCTTGACGTCCATCCTACAGAGGTCCGTCAGGTCTTTGAAGAGGAGTGCCCCTAGAAACTTTAATCTGTTTCGTGCCAGACGAGGGCAGGTGCAAAGATAAAGTACTGTCTCTTCCTCCTCTTCGTCCTCGCAACTACGACAGTAGTCATGTGAGAAGACACTAAGTCTACTAGCATGCCTCCCTATGAGACGGTGCCCCGTAATCAGTCCAACAACCACACTGATCTGACTTCGCTGAAGTGAGATCAGCTGTTTGGATCTCGTCAAGTTCAACTGTTGCCGAGTTATTACGTAAGTGATACTTAACCATCTGTCATTCGGCAACTTGCTAGCTTCTTCCTGAAGGAGCAGTTTCAATATCATTTCTGCTTTCTGAGAAGTGGTCCATTGTACCACGTCGAGCCAGTTCATCGGCGTTTATATTCCCTGTACTTATGAAATGCGCCCATAAAATGTGGATGTTGAACTGATTTGCCATCTCGTTAAGAGATGAGAGACAGTTCTGGACTACTTTCGACGAGGGGAGGTGTGATTAAAGCGCTTTAATGGCAGCCTGACTGTCCGTATATATCCGAATATCACAAACTGGTATTAAATTATACCTTAACCAGTCTACGACTTCCTTTATGGCAGTTACGACAGCTTGAAAATGATACAGTAGTCGGGGAGACCGAAGGAGAGATTTAACAGAAGTTTCTCACAGAACACTCCAGCCCCGACTTTTCCGTCCAGTTTTGAATCATTAGTAAAGAAGTTCATAACTCCTGGTTCCAAAACTTAATGATGGGTATCATCCAGTCCTCCCTGGATTGGATCCTAGTCCAGAACTTTGTGTCAAAAGTTAGTGACAGGACGGTGGTTTGGCGTCTATTGGAGGGGGGATCAAAGTTGAGTAGATTAATCTACCAGCTCCGTAACCTTCCAGTAGGGTGCGCATCACGTGAGCTGTTCTGGTCTTGTCATTAGGCAGCTGCGCAAGTGTACGTACTGCCTCCTCGTGGCAACCACTGGTAACTAAGCCTGTGCCAAATGGCCAAAAATGTGCCAAGTGCAACACTTGGCACATTTTTTGCCATTTAGCACAGGCTAAAGTACGGCGCTAAAGGAGAAAACCTTGACAAAAAACCCTAATCTAATGTGGAACAGCATATGCCGAAAGATGAATGGCTGATAGGTTAATTAGCCCAAAATATTCGGACTCTGGATACCAGGCACCCTCCAGTTTTATTTAGCCGTGTCGTAGTAAAGCTGGGTGAACTTCAGGTGATTTGCAATTCCGAGCAACTCGTAAGAGTAAAATCAAACGGAATACGGGGCAGGAGTAGGAATATACGAGAGTGGGACAACCCTCTCGAGTTCCTTGAGCTCCAATGCTACCGTCTTTCTAGCGGAACTACATGCTGTAGTAAACATCTAGGAGGGAGAGCAATAAGCCCAGATAGTATGTATAATGTACCGGGAGGCAGTATCGTCAGGTTCATTAAGAACCTGAATATTGACTGGACGGATAATTAAGCAGGGTCCAGCACAATAGATCTTTTAGGTCGCAGTGCGAGGTGGCTGATCGCCCGCATGGCCCTTCCAATAATAATAATAATAATAGTGACAGGACAGTATTGTCGGTGGTCTTGGGAATTTATTTGTTGCACAAAACAGATGAGTGCCCTGTATTGTTGCAGGTCCACATTAATATGGATTTCAGCCGTATGGCAGTACAAACTGCCAACTTTTTCCCAAAGGTATCTAGCGGAGTCAAAAATAGCAGAGTCTCTAGTGTCTGAGTGGATGTGCTCCTCAGTGCACCACTGGTCCACAAAGAGATTGTTCTCTGAACTTTTGTCAACAGCTTTTGATTGACAGTTTTGTCCAGAGCAGGCCACCAGACTATTACCCTATACAAGAGTATGGGTCTGACTACTGCGGTATACAGCCAATGTACGATGCGGGGCACCAGCCCCCATCCTTTCCCATTGGAATTTTTGCAAGAGTATAGCGCTACCAAAGCTTTCTTTACCCTTTCCAGAATATTGGGTTTCCAATATAATTTGCTATCCAAAACGAGACCCAGAAACTTCGCTTCAACTGTAAAAGCTGAACCCATTTAAAGTGGGAGGATCGATGTTCAGGTCCCGGAGGAGTTAGATCCTCACAAGCCGCATTCCAACATAACGTTTCTACACTTTAAGTGCAAACGTTATCATAAAACAGAACACTTACAAACAAGTAAGGAATCCGAGCTCGAGACAACAATGCTGTTGCAGAACAACGTGACCACATCATATTCTGTTTCAATACAAAAACTCTGTTCAAGAACAACCTGGCCAACAACAATATACCATAACACAATTTTAAATTAGAATTAAGAAAAGATTATTTTGGTTAGTTGCAATTATGTTTTGGAATAAATAACTTGTGTAAAATAATAAATAAAATAAATCAAGTTTTTTTATTTTTAAATGTGACGAAGACTCGTAATTATAAATATAAATCTTTAATTTCAATTAGTATTAAATTTCAATCAATTGTTGTTTTACTGGATTGACTGTATTTTGTGACCGCGATACCATTTACGCTGATGATTGAATATTTTTGTCCCCCCAGTTGATAGAATACTTTTGGACCGTATACACAAACCGCATTTGTACAGTATGTCGATAAGCGGCCAGATAAAATTAACAAATACAAAGGCAAATTTATATTATCCAGGACAAGCTGTATCGGGTGTGGTTGAAATAAATATTTTTGATGATTATGTAGTAAAAGGTAAGCGTTTATTATCTATAAGCTAGAAAAAACAAAAATAACAAAAATTTTTATTCTTTTAGGTTTGAATATAAAACTAATCGGTTATGTCACGGGTGCATTGTGTTTATCAGGCGAGACCAAAGAATATTTTTTTGTGCTAAAAATCACGATTTTAAATCAACCAACTGTATTACGATCACATCAACAAAATTATCATTTTAAATTTATTTTACCAGATGATATACCGCCTACAATTGTTACCCCACTGGGCAAAATACGTTATAAAATTAAGGCAACATTAGAACGACCATGGGATCGAGACATTATCTATCAAAAGTCTTTTAGTATTGGTACCGCATTTAATGTTAATCTATTTTATCCGCCATACTTACAACCGATAACATATTCGCATACCATTAAATACTTTAGTCTCTTCAAGCTGAACTGTAAAGTTGACATAAAATTACATGTACCAAAATGTGTGTATGCCATCGATGATGAAATACCCGTATCGGTTGAGGTGAATAATATGAGTCAAACAAGTGTTTCCGTTATCTTTAGACTAGAAGAAAATATTGTGTATGGTAGTACAACAAAAAGTAACTCACAAAATTCACGAAAACTATCCGAGATTAAATGTATTCGAGTCGAGGGCGAAAGTGAATTAATAGTGCAAGGAAATCGTGAATATTTCGTTTATAATCTGCGTGTGCCATATATCGTGGGTACAACTACTAAATCGAGCAATATTGAAATTAGATATAACTTGGTGGTTAAATTGGTGGGACAAGGATTACATTTGGATCGGAGTTTTACTGTACCCATCAGTATATTTAATAAAGAATTAAGCATGAAATGAGGAAAATCTGATTGAGTGGTGTATGTATATAGTATGTTGTAGAAAATACATAATTTTGTGAAATTAAAATTAGTTTTGAAACAAAAAGTGCACAAATGTTTATTTTTTATCGCCTTCATACGTACTGTCATAATTTTAATTTTTTTGTTGTAATTTTTTATCACATGTGAATTAATCAGAATTGTTCGTCACTTGTAGTAAAGATAAAAGGGTAGCGTAAACATTGTGACCCACACATTAATGGACAGAATATCTCATTTTCGATCATATCGGTGCAGCCAAATGGTTATAACACATTGTAAAATCGATTCAGAACAAAGACACGATAGTGGGTGCTACACTTTTGTTGTTTTGACGGTATGCTCATCTGTTGGCTAAAATAATAATCCGTTGGTTCGAAATTTCCATTGATGAATCGATGTACTGCGAAATTTGATGCATCTACGTGTATAGAAAGAGTTCTGAATTTTTCCTTCGAAAAGCGAATAATGAAGACGTCGTTGGAACGTTTAGGGTGCTTTACGTAAACCAAACGTCATCAATATAAATTCGTACAATCCAAATAGCGTGGTGATAGTGGTTTTCGAAATGTCGTCTGGATGAATGGCTACCTGTTGGAATGCTTTGTGCAGATCTATGTTGCTGTTGTTTAGCTTAAAATATACGTACAATTATTGATCTACGGTAGTGGATATCGATCAAGTACTGTTTGGGCATTTAAAGTTCTGTAGTCTCCACAATTGCTAGTAGAAGAGCGACAAATACTTATTTTCGTTAAATATTTGAACTCGTACTTTGCCACGCCTATTTTTCAGGATCTAATCTCAGCATGTATAAAAAATTTGTAAATAACTATTGTATATAAAATTCAAAAAGATTTTGAATTCTCCTACTTGATCATGGAAACAGAAGAGATACCATGGGTACAGACATCCAGACAGACGGACGGACATTTTATTCTTTTTCGGACGCAGGTACCTTCAGAATATCGATAAAAGTGGTTTTAGTCATTTTTGAGAGAATTTCGGAAGGAAGATAAATGCCGAAATTAAAGAATCTGTATCGAAGAGATGGATAAAACTGATCTTATTGTGGAATGTGATAAAAGAGGATTAAGTTGGGTTGGTATTAAGATGCTGAAAAGAGCAATGAGCAATGATTTAACTGGATGGCACGTTTTTGAGTTAAATCGTGTGACATTTACGCAAGCTTTTATTTATTAATATCGCAATCAAAAAACAAAACAGAATTGGAATTATTGTTTTTGTAATTTACCTTATCGCCAAAAATAAAAAATAATAATAATTATGTATGTTTAGGCACAAATAATACAAACTGATAACAACTTTATAATTAAGTGATTTACAGCAAGGGAGTTTAATTATTGTATTGTTAAAGATTATTTAGTTTCACCTTCCAGACCGACATATTTTATCGAACTTTGCTTCCCTTGCAATTCTTAAGTGTTGATGTTTGAAGCGAAACGGAAGTTGTAATAATTATTTGTTATTTTGTATATAGGATTGATAACAAATATGTACGTATCGGGATTCTTTTTCTAAAAAAAATTTACCTTTCACACATTTTGACACACATGCGTGTTTAATTTTGAACTTTAGAAACTAACTCTAAAAACTATTCAACACAATCCTACGATTAAATTCCCTAATTTGTAATTGTAATTTAAAAAATAGCTAATTGCATGGCTTGACCCCACTATAGCGAGAGCACGCCTTGGATCGTACCGTTCAACAATTAATGTGATCATAGTTTCATTCCACTTTACACGCTCAACAATAATTACCAGTAATTATGTGCCTCACTATATTATGTGTATATTCTGTTTAATACAGATTTCTGTAAAGAAATCCGCTTTTCCGGAAAGAAGCGAAAAATTCATTTGTATAGTTAAACCAGACAAAATCTCTCGAACTACTTTCATACTTTCGAAGACAAATAATCATATAACTTTATTTTGTAACGGTCGACGGTGATTTTTGAACAAATTTCGTACACCGTTAACAGATCCATTAATTAACATTCTCGATAGCAGCAAGTTTGCCGGCTGCTTTCCACAAAATACCGAAAAAGTAAATTAACACATCATTCTCAGTGCATGTCTGTCACAGTGGAACACGATTTCGACGAACTTCGACATCATTTTCATCCAACATTTTAAGCGTGCGCAATACATGATAGTCCGACCCATGTCCAATATAATGGTTCCCAAATACGAATTGAGTGAATATATTCATCCCAATTAGAGTGATCTTGACGTACATATGAACATACCATACGTGGTATGTATACTAGATAAAATGGATCTGTTTAGTCGTTCAGATATATTTAATTGCGGTGAGTACTTCGGAGTTACAACTTGCTTCACACCAAACTAAACTACGCAATGATATTACGATGTTCACCAATTCTTCATATATGCTGGTTTGTAGATTGCATTGGTCATTGATCTTGCGGTTTCGTTGAGGGTTGAGTTTGGGTTGGGCTGAGTTTGGATTGGGTTGGATTTGAGTTGGGCTGAGTTGGGGTTTATCTGAACTCTCGTTGTGTAGGACTCATTGTTTAATTTGGGAATTTATTTGGGGTTGTGTTCAGTTTTCAGTAGTTTTTCCAGTCGCATTGATCTAAGGATGGAGTTAGATATTTTGTTTTGGGTTAAGTTGAGGGTTTAATTGGGCATCGAGGTTGAGTAAAAATTGAGTTTAGTTCATAGACTTCTGCAGTTTGCGGTCTGTGCAGTTCAGAGATTGAATTTTCAGTTTAGTTGAGTACGCGTATATTTTTTCGGTCCAAATTGATTTGGTGATTCAGTAGGTCGTTCAGTTTTGGGTTGAGTTGAGGACTGTATTTTTCATCGAGTTGGAGTTGATTAAGGTTGAATTTGTGTTGAGAGTTAGTATTCATTCAGCGGTTCAGTTGGGAAATTATTTTCGGGTTAAGTTGAGAATTGTATTGGAATTCAGTTTTCGAGACCGTGTTGATTTAAGGATTGCACTAGGCTTTTAGATGAGGGTTGAGTTGTGATCCAGTAGGGTGTTGAGCCGAGGTTAGACTAAATTGAGTTTATGTACGTGTGTAGTTCTCGAACAGGGTTGATTTATGGTTTGAGTTGTAGATGTAATTTGGGGTTGCAGTGTGGTTTACTTAAGGGTTTGGTTGAGGAATAAGTTGAGGTCAGAGATGGAAAGAAATTGAGAAAAAGTTGAGTTTGATTTGAGTAAAGGGTTCGGTTGGAGATTAATTTGGGGTCGACTTGACGGTGTCGTGGGAAATAAGATTCACTTGATTTGAGTTGATTTCATAAACGTGTGAACCTTCCGAATCGATTTCATTCCGTAGACAGTTAAAATTTCCTTCGAACTAAGTTGAATTGTTGTGGTTGAATAAGCTTGCATTGGGATTGAGTAAGGAGTTCGGTTGGGGAATTATTTAAGGGTTGTTTCGGAGAATAAGTTATGTGTTGAGATTAAGTGTCGTTTTTTAAAGATAAAAATAAAAATAAAATTTGATTTGAATTAATTTGATTTATTGTTGACCTAATAATTTACATTTATTTAGCTTTTGGTACGCTCTCTATTAAGCATAAACTCATTCATGAGAGAGCATCCCAAAAGACATGGATAACTAAAAAAATAAAAAAGACACGAATCTAGCCAGGGTCAACGCCAGTCCCGCAACTTCGCCTAGATCTTTGCTAAAAGCATGCAGCAACTGCCCAATAAACTTGATTGCATCCGCTTAGTGTTCTAAATTGAAATTTATCATTTTCATGTTTGGAAATCCAATTAAATTATGATCGTTGCTGAGAATGTAATTTCCGCTAAATAACTGGGCTGGATGGTTCGGGTAATTTCCATAAATTGAAATTGAAAGTGAAATAAAAAGTGAAATAAAAAGTGAAATAAAAAGTGAAATTGAAATTGAAAGTGAAATTAAAAGTGAAAATGAAAGTGAAATTGACAGTGAAATTGAAATTGAAATTGAAAGTGAAATTGAAATTGAAATTGAAATTGAAATTGAAAGTGAAATTGAAATTAAAATTGAAAGTGAAATTGAAATTGAAATTGAAAGTGAAATTGAAATTGAAATTGAAAGTGAAATTGAAAGTAAAATTGAAAGTAAAATTGTAAGTGAAATTGAAAGTGAAATTGAAAGTGAAATTAAAAGTGAAATTGAAAGTGAAATTGAAAGTGAAATTGAAAGTGAAATTGAAAGTGAAATTGAAAGTGAAATTGAAAGTGAAATTGAAAGTGAAATTGAAAGTGAAATAGAAAGTGAAATTGAAAGTGAAATTGAAAGTGAAATTGAAAGTGAAATTTAAATTGAAAGTGAAATTGAAATTGAAATTGAAAGTGAAATTGAAAGTGAAATTGAATGTGAAATTGAAAGTGAAATTGAATGTGAAATTGAAAGTGAAATAGAAAGTGAAATTGAAAGTGAAATAGAAAGTGAAATTGAAAGTGAAATTGATAGTGACATTAAAAGTGAAATTGAAAGTGAAATAGAAAGTGAAATTGAAAGTGACATTGAAAGTGAAATTGAAAGAGAAATTGAAAGTGAAATTGAAAGTGAAATTGAAAGTGAAATTGAAAGTGAAATTGAAAGTGAAATTTAAAGTGAAATTGATAGTGAAATTGAAAGTGAAATTGAAAGTGAAATTGATAGTGAAATTGATAGTGAAATTAATAGTGAAATTGATTGTGAAATTGAAATTGAAATTGAAATTGAAATTGATAGTGAAATTGATAGTGAAATTGAAATTGAAATTGAAATTGAAATTGAAATTGATAGTGAAATTGAAAGTGAAATTGAAATTGAAATTGAAATTGAAATTGAAATAAAAAGTGAAATTAAAAGTGAAATTAAAAGTGAAATTTAAAGTGAAATTGAAAGTGAAATTTAAAGTGAAATTGAAAGTGAAATTGAAAGTGAAATTGAAAGTGAAATTGAAAGTGAAATTGAAAGTGAAATTGAAAGTGAAATTGAAAGTGAAATTGAAAGTGAAATTGAAAGTGAAATTGAAAGTGAAATTGAAAGTGAAATTGAAAGTGAAATTGAAAGTGAAATTGAAATTGAAATTGAAATTGAAAATGAAATTGAAATTGAAATTGAAATTGAAATTGAAATTGAAATTGAAATTGAAATTGAAATTGAAATTGAAATTGAAATTGAAATTGAAATTGAAATTGAAATTGAAATTGAAATTGAAATTGAAATTGAAATTGAAATTGAAATTGAAATTGAAATTGAAATTGAAATTGAAATTGCAAGTGAAATTGAAATTGAAATTGAAATTAAATTAAAAATTTTAAAAAATAAAAATAAAACTCAAAATACACGGGCTGTCGCCCTTACTTTTTAGCAGAGTGGCAATGACAATGCAAAAAAACAAAACACTTTAGAAAAATTTATTCTTTATGCATAGAAAAGAAAGCGTAAAACAACCGTTTTAAAAATACGTTGCTTGTAGTTTGTTGCTCGACCAAGACTTCCCGAGATCAACAACTGTGCGAGAGCAACAAAATGCTTGACAAGGTACACATACACATACACACACTAAAAAATTTAAAATTATAATTAAAATTACTTCTTTTGAAAAATATGACGTTTTGATAATTAATTTAATGTTAAAGTGAATTTATTTCTACTGCATCCCAATCTAATGTTAGAATATAGTTTAGAAAATATTTGTAATTATGTTTTGACAGCGAAAATGTTTCGAACATGTATTCTGGCCAACGATCGATTGCCAATTAAGTTAAAACGTGTTAAAAATTCAGCTAAAATAAGTTATCATTGCTCACAGTCATCAAATTCATTTAATAACTAACAACACACGTTACATAAGAACGTTTATTATCGCTAAATAAATTTTTTTTTTAATTTAACTTTTTTTACATCCCCGATACAATATACAAGATAAAAAATCATAAAAGTTGGATAACATTTAATTATTTTTAGATCACACAAAAAAAAAATCGAAACTACTTGTATACTTGAAATGTTTTCTATACCATTCGAAACTCTCGTACGTGCAGGAATGAATATACATAAATTTGATTTTTAATTAAATAGTGAACAAAATTTAATTAACTGAAAGTTTTAAAGTACAAAAAAAAAACAAAAAAAAACTGGAAAAAATTTAAAATACAAAAACGGTTTAAATAGAAAGCTCAAGCTAAAAAACGATTCACATTTAGTCTTACAGCTTTTACATATAAGGAAACATTTTTTGTATCGTTTCCTTTCTTAAAATTACGAATTAACCAATAAAAAACAACACACCACACACAAAAATTTGGGGGAAAAAGAATTTGTTTGCATTTTTTCTTAGTGCTTTTTACCTTTTTTCATGCCATCGCGTCTTTAATCAATTTTATATCATTCTTATGTGATGACGTAATCGTACATACATTCTTAATGTAAATTTAAAGCTGTTCTCGTTGCCTTATTTATATACTTCTACCTAAATAATTTATGGAATGTACATATTTACGTAATAAACGCAGTGTAAAGGTAGAAAGATCAAAAATTTAATAAAATTCGAATCGCCTTTATGAAATTTCAGAAATCGATGGCTTGTCTCTTTAAAAATGTTGACCTAATTTAACAATGCTGCCTAATTAAAAAAATATTTGTTCGGATTATAATCACTTTATGCTATCAAGCTATTATCAACAGTCACAAAGAATTACTTACTAAGTACAATCACCAATCAATTTTAAACCAAATAAGCTGGTAATTTGCCTTTAAACGTATTATTTTTAAGTAATAAATTCTCATGATAATAAAAGTCGTATACAAATCTTAATGGCAAATTACTATGGGGCGGCCGTTAATGTAATATGACACTATTACGGCGGAGGAGCTTAGTGAGATAGGCAGTCGAAGATATAAAAAAATGAAATGAAGGAGGTGGGATTCTATCAGAATGAGCGAGGCGAGCTACTGAAGCACTGAGTAAAGAAATGTGAAATTTATTGGGCTTCCACAATAGATAGTCCCAGAATTCTATACTTCGTACCGTTCAGCAATTAATGTGATCATAGTTTCATTCCACTTTACACGCTCAACAATAATTACCAGTAATTATGTGCCTCACTATATTATGTGTATATTCTGTTTAATACAGATTTCTGTAAAGAAATCCGCTTTTCCGGAAAGAAGCGAAAAATTCATTTGTATAGTTAAACCAGACAAAATCTCTCGAACTACTTTCATACTTTCGAAGACAAATAATCATATAACTTTATTTTGTAACGGTCGACGGTGATTTTTGAACAAATTTCGTACACCGTTAACAGATCCATTAATTAACATTCTCGATAGCAGCAAGTTTGCCGGCTGCTTTCCACAAAATACCGAAAAAGTAAATTAACACATCATTCTCAGTGCATGTCTGTCACAGTGGAACACGATTTCGACGAACTTCGACATCATTTTCATCCAACATTTTAAGCGTGCGCAATACATGATAGTCCGACCCATGTCCAATATAATGGTTCCCAAATACGAATTGAGTGAATATATTCATCCCAATTAGAGTGATCTTGACGTACATATGAACATACCATACGTGGTATGTATACTAGATAAAATGGATCGGTTTAGTCGTTCAGATATATTTAATTGAGGTGAGTACTTCGGAGTTACAACTTGCTTCACACCAAACTAAACTACGCAATGATATTACGATGTTCACCAATTCTTCATATATGCTGGTTTGTAGATTGCATTGGTCATTGATCTTGCGGTTTCGTTGAGGGTTGAGTTTGGGTTGGGCTGAGTTTGGATTGGGTTGGATTTGAGTTGGGCTGAGTTGGGGTTTATCTGAACTCTCGTTGTGTAGGACTCATTGTTTAATTTGGGAATTTATTTGGGGTTGTGTTCAGTTTTCAGTAGTTTTTCCAGTCGCATTGATCTAAGGATGGAGTTAGATATTTTGTTTTGGGTTAAGTTGAGGGTTTAATTGGGCATCGAGGTTGAGTAAAAATTGAGTTTAGTTCATAGACTTCTGCAGTTTGCGGTCTGTGCAGTTCAGAGATTGAATTTTCAGTTTAGTTGAGTACGCGTGTATTTTTTCGGTCCAAATTGATTTGGTGATTCAGTAGGTCGTTCAGTTTTGGGTTGAGTTGAGGACTGTATTTTTGATCGAGTTGGAGTTGATTAAGGTTGAATTTGTGTTGAGAGTTAGTATTCATTCAGCGGTTCAGTTGGGAAATTATTTTCAGGTTAAGTTGAGAATTGTATTGGAATTTCATGGGAACATGCAGTTTTCGAGACCGTGTTGATTTAAGGATTGCACTAGGCTTTTAGATGAGGGTTGAGTTGTGATCCAGTAGGGTGTTGAGCCGAGGTTAGACTAAATTGAGTTTATGTACGTGTGTAGTTCTCGAACAGGGTTGATTTATGGTTTGAGTTGTAGATGTAATTTGGGGTTGCAGTGTGGTTTACTTAAGGGTTTGGTTGAGGAATAAGTTGAGGTCAGAGATGGAAAGAAATTGAGAAAAAGTTGAGTTTGATTTGAGTAAAGGGTTCGGTTGGAGATTAATTTGGGGTCGACTTGGCGGTGTCGTGGGAAATAGATTCACTTGATTTGAGTTGATTTCATAAACGTGTGAACCTTCCGAATCGATTTCATTCCGTAGACAGTTAAAATTTCCTTCGAACTAAGTTGAATTGTTGTGGTTGAATAAGCTTGCATTGGGATTGAGTAAGGAGTTCGGTTGGGGAATTATTTAAGGGTTGTTTCGGAGAATAAGTTATGTGTTGAGATTAAGTGTCGTTTTTTAAAGATAAAAATAAAAATAAAATTTGATTTGAATTAATTTGATTTATTGTTGACCTAATAATTTACATTTATTTAGCTTTTGGTACGCTCTCTATTAAGCATAAACTCATTCATGAGAGAGCATCCCAAAAGACATGGATAACTAAAAAAATAAAAAAGACACGAATCTAGCCAGGGTCAACGCCAGTCCCGCAACTTCGCCTAGATCTTTGCTAAAAGCATGCAGCAACTGCCCAATAAACTTGATTGCATCCGCTTAGTGTTCTAAATTGAAATTTATCATTTTCATGTTTGGAAATCCAGTTAAATTATGATCGTTGCTGAGAATGTAATTTCCGCTAAATAACTGGGCTGGATGGTTCGGGTAATTTCCATAAATTGAAATTGAAAGTGAAATAAAAAGTGAAATAAAAAGTGAAATAAAAAGTGAAATAAAAAGTGAAATAAAAAGTGAAATAAAAAGTGAAATTGAAAGTGAAATTGAAAGTGAAATTGAACGTGAAATTGAAAGTGAAATTGAAAGTGAAATTGAAATTGAAAGTGAAATTGAAAGTGAAATTGAAAGTGAAATTGAAAGTGAAATTGAAAGTGAAATTGAAAGTGAAATTGAAAGTGAAATAGAAAGTGAAATTGAAAGTGAAATTGAAAGTGAAATTGAAATTGAAATTGAAAGTGAAATTGAATGTGAAATTGAAAGTGAAATTGAAAGTGAAATAAAAAGTGAAATAAAAAGTGAAATAAAAAGTGAAATAAAAAGTGAAATAAAAAGTGAAATAAAAAGTGAAATAAAAAGTGAAATAAAAAGTGAAATAAAAAGTGAAATAAAAAGTGAAATTGAAATTGAAATTGAAATTGAAATTGAAATTGAAATTGAAATTGAAATTGAAATTGAAATTGAAATTAAAAGTGAAATTGAAAGTGAAATTGAAAGTGAAATTAAAAGTGAAATTGAAAGTGAAATTGAAAGTGAAATTGAAAGTGAAATTGAAAGTGAAATTGAAAGTGAAATTGAAAGTGAAATTGAAATTGAAATTGAAAGTGAAATTGAAAGTGAAAGTGAAATTGAAAGTGAAATTGAAAGTGAAATTGAAAGTGAAATTGAAATTGAAATTGAAAGTGAAATTGAAAGTGAAATTGATTGTGAAATTGAAAGTGAAATTGAAAGTGAAATTGAATGTGAAATTGAAAGTGAAATTGAAAGTGAAATTGAAAGTGAAATTGAAAGTGAAATTGAATGTGAAATTGAAAGTGAAATTGAAAGTGAAATTAAAAGTGAAATAAAAAGTGAAATAAAAAGTGAAATAAAAAGTGAAAAAAAAGTGAAATAAAAAGTGAAATAAAAAGTGAAATAAAAAGTGAAATAAAAAGTGAAATAAAAAGTGAAATAAAATGTGAAATAAAATGTGAAATAAAAAGTGAAATTGAAATTGAAATTGAAATTGAAATTGAAATTGAAAATGAAATTGAAATTGAAATTGAAATTGAAATTGAAATTGAAATTGAAATTGAAATTGAAATTGAAACTGAAATTGAAATTGAAATTGAAATTGAAAGTGAAATTGAAAGTGAAATTGAAATTGAAAGTGAAATTGAAAGTGAAAGTGAAAGTGAATGTGAAATTGAAAGTGAAATTAAAAGTGAAATTGATAGTGAAATTGATAGTGAAATTGATAGTGAAATTGATAGTGAAATTGAAAGTGAAATTGAAATTGAAATTGAAATTGAAATTGAAATTGAAATTGAAATTGAAATTGAAATTGAAATTGAAATTGAAATTGAAATTGAAATTGAAATTGAAATTGAAATTGAAATTGAAATTGAAATTGAAATTGAAATTGAAATTGAAATTGAAATTGAAAGTGAAATTGAAAGTGAAATTGAAAGTGAAATTGAAAGTGAAATTGAAAGTGAAATTGAAAGTGAAATTGAAAGTGAAATTGAAAGTGAAATTGAAAGTGAAATTGAAAGTGAAATTGAAAGTGAAATTGAAATTGAAATTGAAATTGAAATTGAAAGTGAAATTGAAAGTGAAATTGAAAGTGAAATTGAAAGTGAAATTGAAAGTGAAATTGAAAGTGAAATTGAAATTGAAATTGAAATTGAAAGTGAAATTGAAAGTGAAATTGAAAGTGAAATTGAAAGTGAAATTGAAAGTGAAATTGAAAGTCAAATTGAAAGTGAAATTGAATGTGAAATTGAAAGTGAAATTGAATGTGAAATTGAAAGTGAAATTGAAATTGAAATTGAAATTGAAATTGAAATTGAAATTGAAATTGAAATTGAAATTGAAATTGAAATTGAAATTGAAATTGAAATTGAAATTGAAATTGAAATTGAAATTGAAATTGAAATTGAAATTGAAATTGAAATTGAAATTGAAATTGAAATTGAAATTGAAATTGAAATTGAAATTGAAATTGAAATTGAAATTGAAATTGAAATTGAAATTGAAATTGAAATTGAAATTGAAATTGAAATTGAAATTGAAATTGAAATTAAAATTGAAATTGAAATTGAAAGTGAAATTGAAATTGAAATTGAAATTGAAATTGAAATTGAAATTGAAATTGAAATTGAAATTGAAATTGAAATTGAAATTGAAATTGAAATTGAAATTGAAATTGAAATTGCAAGTGAAATTGAAATTGAAATTGAAATTGAAATTAAATTAAAAATTTTAAAAAATAAAAATAAAACTCAAAATACACGGGCTGTCGCCCTTACTTTTTAGCAGAGTGGCAATGACAATGCAAAAAAACAAAACACTTTAGAAAAATTTATTCTTTATGCATAGAAAAGAAAGCGTAAAACAACCGTTTTAAAAATACGTTGCTTGTAGTTTGTTGCTCGACCAAGACTTCCCGAGATCAACAACTGTGCGAGAGCAACAAAATGCTTGACAAGGTACACATACACATACACACACTAAAAAATTTAAAATTATAATTAAAATTACTTCTTTTGAAAAATATGACGTTTTGATAATTAATTTAATGTTAAAGTGAATTTATTTCTACTGCATCCCAATCTAATGTTAGAATATAGTTTAGAAAATATTTGTAATTATGTTTTGACAGCGAAAATGTTTCGAACATGTATTCTGGCCAACGATCGATTGCCAATTAAGTTAAAACGTGTTAAAAATTCAGCTAAAATAAGTTATCATTGCTCACAGTCAACAAATTCATTTAATAACTAACAACACACGTTACATAAGAACGTTTATTATCGCTAGATAAATTTTTTTTTAATTTAACTTTTTTTACATCCCCGATACAATATACAAGATAAAAAATCATAAAAGTTGGATAACATTTAATTATTTTTAGATCACACAAAAAAAAAATCGAAACTACTTGTATACTTGAAATGTTTTCTATACCATTCGAAACTCTCGTACGTGCAGGAATGAATATACATAAATTTGATTTTTAATTAAATAGTGAACAAAATTTAATTAACTGAAAGTTTTAAAATACAAAAAAAAACAAAAAAAAACTGGAAAAAATTTAAAATACAAAAACGGTTTAAATACAAAGCTCAAGCTAAAAAACGATTCACATTTAGTCTTACAGCTTTTACATATAAGGAAACATTTTTTGTATCGTTTCCTTTCTTAAAATTACGAATTAACCAATAAAAAACAACACACCACACACAAAAATTTGGGGGAAAAAGAATTTGTTTGCATTTTTTCTTAGTGCTTTTTACCTTTTTTCATGCCATCGCGTCTTTAATCAATTTTATATCATTCTTATGTGATGACGTAATCGTACATACATTATTAATGTAAATTTAAAGCTGTTCTCGTTGCCTTATTTATATACTTCTACCTAAATAATTTATGGAATGTACATATTTACGTAATAAACGCAGTGTAAAGGTGGAAAGATCAAAAATTTAATAAAATTCGAATCGCCTTTATGAAATTTCAGAAATCGATGGCTTGTCTGTTTAAAAATGTTGACCTAATTTAACAATGCTGCCTAATTTAAAAAATATTTGTTCGGATTATAATCACTTTATGCTATCAAGCTATTATCAACAGTCACAAAGAATTACTTACTAAGTACAATCATTATAAAAGGTCGGACCTTATTGTCACCAATCAATTTTAAACCAAATAAGCTGGTAATTTGCCTTTAAACGTATTATTTTTAAGTAATAAATTCTCATGATAATAAAAGTCGTATACAAAACTTAATGGCAAATTACTATGGGGCGGCCGTTAATGTAATATGACACTATTACGGCGGAGGAGCTTAGTGAGATAGGCAGTCGAAGATATAAAAAAATGAAATGAAGGAGGTGGGATTCTATCAGAATGAGCGAGGCGAGCTGCTGAAACACTGAGTAAAGAAATGTGAAATTTATTGGGCTTCCACAATAGATAGTCCCAGAATTCTATACTTGGATCGTACCGTTCAGCAATTAATGTGATCATAGTTTCATTCCACTTTACACGCTCAACAATAATTACCAGTAATTATGTGCCTCACTATATTATGTGTATATTCTGTTTAATACAGATTTCTGTAAAGAAATCCGCTTTTCCGGAAAGAAGCGAAAAATTCATTTGTATAGTTAAACCAGACAAAATCTCTCGAACTACTTTCATACTTTCGAAGACAAATAATCATATAACTTTATTTTGTAACGGTCGACGGTGATTTTTGAACAAATTTCGTACCACCGTTAACAGACCCATTAATTAACATTCTCGATAGCAGCAAGTTTGCCGGCTGCTTTCCACAAAATACCGAAAAAGTAAATTAACACATCATTCTCAGTGCATGTCTGTCACAGTGGAACACGATTTCGACGAACTTCGACATCATTTTCATCCAACATTTTAAGCGTGCGCAATACATGATAGTCCGACCCATGTCCAATATAATGGTTCCCAAATACGAATTGAGTGAATATATTCATCCCAATTAGAGTGATCTTGACGTACATATGAACATACCATACGTGGTATGTATACCAGATAAAATGGATCTGTTTAGTCGTTCAGATGTATTTAATTGAGGTGAGTACTTCGGAGTTACAACTTGCTTCACACCAAACTGTACTAAGAAATCTGAGAAATAGTTGGAGCAAAACTATTTCCTGTTGTCACTCAAAATATCTTCTGGGATTTAAAATACGTAGAACTAACTAGTCTCGATGCAAATGCATCTCGCGTAGGCTCAAGAAAAGCAAACCGTGAATACTGATTCAATACTACAAACAAATAAGTATTACCTTGTTTGGATCTCTGATATGGTCCAAGAAAATCTATGTAGAGTATTTGTCACACCCGAGAAATTGAAATATAATTTTAAATGCAATTTACGGGCTTATACACAGATTTCACATTGAGATACAAAATCATTTACGTCCCAAATGAACTGATGTAGGTTGGCAAAGTGCATTTATTTTACTTGATTGGATCATACCACGCCGTAAAATTAACTTCCTTTGAGGGATATCCGATGATAAAGGCTCGCTGTATATATTTTCCAGTTTAACTCTTTAAGCCCGATTGTCGACTATTTTCATATTGGAATCCAAATCAATAGGAATTCCACCATCAGCATTAACGTTTATAAAATCAATTTCATCCATATATTGCCGGGAAAGGGTATCTGGTACTATTATATGTTTTCCCTGCCCTTTTTATATTCGATTTTAAAGTTAAAACTATGTAATTGCAGGCTCCAACAAGCAAGCCTACCTGTCTACTCTCTTTGAGTCATGAAACCATTTAAGACTTGTATGATCAATAATGATCGCCTGAATTTCTTTATGCTCAACACGGCCGGAAAGCACCCGCGGGCCGCGTTGCGCTTCTATAAAATAAAGGCAATTGGTTGTTCTTCGAGACTGTCAGATTTCGGAGGCATCGCATTTTATATAAAACAGTAACAGACGCGTGCAGTCCTGGGTACAATTCTATGTTACAATTTTAAACGTTCAAAGATTGATTTTGTGTTCGCATCCCAAACAAACTTCTTACTCTTTTTAATAAATTCGTAAGAGGTGCCGCAATTTCGGAATAGCGGAAGTAATCACCAAACATCCCAGAAACTTTGGTTTGCACTTTTTATCAATACCGCTAAAGGTCTCGAAAGTAAACAAAAACCTGAGAGTGTAGTTCGTACGGTATTGGGGTATAACTTTATACATCAACCTTTAGGTCGTCTGAGGTGTATTACAAAGTTCGAAAGGCATAATTTTAGATTGATACAATGAGCCATCTGGGACAGCAAAGGCGGTTTTATTCCTTGTTCTATCAGCTAATGGTATTTGCTAAAAGGCGTCTTTCAAATCAAGTGTGGTAATCACTCGAGTTTTGCCAAGACGACTCAGACAACTCCCATCGATGAGAAGTAGAGGGTAGGCATCCTCTACTGTTACTTCATTCAATTTCCGTGCATCGAGACACAATGGAACTTTGCTGTTTGGTTTGCGCATAACAGCGATGAAAGAGCTCAATGAACTACAACTCTCTTTGATTACTCCCACGGCAGGTGATCTGGCGTAATACCTCTGTTTAATGGGCTTTGACAGGTCAACATTAATTTCATGTTTAACAAGGTGTGTCCGCCCCAATCCTAGTACTGCGGACGAAGGAAATTTTTGAATAAACATCTAACATGGATTTTTGTTCAATTTTCAGTTTTTCAACAATTTCCTCGCACCACTCACCCGATCCTATTTGTCACTCATTTTTGCGTTTTCTAAAAGTGTTACAAGTCGCAGTAAATTATTACCTGGAGTTTAAGTGGCATTCCTTGGTTGGTCATCGGAAAATTGAACACCTTGCCTACGGGATTGAAAAAGGTATTATGCCCAAAACTTGCGAACAAATCGATTCATAATTCCAACTTTGGAATAACTGAAATATGAACTGTAGGGTATGCTCAATATGATAATTTTTGACCTCCTAATTTCAATAACCAATAATGATTATGGAAGATACGAAAGTTTTAGTATTGTGTAGTAAATAATTGTAGCTTGTTAGATAATCTTAGTCATGCAAAATCGCCAGGATTCTTAGAGAGATTAAACCACTAAAAAACCTAAGCATCCTGATAACTTTCCACTACTTACGCTATAGTCATTTCAACATTTTCATGAGTAATAACAGCAGATGGGCGTCTTAACCGCTTATCGGCTTCATACGATGCCCAACCAGTTTAAAATACATCGTGGATTTAAATTGACGACATTAATTTTCATTTATTGTAGCTCCTTTAATTTAAAGATAACTTACATAACATTGTATCGAGCTGAATTATCAGAACGTCAAATTATTAGAATATCGGCATGCGTCTCTCACCTGCAAAGATAAATTAAATAAAAAGAAACATTAAATATAAACACATTTACATTCAATTGATGACATAAATTTGTCTTACTTATATATGCCTAACAGACATAGGTCTATAACTTTAATAGAATTTCACACCAAAATAATTTATATTTTGCCACCATTAAAATACCAATTAAATTAAAATCCCGGGCACGCATCAATTGTCATGTATACAATTTTTATTTAATTTACAACAAGTGAATGTTTAATGGCAGCATGATCAACACTTTTAACTGCGTCACGTACAGTTAACCAGTTTTTCTGATTATTTATCGTAATTTACAATATCGTTGAAACGATAATCCCAACGAAAAAATGTGCAAATGCATTTTATTATTACAGAACCTCAATTTATATAACCAAAAATCAATATATTTAAACTAACTTTTTTGACATAAAATCGATTTACGCAATACAAATAGACTAATCGCAATTACTTTGGTCGACAATCTTAGCAAGGTCAACTATTATAATATAAACCGTGCACGCACATCCTTGATCAATAAAATTTTTGAACAAGTATGACCTAAAACATTAAAATGTAACAGTAAATATATTTCGAATATTTTAGCACGATCTGACCGATTTCAATTAAATATATTTCAATTAACCCCTGCATACTCAAATAATCAAAGTCGGACAATTTCATTAATGACAGGTGTGGCTTTTCTATGCGGACATACCAATTTGAATGAAATAAATATTCTGTTTTTATTACATTGTAATGACCGTATCATATATTTACCTGTATCAGCACAATATCAAAAGAATGAGAAATTTAGTGATTATATGGACAGGTGGGAATAGTTCATATACCAGAATGTATACAAAATTTTTGGATATAAAATGTATTCATGAAATTACCATTAAATGAGTATTAAAAAAATTAATTTATTTTTTAAGCTCTAAATTAGCTTAGAGTAATCATATGGCGTAATCACATGTGTTTCATTAATTTGGTCGATTTAGATTGAATTCAACAAGGGTGACAAATTAAGGTGCGTCTAAAAATTTGATTACGATAATTTTCCCGAAACTATTAAGAATTTAATTCATTATTATGCAAATAACTCTCGATATTCGTAATTAATATGTGCAATTGCCTGGTGGACACATAGGCAAAAACTGATGAAAAATTTCTTAACCAAATATCGCAAATATTCAAATACATATTTGAGAATACAATTCTTACATCTTTTAACTTATCGAAATGTATAGTTACACGATTATTACATTGGCAGTATTTTTATTTTCGATGCTTCGTTTATTAATACTTCATAGTAACAGTAATTTAGTTAATGTTTTCCTAAAATTGTAAAAGAATTTAAACTAGTTTTGAACTGATAAGCAAGCCTACGATTAAGAAAAAAATAATCCTTGTGTTCAAATCAAATCTCATTTATTAGTGGCTCTCTAACTAAGTGACTTAAAGGGACAATGTAGATTTTAATTACTGCGTTCGCAGGAACAGCAAATCTCCAGCGTTATTTTTAAATATTTTAACATAAAATTGGCTCGACAAATATATATTTACAGTATATGTACGTAAATACTATCATAAATATTGCATAAGGCTTGCTAATCAGCAGTCATTCTTTCTGGATTCGTGAATTAAACATTATTATTCCTTATTCCCCGCTCTCCATTTCCCAATTGCCCATTCTCGATTCTCGATTAAATCGGAAAAAATTTCAAAATTTAAAAAATTTTAAGAATTTGAAAATTTTGTAAAATTTAAATAATTTTAAAAAATTACCGATCCTAAAAAATTTGAAAATTCTAAAAATTAAAAGAATTTTTTGGGGAAATTTAAAAAATTTAAATTTTATTTAAAATGTTCATGACAAATTTTTAAAGTTTATTTTAAAAGAATTAATGAATTTAACGAACTTGGAATATTGAGTCATTTAAACAAGTTTGAATATTAAAAATTTAATAAATATTTTTGAGAATTTAAAGAATTTAATGTACCTAGAAAATTTTAAAAATTTGTAAAAGTTAAAGAATTTATTGTTAAGTTAAAAATGTAATAATATTAAACAATTTAAAATTTTAGAAAATTTAAAACATTTAAACATAGCAAGTATTTATAAAATTTAAAGAACATTTTAGAAAATTAAAAAACTTTTAATAAATTTAATGTAATTGGACAATTTGAAAAAAATTAAAAAATGATTGAGAATTTAGGAATTTTAAATATTTGAGAATTTATAGAATTTAATATTAAAGCATTAAATAAATTTATTAAATTAATTAAGGCTTATTATATTCAAAGAATTTAGAGTTTAAGTTATTTGAAGAGTTTAAAGAAATTTATAATGTTAAATCTTCACAAAAATGGAATTTGAGGAATAACAATATAAAAAATTTGAAGAATTTCACGCCTTTTAAAAGTTTGCAAAATTTCAAGAATTTAAAGAATTTAAATAATTAACTAATGTCAAGTTATTAAACAATTTAAAAAAATAAAAATTTAAAAATTTTACTTAATATTTCAGAGAAATAGAAAAGAAGAAAGAATTTAAAAAATTTACAGAATTTAAGAAGTTTGTTAGAAAATTAAAATTATTTAGAGATTTCAAAAATTTTACAGAATTTAACAATTTTAAGAGCTTTTAAAAAATTGAAGGATTTTAAATATTTAGATTATTGGAAGAATTTACAGATACTATTACAGAATTGTTACTGATTATCTTAAATTATACTAAATTATCCAAGTACAAGTTTTTGCGGGCAATCTAGACGAATTATTCAAGTACCCGAAAATATTCAAGATTTCTGTTGGATGATTACTTTGGTATTAAATCACAGTCATTTGATGTAGAACGATCGAGTGACGATTAAATAGGGCGATATAAAATTGATCATTAATTTGTGCGAATTAGTGATTATGTAAAATAATTTTGGAAATTTTAGTTGTGTTATAAATTCAAGTAATATTTTATTGACAATCGGATAATTCGAACGAACATTAATTGACAAGGCAAAACCACAACAATATTAAAAAATTTCAAATTTTATGGAATATCAAATAATTAGACAAATTGAAAAATTAATAAACTTTGAATATTTTAGAGGAACTGACAATTCCAAAAACATAAATTTTTGTTGACACTTTTAAAGAATTAAAAATTTAAATAGTTTAGAGAGCCAAACGAAATTGTTACATGTTTGTATGCTAATGTCTTATCGTAAATAATAATAAGTAGAAAAACAAGGCATTTATTTGTTTAGAAGTTGACACTATATTTGACTACTTTAGATGAAGACGCCTATTAACACCTTACATTTTTAGTCTTTCGGCAATTTGACAAATATTTCAAATAAATTATCCCCAACATCTGTAAGCGTGATTAATTCTGGTCCAGTAATAATACATTTAATATTCGGTTTACGGCAACAAACTTGAGAATGATTTAAATATTTGCTATCAATCGTGTAATCAACATCTGGTTTAAGTTTTATTGATTCGCCTAAACTAAATAAGTTCATATATCCGAATTCACCATCCTCTAAAAATTTCAAACGAAAATCTTCTTTTACACCTGTTGTACGATTTTTTTCAGAAATGAGTATTTCACAATTATTAAAAGCATAGCCATATCTTAAACCAATTAAGATTAAATTATTCGAAACTGTAAATTTGGTTGAAAATTGTTTGGTAATGTCACTTGATACTACTTCAACTGAGTCTACATATTGGAAACGAGGATTAGCATTCCATTTTTGATTTTTGTATTGTGGTCCAAGAATAATTTGTTGGCAAACTGTTGAAATATCTTCGGATGTTAATAAATCTGGTTGGTTTTCTGTACAGAGACGAAATTCGTCGGGAGTCATTATTGGAAATCGAATTAGCCGCAATAATTTATCGAAAAATGATCGTCGTTGTGATAATGGTATTTTGTTTGTTGCACAAGATCTATCCATCCATCGAACCAATACATTAAAGAGTTTGACTTCGGTTATTTTAGGAGGAATTTTGTTAGATTTCAAAATTTTCTCCATTGCATTTGAATAAATAACAACAAAATAGTTCAAATTTACAACTAAATCCAGTTGAGTAATTACAAAATAAAATGACAAATGACTTATTAATTTAGATTTAATTACCGTACCGAATTCAAAATATTTTAAATCGTTTTCTAAACCACACACCATATTCATTATTATATTCTCTAGTTTCAAAATTTTATATCGGACTGCCAATTTTAAAATTTCACATCTCAATGACTCTTCCGTGTCAAATTGATCGGTGTAAATAAAACGTAGAAATTCATGAAATGCTTTATAAGTGGTATTCTCGATTGGTATTGGTTTGTTCTCGCCCAAATTATCTTTAAATTGCTCACGAAACACAATACTTCGTTTCATGAGCTCCCATGAATGGGCGAATAGAACTTTTCCTTCGACATGGAATTGTTTATCTGACATGAATTCATTGTTAAACAGTTGTTTGGTTATTTCTTCCATCGTCAGATCAGGTGAATTATTAATGTCGACGCCCATTTTTTTTTCTTAAGCACTTTATTTGCCGATTTTAAGTACAGCGAACTGGTTTACATGCAACGTTTAAGTAGATACAAAATAAAATTTCAATATTATCTTGTTCGTTTTGTTACATCACAAAATGTATATAAATAATTAATAGTTCTAGGAATAAAACTATGTACATACTAATGCGATAAGTGTCAGGGGTTTTGAACCATTAAAACGGCTTAATTATAACATTCTTTTTGTGTGACAAATTGGAGAGATTTTAGTAGTAAATATAACAGAAAGTATTTAAATTATGCGAGTTGCCAGACATTTTCAAGAGTATAGTATCCTAAAATCGTTACTTCGTGAAGTCTATGAAATGTTCAGAATGATTGAGGAAGAGTCAAAAATTATCGAATAAATACAATAATTACCAACCAATTCACTGCTTTCAGTAAAATTATTTATTACGTTATTTTAATAAACTTTACACTCCCAAAAAAGCGATTTTTCGAAGCAATTGCTTCTCAGCACCGTATCACCCAATCAGCTTCGATTTCGAGAGATCTGTTCATAACTTTTCGAACTAAAACGTTACCACTCAATTTAGAAATCAAGACCGAAAGGCCAAAGTGTCTTCATGTCTCAAGATTTGTTCTGTAATACGTCAGAAGATATTATCACAAGCAGATATGGCTAAAGTATTTTTTGGAACGCCGTTACTTTAAAATGGCTACAATTATTCTTATAAGCTGGAAGTTAAATGTGTAAATATGTGTCCTGTTATTATTTTTCGTTTTTGAAATACAATTGTAAATTTTATTTGGAAATAAAGGTTAAATCTTTCAGTAGCACCAGTTTGCATTTTATTCAAAGAAAAATCTTTAAGAGTTTATTGGAATACCCTTTAGTTATGCACCAAGAGAAACGACTTTTATTCTTACATAACAACGTATATTCTTAAACCTATACTTTAAAAACTTAAATCTTAAAACAAAATTAAACAAATTGATGAATTTATAATATTTAAAGAATATTTTAGAGAATAAAAAACTTTTAAATTAATAAAGGGGATTGGATAATTACAAAAAATTATAAAGATTATTGAGAATTTAAAAGTTTTAAAAATCTTGAGAATTAAAAGATTTAATATTAAAGAATTAAAAAAATTAAAATAAAAAATTTAGAGACTTTAAAAGTTTTAAAGAATTTAAAAAATTAAAATTTAAAGCAATTAAAATTTAAAAAATTAAATAAATCGAATAAATTAAAATAATTTAGAAATTTTAAAGGAGTAACGTAATTAAAAAATGTTAAACCTTTACAAACATAGAATTTAAAGAATCCAGGAAATTTTAAGAGTAAAGATTTTAAAATTTAAAGGGAATTTTAGACAACTTATACAACTCTTCAAAAAGAATTTAAGGGATTTAAGCAAGAATTTAGCCACACATAGCCACAAATATTGCAAGAAATTGTTTAAAACTTGATGATAATAAGTCATCTTTCTAGATTTATGAATCGAACGAAATTTAAAAAATCGAAGAATTTCCCATTCCCCAATTCATCATTCCCCGTTCTTTATTTCCCAATTTCCCATTCCTCGAGTCTCCAATTGTTTTCAATTTCCAGTATTAGAAGGATTTCACAAATTTAAAGATTTACAAAATTTAAAACTTTGTAAAACTTAATAAATTTAATTAATTTAAAGAACATACAAAATTTAGGGATTATAAAGATTAAAATAATAAATAATTAAAGTTTTTTTGAGAGAATATTAAAAATTTACAGTTAATTCTTAAACAAAGAACTTCATAAACTTGAAAATTTGAATAATTTATTTAAACCATTAATGAATTTAACTAATTAAAAGTTTTTAGTAATTCAAGTAGGTTAAAGGATTTGAAGGAATTAAACAATTTTAAAAATATTAAAAATTTAATAAATTTAATAAAGTTTTTAGTAATTCAAATAGGTTAAAGGATTTGAAGGAATTAAACAATTTTAAAAATATTAAAAATTTAATAAATATTTTAGAAAAGTCAAAGTATGAAGAAAAAAGAACATACAAATTTATAGATTTTAAAATTTTTAAAGAATTTAGAAAATTTAATGAATTTAAACATTTTAGAAAATTTAAACAATTTAGGGAATTAAGAAGAATTTAAAGATATTATTACGTTACCTACGTTAAAATCCATGTTTAAAGGTTCAAATAAATTAAAAATATTAAATTTTCACAAAAATAGAATTTTCAGAATACAAAAATAAAGAATTTGTAAAATGTGGGGAACGTCAAGAATTTAAGAAATTTAAAAAATTCAGAGAATTCAGATAATTTAAAAAATTTAAAAATTTGATATTGTTTTTAGAAATTTATTGAATTTAAAAAATTTAAGAGATTTAAAGAATTAAAACTTAATGAGAATTTATTAAACTTATAAAATTTTAACGATTTATAGAAAATAAATGGATAATTTCAAAGAAGAATTTAAAGGATATAAGGTGAAATTTAGTAATTTAAGGAATTTAAAAATAAGAATTTTAGGAATTTCAAGAATTCTTTAAAGAATTTAAAAATTTAAGGAATTTAAAGATTTTAAAATAAAAATACAAAAAATGTATTAGTACAACAAATGCATTTCCAATGATATACCCTTCAAATTAGACGAAATTGAAAAAATTGATGAGTCTGTAAGAATAATGAATAAGAAACTTGATGATAATAATGTGGTTGTAAATAAATATTTAAGTGATACAATAATGAAACTTGATGAAGGAGTAACGGAGCGGATAATAAAATACATTGATAGCAATAATGCGGTCATATGTAATATGATAGGAAATAAAATAGATGATTGTGTAAAACAGTTAAATGATGTAGTCAAAGGTCATGCAATGCCGTATGCTGAAAACCCCATGGGAAAAAATACAGCTAAAGTGTCATTTGCGGATATTTTAAAATTACCAGTATATATTACACCAAAAGAAAATTTAAAAAACCAAGTTAGTGCAGTGACAAAAGAAGAGGTAAAAAAAAGCGATACAGCCTGCAAACTTATCGGTGGAAATCAATAATAAACGAGAATTACGTAATAATGATGGTGTAATTATAAACTGTTTGAATAAGGACTCTGTGAACAAAATACAGGCGGAACTATAGGAAAAAATTGGAAATGATTATGTTATAAACGCGCCCAAGTTAAAAAATCCGAATATCCTGATAGTAGGTATGAGTGACAATATAACCAAGGATAGTGTTGTTAAGGCAATAAAGGCACAAAACAATTTTTCTTTTACTGAATTGCAGTGCCATAAAGTGTACGAATCGTTCAAAAAAAAGGGATCATATAATGCAATTATAGAAGTAGATGGTGAAGCATATAAAAATATCAGGAGCCTTGGTAAATTAAATATAGAGTGGGATAGGTGTGTGGTTTATGAACATAGTAGGGTCCTGAGATGTTTGAAGTGTCTAGGTTACAATCATAATGCTAAAAACTGTAAAGCGGGAGCCTGTTGCTACAAGTGTGGTGAAAATGATCATATTGCTTCTCAGTGTAAATTAGACGTTACCGTGTGTTTGAATTGTAAACGAGCAAAAACCAATTTAGGTTTAACGGATATTGATCTTCGTCACGAAACCAAAAGTGTTACATGTCCAGTTTATTTAAGAAAACTAAAACAATTAAAAAATAGAACAATCTATTAGCAACTAAAGAAATATTCAGTATTGTATCTAAATATACAAGGTTTGACTAATAATTTCAGTGAACTTGAAGCTTTAATTATTAATCAGAACTTTGAAATAATATGCGTTAGTGAAACCCATCTAACAGACATCGACAGTGATTGTCCAGAAACATCAATGTCCACGGAAAACAAAGCCTAAAATAAAACATACAAATAATTATTTTGTTAAATTATAAATTTGAATTATATAAACTTTATACTTAGCTTAATATTCTGAAATTTACTGCAAAAGTTGAATTCCTTATTTCTGAAATCATATAAAAAAACTTTAAACATTTTATGTAAACAATAAAAATACTTACGCAATCTCTTTGACAGTCGAATAGTCGATTATTGTGCTGCAAGTTGACATTGCGATGGTTGTTTTCATTTAGCATTCTGTTTTCTGTATTATCGACAATGATATTCTGTATAAACAACTCCATCTACTTTACAGTAGATCTAAGTAACTTCATTCAGCGTTTAGTACAGAATATTAATTGTCGCTAATTTCAATTTATTTCCGCCCTTTTTTTGGCTTAAGTCATTAAATTATATTTTTACTCTCGTTCACTTACTTTTTGGCGAGCATCAAGAAAACAACCATTGAAATTACAATTTGCATTAAATTAATCATTTTGAAATTTAAATTAAATAAAAAAAGCAAATTACATTCGACTTTTTTTGGGTATTTGGAGCGTTGTTTTGAATTCGTACAGTGATGATCTGGTAAAAATAGACAATTATAAATTAGTGAGAGCTGATTCCTCATCAAGACATACGGGTGGCGTTTGTATATACGTAAAGGAGTATTAGAAGGTTGAAGTGATCCAAAAATATATCTTAAATTTAAACTTTTGGTGGCTAGCTGTTACACTAAAATGCTTTAATTCAGTGCTGTTCCTGGTTGTATTTTACAGAGCGCCAAGATATTTAAATAAGAATGCAGAATTCTTGCACAATCTTAATAGTTATATGAGTGAAATTGGTGATAATTATATAGTAAAATATGTATTTGTGGAGATATGAATGTTGATTGGAAAACAAATGAAACTGATAAAAAAGCCATTAAGGAAATAATTCAAGATTGTGGACTAAAGCAGATCGTCAAAGATTATACAAGTATTTGGAAGACATCAAGATCAATAATTGATTATGTGATTGTAAATGATAATCGTAATATGAGGTGTGAGATTAAAAAAGCCTTTAAAATTAGTGATCATGAAACTATAGAAATAATAATAAGTAATGGTAGTGATTTAAGTAATAATAATAGCAATAACAGTAACAATTTTAAGATTTTAAAATATGATATAAATAAATTTTGTAGTGCATTATGTAAGAACGATATCATGACAATATATTATAAGGATTGTAATTTTAAGGCGGAAAAGTTTAGTAATAATTTGCATGATGTTGTTAAACAATTCATAGTGAATACAACTTTTACAAATCAAATGTGTCCATGGTATACAGAGGAACTAAGAACACAGAAACAAAATAAAATTAGGTTGTATGAAATAGCGTGCACTGTGGGTTCTGATGATGATTGGAATAATTATAGATTAAGTAGAAATTTATATAAAAATAAACTAGATTATGCAAAAAGACATTATATTAAAAACAAAATTAAGAATTCAAATGATCAAAAACAAATGTGGAAAAATTTAAAAACTCTGGTTTTGAAGAAATCTCATAGTAGTATTAGAGAGGTAATATTTGAGAATAATTTAACAAGTGATGAATTAGCAATAGCTGAGAATTTTAATGAATATTTTGTTAATAGTATTAACTCTATAAATGCGAGTATTTCATATGTACCTTATATAAATCAAATTGTAAGACGAGAAAATCGTTTTGTTTTTAAACAGATAAGCTGCGGTGAATTGTTAAATATTATAGTGTTAATGAACAACAAGAAAGACATTAACTTTGTGAGTAGAAATATGATTAGAGATAGTTTTGACTTAATAGGCGGAAATTTGCAATCAATTATAAACAATTCTTTGGTGACTGGAGTATTCCCAAATATATGGAAGCAATCGACAGTGGTTCCTATAGAAAAAGTATCTAATACAATTAAATGTGAGGAATTTCGGCCAATTAACATGATATTAACTGAAGCTAAAGTTCTTGAAATGACAGTCTATACGCAATTCAGACAATTTTTGGAGGATAACCAGATAATATATGATTTTCAATCTGGTTTTCGGCGTAACCACAGCTGTGAAACTCTATTGAATATGGTGGTAGCAAATTGGAAAGAAGCTGTGCATGATAAAAAAATTGTGGTAGCAGTCTTTTTGGATTTTAAAAGAGCATTTGAAACAATTGAAATGGGCATTCTTCTTTTAAAACTGAGAGAGTTGGGGATTGAAAATATAGAACTTCAATGGTTTCAGTCATATTTAAATGGAATACTGCAATTAATATATATAATGTTATAATTAAACCACATTTTGAATATTGTAGTTCAATTTTATTTATGTGTAATATAGAAATGATGAATAGACTACAGAAATTACAAAATAAGGGAATGCGGTGTATCCTTAAAGTAAATAAATATACGTCAATCAATTTGATGCTGCAAACTCTAAATTGGTTAAGTGTTGAACAAAGAATACAAATGAATATATTAATCTTCATTTCTAAGATGAAGCAAAAGATATTACTTAAATATTTGTATGATAAGTTAGTTTTTGGTAGTGATGTTCATGATTATGGGCTAAGAAACAGATATGATTTTAGAATAAAAAAGTATAACAATGAGAAAGCCAAAAACATGATATTTTGTAATGGTTTGTCACTATTTAATAAGCTACCAAGTAACTTAAAAAATGAAACTAGTTTAAAAGTATTTAAGCGGAGTTTAATTGATTATTGTAAAGAAAAGTTTTAAATTATGTATTTGTAATTAGGGAAAAAATGTAAAATTTAATAGTATTTGTTATATACTAAATAAAGCTTATAAATAAAATAAAATAAAATATATAATGGTTATTAGTAGATTATAAAAGGCATTTTTAGTTCAATTTTTATTTTAATGACGCTTGGCCTCATGTGTAGGGTTAAAATTTTTAATAAAATTAAGGCATTTGCAAAATTAAATACACCAGTCGCATACAATTTTAGGTAATTGTCGTTTGTAATGTCATGTTTATTTATTTCATATTTCAGTTTTACGATTTTTTCGTATCAGTCGTTCAGGAAGGTATTACATGAACTTTTTACGGCTAGCCTTTGATTTGTTATTGTAGAAATTTTTACGTTCAAGGAAGTTTGGATGATATGCGTATATAAAACAGAATAGAAAATATTTTTTTCTTAACAATTTTAACAATTTAATAAATTTCAAAAATTTATCTTTTGAAAAATTAAAAATTGGAAAAAATTGAAAGAATTTTAAATTTTAAGTAAATGAAGAATTTTAGGAATATTTTATACAGTATTTAGAGTTGAAAAAATTGAAGATTTTGCAGAATTTAACAGTTTAAAGAATTAAAAAAATATAATGACCGCATTGAAAGAATTTTAAAAATATAAAAAATTTGGGGATTTTTAAAATTATTAAAAAGATTAGAGAATTTAATAAAATAGCGTTTT
This sequence comes from Tipula vernalis, assembly GCA_958295665.1. Classification (NCBI taxonomy): domain Eukaryota; kingdom Metazoa; phylum Arthropoda; class Insecta; order Diptera; family Tipulidae; genus Tipula; species Tipula vernalis. The sequence continues at coordinate 39,971,904 of OY282560.1, forward strand.
AATTTTTTTTTTTTTTTTTAAATTAGAAATTTACAAGATTGTGTTGTGTAACATTTTTTAAGTGTAATGGAAAGCTGCAAGTCTTAAAAATACCCGTAACTTTATTTGAAAATCCTGGTAACTTGAGTATATTTGAGTATATTTTATGGTTTCCGAGCGACGCTTAATGGTGTTTTATTAATGCTTAACAAATATAAAAATCGGGTTCCGAACAAAACGCACTGAACTTGGTTATTCCTTAACCGATTACCAAGAAATTTAACATGTGTATTGAAAATGGCATTCTAAAATGATTTTTGGGTAATGTTCTGGAATATGACCAAGTAAAAGGAACTTGGCTATTCCTTCGGTTGTGATGAAATTTGTCCAGTGCGTTGAAAATGGGGATATTAAAATGATTTTTGGATAAAAGTTGCAATTTATCTGGTTAAGATAGAACTAGGCCATTCTTAAACAGATTACGATTAAATTCACTACACGGTAAATAAAAATTCACTAGATGTGAGCATACTAGACGATCTAGTTGAATCAAGTAAAATTAAAAATACTAGATTTCTGGTTGTAATAAAATCTGGTAATTTTACTTGAAATACAAATCTGTAGTACTAGAAATCAAGTAAACAATACTATTTGATTTTGCGACTGAAATTCTGGTAAAATTATGAGAAATACTGTTTTTTAATCAGATTTCAACTAAAATCGAATACTAGATTTTCTTGCACAAGTATAAGATTTCCTGCATTTATTCTACTAAATTTCTAGTAAAATAACCGGGGAAAACGATATGCTTTAGCAGAATTCTAGTTAATGCTACGTCATCAATTTTTACTAGATTATCCCTTGATTATACTAGATGGTTGTCTAAATAAATTTCAAATAATAAAAAAACGTGTTTAGATTTTATTTTAATTAGATATTTTTTATTTCAACTATTTTTTAATTCAAATACAAAAAATTACAAAGCTTTAGAACAGCTGTTCTGCATATTCTGCACATAATTTATTATAAAGCTTCGACGCTCGAAGTGTCGGAATCACACCTTTAATTTTAAAAAAATATACTTCTATAAAATTATAAAAATATAAACAGTTTCGCGGAAACTTCAACCCAAAAACATAAAAAATTTTAAAAAGTATGTCGAAGGCCCTTAAGAAAGTTTTGTAGCCCAACGAAATTGACTGAATCTATTATAACGTAGAATATTCCTTCGAGGCTTAACTCATTCTCCGACAAACTATCAGGTACGGCTGCGACTGCTTAGTTTTTTGGGTGAGCTCTGTTATTGATTCATCTACCTGCAAAAATAAAAATTAAGAGAAATAAAGAGAAAATAACCAACTATTTGGATTGATTAGTCGTTTTCCAATCGACCAACCGCAAGTACCCGCTAGCAAACCGCTAGTAGAAAGGTTTTTGTCTTCACTCAATGAACTACTCGTAACTGCTCTTGTTATTTTTCACGAGCAGTTAGAAGCAGTTACGCATAATTTCGCCGCTAGACGGTTGAGTGTAGAACCGTTTGATAAACCGCTTTTTTATGTCAAAAATAAAAAATTTTCTATCGCATTTGTCAATACGTTAAAACGTCGTTGTTAAAAAAAAAATTAATCAAAAGTAAATATCTATATAATATTACTGGATATTTGATAAATTATACTCTTGTGTACGTTTCTATTCTAACTATTGTGTGTAATATTTTAGCAACAGTAATACAGAACTGATAAGACACAGTATGATTGAGGTAAAATTGAATAATGGAATATTTTTAATAGAAGTATACCATATATAATTAAATATTTATATTTTAAGTTGGCTAATTCATCAGACTCAGATTCAAGCATAGAAGATATCAAAGAGATGATGTGGACCGAGTCGGACTCATCTTATTCCAGCTCGTCAGAAGAAGATGTACCTAAAGTGAAACGAGTGAGGGTCAAGAATTTCATGGCGTCTATAGAAAAATATAGTGAAAAGGAATTTGTTAGTCATTTTCGACTAAAAAGATCAATTACATACTCATTAATAGGTAATATAAAAACAATAATACTTTAACAATTTTGCGTTTAATTTTAATATTTTTCAGACCAATACAAAAATTCAATGACAAGGCACAATAGAGGTGGTACGCAAGAAATCATTGCAGAAAAAAGATTTTTGGTAGCGCTATGGTATTTGTCTAACACAGATACATTCCGCGAAATATCAAATCTATTTGATGTTACCATTAGTTCGGCGCATAGATGTATCGTGCGGGTTACACATTGGCTGGTTCATTGCGCACATATGTATATTAAATGGCCAAAAGAACAAGCAGATCAAGAAGCCATTGAAAATAAATTTGTTCAGATGAAGGGATTATTCCCTCATGTACTGGGGACTATTGACGGGAGTCATATACAAATCCCTAAACCACAAATAGATTCTATCGATTATTATAATCGAAAAAAATATTATAGTATTTTGCTACAAGGTGTTGTTGGACCAGATTCTAAATTTTACGACACCCATGTTGGGGAGCCAGGTAGCATGCATGATGGTCGCATGTTAAAGAAAACAGAGCTAAATAAGAGGTGCAGTGAAAATCAAGACTCTTTGATTCATGATCGACGTGTCATATTGGGCGATTCAGCATATCGGTGTCTTACTTGGCTAATTCCGCCGTTTAGGGACCTGGGTAATCTTCCTGATTCGCAGAAACATTTTAATAAAAGACACTCTGCGACGCGGGTGGTAGTGGAACATGCATTTGGACTTTTAAAAAATAAGTTCAGAAGATTAACAAAATTTGAAAATAGTTCAATAGATTTTGTTGTCAATTGTACAATTGCGGCATGTGTACTTCATAATATAGGTATCGATAAAAATGATTTGGTCGAGGCAGGCGGAGAAATCGATGTAACACCTGATGGTATGATTGAGGAAAGTCTCATCATTGAAGAAAATACCAATCGAAGGCAAGAACTGTTAGAAGAGATGTTTCCTAATACTGATTAATAATAAAACTCAAATATGATATTTTCATATAAAACTTCATTGGTTAATTAATTAATAAATAAATATGTACATAAAAAAAATTAATATTCGCTCTTTCTTATTGCGGTAATAATTTCTTTGTGACGTTCCTCTTTAATTATCTCCTTATTTTTGATGTAATCTTCTAGCAGCTTCGTTCGTTTTTCCGAAGATTTTGCTTTATTCTGCGAACTTTTTATTTTTTCCTCATAGTACTTCATTTTTACCTCGTGAAGCTTCTCACTATTACTTTTGCGTTTTCTAGGCTGAGGAGATGGTGTGTCAGTCTCTTCATTTAATGGTTCATCATGGTCGCTCTCAGTTAATTGTGATACCCCTTTTGGGATTTGTGCACGAACAGGCTCAATCCGCTCACTAATCACACCGACGGATCTGGAGTGTGATAAAGTAATCGTTGGGCGAGTGTTGAATAATTCATCCATCAGGTCCAAAAAAAGAAATCGTGACGAGCTTCCGCCACTGCCTCGATCTTTTGATATCTTATATGTCCTCCATAGCGCTCGCCATTTTACTTCGATGTTCTCAGCTGTTGTGGCACTCTCCTAAAATGTAATTTGTGTATGTATTAAAATATTTATTTAGATTTGATTCAAAATTTTACTTACTAAAACGTCTAAAGCCTCTAGATCAGTTAAAACTGATTCCCAAAAACGTTTTTTTTTAATCGTTTTATCATATTCTTCCTGCCTATTTCCATAAATATGAATTAAAGCCTTAGTTTCGGCGAATGTCCAATTTTTTTTTGTCTTCTCTGTCATTATTTTTATTTTTAATTGTTCTCCGCACCAAAGTTTTGGCAGCAATTGCAAAGCATATACGATTTATAGGGTATTTTTACTCACATCATCCATTTTAATCGTTCCAGTCGACCATAGCGAAGACAAAAACCTTTCTATTAGCGGTTTGCTAGCGGGTGCTTGCGGTTGGTCGATTGGAAAACGACTAATATTACAGTACATTCACAATAAAAAAACATTTTACTTTTTACTTAAAGGTTTGTATGAATTTCCAACATAATGCGCACTAATTTGTGGTTGTTAGTAAAGAGTAAAAAGTTTTTTCATTGTGAATGCTGTGTAACTCAATTTTTTTTTCAGTTTAGTGTACAGATTGAGATTAGTTATTACTATTATTGTCCTATGGAAGATGGAAATTAAAAATACATATTTTGCCGACTAAACATGTTTTACATAACTAAAGAAAACGCATTTTAAAATAAACTTTAACTCGGTTTTGAAACTAGTGTACTTTGTATTAAAAACGAAAACTTTTTCTTATTACGCGTTTCTTGATTTAGTTTTAATTACATATTTTTTAAAATTTTGTTGATAAAGTTTATTTCAGCTATCGATTGGCATCAATAACTCAATTTGGTCAAAAATGTAGTTATGTAAATTATGTTAAAATAATATGTATGGCAAAATACCTGTTGCATAAAATATTGAAACCACGCGTTTAATGTAAATTCGCATTTTCTTGATGTATACCTCATTAATAATAAAGGCCTGATGCAAAACGGAAAACCGTAATTTAAAACCGTCAAACCCAATTTTTGGCTAAATTGCTTCACTTTGCAATATGAAAATTATTAACAAATAGTTCACAATATGCTAGACCTTCTACTAAGAAAATTTTATAAAAATGGATTTAATTTCATTTAGGAAACCCCAATTTTATGTTTTGCCGGCCGACAAGCAAAAATCCGTCTGTCGAAATATAAAATTGGGATGTTTTGAATGAAATTAAATCAATTTTGATAAAATTGTCTGCGAATAAGATGCAACTTATAAATTCGAACTATTTTTTAATAATTTTGATTTTGAAAATAAGACAATTTTGTCAATAATTTGATTTGACGGTTTGAAATGCCGGTTTGCTGTTTGTGCATGGGGCAATGCCTTTACGTGTAATATTTCAATAATCACTTTTAATACTTTTTTTATAGTAGCACTCACATTTATATACTTCTGTTTTTATTTATCACAACACACCACGAAATTCAACGTTTTCAACTGATTCAACTGATACAAACTAAATATCAGACGACGAAAATGAAATTAATACGCGAGCAAACGGCTAAATTTTCTAGATTTCTAGTAAATATAATTATAATTTTACTAGAAATTCTAGTAATATGTTAATGTAAGTTAAAATTGACTAGAATCTCACTAGAATCTGTTTAAATTACTAGAAATTCCTTGTACAACCAAACAGGAATTATCTTGTATTTAATATAATTTAACTAGAATTTTACTAGATTTTAGGTAACTACATTAAAAAATAAATCGATGCAAAAATTCAACTGGAATTCAAGTAATTTTTATTATTACTGGAAATCTGATAATAAAATTTACGAGAATTTCATTTAATTTACTGGATATTCCATTTTAGAAAGTAAAACTAACCATCTAGTATTTTTCTAGTAATTTTTTGTGCTAGATTATCACTAGAATTCCAGTATAATTTAAAATATTACTGGAAATTAACTAGAAAATAGTTCAAATCTTGTTTTGATTGCAATTTCACTAGAAATCGGTTAAATGTATTTTTAAATTTAACTAGAAAATTCATTTTTCTTGATTTTTAACTAGAAATTCACTGGATTTTCACTAGAATTTGCAAAACCAGATAAGCAAGTAGGCAATTACCGGATTTTGTAATGAGCGTGTACGAAAACGAGATTATAAAATGATCAACAACGATTTTTAAGTAAAATAAACATTAAAATTATTAATAATTTACCTAGACATTTTAACATTTTAATCGAAACATAATTTACATAAGACCTTTTAATTTACAATAAATATTTTTTTTTGTTATCTGTATGCATTACTGCATTTAATTTGCAATTGCTGTTTATTGTTGAATCTGTGAATCATCATGTCTGGTGCATTTATAAAATGTTTACAGTTTTATTGTGTTTAGTTTGTGTTTTTTGCTGAAATATTATTTCGTTTTTTTGATAATAACTGTGCCATAATTAGTAAAGTCGGGTGATTTGGCGCAGAGGGAGATATGGCGCAGTGTCCGTTTTTGGTATATACGAATATTCTCTTTACATTTGTACGTTACCAAAAAGTTTAGTTACTCACCAGATCTCTTTCAGTATACATCTCTTCGTGCTGCGTTAAATATTTTATTTTGTTTAACCGAAAAAAGAAAAAAAAACGGTAAAATTTCTTGGATTTTTTTTTTTGTGTTTTTTGTATGTGAGTGTTTTGGTAAGTATATGGCGCATTTATTTTGTTCATTTGCCAAAATGAGAAGGACTGTGTTTATGTTATGGAATGTTATTTTGCTAAAACCAACTGTGTGATTATGGGTTTTTTGTGTGTAGAAACGTCAGGTGTTGGTATAAAGGTGTTATGGCATACATACATTGAAGGTGATATGGTACATATACCATTTCCCCTATCATCAAATTTGTTTCTTGCCCATGATTTCTGTGATTTTATTTTTAGAAATTTAACATTATTTTTAACATTTTTTTATAGAAATGCCTACGATTTATAAAAAAAAACTAAACTCGAGACGGGCAGCTTGGCTAGAATCCGATCTCAAAGCGGCAGTTAAGGATATTAATAATAAAATGTTATCGATTAATGCAGCGTCTAAACGATACAATATACCGTCAACTACATTAAGAAGACAGCTTAAAAACAAAAGTGATACGAAACCAGCATTGGGAGCTTCTTGTTGTTTAGGCGTCGAGTTTGAAGATAAGATTGTTGGCCATATAAAAAATCTTCAAGCGCATGGGTTTGCTCCAACAAGAAACGAGGTGCGAGGCATGGCATTCGGACTTGCACAGAAATACAATATAGCACATAAATTTAATTCTGAGGAGAAAAAAGCTGGCAAAGCATGGTTCACACTTTTTATGAAGCGTCATCCAAACTTGGCTGTAAGAAAATCCGAAGGAGTTTCCCAAAATCGTGCCCAAGGAATGAATCGTAAAGAAATATCCGATTATTTTATTTTGTTAGAAAAAATTTTAATCGAACACGAATTAATATCAAAACCAGGACACATTTTCAACATGGACGAAACCGGATGCCAGTTAAATAATCGGCCTGGGTTTGTAATAGCCGAAAGAGGATCTAAAAATATACCAGCAGTAACATCTGCTGAAAAGGGAGAAACAATTTCAGTAATTGCTTGTTGTAATGCCGAAGGCAATTTTTTGCCTCCAGCTTGTGTTTTTAAAGGTAAAAATAAGAAAACCGAATTTGAAGATGGCATGCCCCCAGGTTCAGTGGTGTACATAAGTGGTAAATCTGCGTATGTCAACTCAGACATTTTCTACACTTGGCTTAAGCAACATTTCCTTCCAAGAAAACCTCAAGGAAAAGTTTTAATTATATTAGATGGCCATTCGTCACATTGCAGTAACACCGATATGTTGGAGTTTGCTGTGGCAAACGAAATAATTCTACTATGTTTACCGCCACATACAACACAATTTTTACAGCCGTTGGATCGATGTTTTTTTAAATCCTTCAAATCGCATTACTACGCGGCATGCAATTTGTTTATAAAAAACAATCCAAATAGGAAGATTTCTCGTTTACAATTTGGAAAATTGTTAACATCTACTTGGAACATGTCTGCAATTCCAAAAAATGGTATCTCAGCATTTTCAGCCACTGGTATTTTCCCATTTAATCCTGAAGCCATTCCGGATTACGCATTTATTCACATGCGCGTTACTGATGTCGAACAAGGCGTGGAAACACAACATTTGGGTATATCTTCAGATGCTTCTATAATAATAAGCGAATTAACATCTACAGTTGGAAATTTTCCTGAAAATACATCGACCGAGGCTTCATCTTTTCAGTCACCGGTAACTCCTCAGAAAAATCAACAGTCCGATTTGGAAGTGATTGACAATATGAACATCAGCGACTTAACCCCTGGAAAAATGTTAGACATAATATCTCCGATACCGTCAACTTCCAAGGGTAAAACAAATAATTCCAGAAAACAAAAAACTCGTGTATTGACTGCAGTAAATAACATTAAAGAACTCAAATTAAAATCAATAAAGCGCAAAATAACACACACAAACAAAACGGCAAAAGTACAAAAGAATCGGAAAAAAGTTGTACATGAGTCTTCAACTGAAGATGAGGATATTACTATACCATTAGATGATGAATCAGATGGCTTGGAGGACTTTGAAGAGAATATTTGCGCTGGATGTGGAGAGGATTATAATTCCACTTCTAAAAAGGACGACTGGATTCAGTGCATATTATGTAATTTGTGGTCGCATGATACCTGCACTTTTTTTGTCAATACATGCAACAAATGCGGCAAGCAAAATGTTAAGAAACACTAAGGCGCCATATCACCTTAGGCGGAGTACCATATCACCCATACCCGAGGGTGAAATAGTATTTCAGAATGAATTTTTATTTTTATTTTTAAAGACTGAATTTTTACCTATTGTTCCTTTTTGTTTTATTTTTTAGAGTTTATTTTTAATAAAGAACACATATTATTTTGTTTCAAACTTAAAGCTGCATTATTTTTTTCGCTATTTCAAAAACAAAAAAGGTATACCAAATCTCCCGACTTTACCCTATTGTTATTCAGTAAATCATAATGCCGTGTGCAGTTTGCAAACTAAAGTTTATTAAAAATGAGAAATATGTTTATTGTGGAATTTGTGGTAAACATTTTCATCCTAAGTGCATTGACCTCAATGCGGATGACGTTAAACGTATTGCTAAGCAAAAGATTAACTGGAAATGTTCTGGATGTATTCAGTTCGTTAGTGTAAATCTTAACGGTATTGAGCACACTTCTCCATTAAATAATGTTGCTAATGCTAATGCTGATAATATTTTGCCGTTGCAACGTGTTTTTCCACATGATACACCTGAGTGCTCATACAATATTTTCAATGAGCTAATTGCCTTGAAAAATGAAATTAAAATGGAATTTAATAAATTTAATCTTAATATTTCAGAGCACCATGAATTACTTTCTAAGAAAATCGATCAATTGACCGAAGAGAACAAATTTCTTCGCAAGGAAAATATGGATTTAAAAATCAGATTGACTGCTATGGAACAATCACTGTATGATAATTTCGTCGATGTTGTTGGTTTTCCATATAATAAAGGGGACACAGCCTCAACCACCGTTTTAAGTATGTTTAAAACATGTTTGTGTGTGTCATTATTGGAAAGCAATCTTGATTGTGTGACACCAATTACATATGCTAAATATAAAAATAACAATGAGACGGTTCTTCGAGTAAAATTTTTGCGGAAATCGTCTAAGGATGTCATCATGCAGGCAAAAAAGGGGTGTAAAACTCTAACAATACAACATTTGGGTTTTTCTGTGGGCAAAAACAAAAACATTTACATTAATCATAGTATGTGTTTTTCCAAAAGAAAAATTTTTTGGAGATTAAAACATCTGAAAAAATTCAACAGTGTTTGGTTTAGTAACGGAACAGTTTTTGTTAAAACCAATAATAATGATCTACCTACATAAAATCAATGCTTTATGCGACCTTGAAGTTTTTCGGTAATTTAAATATTTCTTTATTATAATTTCTAATCAAAATATACCTATTCAGGGTCGTAGTGTTGCTTTTGTAGTCATGATTATCTAGATAATAGTACTTACAGTTTTAGTTCTTCTGACCATTTTAATACTGCAGCAGTTAGCTGCTCAAAGTTTTTAATCTTTCACCAGAACATCCGAAGTTTACGCGAAAATTTTGACAAATTTGTGTCGCATTTAAATTCTTTTGCTACTTTACCGGTTGTAATTATTTTATCGGAAATATGGATTTATCACTATGAAATGGATTTTTTCCACATTCCTAATTATAATTTTGTTACGTGTTGCAATAATAATTATCAGTCGGGTGGGGTTAGTATTTTTTATAATTGTCATCTTAACTGTTCCTTTGAGTCAATCAATTTAGAGTCTGCTGATATCCTTAAGTTAACTGTACAAATTAATATGGTACTTTCATTATTGTTGGTGTTTATCGCCTTCAGTCTGTTTTTGTAACCAATTTCATTTCGGAGTTTTCGTCCTTCTTAAGTGTAATTAAAACTAAAAATTTATTTGTTTTAGGTGATTTTAACATTAACATTTTAAATTTGCCTAATAGCAGTGACGATTATTTATTTATGATGTCCTGTTTTGGTTTGCAGTCTCTGGTTGATTCTCCTACACGTGTTTTTAACTCTTTTGCTCGTATTAGTAATAACGATATGAAGTTGTTAAAAGCACCCGTTCTTCCATTGTCGATTACTGATCATTGTTTAATTGTATAAGAAATAATTCTGTCATCCAGTATTAGACTTTCTTCTCATAATAACGGCCCATACATATCTTTTGATCTTACTAAATTTTATTCGTTAGTTTTATCGTACAATTTTTTAAACTCTCTAGATAGTGATCCGTCCGCTAGCCTTAACAATTTCGTAAGTTGCTTTAACAATATTGCATCGTCTTGTTACATTTCTGTCATTCGAAAATCAAATACCAAGCTTAAACCTTGGATATCTTGCTCCTTACTTAATTTAATGAAAAAAAAGGAGAATTAGTGTAAAATGTAGCAAACATCCTAATAACATTAGAATCAAAGAATGTTTTTTGAAGTTGTCGAATAAGGTTAGTTCTTGCGTTAAAGCTGAGAAACTTAGTTACTATAACCGCAAGATTGATGATTGTTCTGGCGGTAGTAAGCGTGTTTGGTCAGTGGTTAATGATATTTTATCAAATAATCGACAAGTTTCTATTGATAGAATCTTAAATGATGATGGTATTAATGTTTCTGATTCTGTTTTAATTGCCAATGAATTGCTATGCTTGTAATTCGAGTGGTAATTGTGATTTTGGTGATTAATTTTTTCTTGCGCCAGTTGACAGTGATACAATTTTAACCATTATAAAGAGTCTAAAATCTCGAAAAAGTACTGATTTATTGGGTTTTAGTTTCGATATGTTGAAGTCGGTACTTTCTGTTCTTATAAATGACAGTTTATCTGTTGGTTTTGTCCCGGATATTTTGAAAACATCAATTGTTATTCCACTGCACAAAAAAGATAATCGCTTGCTCAAAGAAAACTTTCGTCCTATTGCTCTTCAACCTATTATCTTAAAAATAATTGAAAAAGCCATGAAACCACGAATAGATAAATACCATGCTAAATATCATTTTCTAAGTGACAATCAGTACGGCTTTAGATCTGGTAGAAGTACTGAGTCTGCCTTGGTTGAATTTCTTAATGGTGTTCATCTTCATTTGAATAATAAGCTTGAGGCTGGAGCTGTTTTCATTGACATTAAACGAGCGTTTGATATGGTTGATCATAACTTGCTTCTCAATAAGCTAGATTCTATCGGTTTTAGAGGTATTTCACAAAAATGGTTTGCTTCTTATCTGAGTAATAGGTTAAAATTCAAAGTTCCTTTAGTGTTCCTTTTACATTGAATTGTGTTGTTCCTCAGGGTTCTGTCTTAGGTCCATTACTTTTTTTAATTTATCTAAATGATATTTTTAGCCTGGGTCTACGTGGAAAAATAATAGCCTTTGCGGACGATATGACTTTAAGTTATTCGGGGTCATGTTTGGATAATATCTCTAAAATTGCTACGTGTTTGGTTTGATCGACATGGTATGATTCTAAGTGAGAAGACTAAAATTATGTTTTTCAAGTTATCTGGGGACCCTTTGTTGAATTATATGCCTGAATTTATCTATCACCATTCTAACTATAATTTCCTAAATTGTAATAATGATCGTTTTAAAATTGAAATTGTTAAGTCCTTCAGATACCTCGGTCTACATCTGGATGTTGGTCTCAATTGGAAATTGCATATTCAACAATTAAAAAGTCAATTGGGTTCTGTTTTGCGTGCAATCTATATGTTGCGCTCTTATTGTTCGCAATCTGTTTTATTAAGTTTTTATCATGCTTGTGTTGGCTCTCGTTTGAGTTATAGAGTTTCCTGTTGGGGTGGTGCTTTTAATTGTGTGTTAATTCCTTTAATCACGTTATAAAACCATATTATTCGTTCCATGTTTTTTATGAGCCGTACTGATTCCTGTTGGCCAGTTTATGTTGCAAATACAATTTTTCCGCTACAACATCTCTATGTTTTTAGAGTTCTTCGTTTGTTTTATTATCGTAGTGGTCAAAGGGTAGTGAGGTTTGTTTCTGCGTATAATTTTCGTAATAACAACAAATTGTTTTTTATAATACCAACTTTTATTACCGAAACTTTTAGGCGATATTTTCTAGTCATTGGTCGGTACTTCTTTAATTGCCTGCCATTACATATCCGATCACTGATCTCCACTAATTCATTTTTGAAGCTGGTGAAAGGTTGGTTATTTCAAAGAAATAATTTAAAATTTATTTTTGAGGTTGTAAAATTAATAAAATAATTTTTATTTTAAATTTTAAACTTTTGTTATATCTCTTTTCATTAATTAGTTTTTTTTAAATTTTTTTGGAATTTTCTTTTTACTTTATTATCATTTTATTGTTAATTTTGTTTAATTTGTCTCCTAAGTTTTTATTTTGATTTTTGCTGTTTTTATTATTATTATCAGTTCAATTTGATCCCCACCAATTGTTTTAGTTTTAATTTTAGAGGTTTATAACACTGTCCTTGACAAAGGAAACCTATCTTCTTGCCATAAAATTTGATTATTTGTATATTTAATTTTGTAATTTTGTATGGTTTAAGAGAATTAATTAATAAATAAATAAATAAAAAAATGTTTTCTCTTGTTGGCCAAATTCCAGAACTTTAGCCAAAAAAAATCATTTTAGAATCCAATTTCCATCGCAGATGTGAAATTTCACTAAAATCGGGTAAGGAATAGCTAAGTTCTATCCTAGTTGGCCATATCAATCATTTCAACTGTTGAAGAGGACAGTCGGTAAAATTGTGTAATACAAATTGTTTATTCCGTATATTTCGTTGCTGTTTGTCTGAAAGTGCTTATAACTACAAATCATTTCAAAGTAAATCCATTATTTTGAAAGTAAAATGTGCTTGTATAGTGAAATGTATTAAAATTTACAGTTATTTTTGGTGTTTCAATTAATAACAAAAGTTTTTTGTGAAATCAGAAAAATAAATTCAAAATAAAGTAATAAGAACTTTGGCGTCGTGCAAAAAGTGTTCAAATAGAATAAATCGGGCAGATTTAAGAGTTACTTGTAGTGACTGTAATTCAATTATGCATGCATTATGTGTGAATGTGTCGGCAAATCAAATTGAAGCCCTAAAAAATGAGAGAAAATCATGGACCTGCTTAGAATGTGTAAATAAAATAAAACCAACCGGTTCTACTATTGTTACAGAAAATATTGTAATGATTAATGAAAGTGAAAATTTTGATAATCTGGATTTCAGTAACACCGCTGAATCATTAAAACTAATTTCTAAGTTGATAAGTGACAAATTCGCTCGATTCAATAAAAGGTTTGATGGTATTGATAATTATTTAAAGGTTATTGATAATCTCAAAAACGAAAATAACAGACTAATAAATAAAATTGCATCACTTGAATTGCAAGTAGAAAAACTGGATCAGCTTTATAGAAATGATTCGATTGAAATAACTGGTTTAAAGACACCTGATAATGAGGTCATGAAAACTACGGTATCATTTTTTACTGATGTTCTGAAAGTCAACGTACTTGAAAGTGACATTTCTGCGGCTTATTGTGTTAAAAACAAGTTCGATTCTGCTAAAACAGCTAAAATTATCGTAAAATTCCAAAATAGAGATCGGCGCTTTCAGATTATTGCGTCCAGAAGAAAATTAAAAAATATTTCATCTGATTTTCGGGGAATATCTAATAACTCATCAGTGTACATAAATGAAAGTCTTACCACATTTAAGAACCAGCTGTTTTGGAAGGCCCGCCAAGTTAAAATGGATAATAATTATAAATATTTATGGACGCGAAATGGAACAATTAGGTTGAGAAAAGTTGACGGTGGTGAAATCAAAGTCATTAATACTTTTTCGGATCTAGATTCTCTAGTGTGATCTTATTTTAATATTTTAATTTGATTTTAGTTTTAATTATTAATGTTAAATTTTGATGATCTGGATCAGGATAGTATTGATGACGTTGATTTCAACATTTTAGTAGATGAGTTTAATAATCAATTAAATGTAAAAAATTTTTCTTTATTTCATGTTAACATTAGAAGTTTGCGGTCGAATTTTAACTTGCTTCTAGTGAATTTGGCAACCTTGAGTGTACTACCTGAGTTAATTTTGGTGTCTGAAATATGGATCAACTCTAACGAAACTAACCTATATCAAATAGATGGATATCATTTTTTTGTTTTATGCAATGATCAAGAAAGAGCAGGAGGAGTTGCTATTTATGTTAAAGAATCAATTTCGGCAGAAGCTACTTATCATCATCTGGCTACAGCGGATTGCTTAGGTATAAAATTCCCTTATGAAGGGAGCGAGTACCAATGTCTTGGTTTATATAGATACCATAAATTTAGTATAGACCAGTTTGTACATGAATTTGAAATATTACTTCAGTCATATAATAAGGCTAAAAATTTGATAATTCTAGGTGATTTCAACATTAATACTCTAAGTAGCAATTCTCAAATTGACAAATATGTTTGTACGATGGCCTCTTTTGGTCTTAATACTTTAGTTACTTCACAAACACGAACATTAAATGGAAGTTCAACTTGCATTGATCATGCATTCTCGCGCTCCATTGATAGTATCAATAATTGCCAAGTTTGTAACATGTCGATTACTGACCATAATCCTCTTTTGGTAAATGTGTCGCAATTTGGTATTTCAAACTCCAAACGCATACGTTTTCTCAGAAAAAATTCATAAATTACGATAAATTAATATCCAAACTAGATGCACAATCGTGGGTAAATGTTCTCTCAATCAATTGTGCAAACACTGCTTTAAAAAACTTTTTACAAATATTTCATGAGTGCATAAAAGGTTCGGAATATTTCGTCAAAAGTACAAATAAACACACAAAATTGAAACCTTGGATTTCAAATTCTTTGTGTGCCTTAATTAAATGTAAAAATCGGCTTAGTAGGAAAGCTAAGAAGCATCCTAATAACATCAAACTATGCGTAAGGTACAGCAAGTTAAAAGAGACAGTTCAAAAGCGAGTCGAATTCGAGAAAAATTCCTATTTCAATAATTTGTTAAATGCTACAGCCGGTAATTTAAAAAAACAATGGAATGTAATAAATTCTTTTCTGGGTAATTTTAAAAAACAGTCGATTGTGAATAAAATCACAAGCTCTAATGGTTCAATAGTCACAAATTTATTCGAAATTTGTAATGTTTTCAACAACCATTTTACGACTATTGCTAGTAGCTCTAGTACATGTAATTTGAGTAATCTGCCGTTTTGTCGATCAATGCAAAATTCCTTTTGCTTCAAAGATATTTCTGAAGATGAATTATTGCAAAGTATATTTTCTGTTAAAAACAAAAAAAACTGTGGGAACCGATGGGTTGAATAGTGAAATAATTAAAAAAACCGCGGCTAACGTTGTGCATGTAATTGCGCATATTTTTAACATCAGTATGAAATCGGGAGTTTTCCCGGAGGTGTTAAAAACTGCTTACGTAATGCCGTTATTTAAAAGTGGATCTCATACACTGGCTACCAATTATCGTCCCATTAGCTTCCTATCTGTACTGTCGAAGATTTTTGAAAAAATTATTAAGACACGCATAATTAATTACATAGATAACCTAAATTATCTAAGTGATGCTCAATTTGGTTTTCGGAGGAAAAGAAGTACGGAAGATGCTTTACTCTCTTTTCTCACCCCAATTTATTCTTCCCTAAATGCAAATAAGATAACAGGTGCATTGTTTATAGATATAGCCAAGGCATTCGATACTGTCTCTCATGAGATTTTGTTAGATAAACTTTGGGCATTGGGTATGCGGGGCTTTGTTTTTAATTGGCTGAAGTCCTTCGTAGAAAATCGCACTCAATTGGTTAGACTAGGTGCTACTTATAGTCATGCCATGAAAATTTCTGCTAGTGTTCCTCAAGGGTCAGTACTGGGTCCACCGCTATTTTTAATTTACATAAATTCAATTTTTGAGTTAAATTTTTATGGCAAAATGGTTAATTTTGCAGATGACATTGCTTTTAGTTACAGTATTAATAGTCACGATGAGCTACAATTTCAAATGAATTTTGATCTGCAGTTGTTACGAGATTGGTTTAATAATCATAGGATGACCCTTAGTAGGAAAACTAAAGGCATGATATTTAATATTGGAGGTGATACACCACACAACATGAACGTCACTTATCACAAGTTAGGATGTTCCTTTTCAGTTTTTTGCCATTCAGATTGTGTTAATATAGAGTTTGTTGAAGAATATAAATACTTGGGAATGCTCATCGATAACAAATTAAATTTTAAAAAGCATATCAGTTCTGTGAAATCACATTTATATGGTACATTGCGAAAACTATTTCTGTTAAGAAAATTTTGTCCCAAGCCAATTTTGGAAAGAATTTACTATGGTCTTTTCAATTCCAAGCTAGAATATGGGTTGATAATATATGGCGGTGTTTATTTTTCTAATATCAAAAGCCTCGTCACGGCACAAAAAATGGCTGTGAGAATTATTCATAATAAGAAACGTTTGATTCATAGTTGGCCGCTTTTCAAATCTAGCCATATATTGCCGTTCCGCTACCTATATGTATACAGAGTTTTGAAGGTGTTTTTTATTAGGAGCGGGTACAGAGTGGTTAAAAATGCAACTTATGTATTGCGCTGTGGTCAGACTTGTGCAGTACCGTTCACACGTAAAGAGTATGTTAAGCGCTTTTTTGATTATAGAGCCCCTGCTCTTTTCAATTTTTTGCCCGAGTTTTTAAAAAATGAGTTATCGCTTCAAAAATTTACGAAAAACCTCAAGAATTGGCTCTTCACAGAAGACAATATTGAACGATTTTTTTAATTTGATCATTATATTATAATTTTTTATTTTGTTATTTTTAGTACTATTTTTTATTATTATTTTTTTTTTATTAAAAAACTTAGTATTTTGTTTTTTTGGTAATTTAAGTTGACATATTTTTTGAAACATGATAACTGCTTCCTCTTCATATAAGTTTAAGTTAAATTGTTTTAGTTTAAGTGAAGGGGTTACTCTACAGGCTTTGCCTCCGTAACTTCCTACTATATTCAATATAATTTGTTTTATATAACATTTTTTAAAATTTTCAATGCTAAATTTAGGAATAATAAGTTTATACATTTTTTATTTTCGGTATTAGTTTTAGACCTTATTGTATTATTGATTAAATTATATTGCTAAGTTATATTGGCATTGTTCAAACACTTTTATATTTTGAATATATGTATTAAAAAAAAAAAAAAAAAAAAAAAAAAAAAAAAAATATTCCAGAATTTTATTCAAAAGACACTATCAAATTTCACTAAAATCGGTTAAAGAATAACCAAGTGCCATATTCCAGAACTTCATATAATCCAGTCTTTCATCTATTTTTCTGTCGTATTACAGGCGATTATTACAAAAAAGCTCTCGATCATTAAGGGTTATTAATCAAAGTTTTAAATTAAGGGCTGAATTATTTATATTAAAATTTGTTCAAAATTACATGAAAAAAAATTAAATTGTTTTAAAATAAATATTCGTTTGTTTTACATTTTGTTTTGGCTGTAACGGAGTATCCGTATCGGAACAGATTGCGGAATTTGAGAATTATGTTTGTAAAAAAAAAAAATAAAATAATGTTACAAATATATGTTGAGTTACACAGTACTGATTTTAAAAATGTTAATGACTTTAGGAATTTCCAAAAATCAAAGAACTGAACTGTTAATGAAAAATTCAAGAAATTTAAGAATCTCAAAACGCTTCAGACTTTAAGTATTTAATTTTGTAATACTAAATTTTAAACCTTTTAAAATTTCATTTATTCAGTTTAATTAGTAAAAAATTCAAAGAATTTAGAAAATTTTAAAATTTCAATAATTTAAAAATTTAGAAAAAAACAAAAATCATTAACTAAAAATGTTCAAAAACTTAAAGAATTTCAAATGTTACCTATAATTTAAAGATCAGAGTTCTAAGATAATAAATTCAACAAACGCAAGAATCTCAAAAAATTTAGGAATTTTAAGTATCATTTAGAAAATTTACCTATAAAAATTAAAAATAAACAGTTCAACAATTTTCAGAAACCCATAAATTTTTAATTTTAAGAAATTAAAAAATTTGTGGAATTTTCAGAAAGGAGGTAAAAAATTTGAGAATTACAACATTAAAACATTTATAAATTAAAGAATCTAGAAATTTCAAAACGAAAAGAATATTAAGAAATTATTGAATTTTAAGAACTTAAAAAATAAGAATGTTTTAAAATTTTAAAAATCTTAAAAAATTTTAAAATTTAAAAATTTGGTAATTATGTTTTTAAAATTTTTAGAATTTAAAGAATATTTTAGAGAATCTATAAAAATTGTAAAAATTCAAAAAATGTAAAAAAATAAAAATTTAAAGAAGTAAGACAATTTTAAAAATTGAAAAAATGCTTTATAAAATGTTAAATATCAAGCCCTTTTGAGATTGTAGAATTAGATTTTCCTAATCCAAACTAAGTGCTTTGGCTGAATAAATCACGTACATATAAATCACACACTGTATTTTTTGTTTTTTATTGTATTTCTCGCAGAAACTAAATTAAACGACATCATTCAACACATCAATAGATCTTTATTTGATAACAAACTGAAGCCGACTGAACACAATTTTATATTTAAAAATAAAAAACACCAAAAAAAATAACAGTACATTCTCGTAGTCGAGCATAATTTTAGCGTTTTCTAATAACTGATCTTCTCACTAATATAAATAAAGTACATTATATAGTTTAAATTAATGTATAAAGTTTGAATTACAAATTTTAGAAAATATTCAGTATTCAGTTAATCTGAATCTTTAACAGAAAAATTAAATAATTTAAAAAATTTAGAGAAATTAAAAATATGTATAATTAAACGAATTTAAAAAAATTAAAAATTTTTTAATGGAATCTTTTAGCGAATTTCAAAGAAAATCAAATATTTTTTGCACTTTAAAACCCTTCGTCACTCTGTCTTGCATATATGCAATGAATAAATAAACATTCAAAAAAATATTGGAACACAATATTTGGATGCAATTTTATTTCGTTTTCTATTTAGTTGAAACGTTGCTTTAAATTTGTTCTTATGTTCTTTATTCGTATAATGTCAAATTTTTGGCGCAAAAAGTTAATTCTGATGTAAGTCAACAGAAAGACAGCAGTAGTTTAGTGCATTTCTTACGTTTTGTGGTGGTTTACCTATAAAATCTGAAAAAATATTGCCCAATAATCATCCAAATTACGATCGTCTCTACAAAATTCGCCCTGTAGTCGTGGCACTCCAAAATAATTTTAGAAAAATTCCTTTGGATTCCTGCCTTGCGGTTGACGAGCAGCTTTGTTCAACTAAAACTAAGAGTGCATTGAAACAATATCTACCCAACAAACCCCATAAATGGGGATTCAAATTATTTGTACTGTCGGGTGTTTTAGGATTTTCCTATAATTTTGAGATATATTCGGGTCAGGAGAATGATCCAAGAAAAAGATATCCTTTAGAAAAAGACTAAGGTGCCAGTGCTAAGAAGTAAGACAAGTTCCGGGACATCAAACTTTTCGAGTGTTTTTGGACAGTTATTACTCGTCGGTACCACTAGTCCTTGAATTGTCGAAAATGGGCATTTTGTGCCTAGGTACTATACGTCGGAATCGAATTCCAAATTCAAAGCTCCCCACTGATAAAGACGTAAAAGCGAGCAATAGAGGAGCATCGGTAGAATCCACCGCAAGAATTGACAATGTTGAAGTGACTACTATTGCAAGGAAGGACAATCATACCGTAATTTCAATTTCAAACTTCGTGGGTCGTAACCCGATACAAACTTCCGACCGATTTGACAAAAAACTGAAATCAAGAATAATTATTGATTGCCCAAGAATAATCAAAGAATACAACAAGTACATGGGCGGAATTGATCTTCCCGATAGCTAATATATATCGGAACGTATAAAATATTGTTACGATCTAAAAAGCGGTATATGCGCTTATTCTACCGTCTTTTGGACGTGGCTGTTGTCAATTCTGGGGTCTTATACAACCGTATTCAAAAAATGAATAAAGCAGATCCAAACCAAATTATAAGTTTAGCAAAATTTCGATTAGAACTTGGCGAAGTGTTGTGCAAATACCAACAGAAAAAAACAGTGACTGGACGGCCGTCTGAGATCAATAAACTTTTAAAACTAAAACATAAGAAGGCAACAAGCTCCTCTATTCCAGTTAAGCAAATACGAACAGATGGTGTGGGCCACCATCCTCTATGGAATGAAAAGAGACTGCAATGCAAGTTGCCAACTTGTAAGGGTTTAACAACATTCGTCACATGCGAGAAATATGTAACCGCCTTGTGCTTCAATAAAAATCGAAATTGCTTCAATCAGTTTCATTTGTAAATGTGAAGACAAGTCGAAATCTTCTCGTATGCTTATTTTATTCTATTTACTATATTATATACAAATATGATAACAGAGGATCCTAACTGAATTATTTGAGTCAATTATATAGAAAATAATCATAGTTTCATCTTAAGGAATGCGTTACTCAAATGAAAATAATTTTTTATCGCATAAAAAAAAGTCAAGTAACGAAGGGTTAAAAACGAATATCTAAGATTTGAAAATATATATTTTCTACTTATAAAAATATTCATAAGGCTAGAGTTGGAAATAGTACAATCTTAGGTCAGCTTAAATTCGTTTTGGAATTTCTGATTTGAGAAGAACATTTTCCCTCCACCATTCCTTTTAGCTTGTGACTATCGAATGTGACGAGATTATTTAAAAATTTAATTTTCAATTATAATAAACGCTAACTGAACCGATGAAAGGTTCAAACAAATGTAACATTTGATACCACTTCAAATACAGCATAATTTCAAATTACAACACAATTACACCATTATTTATATATCCAACCGTCGTTTATGAATATAAATGTTTAAACAGAGATTTTAATTATTTTTCCATAAATTCTCAAATAAAACATAAAATAAAAATTGATTCGTTGTTCTGTGTTGTACATTTTCATTATGAAGCTTTTCTTGGTTCCTTTATATGTACCATTCAGCAAAGTTTCTAAAAATTCTGATTATTAAGGTGGAAAAAAAAATATTTTCTTAAAAGGGTTTGTTCACAATTTTAAAAAATTCGATGAATTAGGCAGCGCTCTAATTTATAAAAAAACAAAACTCTTTATCGTTTTAAATGATATTTAATTAAAATTTGTATTCATTGGGTTACAAAAGAAAAATAAATAAATAAATAAATTTTAAGGATAAAGCAGAAAAATTTAAAAGATTTTCTTGGATAAATATTGATATTTTAAACGAAATGATAATCAAATTTTGAGATAAGAAGAAAAATTTTTTGTTTTGCGTTGCTTATTCTCAAACTCATTTAAACTTTGTTTAACATTATTAGTGTGATTATCTGAATATTAAATAAACAAACTAATGTATTTAATTGTTTGTCTTATGATGTTGAAGAAAATTTATGTAAGCAATATGAAACGATAATTGAATTCTATTTATTTAAAGGCGTTTTAATTATTTTAGTAAGAAACAATATTCGGTTTAGTATGATTTTAAATTTGATGGGGGTACATTTATGCCTAAACAACACATTGTTACTAATATTGATAATCTTTTTTGTCAAATTTACTGACGTATTATAAAATAATACAAAAATTTGCTAAATTGAAAAACCTTTCACTTAAATAAAATTTTCACCAAGATGAGAACTTTCTGCGCAAGAAGATGTTTCCTGAATAAAATATTCAAAAGGAAGTACTGACATAATTGGAGCGTAAGGCAATAATTATTTTTATTCACTTAATGTGTTTATTTTATTAGTAACTGGAAATCCAGATAAAAAAAAGTATACTTTGAAAGAAGAAATAACTTTGAAAATAAGGTTATCATGACCAAGGAGGAACACTTTACCTTTACCATGGCTAAGTAAGCAATTTCCAAACCAGGAATTCATCAACCTTGATATTTTAATTTTTAGACACAAACAAGGAACCGATGCCATAACCAAATTTTGAATAACAAAATTAAGCGTTTAAGCAATTGTCTGTATGTAAATAAATAAAGTGGAGACAATTTTCTTTTAAACTATAAACCATTTTACACATTTTATACAACTACCGAAAAAACAGGTTCAAAAACCATGCGAAAAAAACAACACGTTTATCTTTTTTTTTTGACACTTTATTTAACTACTTTAGATAAAGAAGATTAACAACACCTTACATTTCTAGTCATTTGGGGATTTGACAAATATTTCAAATAAATTATTTCCGACCTCTGTAAGCGTGATTAATTCAGGTCCAGTAACAATGCATTTAATATTCGGTTTACGGCAATAAACTCGAGAATAATTTGGATGTTTGCTATCAAGCGTGTAATCAACATCTGGTTTAAGTTTTATTGATTCGCCTAAACTAAATAAGTTCATATATGCGAAATCACCATCTTCTAAAAATTTAAAACGGAAAAGTTCTTTTACACCTGTTGTACGATTTATGCCAGAAATGAATATTTCACAATTATTAGAAGCATAGCCATATCTTAAACCAATTAAGATTAAATTATTCGAAACTGTTAATTTGGTTGAAAATTGGTTGGTAATGTCACTTGAACCTAATTCAACTAAGCCTGCATATTCCAAACGAGGATTGGCATTCCATTTTGGATTTTTATATTGTGGTCCAAGAATAATTTGTTGGCAAACTGTTGAAATATCCTCGGATGTTAATAAATCTGAATGGTTTTCTACACAAATGCGAAATTCATCGGATGTCATAACTGGAAATCGAATTAGCTGCAATAATTTGTCAAAAAATGATCTTCTTTGCGATAACGGCATTTTGTTTGTTGCACAATATCTGTCCATCCATCGAACCAATACATCAAAGAGTTTGACTTCGGTTATTTCAGAAGGAATTTCGGTAGATTTTAAAATTTCCTCAATTGCATTTGAATGTATGTCGAAGAAACTGTCGAAGTTTATAACTTCAATCAGTTTAAGAAATATCCAATAAAATGATGAATGGGTTATTAACTTATTTTTAATGGCCGCACCGAATTCAAAATATTTTAAATCGTTTTCTAAACCACACACCATATTTATTATTATATTCTCTAGTTTCAGAATTTTATATCTGACTGCCAATTTTAAAATCTCACATCTCAATGACTCTTCCGTGTCAAACTGATCGGTGTAAATAAAACGTAGAAATTCATGGAATGCTTTATATGTGGTATCCACGATAGGTATTAGTTTGTCCCCGCCCAAATTATCTTTAAATTGCTCACGAAACACAATACTTCGTTTCATGAGCTCCCACGAATGGGCGTACAACAGTTCTCCTTCGACACGAAACTGTGTATCCGACATGAATTTATTATTGAAAAGTTGTCTTGTTATTTCCTCCATCGTTAGATCGGGTGAGTTATTCAAGTCGATGCCCATTTTATTAATCACGTTTATTTAATTCACTTAGGCACTTTATTGTACGATTTTAAATGCAATGAACCGATTTATATGCAATGTTTGTGTGGAATGTAAAGCAAAATCAATTATCAAAAAATATTGAAAAGAAAAAAAAAAAATTTGGAAACGTTATCTGATTTGAAATGTTAGGTTTTATCGGTACTTGACCAAATAATTATTTTTATTATGTTATCTGATTTGTTTTGTTTTATTAAAACTGTATTAAGATATTACAACAACAAATCCTTGTTTATTCATTTCGGTTTGGAGTAGCTGTATGTCAGTACCCCACTATGACAAATTGACTGAACTCGGTAAAAATTGAAAGAATCGATTATCTCAAAATAATATTAAAAAATTAAAAAATTATTAATACTCATTTAATTTTTTAAGTTCTTATTTAAATTCTTCAATTTTTTTAAACTCTATGCAATTTTAAAATTCTTGTAATTTTGAATTCCTTACATTTTTTAGGTTTTCTATACATTTTTTTATATTCTGTTAATAATTTAAATCCGTTCAATACTTTTGATTTTTATAAATTTTTAAACTCCTTATACTATAAACTCTTTAAGTTTTCTAAATTACTTAAATAATTTAATTCAGAAATTGTTCAGATTCTTAGAATTCTTAGCTGTTTAAATTTTTTAAATTTATTAATTTTTGAAATTTTTATAAAGCATTTTTTAAGTTTTGAAATTAAAAAATATATTTACATTTCCTAAATTTAATAAATTAATAGATTTTTAATATCTTTAAATACTTTAAAATCTTTAAATTTTTTACATTCCATAAATATTGTATATTTCTTAAATCCTTAAAATTCTTTAAGTATAAATGAATAAAAGTAATTCTTTAAATCAAAAAAAAAAAAAAATTCAATTCCTTAAATCGTTGAAATTCTCAAAATTCTTTATATCAATTAATTTTTTATTTGAGATTCTTATAGAGTTTAAAAAAAAAATTTATAGATTTAAACCGTTTCAATAATTTCAATGATTTTCGGAATGTTTTAATTTTGTTAACTGTCTAAAATATGTAAAGTTTTAAAATTCTTGACCTAAAATTCTTAAAATTTGTGAAATCCATTGATATTTATGTGAATTATTCTACAAATCCTTTAAATTCTATAAAAATTCTAAAATCCTTTAAATTTTGACTTCTTCACATTTTTGAAGTTCTTTTATGCATTTTTCGAACTTTTCAATTTTTTTGGAATTTCCGTTAATTATTTAAATCTTCCAAATTCTTTAAATTTTAAAATTTGTAGAATTCTTAAGACTATAAACTCCTTAAGTTTCTTAGTTTACAAAAATCTTTTATTTTTAGAAATTTTTCAAATTCTTGATTTTCTAACCTCTCTAAGTTTTTTAAATTTATTAATTTCTTTCATTTTTTAAATGTGTTTTTTACGTTCTGAAATTATTAAAAGTTAGTATTTAAATTTTCTAAATTTAACAAATCTTTAAAGTTCTTTAAAATAAAATGAAAATTTATTAATATGGTAAATCTTTGAATTTCTCAAGATTTTTTAAATCCATTAATTTTTTTTTTTTGTGATGGTTATTGAATGTCAAAATCAAAATGAAAAGGATTTAAAGAATTTCGACAATTTCAAAGATTTACAGAAATATTTTTTTTTAATTCAATAAATTTTGTAAACCCTTTATATTTTTGAAGATTTTATTGAACTTTTTTTAAACTAATAAAATCTAATTTTCTGGTATACCAATTATTTAAATTTTCTACGTTCTCAAAATTAAAAAAAAAAAAACGATTATTTAAATTCTTAAGTATTATCCTTAATTAACTTAGAATTCTGAAACATCCTTGAATTTCTTAAATTTTTAATATACCTTACATTACGAATCCTTTAAATAAATAAATAATTCTCGCAATTCTTTAAATCCATTAAATTTTTTTGATGGTCCTTATTGTAGTAATCTCTTAAATTTTAAATATGTCAAAAATTTATGTAATATAAATTATTTTACTTCCTTAAATTTTGTAAACTACTAAAATTCTGTAAATTTCTGATACTTAAAATTCGAAAAATTCATTGAAATTTTTTGAGTTTTTCTGTGAATTCTTTTAATCTGCCAAATTTTTCAAATTTTTAAAGTTCTATAAAATTCTAAAATTTATTAAGTTTTGAATTCTTTATGGTTCGTCAATTTTAAATCCTTCAAATTCTTTAAGTTTTTAAATGTTTAGAATTTTTTAGTTTATAAACTATTTAAGTTTCCTAAATTCTTTAAATTTTTTGAAACTCCTTATATTCTGTAAAATTATGAAATTCGTTACACTTAAAATTCTATAAAATTTTCGAATGTCATAGTATTGTTACTGAAATGGTTAACACAGTCGATTATTTGGTTAATTTTTTGGACAGGTTTGCAGTTCTTGTGATCCTACATTTTAGTAATGCGTTTGACCATTTATCACTTGTTTAAAAACTTAAGTTGTGGTATGGTTTTTGGCCAAATGCTTTAAAATTAATTTATTCATTTTCAGCTTAAAGGTTAGATTATGTTAGGGTGGCTTTCCAAAGGACCGGCATAGACACAAAATGGTCCATAGCCACACTCTCAACTCTACTCATTGAACCATCCAGAACTTACAACCAGTCGATATTATTGAAATCCGTAAGGTCATTGACGAGAAGAGCACCTACAAATTTGTATCTGCTTAACACTAGAGGGGGCTAGTGGAAAGTAGGTGGAGTACAGTTTCTTCCTCATGTACATCTATGCGTAGCTTCGACAGTAATCAATCGAGTGGACTCCTAGTCTCAAAGCATGCTCACGTGTGAGACAGGCCAAATCTGCCTTTTTATAACATAAGAGGTACCATTAAAACATCTGTAGTTCGCTCCTCTCCTAGCTACTTCCTGAAGCAAAAGTTTGCATGTAACGAGCAGGGTTTCAACATTTACCTTACTTGGTAAAGTGAGGCCTTTCTAATTCCCCGCAACACTGAAGTGCCTTGGCACCCACGTTTAGTGGATGTTGAACTTACCTGCTATCTCGTTAAGAGATAAGAGTCCGCTCTGGGCTACCTTCGACGTAAGGAAGCAAAACCGTAGCATTTTAAATGCTTATACTTCAACCAATCTTCGGCCCCAATTGTCTTGATTAACTCAGCCTGAAAAACGCTGTAATAGTCGGACCGACAAAATGAGACGTTCACATTGAGTGTCTCACAGAAAACAAAACCACCAACCCTACCATACATTTTTAAACCAATCGTGAATATGTTTAAAATTTAAAAGTTCAACATCTCTTTACTCAACCAGTTCTCTCTGAAGGAATATGGTATCGAATCGGTGGTGCCAGGGATGTTTCTCGTACACAGAATGGATAAGTCTTCTCTATTATTACAAGTTCACAAGGAAGTTAAACAAAAAAATCGGCGTTAAACTTTGCGAAGATTTGTTTTCCAGTAAATTAATTTTTTTTTAGTTTGTCGGTGTGCGAACATTTGATATTATGTACCCTGTCACTATTTGATTGTCCTGATTTTTTTTCTGAAAACTCATTGATAAGAAATCAAATCGAAAACCTCCCAATTTCTTCGAATTTTATACATCATCAAATGAATAATATATCCAGTCACAGATGAGTAATTGTTGAATATGTTATATTGAAATCCTGCCATATTGAGTTACTCGTAGGTTTTGTTGAATTTTAATTTCAGAATCACATTTAAAATAGAAAAAACATATTTTGACATTGAATCAATTTCTTAAGAGTTGGCAAACATGACAGTAATTAAACAGCAAACACGTAGCTTTTCTGATTAACGCCATTATTTTTACAAAGCTACAAATTCATCTGAAACCTGTCAAAAACACTTCAAATTTATAATGCTCTGCACGAACAAATGTATACCTAATAAATTCAAAACCCAATCTCTATTAATAATCAAACTACAGTATTTTTTTCGATATATATATATGCGTACCATACTAAATAAAATAAATTATTTTCTCTCACCTACATGAAGGTGATGTGAAATCTTAAGATGAAATGTATCGATTATCTTATCTCGTGTTTATAAATATAAATATAAATTTTCTTATGTATTTTGGTACTCTCATAACTTATTATCGTCATCTTGAGCTTTCAATAGAAGATTCAAACAAAATGTGATGATGGTTTTAGACAAATTTGTGTGTCCTGAATTCGACAATAATCAATTACATTACAATATTAGGGAATCCATTGGATATTATTTAATATCGATTCCTCAGTGGTTTAAGGATTTTCAAGAGTAAATTGGAAAAAGCTTTTTCACAAAATTGTAAAAATTCAAATAACGAAATATTATCATAATGTCCGGTAATTTCACAGAAAGTAAAAAACAGGCTCTTAAGCCATAGTTAAAATCCAATGGTTTTTAGCTGAGAATTTAAGATAAATCATTTAGTTTTTCTAGATTGGACAAACCAAAGATGATTTGGTCAAAGTTTCAAAACACATAATACTAGAGATATCGGCAAAACGTACAATTAATCACAATTTTTTTTTTATATCTGCTCATTTCAACACAACATCATTTATATTAATTTATAAATTACAACTTTTAGAATGCAACAATTTTTTTTTTTTTTTTTGTAATAAAATTCAAACTTATTTTATGTGCTATACGTGATGATTACATGCCTAGCTGCAAGCCATTCTGCCCATATAACGATTTACTTATATATTTCTAATTACTTCCCGATTGTACTAAACACTCTCGTTTTCATTACACCTTGAATATTAATCGACAACTTTATATCCAATATATGGCAACAGTTTTATGGTTTTGCATTCAAACACAATTAATATTACAGTCACGTAACAATTATAATAATTATGTCTCGTACAATTTATGTTTTTTGTAAATAAAAATACAGTAAAGAAAATTTAAATTCTAGACTTCATATTAGACAACATTGTTAGATTTAAAAATGCGGTTATGATTATTGTTTTCTGGCATTTGCGTGAGGTGAATACATAATAAAAACGATCGAATCTCATATTATTTATTTCAATTTTTTTATTGTGCAGAAACCGCAAAGAATTTGTGAACAAAGTTTTTTTCTCGAAATCTACCATCGTTTATTTAAAACGGGAAAACGATTTAAAGTCACACTGGAAAATAAGTTGGTCGCAAGAGAAAAGTTAAGAATATTTAAATTTTTGTTGTTTAGCAAGACAAAACGTAAAATGCTTACAAGCAACGAAATAAAACTTAAAAATTGTTTATTTTATTTATATTTTTTTAAACGATAGCACACGTGTTAGTTTAAGCTTGTATAATTTTGTAAGGTTTATTTTAGGCAGAAAAAGAGCACAGAATGTATCCGACTGTTTTCAGAACGATAAATGGCTATGGTATTCATTATGGTTTAAGAGAACCGCGTTCGAAGCCATTAGCAGTTTAACGGTTACAGAAATCAGTTGTCATGTTATAAATAAATATTTTACCATTAATATTACCTATATCTCTACACGTATTTCTATTAGACGATGTCAGAGCTATTCATTTCACTAAACTTATCGTTTACGAAAATTCGACAATATTGCGATATCGGACATGGAATCTTCGGGAAATTCAAAAAAAGTCATTAATACTATCATTGAGATTGAGCGGAGTTCTCAAAAACTAATGTTAAATTTTTAAGATAATACCTTTAGGTAGGACAGAATAACACAATTCTGAACAATTTAGTTTACATACAATATTCAAAATAAATTTAATGAATTATATGAAATAAAAGCAAAATTGTAAATTGTAAATTGTAAATTGTAAAATGTAAAATGTAAAATGTAAAATGTAAAATGTAAAATGTAAAATGTAAAATGTAAAATGTAAAATGTAAAATGTAAAATGTAAAATGTAAAATGTAAAATGTAAAATGTAAAATGTAAAATGTAAAATGTAAAATGTAAAATGTAAAATGTAAAATGTAAAATGTAAAATGTAAAATGTAAAATGTAAAATGTAAAATGTAAAATGTAAAATGTAAAATGTAAAATGTAAAATGTAAAATGTAAAATGTAAAATGTAAAATGTAAAATGTAAAATGTAAAATGTAAAATGTAAAATGTAAAATGTAAAATGTAAAATGTAAAATGTAAAATGTAAAATGTAAAATGTAAAATGTAAAATGTAAAATGTAAAATGTAAAATGTAAAATGTAAAATGTAAAATGTAAAATGTAAAATGTAAAATGTAAAATGTAAAATGTAAAATGTAAAATGTAAAATGTAAAATGTAAAATGTAAAATGTAAAATGTAAAATGTAAAATGTAAAATGTAAAATGTAAAATGTAAAATGTAAAATGTAAAATGTAAAATGTAAAATGTAAAATGTAAAATGTAAAATGTAAAATGTAAAATGTAAAATGTAAAATGTAAAATGTAAAATGTAAAATGTAAAATGTAAAATGTAAAATGTAAAATGTAAAATGTAAAATGTAAAATGTAAAATGTAAAATGTAAAATGTAAAATGTAAAATGTAAAATGTAAAATGTAAAATGTAAAATGTAAAATGTAAAATGTAAAATGTAAAATGTAAAATGTAAAATGTAAAATGTAAAATGTAAAATGTAAAATGTAAAATGTAAAATGTAAAATGTAAAATGTAAAATGTAAAATGTAAAATGTAAAATGTAAAATGTAAAATGTAAAATGTAAAATGTAAAATGTAAAATGTAAAATGTAAAATGTAAAATGTAAAATGTAAAATGTAAAATGTAAAATGTAAAATGTAAAATGTAAAATGTAAAATGTAAAATGTAAAATGTAAAATGTAAAATGTAAAATGTAAAATGTAAAATGTAAAATGTAAAATGTAAAATGTAAAATGTAAAATGTAAAATGTAAAATGTAAAATGTAAAATGTAAAATGTAAAATGTAAAATGTAAAATGTAAAATGTAAAATGTAAAATGTAAAATGTAAAATGTAAAATGTAAAATGTAAAATGTAAAATGTAAAATGTAAAATGTAAAATGTAAAATGTAAAATGTAAAATGTAAAATGTAAAATGTAAAATGTAAAATGTAAAATGTAAAATGTAAAATGTAAAATGTAAAATGTAAAATGTAAAATGTAAAATGTAAAATGTAAAATGTAAAATGTAAAATGTAAAATGTAAAATGTAAAATGTAAAATGTAAAATGTAAAATGTAAAATGTAAAATGTAAAATGTAAAATGTAAAATGTAAAATGTAAAATGTAAAATGTAAAATGTAAAATGTAAAATGTAAAATGTAAAATGTAAAATGTAAAATGTAAAATGTTAGTTGACCAACCACTAATTCCTGCTAACAAACTATTAATAGAATGGTTCTGGTCTTTGCTAAATTATCTACAGAAAATATTGCAAAAAAAATGCCTTTATACTAGTGGGTTATACTCGTAGCGGTTGGTCAATGGAAATCTACTAATATTTAGTTAGGTTGCTAATATCTGAGCCCAATCCCCTAAATAAAGGCAACTGGTTTTATCGAATAATGCTAAATTTGGGACTATAAACTCAGAATGAAGTGTCTCATTTTTTGGAGCAAATAAAATCATGTTTTATCTACGAAACGGAAAAGGTCCTAGAGTAGATTGTAAAAAATCTCTTTGGAAATTGTTCGCTTAATTGTAAAATCTAAAGACTTATCCATTTATTAATGTAAAGAAAGAAATCGAAACTTATTTTAAATAACAAAATATGATTGGCACATTATAATGAATTTGACATTTAAAACAGGGATCCAAATTTTTCGGATAACGTATTAAGGTGAAGTATTCACATTATTCCTAAATAAATATCATTTTAGTCTATTAATTTTCATTTCATAGAAATTATTTTTTTCACAAAACATTAGAAATTGTTGTAATATAATCTCTGTTATTTCAATTTGTACATATATGTACATATGTAGCGTGTTTATGTCATTTACAATAAATTAAAAAAAACATTGAGAATTTAAATTGAATATTTCATAAATATTGATTATTTCGCTACATAAAGTCGAATTTGTAAATGTTCTTCCGAAATAATTTGTGCAACCCCCTTCTACTACACAGTCCGAAAGAATGACATTCAAAACTAACATACACACAAATCATTCCATAACGAATCAGTCAATCAACATACGTATATGA
This sequence comes from Tipula vernalis, assembly GCA_958295665.1. Classification (NCBI taxonomy): domain Eukaryota; kingdom Metazoa; phylum Arthropoda; class Insecta; order Diptera; family Tipulidae; genus Tipula; species Tipula vernalis. Next base: position 40,003,787 of record OY282560.1, read on the forward strand.
TTTGTATTATATGCGCGCATAGTATCAATGTTATGATTTGATTACGACCCTAAAATCAAAGTGGAAGAACAGCTATATTTGATTGGCATCAAAATGTCTACAAACAATCAGCGAGAGCGATACGCTTATAAATACTTAGCCTACACATATCTAACCTACATGACACACCAGGATTTATTTCGACGTTGAACAACATGTTAAATAATTTTCCATGAATTATTTATCTCAGCGGTTGCCGTGTGTTCTGCATGCAAAAATAGTCCTAAAAATCAATACGTACATTTTCATTGTATTTTGAGTTTTCATTTTGATCGCGAAGCCATCCGACATGAGAAGCTTAAACATTTTACACAGTTGAAATTGGGGAATGATTAAGTTTGCTTGCATTACGTCGTCTTCTTTTGTACAAATTTGTAATTACATTCCCTACGTGAGTATATTTTCGAGTAAACACAACACCAAAACACACATGCTTGTTAGTTATATTCTACTGGAGGTTAATGTTTGATTTTTTTATGTTTTCGTTGGTTTAGGAAAGGAAATCATGTTTTTAGTTTATGAATAATTTGTCGAATTTTTAATTTTTTTTTATGTATGTATGTGCCTAATGGTGTGTATTCGAGTTTTTGTGCAAGCAATCTTGGCCATAATTTGCATAAATGAAAAAAAAAATGTTATAGAAAGTGTAAGAAGTATTTTGTATATGTGACGTGAATAGAAATTATACCGTATAGGTATTCTAACTGTACATAGGTGTGTTCATGTCATATGAGAAGAGACCAATGACTTCAATTATTATAAAAATTGTATAGTGAATATGTTTGCTTTGGGTAAAATACGCACTTTAAATAGTTAGTTTTTGTTCCATGTTTTAACCAGTAATCGAGTGGTAAATCCAGGTTTCGGTGACCGCTAGAATATATATAGTCGACTCAAAAATCCGTCTTCGCCATAGTGCTTACGCATGTTCATAAGTCTTCATCAACCAAATTGGTACGAATACGCTTAAATTCAGCTGTACATTATTTCACGGTGTTCCAGTAAACCGTGTCTAATGCCATTTACACATTGTGATCTAATAATTTACGACATTTTTTGAGTTTAGTGGCAGTATGTCAATCGCATTTCATATAATTGTTTTATGTTTCATAGGGTACCTCGTGGAGTTTACTTGTAGCTTGGCAAACTTAACACTAGTTGGGTTGGTAGTTTCTGCTATACGAACCGTGATGCAAGGTAATGGAAATTTTAATGATACATTAAAAAGTTGACTAAAGTGAAAGTCCTGTCCATTTCGAAGAATGAAACGATTTCTAAATAAGTGAAATACCGTTGAGATATTAACCTCCACTAAGTCCTCAAACAATCCAAACTCTTAGAAACTTTCATAAAGTTTTATGATAAAACCTTTTATTATTATTGCTGTTACAATTTCGAAATCCTTCACCAGCTACGGCACATTCTATAGAGAAGTAAATTCCAGAACACGTCCAGAATGACCAAGAAACATCATTTATCACATACTGGCTATGGCCTTGAAGAAGGTAGACTTTCCCTCCAGTCACGAAATGTCAATGTTTGTTTGTTGTTGGTTGTGGTCGTTCTCGAGGTTTCAACCCCTGGGAATCCGACATCACTGCAACTGTAAATATGCATTCAGATTTACCCTATGTTTCAACTTTAAACTCATTTTCAAATCACATGGTTAAGGCCATATCTCGTCAACATTCTAATCTCACTCAAAGCTATAATCCTAGTTTGTTTTGATTTACATCTAGTTTCTCAGATTCAGGCATCCACTGAAAATAAACTGTACTCGACAATATGTCATCTGAAGCTAATCGACCGATGTTGTGCTAAATGCTCTATAATGTAAGTAGGTATAAATATTCTAGGTACGCGATATCTCCCATTACGTATGAAAACCAAAACCTTTTTACCTTGATTTAGATAGGAAAATATGTCTCGGTGTAATTGAGGAGAGTCCAATACAGTTCATCGGTTCCCCGGTGACACTAGTCCGAAAGAGAAGTGGCAAAGTTCAAATGTGCCTATAGATTTTCGGAAGCTGAACAAACGGACGACTGGATCATACCAAATATATTTCAAGCATTGATTTATAGAATGCTTGCAGTACATCGGTGAGCATAAAAAAATTTCATGCCTTCTGTCTACTTTGCTTAAGAAAGCTGGTTAGATCGTGAATTTACAAAAAGCAAATTTTTGTTAAAAAAAATTCGCGAATGTCGAAATATATTTCTCCTTTTGCCACTCTGGTGATCCCATTGTCTGACATTTTTAAAAAACAGAAGCTTAATTCGCGTCTATGCTATTTCATCCAAATTTTTCCAGATATTCCTACGTTCAGTACAGCCCTAGTTCCAAAGGTGTTGCAAGCGACCTATCGCTTGTTCGTCTTTAAAATTTTACGCCACGTATCTCGAGGGGTGCCGGTTTACCATAATCATCGATGAAATGGTTCATGTTGTAGAATGATTTATCCGGTACAGTAGCAAGGCGGTCTCTTAAACCACAAAAGTTTAAATTTAACATTTAGCATCAGAAAAGATAATGCTTACGTAAGAGAATAGCGGTCAACGAATACGAAGTGTTGCTTGTAGATTGGACTCTGAATAATTTCAGAATGACGAATATATGAAACTTATTGAAAAGGTAGAAAACAATTCTTCGGAATAATAAAATCATCGACTTATCCATGTTAAGGTGTACTTTAAGTTAACCCGCCCAATAATTTTAATGAAAGCTACATGGTTCCTCTTTATATTGAAAATTCTAAAAACCTTAACGATACAGCTTATCGTTAAAGCATACGATTCACTTTCTATCTTACCCTTCAATTGCTAAATTTGAAAACCATCGAAGGCTGCGAATGCAGCATGACAATCAATGATGGATGCATAAGTGATAGCTGGGAGACCAACACAGCGGCTGTATACAAATTTCTTCGGTTCTTATCTAAGGTCGAAAAAGGAAACGCATTTTTACTGGTGGTTTTGGATCATTACTCAAAATATATATTTCTCAAGCCTTTAAACCAATACTGGTCAGCTTTTAGTTTTCTGAAAAAAGATGTCTTTGCACCGAAAACACTTACCTATGATAAAGTGACACAATTTGACTCAGCCTGTTTCAAAACTTTTCTAGCTAAATTTGGGGGTAAACTCTTTTTCACACCAAAGCATATTCGCCCAATTCAATACTGAATTCGAATCGTGCTTTTGTCCATGCATATGTTAGCAGGTTCGCGGACACTAAAATTTTCTAATAGTATCCATCAAGTTCCATAGAAACCAAACAAATCCCCTCCCCTCCCTACATTTTCGTATGTTTCAGTAATACGGAGTAAATGTATTGAGAATCTTTTGTTCTAAAAATTTTCAGACCTACGATTGCAATCGATGTTCGGTGATATGCACTGATTTCTAAAGTAAAATATGTGGTGATGCATCACGTAGACCAAGCGTAAACGCGAAATTTTTTGGAACACATCTTATGAGACTTGTACTGCAATCAAATCCTCGTTATACGGCGGCCATGAAGTGATTTGAATAGTGTTAATCTTGTATTGCATTGGGTAGTACAGTTTGATCTAAATATCTCTACATAAAAAATTATCCGCGTGACCGTTTACCGTGTTCGCTCAACAATAAGTAAAATTGGCGAAAGTCATAGGTACATTACGTGGCATGTATTACGAAAAGTCGTTATTTTTGCAAAAATTAAAACTTGAGGAGTTTTATTACTGGACAGTTTGCTATTTCACGATAAAATCAATTCGGATATTAATCCAAATTTGGTAACTCCTTTTGCAACCTTGAAACCTTGATAATGCGAGGCAACCGTATCATTAAAAACTACATATTTCGTATAACAACATTTCGAAGCAACAAGCACTAAATGAAAATTCCACCCCTTAAATAAGTAGTTACTTTCACCACACCCGTTGCGTCTAATGTAATTATTGTGTAACACATTTTCCATTTTTCGACGACGACCGTCAAATAATTGGAAGAATCATGTTTTGCTTGTTCACACAATTCCCAAGGAATGCATATACATTTGTGCGTGTACCCTTTTACGGTAAGTACTTTATATAATCAACTGGTGGTTTCATAAAATAAAGCAATAAATGAAAAAGGCGCCTACCTTTCACCATCATCGTTGAATGCAAAATCACCCAGCAACAAATCACGAAAACGATATCGTGGCGGTAACAGCAATCGTTGCACATTTGTTGTCGCTGCGGTTGTTGTCGTCGTATCACGTGTTCCTCCCGTCGAACCATTTGTTCCAACTTCATTTATCATTTCATCTAAGATTTCCGTACTGTGTGTGGGGGAAGTAGTGACAGTATTAGCACCATGCGCTAAATGGTAACGGCCCGCGGCACGTTTTGGCCGGGGTGATACAATTTTTGACCACACTTTGGGGTTTCTTTTAAACAATTATATGAACACGTTATGGTTTACTAATTGACAACACAACCACAACAATACAAACACTTTAAATAATTTTGAACACTCGCAAAACACTTCACAAACACATTTTTCATTACGATTTAAAATTTTCCACAAAAATTTGGAAATTGCACAAAACCACTTGGAAATTAAATTTTTTTTTTTTTTTTTTTAGAAATCACTGTAATCCACTAAATATAAACATGTACACACATAAACAACCACAAATTTTATAACGTTATCCACAAGATCAATAAATCCAGAAAATCAAAATCGTATCGACCGATTTATATCCGTTTTTCCGTAACCAAACCGTATATTTCAAACGAGAATTTAAATTTTTTTTTCCGGTTTTTGTTTACGACTAAAATAATTTCATTCGACTAATATGAATTCGACGGCACGTCAAAATACCAACTGATTGGTACCGTGTAGTCGAGTAAACGTAACGTGAATTTTCCTGTTCTCTTGTGCTACAAAACAACAAAACGCAAACTAAAAACAATCAAATAAGACGTCGTTTGTTGTTGTTTCTCACCAAGAGAAATTGCATGAAATAAGTTGCATACAAAACATATTTTGAAAATATAGCGTGTGATATGACACATTTTATGTGACGTTGCATTGTAAGCGCCGACAAATTGATTGTGTACTTGCTAAGAAATTAAATTTCGTTCTTTTCGATAGATGGTAACGTAGAATGTTAAGCAAAATGCAAATTATTTACTATTAGTACATTTATTTTACTTTAGTTGGCAGTGTTAGATGCGTGAAGAGGAAAAACCTGTGTTTAACAAAAAATCAATAATTTTGCTTTTGTGTTAATTCATGGTTTTAACACGTTGATACACATCATAAGCGTTCATTTTGATGTGTTGACAGTTAAATATCGTAGTATATTTTCAATAAGGTAACCATCAATGACCAATCTAATAAAACCTTTAAGAGTTACGTGAGCAAATTTACCCTAGATTCTGGAAAAATTACTAGACTTACACATTGAACATGATTGATTGATGTCTTACGAAAAAATATGACAGAGTCACTAAGACAAGTAAGTTATCTGCTAAAAACACAAATATGCCTAGAGTTTAAACAACTTTAAACCTCAGGTTGTAGTATGTTGAATGAAGCAAATTAAAGCACTGAGGAATACTTTTTGGTGATTCTTTCCCCAAGTTCGTACCTTGTAAAATGGATGCATTTCTTACACTCGAGAGGCTTTTAAATTACCCACCGTTCATGTTAGTAACTGAACGGTTCAACAAGGCTGAGTTTCCGATTGAAATCTTCCAAAATCAATCAGTTAGACTGGCGTTCTAAACTTGAATGATTTTAGAGAGGACTAAAAAAAAGGGAAAAATTTTTATAAATAACTGTCGATTATACATTTGATACGATCTCTTCTTTAACCTAGCTACTCTTGTTGATGGTTCTTCAAGAACAGCGTGACATAATATTTAACGTGTTCAAAGTTCGGTGTGCGGTCCGGTAACATTTATTTCGATTTTGGCTATGAGAATGAGAATACACAACTCTAGTCTGGATAGCGATATTTTGCTTGATTGGGGCTGTTTTACTTTTGGCAGTCACTCTAGTTTTATGTATACTACCTATATCCAAGTGTGGCGATTTAAAGACACTGTTAAAGTTAGCCGAAAGTTTCCAGCCGAAAATGAAAAGTCGATAATGCAGATTATGTTATTGACATTCCAGACGAAAATAAATCAGCCTCTAGAGTGTTATGTCTGGAGATAGATTGCATTGTGACTTGTCAATAGCTATCGCAGGAAACAAATTCAGTTCAAGTTTCCCGTGGGAAATCTCGGAAAATTCGATTTTCCAAAAATTATTTGTAAATTTGTATAAAATCAGCCTCTAGAGTGTTATGGCTGGAGATGGATTGCATTGATGTGACTTGTCAATATCTATCGCAGGAAAAAAATTCAGTTCAAGTTTCCCGTGGGAAATCTCGGAAAATGCAAAAAAGTTTCCAGCTGAAAGTTAAAAATGGTTAAATAAAATCAGCCTCTAGAGTGTTATGTCTGGAGATAGATTGCATTGATGTGACTTATCAAAAGCTATCGCAGGAAACATATTAAGTTCAAGTTTCCCGTGGGAAATCTCAGAAAATTCGATTTTCCAAAAATTATTAGAAAATTTGAATAAAATCAGCCTGTAGAGTGTTATGTCGGAAGATAGATTGCATTGATGTGATTTGTCAATAGCTATCGCAGGAAAAAAAATTCAGTTTAAGTTTCCCGTGGGAAATCTCGGAAAATTCGATTTTCCAAAAATCATTTGAAGATTTGTATAAAATCAGCCTCTAGAGTGTTATGTCTGGAGATGGATTGCATTGATGTGACTTGTCAATAGCTATCGCAGAAAAGCTATTGACTTGTCACATCAATGCAATCTATCTCCAGACATAACACTCCAGAGGCTGATGTTATTCATCCATTTCTTACTTTCGGCTCGAAATTTTTTTTTGCATTTTCCGAGATTTCCCACGGGGAAATTTGAACAGAATTTTTTTCTGCGATAGCTATTGACAAATAACATCAATGCAATCTATCTCCAGACATAACACTCTAGAGGCTGATTTTATACAAATTTTCTAATAATTTTTGGAAAATCGAATTTTCCAAAATTTCCCACGAACAACTTGAACTGAATTTTTTTCCTGCGATAGCTATTGGCAAACCACATCAATGCAATCCATCTCCAGACATGACACTCTAGAGGCTGATTTTACACAAATTTTTTAATAATTTTTGGAAAATCGAATTTTCCGAGATTTCTCACTGGCAACTTGAACTGATTTTTTTCCCTGCGATAGCTATTGGCAAATCACATCAATGCAATCCATCTCCAGACATAACACTCTAGAGGCTGATTTTATTCATCAATTTCTTACTTTCGGCTGGAAATTGTTTTGAATTTTCCCAGATTTTCCACGGGAAACTTGAACAGATTTTTTTCATTCGATAGCTATTGACAAATTACATACAACGATTCAACTTCAGATATATACTCTAGAGGCTGATTTTATTTCAATTTTGTGGATTTTTCTGATTTTTCCGATATTTTCTACGAATATGTTAAGAAAAGTTTTACACGTAAAACTATTTATAAATTTTTTTATTTAAATCCATGTGTCCTATTTACTTTCGGCTGATAACTTCTAATTTTTTTATTTTCGGCTGGAATTTTAATATCATAATCTGCATTACCGACTTTTTACTTTCGGCTGGATAAGACAATCTGCATTACAATTTTTTTTTACTTTCGGCTGGACTAACACAACCTGCATTATCTTTTCACTTTCGGCTGGCAACTTTCGGCCAACTTTAACAGTATGATTTAAAGCTCTCACTAACGCCATAGCAGTAATCCCTGTTGGAATGCCTGTTGGAAAAATTGTTTGAGTCTCGATATTGAAATTGCTGCTTGTACTCTGGCAATAAATTATCCCATTTTAAGCTTAAAATATTTAATTTTGACACAAACAGGTGGTGGGCTTCAAGAGCTGTCCCTGCTTCATAATCCCTCTTTTGCTACGCCTCTGAAACGGTATCTGAAGAACATATTAAAAAGTAAATGTTCAGCTCGATTTTTCTACAAGCCACAGGGTTTAAATAGGTGCTTTCAGTTCCCACAACATGCTGGCGTTGAAAACTTACTGATGGAAAAATTGGCATTCGATCTATCACATTACCATAAAAATTTCGATAAATCGGTTGCATTCAGAAAACATCATAATTATTTTACTTAACATATTGCCAACGGTTGGCGGACCTGAAAACGCCCATTGTTTGTGACCTTCTGTAATTTGTTTTAAACTCATTAGAACTCGCAACTATACGATTAAAGTTACCTGAAAGTTTGCGGCGGAAAATAAGAAGTCGATAATGCAGAACCATGTTATGTTATCCGAAAGCGTTGAGTCGAAAGTAAACCTTCAGAAATGTAGATTGCAGGTTTGAGGCATTGCCATTAGTTATATGTGGAAATATATCGTTTTACTTCCCCGTGGAAAATTCTGAAAAATCCGTGGATTTCAAAAAAATATCAAAACGTGATATAAAATTAGCTATTGGAGTATCATATCTGCAGTTGGATTGTATTTATGTGATTTGTCAATAGCTCTCGCTGTAAAGATAATCAGTTCAAGTTTCCCGTGGGAAATTTCGATTTTCCATAAATAATTAGAAACTTTGTATAAAATTAGCCTTTAGTTAGTTATACTAATGGTTTTTGAAAAGGCGAATTTTCCCGGATGTCCCATGTAAAACTTAAACCGAATTTTTATTTCCAGCGGTAGCAATTGATAACTCACTTCAATGCAATCCAGATACTCTAGACGCTGATTTTATATAAAGTTTTTAATTTTTGTTCTTTTTTTTAATAATCGAATGTATTCCAATTTTAAAGATTTTTTGGGTTTTTCTGATTTTCCGATACTTTCCACGAGTAGGTGGAACAAAATTTTCCACATAAGACAATTGACAATAATTTTTAATGCAATCTTTGTATCCTGTTCAGTTATGGCTTTAAACCATATATGTGTTTTATTTTCGGCTGGAATGTAAATACCGTAAGCTGCATTATCGACTTTTTAAAACTACAACGGGGTTAAACTACAACTTCTAGTGTAGCCACTTTTGAGGACCCAATTTTGAGGCTCTAGAATCATTTTTTCATGCTTCTAATAAGTTTCTGATTTGAGCTATGTGTTAATTGATTTCCGTTTTTAATTTTGTCCTCCTTTGAGTTGAGTAGTATATGATGACATAGACTCAAGTTAGTTTTTACATCCTTCATTTACCGTCCAGTCAAATATGGTGTTTCGAAGAATTGGGTCTGTACACTAATTTGCTTTCATGCATATCCAGCGAAATCAAGTAGGAATGGTTCGCACTAATTTGTACGCTATACATAAACCGGGCTATAATTAAAATTTTGAGTTCCCATTTGAATTTCTGCTTTTAATATAATCCAATTTTATAATTAAAAGTTTGTATTAGAATTGACTATTTAGATCATCCAAAGTCATCTTTTTGGTAAATAATGCTTTCCCGAAAAGTACTTTTCGTAGTTTTTCTAAAGTCTTGAAAGCCATTAAATGCCATTAAAATGTATAAGGATGAAGACCTTGGACGGTGATGACAAAGCAAAACATCATCATAGGGGTAAAATATCGGAAGTTATAAACGTAAATCTCGAGTTAACATCAAACTATCGCTAAAAAATAGGCAGCTTATATGTACGATCGACCACATTATCTGAATACCAATCAACACAAATATTTAGATAAATTTGGATTTCGGATCGACACCAAATGACAGTGTATAGAAAGGTTTACAGAATTAGAGACTTTTTCCAGACGACCAACTATGATAAATGCAGGACAAATCGCTGAAATAACATATTTGAAATCAGTTTTGATATTTGTGTTCGGAAAAATTTCCTAAGTGACATGCGAAACAAAATTTAGTTGATTTTTGGAAATTTGTCACAACTTCCTTGTTCGAGTTCTCGACTGTCGATTTTTTGTGTTGATATGGTGGTTCCGTTAATGAAAATCGAATAATCGAAAACACGATTAATAAATTAAACTGATTAGTTGGTTAAGCCTAATCGACTTTGTATCCTCAACTTGAATACATAACCGAAGAACTGAACTACGATCTCTTCAATATAGCAGTACAGGAGGGATACTTAGGAAACCCTTCTTTACCAGCAGCAAATGTCAATATTTGATAGGGATATTAAAATGTTAAGTAAGCAGTAACTGAACCTAATTATTAAAATATAAAGGGATGAAACCTCATAAGGTGATCAGAATGTCGGTCTTGATTAATTCAACACCCAAATCAATCCCGGAATGAACCTCTTAAGTCAATCTTCAGTTTAACTCCAACTCAATTTACAACTTAACCTCTATGTCAATTGCAACACAATCCTAAACGCAATTACCAAATTAACGGCCAAGCCCGCCATTAATAATATCACCAAAACAACCCTTAACCTAACTCCAAATCAACTTTTAAATAATTCACAAATCAAACTACTCACATCCCAATGCAAGCAAATTAAATCCTAATTCTACGTCAACTCAACTTAGCTCGACCCAAATCTCAACCCTCTGTTCAACTCTACACTTATATTCCAACTCAATCCCAAAATAAACTCGATTTGAAAGCTACATGAGTGTATGACCTCAACTCAATCTAACCTTCGACTATATCCTAAACTCGAACTCAAATTAATCTCTAACCGAACTTCACTTTTAAATCCAACTCAATTTCAACTCAAACCCTACTAACGTTCACGTACCGTCGTACTATCATAACCTTAAACAATTATTACATAATACCATTATTCAATTCTACCATCATACCATCACATCATCTTAAAATCGGACTATCGTAGTACCATCATACAATCATATAATGCTACTAACATACCATAATACCATCACACTGTCAGGTCATGATATCATTATACAATCCAACCGTCATACCATTACACCGGCATACCAAGATACCCTCATACCACCACACCTTCATTAAAGAATAAATTTTGGCATACCATCGTACGTTGTATCATATATACAATCATTCTATCACACCATCATTCAATAATATCAATCAATCATACCACTATATCATTATAACATCCCACAATCATACTATCATATATACCATCTTGCTATTCCATCATACCATTATACCATCAAGCCAACGTACCATTATACCATCATACAGGTTTTACGCTTCAAATTGTTCCTTTTACACTTCAAACTGAACTTTTTACATTTCAAGTAGGACCTTGGCTATTCCTTAACCGATTATGAAGAAAAATAGAAAATCGAATCAAAATTGACATGTGCGTTGGAAATGTGATTCTAAAATGATGTTTTGATAAGGTTATGTAATATGATCAATACGAATATAACTTAGCTATTAACTGACTATGATGAATTTTTACATTCAATATGAGTTCTTTGCGCATTTACATTTTAGAATCCCATTTCCATCACACATGTCACATTTTATCACAATCCGTGGAGAAATAGGCAAATTCTATCATATTTAGCCATATTTCAGAACTTCATCCAAAAATCATTTTGGAATCCCATTTCCAATGCAAATGTCAAATTCCACCATAATCGGTTGAGAAATAGGCAAGTTCCACGATACTTGGCCATATTCCAGAATTTCATACAAAAATCATTTTTGAATCCCATTTCCATCGCGGAAGTCAAATTTCACTAAAATCAGTTAAGAAATAGATAAATTTCATCCTAATTGGCCATTCATTTAATTGGCTAAAGGTTTAATTTGAAATGTAAAAGGTTCAATTTGAGGTTTGAGATATTAACAGTGACCTTTCTTAAGTTTTAAACAATATTTGTCTAAGGTTAGGTTCAAATCGGTCAAGTCATAACAAACACTCACTTTTTTGTATAGATTGCTCAACTGCTCACTAAATACTGGTTCAACACCATATCAACCCCAATTCAACCCGCAAACGCCCCCCCTCCAGCTCAACTTTCAACCCAACCGCTAACTCTCTTTAAACACAATCCTCAAACCAGCATATATAAAATAGTGGTCAACTGCTTACTATATCTTAACCCAACCCCAACTCAACTCCAACTCAACTTGAACTCAACCCGCAAATTGACCGATAACTTAACCTTCAACTTAACCCCAAATACAATACCAAACTCAATATTCAAACCAGCATAGCAGGTACCCGACTCTCTTGACGCACAGGTTCCAAAAGCTTTTCAAATCTCGGCCTTGACCATTGAAACAGAATGGCAAAAAAAAAATTTAAATCATACAAGCCGTTCTCGAGATACGACGGGTACAGACCAACAGACATCCAGACATCCAAACAGACGAACGGACATTTTTTTTTTGTTGCTTTTTTAGACTCAGGGACTTTGAAAACGTCGAAAAGTGGTTTTGGACCAACCAAATTTTTGATCATTTTTGACAGGATTTTAATACTTTGGTCTTTTTAGACCGAAGTGAAAGCTTTCATAAAATTAAGTAATCATTATGACAAAACATAAATACTGATTCATTCAAAAAATTTGGAGCATTGGTAATTTGATCCTAAAATGATTTTTGGATAAAATTCTTGAATATGGCCAAGTAGGACGGAACTTTGCTATTCCTTACCCGAGTATAACGAAATTCGAGATTGGGAATGATTATTTAAAACAATATTTCTAATTACGAAACTCTGCACTATCGTTATTAGTTTTAATACTGAGACACGTGTCAAAAATTATATTTTTCGAAACAAGACCAAACCTACCACTCTAACAGATAATACTCAGAAAATATAACCCAAAGTTTAAAGCGAAGTATTAGCAAGGAAAGTTTCTAATGGAACTTGAATATTGTTACGGAGATAATCTTGATCGTTTAGCAATTGAAACAGTATGTTTAGGCTGTCTTAAAGAAACCTCAACAGCTCCATGATTCATAGAAACCTAAATAGACAACATTATAGAAGCCATATTGACATATTTCTCACAACCTCGTCTAAAAATAATTTTTGGGTCACATTTCCTTCTATTCATTGGAAACGTTAAAATTCACCATAATCGTTAAATAGCTAAGTTATTTTCTTGTTGATCATATTACAGAAATTTATTCAAAAATCATTTTAGAATCCCATTTCCAATGCATATGTCAATTTTCATCATAACTGGTTGAGGAATAGCCAAGCTATTCCAATTTGAGATGTAAAATTTAATTTCAAAGTGTAAAAGGATCAACTTGAAGATTAAAACATATATGATGGTATATTTTTATGATGGTATGTTTAGATGATTGCATGATGATACAATTTTATGATGATATGATGGTATAATGCTATAAAGGTGGTGGATTGATGGTAAGATATACATCACGATGTGATGGTTCGACGTCACTATGTTACAATGGTACGATTGTATGATGGTTTAATGGTTTAGTGTCATGATGGTATGATGGCACAATGGGATAATGGTATGATGGAATAGTTGATTAAGGTTATGCTGGTACGACGGTACTTATGTCGGTATGATGGTGAGTAGGGTTTGAGTTGGACTTGAAAGAGAAGTTCGGTTAGGGACTGATTTGAGGTAGAGTTTAGGGTTTAATGGGCGGTTAGATTGAGTTGAGTGCATACACGCATGTTGCTTTCGAGTCGAGTTAATTTTGGGATATATTTGGAAAATAAGTGAAGTGTAATGCAGAAGGGTTGCGATTTGGGTCGAGCTAAGTTCAGTTGATATTGAATTAAGGTTGATTTGGATTTAGGTGAAAGGTTGATTTGAAAGTGGATTAAAGGTTGATTTGGTGATTTAATTGATGGCTGGGTTGGCCGTTAATTTGGTGATTGCGTTTAGGATTGTGTTGCGATTGAGATAAAGGTTGAGTTGTAAATTGAGTTGGAGGTTAAATTGAAGATTGACTTAAGAGCTTCAGTTAGGGATTGATTAGGGAGTTGAATTAATCAAGACCAAAGTTCTGCTCATCTAATAAGGTTTCAGCCCTTTATATTTTATTTTTTACATTTTTTACATATAACTTTACTTAAATTCTGTCATACTCCATTTTGTGCATAAGCTCATTTCCAGGCAACTTCACACAACTCGTATTCGTTCACCTGGATTTCTATTTGTATAACTCGACCATTAGTGGGCGAATGACCATGGTTTACGAAATCTTTCAAAAATATATATTCTGACGCCTTTGGTTGGAATCTATTTTTCAGGTGATATTTGTTTTAGATCAGTTCAAAGTTTGCCTAATAACATTAGCACAATTCCTACCACTATTGAACAATTCAACTAATGAAATTCTCAGCTATACATGCTGTCGGTTGAATTCCAATGCGCATTGATTTAACATCGCAATATAGAGGACACCTTGTGAAATGGGCATTTCTCTACACTAAACTAAAATAATTGAACTATGATACAAGAAATGTATTTTGTTGAAAATCGAGATCAGTACAAAGGCAAACATAGTGCAATACAATACAACACGCAAGGAGTCAGTGCGTAAGTTGGACAATGAATCCCCCAACGGTATTCAGTGGGGACTGATATGGAAACTCAGTGATCTAGATTACAGCAAAAAACACCGGAGCCGGCAGATCTAACTAACCTAACGAAGTAGGTTTCAAAATAAGCATCCGCAAGACGCATAACTACACCGATACATAGTACGCCGACCCTAAAAACCATGGATTTATATATAGTAGCAAAAATCGGTGGGACTGAAGAGGATATCAACAAACAAATAAATAAAGCCAGAATAACATTCAACATGTTACTCAAAGTCTGGAATGCATGAGCCCTATCATTTAACACCCTACAACGAATGTTCAATTCATCCGTGAAATCGTTACTACCGTATGGTTGTGAAACATATAAATACATACAGAGGATCACAAGCATACTATAACAAATGACAAGCTACCCAAAAGAGATGGATTGGTTATACACAGAGGACAATATCAAAAGAAATAACATTTGGATGCTTAGAATGAAATTCGCAAAGGAAAATTACAATTGGAAGGACAGCAATAACCTTGGGCGGAAATAAAAGCAACAACACGAAACATAGTTCGATCGTTCAGTCTAGTAGACGCTCTGAGCTCCTAAATGGAGATAAAGGGAAACAAATTGATGTCGAGGGTAAGTCGTGCGTGTTTGTTATTTTCTAGTGTCCGTAATTTTTTGCATGGGTTAACATAAAAAAATCGGAAAAAATATTTGGGCTTATCATGAGTTCCAATATCCACTCCACTCTACCAGAAATATTTTTATTTCGAAAGTTATCATTTTCTGCTAATAAGTATTCCCCATTCGAGGATATACACATATGCCAGCGTTTTTCCAATCATCAAAATATTTTTATAGGCACGAATTTTGTTTTAAAATCCACGAGTTTTTTTCCCATAATTCCGGTCACTTTTTTCACATCCGCACGGCGGATTACTTGCAGCAATGGGTTGATTGCTGTTAAACTATACATTTGAATAGCAAGCCTAATACCGGTGTGATACCTTCACGTAAAGTGTATAGCTACAAACAAACTGGCGCAAAGTGTAGCTGTACAAAAAAACGTGAATTAAAGGTTTTACCGTGTACGGGCATAAATTTTCATATGGTGGACTGGTCAAACTTTCCGTAACTTGTTTTATTAAAGATAAAAGTTTTGAACTTGTGTTCAACAAATCTTTCAAAATTGAAAGAGTTGTTACCAAGTGTGAACCTGTATTTATCTACTAACTACTTAGCTCATGCTTTCCGAAATAATTTTTGTTGTTGACTGGAAATCTAATTAATCTCAGTAATTTCCATCCCACCATGGTCATTAAGTAATGGCACTTTGGCGCTTCCAGCACTATGCTCATGTATAAGAATCACATGTTAAACGATATTTTGGTAGAAAATATTTTTTTTCAGCTCATCAACTATCGTACGAAAGCAAATCAACTGTCGTGATACTATTTATATTTTCCTGGACTCACAAAACGATTTCTATGAAAACAGGTATAACAGTATCTTCTATTCAGTGTGTCTTGCATTTCGAAAATATCGTTGATATGGTTGCCGACCGATGTAGCTAACACCACAACAGAGAATATTTCCAAATATTTAAGAAACATACTCTTCGAAATAAAAAAGAAAAGTTTGCAATTTTTTTTTTTAGCCAAGACACTTGATGTGCGGGATTATAATAAGGTTGTTGTCCAAAAGGGAATCAAAAAATTCAATTTGGAAGAATAGACCGAAAATTATTTGGCAGATGGCATTCTGAGCGCCTGACTATTACTTCACGAATTATCCGTTGCATTTTAGTGAAATAAAATGATGTTTGCCTGATGCTTATAGGAGTTGATGTCATTACTATCCAATCCAACGAACGTTTGAATATTGGTTCGTTAAATATTTGTATATAACAAGAGAATTCGATTTTATAAATTGACTTTGGTTTATCTATTATAGGATTATTGGAAATGAAAAATATTGAAGCAACCCAAATTTTTCAACTCAAGGTTGATACTGTTCCTGGTCATTTTAATTATGTTCTGGCAAGTAGAGATTAATTAAAACTTTATGGCTTACTTCTTTATGTATTAGAAGCTACTCTTGGATTAGATAAACGTGAATTCACTTGTGTCCAAGAAACATTTCATAGCCTTTGTTAAAAGGTTGTCGGTTCATTAAGTTTACATTTTTATACATCTCTGTTTTGATGTATTGTTAATCAATCTTTCACTGGACTGAAAGAAGCTGCAAAATACTCATTTGTTTTATGGTCATCTTAACTAATCTTCTTGTTGGACTTGATTTATATGTTTATGCGTTGATATACTCAGACAGACCTTGATCTAGAGTTTTGCCACTGCGATATCAATTGAGAATTGGCCGCTACACCCCTTTATTCATGCTATTTTAACAACACAGAACCTTCCGTTAGGCGCATAGTTAACAAGAACCAACTTAGAACCGCAAGTATACATCACAATTTTTAGCAAAGTTTTTTTTAGAATCAATTACCCATT
This sequence comes from Tipula vernalis, assembly GCA_958295665.1. Lineage (NCBI taxonomy): Eukaryota > Metazoa > Arthropoda > Insecta > Diptera > Tipulidae > Tipula > Tipula vernalis. Next base: position 40,020,856 of record OY282560.1, read on the forward strand.
AAAACTAAATTCCTATATGTAAAATATTTTGTCCGAACTTTCATTTTGCAAAATTCATCAAGGTTAGGCTAGATCAGGTTAAAGTAGCGGCCCAGATCTGTTTCGAGCCAGACAAGGGTAAGTACAAAGATGATGAAGTATTGTCTCTTCTTTCTCTTCGTCTACAAAGCTGCGAAAGTAGTCATGTGAGAAGAGACCAAGTCTATTCGCATGCATGTCTATGAGACAGTGCCCTTTAATAACTCCAACAAACCATGCTGACCTAACATCGCTGAAGTGTGATCAGTTGTTTGGATCTCACCAAATCTGCCGAGTTATTACACTTGAGGTACTATTTGATCATCTATTGTATTCGTAGACCACTGAATTGTAAGCAGGCTAGATTAGAAAATTATTTATTAGTTATTAATTTACATAAAATTAGAATTTATTGATTAACTTATCTTATCGAGTTTTACCGAAGAAAATGGGTTTATGTACGTTCAGCTAAAATCTAACCAGCTCAATATGAATAAATTAGTTAGAATTAGAATTATTTAGATAAATTAAATTCAAACTTATCTTAAAATTGTTTTGCTTAGAATTTGGGTCCTAGTCTGATTTTTGTCGATGACATCGGATTATACTGAAATTTTGAATTATGTTTCAAATATTGCCACAGAAAATTTGCGATTTGTAATTTCTTTACGATTCGTATTGGATTTTGCAATAAAACGCTCGATTAATTTCACTGCACAATTTATTCGGCAATAAACAACACTTGTTTCCAGCACTTTTTAGCTCTTTACAATTTCAATGGATTGAATTACAATTTCAAGGATCGGACACGGATCACACCTTTGGCTGGTTCGAAAAGTTTCGTAACGGAAATAAGACTGTCGAATAACAGGAAGGTAAAGAGGTCTGAAAAAGTCTTATAATTACACCGTTCTGAAGACTATTGTAGAACACGATCCCCATGTAATGGTCCGGAGGTTGCGGAAGAATGGTCTGCTGTTGTCTCAACCGTTTCACGTCATATAAACGATATTGGAAAGACGAGGAAGATGGACAAATAGGTTCCGCATAAACTCACCGTGTAATGGCACTCAACGATTGTAATTACCATCCAAATGTGCTTCCCAGAAAATTAACGGGTTTACTCATTTTTAGCTCAGGAGAGTTACATATATGTAAATCAATACTCTGGGAAACTTTATGCAGGTCAGCCACATCTTCCTTCACACACCAGTAATAACAACATAAAAATTATAGAGAATCATATTGTATGTGTTATGTTTGATATTCATATTCCTGAATGTTTACTATTAATTGTCGTATAATGATGGTCAGTGTCATTATATAATTATGTTAACTATTTAGATGTTGGGAAATGGTATTATTTCCTATGGGAAATGATGCCGTTTCACAACATACCTCCCTTCTTCGAGGAGATTTTTTCTTAGGGAAAAAATTGTATACTTTTGTATATGATTGGTTATTACTAAGATTATAATTGATGTTCTAATTAAAATACTATCCTATAGCTATGTTTTACATTTATTTTGACATTGAACTAAGTTATCTCTGGTTTCTCTGTTGACGATTTGTTATGATACTGGTGTCTTCACGTCCCTTTTGTTGACACGTCTTGACTCATTGGTTCTGCGATGTTGCGTTGCTAGTCTTCAGGTTGGGTTGCGATGTCTGGCTAGTTTCTGCATTGACTCTGGCCTTGGTCGACTGCTTTTGGCTCCTTTTTGCTGGTGCGTTTTGTTTTCACTTTTCTTGTAGCGTGTTGTGTCTTGCTTTCTCTCTCATCTGTGATTTTGCGAATAGATGATGAGTTTTTATGTTCGACATTTTGTTTCAACCAATTTTGTGGTTGCGATTTACGACTATTTTTGATACATTTATTTTCGTATTCTATAGTTCATTGTTTAGTTAACTTATTTGAGCGTGTGCTGTCTGTGATGGCTCTGGTTTGCTACTATGACTTCTTGACTGGCTTTTCCACTCCTGACTGTACTCATACTATCCTTATGTATCTGTTTAACTGTTGATACATTTAGATTTTCGATAGTCTTTTCGAATAATTTTCCTGCGGCGTTCCCTTAGTGATGTTTGTTGTTCATCGTGATTTGGATCATCGATCTGGGATTCTTCTTTTTTTTTCGTCTTCTGTAGTCACCGCTACCCTTTTTTTTTTTAGTTCAATGACCTATCCTACTGTTTCAATATTTTTTTTTAAATACTTAAATATTCCAATACAATTCGTTCGGACCTTAACTTAGATTTTCTTTTTGGTACTAATTTTTTTTTTTTTTTTTTTTATAAATGAACTTGAGAAAAAAATTTTTTTTTTATGTTTTGTAATTTGATTCTTATTAACTACGAGCATACTTTTTTTTTTTATGTTTTGACCTTGCGTTTGATTCTATACATATTTTTATTTTTTATTTTTTTTTTTTTTTTTTTTTTTTTATTAGGTTTTTAGTGTTAGTTTGGATTTGGCTTTAAAATGTGGCCAAATTTTTTTTTTTTTTTTTATATATATCATCTTGTTTCCTCATGTTTATTAGTTTTCTGTGACGTGAGGGCAAAAGAGATTTAAATTACTGCATGTTTATTGTTCTAACCGCTGGTATCTCCCTTCTTTTCGTTTTACTGATAATTTCGCTCGGAGTTCTAACTATGGCTTCTGTGGGGACCTCGTGTTTAATTTTAATTTCTGTCGAGCTATTCTTCCTACATAACCAAAGAATTACACAGGCTATGACTACTCCTGTTATAATTCCTCCTATGATGAATTTGTAAACTTTAACTTCATGGTCCGTTCTGTTATTGATATGTGACCGTTCTGATTCTTCAACGTCTGTGGATAACTTATTTAACTTAATTTGTTCTTTAAGGAATTCTTTGTTGTAGTTTTTAAAATTAGCTACCTCTATCGTTCTAGGGACTGTGTGGGGTGAGATGCTATCAACCTGGAATTTACCTGTGTTGATTGTTTCTGGAAAAAATGTGCGGTTTGGCTGCATTATTGATAATTGTTTGATTTTTGAGCCAGTGACCGGGAGAATAAAATCTTCTGAGATTACTTCACAGTCTTTCCTGAACGTTATAGTTCCTGAACTAGTTAATTCCACTATCTCTTCTGTTCTACTACATTTAATCTTTAACCTAATAATGCTACTGCTGGTGTATAACCAGGAATTACTATTAACCAATTTTGTTAAAGCGTTTTTATTGCTAGTTTCCGTTACTACACACTCTGGTGTATTGTGGAATGGATTATCGAATAGATTTAATAGGCAGTTGTTTGCTTTGTTTGTGGTGATGGGTGATTTATTTTCACAAATTAAAACTTTCTCCCTGAAACTGACGAGGAGTTCAGTACACTTCTCGTGTTGCTCATGATTCATAATTATAAATTTGTTCCTTTCTTCGTTTACTGCCAATAGTTCGTCATGAATGACGTACGAGAATTTAGTATTGTTTATTTCGATTGGGGTTAAGTAAACTTTATGCAATTTAAATTTTTCCTTCAATGGTAATGGAATGTCTGCTTTTACAACAATTCTACCATTGGTTTCCATGGCATCTACTCTTGTCATTTGACCTAAATGCTGCTCATTCAATATGAGTCTGTCTATGGTTTCGTTACTGGCGTTAAATATCACGTTCATTATTTCTTGGTGTGATATTAAGAGTGGATGTAATTTCCTATTTTGGATACTCCCTAATATGCTTAATGATTGCTCTTGATTTTTGTTAATTATCATACACTTTACCAAGATTAGGTTTGAGATTTCCATAAATCTTTCATTTCTTATTAGGAAATTTTTTTTTTTTTTTTTCTTATTTTTCATTATAGAAAAATTAGAAAATTTGGAAATTTATAAATATAATTACATTTTTTTTATAAACTATTGAAATGATCTTTATAAAATATGTGTATCGGTGAAGTAGTTAATAACGAAATTCAAATTGCGACCAACTAACTCATCTATAAGTGCCCGCAGGTACCTGTGATGCCTTATGAGGTAACAGCTGAAAATCTGAAATGGTTTATCGCCTATCACACTTTCTCTGTAATCGTGCTAGGTATTAAAGTCAAAAGCAAGCAAACATTAAAATAAAATGGATCAGGTGATTGATTTTAAGAAACTAAAGAAACAATTATATAAAATAATTCTAATCACACTCGTATATCACTTCATTACAAAACTAAAACGTGGATTTATGTAGTTGTGTTGGGCCTTTCCCTTTATCACAAATGAAGATGCGCCATTAATACGTGGTATCCAATGGAATGTTTTAGCCTAAGGCTCGGTGTCTTGTATTTGATTACAACACCATATAATTTGTAATAGGTAGTCCGGGGGTACCGCTGCCATAACCCCCTCAGGTTTGACCACTTATGTCGCGCCTACAGTAACCGGCTTGGCACCACCCTGGCCGTGGTCCAGAGAGAAGGTGCTTAAGGCTGAAGAGCCTTTCACCTCTCTCCCGGTTACTCTTTACTCTATAGCCTGCTTGCATTTGTTTTGGCTCTTGATGAAATCAAGAAGTCGACACGTAGGCAATTCAGCACGGTTTGTAAAGGTGCAAAATACATTCTAGGCCGAGCCGGCTTACCCGCCTCATCCTACTTAAACTTAGCTCTTCACCATGGCCTTATGTTTACTATTGCCATTTTCTTGGCACAGGTTACCAACAGCCATCCACTTCGAAAGTGGCTACCAAGGAACATTGGTGTGAGTTCCCTGGTCTCCTGCTCCAACTTCTACTCTATCATGCTCTCTTGGAGGGCTCTAAGCTAATCCATATTTAGGACAACTGCAGGGAATCCAGAGGGTTGGATCCCAATCATCTCTGATTTTGCAGCCTGCCTGAACTTGAGTCCGGACTGCAGAACTCGAGTTTGTCACCGGGACATATTCTCCTCTATGGATTTTTTTAGTGCTATCGAAGTACCGCAATCCCAGTGGACTTTTTTCATGGGCGCTGAAATTTCAGAAAGAGTACTAGTATCCTTTATTGGCCGCAGTGCCAGAAGTTTCGTCTCGCATCCGGTCGTTTTTCCTCCTGTACCGCTACTTCGCAGCTCCACACATCTTCACGCGAGGAGCCGCGACAGGTTTTTCAATAACATTGACCATACCTTCCTCTCTGAATCAGCGTTTGTACTCCCTCCTACTGTCACAGGGCAGTCCCCCTTACTTTTGAGGGCCAAGGCTTCATTTAATGAGATGCCTATATCGGAATGAAAATGAAGACTCTCAAAAACCGTATGGTCCTCGAAATTAATCCGGGAAACTTAGGTTGGTGTGTAACGCTTTACGAGCGTCACCATCCTTATTTTTATTTTTTATTGTAGACATTTTGTTCAAACGAGCTGTTGGGATAGCTCTATGTTCGTTCACCTTACATTAGGGTTTTTCATGGACGATTCCTAATTTAGCGCCATACTTTACCCTGTGCTAAATAGCATCAGTAACCAGCAGTCGCAACGAGGAGGCAGTACGTACAATTACGAGTTGTCATCAGATTACCCCTTACACATTCGTACCCATCACGCGACGCGGCTGTCTAAAACATAACCGGAACAACCCACCCGAAGCACACCTTACGCCCCCTCCTTCCTCCAGTAGACGCCACCATTTTTTTTATGTAGTAAGTTGTATGAAATTTAAATGTATCAACTGAATTCCAAAATAAAATCTCAGTTCAAATAAATTATACAAAAAAAAATTATTTATAACCAAATTAGTAAATTTTGAAACAAGTTTTGAAATTCCTAAACTTTTTTAGAAAAATGTTTTTAAGTAGTTGATAATAAACAAAATTTAGTAATTTTTAAATTTTTATTATTTATGTTGCATTATTTACTTAAGTTGCTTTATTTTTATATAAAATTATCATAATATGGAAGGTTTGAAAATTGCACGAACATTTAAAAATTCGGATTTTTTTTGTTGAACTTTCCGTATCCAGTAACAAATTTCACAGTTTCAAAGTTTTTTAAATTATTCAAAATGAAATTATGAATGTTGGAATTTTTATTTTTAATAATCATCTCTCGTTTAAGACTTTCGTTGTCCACAGATGGCATAATATCATGTAATTTCTTTGTTTTTATTTTATTTTTAGTCTCCTTGGAATTAATATTTTAAAATTAATTCGCGTTATAATACTAGAGCTTTTATAAGCATTTAGATTGTTACGTCTTGTTATTTTAAAATTCACAGAAAACGATTTTCTTCTGTCTCACAGATCAGGTTTTAGAGAATCTAAGATTTCCGGTCTTGTGTTAAATAAATAACTTTTTATTTATAAATTAAACAATTTTTATTTGGCTTAGGGCTCTTTTTTATTTCTTTTGGACTAATTAAAGCATTAGCTTTCGAACGCTATTCGGGTTCATTTTCAAAAGCGTAAAGCTTAAAAGTTTTTATTGGTAATGATATACAGCAACCGTAATATCGTGGAGGGATTTGACTGTACATTGCCTATAGTCCGAGGGACGCAGCCAGCTATCAAATACAAACCTTTGGTTTGTACCCCCATTGTTCTCGATTCTTTGGATCAATAGCTTTTCCGAGTTATTTGTCAAATCGTACCACGCCGGTGCCGCATATGTCATAATTGGTCTTACATATTCTTAGTACACCATCAGTTTATTTTTGTAGTCCAAGCTACTTGCACTGCCCATGATTGGATACAGGACACTGAAGGCCGCAGACGCAAGTCTTTTAAATTTTAGTGTGTGGGAGGAGAAACTCAGATTACCTGACAAGGTAATGCCTAAATGTTTGGCCGATTTTACTTCAATAGTCTCCTGGCTGTAAACTGTCACCGGGACCGCATTTTTTAATTATTTTTTGTATTTTGAATGTGGATAGAAATATATCAGCTGTGTTTTGTCAGTGTTTATATATATATATTCCATTTTTTGTAGTAGTTTACTAGAGAATTTAGGTAAATTGGTATTTTCTTTCGGTTTGTGCAAAAAAATTGCAGTATCATCTGCAAAAATTTGCAACCTGGTCTCCGGAGTCGTGAGTAATGGTATGTCATGCCTAAAATTTACATAGATCAGTGGTCCTAGCACCGATCCCTGAGGAATACCAGCAGTAGTGTTTCTTGTAGCGGAGTTACAATTGTTATCAATGCACACAAAATATTTACGATCCGTGAAGTGTGACCTGATCAATGATATCAGAACAGGCAAAATCTCGGAAGCAATCAGGTAGGTAATCAACTTCTCATGCCATACGGAGTCAAATGCCTTCCTAATATCTCTGAATATGGCAGACATTATTTTACTGTGTCGCTTCGCCTTCTTGGCATGGTTAGGAAATTGCATCAATGCATCAGTTGTGTCTTATGACGTACGAATCCAAACTGCTCATCAGGGATTAGATCCTCAGGGATTAGGCGGCTCAGCTAATCGGCCGAGTGTTTTCCGGTATACAAATTTACCTTGGCTTTGGTATAGCTATCACCTTGGTAGTCTTCCAACTATCAGGAAAGTAGCCAGAGATAGTCATAGTCTTTATGATCTTCACGAGCTGATTTACCGCTGACAGAGGATGGTAAAGGTGCATTTCGGATTTGAAAAATGAGTCCAAATTACTGAACACTGTCTCATAATAATCGGCTATTTTTTCCGTAATTATTCGCGGATCGATTACTGGTCCTTCTGCGTCCTCTAAAATCATATTTACTAGGCTACCTGGTTTCACTTTTGTGATATATTTAAATAGGTTCGAACGATCCGGTTCGATGTCCTTTAATTTATTTTGTAATATCCCGCCATCCTTCGATGCATATTTCGATAGAAATTTCTGACTTTTGTTATTTGGATAATATAAGGCGGAAGTTGCTTGCAACGTGCATCTTGACTGATGCAAAGGACATACTTTTACACTGCCTTGGTTATTGTATGTGTGATTATAGAAACTCGCTGATTAATTTCTGTAACCGTAACAAATGGCTTTTCGGCAGTTGCCTCAATTTTGTAGTGCACAAAATGGCTGTAGCCTTCCCAGTCTGCATTTCTATAATCTCTTATCTTAAAACCGTTCGACTCATGTGTGATACTGGATTTTCCAGTTACCTGAAAGACTACTGGGTGGTGATCAGAGCAAAACTCTGCCAAAACGACCAGTCTGTTATCTCTATTTATGTCCCTTGTCAATCACCGAACTGCTTCTGGTACTCCTAGATGGAAAACTTATTTGAACATTCTCCAGCTCACAATACTTGTAAAGTATTCTACCGTTTTCATTTTTGGCATGCCTATCCCAGAGTGAGTGTCTGGCATTAAAATCTCCGCACATTACAACCCTGTTGTGTATTCGGAAAAGGTCTTGGAGATCGGAATTTTTAATCCTCCAAAAATATATGAACATAACCGTAAAGAAGTCCCTTCCTTCTCCGATACATAGAGAAGTGGCCATGAAGTTGCTTCTGATTAAACAGGCGGTGGTCCCCGATTTCCATTTTTTGGCGTTGGTCCTATAGCTTCTATAACCCTTGAAATGAAACGAGTGTCTATGAGTTAAATGAGTTTCCTTTAGGAATACAATTTGTGGCTTGAGTTTGTTTAAAAGTAAAGTCAGTTCTTGGCGACGAGCCAAACTGACAAAACTGTTACAATTGAGTGTGAGTAGCTTCATTTCAAAAACTGGCAGATAAATTGTAGGTACATCGACTTCTGTGTTGTGGTGTCCTGAACCGAGTTTAGTTTGGTAAGAAAATTTGAAACATTTTTTTGTGGGATTTATTGAAAAAACCATTTAGATCATAGTGCTTCTTATTGTTGCCGTTCATATTTACACTTCTAGAAACTTGCGGTAGCTCTAGAGAATAATGAGGCGCCTTTGGTTTTATTTGTTCTGCGCAAGAGACCCCCAACTCAAACATAACAACCAGTGCAGGCAGATTACATGGTTGTTTGTTCTCTGGTAGATAAGACACACACGGACAACGGCTAAAGGGAAGTAATCTCTACTTGAATAGAAAAAACTATATAAATACAGCAAGATTCCTCCACTCAAATACAGCACGATTCCACTCAAAAATTAGAAATACAACGCAGGTAACAGACACAACAAAGGATGAATTCTAAAAGCAAATTACAAGCCAGTGCACACCGAAATGACATCAAGATTATTCAAGGAGATTTTAACGCTAAAATTGGAATTGACAACACCAGAATGGCGACAATCACGGTAAGCAGGCACTATAGATTCTACTAGGAATAACAACGGAGACAGACTCACCCGACTATTGATTGTGTCACAAATCAGCTATTCATAGGCGGCAGCCCACACAAGAATATTCATAAATACAACCTGGACACACCAGATAGCAGAACGAGAAATCAAATTGATCCCATGGTACTGGTAAATAAGGAGGTTTCTATATCCTCCTTACAAGATGTCAGAGCAATGAGAAGGAGCAGATGTACACAGCGAATCACCAATGCCAAGAACTAAGCGGAACTAATCCAAAGAAATTCAACATAGATATAGATTGAGAAACACAGACATAAGAAATACTTTCAATAACGCTCCAAACCAATCTACCAAATAACGAAAGCAGCGCTATAGATCAAAAATGGGAAGAACTAGAAGAAGCCTACGTAAAAACTGCTACAAGTGTGCTTTTGGCTACAAAGGCAACACAAGAAAACCATGGATAAAGTGAAACGTGGGAGAAAATTGAGGAACACCGCCAACTAAAAATACTACTTGCAATCAAAATACGGCGGAAATTCGAAGAAAATATGTAGACACAGCCTAGGGACAAGCAAAGAAAATGGCAAGGAGTGAGATCACAGTAAATATATGGAAGACATTCTCTCACCACTGCCGAATCAGCGGCAGCAAATAGAATTATGCGCACAACATCACAATGTGTAAGAAAGGTAGGTTACCGGAAAATTTACAAATGGACCACATAAAGGATTCAAATGGACAAGTCCCTAACTACAGACGACCAACAACGGAAAGAGTTCTGTGAGAACAACTGCATAGATTTCGAACCAGTTGAGGAGCTTCCAGATGGCAACTATAACAAAACAATTAATACCCATCCACCAACGGAGCGGGAAGTTACGAGTGCCATAAAGATGCTGAAAAATAACAAAGCCGCTGGAACCGACAACATACCAGCTGATTTACTCAATGGTGACGCGTTTACACACTGCAGGAGCACTAACAGAAGTGTGGAATACCGGAAAAAATTCGCAAAAATGAAAAGAGGGCTTAACCATAACGATTCCAAAGAAAGGCGACTTAAGAGAATGCAAAAACTTTCGAGGCATCTCCCTCCTTAACAGTATAATGAAAGTACCTAGCAATGATCATCCTTGAACGAATATCACCAACTGTTAACCATCATATAAGAAACGAACAAACTGGTTTCAGACCAGAAAGGAGTGATGAATTATCATCGAACAATCCAGCGAATGGAACTCACCACTATATCTTAACTCTTCATCGACTTCGAACACGCATTCGATTCCATCAAAAGAAGCGCAATGTGGAAAGCACTCTGCGAAATAGGCATTCCTAAGAAAATAACTGAACACATCCGATAAATGTACCGGGATGCTGGAAATAGGGTTCAACACAAAGGAAGGCAGAGTGACACAGATACTACAACACACAAGGAGTCAGACAAGGATGTGTACTATCTCCACTACTGTGCCTTATAATACTGGATAGTGTCATGCGCAAGCTTGACATCGCACCACCAAACGGTATCCAGTGGGATCCAATTAGAAGACTCAATGATCTCTACTATGCAGATGATATCTGCCTGCTAACCCACAAATACACAGAAATGCAGCAAAATCTACAGAAGTTATCAGAAATAGCACAAGATGTCGGGCTCAAGATAAATATAAGAAAGACAAAGGCCTTGAGACTGAACACAAGCATTAGTACACCACTTTGCATCAACCAAGACACATTAAAAGATGTCGAAAAATTCGTATACCTCGGCTGTACTGAAGCGAGAAACAAGTTCAACATGATCGATAAGATCTGGAATGCATCCGTCCTGTCAAGAAACACCAAGATACGAATGTTAAATGCCTGTGTAAAATCAGTACTGCTGTATGGCTGTGAAACGTGGAACATACGCAGAAAATAACAAGAAGGCTCCAAGTATTTGTGAATAAATGCCTTAGGCGATAAATCAAATGCTTCTGGCCGAATACCATCTCAAATGTAGAACTGCTGCGGCAAACTAACCAAGTGGACATTGAGAATGAGATCAGGAAACGGAAATGGAGATGGATAGGACACACGCTGAGAAAGACACCAAGTGACATAACCAGGATATCGTTGGAATAGAATCAGCAAGGAAAGAGGAAAGTTGGAAGACCAGCAATGACCTGGAGGAGAACGGTGCTAACCGAAGCAAAACATCTCGGGAAAACATGGGGGGAAAGCTAAAGACAACAGCCCCAAATAGAGTTCGATGGACCAGTGTAGTAGACGCCCTATGATCCTAAATGGAGATAAAGGAAAAAAATTAAAAATAAATCTTCCGAAAAGGGCTCACCGCTTCCAGATTTTTTGTTTTTAGGCATGGTTAGTAGTCAGTACTATCTCATACGTTTCTTTACGCTTTTTATTTTATTTGTTTTTCTTTTACGACCTTAAGCTGATGGTGATAATATTTTTCTTTTTATTTTTAGACGCTTTTAATTCGTCTGGTATTTACTTTTCTCGTATTTTTGGCTTTTATGTCTATAACATACTATATATCAAAAAATGCCTTCTTTTATACATAAATCAAAAAATGAAGCAATCACAAATTTTTATTAAACCCGACATTTCATGGAAACGCCCAACGATGTATTTTCGAAAAAAAACCTTGCTTCATGTAAAAACGGTTGTACAATTGAATAAAAATAAAGTTGCATGAGGCAAAAAACAATTTAGATGAACAAATCTTAAGAGTTACGAATGTAAGCGTAATCTTCAATGACATTTATTGAATTTGGAGCATTTCCAAAATCGATTCTCGAGAATTTGTATGTTCTAATCTAAACCGATTTGATGGTTTGTATTTTTCAGATGTCATGTAAGTTTAGTGCACTTAAATTTTGATCTTTATTTATGTCACTTTTGTGTTGGTAAAATCTTTTTTCTAAAAATTGTTTCGTCTGTCCTATGTATAGGGTTGCAACTACATTGTACCTGATAAACAATTGTTTCTTTAAAGGTGGTGTTATCTTTAATTTTAGAAAACAAGTTGTTGTTTAAACTTGTAGCTGCACGTCCTATAATTTTAAAGTTATGATTTTTGAAAGGAATTTTAATTTTTTCATAAAGATTTTTAAACGTAGGGAATGACCAAATAATTAGTGGTTTCATTTGTTGATCGAGAAATAAAATTTGTATGGGCATTTTTTTCCAATTACACGCGACAAATACTTTAAACGCATGTAACATTCAAGTAACACAAAACATTAAGCCAAATTTATTATGTCACATAAATTACATAATAGGTTTATCAAGGTTAGAAACTTTTTCCAATTTTAAGAGAAAAATTATGATACGAGTAAATCAGCAAATTCTGAGCAAAATGCATCCAAATGGATCCGATCCGATTGAGGTTCTGATACCTTTAATTGTTGTGCCATGGTTAAGTTAGATTATTTGATCCAAAAATATCTAAAATCGCGTTTAGATTGGTTGATTGTACAATACATTTATATCGTATTTTTAGTAAAAACGTGAGTACAGTAATTTACATTTACATTTTTGGTATGTAGAGAAAAAAATTCCCACACCTTTAAAATAAGGCATAATATAAAATTTATTTTAAACATAATTTGGCAGATAAGCATAACAATTGTCAATAAATCCGAGGTAATCCAAAACCAAATGAATTAAAGCATATCCAACAAATATTAAATTAACAGAAATAACCAACAAAAATAATAAAAATCATTCCATTTTTATTTTATTTTTGTACTTTTTATGGCAATCTAATGAAGCGCCCAAAATCCAATTAAACCAAACAACATTGACCAATAAACATTTTAAAATTCATGTCATAATTACTGTTATTATTGCATGCGAATAATTAAAGTAAAATTTAATTTCTGTTATTATTATTAAAACCGCACATGGTACAGACGCATACACACATACACACACACACACACACATAGATTCAATTCAATAACAACAGTAATAATAATATTTGTATAATATAAGTTCGATTTCAGAATAATACTTCCTATACAAGTTCCAGTATTTTTTGTAGGGGTAGATGGAGAACCAATTTTAAATAACCTGTTGACTATACATATATACGATTATGTCTTTACAACAAAAACGACTGCAAAGCCATAACTGAATGTGACTTTGTTCATGCGACACATGATATAACGCGTCTGTAGCAAATAACATTGGAGAAACTGGAGAATAATAGGAGAACTTTGTATATTTATGCTTATGTGCATCTTAGTGATATAAACTTGTTGTGTGGCATGTAATCGACATTTTCGAGTGACGAGACAGAAATGCTAGTTGATAGAGCTTTATATAATGTAGCATCAACTTCCAACATTTCAAGGAGCAATACGTCCATAAATGTAGGAAGTATACGAGGAGAAATTCATATATTGCTTTATACGAATTTTATTTGATAAAATGTTGTGATTGTTAATGTATCCTGTGTATGTATCCTGTATTCTGATTTTTGGTTGAAACAATTTACATTAACACCGTTTTCCTTATGCGGAATGAATCAGCATTTTCTACCAAATCGCCATTTTACAATATACTCGAATCTGATCGCCAATAATAATGTAAGCCAAATTGAAGATAAAAACACCTCGATTGCTAAATTTTGCATAAAAAAAATCTTGAATAAGATACAAACTAAGCACACATGAAGAATATTTGAAATATTTAAATTCTTTAAATTGGTTTTACTGAAAATCTTATTTCTTGATTTACTTCTCTAAAATCTAAACTCTCAAATATCCAAATTTTAAAATTTCCTACTTCTTTTAGAATATTTTTGTTAAGTCCCAAACTTGTTGCTTTCTTTCATCTAAAATCTTCTGGTTGTTGACCGAATGTATACCCAATACTATCTTGTACTATATCTAAATGGTCTAGAAAATTGTATTTTATTTTATTTCGTCCGAAAAATTACTTAGAAACAAAAAAATTGAAATTTTTATTTAATCAGCCAATCTAATATTCTTAAATTAAATTCGTTCCATATGGGCTAAAATTATTGGAATCTTGTGAAAAATAATGAAACATTTTGTTTGTCCAAAACCACTTTTCTCAACGTTTTCTAAAGTCCGTGAGTCCAAAAAAGCATAAAACAATGTCCGTCCATCTGTCTGGATGTCTGATTCCATGGTATCCACGGTTTTGATCTCCAATCTATTTCTATATTTTGGACTATGGGTATGCGGTTGAGTTGAATTTAGTTAACAGTTCGGCTAATGATACTTTTCAGTGTTGAATTAACGATTGAATTAGAGTTAACTTTTAAAACCACGTTTATATGGAAATTGAGTATAGGGTTGTTTCAAGGGCTGAGTTGCAGCCCGCGAGTTGAGGTTGAGTACGGGTTGGGTTGGGTGGAGTTGGAGTTGAGTTGGAGTTGAGTTGAGGTTGAGCCAGAGATTCAGTTATTAATTTATTTGGGGTTCAACACAACCGTTGTGCTGTAGGTTAGCTTGTGTTGTTTTGGGCTGAATTCAGAAATGATTGTATTTTTCCGAACCGTGTTGATCTGAAGGTTGGGTTGGTATTGGGTTGAGTTGATGGATGCCTGAAATATTCGAACTTTGTTGATTTAGGGATCAAATTTTGTTTTCAGTTGAAGATTGAGTCAAGAGTTGAGTTAGAAGTTAGCTCTAGTTGAATTCACATTTCTTGACTTAAGTAGAGTACTACATACACGCGTTTATTTTTCCAATCGAGCTGATTTTGTTTTGGTGATTTATTCGCTTTGTGTTTTCTGAAATAACTTAAAGGTTGATTTGAAAGTTTTATTGAAGTTGATTTGGTGATTGAGTTGAGGGCTTGCTGGCGGATTATTTGGTGTTTACATTGCGATTTAGTTGGAGGTTGAGCTGGAAAGGAATAAAGCCATAAGTTTTAAATTATTTCGAAAAAATTAAATGCGGTTTTCCTTTTCATTTTTCAGTACGTTTGAAATTTTTCTAAATTTCAGTACTTTGACAAAAAAAAATCAAGAAATTGAAACGTAATTTTTGAAATGTCATATTCTTAAACTGCTAGATCAAATCCGGTGTTATAGAAAGAATTTAGAATTTAAAGTAAAATTTGCTTATAAATTTGGAGAACTACTCCGTTCCTTTAGACATTGAAAATAATTGTTTGTTTCTTTTGTAAAACCCAAAACATTTCGGATGAGCTAAAATAATATAAAAAAATTTTATCAGTTTCATATGATTTGAACAAACAAACAGTGTTCCGTTGACCCTGTTAAAGTTAGCCGAAAGTTTCTAGCCGAAAGTGAAAAGTCGATAATGCGGATTATGTTATTGACATTTTAGCCGAAAATTAATCAGCATTTAGAGTATTATGTCTGGTGATGGATTGGATTCATGTGACTTATCAATAGCTATCGCAGGAAAAAAATTCAGGTTAAGTTTCCCGGGAAATATCGGAAAATTCGATTTTCCTAAAATTATTAGAAAATTTGTATAAAATCAGCCTGTAGAGTGTTATGTCTGGAGATGGATTGCATTGATGTGACTTGTCAATAGCTATCACAGGAAAAAAATTCAGTTCAAGTTTCCCGTGAGAAATCTCGGAAAATTCGATTATACAAAAATTATTAGAAAATTTGTATCAAATCAGCCTGTAGAGTGTTATGTCTGGAAATCGATTGCATTGATGTGACTTGTCAATAGCTATCGCAGGAAAAAAAATCAGTTTAAGTTTCCCGTGGGAAATTTCGGAAAATTCGATTTTCCAAAAATTATTAAAAAAATTGTATAAAATCAGCCTCTAGAGTGCTGTGTCTGGAGATGGATTCAATTGATGTGATTACACAATAGCTATCGCAGGAAAGAAATTCAGTTCAAGTTTCCCGTGGGAAATCTCGGAAAATTCGATTTGCCAAAAATTACTAGAAAATTTGTATAAAATCATCCTCTAGAGTGTTATGTCTGGAGATGAATTGCATTAATGTGACTTGTCAATAGCTATCGCAGGAAAATAATTCAGTTCAAGTTTCCCGTGGGAAATCTCGGAAAATTCAAAAAAGTTTCCAGCCGAAAGTAAGAAATGGATGAATAAAATAAGCCTCTGGAGTGTTATGTCTGGAGATAGATTGCATTGATGTGATTTGTCAATAGCTATCGCAGGAAAAAAATTCAGTTCAAGTTTCCTTTGGGAAATCTCGGAAAATTCAAAAAAGTTTCCAGCTGAAAGTAAGAAATGGATGAATAAAATAAGCCTCTAGAGTGTTATGTCTGGTGATGGATTGCATTGATGTGACTTGTCAATAGCTATCGCAGGAAAAAAATTCAGTTCAAGTTTCCCGTAGGAAATTTCGGAAAATTCGATTTACCAAAAAGTATTAAAAAAATTGTATAAAATCAGCCTCTAGAGTGCTGTGTCTGGAGATGGATTCAATTGATGTGACTACACAATAGCTATTGCAGGAAAAAAATTCAGTTCAGATTTCCCTTTATAAATCTCGGAAAATTCGATTTTCCAAAAATTATTTGAAAATTTTACGAAATCGGAAAATCGAATTTTCCGAGATTTCCCACGGGAAACTTGAACTGAATTTTTATCCAGCGATAGCTATTGAGTAACCACATCAATTGAATCCATCTCCAGACATAGCACTCTAGAGGCTTAATTTATTTATCCTTTTTTAACTTTCGGCTGGAAACTTTTTTGAATTTTCCGAGATTTTCCACGGGAAACTTGAACTGAATTTTTTTCCTGCGATAGCTATTGAGTAATCACATTTATTGAAGCCATCTCCAGACTTAACACTTTAGAGGCTGATTTTATATAAATTTTCTAATAATTTTTGGAAAATCGAATTTTCCGAGATTTCGCACCTGAAACTTTAACAGAATTTTTCATTCGATAGCTATTGACAAATCACATAAAAACGATTCAGCTTCAGATATATACTCTAGAGGCTGATTTTATTCCAATTTTGTATATTCTTCTGATTTTCCGATATTTTCTACGAAGCAAAGTTTTACACGTAAATTTATTTACAAAATTTTTTATTTAAATCTATGTATTCTATTCACTTTCGGCTGATAACTACTAAATTTTTTTATTTCGGCTAGAATGTTATATCGTAGTCTGCATTATCGATTTTTTACTTTTGGGCTGGAAAATTTCGGCTGGGATTAGACAATCTGCACTCCCATTTTTTTTTTACTTTCGGTTGGACTAACACAATCTGCATTATCGACTTTTCACTTTCGGCTGGCAACTTTCGGCTAACTTTAACAGTATGTTCCGTTGAATATATTTGACTAATTATAAACATGTTTATAAAATTCATTCAATCAATTCAAGCAACTAGCACAAAATTGTATTCATTCTGGAGTAACTTATTTTCAGAAACATTTATAATTTTTGCTTCAGGCTGTTTATATTTACAGTTGTTTCGAAACCAAATTTCTACAATGAAGCAACAAGTGCAGTCAAAATGTGGTAGGATGAAGAGAAACACTCTTCATGCAGAAAAATAGGTACACAGGCTTATCAGTAATTTTAAGTGCTTGATTGGAGCGCATCAACTGTTAAACTTGTTAAAACGGGATTACTTAGAAACAGATTTGAGATGGTTAACAAGATAGATTGAGCCAATATTTCGAAAACTGGTCACCTACGAGGTTGGAACCTTACTGACGTATTTATTACTGACTTTTGCTAAATTTTCAAAAATGTAATCATGGAAAAATGGATTTATTTTAGAGCTTGTTCAGAAGGTTTCTGGCAACGGCCCAAAAGTATATTAAATCTACAACCAAAACATCTATAATAACTAGTGCTAAATCAGGACTCAAAAGTTTCAGAGCAATTTTATGAAATTCTATAGAAACTGTAGCCTTTTCCGAATAAATTACATTCATCAATCAAATCGCTCGTTCAAATTGGCAAAAAATGAATTGGAAGAAAATTAAAAGGAAATGTTGTCCTTACTTTTGTACTACCTGCACTCTATTGAAAAGCAATAACTTAGAATCTGGTAATTCAGTTTTTCTAAAATCTGCACTTATTCGAAAGTTGTCTGGAAAGAGGTAAATGTTCAATCAATGTTAAAAGCGTAACCCGTATAAATGCTGTGAGATTTTCAAATGACTATGATTTTTGATAAATCCTGAATTTAATAGTCCATGACAGAGCGGTAAAGAAAAACATTAACACGATTAATATAAAAAGCGATTCTAAAGTGTGAGGTATGACGATTTAAAAATTTTAAAACTTAAATGATTTTGACTTGTTTTTTCTGTTGTTCCGAAAGAGCGACATACACATACGTTTTCTTATTGCCACTTTCCCACAATCATGATTTTCATTAATATCGTTTTTCATAATTCTTTTTGTACCGTTAGTAAAAAAAAAGCAAAAAGGTAAAATAAAAACCTACTATCGCATGTCGAAGGAAAATAGCTCATCTGGAAAATAAAAAGGAACAAGAAGGTAAAAATCCCTTTTTTGATCGATTTTCTGTTGTTTCGACAAAAAAAAAAGGAATTAACAAAATTATACGTTTTGGAACGTACGAGTATATAGTATAGCAATCCAAACACACAATCTGACTATGTAAGAAACTGTTGTTTTATTAAGTTTTGATTTAGTGTTTACTTGCCATATATACTTATGTATATGGTAACCGTTTATGGATGTAGAAATAATATAAAAAAAGGATGTAATTATACACATATGTAAGGATTTGAAAATAGTTTAAAAACGGTTATTTAGATCCTTATGTACTGTATTTTTCGATCAGGAAATATCTTAATTATTTTTATAAAAACATTTTAGTTGCTGTTTGCCTTACGATATGTTTTGAAATTAAAGTGAGACCGTCACCCGTTAACTTGTGTTATGTGTACTCTATACGTATAGAGCGCTTGCAATCTGACTATTTCTACAACCTCCTCATCTAAGGTCCTGAGTCGTTAATACTATTGTCTTCAATAAGTTTGTTTTCGATTCCCTCCCATCTAGGTCTCAGTAGAAATTGTTTTATTAGATGTTGAATTTTGCATTATTCTCATTCACCCAGCTAACCCACGTTTTTGAAGCTATCTTCCGGGCTGATTCGGTTATTTTCTGATTGAAGTCAATATTATTAAACCACAATGCCAAGCCACACGCTAGCTAACTAGAACAAAGCGCACTACTACTTACACAAAAAAGTGTTGACATATAGGAAAAACGCTCACATAGAAAATTGCGTACATAAAAGAATGCCCTCTTACAAAAAAGCACATAAAAGCTCACCAAAAGAAACACACAAGAATAAAGAACACAATCAAAATATTTAATTTTGTATTTTAAAATTGTGTTAATATGGGCATTTTTTTTGTTTAAGCAATTTTCTAGGTGTATGTTTTTTCTTCTACGCTTTTTTCATAGGGTAGTCCCCAATTTGTTGTCCATTACCTGTATAAAATCTTTCGTAATTCTAAACAAACGATATATTGATAATTTCTACTGATGTTGTGTGATATTAAAGTGCAGTACAAAGGAATTTGAGCGATTGTACGCTAGCAAACGAGAAGATTAATATAAGTACCCTGCAAATCCAAAGTATTCATTAAGGAGGTAAAAATAGCTTTTCTTCGTCGGTGTTTGATATCCAATTGAATATTTTCTGAGACTTTGTGTATATCTGGCGAGATAGTGTAAACATTTTTTAATCTGATGGTGAGGCATTTCTGGTCTAATGAAACGATAATATTTTATGACATAAGCGAAAAACAGTCTCAAAAACTTCATTTGTCAATTGATAGGGATCTTGAGAGAATATTGTTAATTTTGTTTTTATGGACGATCTTCTGTCTTCAAATATTGTGTTGGTTGCTCCGGAATATTTTTCAAATAGTTGTTGCATCATATTAGGACATGCAAATTTTGAGCAAAATGTGATTAACGAGATGTCGAAAAATTATAAAATGATTGATTTATCAATCATCTGGTATTGATACTAAAATGTTAAGAAAACAGACCGCAATAACTTAAATAATGGGACAATATTATTGAAACAAATGTTTAAACTAAACGTTAGAAACCAGCCAAACGATAAACTCTATATGTTTGTGTGGAAGCTCACGAATTTCCTGATATTTTTGATATTAGTTGAAATTCTTTACAGCAGATTAATTTCAAGAAGAATTTGAAACTATAAAATATTGTTTCGGTTCCGGTTTAGAAAAAGTCAGTTTCTGAAATATTTTGAATTTGTTAGACACTTAAAAAGTGTATTAATACTTTCCTTGACCCCTTGATGGCACTGAAACGATTCCCCGATGCCTATATTAACCGAAAATTCCTGATAATTATTACTTTATAGATATATGAGGTCAGGACTTTTTCAAGCAACACAGACAGTTTTATTTCGACTAAAACTTACCGAGTTATGACCTTGTCCTCGTTGTAGATGCCAGTAATTAAGATATGTAGAAGCAGATCATATGATTTGACGACCTCTTGATTTTTTATGGAGCTAAGAAACAGTCAGGTTTATAAAACGTAACTATACATACAATGTTACATCCGAAAAGTGGTATCATCTCCCCACATTCGAATAGATTTTTGTGAAACAGTTAATGGTGCACAACATGTTCATTTATTATAATAAAGGTCTAAAGTCTAATATCGTAAACAAACTGGAGTCCTCCGAGTGGTGCTATTTGGGTAATGCTAATTTCAGTATTGCACTGCTGGAACTTTAAAAGCGGTACTCTAGCTCAAACACTTATACAAATATGGTTAAATCTCTTTTCAACGTGATCGATGAAAAGGATGCACTACGCGAATAAATATTTTTAAATAAATTGAAATATTTCAGCTGCGAAAAGGATAAATATTTTACTTTAAATATAACTCGGATTGCAATAATGGTGCAAGCCACATAAATTAAAGTGACGTATTGTCCACCGGTGGTCAGCCTGTAACCTGTATCGAACAGATAATCACTAAAAAATTCTTAAATTCTTTAAAATTAATTGAATGGGGATTATTAAAATTCTAATCATAGTTTGCCAAATATCTTAAATTTGTAAAATTCTTGAGAAATTTGAAACTCTAAAACTCTTGGTATCTTAAAATTATTTAAAATTCATTAAATTCGAAACTCGTTAAAAGTTTTAATTTTTTATCGCAGTAATCAATTTTTAATATTCTGAAAATTTCTTAACATTTTGAAATTTATCAACATTTCTTGAATTTGTTAAATTCTTGAGAAATTTGAAACTCGAAAATTCTCGAATCCTAAAATGGTTTTGTATTCTATAAATTCTCAACTCTTCTGAATTTTTTATAATTCTAGAAATTTTTTATTTTTCATCACAGTCTCATACATTTTTGAAACTACAGAAATTTTCCTTTATCTTTTATTTTTGCCAAAAAATTTTAAATTCTTGAAAACTTTGAGACTCTACTTAGGGCTTAATTTAAGGCTTAATATATTTGTAATTAAAAATTATTTAAATTCGTGAAATTCTAAACACTTCTCAAATTTTTAAAAATCCTAAATTTTTAAATTTTTTATTAGGGCGTGATAAAATTTTTAAAATTCAGAAAATTTCTTAATTTGTCAACATTTTCTGAATTTGTTCTATTCTTAAGAAATTTGAAACCCTAAAATTCTCAGTATCTTAAAATTATTTTAAATTGATGAAATTCTAAACTATTCTCAAAAATCTTCACATTTTTTATTTTTTATCAGAGAATCATGCATTTTTAAAAATCCAGTAAATTTCATAAAATTCTTATAATTTATAAAAAAAATTTGAATTTGTTTCTTGAGAAATTGGGAACTGTAAAATTCTTGGTATCTTAATATTTTATAAAATTCGTGAAATTCAAACTCAAAATTTGTAAAATTTTAAATTTTTTATCTGGGAGTAATTCATTTTTACGAAATCAAGAAATATTTCAAGTTTCTTGGAATTGGTCAAATTTTATTTTAAATTGGTAAATTCTTGAGAAATTTCAAACTCTAAAATTATTTCTACCTTAAAATTATTTAAAATTCATTAAATTCGAAACACCTTCAAATTTGTTAAATTATTGAGAAATTTGAAAATCTGAAATTCTCGAGTCCTAAAATTGTTTTAAATTTATCTAAAACCTTAAATTTTTAAAAAATCTTTAAATGTTTAATTTTTCGTCACAGAAAATTTCTTATATTAGTCAAACTTTTTTAATTTTTTAAATTCTTGAAAAGTTTGAAACTCTAAAATACTTCGTAACTAAACTTTATTTAAATTCATAAATTTCTAAACTCTTCTCAAATTTATAAAAGTATTAAAATTTTTAATTTTTTATTACGTCATCATAAAATTTTAAAAATTCAGAAAATTTCTTTATTTTAATATAATTTGTCAACATTTTATGAATATGGTAAATTCTTGAGAAATTTGAAACTCTAAAATTCTCTTAAAAATTCAGGGAATTTCTTTAGTCTCTTACGGTTTGTCAAAATTTTCTGAATTTATTAAATTGTTGAGAAATTTAAAACGCTAAAATTCTCAGTATCGTAAAATTATTTTAAATAGATGGAATTCTAAACTATTTTGAAAGATGAATTTCTAAACTATTTTTTATCAGGGATTCATGTATTTTTAAGAATCTAGTAAATTTCATAAACTTCCTATAGTTTGCCCAAAAATTTTCAATTTGTTTCTTGAGAAATTTGAAACTCTAAGATTCTTGGTAACTTAAAATTTTATTTCATAAAAATTATAAAATTTTTAATTTTTTATCTTGTAGTCATTAATTTTTACAAAATCAAGAAATATTTCAAGTTTCTTGGAATTTTTCAAATTTTATTCTAAACTGGTAAATTCTTGAGAAATTTCAAACTCTAAAATTCTTCCTACCTTAAAATTATTTAAAATTCATTAAATTCGAAACACTTTAAAAATTTTAATTTTTTATTACGGTCATCAATTTTTAAAATTCTGAAAATTTCTTAAAATTTAGAAATTTATCAACACTTCTCGAATTTGTTAAATTCTTGAGAAATTTAAAACTCTGAAATTCTCGAATCCTAAAATTGTTTTAAATTTATCAAATTCTAAATTCTTTTGAATTTTTTAAAATCTTCAAATTTTTCATTTTTAATCACAGAAAATTTCTTACTTTGGTCAAACTTTTTTAATTTTTTAAATTCTTGAGAAGTTTGAAACTCTAAAATTCTTCGTAACTAAACATTATTTAAATACATGAAATTCTAAACTCCTTTCAAATTTTTAAAAGTCTTAAAATTTTAAATTTTTTATTAAGTCATAAAATTTTAAAAATTCAGAAAATTTCTTAATTTTCATATAATTTGTCAATATTTTATGAATATGTTAAATTTATGAGAAATTTGAAACTCTAAAACTCTCTTAAAAATTCAGTGAATTTCTTTAGTCTCTTACGGTTTGTCATAATTTTCTGAATTTATTAAATTCTTGAGAAATTTGAAATGCTAAAATTCCCATTCTTATAAAATTATTTTAAATAGATGAAATTCTAAACTATTTTGAAAGATGAATTTCTAAACTATTTTTTATCAGGGAGTCATGTATTTTTAAGAATCCAGTAAATTTCGTAAGATTATTATAGTTTGCCCAAAAATTTTCAATTTGTTTCTTGAGAAATTTGAAACTCGAAGATTCTTGGTATCTTAAAATTTTATATCTTAAAAATTATAAAATTTTTAAAAAATTCAATAAATTCAAAATACTTTAAAATTTTTAATTTTTTATTACGGTCATCAATTTTTAAACTTCTGAAAATTTCTTAAAATTTTGAAATTTATCAACATTTCTTGAATTTGTTAAATTCTTGAGAAATTTGAAACTCTGAAATTCTGTAATCCTAAAATTGTTTTAAATTTATCTAAAATCATTTGAATTTTTTAAAACTCTTCAAACTTTTCATTTTTCATCACAGAAAATTTCTTATGTTGATCAAACTTTTTTAATTTTTTAAATTCTTGAAAAGTTTGAAACTCTAAAATTCTTCGTAACTAAACATTAATTAAATTCATGAAATTCTAAACTCTTCTCAAATTTTTAAAAGTTTAAAATTTTTAATTTTTTATTAGGGCTTCATAAAATTTTAAAAATTCAGAAAATTTCTTAATTTTCATATAATTTGTCAACATTTTGTGAATATATTAAATACTTGAGAAATTTGAAACGTTAAAATTTTCAGTATCATAATATTATTTTAAATAGATGAAATTCTAAACTATTCTGAAAATTTTATAATCTTGAAATTTTTCTTTTTTTTTCAGGGTGTCATGAATTTTTAAGAATTCAGTAAATTTCATAAAATTCTTATAGTTTGCCCAAAAATTTTAAATTTGGTTCTTGAGAAAAGTTTCTTCTGAATTTTTTAAAAATCTTCAAGTTTTTAATTTTTCATAAAAGTGTCATACATTTTTAAAACTTCAGAAAATTTCTTCTTTTGGTCAAAAAAAATTAAGTTTGGAAATTCTTGAAAAGTTTGAAACTCTAATATTCTTGGTAACTAAAAATTATGTAAAATCGTGAAATTCTAAACTCTTCTCAAATTTTTAAAAAACATAAAATATTTCCTTTTTTTGTTAAGGCGCAATTTTAAAAATTCAAACAATTTCTTAAATTTCAAATAATTTGTCAACATTTTCTTAATTTGTTAATTTCTTGAGAAATTTTAAACTTTAAAATTCATATTAAAATTAGTCCAAATTGAAATTTTGAAAACTCCTAAAATTCATAAATTTATAAAGTTTCTGGGAATTTCTTAAGTTTCTTAAAATTTGTAAAAAAATTCTAATTTGTTAGATTCTTAAAAAATTTAAACCTCTAAAATTCATAGTATCTCAAACTTATTTTAAATTCATGAAATACTAAACTCTTTTGAATATTTTAAAAATACTGAAATTTAGCAGTTTTTCCAGGAAATTTCTTAAGTTTCTCATAATGTGTCAAAAAAATTTAGAATTTAATAAATTCTTCACAAATTTTAAACACTGAAATTTTTTAAAATTATAAAATGAGAGTTTAACTCTTGTGAATTATTAAAAAAAATTTGGAATTTGTAATTTTTTATCATGGTGCCAATATATGGCCTATTGTTAACATTTTATTAGGCAAAAAGTAATTAAAATCTGTTTGCAAAGGTTCAGTAAATCAGGAATCCAACATTTAATTTTACTATGAGCGGCTAAGCTAGATGGTATAATATTACCGATTTATTTTCATTAAAATACATGAATTTTCAATGTGTGAAAACCACTAGCATTTTTAGTTTGTATATTTTATTAGTTCACACAACTATAATATTGACGTTGAAGATGGACTGATGATAAACGGAAGTTATGGTCACCTTAATTTGAGAAATTTAAAATTAGCAACGATATGGTCAATTATATTAGAACTTGGCAATAACTCTTTTCATCAAGTAAACTATTTTTTGAACCGTGAAACGTTAGACATTTTTTGAAGATTTCACATATTATGAATTTATAATTCCAATACGTTAAAAAAGTTAAGTAAAAAAAATCAATTACAGCTTTGCCCGAATAATAAAGTTCAAGGTCAAAATGCAATCGTTTGTTGTGAAAAATTCAAACTGTATTCGGATTGAATTCGTAGCATACTTACAGGCTAATTTAATCTCTTAAGCTTCTTTTTAGATATTGAGCTTTTTGTACACAGCAAAATTCTATAACATTGTGCTTTGCTTTATTAGTATAACCTTGCCAAGCATTCATCCAAATACCCCAATTAAATAATATTTTTGACCCTCTTTACGAATATGTTATGTAGAATGTTCACATATCCATTATATTCAATTTAATCCTTTCGTCAAATTACTAATCTCATTAGCCAAATAAACGAATTCATATAATATCGTATATTCAATTGAATGTAAAACATTTAACTTTATAAATTTTTTTTCAACAACAACAACATATTGACCAAAAATACAACTAAATGTTAACTTAACCCAGAGTATCGTCATTGCATAAATAAATAGTTTTGTGAAATTAAAATACAAGTCAATTCCAAACTAGTACAAAATAACAAAAAATAATTGGAAACCGGATTGAATCCCATCTCATTTCTTGGCGAAACACACAAAATAATAAAACGGATATTATTTCAAGAAAAGCTCTCTCTTCTTTGATTTTCCCTGTTTGGAGTTTCTTTTATTATTTCGATATTTCTTTGTCAACGATTTTTTATTTTATATGACGAATATGAGACAAGAAATTTTATGATGCGGGATGGATGAAATAGTCTGGAAAATAAATTAAATTTCCTTTTATTTATGTAACACAAATACGTAAACACACACACATACAATATTTGTAAAAGAGCAGCGAGCATGTATACAAAAGAAACCGTCGGATCAACACAAAACAACAAAACATTTGAGTGATACGCAAAAAATTGTGTCTGTAGGGCAAGATTTTATTTTATGTACTTGATTGTTTTGTTTTTTACAATAATATCTAATGTCTTTTGTTTGTGATGATGTCGCCAAAAGGTCATTTACGTACAGATGTAACGGAAGGTTGTTGATTTTTTTTTTTTTTTTGTATTGTGACGTACACAAATTGGAGCAGAGCTTAGTCACAACGTTATAAACTGCAGAATCAAAAGCGTCAATTCGAATTAGATTTGAGTTTGTTATGTGCTCTTTTGCCAAATCGTCGCTTTATTCTTTGTTCATATCAAACAAGATGAGCGCTATTCAGTCTAAAATTTTTTGCGTTTCACTTAATACTTTTTCTTTCTCGATTCGTATTATTTTTATTGCTTGACAGCATAAGACAAATGAAGCCAGAAAATTTTGCTAAGAGTGAAGTGCATACAAAAATATGTACAAAAAGTATACGAAAAAAAAATTAATATTTATCCTCGCGCTCAAGTTTCCTTTTTATTACTTTGTCTGCACAAATAGAATAAAAATGAATTTTTATTTTTTTTTTATTTATTTTAATATATTCTTGTGCTTTTTCTACTTCAGTATATTATGTGACTGTCAATTATTCAACCTGTCAGATTAGTTAACTATATCTAGAAATCGCATGTGAAAAGTTTCTTTTATTTTTCTGTCGTGTATACGTGCAATTTTATATAGTACAAAACTATTATGTTGTGAAGAGAATGCCAAATCAAGTTTGCAATTTGATATAATATCAACTTTAATACCAGGTTCTAAAACAATAAGATTTTTTTTATACCGCATATCGGTAACTATACGTTGAAAGCTGTCGATAAAAAAATTTAAAAAAAATTACATTGGAATAAACGTAAATGTAGCGTCAGATGTTTCGAAATAAGTAGGTAGCCCCACGTTGGGCGCCGAATATACGACTGATTTAATTAGTCAAATAATTGTTTCATAAAAAAGGTTTGGAAGCGTATTCTAATTAAACTTTTGGTATAAAAAAATGTATTTCCACATTTGAACTTATTTGAGCATTAAACTTTCGTCGCCCACATTGGATGCCAATATTTTATTTTACTGCTACATTAATGTTGTACCAATACAACATAATAAACATTAAAATGTATTAAATATTTCTATTTTCAAACTTGCAATTTTTTCCGAATTGATCCAAAAGTTTTAAAGAATCGAAAGTTTCGTAAGAAAAGAAAAATAAAAGCTTTCACATTCTTTTTGTGATACATTTCTTAATATTTATTATTTGATTTTTGTTGTATTTGAGGGTATTTTATTTATTCATATCATTTACATGGAAGCAATATTTTTTATTGGCCCTGTTTTTATTGAAACAATATCAAAATGGAGATTCCCAGAGTGTACGTAATCATTTCACGATATGTTATTTTCTAAAGAATTTAAAAGCTTTTGGGTATAATTATTTAACCAAAAATTCTGGTTTACTCACAAATTAGAGTCATCTCCCAAAAATTATCTCATTAACTTAATTCCACCGCACACAATTTATTTCCAGCATTATCCTTTCTATTGTAAAAGTTTATTTAAAAAAAAATAAAATTTTTGTTTGTTTAATTGAACAAAACTTTTCTCCTAAAGTGTTTTAAATGAAAAATTAAATTAAAAAAAAAAAAAAAACTGGGAAACCAAAAAATAATATTGTTGGAAACTTCAAATGTAACATCTGTTTTAAATCATAAAAATTAAAAAAAAAATGTTTCAAAACGAAATAAATTATAAGATGAACTAGAACGTAGGTATGGAATAGCAAAAAAAGATAAAAAACTGTGTAACTACTTACTAGCACTTAAGGTTATCCTCCTTAGTATTTTCAAAAAAAAAAAACTTCTTTAATGTTCTCTTAAACTTTTGAGCATAAAAGTTATAAAACCGATTTAAATTTTTTTCTTTTACAACGTTTTTCAATTTTTATTTTGAAGTTATCTAGAAGTTTCATTTCAAGAAGGTAAATATAGATGCATATACCTAATAAATTCAACCGAGTCAAGGATGCTTAAAAAAAAATTATTTAAATCATGAAATGATTCGTCAGTAAAGTAAAGGTAAATTTCGAATGTTTTTAACGTTTGAAAATGTAAATGATGGTGATTTCATAATGATATCGACGAATTCATTTACAATCAACCGCTTATGGTCATATTAGTTAGTTTGGCAACTAATATTTGAAATGCCTAATTAGCGTCGGTAGGTTCATATATAAACCTTTTAAATACAACATCATGCATGAGAGGTATATTTGAATTCTCGTGGATGCTTGCGACAAAAATATCGTAGGACTATCCACACTTGCCACAACAATATCGTAGAATTATCTACGATATCACTTACGCTGGCACCTAGGTGATTTGGCGTCTATTGAAGGGGGATACCAAAGTTGAGTAGACTTATCGACCAGCTCCGTAACCTTCCAGTAGGGTGGGCATCACGTAAGATATTCTGGTCATGTATTAGGCAGCTGTGTGATGGGTACAATTGTGTAAGGGGTAACATGTTCACAATTCGCAAGTGTATGTGCTGTCTCGTCGTGGCAACCACTGGTAACTAAGGCCATTTGGCACATTTTTGGTCATTTGGCACCTGCTAAAGTACGGTGCTAAAATAAAAAACCTTGACAAAAAACGAAATGCGAACTCTGGATACCAGGCACCCTTCAGTTTTATCTAGCCTTCTTGAACAACAAAGCTGGGTGACCTACAGGCGATTTGTAATTCCCAGCAACTTGAAGAGGGTGTTTTTAACTGATGCATTGGGACGAATTTACACAATCCATTCAAAGAACGACGATTGCTTCTACCTTTGGTTGTTTTTGGTTAATGTCGGTTCAACTTCATTTGGGTCATTGCGGACTGTGAATGGTACGGTGGGTGCAGCATTTCGAGAAGCATATCAACAGTTACAATAGTTTCAACACGATGCAATATTTTCTTCGGCTGCCAATCAAGTTCGTACACTTTTCGCTATGATCATTTCGACATGTCAACTAGTAAAGATATACTTATATGATTAATAGTTTGCTTAAAACGCTCCGCTATAGTCAGGAATTCTTTTCGTGCCACACAATAGTTACGCTCCGGTTTAGATAAAGTTTAGGTCATCGAGTAGTAACAGGCATCCGTTCCCTGACTATAACTTTCCTCATATACCGATATTAGCTGCTTCGGTGTCCAAAATAAATTTAATTTAATTGAATAGCGTCTTCATTGAACGTAACTTTCCGATCTAAAACGTCTGTCAAATTGCTTAATTCGTCGTACTTCAGAAGTTGTAGAGGCGTTATGTATTTAAGGATTTCAACCTGTATTATATTTAAGAACTGAACTGAACCCCTACCAATTTCTCCCATCAGGCTTTTCTACATTTTAACGATGTAGCTAAAATATAACTTGATATTTAGATATGACAGCTTTAGCGCCAAATTCTTAAAATTATATTTTCAAAATGGTGGTTTAGAATGTCTTAATTTAGTGTTAATAGGAAAAGCAGACGTGGAAGCAATGAAATCGAAATAAAAACTAAATTAAATAAGTTGCATTATCCTTGATTAACATTCTATGAATTTTGCAGATACAGAAAACTGAAACAGGTAGGCTTAATTCAATTTAATGTTAAAGCCTACTCGTTTTAGTTTTCTGCAGCTACACAAATTATTGAATAGAAATGAAGCATAATGTACAGGAACCTCTTTCATTTTTGAAATATTTTAATGATTATATTTTTGGACAATAGAGTTTCAGTCCGAATCAGAATAGTTTTATTTCTAGAAATTAATTAGCTTACAAGTTATGATATAATGTAACACCTTTTAGTTTCGTTAATTTTTTGTCGACGGTTCTGGATACTAAGAGAGCTAGATCCTAGATTTCATAGAAAACTAGATTTTTTTTCGAAAATCACCTTGCTAGAAATCGGAAGTAATTGTGCTTATAGGGGACCTGTAATTGTGCAAACGCACATTAAGATTGGTTGATTATTTCCATACATTTCATATAAAATTCGATTTTCTTGAAAATCACCCTACTAATCGGCAATTAGCCCAAAAAATTCAAAATCTGATCGTGGTCCTTGATCCCTGAACGAGGAATGGATACGATAGATAATGCACTGACAGCCGTCACTCGGGAATTTTTCTCGTCTATCCGATCAAAAGCTAAAAGTTTAGCTAAAATTCTGTTAACCTTTCTGTTGAAAATTTATTTTGTTTCGATAATTCGCCTAACCAAAATATCTAAAATGTGTAAATAACGTTGTTTCTTGGACACATAATTTTTATACCGATTTACTCCTAAAGGGCCTTTAGACGATATGATCTTCGCCAATATTTTCCTTCTTCATCTAAAATTCTAGAAGATTAATGACATTAAGAAATGGTTCCATTGTCTTTGGGGTTCAATTTCAATTCGATTTCTTTATCAAAATTTGCAGGTAAAAAATGCCAGCCACAACTTTCATGTCAACTCTTCTCGGAGAAACTTTCAGGATTCAATTTTGAGCTGAATTTTCGCAGACACTCGAGGAATTCTTCAAGATTCTTCAAAATTCTTTTGAACTATGCAGATATAGTTTTTGGCCAAATACGACAATGTCGTCCAGATATACTATGGATTTGAGACCATTGAGACAGGAAAGATCGATGTTCATGAGATTTTGTAAGTAGAACTTAATACCCAAGTTACTAAAGTATGATGCCTTCTCGGTTGATCCAAAAATGTATACAATGTTAGACAAAGACGTCACGTGATCTAATGTTACGCCATTCAAGCACCGGAAATCAACAACCACGATTTTTCCTTGAGTTGCCGAATAGATTGCCGTTCTTCGGGGTTTATTTGCATAAAGCTAACTGATGACTCAAATATTTTAAATCTATATTCACTCGCAATTGTCCAAAGTTGAGACTGATTCGACTTTAGTCTTTATGAAGTTAAGTGAAATTGATTTACAGTGGGCTTCACGCCAGGAACTATAATCTTTTTAGACAGACACAGATAGTCCGGATTCTTTTCAACTAGATCAAATAAAATTGCTATCCTTCACTAATAGTTTACGCAAGGCAGTTTTCGAATATAATTGCTGAACTTCATCGGTTATAATAAGCTTAGTGATTCAAAATATGATTTTTAAGCTCTGCGAGTAAATATTTAGTTGTGTTTGCAACATCTGTACCAAAGGTATCAAATTTCACAAGAAATAAAATTGTTTCGAATTTTAATCTTTAAACTGACATTCTGTTTTAAGTTGGCAAAATGTCATTAACACACCTTGTGAGATATTGGTTCTGAGGTTCTGGTAGTATGTGAAATAGCTAAATAAATGCCCAGATAATTGAATTGTATTTACCACTTGTTAGAGATTAGAACTTAAGTTCTGATAGTAATCGAAATAGCTATATAATATCCTCATACCAAGCTGAAGGGGTTTTACCTATCCCCAGGTATAAATGTGTTCCATATTTTAATCTTGAAATCATCAGAAATAAAGTAGAATAAAAGTTCCATGATTTTAAGATGCAGCAATGGAATAAAGTCAATTAAGATTTAAAGCTTTTCAATGATTTTACCCCTGCAAATGGGTTTTCTATTGAATGGACCTCATTTTGAGAAGGACAGAACAATCAGACCAGCAAACAAAGTATGAGTAGCGGTACAGTATCGAAATGACCGCAATGCTTTACGGGCCGACCATTTGACTCCTATAGTACCTACGACAAGTGAAAACTTATATACTTCATCATCGACGTGGTGAGAAATAGTTAAACTTCAGCATGTCTCTTTTACCTGGCTTGGTGGCCCTTTTGACCGAGACGGAAGTGAAAGGCGAGGTGCCTTCCTTAAATAAGTCGATCAAAAGGTCAAGATTACTAACCGAAAGAGATAAGCAAATTTACCGAGAAATCCTGTAACAAGTGAATGAACTACTGCAAGTAAGCAGCAAAATATTAGTAAGGTTTAAAATAGCTACTTGAAACTGAAGTATTAGACCGATGTGATCCTGGCATTCTGAGATAATTATAGAAAAGTAGAAGAGGCCTGATGGACGACCAATACTTAAAACCTCCAGGGAAATTGGCGACTAGCTATTGCGAAATGCACGCAACGGTAAGGGGAAATTCGTAAGAGGACATATGCTCGGCTGGTATACCTAACTGGCGTTTAGTTTTCAGCAGCATATATTGTATATACAATCGGCGATAGGTAAAAACGGAAGAATTTCAGCTTGAAAGCAGATGTAGTGTTAAATGACGATTGGCTGGATCTTTCATCGTATCAAGAGAAGAATAAATTTTCTAATGTGTTACAGATTCCTGATCTTGTTCAGAAAGGTCCTTTACGCCAAGACGAGAAAGTGAGAAAATGAAGGACCTTTAAGGAAACTAGGAGGGATGTAGACCCGCGACTGGTCTCCTAACGCACCCAGTTATTGAGACAGAAGGTGAGAACGTTACCATCAGCAAGCAATCCTAGGACTGGAATCCCCACGATATTGTTCTCTTAATATTTCACTATCATCAAACGGCAAAATAATTGAATTATGATCTAAATTTATTGACAGGGAAGACATTTCAAGGGTATTGATCGTAGCAGGCGATTTCAATATATCTGTGGAATGAGCAAGCCACAGCAGAATACCAGAGGGAAACTCGTTTTTAAATATTTTCGAGATTGGATTTATGCTTGCTGAATAGAATACCAACACCGATATTAAAGGCCAGAATTCGGTTATTGCATGACAGTTGAGTGGTACGCTGGAAGTTGTTTGTTATTTATTCATTTACTAAAATGTTGGGAGGCCCTACATAGCGGAATGACCACTCAACTATCAACACCACCACGGAAGTGGTGAAAGTGCTTGTCATCAATTAATCAACGTTAGATAATTAATCGTTTAACTTATTGGAAGTATGTTTGCAAATCTTGCAATGGGGTGGTTAAGGTGACCGTATACTAAGTATATGCCCTACGAATAGGATTGATTTATATTGACGCTGGAGCACTGAAGCTATAAAAAGTCGCGCGATTATTATTGACAGAAAAAGCCTGGCAGCCACTTTTTTTTCAAATTAAGATTTCGGTTCCCCAATGACTATTTTGCTTATAGACACTGCCGTTGAGACAAAAATGTGCTTCATCGCTCATTATGATTTTCTAGGAAAGTTTGATTCGAGTTGAACGATATTAGTGATGATATGTGCGGAATTGCATCGTTGTTGCGGATCCAACGGTATTAAATTGCTTTTGTTTCTATTACGCACATCGAGTGATTGCGGCAAGGTGTAGGCAACATTAACAATTTTACAGTTTTGTAGCTTAAAAGCTTCCGAAACATATTAGGAAGCATTATTATCTACAGCTGAGCTGTCTCATATCAAACCGATTTTAGTGGTCACTGGTATAGGAAGTGTGATAAAAATCGGAATACGTGGGATATTGTACCAAAAAGTTGAATCAAACTATTAGGGCACCCAATAGTGAATCAATAATGCACCCAACCTATGAATCTACATTACGACTTAGTTATAACTCATTTGACTAAACTTGTTCCTGGTACATCTCTAAATTTTGGCTGAAATTTAAACGTTAGTACTCCATTAACTCCTGCTTCAAATGTCGCTGTTCTATTGTAGGCAATGTCAGATAATTATCAGAGATAGTGATCATACCTTCCATAAAAAGAAAAATTTGACAGAATTTTCTACGAAATTACAGCTGTCATCATTCATTTGATTAGATAAAACGACATGATGAATTATAATATAAGAATTGTAACAGGATTACATTACAATTAAAAAGAAAATAAAGAAGATTTTGACGGAATACAAAAAGAAAATTGGAAAACTTTTATAAATTATTACGTTTACAAATTTTAATCAGTATATAAGGGAAAATATGTTTTCCTCAAGCATAACTGTTGTTATAAAAGCCCCTAAAACTAAATCTACCGTATATGTTCGAGAGACACTGTATACCGTTTATAAAATTTAAGGAAAATTGAAAAATATCCAAATTAAATAAATTAAAATAATAAAAAATCGTCTATACCCATTTCGATATTTGTTTCCATGCAATAAACGTTTGTGTACTCTTCACTATCAAACTGGAATAGTTTGATAAAATGAACACACATACATTCATAAAAGAACTGCAAATGAATTTTTATTAGGAAAATTTTTTGGTGTACGTGATTTAATTCTGAACCGATTAAAGATAATTCCCTTTTTACTTGTTTTAGTGTGAAAAATTTTCATTTTTATGTTGTTCAACAAGAAATTGAAAACCGAATTTGGAATCGAATGGATAAAACAATTTTGTAAGGTAATGAACGAGCTATTGCCATCAAAAGCAAAAAGTTTATGATTAGACAGCACATATGTAGACCTTAGGTGTATTGAATTGTACCACTCCAGTCTGCTGAAGATTCCCAAAAGGACCGGTTTTCCGGTTGGCGAGGTGTTCCCAATGAAGCGGTCAGTTGGAGCGAGGCAGAAAGGGTAATTTTCCCGGGCCCCCAGTCCTAAGACTAAGGGGCCCCAAATTTGATGCCTATTTTATGTTTACAAATACTCAATCATCTAGCAAGCAAACGATTTTCAACCAACCTGAAGATAATTAATTCTACAAATTGATGATTTATTGGAGAATATTTTCGAACGCATGATGAAACTTTACCCTAATAACCGAAAAGAACTACTGATTCAATGAATAGTTCGGCAGTTCCGCAGCTGTCACAAAGGCCATAGCAAGTTAATTTAAGTTTTGTAGAGGCCATTTAGGAGACGAGGTTTATGTTTTTTATTCAATAAATGTGTAAACAAGTAAAATTCGAATAAGTTAAAAAACGTCGCGTAATTCGCATCATCTATGTTTCCAATCAAAGTAAATTAGACCGAAGTTATTTTAAACGAACGCATTATCGATTAATATTCAAAAGACGCAAAATTTTAGAAACAAGAGATATTAACTGGTCATCAAATGCGATTTGTCAGCATGTCTGAAAATGAATTTCAGCCCGAATTCTTGGGAGGGTATGGTAGAAAATTGGTTGGTTGTGCTCATGTAGACATTTAACTCGAAAAACAGGAGTTAGAAACTTTGATGAAAGTGAAACAAGGCACCATTTGTATTCATTAAAAATTATTTAAAGAAATTGAAATGTACTAGTATATATTTATAATCGAAATGATTAATTTTTATGATTACTACTAATTAATATTCAGCATGTATAAAACGCTCCTTATACACCTACTATTTGGTTTTTTTTTATAGAAATTAAAAAATCGATAGATTTTAGTTAAGCACCAATTAAAATTAATACTTAATAAATGTCTACCGAGTGAACCGTTCTTCTATATTTCAAACATTTAAAGATTTAATCGTATACCAATTTATTAATCCATCATCCTCAAAACGTTGTGTATATGTAATCAGTTTTTGTTGCTTCGTTTTATTCCAAAAATTTTTTGTTTTTGTAGAAAGGTTTGTATTTAGCACGTACACAGAATATTAGCAGTAATTAAACAAAAAAAATAATTAAAAATACAAAGTGGTATATAAGTCGTTCTTTATAGAAATATGGTTCACAAACGAATAACCCAAAAGGTGTATTTATCGAATAACTCTTCTGTTAATTGCTATTCGATCAATTAAATTTAATCGACTTAGCTCGACATACATTCCGTTTGTTTGGTAAAAGTTTTCAATTTTTTCTCCACACTATACTTGTATATCAATCAATATTTTTCCAATTTATAGTTTTGTTTGATTAACACAAAGCCACTCATACATATAACACACACACACACACACACACACACACACACACACACACACACACACACACACACACACACACACACACAACAAAATAACAAAAATGTATCTATAAATATTTGGAAATAGCACAACAAAAAATTTATTAAAAACTATAAAAGTGGAAAATTGG
Source organism: Tipula vernalis (assembly GCA_958295665.1). Taxonomy (NCBI): domain Eukaryota; kingdom Metazoa; phylum Arthropoda; class Insecta; order Diptera; family Tipulidae; genus Tipula; species Tipula vernalis. Next base: position 40,057,494 of record OY282560.1, read on the forward strand.
GTTCAATTTTAGGTTGGATGATTTTTATGTGTGTAAATTAGGGGCTGCGCGAAATCGACATAGATATCAAATGGTGAGAATTCAATACCATATCTAAAACTAAATATTCATAACCAAAAATATATTTAATAAGGCATGTGGGTGCACAACATCAAGCCTTTACGGAAATAGTAATCAACAATAACAACTATAGGGTAGTGAATCTCAAAAAACTAGGTCTAGTTGGACCTATTTCTGAGAATTAGAAACAGATTACGGGAGCAGTGCCCATTAAAGAGGAAATACCGTCACGAAGATGCAACCGCGCTGACGATGTGTTTATTGAGATGCTAAACCTTCAAAAAAAAAAAAAAAGACAAACCTGGGCGTGTTCAATAAATAGCCAACCAATTTTTTTTGGCTCACTTTTTACACATTATCATACATTTTTCATAAATGTTATACTAAAGCTTATTTTCCTATTTAACGAATTGTAAACTCGTCGAATTAGTTCTTTAGTGTTCTATTTCACATTTTGACGATTTTTAGTTTTCAATGGTTTCTCAGGTTTTGAAACGAGCTCTTTCGAATAGGCTAGTCGGTTTTGCTCTACGTCTTCTAGTTTTCGAGATAATGAGTTCATTTTTGTTCTATGTACACTAAATGTAACTTTTAGCTGCGTGAGTTACGTTATCGCAACAACATCCTGTATTTAATTTCATTTAAACTAAATTATATTAAATTACTATTTTGTTCCCATCATTTATTATAACGTAAGCTAAATTCTTTAATGATAATTTTATTTGATACATTAATATACAATTCTTAGAATTATAATTATAATTAATTATTTGTTAACGTAGCACTTCTAAATACCATGTAAATCATTTTTCCATATATGATAGGACAGTTTTTCACGAACCTTCTAATAAAGAACATTAAAAATATATTAAATAGTTTTCTTTACCAAGTGATAATACTTAACTGGCGCAGTTGATAGGATTGATATTTTTAAATATCAATATATAAAAATAAAAGTATTTATCGTAAATTTTAAAAATAATATACAAAAATAACAATAATAATATATACATAATATAAAGTAAACCAAAAAGTATATAACAAAATAAAATAATATAATAAAGTAGAAGTATATAAACGTAGATAACGAAAAAGTAAATAAGTGAAAGAGAATAAAATAATTTAAAACAAAAGTGTGTGGAAACTTTTAAACGAAAATTTCGTTTACTGTGATATAAATTGTGAAAATTTTCTATCCTAATCTATATATATATATAGAAAAATATCAAGAAAATTTATTCAAGTGCATCGCATAAAAGTGAAAAAAGTAAAAATCATAAACAGAAAATAACTATAGTTGTGGTATTCAATTCACAAAAATTTCAACATCAACGGCATATTGGTGTTTAAATATTATTGACGTCACAACGGGGCGATGAACAACTGGTATTGGGCAATAATCGGCAGTTTGGTCTGGTAAGTCTTATATTTTGTTATATTCGCTATCCTTTATATAGTTATTTCCTTTTATGTTCCCACCTTTTAAAAAACTTGGTAAATTGAAGAATTCGTGTATCACTCAACCAAAACATACCGCGGATTACGGTATAAGTTTAGAACATATTAAAATTAAAAGTAATAATTTAGTATCATTTAAATTAAATTCACTCAAAATGAATCCAGACATGAATAACGCGATTTTTAATCACTTGCGTATACCCGACGCAATTAAGGATTTACCTCGATTCGAGGGAAATACTAGAAGTCTGTATGACTTTATCGACAATGTCGAAGAAATTCTTAGTTTAATGAAGGATATTGAAGGTACAAGTTACGCTAAAATTATATTAAGGGCAATACGGAATAAGATAGTTGGACCAGCCAACGACGTCTTAAACATGTACGGGACTCCACTGACATGGACTGATATAAAAAATAATTTAACGACTCACTATTCCGATAAAAGAAATGAAACTAGTTTAATTAAAGATTTACATTCTATGACCCAAATAAATGAAACAGTTGAAAGTTTTTATTCTAAAATAATAGATATATATTCTACAATAATAAACCATATTAAAATCCATGAAACAGATAATAACGTTGTTAAATCTAAACAAACACTCTATGAGCAAATGTGTCTAAACACATTCCTATCTGGCCTTAAGGAACCTTTAGGGTCAATCATAAGGGCAATGCGACCCAGTTCACTAGCAGAAGCATTTAGCTATTGTTTGCGAGAACAAAATATCAACTATATGAAAAATAATAAAATTCACATAGTTAATAATCAACCATTCAAACTTCACGGAAATGTTGGTTCAATCTCAAAGCCACAAAATAACCCACATCTGAGACAGAATATTTCATATAACCAAATACCAACTAGGAATATTTCACCTAATTTTAACTTCAGGACACCTTCAAATAATTTTTACAACCAATCTCCAAATAATTTTAATTATCCAAGACCACCTCAAAATTTTAATAATTTTAGAACCCCACAAAATTCCAATCACAAAACCTTTCAACAATATTATAAACCTCAACAATATTCAAACCAGTTTACAAAACCCAATTATCCAAAACCAGAACCAATGGATATATCAAGTGGACATTCAAAATATAGATCCCCTAATCAATATCAAGCAAATAGAACAATTCAACCCACTAACCAGCCAAGATTTGTATCGGAAGAACTATTTAATATTGAAGGCGAATCAAATGATTCTGTGACAGATACAACAGAATTAGATTATTTAGAATCTCAAGAAGATTATTTAGAACCTCAACAAGAAATCGAAATAGACGAGGAAAATTTTCGTTTAATCGCCTCGGAGAACAAATCGGATATTTAGACATAAATAATAATAATACTAATAAAGACCATCTTCTTCCTTACATTCATATTAGGAACGGTAATAAAAATTTAAAATTTCTTATTGACACAGGTAGTTCAAAATCTTTTGTAAACCCAATTTTAATCGACGAAAAAGACTTTATTGTTATTGACCCTATAGAAATTACGACTATATTTAATAAACAGAACATAGACAAAAAACTTGTTATACCTGGACTTAAAGAATTTAGAACAAACGAAAATTTGACCTTTTATCTCTTTAAATTCCATAATTACTTTGACGGATTAATAGGTACAGAAATGATGCAACAATTAAAAATTCGACTCAATTTCATAGACAATTATTTAGAAACTGATACAGTTAAGATCCCATTACTTTCAAAGCCTTATTTAATGTCAAAAACATATGAAATTCCCCCACACTCTAAATTAATTACACGACTACCAGTAGACTTAGAAAACAGAGACTTCTATTTAAAACCAACTATAATCACGGACGAAATACAAATTTCTGAAGGACTATACCATAGTGACAAATGGTATTCTAACATTGAAATAAAAAATACATCAAACGAACCTAAGACATTTAGGCTAGAACAACCCTTAAAAGTAGAATCAATAGAACAGAAATATTTCGAATTACATAATTATTCAATCGACCAATTTAAAAACCAAATTCTAACTAAATCAAACAGTGACCTACAAAATTTACTAAGACTGGACCACTTGAATGACGAAGAAAAAACTGAACTACTTAAAACTTGCAAAAAACATGAAGACATATTCCTTAAAGACGGTGATCTTTTAACATTCACCAACGAAATTAAACATTCTATTAACACAACAGATGATGTACCAATATACACAAAATCGTACCGTTACCCTGAAATCCACAAAGATGAAATAAAATCACAAATATCTAAAATGTTAGAACAGGGCATTATACAACCCAGTTTCTCACCCTGGTCGTTCCCCATTTGGATCGTACCAAAAAAGGCAGACGCTAGTGGAAAACAAAAATGGCGACTAGTTATAGATTATAGAAAACTGAACGATAAAACAGTAGACGATAGATACCCTCTTCCTAACATCAATGAAATTTTAGATAAACTAGGGAAATGCTTATATTTTAGTACGTTAGATTTAGCTTCCGGATTTCATCAGATTGAAATCAACAAAAGGGACATTCCCAAAACAGCTTTTAGTGTTGACAATGGGCATTACGAATTTATTCGAATGCCTTTCGGCTTAAAAAATGCGCCGTCAACGTTCCAAAGAGTAATGGATAACATTCTAAGGGAATATCAAGGGCGAATTTGTCTGTGTTATATGGACGATATTATAATCTATTCGACCTCCCTACAAGAACATACTGAAAATTTAAGTAAAATATTTCAAAGACTCAGGGAAGCAAACCTAAAAGTCCAATTGGACAAGTGCGAATTCTTACATAAGGAAATTGAATTTTTGGGCCACGTAGTGACACCGGAAGGTGTTAAACCGAACCCTAAGAAGATTAAAGCTGTAAAAGAATTCCCGTTACCCAAAACTGAAAAACAAATTAAAAGTTTTTTAGGGTTACTAGGGTATTATAGAAAGTTCTTAAAAGATTTTGCAAGAATTACAAAACCCCTCACTGAATGCTTACGAAAAGACAAAGGTATTGTTATTGATCAAACCTACTTGGAATGCTTTGAAACCTGCAAAAATTTGTTGTGTAACGACCCATTATTACAATACACCGATTTCAACAAACCCTTTAACTTAACGACCGATGCTAGCAATTTCGCTCTAGGAGCGGTACTTTCCCAAGGACCAATAGGGTCCGATAAGCCAACGTGTTATGCCAGTAGAACTCTAACAAAAACCGAACAAAATTATAGTACAATTGAGAAGGAGTTATTAGCAATCGTCTGGGCAACGAAATACTTTAGACCGTATTTATACGGTAGGAAATTTAACATCGTAACAGACCATAAACCTTTAGTATGGCTTTTCTCGTTAAAGGAACCAAATTCCAAATTAGTAAGGTGGCGATTGAAATTAGAAGAATTTGACTACAACATACATTATAAAAAGGGGAAAATGAATACAAATGCAGATGCATTATCACGTATAGAAATTAATTTACAAGAAGAAACTAGTTCGAATGATTCAATTATTAATAATGTAGGAGATTTAGAAACCATACATTCTGGAGAGGAAAACTTAGATGAGGGAATACCAATATCTGAAAGATCGTTGAACGAATTCACGTACCAGGTTATACTAGAAAATAGTATAATAGATAAACCAGATATAAAATATAAGATATTATTTAAAACACAAAAAAGATTTATAATACGAAGAAATGACTTCATGAAAGAGGAAGTCATGTTAGAAATATTCAAAAACTATTTTATTCCGAAAAAAATAACAGGAATACTAACAGATGATGAGACCTTTAAACTCGTACAAGCAACATTTTCTAAATATTTTAGTTATTCTAAGATTAAATTAATTAGATGTAATTTTATAGTAAGAGACGTAGTAGAGAGAGATGACCAAGAAGATATAATTAGGAATTACCATATTAAATCCAACCATAGAGGTATACAAGAAACTCTCTTACACTTAAAAAGAGATTATTTCTTTCCAAAAATGAAAAATGTTATTTCTAGTATAATTAACAATTGTGAAATCTGCCAAACCTATAAATATGAAAGAAATGTTAAACAAATAAAATACGAATTAACGGAAACCCCGGATAGACCACTAAAAATATTACACATAGATGTATATGCTTCACATAAAGAAAACTTTCTAACTATAATAGATAAATTTAGTAAATTTTCAAGTGCCTACCATTTAATAGGAAGAAATAGTATTTATATAGTAAAAGCTTTAAAACATTTCATTTCCCACCATGGTATACCCGTGAAAATTATAGCAGACAATGGACAGGAATTTCTCTCAAGTATTTTTAAGGATTTTTTGAAATTATATAACATAGAAATACATTATACTACTGCAAAGAATTCCACAGGGAATTCACCAGTAGAACGTTTCCACTCAACATTAACAGAAATAATCAGAATTATATTTAATCAAGATAAGACCAAATCCATCAACGAAATAATGGACGAAGCAATTATTACATATAATAATGCCATACACTCGACGACCAAATTAACTCCATTCGAGCTACTAAATGGACATTATACCAAATCAAACCCATTAAATTTGGCAAAACAAAACAACGAATCTAGGGAAGATTTCATTAGGAACCATTCTAAAAATTATGATGATTTATGCAGGTTAGCACATAATATTAGCTTAGTAAATAAAACGAGAAACATAGAAAATTTAAATGAAAATAGAGTAGAACCAGAAAATTATGAAGTAGGTGAAGAGATTTATGAATTAGAAAACCGTAGAAATAAGTTAGCACCTAGGTTTATGAAACATATAGTTGTAAGTGATAATAAAGTAACAGTAACGACGGACAAAAGAAAGGTTCATAAGCAAAAGATAAAAAATAAACGCAATACTTAATTTATTTTCAGGACACTTAAACTTCAAAGTACGGTACAGCAAAAAATAGAAAATCATGACTTGAATAACAACAACGGACTTTTACCCCTAAAATTAGGAAATGCAAGAATAATAACGAGTTATTCGAAACTGCTTCACATAATCAACCTAACAGAGTATGACATAAATTTAAATTTAATAACAAGAAATATTGACTACTTTCACAATCAATCAATGAAATAAATTGATTTTTTACCTAAACTAAATTTATTACGGAAGAAATGTCACACATTATCAAACGACTTAGATCTAATTCGGCCGAAATACAGAAACAAACGAGGACTTATCAACGGACTTGGAGGAATCATTAAAACAATAACTGGAAATATGGACTACGAAGACCACGTAGAAATTAACACCAAATTAAACAGTTTACAATCAACTCAGAATGAAATTAGTAATCAAATGAAAAATCAAATCTATATTAACACACAAATGTTGAGAAGATTTAACAATATCACAAAACACATAAACAAACAACAGGAGCATTTAGAGAAATACTTGAATAATTTTCATGACAATATAATCGAAAAATTAGATGTTATTGAACGAACCTTGCATATCAATCAATATTTTGAACAAATACTATTCAACATGGACATGTTGAGTGAACATTTGAATGATATTTCCGAATCATTACTTTTAGCCAAACTCGGGATCATATCTAAACATATCTTACACCCAACCGAAATCAATTACGTTTCCGTTATGTTAAGAGAACAAAGTGTTAATGTTTTTTCCGACGAAAACATTTACGAATTCCTCAAACTTCAAGCTTACTATAACCACACTAATATAATTTTTATTATTAAAATACCAATATTTCACCCAAATTCATTTTCTTTTTACCATTTAAAAGAATTACCAATTAACAATTCCTACACTATCCAAATTAAAACCCCGTTCCTTTTATTAAGTGAATATTTTCAACAATATGTGAATAAACCATGCCTCACCATCGAAAAGATAAGATATTGCCAAAAAGAATCCATTCAACCGAACACAGTAAATGGATGCGTCCCAAATATCATCAATAATCAACCAGCAAATTGCACCTTAATAACCAATACAGACATCGGTGACACAATAGAAATGTTTGAACCCGAACACCTGCTTATCATATCGCAAAATGAAGTTGCTATAGAAACATCGTGTGGTACCAACATAAAACACAAATCATTGAAAGGAATATTATTAATTCATTTCAAAAACTGTTCAATTTCCATAAATGGCTTCGAATACAAAAGCAGAACTCCAATATATTGGGACACGATAGAAATAATTTCAACAATATACAACGACATTCAACATCTTGAGATAGTTGAAAAACCCAACTTTCAAAAACTGAATAATTGGACATTGGAAAATTTGAAGGAAATAATTGTATTGAAACAGACCACTAATGAATCATTTAAATCTTTAATTGCAGGATTTACTATTCTTCTAATAATCATATTTTATATAATTTATAAGATTGTCAACCAATTCAATTTAATGCAATGTAGGAAGAATCCAATCCAGCAAGATGAACCCACGATTACAGCTACAACCAATGACACCACAAACCCAGCGACCTTATGGCCGTCGCTTCACTCTTAGAGGGGACGAGTTACGTTATCGCAACAACATCCTGTATTTAATTTCATTTAAACTAAATTATATTAAATTACTATTTTGTTCCCATCATTTATTATAACGTAAGCTAAATTCTTTAATGATAATTTTATTTGATACATTAATATACAATTCTTAGAATTATAATTATAATTAATTATTTGTTAACGTAGCACTTCTAAATACCATGTAAATCATTTTTCCATATATGATAGGACAGTTTTTCACGAACCTTCTAATAAAGAACATTCAAAATATATTAAATAGTTTTCTTTACCAAGTGATAATACTTAACTCGTGCTTTACTATTCTATGGTGACGAAAGTTTTTTGTTCTATCTCCATTTACTGCTTCTTACTATTACTTCTTTTTTGTTCAAGCTCGTATAAAAAAAAAAATTTCTGTTTTGTTCTTCTTCAACTTAGAACAAAAAAGAACGAACATTTCTCCAATTTTTTTTTTTTGGTCAATTTCATACAAAATTATTCGTTGCACAAAAAGAAAGCAAAATATATTACTTTCTTTTTTCGGAAACCTCATGTTAATAACACAAACAGAACAGTAAAGAACGAAATAATATTTTCGTTATTTTTTGTGCCATATCCATTTTCCAAACTAATAGGTATTATAAAGCTGATCAAATTTGTGTTCATTTTAAGTTGTGTTTCTTCAAATGTTAATTAAGCGCACTACTGACTATCCAGTGGATTTATTGTCTTTTAAAGGATAATCAGCAGTGTATACATCATAACATTGAAAATTATTTATAAAATTAAATACATTCTTACAGGATTTTTGATGAAATTTCAACAAAACATGTTAGGTGGCCCCGAAACAAATGAATTATTAATCGACAATCATTCATCAGATATTTTTGATGATTCGGACGCGGATCCGAACTACCTTCCTGGAAAACGGGATCTCGGAACTAGTGAAGAAGAAACACCTCAAAGACGCAAACTAACAATTCAGCAAAAGCGATCTTTACCAAATAAATATAAAGTTATAGTTGAGAAAGATCTTAAGAGAAAACGACTTTTTAACCCGAATTCTTGGAAAAAAAATACTTTAGAAGTTTCTAGACAGAAAGGGTCAAACGTATATGGATCAGAAGGGTCGCCAAAGAGAAGCAAGAAAAATACAAGGAACGTGTGAATTAAGCTGCATATTTCATTGCAGGGAAACCATAACCGATGAAGAAGAGATGGTAATACATAACGGATTTTGGGGCCTCAACGACCAAGAAAAGATAAGCTATTATAATCTAAATATTAAAAAAAAGTGTTAAACACAAACGCACAACCAAAGAAGTTTCTAGAAAATCTTATAGTTACAAATATTTTCTGCCAGTTGAGGAGAAACAAATAAGAGTATATCAAACATTTTTTTTAAAAACTCTCGATATAAGCAAAAATCGAATATACTATTCTCTAAGCATGGTATAAATAAGAATACTTTGTCTCCACTACCAATAAAGAAGAAGAAATTTATTAAAAAACAGACTCTATCGAAAGTTTTCCGCTTGTGGAGTCTCACTATTGCAGAAGTGAAACTAAAACAAAATATTTAGATTCTGCATTGTCAATTGACAAAATATATAGTATGTATCTTGAATGGCTTGCAGCAAACGAGGATACCGAGCAATATTTATAGATTGATTTTAAATACGTAGTACAATTATTCTTTCCATCTTCCAAAAAAAGACGTTTGTGATAAATGTTCATTACTTGGTAATACTAAGCTCACACCAAAAAAGACGAATGAACATGAAGTTCATAGAAAAAATGTTGAGGAATGTAGATCTCAAAGAAACTTGGATCGAAATAATGATGATTTGAACGTAGCTATCATATGCTTCGATCTTCAAAATGTTTTCAGCCTGCCAAAAAGTAATATTTCAAACTTTTTTTACAAACGTAAGTTTGCCACACATAACCTTACAGGGCACTGTAATCGAACAAACACGACATATTGTGCAATTTGGTCAGAGACAACCATTGGACGATCTGGGAACGATATCGCAACCGCTTTAATTAAAATCCTTGGGTCAGTCGCTAATAATTTTCCAAAAGTCACTGAAATCGTTTTGTGGTCGGATACTTGTGTTCCACAAAACAGGAACAAAATCATGTCACTTGCAATATTGGATTTTTTTAAATACAATACTACAGTTTTCAAAATAATACAGAAGTTTTCGGAACCGGGACATTCTTGCATTCAAGAAACAGATGCGGTTCACTCAGCAATCGAAAAGCATTTGAAACACCAAGATATATTTAGCCCGATACAAGGCCCGATATCGTTAATGAGGCAATTAAAATAATTTAACTCTCCAGAAGTGAAATTACGAATTATGCAAATGCAACCTAAAGATTTCCTTAATAATTCCAAGTTTTCGTATATGTTAGATTTTCAAAAAATTACATTTTCAAAAGTGAAGCAATTAATATACATGAAAACAAATATTAACGATATTGGATACAAAATAAATTTGTCCGACCTTCCGCTATTTAAGACAGTTTTAAAGAGTTCAAAATCTAAAACGGACCAAGGAAAACCTGCCGTTGTACACATATGCACTCTACCAAACATTCCAATGGCAACTTTTACAAAAATAATGCCATTAGAGGAGAAAAGAGATTTGCTATCAATGATGAAATATATGCCACAGAACTAAAAATGTGTTTTATTATAATTAATGTTATTTTCTTTGTGATATAGAAATTGAAATGTGATTTTTAATATTTTTGTTATATTAATTTTATAATTTATTTTATTGTATGAAACTGTTATTATAGCCACTGAATTTTCAAAATAGTTTTAATTATTTAAAAGGATTTACACGAATGATCCCCAATTTTAAAATTTCATAGTGATGCAGTACGGTGGCACACGAGACATCAATAACAGTATAATGAAAATTATGGGGATATGAAATGTAGTAATTAAAGGGTTTCTGCATTTGTTTAGGCATGTAATTTTCATTACTATCTACTATAGTTTTTGTGTAAATATTAATAAGTTTAATTTCACACCAACGGTTTAATGTACACACAAACTATTGACCAAAAAAGAAATTACAGAAATATTCATTTTTTATTGTTATTGGCGAAATATTGACCGAAAAATAAATTAGGAAGATTTTCATTCTATTTTGTCCTTTCTTTGGATAAAACACTAAATATTGAAAATATCTCATATAAAAAAGTATAATATTTATGCTGTTGTATGAAATGTAATTTACTGCGCCCTATAATAAATACTGAAAAACGAGTTCCACAACTCCCAAGATTAAAGTTCAAATTTTAATATTAACACCTCAAATCATCTCTTAAGTTAACAAAAAGTCTCAATAATCCCTAAAACTAATTCGTAATTGTTTTTATTTTTCTAAAATTCATAAAAAAACACCTAAAAAGTAAGGGTATACTTGTTCTATACCAAACGCACGTGGTAATTCAGGTTTGTTCTATATCAGTAAGTTTCCATGTCAAATTCAGTTTGCACAAAAAAAAAAATAGCAACAGTTTATATAGATAATGGTATAGACCAAAAAAGAATCGTGCCAAAATTTTGAATTTTCCATTTTCTGAAAAATCTAAGTATTCTAGAATACTATAAAAAATGGAAAATAAATCGGAATACTTGAAAGTTAAAATATCAATCAAAAATTTTTTGTTAAAAATAGAATAAACCCAAAAATTCACTAATCAAAGTTTAAAATTAGATTATCTCGAAACTTACATTTGTGTAGTTAGAAGACTAAAGAACTAATCCGACGAACTGTTTTAATTGGCGTTTTCACTGGATTTTCTGTTAGTTTACTGCATAACTCATCTTTTGTGTTATATCAATATATTTTCTGCACTTTTAACTCATGTTCCTCCCATTTTTTCCCAGTAGTTTTGGACTCATTTTGCAACAGTTTTTAGTTCAACTTTCACTAATTCTTTGTTTCAATCATTACTAATTTTAATATCTGTTTCACTCATTATTGACATTTCTTTATACCTTTCCATTTTATATTGTTCCATTTCAATCATCTTTTCAACCTCTTTTTTCATTAATTTTTCACAAATTTTTAACTCAATTTAAAATAATTTCTTATATTTTCACTCATTTTGAACAGTTCTCTAACTTTTAGTCATCCTGATATTATTCACTAGTTATTTGCTAATTTTTTAACCCATTTTCCATCCATTTTTAGTTAGTTTTCATACATTTTCAAAACCTAATCAATGTCTCACTCATTTATCAATCATTTTCACCCGAACGAATAATAATTTTCACTTTTTGGTAGTTTTTCACTGAGTTAAATATTTTTCACTCAAATATTCACCGATTTTCATGGATTTTTCACTTACACCTTCCTTATTGGAAGGATGAATTTTCCAATCATTTTTTCGATTTTTGACTTATTTTCACTCACTGTTGTTAAATTTTTTCTCATTTTTCACTCAAATATCAATCAATTTTTTACATAATTCTCACTAATTTTTCAATAATTTTACACTCAATTTTTATCATTTTTTAAATTTTACACTCACAGTTTACTCATTTTCAATGTGCCAATTATAGTTCTCTCTTTTTACTAATTTTTGCATAAATAATTCAGTTTCTTCACTAATTTTTAAATAGTTTTTTTACATTTTTGACCAATTTATCAATCATTATTCATTCATTTTCCCCAACTTTTGATATATTTTCACTTACTGTCACTCGTGTTTTAAAATACATTTCATCTATATATCATAATAGAAAACATAATTCAATAGTTGGTCTCAAGCACATCCGGAGGTCCGTCACTTTTGGAATAAATTTTCAATTTCTCAATTTTTGTAAAAACAAAGGTTTTTAAATTTATCACTTTCTTTTCTTGTAAATATTTTATTTTTTTTTTCTATTTTGTTTATTACATTTTCACTAATTTTCCACTCAGCTTTGCTGGTTTTTCACTCATTATTCTTCATTCATTTTTTACTAATTTTTATTTATTCATTTTACTTCTATCTCTCATTTTCAGTTATATTCCCCCTTTTTTCAATCGTTGTTCTTTAAATTTTCACTCCTTACTAACTCAATTATTCACATATTTGCATTTATTATTCAATTAATTCCACTCATTTTTCATAAATTAATTTTTCTCTTAATTATCAATCGTTTTCACCCGTTTATAATCCATGATTATCTCATTTTCGCTCACTTTTCTCTACCTTTTGATAATGTTTACCTGGCTAGTTAAACTCATTGACACAGGAATCAAAAATGAGTTGAAATTACTTGAAATTAGTGAAACTGTGTTTACCTGGCTAGTTAAACTCATTGACACAGGAATCAAAAATGAGTTGAAATTACTTGAAATTAGTGAAACTGTGTAATATTTCTAAAAAATGAGTGGAATATGTAAGACATAATCACATAAGGCTCTTAAAATTTACTTAGCCGACGATGACGAAGCACTTTAAGAGTTCGTGTCACTTTTGTTTTAGATTTTGCAGTTCTCTTGCCAGCTCATTTTCACTTTTTTTCGTTCATTTTCATTCACTCATTTTTTATTCCGTTTTCATTTTTATCTCATTTTTAATTATTTCGCACACATTTCAGATTTGTTATTCTCTTAATTTTTACAAAATGTTCACTTAATATTTATAATTTAATTTCCACTTATTTTTCACCCATTTGTCAATCACTTTTCGGTAATTTTTCATTCATTATATACTTTCCATATTTTTTCACACATAATTATTCTCCAAATTTCATTCATTTATTCACTTATTTTCACTCAGTTTTCACCAATTATACATTAATTTTTTGTTTAAAAATGTTCACTATTTTTCATCCATTTTCATTCATTTATACTCAATTTTTCCTAATTTAAACTCATTTTGATCCATTTCAATTTTCACTCATTTTTTCACTATCTTTCATCCACTTTCCAGAAATGTTCCCTGATATTAATAAAAATTTAATTTATTATTCTCTCATTTTCAATCACTTCTTGGTTTTTCACTGTTTTACACTAATTGGCCAATCTATATTCACTAATTTATAGCTCACTTTCGCTAGATTTTAATAAATTTTCACCCATTTTACTCATTCTCACAGAGAACATGAATGGAAGTTAGTGTGAATTATTAACCTTCGTCCGGCGGGATAACTTTATAACGCTAAAAGGTGGCAGAGGTACAATTGCACCGTTATATATTTTATATGAAAATCTTCACTGTAGGCACAATTTTTGTACGATTAAGGCAAACAATGTATTTCCACATTACTTAAATCATGTCTTGTGATATTTCATTTATTTTTGCAATTATTTTAATAATTTATCAATATAGATTTGGATGATTGCATTAGAACCTATTCAACTAAGGCTCTTAATACTATAATAATTTTAAGTACCATTAGATTTTCGTAAATGTATTGGTATATTGTATAATTAATTTATATGGAACGGATACAGTCATAATAAAGGCGAAATAATTTGTAATAAATTTGATGGTATTTACAGTAGTTGGTTTAGTAAATAAAAAATTTTACTGTCAATTTTTCTACTAATCATAATGAGTGATTGTGAAAGTGGTCCTAGTATCCGTTATAATCCAGAAAGACGCAGGCGCAGGTTAGTAATATCATGGCAAGCTTCTACTGTACTAATATTACATACAACAAATTATTTATTTGTTTGATTTACCAATTTGATTACAGGTATACGTCCGATGAATTAGGAAGAATCACATTCTGAATATGAAGAACATCCTTACGTTGCAACTGATGACGAAAAATAGGTACCAAATGCTGATGATTCGACTGATGAACAGTCAGATATTGAACATTAAATGATCATAGAGCAGGAAAAAGATTACGACTCATGAACGACATTTTGATTGTTAAAGATGGATCTTAAGGGCATAATAATCCCTGGCCAGTTGCATAAACCAGAGCTCACAATGTTTTCGGGCAAAGAGGTGGGCCAGCGTCAATCAACCATTTATACACAGAAAAATAGCTATTCAAATCAATCATGACGAAGGAGATGTGTGACATCATAATTCGAGAAACAGTACAGAGATTTCCTGATTCATCGAAACGGCCACCAACAAAAAAATTCGAGCCATTTACTGAAATGGAACTCGATGCTTTTTTGGGCATACTAATTGCTGCTGCTGTGCGCAGAGAAAACAAACAGAATCTGGGCGATATATGGAGTAAAGATGCTCTGCCTCTTATGCGTGCAGCTATGTCTCGTGACCAATTTAAAATGATGTTAAGGTTTATACGACAGATAAAGCTGCACCAATACGGGATATTTGGTTAATGTTGAAGAGTAATTTGAAGAGAGCCTATAAACCGCATGAATGCATCACTGTCGACGAACAGCTGTTTCCGTTTAGAGGTAATACTAAATTTACGCAATACATACCTTCAAAACCAGCTAAATATGGCATCCTAGCTGGCTTATGGGGTTTTTTAGGATTGTGACGCATCAAACGCCTACCCATTAAAAGAAACTTGCAAAAGTGTTAATCTCCTGGGATACCATATGTCACTAATTGGCACAGTTAGAAAAAATAAAAAGTTTCTACCAAACAATATGCAACCATGCAAAGAAAGGGCTCTATATTCGTCTAATTTTGCATATAATCGTGATGTATCACTCTGTTATACGTGCCAAAAAAAATAAATTAGTCGTGCTTCTATCATCAATACATAGGACAGGAGTAGTCGAGGAGACACAAGTAGCAAAGCCAGAGATAATAAAGTACTATAATAAAACCAAAGGCGGAGTCGACGTAATGGATAAAATGTTGGGAGAGTACTCGTTAATAATAAAATGTTGGGAGAACATTACGTTGGTCTCTGGCATTTTTCTACAACATGATTGATATCACTCTATCAGAAACTATTTTCTTCGAGTTGTAGTTAATAGAAATGGTGCTTAAGCGATGGATTGTTGTATCATCGGAAGTAGTAGCTGGCCCTCCAGCACCGCATGGTAGTCGTGGGGCCTCCTCTATCGTAGGTAGTTGCTATGTCTGCCGAGAGCTAAAGCGGAAACAACGCAAAACTAGGAAATGATGTGGAGTTTGTTTGAAACCGAATTTGCGATGAACCCACAATAGTAAAGACAACGTGTGAAACTTGTAAAAAAAATTAATCAAAACAATAAAAACAATTTATACATTTCCACTATTTTTAACACTCAACTATTGACACCAAACTTTTAACAGTACAAAACCATAAATGGGTCAAAATTAAAATCAAACAAAATTTTGCTAGGATTTATTTAAATATTCGCGAAAGCGTTTAAGTTCAATTTTTTACTCATTTGTCATATGTTCCACCTATTTTTGAAGCATTTCTTTTTCCATTATATACAGTCATTTTACAGACATTTTTCGCTAATTTTATTGAATGTTACTGTAATTTTTCACTTGTTGTTACTCATTATTCCAGCACACATCGCTCTATTTCCTACCGTTTAATTAATTTTCCACTGATTGTGCACGTAATTAATATCCATTTTTCACTCATTGTTTTATATCATTTTAGTAAATTTCCATCATTTTTCATCAAACGTCAGTTACATTAATTAAAAATCACAAGCAAAGTCATATTTTTCGTCAATATTTCGTAAAATATTTATGACTTATATTATTGATGTATAGAAAACATAATTAAAACGACATCATTAAAATTGTAGATATAGAAATATGTTTTTTACCAATAATTTAGCAACAAATTGTTATTGTTACAATAATTTTCAAAATAATATCTCTTTAGTTACTGCTCTGACTGTTTCGCTATTATGAAACCGATTCCCTTAACTACGTGTTTGCTGCTATAACATTAATTTTTCTTATGCAACTATTTTGCGTGAAGCACAGCGAAACTGCAAATAAATTTTTTTTGCTATTTGGGAACCTATATTTTTAAATAAATCAAACTGCTGTCTCAAAAGTAATTTACCATTTATTACGAGTTTGCTGTTTGACGTTCCTAAAACATATCGGCAGCAAACTACGATTACCATTTTTGCTGCTATTACGTCGACAAACCAACAAACTGACGTTTTTGGTTTCTTTTTAAGAAGTTATTATAACTAAATTGCTGTGAATTTTAGATGGCACAACGTATCCTCTCTGGTTTACTAATTATGCACTCAATTCACCTAGTTTTCATTCACTTTTCATTCATTAAATATTTATTTGTCTCCAAATTTTTACTCGTGTGAACATTGTAGAAATGAATAAAAAGTTGTAAAGCTAGTGAAAAATGCGTATTAATGTAAGCTTACACTAATGGTAACGGTTTAGTAAAGCGTACCAAGAGTTTCCGTAGCTTTTGTCTAGTGCGGCAAATTCATTGTTCAGTTAAAATTGAAGTTTATTAATGATGCTGATTGATGCATTGGCAACAGTATAGTCCAACTTTGTTGCGTAGAAAACATTTAGATCGTATATACAATAAAAATGTATTTCCATAACATTAATTCCTTAAGCTTCTTATTTATATTTGTATCAATATGTCCTTACGAGTATATGGATGTCTACCATATTTATATTACGTAAATCTAAATGGAAAACGGATTTACTCGTATATAATTTTCTCTATGTGTACATAAACAAAATCGTACCTAGGCAATTAGGCAAGTAATTCACGTGCTCAGACTATAAAGAATGAAATACAAGTAGGAATATAATTATATAAATATATGCCTCCATCCACTTATAAAATATATCACCCACCTCTACCTTTGTATACTTATAATATATCCTTAATCATCATAAATCATTAAAATAATTCCGATAACATAAAATAATTTTTAGATAAAGCATAGAAGCACACAGAAAATTTGTGTTTTGAGATAAAACTTTATGTTTTAATTAAAAAACCATAATCTTGTAAAAACAATAACAATAATATAACACATAAATCAATGAAGATATTTAGGATCAAGCTATATTCCGTTCTTTTGTAAAATTAAAGCCGTAATTAAAATCTACTCGACTTACTCGCTGAGTTTCAGCTTAATGAATATTGAATCCTTTCAGCTGACGAGTGATCTACAGTTTCACCAATCAATAAACTAATATAATTTCTTACTAAAAAAGTGACTTTATAACACTTAGTCTGTTTCAGCACGTTCGAAACCCGCGACCTGTATAATAATTAGCTTAACTTTTACGAAACTTGTTTAACACAAAATACCGCATAGTAGTAATCTATCTACTTAACCTAACTTACTCCATCCATTCCGAATTCAAACCATAATCACGTTTTCCATATGATTAATGAAGTGAAAAGAATACGTTTATTGTCTGTAAAAACACAGAAAAAGTGAGAAGCGTATATGTAGTCAAAAAATTCTACAAAACAAACATAAGTACATACACTAATAGTGATCACATTGTAAAAGTTAAAAAGACACCAAAAAACTATTAATTTAAAAACAAAAAAAAAAAAAAAATGGAAAAACTACAAGATTTTGTTTTGTTTTTCCTCCTCCTAATAAATCACGTACCAAACAGAATCCGTATATATTTAACGTCATTTTTCATTTCAATCAAACATATTTTTACATGGAATGAAAACGTAAAAACGAAGAAGAAAACGTACACAAGAATAAAAAAAAAAGATTTTAGTCTTTTTCGTCGGATTCGAAAAAAAAAAAACAAAAGAACAAAAAACTTTTCAACATAAT
Organism: Tipula vernalis; assembly: GCA_958295665.1. NCBI lineage: Eukaryota > Metazoa > Arthropoda > Insecta > Diptera > Tipulidae > Tipula > Tipula vernalis. The sequence continues at coordinate 40,076,246 of OY282560.1, forward strand.
TTTCACATTTTGTATAAACCTTCATTATTATAGAACTATGAATCTAATGGGATATAATACATAATATCTTCACTCTTTCCATTATGAACCATCCCGTTGTCGTCGTCACATTCGTCGCACACAGTACATTTTTTCCCCAAATTAATGACATCAAAACGGGACTTATTCAACATCGTGGTTTTGCCAGTAGCATATGTATAGTGTCTTAAATTTGTGCGCCAAATATAATTCGAAACTTTATTAACAAAATTAATTTTTATCTGGGATTTTGTAACAATTTAGGGACTTACTTAAAGAACAATAAAGATGAAGAAATTTTTAATTTAATTGAGTTTCGAAACAGAATTATACCAATCACCTTAAGTAAATTGTTTTGCATGTATATTGTGTACGCGTATTATGTACACCTGACGATTTGTGCAATGGTAAATGGATTAGGGAGTTCTCGATATTAATACGAAGATCATAAGAACCTGTATTTTCTTTTAGTTTTAGGCTGAAATTACTTTTATACATTTTTAGGGCCAAAAACATTGTATAACATGGTTATTGGTTGGTGCCTTCCCAACGCATAGTATATCATTTTCACAAATTTTATAAATTTCTATAAATTGTGTCCTTAAAAGGCAAACTTATCAATGGAAGATTGACAAATACACTATATAAAATTGTGACAAAATAATGTCTTCTTGCGACCACCGAAAATCAAATTCGGGACCCCAACTTGCGCATAGTAAAGGTCTCTTATCTGTACGGGGACATTTTGAACATCAATAGAAATACTGCAAATAGCTTTCAACTAAATCTTTTCTTATTAAAATATAAAATATATAAAATATATAAAATATATAAAATATATAAAATATATAAAATATATAAAATATATAAAATATATAAAATATATAAAATATATAAAATATATAAAATATATAAAATATTAAAATATTAAAATATTAAAATATTAAAATATTAAAATATTAAAATATTAAAATATTAAAATATTAAAATATTAAAATATTAAAATATTAAAATATTAAAATATTAAAATATTAAAATATTAAAATATTAAAATATTAAAATATTAAAATATTAAAATATTAAAATATTAAAATATTAAAATATTAAAATAATAAAATATTAAAATATTAAAATATTAAAATATTAAAATATTAAAATAATAAAATATTAAAATAATAAAATATTAAAATATTAAAATATTAAAATATTAAAATATTAAAATATTAAAATATTAAAATATTAAAATATTAAAATATTAAAATATTAAAATATTAAAATATTAAAATATTAAAATATTAAAATATTCAAATATTAAAATATTCAAATATTCAAATATTCAAATATTCAAATATTAAAATATTAAAATATTAAAATATTAAAATATTAAAATATTAAAATATTAAAATATTAAAATATTAAAATATTAAAATATTAAAATATTAAAATATTAAAATATTAAAATATTAAAATATTAAAATAATAAAATATTAAAATATTAAAATATTAAAATATTAAAATAATAAAATATTAAAATAATAAAATATTAAAATATTAAAATATTAAAATATTAAAATATTAAAATATTAAAATATTAAAATATTAAAATATTAAAATATTAAAATATTCAAATATTCAAATATTCAAATATTAAAATATTCAAATATTCAAATATTCAAATATTCAAATATTAAAATATTAAAATATTAAAATATTAAAATATTAAAATATTAAAATATTAAAATATTAAAATATTAAAATATTAAAATATTAAAATATTAAAATATTAAAATATTAAAATATTAAAATATTCAAATATTCAAATATTCAAATATTCAAATATTAAAATATTAAAATATTAAAATATTAAAATATTAAAATATTAAAATATTAAAATATTAAAATATTAAAATATTAAAATATTAAAATATTAAAATATTAAAATATTAAAATATTAAAATATTAAAATATTAAAATATTAAAATATTAAAATATTAAAATAATAAAATATTAAAATAATAAAATAATAAAATATTAAAATATTAAAATATTAAAATATTAAAATATTAAAATATTAAAATATTAAAATATTAAAATATTAAAATATTAAAATATTAAAATATTAAAATATTAAAATATTAAAATATTAAAATTATAAAATATTAAAATTATAAAATATTAAAATTATAAAATATTAAAATATTAAAATATTAAAATATTAAAATATTAAAATATTAAAATATTAAAATATTAAAATATTAAAATATTAAAATATTAAAATATTAAAATATTAAAATATTAAAATATTAAAATATTAAAATATTAAAATATTAAAATATTAAAATATTAAAATATTAAAATATTAAAATATTAAAATATTAAAATTATAAAATATTAAAATTATAAAATATTAAAATTATAAAATATTAAAATATTAAAATATTAAAATATTAAAATATTAAAATATTAAAATATTAAAATATTAAAATATTAAAATATTAAAATACAAAATATAAAATATAAAATATTGTTACGTTTTTGCCTTGTCAATTAAGGTTCGTATCACTGGATTGTGAATAATACAAAATCAATTTGATTTATCTCCAACGAATTTATTTATTTCACAAAATTTATTACAAAACAGTTTATTAATAAAAATTAACAAAATCACTTTATATAAATTATTCTCAAATTTTACTGTTCACTTATAATTTTTATTTCGCACTAGAACACTTTTTAAATTACTTTTTAATTACTTTTAATTTTCACACTATCGCTTACCAAATAACACTAATAATCTTACAAGTTTACTCTATCGCGTTCCAATTACTAATAATCCAAGTAGATGTTGTTCACCTTTTTATATACACAAACCAAGCTACTCGAAAGTTCATGACTTTTCCAGTACTAATAGTGTAGAAACATTTAGAACTGTTTTATCATGGAAAATTCCATTTAGTACAGAAAAACATTGAGCTATTAGTTTAACTTATTCTATCACACCTTGCTAAAGTTAGCCGAAAGTTTTCAGCCGAAAGATATAAAATGTCGGTAATGCAGATAGTGTCTTGGCTATATCAGCCGAAAGTTACCATCCGACATATTTCAGCCGAAACATATTTTAAATAAAATGAAAAAAATCAAAACAACCTAGAAACTGGTATTTTCATGAAGTGAATTTACGGCTGAAAAAAGGCTCATTTTGGTTTATCACTGTTTACCATAAGAATTATACTTAAAATTTCATCAGAAAAGCTAAATATAAAACTAAAAAAATTTTATAAATTGAACCGTTGAAGTGTCATGTCTGAAAAGTATTTCAATTAGTGTGCCTAGCCAACAATTATCCCTTGAAAAATTATCAGAGCTAGTTTCATGTGGGGAGGTCGGGAAAATTCGTTTGAATAAAAAGCCAAAATAAAATTTAAAAATTTGTATAAATTGAACCTTTGAATTGCCATGTTTGGAAAGTGTTACAATTAATGTTCCTAGCCAACAATTATCCCTTGAAAAATTGTCAGGGCAAGTTTCATGTGGGGAGCTCGGGAAAATTCGTTTGAATGGAAAGCCCATATAAAATTAAAAAAATTTTATAAATTGAACCTTTAAAGTGTCATGTCTGGAAAGTATTTCAATTAGTGTGCCTAGCCAACAATTATCCCTTGAAAAATTATCAGAGCTAGTTTCATGTGGGGAGGTCGGGAAAATTCGTTTGAATAAAAAGCCAAAATAAAATTTAAAAATTTGTATAAATTGAACCTTTGAATTGCCATGTTTGGAAAGTGTTACAATTAATGTTCCTAGCCAACAATTATCCCTTGAAAAATTGTCAGGGCAAGTTTCATGTGGGGAGCTCGGGAAAATTCGTTTGAATAAAAAGCCCATATAAAATTAAAAAATTTGTATAAATTGAACCTTTAAAGTGTCATGTCTGGAAAGTATTTCAATTAGTGTGCCTAGCCAACAGTTATCCCTTGAAAAATTATCTGGGCAAGTTTCATGTGGGGAGCTCGGGAAAATTCAATTGAATGAAAAGCCCATATAAAATAAAAAAATTTGAATAAATTGAACCTTTGAATTGTCATGTCTACAAAATATTTTAATTAGTGTGCCTTACCAACAGTTATCCCTTGGAAAATTATCAGGGCTAGTTTCATGTGGGGAGCTCGGGAAAATTCGTTTGAATGAAAAGCCCATATAAAATTAAAAAAATTGTATAAATTGAAACTTTAAAGTGTGATGTCTGGAAAGTATTTCGAATAATGTGCCTTACCAACAATTATCCCTTGAAAAATTATCAGGGCAAGTTTCATGTGGGGAGCTCGGGAAAATTCATTTGAATAAAAAGCCCATATAAAATTAAAAAATTTGTATAAATTGAACCTTTAAAGTGTCATGTCTGGAAATTATTTCAATTAGTGTGCCTAGACAACAATTATATTAAGAAAAATTCCAAATTGAAATACTTTCCAGACATGACACTTTAAAGGCACACTAATTGAAACAATTTGTAGACATGACACTTTAAAGGTTCAATTTATAAAATTTTTCAATTTTATATGGGCTTTTCATTCAAACGAATTTTCCCGAGCTCAATGTTTTTCTTAGTATGTGCCTGATTCATCTCCACTTGCGCTTTCTTCGTCTGTTTGCCTCGTTTGCCCTTGAATTCTTTGTTACTGATGGTGTTTGATGTTCTATGACATTCGTGCACAAACACCTGGAGTCTTCTTTTCATCTTCTCTATGTGAATATTCAACACATTGAACATTCGCAGCTTCGTATTTCTTGACAGGACGGACATATTCCAGATCTTGTGAGGCACGTAGAAAGTATTCCTTGCTTTGTTGATGTGTTGTTTCTAGTATTCTTTAGATATCGAATTTTTCAACCTCCTATTATCGGCGTTTTGTTGATGGTGATTGGTGTAATTAATTTCGTATCAATTTTAAATAAATTTGTTTCAAATACTGTTTGCCATGTTCAACGAATTAGAGGTTCAAAAATTCTAAAGAATTCTGATTAACTGTTTTTCCAATTTGTTCTATAGCAATGCTCCGAATTTTTATTAAAAGTTAACACGCAAATGGTTTCAGTATTAGATATAATTTAAAATATAATAATTACGTTCCGTTATATACATTCAAGACCTTATGCATACATTTTCTAAATAATCCAAACATAAGTTAGAAAGAGTCCCACATGTAAAAAACCAACCATTAATTTTTTCACGTATATCGAAACCAAATGTATTAAACGCCTCTGATTAATTTAACCATTAATTTGTGAACCCAAACTATGCTTTCATTGTAAATGGTAACCCTTAGCCATGTTAAATAATAACGTTCAGAATTTTCGTATAACCCTTTCAAAAGTAAAGGCGCGGTCTCATGTATACGTTACATCAACATTCAAATTATTAATTTGAATCATTCGTATATACTCAAGGCTTCTAAATAATTTAACCGTTAATTCATCGACCCTGGTTGGAAAACAATCAAGCAAGTCCCGTTTAAAAGCTGAGAAAAGGTGTCAAATACACCAACTTTAAAATTATTGAGGCATCTGATTAATTTAACGTTAATTTGTCAACTACAGTTGTTATTCGATTTAATAGACCAAAGCTTACCTACGTTCTAGGAAAATATCTGTGTCTGTATGTGTCTAACGAAAATACTGACTACTGTAAAAAGTAATTACAACTGAGTTTGAGAAATTAACGGTTGAATTAATCAGAAGCCTCAAGCAAGTATTTTGAGAGACTCAATGACAAATTTGTAAGTTGTTACGTAGAACATGTATCCATTTCCTAATCTTTGAATTGCTAAAACGAAAATTCTGATTGTCGTCATGGAACTCGGTAAATAGTTGGTCTTAGAATTAAATCATAACTAAGATTGATAAATTAATTGTTAAATTAATCAGAAGCCTCAAGTCCTTTTGGATAAATCATGTGACAAATTTGAAAATTGAGATATACGATACCATTTCTTAACTGAATAGAGCCAAAATAGGGATTGTAACATAGCATCCCCAATGGAATACTTTTTACTAACAAAATTTCAATGGCCAAAACAAGTTTTCAAATAATCGTTATTCCAATAGGTATACCCAATACAAAAGTTTAGCAGACATGCATGATTAAAGTACACGCACATAGGCCTATCAGAAAATCGTACTGAGATTTTTGCCGATAGACGAAAGTTTTGAGATATCGATTTTCCTAGAATTACACAAGGTCCAATTTTTCAAGTTTTCGATAAATCGTTATTTCAATAGGTAAACCCCATATGAAATTCTAGCGGTTGAGCATGATTAGAGTACACTCGTAGAAAGTCAAGGTCAGACGTTGTCCAATGAAAGAAAATTTTGGAATTTCGATTTTCTTAGACATTGCGGTAAGATTAAATTTTTAAATAGTCAAACAGTGTCGATCCATAGGTTAACACTTTGAGTCGTTATTAAATTTAAGGGGATTGGCTCTGTGAAAGCCCTAATAGTTTAAATCTTGATAAATTTTGTATGCTGCAAATTTCAAACAATCATCTATAGAGTAACACCTAGATATCTGAAGCTTACAACCCTATCAATTTTAATGCACTTATTAGTACATAAATGATTAACACAAATTACAGAATGACACATAACAAGAACAGAATAGTTTTTAATTTAGAACCCCGGATCAAAGAATGCATTGTGTCTTTTGAGCTACGTTAGAATTTACAGGTATCATTTCGATGAGTTACTGATTTTTTACGTGTACTTCCTTTAAGGGATTTAAAGAGGTCCGGTCTTATGATGTCATTAGAAAGTTCAAAAAATATTAAATAAACGAAGTTTTCCAAGTTACATCGTGCATCAGTGAGTGTCATATTTTGCCTTAAACTGTAGTTTCTGGCAGATGGACCTGGCTTAATTTGTTTTATTTTTCAAAATACTTGAAATTTAATATTTAATGTTGCAACTTCTTACTGATGTGGCAAGATATTAAGCCCAGTAAAACCACATGTCAACTTATTTTATCGCTTAAATTGTTCTAAAATACAAGTAATTACAAGTTCAAGTTTTAACCTTCATTTTGAACTTTTTATGCTTTAATGCAATTCTGAACATTTTTGAAGATGTTGAGGGCTGAATTACCCGCAGCTAGGTTGTTGAAACTGTTAACAGAAAAAAGGTATAAAACAATTTAAAACACTCCAAAAGCGTAATCCACAAAAACCTCGGAACAATAATATCCCGTACCGAAACCAAACAAAAACAAATTCAATTTCCTTATTTATCTTTTAAAAACACAATTCAGATAAATTTACCAAATGAAATTAAAAGTTTACTAAAATAAAATAACAAATATTAACAGTAGCGAAATAAAAATAAAGGAAAAGTCTAAACTTCCAGGAAAATCTAATTTTTGTTGTTGACAATCAACTCAATAGATTCTACTCACAAACACATCATTTTGTATCATGATTTTGTCGTTGTTGTAATTTTTGACATACTTTATCAAAATGTACACTAGCATCAATATAACATGAAAACATTTCTCCAGCCAACATATGTTTGCCTCTTTTTATGAAATAAACGTAATTCGTCCTTTTCTAGTACATTCAGATGGTGCCATTCAGTCGAACGATTCAAATGTCTACGACCAGCTGTTTTGAAGCTTTCTCGAGTTATATAAATAAAAATTTTCACCGCAAATTACAAGAAATTGGAAACAGAAAAATGTTCATGTTTCTTTCATTTAGGTTTTCTGCTCAGTTTTCTACAGGATTTTCATGCGTTCGGTATATCACATGTTTTTCTTGTTTTCTGGCAGCATTTTATAGATTTGCGTAGATTGTTGGTATGTGGAGCAATACACAAAGACAATTCGTATGTTTTTTTGTAAATTGATCTCGTGTGCTCGAGATAGAAATAATAAACAATTTTTTTTTTTTTGTTTTTTGATTTGTAAGTAAGAAAAGTTAGTTTGGAAATTTTTGTGTGTCAAACAAAAGTTTTTTTTTTGTTTTTTTAACGAGGAAAACTTTTTTTCGGTTATTTTTTGTATATAATTAGTGCGATACATTTATTTCAAAGTGAAAAGTGATTTTTCATAATTATCACAATCATTTCAACTTTTTTTCGTTTGTGGAAATTTTTTACAAAAAAAAAAAAGAAAAAAAAATAATTACGAGAATGTGGTGGAAAAGTTTAAAAAATATTTGCATAAATTTTCAAAACTATATGTGAAGGAATATTATGGAAATTAATTTTGTTTTTGTCGTCGTCATCGTCTCGGTTTAGCGATAACAGTAAAATGTTTGTAATTTAAATTAATTTCGTATGGTGAGAAGAGTTGGTTTTTAGGCAGATATATGATTGTGAAAATTATATTATTTAATTCTTATCAATATCGATCGAGTCAATTTTGTTCGCGAACTGGCGATTGGGCTTTAAAATAGTTTGGTATTTTTTGGGAAACGATTGAGCTGTTAGAGCTATTACGAAAATATTGAATGTTTTAATCCTCTCTTCTAGTAGAAAACTGTCAGATTAACTCAAATGCATTCAAAAATATTTTCTTTTGCCAAATTAATCATTTAGTTAACATAATCTTTGGATCACGTATTCAACGACTGAATGACTTAGAATGGATATTACCACCATATTCTATAGGTAAAGTGTCTGATCAGGTTTTTATTAAACGCTTTTGGGGCCCTAAGCCAACCAAATTCAATGGACAGAAGTACTAAACAATTTTTGAGTTTAAGTACTAAACATGTTTTTTGTAATACGAGTATACCTTTGCAAAATATGGTTTCAATTGTTGCACCTGGGCCTCATGTCAGCCATGTTGGGCTAGATATTTATTATTCAAATATTTGCAAGAATTGTTTCGAAAATGCGTTTGATTTAGAAACAGATTGGCAATACACAATAAGTACAGGAAGATATCCAGGCAACCAGATCTATGGACAGAAATGTTTTTATTTGCTTTTTCGGACTCATTGAGAAAAGTGATTTTATACCAACAAAATATTTGACCATTTTGGACAGGATTTCAATACCTTTGGTCTTTTGAAACCTTTTTAGTTTTATTATGTCCGGTGATTTTCCATTGCCTCTCTCCTAAGATAGAAAAATATTCCTGCGATCATCATTATTTTTAGCTTCAAAAGAACGAGAATATACCAGCAGGAGTACAAAAGTGGGAATGGTTGAGCTGGAATCTGTCATATTACTCAATTTTTACAAATATAACACTTAGTTTATACGATTTACAAATCTATAGTAGTTGGAATGCACGAGCGAAATATTACCTCGCATCGCTTGCGTGAATACAGGGACGGGAAATTTCCTGCAGTCGCTCTGCTCCACGGTTTGAAAATTGTTTGTCACACCTTCTGGGATTTTTCATCTGGATTTTGGGTAGGTGCGAGATTTCAGAAGAAAAATAATTATGTCGGATCACTATTTTTTTCTGTTTTCGGAATGGGATCCATTTCTGTTTTCTTACACTGAAAATTGTTCTTCAAAAAATATCAACCTAAGCTAACAAAGGGAACTTCAGTCTACTTAAGTAAGCATAATTTTATATTCCTTCCAAGAACTAGGCAACCAGTATCATATCTCAGTACCCGTGTGAAGTTGTTCACAAAAAGTGTAGCTGCATAGCATATTTAATTATTCTTAAGCACCTTAATTGATATAAAATTAGTTCTTATGAAATTACCTTAACATGACGATCGGTACCTCCGATAAATTTTAAGTCAGTTCGCAACTAGTAATTAGTGTTCTGACGTAGCGATTGGCCTTAAAAGCGTTGTTTAAAATCTCAATCAACTAAAATAGGCCCAACACATATACAGTTATAGCGCCAGCCACAATATAGTATATAGACGACCCTAAATTGATTTCCACAGATAGTGGACACCATACTAGATTGACCCCAAAGTATTTATTTTCGTCACTTAATGATTATCAGGATGATCATTGTCTATATCTTATCAATTAGGTAGTATACAAATGCTCATTTAGTGCAATTCTATCACATGTGAATAACGTTTACACTAATTGATTCACAACACTTAAGGCATTTATTCTCCAACAAAGACATCTGGCGAAAATCCCTGTGATAACCATGTTATTGGTTTCCCCTGAACGTTCAGGAAATACCCCTCCCACCCTCTTTCTCTTGTGTAGTGCAAATTTAAACCGTTCAATAGGTGAATGCGCTCCAATAAATGTAAGCATTCTTTCCTATTCACTTTCCCCATTATAACAAAGTTATATTGGGTAAGTATTGTAATTGGGAAAAAAATTTTGTTATTTCTCGACGAATTTGGTTACCTAGACTCCAAAACATCGTGTCCGTCCTTCCGTCCTTCCAGTAATACATTTTTATAATTTTTGATTTGCTTCATCCCATTCTCACAAATATTGGTAGTTTTTCTCGCAGTTTTGTACAAAGTTAGATTTTAGTAATAAGCAGTTTGTGTTAACGTTTAGGTCCAACCGATGATAAATTTGTTCACAATATTTGAAGTCGATTAGAGAATTGCGTAACATATTTTGTATTTTTTGTCTTTTATTATTTTATATACTAGAATGGTCCACAGCGATGCCCCGTCCAGACTGAAGCACTGAGTAAAGAATTACATCGGCCAATTCTCACACTGCTCACATAATATTGTGATCTGAACAAATGGCACAAATTTTCACAAAATAAATTTTGAACATTGTGGATGTTCTCTGAATGGAGCAATTTAAATTCTTAAGGATTTTCAACAGTTACTAGAGATATATAACTAAATCTAATTGCCTTTGATTGCTGTTCAACACGTGCTGTTCAACACTAATATAATCTAACATTATTTATGTGCCTGTGATTTGGGGGCATGAGAGTAGCAGATTTATATTGTCATACTCAATTCTGTTAATGGGGAATGGGGTCACCAAATTTAAGAGAAGCCGTGACCTCTTTTAAGGACCTTGCCTGCCCGAACTGAAAATGTTTGTAAAATATAAATGATTGGTTTGGTGATCTATAGCAGACGCTTGGTGGGAATATTTTTCGGATAGATCCATATTTGTTTCATTAACTTTTGACTGTAAAGCGTCTTTCGAATGAAAATAATATTTAAAATTTTATTTTCCACCTATGTTCAACCGAATATTTTAATTGAATTATCTTTTCAATGCTTTACCTCCAAACCATTGATCCACAGAAATTTTGAACGATTACGTATTTTCAATATTTTCAACGTTTCCTTAACTTCATGATTGACGTTTCATTGGTCGCTATTATTACTCCAATCAACTTTATAGGCTTTATATTCAAAGATGTTTCCCTTACATTTCCGTATACCTAATTATGTATTTTTATTTTGTTTGTCTCTTTGTAGGGCTTCGAAATGAGCTTTATTAATTACATCAACAACTATTCATACACAAAGCCACAACATATAGTATACAATTAGCATTTTAAGTGTTGTTCTTGTTGTTTTTGTATACCAAACGAGAAAATTGTTATTGTTGTGTGTTTCCTTTTATTTAGCCTCTGGGAGTACGTGTCGATTTTATATTTAGAAACAATTTCAAATTACATCAAAATATTCTTTATATATTAGACATAGATATGTAACTATTTATATATTTTAGTAGTGACATTGCGGTGAATCTTACTTAAGGGAAATTGATTTATTGACGACATGATGATATTTCATTTTAATCAGTGCTTTTGCTAACTGAATTTTTGTAAGAAGCCAAAAAATATTATTTATTTATAGCGTGTACCAGGTGCTTGCTATAATCACGCCCGTTAATTTTTTTTTTTAATGAAAACTAAGAGACTCTAATTAAAAGTCAAACATTCTGAAGGTAAATATACCTAATTTAATACTGTAGAGTATAGCAAACTTGTAATACTTGAAACTTTCACTTCCTAGACCTAAAACTTCCAGTCGAGAGTAAACAGTCGATATTGTAGATTGTGTTATTTATATTCCATCTGAAAATAAAAAATATTGTGGTAAATGTTATCAGGTAAAGGTTAAAAAGATGCATGAAATGCATTAAAATATTTTACGATTCTCTCAAGACTGATATACGGATTAAAATCCAATTACATGCCAGTTTATTTGGTACAATATACAGATAAAAAATAAAAAATTTACAAACAATACAATAATAACAAGCACACTTAAATAATTATCGGCATTTAGACAGCTTAAAACTAATTATTATACAAAACAATTAATATCTCAATAAGATTTCTCATAGACAGCATTATGTTGTGTTTGCATGCGCACCAATGTTGAGTTTTTTCTTAAATTCGTTTTATACGTTTTAAGTATAGAACATGTAGGTTTTCTAAAGTCATGTACAGACCCACAACCTTTGTAGGTCAGTGTTAACCAAAGAAATACATATTTTATAAAGTAAAAGTTCATCAGCCAACCTTCTTCTATGAATCAATGACAATATATGTATAACAAAATTTCAATCTGTCAAGGCTCTTTAATTTTATAAATAAAAAATCTAGTAAATTTTCGTTGTACACATTCAACGGCATTTGTATATACTCGATAATATGGATTCCAGATACAAGAAGCGTATTCTAAAATTGATCTAACTAAACAATTGTAGAGGACCAATATACACCTAGAATCAGTGAATTGAGAACATGTTCTACTCATCTCTCTAGACATAAATTCCTGAACATGATAATCAAATAAGAATCGACTGTCAACTAAAATACCTAGGTCGTTAACGAAATCTTTAGTGGTAAATTTTGGCAGTTTACTGAATAAGTAAACCTAGAATCGAAGCATCATGATTTGATTTTAAGAGCAAAGCACTTAGATACATTTAAGGACATATCCTTCTCTAAACACCAATTAGATAAGCTTTGATTTAAAAATACCAACTATATCATTTATAAATAGAACAAAAAGAAGTGGTCCCAAAGTGTGGAACCTTGAGGCACGCCTGATAACGGCGAAAAAGAATATGATTGAGAATTAAATAATTGAACTATCGTTTTCCTTAGCAAACTTCAGACAGGTAGGATTGAAACCAATGCAATAAATTACACACAATCCCAAAATGGAGCAGCATTTTCAAAAATAGCTTATGGTTAAACTTTTCGAAATCTTTTTCAAAATCCGTGTATAGGGTACGTCAACACCATAGCACGTAAATTTTTTTAAATTACTAACCGTAGATTTGCCCTTCATGAAACCGTGCTGTCATCATACAGCTGATCATACAATTAAAATTATTTTTATTACTAGAACAACAATTAAGAATTGATAAAGGTCGGTAATTTTGAACATCACATTTATCACGTGATTTAAATACTGGCATAATTTTTGCAGATTTCCAATAATTTGGAAAGGTGCATTCAGTTAACGATTTATTAAACAATATGGTTAGTGGCTAATATATTGTATTAGAAACATTCTTGAAAAATATTACAGGTAGTTTATCTGTGCGACTGTCTTTACTAAAGTCTAAAATTCTTCACTGACATAAAACTTTATCCTGTGTAATTGTTATTGCTAAACCTGTTGCGAAGGTAATGTCTACTGAATGGATGGGCGACCCAGATTTGTAGATAGAGTTGAAATAGGTGGCAAAAAGGTCACAAATAGCTTTAGCACTACCAGTTTTTAAGACAGAATAGTTTATAATATTAGGAAATGCATTTTGCAAATTGCTTAGAGCTAATACTTCTACAAAGCCTAATTGAAGGTTCCATAATTTTTCCAACACTTTCATGCCATAAAAGATTAAAATCTCCAATAATTAGAAGAGAATCAACCTCGTCTTCACTTAAAATACGGTTTATATTATTAAAGTATCTGAATTAATCATCTGCGGTTGCGAATGGATATACATATGTATGGCACATTTATATACAAGTTTCGATTTTTAATTTGAAGACAAATCCATATTCCTCCGGGCACCTCCCTCTCCCATGCATTTAGCCTATATGAAATAAATGTTTTTTTTATCGCTACTAGACAACCACCTCCATCCTTTTTATCTTTAAACAAATTCAAGTTCTTGAAAACCCGTGTAAGTATTAAGAAACAACTCACCATCTAGTACACTCAGGTTTAAAATCGTTTCATTTAAACAAATTATGTCGTATTGTGTAGCTATAACTTTATGGTAAAATTCATCTGTCTCCGTACTTAATCCATTCACATTTTAAAAATATATAGATATCGGTAAATTCATATTAATGTAAAATTTAAGATACAAGAACAATTAAATTTAAACGAGATCCAAATCTTAATAAATCAATGTTTGACCATCAATGCCTGAGTAGTAACCATTGACGTATTTATACATAGTTGGTTTTGATGTATCGTTCAATTTAGCTTAGACTACATGGTTATTAGACCAAATATATTTACATTTGCCGCATTCCTTCAGTTTTTTGGCTTGCGTTAGGAGATTTTTCTTCATAAATGATAAATATGGAGAAATGAAAATCATCGTCCATTGTATTGAGATTCCTGGATAATATAGCTTTATTGACCCATAAAGGATCAATTATTTTTTGCTTTACGGGTTTCAAACCAAATTGTATAATTATAGGATAAGTATTATTTTCGTTCATTTTATACTTAAACATTTTTGTGATAGATTTAATATGATTTTCACATGATTCCATTTCCAGAAACTTCAGCAAATTAGAAACAATTTGTTTCGGATTTTAATTATCTCGTTTTGGTAATCCATGTAGTGACATTAAATTCCCGTTCACGTTCTTCATGAGAATCCAAAATTCGAATAATGCTTAATATTTCATTTTTCAGACTAGAATTCTCACACTCAAGCTCCACAATTCTCTTATCATGTTTTTCAACTAATTTATTGATATTTAACATGTTCACGAACGATAGAGCATCAATTATCTGAAATAAAAAATAAAACAAATTATTTACACATCACATAAAATTTTATATACGTACTAACATTATTTATATATTAGTTATATACTTGCCACCAATCAGTAGTGTTGTTGTTACGTAAATCATTATATATAACCTGAAAATGAACTAGTATTATTAATTTTAAATTTTAAAGTAAATATTTTTTTGACCTATATAAATGTTGACCTATATAAATGTAAACAACTTACCGTTTTGAAATTATGTACAATTTGTTGACATTAATACTATTATTGTTAGTACACATCATTGGTTGCATACAGTAATTAAAAATAAGAAAATTAGTATAAGCATGTAACCATTTCTAAGTAGAAAAAATAGGACATATTTATTTTTTTGTCTATTGTTAATTTTTTAATATATATATTCATCAATTACCAATTTATCAGCCATTACCATTTTTTCTGTAAACCAAAATTATCTACAATTATATTAACTTAAATATTGTTATTTAACTCAGAATTAAAAAGAATTTAGTACCTAAATTACCAGTGGTTTTGATTTATTTCAAATTATTATCGTGAAATACATATATTTGCAATATTTTTATATTCCAATTGGATTTTGATAACCTGCAACCGGATAGTACCAACAGTTTATTGAACCGCATTTTTTGAGATTCATCTTTGGATTGTGTTACCGAATTTCAGAAAACATTTGGTCCTTCGAGCCGGATGCACGACACCGCATCAAATTAACTAAACCATACTAAAGATACGGGATATTTTAATTTATCAAACAAACATTAAACCGTGAGTAAAAAATGAGTGATATTAAAACTCTTAAAAAACGACGCGCGTACATCAAAGGGCAGACAACGCGTCTTATAAATTATGTAAACAACGAACTAGATGATCATTCAACCGTCGAAGAGATTAAGACGAGATTAACCAACATGGAACGTCTTCGTAGTGAAATGATAAGTGTAGAAGACCGCATTGTGGCACTTGATGACACTGAAGAGTTTGACACAGAGTTAGAGGAAAATTACTACAAGGTAACCGCAGGATTAAATGGTGGACTAAGAAACAAGGTGAGTGGAACCATTCAATTAAATGATACAGTGAACGATACTACGAATGCATATAACCGCGCTGAAGTGAAATTACCTAAAATAACCATACCTAGTTTTTATGGTGACTATACCGAATGGCAATCGTATTTTGATTTATTTTGTTCGACGATTCACGATAACGTTACATTGACTCCATCTCAAAAGCTTCAATATTTAAAGGGCACATTGAAGGATGAAGCTGCTGGATTATTAAAACATTTCAGCATCACTGACGCCAATTACATGGAGGCGTTAACTAAATTGAAAGAGCGCTATGATCGTAAAAAACATACTGTATATGCCTTTATTAAGTCGTTTTTAAATCAGCCGACAATATCTACAGCCAATAGCTCAAACATCAGAAAGATGTTAGATACTTCCGATGAAGTAGTTCGAGGATTAAAGGCTCTCGGTGAAAAGGCAGAATCCCGAGACCACTGGCTAATTCATCTACTTACCTGTCGGTTAGATAACGAAACAAACAGTCTTTGGGCACAGACTTCGAGTAATTATGATTTACCAACATTACAAAATTTTTTCGACTTCTTAAGCAATAGAATCGATGCATTGGAGTCAATGAGAACCACCAGTAAACGATCGAACCCACAACCTTGTCAGTCAAAAATGAACCAAGTGAAAAGTCACGTAGGAACCACAGCTAATCCGTGTCCACTTTGCCCTGATTGCTGTCACCGCTTATTTGAGTGCAGCAAACTAAAGGAGATGACTGTTGAACAAAGGAGAGAATTTATGAAGAAAGACAGGCGTTGTTTTAACTGTCTGAACGATAATCATAGTGTTTTCCAGTGCCAATCAAAGTTCAGATGTAAATTTTGCCACCGTAAACATCACAGTCTTCTTCACGAAGAAGTTCCCGATACTAAATTTGGGACAAGTGCTAGTTTACCAGTATCTCCATCCAACATTGGACATATTACAACAGCTACAACTCAAACCGCAACAAAAATAGGAACTGCTTTATTACCAACTGCTTTAGTAAATGTCTTAGATGGATGTAATAAAAAACAACTTTGTCGCGTATTATTAGACTCAGGGTCTCAGAGTTCCTTCATTACCGAGGACTGTATGCATAGATTATTACTAAAGCGTAAAAATTCCAAATTTTCAGTTTCGGGAATCGGAGGTGCTAGATCTGGAACTACCAAGGGAATGGTTTACTTAAACATTACACCTAGAAACAAGGAATCACCCTGTTTTCAAGTTGAAGCATTAATCCTGCCTATGTTGACACCTAAACAACCAGTTAACACGTGTACATCATTAGATATGAATTTTTTCAATAAATTTGACCTGGCTGATCCAAATTTCTACCGTCCATCTAAAATTGACATTTTAATTGGATCCGATCACTTCTTCGAGTTATTAGACACTGAAAAGATAATAGGAGATCATACCCGACCCACGTTGCAGAAAACCTATCTCGGTTGGGTAGTTGCTGGTACCATGAACACTAATAGAACAATACACTCACTCGTTACTACCAACATATCAGAAGAAGATAATCTAGACTATCTGCTGCGAAGATTTTGGGAGGTCGAAAATATTGAAAGTAAAGGCGATTCCATGTACACTGAAGAGGAGAAATTTTGTGAATCCCATTTTGAAACCAATATACAACAAGACGAATCTGGACGTATGGTAGTGCGACTTCCTTTCAAAACATCACCGTCAGAATTGGGAGAATCAACTCAATTGGCTATACAACGGATGCGTTCACTAGAAAGAAGATTTAGTAAGGATAAGTCTTTTGCTCATATGTACAAAGAATTCATGAATGAATATATTACCCTCGGGCATATGAAAGAAATTTCATTAGATGAACAAGAGATTAAAGGTTATTATCTACCACACCATGGCGTAATAAAATCATCGAGCTCTACCACAAAATTGAGAGTGGTGTTCGATGGCTCTGCCAAGACGACATCTGGAATATCTCTAAACGATTGCTTGGCCTTAGGCCCAACAATACAATCTAACCTATATGATATCTTGTGTCGTTTCAGAGAATTTAAGATAGCATTTACATCCGATGTCGAGAAAATGTTTCGGCAAATACGCATGGCAAAAGAAGACACAAAGTATCAGAGAATTATATGGAGAGCCGAACCTAATATACCCTACAAACATTATGAACTTGACACAGTTACATATGGAACTTCCAGTGCTCCATTTTTAGCGACGAGAACTCTAATGGAATTGGCATTGAGAACCAAAGATCAAAACCCAGAATTAGGCGACCATATAATCAAAGATTTTTACGTAGATGATTTAATGTCTGGAGCAGACACGGATAATGAAGCAAAAGAACTGAAGAACGCAATTCAAAATATACTAAAATCTTCAGGTTTTCATTTAAGGAAGTGGGTGTCAAACTCCGAAACCATTCTACAAGACACACCAGGAGCCAATACAGAAAGAAATTCCATTGAAATTGAAGAAACCGCCTCCGTAAAGGTTCTTGGTCTTCACTGGGACCCAAAAAAAGATAATTTTTATTTCCGTGTAAATTTAGACCACCACGCAATTTTCACGAAGAGAGGAGTGTTGTCAGAGGCGAGCCGACTATTCGACCCACTAGGCTTGTTGGCACCGATAATAATCAAAATCAAAATATTCTTTCAGAGTTTGTGGATAGAGAATTTACAATGGGACGAACAACTACCACCTAATATCGCTGATGAATGGATGAAAATTCGAAGAACTCTTGTTAATATAGAAAATATAAAGGTACCGCGATATATACAAACAACCAGCACCTGTGACATGGATCTACATGGATTCAGTGATGCAAGTAAGGACGCATATTCTGCCGTTGTTTATGGTGTGGTCAATAAATCTAAAACCGAGAAAGTACCAATTTTGTTGACAGCTAAAACCAAAGTAGCCCCAGTTAAACAACTATCGATTCCAAGACTTGAGTTGTGCGGTGCTCTTTTGTTAAAAAACCTGTTGATGACCATGAAAGACGTCTTGAGAACTAAAATTGGTAAAATTTATGCATGGACTGATTCTACAGTCGTTTTAGATTGGTTATCTGCTCATCCAAGACAATGGAACACTTTTGTTGGCAACAGAACCTCTGAAATTCTAACTTATATGACTAGAGCACAGTGGAATCACGTAAGGTCGGAACAGAATCCTGCCGATTGCGCTTCGAGAGGAATGGAACCGGAAAAATTACTAAATTACGAGCTATGGTGGAACGGTCCTGAGTGGTTAAAAAATGTTGATGAATGGCCACAGAACTATAAAACTAGTCAAGTAATGAACGAAGAAAGAAAGTCCGAACCAAGAGAAAGGACGACGCAATCACTGCACAGCCAACTTATAGAGTCTAACGTATTAGAATCTATCATTGAAACGCTTATCGAAAGGTTCTCCAGTTTTAGTAAAATTATACGTATTTTGGCTTATATTTTTCGAATTAGTCACCGCAAATCTCAAGAGAAGCCTAAATACTTGCAGACCAAGGAATTAAATAATGCAGAAAGAAAAATTTTACAATACATTCAACTAAAGCATTTTGCCTCGGAAATACTTTGTATATCATCCAAGAAGAAATCGACTAAGGCAAGTAGGCTGGACCCTCTTTTGCCATTTATAGATCAATTTGGCTTACTACGAGTAGGAGGACGATTATCAAACGCTTCAATACCATACGAAGTCAAACATCCGATCATATTACCGGCAAAAGAACATCTGATTGAGCTGATCATCAAAGAAACCCATATACGTTACCTTCATGCAGGTCAAACCCTAATGATGGCCACCTTGAGACAAAAGTACTGGATAATAGGCTGCAGAAATTTGGTAAGGAAGAGTATTCATGGATGTATTCAATGCACACGGTACAAAGCCAAAGAGATGACACAAATAATGGGAGATTTGCCAGAAGCGCGAGTTGATCTGATCAGGCCATTCCTTAAGGTAGGTGTCGATTATGCTGGACCATTTTCCATTCATCTGACTAGAGGGAGAGGGCAATAAACGTACAAAGCCTTCATTTGTTTGTTTGTCTGCTTAAGCACCAAGGCAGTTCATTTGGAATTGGTCACAGATCTTACGTCAGACGCATACATTGCCGCACTCCGCAGATTCGTAGCACGAAGAGGTATGTGCCAAGAGATCCATAGTGATAATGGAACCAACTTTGTTGGAGCTAGGAGCCAATTAAAACAATTATACCAACTAATAATGAAACATAATAATTTTATTTCTGATTTTCTTAACAGAGATCGTATACAGTTTCATTTCATACCACCAAGGTCCCCCCATTTTGGCGGTTTGTGGGAAGCTGCAGTCAAATCAGCCAAGTTTCACCTAAAAAGATCAATAGGTAACCATATACTGACGTTAGATGAGATCACAACTTTATTAGCCGAAATCGAAGCCATATTAAATTCCCGTCCACTTTGTGTATTGTCCACTGAAGATGTGGATGCCTTGACTCCAGCTCATTTTCTGATTGGTCGTCCTACCACTCAAATTCCTGCTGAAAATGTACAAGATCTTAAAATATCCAGATTATCTAGATGGCAGATTATCCAAAAACTAAATCAACAATTCTGGAAAAGATGGAGCTTCGAATATTTAACAACGTTACAACAAAGAAATAAGTGGACCAAAAATCAACCAAACATTAGCATTGACAACATAGTTGTGATCAAGGAAGATAATTTACCACCTTCAAAATGGCTTCTTGGTAGAGTCGTAAAGTTACATCCAGGTCCAGACAACAAGGTTCGAGTAGTTACCTTACGAACGATTATGGGACTTTCAAAACGACCAGTTCAAAAGTTATGCCTGCTACCAGTGAATTGAATCATCCGATTCAAGGCGGCCGGGATGTTCACGAACGATAGAGCATCAATTATCTGAAATAAAAAATAAAACAAATTATTTACACATCACATATAATTTTATATACGTACTAACATTATTTATATATTAGTTATATACTTGCCACCAATCAGTAGTGTTGTTGTTACGTAAATCATTATATATAACCTGAAAATGAACTAGTATTATTAATTTTAAATTTTAAAGTAAATATTTTTTTGACCTATATAAATGTTGACCTATATAAATGTAAACAACTTACCGTTTTGAAATTATGTACAATTTGTTGACATTAATACTATTATTGTTAGTACACATCATTGGTTGCATACAGTAATTAAAAATAAGAAAATTAGTATAAGCATGTAACCATTTCTAAGTAGAAAAAATAGGACATATTTATTTTTTTGTCTATTGTTAATTTTTTAATATATATATTCATCAATTACCAATTTATCAGCCATTACCATTTTTTCTGTAAACCAAAATTATCTACAATTATATTAACTTAAATATTGTTATTTAACTCAGAATTAAAAAGAATTTAGTACCTAAATTACCAGTGGTTTTGATTTATTTCAAATTATTATCGTGAAATACATATATTTGCAATATTTTTATATTCCAATTGGATTTTGATAACCTGCAACCGGATAGTACCAACAGTTTATTGAACCGCATTTTTTGAGATTCATCTTTGGATTGTGTTACCGAATTTCAGAAAACAAACAGATCATCAAATTTCTCACTTAAAAAGTTAAGAGAAATTTCAAAATTATGCTGTGTTGTTTGCAAACATTTTAATTCACCAATAAATGTTTCAGAATTCATTTTCAATTTTTTTAGTTCCATGGAAAATGTCCATATTAGATTTTATATTTTATAATTCCGCATCATTATAGAGAGAATTAATCGTTGCGTGGCAACCATAGACACGTGGCAACAATTCGGACAGTTCCATTTAGCACAATCTGGGATATGTTAATCTTCCATTTCACACAGCATTTCATTTTAAAATAATAAAAAAATGAAAATAGCTTATTGAGCGATTACAGTTTATATAAGATTCACCGTTGTAATTTTTTAATCAGAACATTCACGAACACAGTATTTTTTATGTTTTTAAATGTTTTAACTTCACTTTCAATAATTATTTTAATTTAAAATTTTTTAATTTGCCACTATTTCAGATTATTTATTGAAGTTATTACATAGATCAACAATCATGCACAACAATTTTAAATAAATAGTAGAACTGTTAATTCTATTAAACAAACACAATCGATTTTGGTCACAATATTAAATGACATTGAACATACATTTTATTTCTCAATTTAATTTATCACAGATTTTAAATTTTTTACGATCAGCACCCTTATTCTGTAAAAAATAAGATAATGTGTAAACATGAAAACGGGTAAACTTTGTGATTTTTTACTAAAATTACATTAAATTATTTTTCGATTCTCTTTCCGTTCACTGTTTATCACGTGTAAACATTATCTTATTTTTTATAGAATAAGGCTACAGTACTCTTCAATGTTCAAGGAGAGAATGACTCTTTTACCAGTAGTGGAAAACTTTGTTCGTGGAAATATCGATAAAGCGTAAGTGGTTTGCCTTTACATCAATATTTTAATTTTCCAAAAATCATTAGAAATTTTGAATAGAATCAGCCTCTATAGAGCGTTATATCTGGTGAAAAAAATGATACTTATAAAGTAATACATATAAGACAAAGTTTATATAAATGTTTTTTAATTTTGTAACGAAATCCGAAGATTTCGTTAGCACGGCTGTGAGCTGTGAGCACTTCACGGTGTGTCGTGGGAGTTTCCAGACATGACCCTATGCTTGAATAACCACATCAGACAATCACAAAAAACCATAAAATGGGTGCATCGATCCGGCCAGTGTACCCGTCTAGTCGCCTCAATACAAACCATGCCGTGATCCAACGTGATGTATGCAGTCACCCTACACAAACGGACAACACATGTGCCGTGTCGTTCTCACCGACAACCTGCCATGACAGATCGGCACAACCAGAGTAGTTTGGGAAACCCGACCCAAAACGAGAACCTTACCTCAACAACTCTTCCGATCATACCATCGATTAGTAGTCACTGATGGTATCGAAAGGTCCCGGCAACATAAGAAAACTAGACATAACAATTGTTGATTACCGTAAATGATAACGAAAATTGATTACGACAATTAGAAAAGATTAAGAACAACTGTAACTAATAGAAGTAGATATACACCCAGAGAAAAAATTGTTATTGTTTCAATAATTAATCGTTATTAAAAGAAAAATTATCAAAAAGTAGTTTAATCTACTGCAAAGTAATTGATTTTATAATGAAATTGTTCGAACAATCAATGATAAGTTATTAATCGAATAACCTGAGTAATTGGTAATATTCACAAAAAATTATTAATCTAAATTCCTAAAAGTGTTGTGCTCAATAATTGAGAATTATTAAACATATTATTAAAAAACATCACTTTCAATAAAACCTTTGAAATCTATGTGTTTTAAAAATAATAATATTTTACTGTGTCTACAGTTTGACTCCATCGGTTTCAATCCCGGGATAGCTCTTCAGATAACCAGAAGTTGCCAAATCGTTCCCTAACAGCCTCAAAAGGTGGCTCGCAGAACGTGATGGAACCAGCTGTTCTTAAATTTCTTGCACTAGATCGGAAATTCGCATTAAACTTCCGATCTTGTGATTACAGAACTCAATATGTCATTATCGTTGCGTTTATGGTGAAATATCACTCGCAAGACCCTTCTATCGAATGCCATCTGACACCTTTCGTACTCATCCGGCAGAGTTTAACTGTCACATCCAGACATAATCAACGCCATGTATAACTTCAGCTTATCGACATTTGCCTGATATTTGGACTAAGTTTGAAAGTACGGTGCATTCATGTAATTTCTCCGAAGAAGTTATACGATTTATGCTGATTCCTGAATCACGCTTTTTCGTCGAGGAAATATGATGAGTTGTTTAAAAACGGGTTTGCGCTTGTCTGTGGAGTATATTTGTTGCATTGATCTTAGACGAACAGAGCCGTTGTTTTTAAATTAACTAAGATATAAAAGACGTAAAGTCATTATCTCACCATTATCGGTCGCAATTTTGTATCGGGGTTACGGACTAGCATAAGGTCATCATTCACCAGCCTGATGTCGTGCTTAGGTATATATTTTATCAGATCATTCAAATTGTTGGCGCCACCATAACAAACACATCATCTTGTGGTGAACACATTGAAATAACACAGACGTCAAACTACATGATGTCCAGTTTTTTCCTTCTTCTATCTTCGACTGTCGACCAAACAACATCGTGTTCATCAAAACATTTATTGATAATAAATTATAATACAATTGATAAAAGTGTTTTTAATTCAAGTGTCACTTGCATTAAACATTATCGCACAACACTCGTAACATCCGCAATATCTGCTAAGCTGTGGTGGCTAACACAAATTATTGTAAAATGAGTCTTTATCGTTGAGTTGCCTAACTTCAGTAGTCGCGTATACGCAGATTATTGACTTAGATTATCGACTGTTTGGAAATCCAAGATTCCCCTGCGATCGCAAAACAAAACCAACACCCAGATTGCCGAGATTATCACCACTATAAAGCAACTGTAATTTCTAGCCGATACTCATACTACTACCAGCGATCCAGCCATCCAGTCGCTTCCTACAATAAACAATAGCCAAGTAAGAAAATTCACCTTGACCAGTAGCCAAGAAAATTCACCGTAACCAAGCGACGATGTAAGAGTTCGGGATTATATTTTGATAATAGTAGCACTAGTAGGGGGGATTCAGACTTCGTAAGCACAAACTTCGTTAAATATTAACATAAACTCTCTCTAATATCGAAAATAGAGGAATCAGCAATTGAGTTTTTTTGAGTTTACATGCAAAAGATAATTTATGCCGTCAAGATATTCTTCAAATACAAGCGAATGTCAGCAAAATAATTTGCGAAAGGATAGTTGATTCTGTTGAGGAAATTCTGTTTAGAAATAAATCAAAAGAGGAGAACATTCAATTGCATAATCTTTTGGACGCTTGTAGAGATCCTTTAAAAAAAAAAATAAAATCCGAATACATGCACTGAGAGAAATTTTACTGTAGCATTGATAAAATGAAGTTGTAATTTTGCTTATAGCATCGTACTGTTGAATTGAAAAGATAATTTTTTCAATAAAAGTTATTTATGAATATGATAGCAATTCTTCACTATGATGGATAACTTCTGGTTATAGACTACCTGTGATCTATATTAACAAATGTACTATCAATTGTTGATAGAAGTATTTTTTTAAAATGATACAACATTTCATTCGAAATTATTTTTGATAAATATGATCATCCACTTTATAAATTTACTATCAATATAATAGTGCACTCAATTGATATGAAGGAAATCTATTAAATAATGAATGATTTCTGATTATCCGCTGTCGGTTACATTTTTAAATGTGCTATTAATTATTGATAGTAATATCATTCAATAAGGTATGACTTTTGTTTCAAAATTATTTTTTATAAATATATTCATCCACTTTATAAATTTTGCTATCAAAATGATAGTGTTCATTATTAATTTAAAGAAAAACATTTAAATGTTTTAAACGATTTCTGATTATCAATGGTTTGTTTTGTTAACAAAGGTATTGTCAATTGATAATAGTAATATTTTTCAGAATGATAGACTATTTATTACTTCAAAATTTTTGATCTACCTTCCACTACTATACATAATAATTCCGTTTCATAATTTTTGGTTAGGTTGTACGTATATAGAAAAAAAAATAAGGAAAAAGCCCAAGAAAAGTCAATAGAGCAATAAAATACAAAATATCGTTTGATCCTTCTTAAATTGGAAAAGAGGTAATAAAGCTCATGACATTATATTAATATAATTTCTTTCTTATATCTAATATTTGCTATCAATATCATAATGCACATTATTGATGTGAAGGAAAGCTATGATCGATTTCCAATTACCAACTGTCGATTTCTTTAACAAATATACTATCAAATATGATGATAGTAAAATTTTTCCATATGATAGAACTTTTCATTCTATATTATTTGGAATAGATATGATCATCTACTATTTCACAACTTTACTACCAATGTGATAGCGAACGTTACTGATGCGAAAAAGTCTATTATGCTAAATATAGCAACCGAAAATAATGCGAGGCAAACTTGGAGAAATTTTCTGTAACTTAATCATAGTAAATCGATGTGTTCGCAAGCAAAGGTTATGGCGCAGTATAAATTTTCTGTTTGCATACATATTCAATGCTTAAAATCAATGTTTAGTGTTTAAAATTAAATTAATTTGCTGCAAATAATTCATAAACTATTAAATTCGAAGGTAAATTAGTGTTTTTAGTTTTGTTTTGGAAAAATTAATTCGTGGTAAAATATAATAAAGCTTTGTTAAAATTCTTGAAGCAGTGACGTTGCCCTTAAATTTTGACCTCACCAAAGATACTATCGCTTTCAAATGATTTGCTTTAAAGGCAACATAAGTTTTTTTTTCATATATTATAATTAAAATATCACTTTAAGGTATGGCAAAATCTTACGCGCAGCTAGTCGTATGTGAGGAAGGCTCTTGTATTCAAGAATTTCAAAACCTTAATGTTTCGAAACGCCACTTAAATCGTATTCACAGTAATAATGGTAGCCATTCAAAAAGATTACAATCTGAAACAGAAATATGGTGGTGTTTTATTTCCCATAAAATTTCAATTACGTAAAATGTTTGAAACAGGAAAATTTAATTTAGACAAGTCTGCTGCGCGCAATTCATACAAAAGCGTGAACGGAGTTTCTAATTTTTTTGAAGGTAATCTTTGGCGACGCCACTTAGAACTGTTTCCAAATAAAACGTATATTCAATATTTTTATATTTTGATGATTTTGAAATAAATAATCCTTTAGGATCCTATACAGAAAAGATTACTGTAATTTATTATGGATTTCCAGATAGAAAATGTTCCCAATTACAATATGGTATATCTCCTGCCCTGGTTTATTAAAATCGTCAAATATCATTCATTATGGTATAAATTTAAGTGTAAGGCTGCTTATATTAGAATTAAAACAATTAGAAAACGAATGAATTAATATTTTTACTGAAAATGGTTATAGAAAAGTTTATTTTGTGCTTGGTCTAATTATTGGTGATAATTAAGGTATAAATCCGCACCTTAGAGTTTGCAAAATCTTTTTCTGCAAATTTTTTCTGTCGATTTTGTTATCTTTCGAAAATTTCAACACAAAATACATGTGATGAATTACCTAGTTCCTTACGCAATACAGAAAATTATCAACATTACTTGACATCAGAATGTAGATATAATAGACGTGAAATATCGGCGGATAGGATTTTTAATGAGTTTCGCTCTTTTCACGCTACTGAGAATTTCTCGATTGACTTAATGCACGATATGTTTGAATGCGCATGCCATTCGATATATGCCATATTTTAAGTATTTCATTGAAAAAAAATATTTCATCTTCAAAAACTAAATGACCGAAAAATGACATTCAATTATGGTGAAATAAATATTGGAATTTATCTAAACGAATTGAAATGCACCACATTGAGAGAAACCATTTGCAAATGACTGTAAATTAAATGAAATGTTTTGTATTCTTTTTACCTCTTATTATTGGTGATTTAGTTTCAGCAACCGATCCAGTTTGGAAATTGTTACTATGCTTAATGGAATTAATAGATTTACTGATGTCCAGTTGCTCTTGTGATAAGTTAAACAACTTAAAATGATCATTAAGAAACATAACTCCCTTTACATATCACTTTTCAATTTATTTATTTATTTATATACATTAATTAATTTTTGCGCACTGTAATTTGAGCATGAGCTCATTCACAATGCAGTGTGCAACAAGTGGTCAAATTTGTAAATTAAAAAATTGACGTTAAAATTACACCAAATCCGAACAACTCCGGTTCTTCACCATCCAACGATTCCATCATCCTGATTGGAAATCAATTCAATCATCATTCCGAAATTAATTCGGCATTGCGAACCGATTTCAGTGATGAGCATAAGAGTCCCCAAGGTTTTGTCATTTTGTAATTGCGAATATTTTAATTAAAATACAAAATTCTTTATAAAACAATTTTAAGACAAAAATCACACTCAATGACACACGCCCAACTGTTTTTGGTGTTTCAGCTATGAAGCGATAAGCAAAGCATCGAAAATTTAAAACTTAGGTTCGGCCTTCATCAAATAGAATAAACATTTTAGTTAGTTTTGCTAAAAAAATTCAACTAAAGTTTTCTCAGTTCCTGCTCGAGCCAACACCAGGGGGCCTATTCTCTAATTCCACATCCATTTTCCACATGTGGACATCTGTAAAAATTCATAAAAATTGAATTTTTTCGGTACTAAGGTAATATTTCCGAATGGGTATAAGCATGTGGAAAAAATTTCCCATATAGGAAAATGTTCATGCCGCATGTGTTTTATATACGAATTACAATTTTCGAACGTTTATGTGTGATCTTTGACAGATGTCCACATGTGGAAAATGGATGTGGAATTCGAGAATAGGCCCCCATAAAATCTAAAAATTAATGAAAGATACATAATAGTAGGCTACTCAAATGAGAAAATAACAAATTTATTTTCATCAGATATCATTACGGCTTATACTGAAATTGAATATAAATGAACTAAATATAAATCTGGGTATTTTTTAGCTAATAAAATCGAAGATAAAGTTCACTTATATGAAATTCTTGCAATACTTACAACTGATCGTTTTAGGGTGTTATTTTGTTTTAATGAAATTTTGATTAAAAGGTTTAACAAACATTTGCTTGCATTTGAAATAGAAAAAGAAAAAATCTCTATTTCAAATAACCTAATATATGAAACGTTTCAAAGCACTACCGTTTAATTTACATAAACTTCTAAATGATACGATATATTTCCGTTTGCCGCCAGATTTCTAAAAACAATAAACTGTTTCTTTCCTAAGCGAAAATTTTTAGATGCATTTTATTTTTTTTTAAGGGGACATTACACCTTCAGATTTTTAAAAAATCGAAATTTTTTTTATGATCGAATATGTTAGAATGAACGTTTTAGAACAGGATTTTAACAATATAAACATGAAAATGTCAACAAAAAAATTTTTATTGTATTTATTACGGAGCGCGTCAAAGTCTTTTTTCTACAGTTTTGGTCTACTTCGCTGTACTTTAAAATCGATTATCTCGAAATGACGTTTTTCAAGTTGGCGTGCAAGATTGAGATAAAACTACTTATCCAATCGTTCTAAAATTTTTACACGTTGATCTACACATATTTCTGCTCAGAATGAGCTACGGAAGGGAAAATCGGCTTTCAATTTTTTGATTTACAACAAATTGCAGGGGACAAAAAAGCTCCATTTTCGAAAAAATGCCGCCATTTTGTTATTTTTTAGACCATTTTCTTCCTTTTAGTTCATTCCAAGGGCGATTTAATGCTGAATAAAACCCCGTTTTTTTTCAGACTTTTCTGAGAGCAGTTCTGATGCACGCCGCGAATTTTTGGTCTTTTTGGAAAATGACCGTAGCAGACGACAAGGGGCGGAAAAAAATCTAAAAAAATTTTTTGTTTATGCTTTGACTTAAATAAAATGTCCATGGAAAGTTTCATTAAGATATCTCTTTTTATTCCATTAAAAAAAAAATGTTTGAAAAAATTTCATTTTTTAAAATTTGAAGGTGTAATGTCCCCTTAAATTTATATTTTGAAACCACAAATAAATTTTTAACCTAGTAGTAAGTAAATGATAATTTAAACGAACACAAATGAAACCGTGTGCGAGCAAGCCGATTATGAGCCAATTGCATATATCACCACATGCCTATTCAGTATATATATTAACTGATTGGTCAGCTAATAACAGTCTTGTGGAACTAGTTGCAACGACATCAATAAGTAATTCAGCGCTTGAAAATCCTGTTTATAAAATACCCCTGTGCTCTAATACATCTTCGCAAGAACATCAAAGGGCGCCAATCGTTGGGCCGGCAATAATAGGAAGGGAAAAAGAAGAATTAAAAAAATATTGCAACAATGGAAATTTTAGTTTCTCTTTGAAATTTTCGTAGGCACGTGCAGAAAATATCGTTTTAGATATTTTGTAATATTTTTTTTAATCTTTCTGGACGAATCGATTGATTTAAATGCCCTGCGACATATGAAAACAGATCATCTCATATTGTTATACTGGAAAAACAAGATAAATATTGAAACCATGATAAAATTCGAGCAAAAACTTAAATGGAAAGCCATGACGCCAGATGCTGAATACATTTTAGAAGGAAGGCCAATAGCAAATAGCAGTGAAAGTAATTCCTCTGTCAGTAGTTGTACTTTAATTCCAGTTACTTTGGAAACTATTTTAGAAGATACCATGGTTTATTACCACGTTGATATGGTAATATCTATTATTTAATCCCTATTTCTGTTCCCTCCTAAAGAAAATTGACTACTAATTGCAAACCATTCAAAAATATGTTAAGATAGTACGTCTAAATTAACATTCCATTTAATTTTCGTTTAATTATAACAATATTCAGTGTATTTGTAAGCGAGTAATGTTGGTTAGCTTTTAAAACATTTTTTACTTTTGACAACTTGAACTTCCGTATTTTGCAATAAACTGAAAAGTTTCATTCCAAAATCTGTACAGTTTTAAGTATTTTGTATATTTTTACAGATAAAAAAAATCTTACACCATTTATTTATTGCACCACCTGATACCACTAGTCTCCAGGATTATGATGGATAATCCGCATTCATCGAAACAAACTTGCGTAAAATATGCAATAAAGGACTCACAAAATTATAAGTTAATTTTTGAAGAATCGATATTGGAAGTTGAAGTGAAAATTCAAAAACTGAAAAATTTAAATATGACGGTTTAACCATTTATAATCGTTCTTGGGACACGATTTAATTCAAAAGAATTCATAATTTACTTTGACTATGTTTGGTACAAATTTAGTTGCATTTTGCGGGCAGTGGACACCTGTTTTAAAATATTTATTAAGTTCAATTTTCAGTATCCACCAGCATCTATTTTAGTTTGGAAATTTCTTACAAAAATATTTTTACGGTATTGAAACAGATCATCCAAAATCAACAAATATAAAGCCCACCACAATATCAATCTTATAATTAAAAAACTATTAAATAAAAATTAAAATTAGTGATGTTACGTAATTTAATTTTAATGTAACTATAACAAAACTTTTATTTTTATTTTTTCATTTTTTATTTAATTCAATTAGTTAGTGAATTATTTTTCTGTAGTCACCTGGAGTTTGTGATAATAATTTAATAATTTAGTTTGTTATCGTTAAAATAAAGAAATATAAATTTAATTGCTCGTCCGTTTTATTTATTTGATTTTGAGGAAAGTTCAAAAATGCATTGCAATCCTATTGGTGGTCTACTGTCTAAATGATAAATATTATTAACAGTAGAATTATCATCAAACTAATCAGTATCTCTATCAAATATAAAGTATTTTATCATTTCATATGAAAATACATTCTATCAAATGGAAAGCCAATAACTATCCACATGAAAAATACGTTGTATCTATGCGAGAATTGTACAAAACAATTCTATCTATGCGAGAAAACATTCTATCTCAAGGAGGAAACAATCTATTTGTAAGAAAAATATTCTATTAAATATCTATTGAAAGAACCATGTTATCTATGGGAAGCAACATTCTATCTGTGCGAAAAATATTCTGTCTGTATAAGAAAACATTCAATTTGTTTGAAGAAAGCTTCGATTTCTTGGAAGAGCATTCTTTCTATGTGAAGCAACATTCTCTCTGGATGGTAAATATTCTATCTGTGTAACGTAACATTCTATTTATGTGAAGAAGTATTCCATCTATATGATTGATGTAACAAAATGTCTTCCTGATAATTTAGAAAAGTTGGTCAATATGATATTATATGATGAATGAAATTTAATAGTAAATTCTATTGTATTATCAGAATTTGAGATCGGTGGATTATTAATAGTATTTTTATTACTGTGATTGTATTTTTTTCAATTAGAATGTATTTTTCTCTCAGTGTGTTTTTTAAATATTTAGCTTGTAGGGACTTATTTAAAACACTAATAATGAAATAAGCGAAATAGTTCAACAGAGTGTCCGTCTGTGCTAGATGAATGTTTTAGCAAAGGCATTTTAATGCCTCTAAGGTTACTATTAAAAAAGTTTTTTGAATCTAACCATGTTTTACAATGCACATTAGAAAATATGCAAAGTTTAAATCGACAAAAAGAAGGGACATACAATATTCAAATTTCATTAATTGTTTAATTTGGAAAGATAAATTTTCAAAATTAAATAAAAAGATTGCTATCCCTTATTTCCTATACTTGGATGATTTTGAAGTAGACAATCCATTACGTGCTGACGCTGGATCACAATCAATTTGTGGAATATATGTTAATTTTCCTACTTTGACTAATTATGAATTTTCCAAGTTAAAGCACATTTTTTTAGCAGGATTTTTCAAAGCGAAAGATTTATCTAAAATAGGTAGTGAAAGTTGTTTTTATAGATTAATAGAGGAAACTAAAATATTTGAAGAAACTGGTATTGAAATTATAGCACAACATAAAATCAGACATGCCCACTTTGTTTTAGGGCTCGTTCTACACGCTCATTACAAAATCCGGTAATTGCCTACTTGATTATCTGGTTTTGCAAATTCTAGTGGAAATCCAGTGAATTTCGAGTTAAAAATCAAGAAAAATGAATTTTCTAGATAAATTTAAAAATAGATTTAACCGACTTGAAATTGCAATCAAAACCAGATTTTGACTATTTTCTAGTTAATTTCTAGTAATATTTTTAATTATACTGGAATTCTAGTGATTATCTAGCACAAAAAATTACTTGAAAAATACTAGATGGTTAGTTTTACTCAATAAGATAGAATATCTAGTAAGTTTAACGAAAATCTCGTAAATTTTACCAGAATTCCAGTAAAAATAAAAATTGTTGAATTCCAGTTGCATTTTTGCCACGGTTTATTTTTTAATGTAGTTACCTGAAATTAAATACAAGATAATTCCTGTTCGCAAGTGCAAGGAATTCCTAGTAAATTAAACAGATTCTAGTAATATTCTGGTTAATTTAAAACTTCTATTAGAATTTACTAGAATTCTAGTAAATTTAGACTTTCGCTCGCATATTAATTTCAATTTCGACGTCATAGTCAGGTCAGTATCAGTAATACGTTAAATTTCTTGCTGTGGTATAGTGAAATGAAGAACAGGTGAAAAAATAAGAATTTAAGTATATAAAGTGTGAGTGCTAATATAAAATAAATATATTGAAATATTACACATAATTATTGATGAGATGTATCAAGAAAATGCCGATTTATATACACATGGTTTTAATATTTTATGTAATAGCTACTGCCGTACATATTGTAATATTTGGTTGGCGGCAGATTTTGCGATTAAATTTGACCTGCGCGACGGAACTCATCCAAAATTTTTCCAATGTGAAGGATTTTGATGGTGAATGTGTAAGTTTTTACAAATATATACAATTAAATGATTTTCAAATTAACTTTCAATTATTAACATTTTATATTAATTTTGAATTCGGTCTCTTGTAGAAACACGGGAATGAAATAAAGAAGAACTTACATATATGTATATATGTAAATATTTATTCGCTTATTGCATGCAAAAAACGATAAGTCAAAGTCGTCATTTTAGGGAAAAGGTTGGGAAATTTGAAATATTGAAGGCGGTTCCTTGTATAGAAACGTTTCCTTAAATTTCAATATTCTGTGCAGGGGTATATGAAGGAAAACATCAAAACACTCGACATCGAGTAACAACACTACACTTAAAGCGACTGCTATGCTTTGTCGGATAATCAATTTGTTTTAACCTGGCTGCGGCGAGTACATTAAAGCTAAGGTACTTAATTATTGATTGATATGATTCTAATTATTATATGCTTTTTAATAGTCCTGTTACGTTTAAAAATTTCAACATTGGCTTTCTTATAGAATATTTAACTAAATTAAATTAAAACATGTAGCTTATATTGATTATTTTTTCCCCGCCACAGAGCCGGCGTACAGGTCTAACAAGGCATTTCAATAAAAAAAAACTAACTAAATCCAAAAAGAATTCCAGTAAAAATATTTTGACTTGAATGCCTTTTCTAGTTTTTTTATTAAACTTTCTTCTAAAAAGGAATTTCATATAATTCTTCGGCTAAATTATAGACCAATTTTTTAAAAAACTTTTTTACAAATTCAAATTTTTTTTATTGTTATCCCAAATTTTCGATGTTTTACATCATTTTCAAGGGAACTATGTAATTGACAATTTTTAAAAAATTATTTATATGCTATATTATATAACAAATTAACCAAAATATATATATACAATAATTATACATACAATAACAAATTGTTCTTATTTTTTATTTTTTTATAAGACACTAAATTTTTTCTCCTTTACAAAAACGAAAACCATTCAGAAAAATTATTCCAAATGACACTAACGAAAACGTTTTTATTTTGCAAATGTCCTTGACCTGTATACTTGATTTATTATTTTCTATACACAGCTGATTATAGTAAACAAACCGTCATAATAGCTAAAACTTTTTTGAAAAACTACGTAGATTTTTTGATTGATGGAAATTAAATTGGAACAAAATGAATTAGAAACTATGTATATACCAAATCACACGTAATTTTGAATTATATTTTTATAATTTGCTTGTAACCTATTTATATCTACTTTATAATTAACCGGATTTTTTGATTTCCATATATGGCAAGCTTCTTTGAACCATCTTTTATTTTTCTTTTGTTCATAATCCAATGTAACCGAATTATCAAAATCAAAGTCATGTTTCTTTTCAAAAGTATGTTTAACCAAAGCTGTTCTGTAATGTGAATGTGTTCTGTCCGGGTATTTTTTAATATTCTCTACGTCTTTTTTATGTTGATTTACTCTTTCGATTTTGGTTTTACTGGTTTCTCCAACGTAACATGAGTCACAATTTTTACAAGGAATTTTATAAATTAGTCCGTTTTTTTGTTCACTTGGAATTTTATCTTTAAATTTAGTGTAATCGTCACTTGCTTTATTTATGATTTTGTTTGCCAAAACTAGTTGTTCCGAATTTTCGACCATAAATTCTCCGGCTTACAATTTATCAAAATTGTGTTGTAATATTTTGAAACCTTTAACAAAAATTAGTACATATAATATAAAAAATTCGTTTGTATTTAAAGATACAATTAAAAATTTAAAAATCGATAATAATGATGTGTTAGCTTCTTTGGATGTGGTGTCATTATTTACTAATATACCATTAGATGTCGCAAAATTAGCGATTAGTGAAAGGTGGAATGAAATTGAGGCAGATTGTAAGTTGACGAAGGACGAATTTATGAATATTTTGGACACATGCGTTTCGGACAACAATTATTTCAAATATCAAGACGTTTTTTATAAACAAAAATTTGGCTTAGCGATGGGTAATCCTTTGTTTCCAATTTTAGCGGATATAGTTTTAGAAAAATTATTTAGTCAAAAATTACCTTTACTTAATAAACAACCAACATTCATTTTCAAATACGTTGACGACATTATTTTGGCCACTACACAATCAAATATTGACAATATCAAAACTCTATTTAATTCATTTCATAATAAACTTAAATTCACAATTGAAAATGAAGATAATAACAAATCCCTTTCGTTCTTAGACGTAAAATTATACAGAAAAAATCAAGGGATTAAAACAGAATGGTACAAAAAAGAAATAGCGGCAAATTCATTATTCAATTTTATTTCGGTTCCTCCATATAAAATGAAAATAAATGTGGCACATTCGTTTATAAAAAGAGTAGTTTACCTGACGGACATTGAATTTAGACATAATAATTTGAAAAAAGCAAAAAACATTTTAATAAAGAATAATTATCCCATAGAATTGATTAATAAATTGATTATAAAAACATTGTACACATACAAAAATAAAAAACCGGCCAATGAACAAATAAAATTCGGATCAATTACATATATACCTCATTTGACGGATAAAATTACAAAAATATTAAAACAAAATTCGGAACAACTAGTTTTGGCAAACAAAATCATAAATAAAGCAAGTGACGATTACACTAAATTTAAAGATAAAATTCCAAGTGAACAAAAAAACGGACTAATTTATAAAATTCCTTGTAAAAATTTTGACTCATGTTACGTTGGAGAAACCAGTAAGACCAAAATCGAAAGAGTAAATCAACATAAAAAAGACGTAGAGAATATTAAAAAATACCCGGACAGAACACATTCACATTACAGAACAGCTTTGGTTAAACATACTTTTGAAAAGAAACATGACTTTGATTTTGATAATTCGGTTACATTGGATTATGAACAAAAGAAAAATAAAAGATGGTTCAAAGAAGCTTGCCATATATGGAAATCAAAAAATCCGGTTAATTATAAAGTAGATATAAATAGGTTACAAGCAAATTATAAAAATATAATTCAAAATTACGTGTGATTTGGTATATACATAGTTTCTAATTCATTTTGTTCCAATTTAATTTCCATCAATCAAAAAATCTACGTAGTTTTTCAAAAAAGTTTTAGCTATTATGACGGTTTGTTTACTATAATCAGCTGTGTATAGAAAATAATAAATCAAGAATACAGGTCAAGGACATTTGCAAAATAAAAACGTTTTCGTTAGTGTCATTTGGAATAATTTTTCTGAATGGTTTTCGTTTTTGTAAAGGAGAAAAAATTTAGTGTCTTATAAAAAAATAAAAAATAAGAACAATTTGTTATTGTATGTATAATTATTGTATATATATATTTTGGTTAATTTGTTATATAATATAGTATATAAATAATTTTTTAAAAATTGTCAATTACATAGTTCCCTTGAAAATGATGTAAAACATCGAAAATTTGGGATAACAATAAAAAAAATTTGAATTTGTAAAAAAGTTTTTTAAAAAATTGGTCTATAATTTAGCCGAAGAATTATATAAAATATACAAGAAGACCAACAAATAAGATCATTAAAAGGAATTTCGTCTAAAACTATTTCCACTGAGTTGCCTTTT
The DNA here is from genome assembly GCA_958295665.1 of Tipula vernalis. Taxonomy (NCBI): domain Eukaryota; kingdom Metazoa; phylum Arthropoda; class Insecta; order Diptera; family Tipulidae; genus Tipula; species Tipula vernalis. Next base: position 40,113,378 of record OY282560.1, read on the forward strand.
AATTTTTGACTGAAATGTTTTTGACTAGAATTTCCGGAGCCAATCATTTTAATATAAGTTACAATAAAAAATACTTAGTACGTAACTTTGTAACATTGGTTATGTTCCAGGCAGTGTAAGCTTTAATCTGGTTGAATTTTCTGCTTGAGCATTTATTCCCTTTTTTTTTTAATCCTAAATTGTAGTGAATATGATGATTTTGTGGATGCGAAATTGGATGTGACGCGCAATTAACTTTTTTTTTTGTAATTACCTTGATTACATAGGTTACTTGGACAAATATAATGTACCATAATTATTGGTATATGGGTAATTATCTAATAATAACAAATTATGATAGATGGTGATGATCGTCAATTTTCTTCTTGTTATCATTCTTCCCCCACCCAAAACAAATATTGTATTATTATTGATTTATTGATAAATAAAATCCGGTCGGTCATTCGATATTTGTAATTATACAAAATAATATCTACGTGAAAACAGTGGCCGAATAAAGTGTATTTGTTTACTTTAATAAAATTGTGGTATTATATCGGTTAAAGTTTATGTACAAGTAGATACAAGTTTTTCTGTACAAAAAATTTATATACAGTGGCACGGTGTAGTGAATAAAAAAAAAAGGAATACAAAATATCTGCATATAAGCATTGCATAAACATTCAGTGTAAGCTTTAGTATGTTAAAATTATTATTGTTTTTTTTTTTTGTTTAAAAGCTGACGCTTTTGTAACTTTTATATGCAGATTATCGCCGCGGGAAAAGAATATTCGAGGAAAACAGAAACGAAAAAGAAACGCGTGCGAAAATTAGCAGCGCTCGAAATTTTCCCGCGACAATTTTTTATTCAACGTTTTTCTGATATCCAACAAATAATTGTTTCACTGGAAGATAAGGTTTACAATTAGCAACCAAATACATGTAGAATTGTACATGAATATGGCGGACTTGATCATATACGATTAAATAATTAGACGCCGCAATAAAATGTTCCGATCATCACCATCAAATCACAGGATGAGTTTTTTAAAATTATTTATTTATTTATTATACTATAATTTACTGTTCATTATTATTTATTTGTGCTCAATTTATTTAAATCTTAATAATTTATCTACCTAAGTATATTTATATTACCTAAATTTTTTACCTTTATATTTAAAAATATATAAAACATTTATATTTACTAATTATATTAGAAACAACTAAATTAAAAATTAAGTATGGTCCGCGGATCCCTAATTTAAAGTTTTTTTTAAATGGTGGTTCTAATGCATGTTAGCTTTTAAGATTTTCAGCCATCATTTTTTTTTTTTGTTTTATTAATTACATATACTTATACATAATATTCATTACTATGATTTGATATTAATGACTTAATTTAGTTATTGTTTCGTGTATTACATAGATTGTTTAAGAAAGTTGGTGTCTTTACTTTAATACCAATAATTATTTGGCTACCGTGAATATAAAATATTGTTTTTGTTTATTTTATCCACAAAATCATCTTTTTTTTTTGTTATGTAACATGCCTCTTCGTTTCGAATTTCTGATGTCGTATCGTATAATAGCTTAGCTTGAATAGATTTTACCATGTGCCAGTAAATTTATATTTATAAGGTAGACTAGCGCATTCCTAAAGGGGGCATATAAATATTATTATGCTGTATATTGCCTATATAGGGCGGGAGGTAAGCAAGTGGACCAACACCTTGTCCATCATGAAGCGTGGCTGTTACTTGTTATTTCTCTCTGTTTCTTCTTTTGTTATTTATATTTTCTTTTAACTTATTTTGCATGCTTTCAAATTCTATTTAAAATCCCATCTGTGATAAGGTATTTAATACCCTATTAGTTTTTTTTTGGTGATCGTTCTATATTTGTTAAACCGGTTTGTCAATATGGGTATAGCAGCACATCTAGCTTTCTGTAGTTGATGACAAGAACCCTACCCACCGCCTTTTACTAGCCGGCAAGCGTGCTGCCGTCATCAGTGTATAGAACTACAGAGAGATTCTGCTAACGGAGAAAAATAAAAATTCAACCAGCTGAGTTGTATTATAGTCGCACCTTGATTATAATCAAGTCGCTCCGTTACAACTTTCATTACCTATCAACTAATGAACATAGAAGTACATTTGAATTTTAAACCTTGTACATTATCGAACTCTATTAATACTACTCTACAATACGAGTACGACAATGTACAAGTTATAAAATTCAAATGTACTTTTATGTTCATTAGTTGGCAGGTAACAAAAGTAACGTACTAAGTATTTTTTATTGTAACGTCCGTATTTAACATAACGTAATTGTATAATAAAATTGTTACCCTGGTGATCATCCGAAAAGTCCAAAATTGGGGAAAATGATGAATAAAATCTACATGGTTATCTGTAAGAACGCCAACGTTGAAATTTTAATATAGTATAGTTCCATATTATTACTCTTTTTATTAAACCAAAACTTTTAATTTTTGCAGGTAGATGAATCAATAAAAGATCTTACGCAAAAAATTAAGCTATCGCAGCCGTATCCGGTATGTTGTGTGTTCCACGTAATAATAGATGCGCAGTCAATTTCGTTGGGCTACAAAACTTTTTATGCACCTTCGACAAAGTCTTTAAAATTTTTTATGTTTTTGGATTGAAATTTTCCCAAAATTGTTTATACTTTTACAATTTCATGGAAGTTTTTTTACTTTTTAATTAAAGATGTGATTCCGACACCTCGTATGTCGAAATTATGTTCTAAATTGTGTGCGAAATGTTCAAAACAACTATTTTAAAGCTTTGTTATTTTTGTAATTGTTGAAATGAAAAATATTTAATCAAAACAAAATCCAAAAAGGTTTTTATTTAGACGGCACTCTAGTATAATCAAGGGATAATCTAGTAAAAAATGATGACGTAGGATTAAGTGGAATTCTGCTAAAGAATATAGTTTTTTCCGGTTATTTTACTAGAACGTTAAATGCAAGAAATCTAATAGTTTTGCAAGAAAATCTAGTATTCGATTTTACTTGAAATCTAATTAAAAAATTGTATTTCTCATAATTTTACCAGAAGGCCAGTCGCAAAAACACATAGCATTGTTTACTTGATTTCCAGTTATACAAATTTGTATTTCAAGTAAAATTACCAGATTTTATTACAACCAGAAATCTAGTATTTTTAATTTAACTTGATTCAACTAGATCGTCTAGTATGCTCACATCTAGTAAATTTTTATTAACCGTGAAGGTGGTAATTTGGCAGTTAATTCTGTTTTAGGATTCACAAAATCTTTTAATTCAAAATACTATTGCTGAAACGACAAAGTATCAAAGCATTATATGCAACTTAATTTTGTAGAATCGGTAAATGATTTACGGACTGTTCAAAATTATAATTCTGATTTAGAGGTAGGTGTTTTCAAATTAACGGGGATTATAGCACCATGCATTTTTAATCAAATTAACTCTTCCCACGTAACAACAAATTTTTCGTTCGACGTAATGAACGACTTATACGAAGGTGTTTTAAAATACGATATGAGTAAAATTATATTAAGCTTAATTGATTTAGGTTATTTTTCATTAGAAATGTTGTATGTTTCTTTACGGAACATTAGAGATCATTTGACAAATTCTACAATAAAAATGTCGGCTAGCGAAGTGAAATGTTTTTGCCATTTTTTCTCGCTGATTATTAGAGACATAGTGCCTCCGGATGATAAGGTCTGGCTTTTCTATCTAAATTTATTAAAAATGATTGATTTAATTTCACTATCGGAACTTAATTTCCAAGAAATCTCACTGTTAAAGGGTTCAATAAGTGAACATCACATTTCATATAAATATTTATTTCATATGATACTTTGAAGTTTAAACATCATAATATGGTGCACTATGCTATGGATATAGGAAAAGTCGGTTCACTGTGTTATTTGTGGTGCTTTCGGTTTGAAGGAAAACATAGAGAATTTAAAAAATATGCTCGCAATACCAACTCAACAATTAACATTCATTATTGGCAAACAACTTTTGCAACTCTGAAATTCAAATAAAAAATAAAACAATTTTGGATATCTCAAGGTGGTCAAATATTCAAAATTAAAATGTCGTGGACAATGATTATAAAATCATATTTAAAGAATTTGAAGTTATTTATAGAAATGTAGTATATAAAACAGGTTATATTTTGGGGATTGTTAAACCACCAAAATTATTAAATTAAATTTTTCCGAAAGTGTTTTATTTTATTTTATTACTAAAATATTAAGAACCAAATTTTCTGAATATTTCTAAGCTTACGAAATAGAAATAGGTGAATTCGAGTTCTCGCTGGATTTTATCAATATCTTTAATACTGAAACTATGCATTAATTCTTTTTTATTAATTGTAAAACATTTTTCGAATTAAAAGACTTTGAAAAACTAATTTTCCAAATTCCAAATAATAACTAAATAATTGTGTTTCATTTCCGGCAAAATTTTCCTTATCTGAGAAATATTAAGCAATATAAAAACAACCAATCGTGTTTTATTACAATGATTTTAAAATAGTTTTTATAATAACTTTAGTGATTAAATAAATAATTTTCGATAAGTTTACTGGTTATTTTGATTATTTCAAAATTTACAAAAGTTGTACATTCAATAGTTTCCGAGATATTATTTTTTAATAAATTTTCAATAACATTCTAATAATTAAAATAAAAATGAAATTTATTGGCCAAAATTCAATCCTGAAAATTATTAAATTTGAATACGAACATAGTATTTCCAATAATACAGGTAAAAGTTAGAAATAAATGATGATAGTAAATAATAGTAGTAAATGCAAGAGATGAATCAAAAATGTAAATAAAAACGGACATGCGTGATTACAATATCGTGAAAGATGTGAAGCAAACGTTATATAATAAAATAAAATATAATCTGAAACGCAAACACGAGAACACACGATAGTCAAGGTCATCTGATAATAAAAATGAATCTAACAATCTATCAATTCGCTCATAGAACAAAATGCAAAAAAATTTAGATTACGTTAACACTTTATTATATTTAGGCAAACAAAAGAAAAATTTAAACCACAGTACCTTAATATCGACCGGGTGACCTCATCGACTCTATCCAATGCAGATGCCCATTCATTTACCTACACTTCACAAATTCAAACAGTCATCACAACAAAGATTTTCATTCCTAATTACTTTTGTTTTTCGCTTAGGATACGGAGTCCGTTAATTTTTCCGGACAACAGTTTTTTTCACTTTTTTTTGCACAAGAAAAAACTATTTACACATACATTCACATAAAAAATTACACATCCCGTTGCACTAAATGATAAATCTTTTTTATTTATTTATTTTTTTTTTGAAAACTAATAACTGGAAATTAACAGATCCTAACAGAAAACACGGCACTATTAATCTTTATTCGAAAAAGAACTTATTTTTTTTTCGGCTGTTCATTTAAAAACTCCAAACACTTCACTGATTTCAAAAATATAAATGTTTTTTCAATTACAACAATTTTTTTTACTCTCTCATCAGATTCAAAAACTTTTTTTTTTCCTTCACCACCGCTCTCCGATATTGTGATGACGCAATAACAACAACCACTTATGTTTTGTCAATCCAACACAAAACGAGAGATAAGTATGCTCACCAAGAAAAATAACATACCATTATTACGCACCAATCATCATTTACCGCATCGACGACACAACCGCAATTCAATACAAACACTGCTGCACATCAAACTGAGCATAAGATGACATACACCGGACGCTCTACTAACAGCAAAGTAAAACAAATGAATTAAAATTTGTTATCACGAAAGGGTGACAGCAAATAAAGTGCAACGTCTCGACATACAAATGTAATTGGTATGACACACTCAGAGGGTGGCGTAACAAGTTCACAAAATAATGAATTACAAAGATTTATTTGGATTAAATAAATTTATGTTTACCCTTTTTCAATTGATGGTGTGTCCAATGGCACATTTCCCATAGCCCATTGGGGAATGTAATTTTCCTCTAGATATGAAAATTTGTACACTAAATTTATGCTAGTGTACGTTTTGTAATTAAGAAACAATTAAGATAGAACTTCGCTGTTTCTTGACCGATTATGATGAAATTTGTTATGAGTGATGGAAATGGGATTCTAAAATGATTTTTGGATAAAGCTCTGGAATGTGGCCAATTAAGATGGAACTTCGCTGTTTCTTGACCGATTATGATGAAATTTGACATGAGCGGTGGAAATGGGATTCTAAAATGATTTTTAGATAAAGTTCTGGAATGTGGCCAATTAAGGTAGAACATCGCTGTTTCTTGACCGATTATGATGAAATTTGACATGGGCGATGAAAATGGGATTCTAAAATGATTTTTGGGTAAAGTTCTGAAATATGGCCAATTAAGATGGAACTTCGCTGTTTCTTGGCCGATTATGCTGAAATTTGACATGGGCGATGAAAATGGGATTCTAAAATGATTTTTGGGTAAAGTTCTGAAATATGGCCAATTAAGATGGAACTTCGCTGTTTCTTGGCCGATTATGCTGAAATTTGACATAGGTGCTGGAGTTCGGGAATATGGCCAATTAAGGTGGAACTTCGCTGTTGCTTGACCGATTATGATGAAGTTTGACATGAGCGGTGGAAATGGGATTCTAAAATGATTTTTGGATAAAGTTCTGGAATATGACCAATTAAGATGGAATTTCACTGTTTCTTGACCGATTATGATGAAATCTGACATGAGCGGTGGAAATGGGATTCTAAAATGATTTTTTGACAAAGTTCTGGAATATGGCCAATTAAGATGGAATTTCACTGTTTCTTGACCGATTATGATGAAATTTGACATGGGCGATGTAAATGGGATGCTAAAATGATTTTTTGACAAAGTTCTGGAATGTAGCCAATTAAGGTGGAACATCGCTGTTTCTTGACCGATTATGATGAAATTTGACATGGGTGGTGGAAATGGGATTCTAAAATGATTTTTTTATAAAGTTCTGGAAAGTGGCCAATTAAGATGGAACTTCGCTGTTTCTTGACCGATTATGATGAAATTTGACATGGGCGATGAAAATGGGATTCTAAAATGATTTTTGGGTAAAGTTCTGAAATATGGCCAATTAAGATGGAACTTCGCTGTTTCTTGGCCGATTATGCTGAAATTTGACATAGGTGCTGGAGTTCGGGAATATGGCCAATTAAGGTGGAACTTCGCTGTTGCTTGACCGATTATGATGAAGTTTGACATGAGCGGTGGAAATGGGATTCTAAAATGATTTTTGGATAAAGTTCTGGAATATGACCAATTAAGATGGAATTTCACTGTTTCTTGACCGATTATGATGAAATCTGACATGAGCGGTGGAAATGGGATTCTAAAATGATTTTTTGACAAAGTTCTGGAATATGGCCAATTAAGATGGAATTTCACTGTTTCTTGACCGATTATGATGAAATTTGACATGGGCGATGTAAATGGGATGCTAAAATGATTTTTTGACAAAGTTCTGGAATGTAGCCAATTAAGGTGGAACATCGCTGTTTCTTGACCGATTATGATGAAATTTGACATGGGTGGTGGAAATGGGATTCTAAAATGATTTTTTTATAAAGTTCTGGAAAGTGGCCAATTAAGATGGAACTTGGCTGTTTCTTGACCGATTATGATGAAACTTGACATGAGCGGTGGGAATGGGATTCTAAAATGATTTTTGGATAGAGTTCTGATGAAATTTGACATGGGTGGTGGAAATGGGATTCTAAAATGATTTTTTTATAAAGTTCTGGAAAGTGGCCAATTAAGATGGTACTTCGCTGTTTCTTGACCGATTATGATGAAATTTGACATGGGTGATGGAAATGGGATTCTATAATTATTTTTGAGTAAAGTTCTGGAATATGGCCAATTAAGATGGAACTTCGCTGTTTCTTGACCGGTTATGATGAAATTTGACACGAGCGGTGGAAATGGGATTCTAAAATGATTTTTTGACAAAGTTCTGGAATATAGCCAATTATGATAGAACTTTGCTGTTTCTTGACAGATTATGATGAAATTTGACATGAGCGGTGGAAATGGGATTCTAAAATGATTTTTTGACAAAGTTCTGGAATGTGGCCAATTAAGATGGAACTTCGTTGTTTCTTGACCGATTATGATGAAATTTGACATGAGCGGTGGAAATAGGATTCTAAAATGATTTTTGGGTAAAGTTCTGAAATGTGGCTAATTAAGGTGGTACTTTGCTGTCTCTTGGCCGAATATGATGAAATTTGATATGAGCGGTGGAAATGGGATTCTAAAATGATTTTTTGACAAAGTTCTAGAATATGGCCAATTAAGATGGAACTTCGCTATTTCTTGACCGATTATGATGAAATTTGACATGGGTGATGGAAATGTGATTCTAAAATGATTTTTTGACAAGGTTTTGAAATATGGCCAATTAAGATGGAACTTTTCTGTTTCTTGACCGATTATGATGAAACTTGACATGAGCGGTGGAAATAGGAGTCTAAAATGATTTTTTGACAAAGTTCTGGAATATGGCCAATTTAGATCTAACTTCGCTGTTTATTGATTGATTATGATGAAACTTAACATGAGCGGTGGTAATGGGATTCTAAAATGATTTTTTGAAACATAATTTTCTGCATCTCTGTATTTAATTTTGACCGTGTAGTCTACATTTGGTTTTAGTTTTAAGGTTTCGCCCAGGCTGATTATATTCGAACATCTTTTCGAATCTTTGAAATTAAAGGGTAAATCTCTTTTAGCAGTGTTTGTTGGTAGATTTGTTCCTAAAATTTGCATTTCAAAATCACTAAAGCCTGATAACCCGTACATAATTAAATTGGCCAAAACTGTAAATTTTGATGTACATTTCTGATTTGGGGCTGGTTTTTGACGTTCCCATGTTTTATCATATTCAGAACGAGGTTGTGCTATACAGCTTACATTTGTACACTGTCCTTTCAGCATAATTTGTGTGCAGATTGTTGAAATTTCATCGCTTAATAATAAATCTGGATGATTTTTTACAGAAAGGCTAAGTTCATCATTGGACATTAATGGAAAACGGATTAGTCGTATTAATTGGTCGAATTGTATTCGTTGTTGTCATATTGAGTTTGTTCCGAATAATTCGCATGACTTGTTCATCCACCTTACCATGCTGTTCAAGAGTGCGGTTTCTGTCATTTCAGAAGGCATATGATCAGATTTTAAAATTTCCTCCAAAACATTTGATTTGATGGTTAAAAAATTATCAGTTTCTATCACACCACTCAATTGTCCTATGGAAGGCATAATTCAAGTACAATTCATACTTATTACGGTACCGGGGGTTGTAAGCAAATTCAACACAATATTTTCCAATTTTATATCTCACAGCTAGTTTTAACAGGGTTAATTGTTATTAATTATTATCTCCTAGTGTCTCTCTAAATTGTTCACGATGAGCTCCCAAGAATGGGCAAACATTGTCTTTCCCTCGAAAAGGAACTGAATTTTGGACACGAATTCGTTGTTGAAAAGTTGTTTGGTTATATCTTCCATATCTGACAGTTCTTGGCAATTGCCTTTTAGACAAAGTCATTCGTTTGCAACATGAAGGTGAAAAATGTGTTTGTTGTGCAGACGAAACGTCTGCTGTATTCCTTTGGTAAATTTTCAACAACAATAGATTGAATACTAGACAACTTCATAGTAATTTTTTGTGTTAAGGAAAACAAATCAAAAATCAAAATATTGTTCATATCTTCATATGTCATTTTTAAAATATTTTATTATAAAAATTTAATTAAAATGTTTTCATTTATACTTGGTTTAAGCTAAGCCGGTATTTTTTTGTAAAAATTAAGCCCAAAATAAAAACATAAAGAGAAGGCAATTTCGTAATCTTTAAAAATGTTCTTCGTCAAATCACTAGTAATCACAGAAAAAAATTTAAATCCAGCAATAACCATAAGCTCAAGAATTTAAGAAAATAAGTAGCCTGTGAGGGTATTTATTTTTGACATTTCTTGCTTATTTAGGGGAAATAATTTAGACCTCTTAATTTGGCCATATTCAAAAAATCATTTTAGAATCCGATTACCACCGCTCAAGTCAAATTTCATCATAATCGGTCAAGAAACAGCAAACTTCATTAACAACAATAAAAACTTCACATCAATGCAATCTGTCACTGAATACTGTCGGCTGATATCTTCTACCAAAAATTATTTTAGAGCCATATTTTGCCACATATAACTATTGATGACAATCTTCAATGCTAACTACCCATAGTAACTGTTGGTTGAAAATTATTCGCTGTTATCGACTATAGTTTCTATTTGCGGCTGGGATGGGGCCCTCAACCTCGTTTGAAGTCATATCGTTCCCAATCAAACTAAGTTTAATACAAAATTATGTGGATATAATGCTAGAGAATTTTCCAATTGGCCACATACATATAATGAAGTAACTAGAAGCTATCTGATTAACAAAAAAAAACACTTCCTTATTTTTGCGGATCGTCAGAGGCTTATAACTTCATTTGGTACCAAATCGTTCTAAACAAAAATTAGCTAAACAAAAAATTTTGTGGAACTGATCTTAGAGATTTGGCCAGTTGGCCTTATACATAATGAATTAACTAGAAGGTATTCGAATATCAAAAAGTACCTGCCTTATTCTTGTGAATCATCAGGGGATTACAACTTTATTTCGTACCTTATCGTTCTAAGCAAAAAATGATTAAACAAAAATGTTGTGGATCTGATAGAGATTTTGCCAGTTGCTATCCCAATATCAAAAAATACCTCCCTTAATTTTTCGGATCGTCAAGGGCTTACAACCCCATTTGGTACAATATCATTCTAAACAAAAAATTCTATGGATCGGATCCTAGAAATTTTGCCAACTGGCCACATACATATTGAAGTAACTAGAACCTATCCCAATACTAATGAATACCTTTCTTGTTTTTGTGGATCGTTAGGGGCTTACAACTCCATTTGGTACCATATCGTTCTAAACAAAAAATTCTATACATACTATATATATTGAAGTAATTGGAAGCTATCCCAATACTAAAAAAATATTTGCCTTATTTTTGCTGATCGTCATTTGGCACCATATTGTTCCTAACAACAATTAGTTAAACACAAAAATCTGTCGATCTGATCCTACAGATTTTGCCAATTGGTCACATAAATAATCAAGTAACTTGAAGCTATGCCAATACTAGAAAATCCCTCTCTTATTTCTTCGGATCGACAGGGCTTACAACTTCGTTTGGAATCATATCGTTCCAAACAACAAATGGTGAAACAAAAAATTTTGTCGATCTAATCTTAGGGATTTTGCCAATTGGCTATATACATAATGAAAAGCTACCCGAATATCAAAAAAATACCTCCCTTAATTTACGGATCGTCAGGCGCTTGCAACCCCATTTGATACCATATCGTTCTAAACAAAAACTGCCAATTGAAATCATAACAAACTAGAACAAATTAAACCAAATGTAAAAAATGAATTAGAGATGATTAGGCAAGAAAACAGATCAAGGACTATAAAAGAGAAAAGAAAAGCATGAATGATTTTGGAATGTATTGACAGTAAGGGAGGCCTCCACTCTAGAGTCAAGGTGATTCCAAGTTTTCACTCCACGGGCAAATAATAAGTTTTGATGAACCACCATTCCACACTTGCTAGGCAGATTTAAATTTTGGATCCTTAACAATTTAACAAAGCTAACCGTGCGATTCTGACGTACAGTCACAGAGATTCTGACGTACAGTCACTCATGATTTTTCTAGTTAGAATAGCGTAGAAACATTACACAACAATTTTTATCATGGAAAATTCCATTTTAGTACAGTTAAACATTGAGCTATTAATTTAACTTCTTCTATTACAGACTAGGTGTCACCGTCACAATATTTAATGTTGTACTCGAAAAATAAAATATTGTGACGGTGACACCTAGTGTGTAATAGAATAAGTTAAAATTAGTAGCTCAATGTTAAACTGTTCTAAATGGAATTTTCCATGATACAATTGTTATACTCTATTCTAACTAGAAAAATCATGAGCTTTCTAGAAGTTTGGTTTGTGTATATAAAAAGGCGAACGAAATCGAATTGGATCAGTAATATTTGGAAAGCGATAGTATAAAGATTAAAAAGGAATTAAAAAGTGATTTAAAAAGTGTTTTTGTGCAAAATAAAAAGTAAAAGTGATTAGTAAAATTTGAGAATAATTTATATAAAGTGATTTTGTGAATTTTGATTGATAAACTGTGTTGTAATAAATTTTGTGAAATAAATAAATTCGTTGGTGATAAATTGAATTGAGTTTGTATTATTCACAATCCAGTGATACGAACCTTGATTGACAAGGCAAAAACGTAACATTTGGTGACAGCGGTGGGATTGTGAATAAAAAGATAAAGAAAATGATTCTCAACGAATTAAAAGTTCCAGAATTAAAAAGAGAACTAGAGAAACGGGGTTTGGCTACTGATGGTACTAAAGCAGCTTTACAAGCGCGACTACGTGAGGCCATGCAGAACGAAGGGCTGGACGCGGAACATTATGATTTTGGAGAGAAAGTAACGGATGCAGCAACCATAGAGCAGAAAGCAGAAGATAAACAACCGTTGGTCGAAAAGACACAAGAACATTCTGGAAGTTTTGATTTGTCGCAGTTAATAGCTGCTATGAACCAAATGACAGGACAGATGTGTCTCATGAAACAACAAAACGAACGACAAATGGTGAAAATTGAGCAGTCAAACCAAGAAATTAAGAATGAAATGAAACAACAAGGAGAGGAAATTAAAGACCAAATTATAGATGGTCAAAAGAGAATGGACGAGAAACTTCTCGAATTATCTACTAACATTCACGGCGAAGTGGAGAAGCTGCAAATGGAGATTCAAAAGGTTGACGAAAAATTTGAAACGAAGGTTCAGCAGGTCGAAGAAAAATTACAAGCAGAGGTTCAACGTCTCGGGAAAGAGCTAACTGATATCAAGGCAAGTGGAACAACAACACAAGTGGTACAAACCATTCAATCAGTTAAGTTAAAACCACCAAACTTCGACGGTACAACATCTTTCGGCATTTTCAAATTTCAATTTGAAACGGCAGCTAATCAAAACCATTGGAATGATGAACATCTTGTCGCAGCGTTAATAGTGGCCCTTAAAGGTGAAGCTGCGGAGGCCTTACAAACAATTCCGGAAAAAGATCGCAACAGTTATCTCGAAATTATGAAGGCACTGGATAGGAAGTACGGCAGTGATCACAAGCGAGAAATTTATCGAATGGAATTGAAAAGCCGCTACCAAAAGGAAGGAGAATCACTTCAGGAATTTTCATCGGCAATCGAGCGGCTAGTACATCTAGCACATACCAGTACATCGGCTGATTATATGGAAAGACTAAAAATTGACGCATTCATTGACGGCATTCGTGATCCAGAGACACGCAGGGCGGTGATGTTGTCACCTAAAGCAACCTTTGCGGAAACCATCGCTTGTGCGTTAACAAATGAAACTGCACAAGCCATCACCAAACCGTCAATGAAAATACGCCGAGTAGAAATCGATACAAGCATAAACAACGAGCGGGCAACACCAAGATACCGAGATGGAAGCGGCAAAATCAGATGTTGGGCATGTGATAAGGTCGGTCACATCTCTCGCGACTGCTGGGAATTAAGAAGAAAAAGGGGAAGATCACCATCTCCTATGCAGCGACGACCAAGCGGAGAGCAGGCGTTGGCTAGGCAAGAAGGCCAAATGACGGCGGAGCCGTTAAACTACAACGAGTCAGCTTAAAGGGGCAGAAGCTGACTCCCACAACCGATTGCCCCATAACCTCCATCCGCGTTTAGAAAGTAGCAAGAGGCGGTGACAGCTTAACAATCAAAGGCGACATTGATGGCACGGATTGCATCATCACTCTGGATACGGGAGCAAATTGCACGATTGTCCGTAAAGATCTGATCGATGGAGGTGTACAACCAGCTAATGGATTGAAGTTAAAAACAGCAACTGGAGATAGTTCAATAATAAAAGGCAAAAAGATCGTGAAAATAAAAATCGGGAGAACTCTTTTCCAACACGAAGTGCTGATTGCAGATATTGTGGATGAAGTCATAATGGGGATGGACTTCATGAGGGCAAATGGCTTCGTGGTGGATGTTGGACGAGGAGTTTTAAGTTACGATAACATCGAGTTGCCACTTCAATCTAGCAGTGCCGGAGCAACTATCAGGCGAATTATTATTGATCATCGGGAGAAGCTGCCACCGAATTCGGAGACGATCCTATGGGGAAAATTGGAGGGAGGTTCTGGGTCACCCAGGTTGTGGGTTGTGGAAGCTAACGAAGAGGAGAACGGAGCCAAGGAAATTATAATCGGGAAAGCCCTAGTTAAACCAGACAACGACTATAGAGTACCAATTAGGACTCTAAATCTCTCGGATAAGACAAAAACCATCAAGAAAGGGACAGTCATCGGAAAATGTAACGAGGTTTCAACTATAGTAAAGTGTGAACAGAGAAGTCCGGTTGAAAAAGCCGACATGCAAGGGCAGAAAGAAATGGTAGAACAACTTATGCAGAAATGGACCGAAGATCTTACCGAGGCACAGAAAAATTCTGCACATCATCTACTCAAACGGTACACGTCTATATTCTGCAGTACATCGGATAATAACGGAAGGACCTCAATGGTAAAGCACCGCATTGATACGGGAGCAGAGATGCCAATTCGTCAACCACCCTGGAGACTACCTTTGGCAAAACAACAAGAAGTCAATCGAATGGTAACAGATATGCAGGCAGCAGGAGTAATTGAACCATCTAATAGCCCATGGAGTTCACCGGTAGTATTGGTCGAGAAGAAGGACGGTAGCATGAGATTTTGCGTTGATTACCGAAAACTCAATGCTGTGACGAAAAAAGATAGCTACCCACTGCCAAGGATCGATGACACGTTAGACACATTATCGGGTGCTCAAATATTTTCGACATTAGATCTACAAAGCGGCTATTGGCAGGTGGAAGTCCATGAGGAAGATCGCGAGAAAACAGCGTTCAGTGTGGGTAACGGACTTTGGCAATTTAATGTTATGCCGTTCGGATTATGTAATGCCCCTGCGACTTTTGAACGATTAATGGAGCGCGTGTTAAAGGGATTACATTGGAAGACTTGCCTAATATATCTGGATGACATCATCGTCATGGGTAAAGATTTTGACGAGCATCTAAAGAACTTGGCGGAAGTTTTGGATCGGATACAGGCTGCCGGATTGAAGTTAAGTCCAAAGAAGTGTAAACTGTTCAGAACTGAAGTCAAATATTTGGGTCATCTCGTAACGATTAATGGAATTCACACCGACGAAGAAAAGATCGCAGCGGTTAAGAACTGGCCAAGACCTAAAAATTTACACGAATTACGAAGCTTTCTCGGATTGTGCACCTATTATAGACGCTTCGTGCCAGGATTCGCCAACATCGCCAAGAGTTTACACGAGTTGACCAGGAAGAACAAGGCATTCGAATGGAAGAATGACCAGGAAGAAGCATTCGTGGAACTAAGGAGACGGTTGTGTGCCGCGCCAATCCTCGCGTACCCTATACCCAACGTGAAATTTATTTTGGACACCGATGCAAGTAATGACGGTATAGGAGGTGTGTTATCACAGAAAATTAATGGTCAAGAAAGAGTTATTGCGTACTTCTCCAAAACATTATCAAAACCGGAGCGTAATTACTGCGTGACACGGAAAGAATTGTTGGCTATAGTGGAGTGTGTCAAGCATTTCCATAAGTATCTTTATGGCCAAAAATTCCATTTACGGACAGATCACGGCGCTTTACGGTGGCTGTTACAATTTAAGAATCCAGAGGGACAAGTAGCACGCTGGATCGAACGTCTTCAAAGCTACGATTTCCAAATTGAACATCGGAAGGGAAGTGCACACAGAAATGCCGACGCATTATCAAGACGGCCGTGTCCAGTAGAATGTAAACATTGTGGCCATGTTGAAGCAAAGGAAGGCATCATCGACGTTAGGCTTACGCAAGTGCTGCCTGATGAGGAGTGGACCGACGAAATGATCAGGAAAGAGCAATTGGATGATACGGATTTATCAGTTATAATGGATTGGAAGGAAAAGGAACACCGGCCAACTTATTTTGTTAGAGGTCCGCCAGACAACCATCGCTTCGCTTTTGCCGCAGTACTGACCCAACCTAGCCAACATCAGACCGCAGAATCGCTTCTACAATGGTGTCAGGTGTGACCCCGTCCAATACTAAAGCGAGCCGTCTTCTTGCTTTAATGAACTTACCGCACCGAAAGAATGTATGACAAACGTAATCATCACACTCTTCTGGGCAGTATTGACATTGAGGTGACATCAGTTTTCCCATCTTATGCAAATAGGCCCCAAAATAGCCATGCGCAGTAAAAAACTGGCATGTGAAGAAATCGAGCTCTCCGTGGCCACGATTAATTCAGGAACCAAGGTTCCGATTCAATCGGGCCATCCATCGACCACTATTCAACCCATCCCATCGATCCTGCCATGCCACAAGCGTAATGCTGCCGGCTCTCACCGTATAATCCTTTCTTCCATATTCAGCGATCAACCGTTAGATCTCGCGACGCTCCAGCGCCAGCAAATCTATCGGGATGACTCTTGCGACAACTAAGGCTGCAGCTTCGGATACTGTGCGATATGCGCATGCGATTCTTAGTGCCCCGCGTCTTTGAATCGATATCATCCTCGTGGGGTATTTTTCGACCTTCATCCCGCCGGCCCAAATCTCAGCTCCATACAACAGGATTGACTGTACCGTTGACATTATAAGCCTTCGCTTGCTAGGGCGGGGCCCCCCTATGTTTTCCATCAATCTACTAAGCGATACAGTCACTTTTGATGCTCGGTCACAAGTCCTCCGGATATGCTCCCAGTAAGTTAGACGATTATCTAAAGTAATCCCCAGATATTTCGTCATTCCCTTCGACATTACCTTTTCTGTCCCAACCTTCATAGGAATAATGGTTGGAATTGTCTGCCTAGTGAGCATGACGATTTCCGTTTTTGAGATGGCCAACTGTAGCCCGTACTTACCCATCCAATCGTTTACCCTTCTCACCAGTTGATTTAACCTGTACTGAGCCAAAACTGCCAAAACAGGCTGTCGTACATAGCGTTCCATAGATCGGGACCAAGAATCGAGCCCTCGGCCACTACAGCAGTAATTTCCTTCACTTTTTTTTTGCCGTCAGACCTCTCATATAACAGTCTTGGATTCCTCAAAGAGTCCCGAGTCATTAGCAGAAGATAATTTTTGGGATAGCGAAAGATCGTTGTTGCGCCTCCATCATATCTTCCCATCTCGCCGAGTTTATTTATTTATTTATTTATTTATTCTAAAAATCAACGGGATAAAAATCCTTTTTTGATTACAATAATTATAATTATAAATAGTTTTATAATTTAGCTTTGATTTGCTTTTTAAAAGTACATTTAGAAATATTAAAATCAAACACATCAAAATTATGATTAAATTGTCGACAAATAGATGGGATCGGAGCATTATATGCATAGTTCGATTTAAATGTCGGCAAATATATAAAATCCCTGACCCGAGTAGGTTTACAGGGCACATGAATATCAATCTTTGCAAGTAGTTCCGGACAGTCAATAGAATTGTTCAGCAAATCAGCGATGACTGTTGAAGCAGCACATCTACGTCTTACAAGCAATGAGTCCAAATTAGCAATTTTACAACGGTCATTATAGGATGGCAAATTCTTTTTATTCAGCCATATTGGAAGGTCCGGATCAAACGGCCAATTCAATTTATGAAGATAGTCAATACTAAATTTCTTCTGTACCCGTTCAATTCTATCGATATAAATATGGTAAGCAGGATCCCAAATACTCGACGCATATTCCAAATTAGATCGAACAATGGAACAATACAAAGTTTTAATTGATTGTGGATTACGAAAATCTTTTGTGATACGACGAATAAAGCCAAGTAGAGAGTTAGACT
Source organism: Tipula vernalis (assembly GCA_958295665.1). Taxonomy (NCBI): domain Eukaryota; kingdom Metazoa; phylum Arthropoda; class Insecta; order Diptera; family Tipulidae; genus Tipula; species Tipula vernalis. The sequence goes on from OY282560.1 coordinate 40,131,471, forward strand.
TAGCCACTATTAAATTGATATGGTCTCGGAAATTCAATTGATGGTCCAAGATAACACCCAAATCTTTAAATGTCATAACTCGTTCAAGCTGGTGATTACCAATAAGATATTGATGATGAATAACTGCTTTTTTCCTGGAGAAGCTCATAATCTTGCACTTTTCCAAATTCAAGTTCAATTTATTCACAATTGACCAATTATACAGCAAATCAAGATCACTCTGCATTTCATTACATTGCTGCGGGCTACATACAGTTTTTGATATTTTCAAATCATCAGCATATAACTCACAGTCACAGTACTGGAACAAAGAAGCAACTTCATTGATGAAAACGTTAAACAACACTGGTCCTAGGTGTGAGCCCTGAGGTACTCCAGAATGAACTTCAATCATCTTAGACGTAAACCCGTTAATTTGCACTACCTGCTTCCGATCACGCAGATACGATCCAATCCAATCCAAAAACAATTTACTCACTCCAAATCCATCCAGTTTGTCAATAAGTAGCTCAAACTGAGGCGAGTCGAATGCTTTGCGCAAAATCTGTGAAAACCACATCCAGCTGACATTTGGAGTCAAAAGCGCTAAACACTTTAGATGTTAGACTTAAGAGATTTGTAGTGGTAGACCGATGTCTTACGAATCCATGTTGTTGAAGTGCTAATGAAGATTTAACATTAAAATACAAATAATCAGAAACAATAAGCTCAAATAATTTTGGAATCGATGATAATATTGATATGCCTCGATAATTTGTAATGTTACTCCGAAACATGTTAGTTGAAAGCATTTCGCACATCCAATGTCGCTAGAAGCACCAAAGACCTCGCTGCGTGACAATCATTTTCGGTTCTTTAAACTGCGTTAATTACTCCCGCTATTGCGTTTACAGTTGGTCGTCCCTTCCGAAAACCATATTGCCTCGGAGACAAGTCACCGGCAACCGATATGGCATCTTCTAGCCTAGGCTTTAATTGCTTTTCCAACAGCTTCCCCATTGTGTCCAGCATTCAGAGAGGTCTGTATGATGAGGGGGAGTCGGGATCACCACCTTTTCCTTTGTTTATCAGCACCAGACGGGCCATCTTCCACCGTGAAAGAAATACTCGTGCTGTTAAGCATCCATTGTACAATTTGAGTAGTAATTGCGGATATCTACCAGCAATCACTTTTAACACCTCTGTTGAGATGCCGTTATGCCCAGGTGCCTTATTATTTTTCATGCTGGTTACAGCATATCCTAACTCCCCTCAGTAAATGTGGGAATTTGTCCGATTTCATTTTCACTATCGTCTTCTACTCTCAGCGAGTGTGTTGGGAAGAGGGGATCAACAATATTTGACATTGTTTCTGCATCCAATGGGACGTGCGTACTCAATAGACCCAGCTTTCGAGTAGCAAACTTATATCATCTGCCCCATGGGTCGCTATCCACCTCGTTGCACATGTTTCTCCAGCATTGCGCTTTGCTCGCATGGATAGCCTTTCGCAAGGCTAACCTCAACAGACGCAACGAGCTTTTCGCCGTCTAACTTGGTAGTGTTCCAGCTCAATGGATTTCGATACATCGCTCGCTGTACTTCTCGCTCATCGTCATGCAATTTGAAGCTGATAAAATTATGTTCGCTAGGGGTATAATAATCCATTACTCTCCAGTCTTTCGCCAAAAGTTGGCCTTCAGCATGTTGGCAAAAGTTGGTCTTCGGTATGTTGGCGTAGATCCCTCGTTTAACACGCATAGATCCAGTTTTCAGATCATCTCCAGTATAAGTCTCCCTCTGGTATCTTGGTGTGGCATGCCCAATTCTATTGCACGGGCATTAAAATCTCCGGCTAGCACCAATTCTCCTGATACATCACAAGCAGAGTCCTTCATTTCATTCAATTTGTATTAAAACTCCGAGATCGTATCGTTCGGTGAAAGATACACACTAAAGAATGTAACATTTTGACTTCTTATCCACACATAGCCATTTCCAGAGTCATGGGCATCGATGCGTACTTTATGGTTATCGACCGCCAATATTGCTGCAGTTCCCGAGGGATCCGAGAACCAGTTTGTGCGGACTCTGTTCTGGTACTGCTCGCAAACGACTGGTAACTGAACTTCTGCCTGACAGGCAAGCTGCGTCAATAGATCTTGCGCAGCTCTACATCCGTTAAATTTTCCTTGAAGAACCTTCATGTGCGATTATTACCTCCCTTCGCTCGCCGTAGGAACCTTTGGAAGGTCTCACAGCTACCTGATCCGTGTATATGGTTGTAACCACCAGGTTTTCCAGTGCATGTATAGCATTTTGGTTGCGATTCGCACACCGCGGCCTTATGCCCACTTTCGCCACACTTCCAACACTTATTGCTGCGGTCAGGACTTACGCAGTTACCTGATATATCCTTATCCTTGGCACTTGTAGTATTTCTATATCTCGGCTCTCATCCTAATGCGTCCAAGACCCAGCCAAGCTTAATACGCCCTCGAGCAAGCAGTTTTTTCGCGGATAGATCATTTACTTCAATGACCGCTTTCCTTTGCTCCCGCTTATGAGCTTTGAATAGCGATACTTTGACGTCACCTGTAGCCACATCACCAGAATCGCGCTTAACTGCCGTCATCATCTCTTGTTCGGTGGTTTTGGTATCCAATTCAAGGACTTCAATTTTCAGCCGAGGAATCAGGCCGTGTACCACCCCATCGTTTCCTACCGCCGCTTGTACAGTGTCCTTCAGCTTATCGAGATTTACACCGCGGTCTAGCTCGAGGATCACTCCTCCATCGTTGGTCTTTCTTATGGCCCTAATTACGAGATCAGGTTCATCCGGACTCACGTTTCGTCGGATGGCACTAAGTACCTCCGCGTACGCTTTCTCGACGACCACCGCGTTATTTTGCGTTCTCTTTCTTGGACGCCTCCTTCGCCTCTCGGGGTATTTAAGTGGTGCTTTTAGCATCGCCTCGTGGATCCGTTTTCTGCCGTTTTTTCACCGTTTTCCAAGAGGGTATTGCGGCCATTTTTTCCTCGGTCACTCTTCGGGAACTGGTACCGCGATCAGGTTCCTCCGTGCTAGAGGCCGTGTCTCACCCTCTCTTCAGGTTGAACGACTGTACCTCCAACCTTTCTTGGTTAAGGTTGGGCTCCGCTCCCCGGCCTGATTCTTGGAGCTGCGCCTCTCCCTTCTTCCAGTTGGTGCTATCGCATCCAACAACTCCTTTATTTCTATTAGGCCATTCGTCACAGCCCTTTTTATAGTTGGCTGTATCTTTGGCTCCACTTGAATTCTTTTCAGGAGTGCCAGTCCTTTGTGCAGTGTCTTCTCCTCCTGCTCTTTCATCAGACCAATGTGGTCTATGATGCCTCTCTCTTTCCGGAGTATATCTTTCTTTTCATTTCTATACTTCCGGGTGAGGTCCTCGATCTTTTGCTGCGACGTTAAATCCTCGCGCATTTCCACCTCGTTTTCAACACTTGTGACTTTATCTGAATTAGAGGCCATGTGAATCACCTCTAAGTCATTGCGGTTGCTGGATGACGACGGCGTGGGGCCCGCTTGCTCGCCCCTAAACGCCGCCGGTACTGGTTATCCTACTACCTGCACCGTAATATTTTTTCTTTTCGAGTCTCCCATGATGGTTATTAGAGTCGGGGAAACATTCCTAGCTAGGAAAGCACCCCTATCCGCCACCTGAGGACGTGCCCGATTGAAGGCTAGCAACTCCACACGGGGTTCCAGCTTGTACTAGAGCCATTGTAATTTAAATTATTTAAATAAAAATTATCAAAATTGTTTTTATTTATTTATCAACCACGAAATATGTATGTAAAAATTCAAATTGACAGGTCTCCAAATATTTTCTAATATATTTGGAGAGTTTTTAATAGATATTTTAAGAGTACTATCAACAGAATATCAATTAAAAGATTCTCTTAAAAAAACCTCTTAGCAAAATTTCTCTTAGCTGTGATACTCTTAACAGTCTTAACGTCCGAATCGCACGGTAAGTTTATTAAATAAATATGCTGGTTGCTATAAATACGGCTACAAGGTTATCTAAATAATGAGAAAGACGACGCCCTGCGACAGATTTAGCTAAGGTAGTGAGGGTTTTGCCCAACTTTTGAGAGAAAATACACCTCGCACAAGAGTAAGGAATTATTTCGAATTTTGCTTAAGGTTGTTTTCAAAGAACCCGAAAAAATATGAGCACAGCACGTAACGTGAGAAATTATTAAAGTTTTCACGAGTCTATAATTCTAACCTCTGCTTGTGCAAAGTTAGCCGCAATACGAAGTCTACTAAAAATATCATAAACTCTACCACTAACCGTCACAACCTAAAACGACATTGGTAACCTAAACTTATTAATTTATCGACTATGTTGGAATATGGAAAAAGTAATATTTTTAGTTTTCACATTAGACAAAAATGGTAAATGTAGTTTTCTGTCTGCTTTATTTATGTCTGCTTCGTTTCCAATTTGTATTTTAGTCTAAATAGCTTTCGTTCGTCTTTTATTTGGTTTCATTAAACGTCCAAGACTCCCAACCCTTTGGAGATATCCAGTTTTACTTTGCACGATTTATTAGAAGACTTGAAAATTCTCTCAAAACTTCTTGTTCGCAGTCGAATGTTGGCCACACCTCAAAATGAGTCATTAGTATAGTGGTATTTGAGCTATGCTATAATTTTAATTATTTTATTATACAAATTTATGATAAAAAATTTTCGTATACTTTTAAAATGAAAGGATCCATCCATCTTACGAAAACTTGAATAATTATCTTCTAACTTAAAACAAGTAGTAATCTCAAATTGACATACAAAAACCCAATAAATACCCCACCACCACCCAATAATTTAGAAAGACATAAAATCATCATCATCATCATCATCATCTTAAATAAATTTCCCGTCTCTTCATCAAAATTAATTTCGATTCCCTGGGAAAAAGTAAGCTGCCACGGCACCAGCAATGATGAGCAGAAGGAAAAACTTTATTATGTTGTAATATACTTTGAAACGAACGAAAATTCTTTTTCTATTTTCTTCCTTTTTTTTAGCAGGTAATCTACAGTAAAACGAAAATCTAAACCTATACACGTATTGTGAGCATAAAGTTCGCACACAGTACCAAGTAAATTTAATGAGATAAATCTTCATATTTTTTTTTTTATATAGGAAAACGAAAAAAAATAACAAGAAGAAAATGGTTCTTCTTCTTTATTGTTATGTTCTTGAGTTTCCATTTTAATAAACTTTAAAATGTTTTGGAAACTCAAAGTTTCCATTTTTTCCCGATAAAATTACTTATTATCAATCTTAATTAAATTATAATTTTTTTTTATTTTATCCATTTTTGTTGCTGTTATGTCGTTTTCATATTACGCTCTCATCTCACTCAAGCGTATCGGAATAAATAGGATTTATATGTCCAGGTATATTCGACGGCGTGGTGCCTAAGTTGGATGGGGAAATGTTTATAGTACCAAAAAGGAGATATCTTCTTGTTTGATAACGTTTTAAATTCCTTGTTATTTTTCATTTTGTAAGGACTAAAATATAATTTTATTTCTTGCCAAATTTTTATTTTTTCTGTTTCTGTTTTAACGTTATGTTTGTGAATATGTTTAAAGTATGCACTACCTAAAATTAGCGATGTTTAGTGATCTAATCTGGTAGAGAAATGTTCTAATTTTGTTGTTAAATATAAAGGTAAAAATATGAATTAATTGTTTGTACTTAAAATGTTTCACACAGATATTCAGCATAACCCCACTAGATTTTCTTAGAAAACTTTACGATGTATACATATCACAGTAATACTGGCACGAAGCATAAACCATTAAAATATGGTAATTATAAATCTTCTTAGAAAATTATTGGAACTTGTTCACATTTTAATGTCGAATACACTTTTGACCTTTGTGGATTTTTGTGAATTTCTGTGGGTTTTTGTGAATAGTCTAAGATTCAATTTGATCTTATAAACATGAAATCCCTATTAACAAAATTTGACAATACCTTATTTCATTAAATTCACCTATAATTATGCTATACTAGAAATACAATTCAATTACATTAGCGTTTTTAACCGTGTTAAAAGAAGGCGTAATTTATCCACAATATTTTGTTTAAATTACTGAAGATAACTTGAAACTTGGTTTGCCATTAAAAGTCAAATTTTAAAAATCGGTCCTTGGGGTCGGCCATATAAAGAACAAGCAAGATTTTTATCAAATGTTGTATGATTTTCCGACTACAAAATTTGCTCAATAAAAATTATAAGCCCCAAGGTCAAATAATGTTTATCGAATGTCCCAGATATGCACTTGATAGAAAAATTATGAAATGGCCGGTACCTGGGGTCAGCCATATAAATAAATAACAATATTATCATCAATTGACCTTGAGATTTTTGATTTTTGTTGAACAAATTTCGTCAGCGAAAAATCGTACAACATTTGATAAAAATATTGCTTGTTATTTATATGGCCAACCCAAGGAACCGGCCATTTGATAAATGTTTCATCAAGTGCATACTTCGGACATTCGAGAAAAATTATTTTACTTTGGGACTTTTAATTTTTATTGAAAAATTTCGTCGGCGGAAAATCGTACAACATTTTATAGAAATATTGCTTGTTATTTATATGGCCGACCCCAGGGACCGGCCATTTGATAAATTGTGAATCAAGTGAATACCGATATTCGAAACCAATCAATTGGCCTTGGGACTTTTGATTTTTGTCGAACAAATTTTGTCGGCGGAAAATCGTACAACATTATTTATATGGCCGACCCCAGGGACCGGCCATTTCATAAATTTGGGACTATTGATTTTTGTTGAACTAATTTCGTCGGCGGAAAATCGTACAACATTTGATAGAAATATTGTTGTTATTGATATGGCCGAACCCAGGGACTGGCCATTTGATAAATTTTGCATCAAGTGAATACTACAGATATTCGATAAAAATCATTTGACTTTGGAACTTTTGATTTTTGTTGAACAAATTTTGTCGGCGGAAAATCGTACAACATTATTTGTATAGCTAACCCCAGGCACCGGCCATTTTATAATTGTTTCAATAAGTGCATACTTCAGACATTCGAGAAAATTGGGAGTTTTAATTTTTATTGCGCCAATTTCGTCATCGGAAAATCGTACAACATTTGAAGCAAATATTGCTTGTTATTTATATGACCGAACCCAGGGACCCGCCATTTGATAATTTTTCTATCAAGTAGTACATAATACGAACATTCGATAACAATCATTTGACTTTGGGACTTTTGATTTTGGTTGAACAAATTTTGTCGGCGGAAAATCGTACAACATTTGATTAAAATATTGCTTGTTATTTTTATGACCGACCCCCAGGACCGGCCATTTGATAATTTTTGCATTAAGTGCATAATACGTACATTGGAGAAAAATCATTTGACCCTTGGACTTTTGGTTTTTATTAAGCAAATTTCATCGTCGGAAAATCGTACAACATTTGATGCAAATATTGCTTGTTATTCACATGGCCGTCAATTTTTGCATCAAATGCGACATTCGAGAATAAGCATTTGAAATTGTGAATTTTGGTTTTTGTTGGACAAATTTTGTCGGTGGCAAATCGTACAACACTTGACAAAAATAGTGCCCGTTATTTATATGGCCGACTCTAGAGACCGGACAGTTCATTATTTGTTCATAAATTTGCTAAGAACGTTATTAAATAAGTACAATCACAGTTCATATGATCACAACATTGATTGGTGAAGTCTTATCGTAAATGGCTTACAACTAACTAAATCTTTAAGCATTTTCAAATCTATCTCAACTTTTATGGAAGAAGTAAAATTATGGTGCAATACTCTCGCAACAGAATTCCTTTATCACTATGGTATTAACCGTAATAACACCTGGGCTGAACGGAAGATCTCATCTATAAACTTATGTGACTTTCTTAAACAGTCTAATGACTATGTGTGAATCAAGATGCACCTCGGCGATATAGCTCCTTCGCGAGAAATGAAACATTTGAAGTGCTTCTGAACGCCTAATTGCCCATGAATGTTCGCACGGTTCTGTCTAGAACAATTAAAAATGTAGTACAATAAACGGACAGTTTATTGGAAGCCTGTTTGGCTCATTTAGGTTTCCTACCAGGCTAAACGAAATTTGAACGTTTGACGATGAAGTAATATCGAAATATTAAATCAACCAAAATATAGTTAAGTCTGGGCCTAACGCAAACATTTTCAATTGATTGTTGTAGAGGGCCCCAGTTTTCTTTACCTAGTTTTAATTTTTGAGAGTATCGTAGTTTTTGAATTCAAATAAAATAAGACGTATTTCTGCAAGAAAGAATTTGAGTGTTTATATAATCGTACAGGGCATATGCACTCACCGATACTCTGTGATTAACCATGTCGGCTACATCTTGTCGTGAAGAGCACATTTGATTGAAAACAGATAAATTTGGAGCAAAAAACCTACTGGTAAATCAAATTGTGATTATTTGATGTCGCAAATTTAAATTTCAAGCGAGTTTAGCGAATTTTGTTCCAAATCTAAATATGTGTCAGAACCTATAAAGACATTTATTTTTCTTTCTCTGGATTCAGATTACGTGGAAGGGATTGCGCTCATTTTCAGCAACTGAGAAGAAATTATTTGGCCTGTCTTAAGAATATACCTAATAGGAACCGGAATGATTTTTTCTTTCAAGAATTAAAGCACCGCTTTTCTTAAATATTTGTTTAGAAATATCCCGTTTTGCTAATTTGACAAGGTGGCCTGATTAAAAATTAATTTCGTAAGTACACGGTCGCTGCAAATGCCATCTCACTGGAGTCGCAAAATCCATGCAATTGATGTTCTTCTCCATTGGTCATAAAAAGCCACCTAGGTTGAGATTTGGTCAGCTTCCTCTCTAATGGTTTTCCATTGGTTTTCAATTTTGCCTTGTAGTTTGTCGTCCCATTGCACATCTAGCAGCCACAATGTTTGAAAAAAACTCTTTATTTTTATTACGTATGGTGATAAGAGGCCCAGAGGATCAAAAATCCGACTGGCTTCGGAAAGTATTGCACGCTTCGTGGTAGGCGTGCTCTCTTCTAGAGTGACGTGGTAAGTGAATTTATCTATATGTACTGTTGGCTGCCACTGCAACCCCAACACCTTGATTTCATTGACGTCTTCAGAAATTATCTTTGGCTGTGGTGGAAAAGATTCAGCTACATTCATCTTGGCTAACACTTCACACGAATTCGATGACCATTTCCGGAGATTGAATCCAGATTGCCTCATTATATGTGAAAGTTGTTTTGCTAATTGGGTTGCTTTAGGTATTGAATGTGTTTCAGTTAATAAATCGTCAATATATGTGTCTCTCTGTAAAATCTGTTATACTTCCGGATATTGGTTACGATTATCCTGCCATATGATATGTTAACGTCTTTAATTCAAAATCCCTTATTGGTGCGGTCGGTGTTTGGCGCCATACTATTCGTTGAAATCGGCGATCGCTTGGATGTATCCATATCTGCCGATATATTTTTTCAGCGTCTGCGGTAAAGACCATTTTGTACACACGAAAACGTGGCAGGATATCTACTAATAAATGTTGCAGTATTGGCCCCGTGAGTAGATTATCGTTAAGCACGCAACAACACGCAATTTTGTCGTTGTAGAAGTTTCTTTCCGAACTTCGTGATGTGGTAGGTACAGATAATCCAATGGATGTTTTGGTGGATTCACTTCTTCCATATGTCCCAGTCGCCTATACTCCTCCATCAAGTCAACGTATTGCTCCTGAAAATTAGGATTTTTCATAAATTTCCGCTCCATACCGTGTAACCGTTTGATAGCGATACTCAATGATTTATTTAATGGATTGGAATCTGGTCTAAAAGGCATCTTCACCATGTAGTGCTGGTCTTCTAATTTCGTAGTAGTCATTTTAAAAAGCTCTTCGCAGATTTGATGTTCAGGTAATAATGGAATCGACTTAAAAACCTCTTCGGATTCCCAAAAACTTCTCAAGGTGTTATCTAACATGTTATTTTCAACGATTGTGGTGTATTATGAGCAACAATTTTATTGTTGTGATCTTTAAGCTGCTCTGGTTTTAGGATGTCAAAAAAATTATCAGCTCCGATAAGTAAGTCGATTTTGGATTTTGACTGCGGACTTAAATCAGCTAATGTTAGAGACGAAACAGATTAGAGACGAACAGACCAATCACTTTTTCGCACAGGGTTAACTTTGGTGATAGATGGTACTACGTATATGCAGAGATCTGAGCTGTGAAGTTGGATTCGAAATGTGGCAATACTACGACCCTTACTTTTCCTCGGGTAGTAACCAGATTTTGATTAGCAATGCCTTGAATGTTGAATTTTCCATACCTAGTTTCTGTATCAGTGCTTCCGTTATGAAGGAGCTCTGCGATCCGTAATCGAGTAAAACTCAACATAGTTGCGACTGACCACATATATCTCGCACTCTGACGGTCGCTGTTGGTAAAACAGCTGGATTTATTATATTGCTAGAGTAAAGACATGATGTACATTCCTTGAATTTTGGGCACATGAATAGAGGATGACAATCTTTCTGGCATATGGAACACGACATCACGTCATTGGTTAACGTTTTCCGAATTGATTTCGTTTGGACTACTGTTTTTCGCGCGTATCCTTTGACTGAATCTAACGCATCAGCTCTTTTCATCAAAAAATCGATTAGCGATTGTCAAGTTGGAAACTCAATGTCCGATGCCTCGGTAGCCCATCCGTCTCTCGTTTCTTCATCTAATTTGTGGATCAATATGAGAACTAGCCGCGGGTCTTTAGATTCTGCTTCAGGATCGATAGCCTTTAGTCCACGGATAACTTCGTCTGCTGAGTTCATTAACTTCCGAATATGCTGTGATGTTGAGTTGATCGATGATAAATCTATAAAACTTTTAATGAATGATTGTACGGTGTACCTTTTTCTATCGTATCGATTCTTCAGCTTGTTTAACGCTTCAATGTATTTTGCGTTGGAAATGGGAAGGTGTTTTAAAAGGTTAGCGGCTTCATCTCTCAAAAATCCCTTCAAATATTGGAATTTTTGTGCGGGGTTTAAATTTGAATTCTCGTGGATCGTGGAAGCGAACAAATCTTAAAATGATTGCCACTCTGTATAACTGCCGTAAAATGGAGCTATACTAATAAACGGTAGTTTGACTTCAATATTTGCGCCTTTTGAATATTATCCCTGAGTATCATTCGAATCGAACGGCATATTTCCGGAAACCAAGTTTGCTCGTCGAATTAGCCGGTTTAAATCTGCGACCGTTGTGCAGTATTTGTCCTCAAATTCATCATGGTGGCTTTCATCTATATTATTTAATTCGTTCATCACATTTTAAATCTCGTGAAATTCTGATAATAATCCCTCTACACGTCGTAATCTAACCTTGAGTTGCTCAAGATACAATTGGGATGCCTCAACATTTTTACAGAACTGCTCATGATCAAATATTTTTATTTTTAACGAATCTTTGATGTTAGAACGGCGTTTATTTGCAGCTTCTAGCTGTGACATTGCTCACAAACAAATTCACTGGGGTTGATACAATACTCAATATTTTCACAAAACACGTCGTAATTTATTTGGTTGAAATTATAATATATTTCTTAGCAAAGCCGCAGCATGTGGTTACTAGGCAAACTCAAAATTCTATCAGAGAAACTTCCAGTGTAGTAGGCGAACAATAAAGATACAAATTATTGTATTTACGGTAAACTACAAAGACGCATGTGGGGTAAGTGGGGTGCGAGTGGTTGTAATTAATTCGTGGTTATAACGATTAGAATTGCATCAAACTTTATTTTATTAATCGTTTATGGATCACCGATTCACGCTTAGTAAAATAAAATTCTCTTACGATTTTATGTTTCTTCTCCACGTGTCGATCTGGATACACGATTTTCTGCTCAATCTTCTGGTTGAATTACGGTATGTGTGGTACGGTATGTTTAGTGATAAATTTCAGTTATTGATGACAAATTAGCGGTGTGTCATTTGGTTGGGTAGTAGAGTAAACATAAAGATTATTGTTTTTGTTTACTTTTACAATAAAAAAAAATTGTTACTAAATAGGAATATAATAATACATAAATTATGGCCACTTCGATATCTTAAAGATAAGTATTTTTTCTGATATAATATTACATTATTTATAATTATAAATTGAATACATTAATTAATTTATTTTTAGGTTAGGTTGTTACGAAGCACACCTCCCCACCATTTCTGTATGAAGGGTAGCGTGATTCGCAACAAGAAAAAAATTTCCCTCGCATGGACTACTACTGCAGCACTTTTCCTGGACTAGGTGACAGTCGTGGGGGTGGGGTTAAAAAAAATGTAGTAGTATACGAAAGACTAGTAGATGCTGCAATGGGATGTTAAGGTTCAAAAAGTATGGTAAACCCTATGTAGATATATAAAACAATGCAAACCAAAAAAAAACAAAATGTAGGGTTTTATTGTATAATACCAGCTTTTAGCTTACTGTCATATAAAACAAGACCGTTGATGGATTGGCCTTAGTGTCTACGCCTCCCGAACGAAGTGTTATATGATTGGACACTTCCCTCCCTTACATTGAACACTAAATCACGGCATTATTTTAAGGATATATTAAAATAACATAATTACGGCATTGACTAAGTAGATGTAATACAAACAAATGTAAAGAACATTATTGAATTAAGTAAAGATGAATAAATAAATAAGATTCTTAACACTGAACAAACGAAGACATACGAACATTCCTCTTATGCATATTAATATTAATGAACGTAACCAATAAAGTAAATCAACAACGAAAAGAAATTAGGTACTAAAATTCAAGAATTAATTTTACTAAAATTTAAGAATATTTATTACCAAATAAATTAATAATAATCATAATTTAATTAAACGAATTAATCATGCATGCCAAAATTATTGATAATAAACGTAGAATTAGTAATAATAAAAAAATAATTTGATAATGAAAACTAATACATCAATAACGGATCGATCCCCCTAAAACCTCAACGCCATAATAATAATATTATATATTAATACTAATATCTCTATTGATATACTAATTTAGAAATTTGAATTATTTTCTGAAAAAAATGTACTTTAACATTTTTTTTTTTAGCAAATTATAAGATTCATAAATGCTTATACATTCTTCATGGCAATAATATGAATAATTAATAAATTTGAATAAATAGTAATTTATAAGTTAATAAATAAGCATTATGCGCTATATGAAATAATTTATATTATTTCCATATAACCTAGATAATTAAATAATAATAAATTTTGTTTTGCACTTAGCTGTAACACCAACAGAAGATCATAACGGATTAACGGCCCTCTAATGCATGACTAATTCATTTGGTCCAAATTTTGTTCAATAGGCGGAACCAAATAATGCCGCAATCAAAATTTCCTAGGAAGAGTCCAGAATCTTCAGTTTCTGAAACAGAAACCGTACTCTTAAGTCTTCCGTATCTAAATTGTTCCTTAGCCGGTTCTCTCTGTTTCCAAGAAATATTAACTAGGATAAAAACAGCTCAGTTGTACTGTGAATGTAAAAACAACAAAAAAAACGATGTAATTATGACTAAGGTTCTACCTTTGAATTCCAAAACGGTGGAATTAAAGAATTACATGTATAAAAGTATCTTTACCGTTTAACTTTCTAGAAAAAGTTGAAGAAACCGTGCTAAAACGATCACGGTCTATTCCTTTTCTTAAGACTTGAAATTTAAGGAATCACTGTATATATAAAAAAACTTGATTAAACAAAATCCCGCACTGTGACACAAAAAAAATTAACCAAATGTTAATTTTAATTAATTAATGAAACTTACGAAATTTTTAATTGTTTTTACATATATTTCACTCACAGAAATTTAATTTCTATGTACTCGTACATAAATATTTTATTATTTTTATTTTATTTTTTTCCCGATTTATAACTACGACGAACACTGAAATGCTTCGATACTTGAAAACAGAATGAACGTCGGAGCATATTTTGATCGCTTGCAAATATTTGGTAATAAAGATTACCCGCTATATTATGGAAGTACATAATATAAAACAACAATTACATAGTCAACAAAATATATGACCAGCAAGTACATAACATTTGAAAAAAAAAAAACAAAAAAAATTTACATTTGTATGGCCATCCAGTTAATTGTGACAACAAAACAAATAATAATATGTTCAACATTGAATGTTCTTACCATTCAACAAAATTCTCATATCCAAATCAAATGTATTCAACATAAATAGGGTACATGTAAATAATATGCATAAGAGAAAATCACGTAAACCTCGATTTCACGCGTATTAGGTCAGTGGTAAAATACAGCAAAACAGAAATTTCAAACTTCAACCATGTAGCAATTTTGAACAACCAAAATTGTCACAAGGTTCACTATTATAACATATCAACAAGTTACAGATAAGTATATATGAGAATTATAATGAATCATTTTCTAACTTTTCCTTAATTGATTTTCTTTTAAGTATTATATGATGCATCATTTCGTTAAATCTCCAACACAACTGGATAATTAATGTACAATCATATAAAATAATGTTTTGAAATAAGTTACTAAATTGAAGTGTTGTTTATTTTGGAGATTTGGGTACGGTACTAGAAAACAACTGTGCTTTACAAACATTAACTCCGCCGATAAATATCAATGATCTCCATTCTAAATTTAAAATTAAATCTTCATTTTTTTATATTTCAAGAACTATGCGTGTACCATACATTCTTTGGGATTCCGATTCAAATTAAGTATTAGTAACGACTACAATTATTGGCACTCTTAAGGAATTTTCATGGGGAACTCATCGTAGTTTAATTTTGAAAATTTTGAGCATAGTATTTTGATTGCTTTCTTATAGATTAATTAGTTGTCTTTAAACTGAAAATACTAAGTTTTGAAATAAAATATGAAAAACTTAATAAATTTAGAAAAATCCACAAGTCTTCCAAAATCGATAGTTATTGGCACACTTCTATAATAATTGGCACCCTGAATAAGTACAATTATTGGCATACTTTTTCATAATGAAACAAGAATTTCTTAAAGTATAAATTTCAGTCAAAAAAATTATTTATTTCAAACAAAAACAGCTATATAAACTGATATAGCTAGCTAGCTAGTACATAAAATAAATAGTTCTACTATTATTAGATTAATATATTTTATTTTCTAAATTTTAATATCACATTTAGTTTTTATTATTTCAATTGTCAGCTTTGCATCCGTTGCATACAAACATTGGAAGGTATGCCAACTTTAATTTTATAATACACTTAAAGTGGAATTCTCTAGTACATTTACTGCACTTTATTCCAAAATTCTCGGATTTGGAACTTTTGGATAGCGCATATGTACAATTGTAACACATGTTTCCACTTGCAGGATAATTATCACCAATATTATAAATGGTCTCGCTGGGAAATAGATTCCGAACGTGATGGTCGATTGGTGGTTTGGTAATTAAATTGTTCGAAACATCTTCGAGGATGAGCGTCACTGCTTGTATTGCCTTACTAGCTGAATTCGTCCCAATATCTTCTTCATTTAGTGATAAATTAGTGCTAACTTGTATGACTGGTTCATTAGGTATAATATTTTCATATTGATTAATATTTATTAGTGCGGTAGAATTGTTGTTATGTTTAACTGCAGAACATAAATTGTCGATTGGTACTAAAGAATTCTGTGCTGTTGGCTGGACAGTGCTTCTCTGACCGTTTATCTTGGGTCGAATTGTTAAATTTGTCTTCTTTGGTCGTTTAGCTTTATTATTAATATTATTCATTTTTACAGTATTTTTTAACTCTTTATTTATATTTCTTTGAATTTTCCGATTTTCCTTATCCAATTCCAATTTTTTCTTATTTTCCTTTCTTAATTGTTCCTGTTGCAGCCATAATGGTGAGGTGATGACAAAAGGTTTCTTTGTTTTTATTTGCTTACATCCCTTTCTTAAAGGTGTCTCTGGCCAATTAAGGTACTCATCAATGGTCACGGTAGTCACGGTCGTATCATGACCGCTACGATCTTGATTTGGCGCTTTTGTACTCGTATTATTAGGTTTATCAAGAACTGGAACAACATCTAAAATACTTAAAACTTCTTCTGAATTCATTATACTCGTAGGATTATTGATTATTAAAAAATCATTTATTGAATTAATGTCAAAATAATTTGACTCATGTTGTAAAGCACAATAGTCTGCATCTGTTTGCGTGGCTTGATCACAAAATTGTTGGTTGGGTTTAATTGTATTTTTTAGTTTATAATATAAATCATATAAACATTGGAAGTCCTCGCTGAGGTCACTAGCTTTAATTTGACCGCTTTCGATTTTCCCAAAAAGCTCTAACTTTTTGTCACCAACTGTTGAACAAAGCATTTCTAAAGCGTTATTTTGAATAGCAACAGTATTATTATCACTGTTTGTTTTTGATGATCTTCCTAAACATTTACTCAAATTAATTTCCAGTTTGTTGAAAGGAAATATACCGCACGCTCTAAACCCGTTCTTAATGGTTTCTGCAGAAATAGTATTTGCCACTACATCATGGAGAAGGTGGGCAAATTTATCCTTAGTCAATGAATCCATTGGGTTGTTTCTCCGCCATTCCAACACCTTGTTGTTCCAACTAGCTTTTATTGGTTTAAATGCAGCGACATCGGCCGGTTGAAGGATCCTGGTAGCATTCGGGTACAATGCTATTAAAATAATTTTAAGTTTAACGCAGAGCTCGCTAACAGCTAAAGTTAAATGAGTAGCATGTCCGTCTACAAACAAAATAATTGGAAATTTTGTACCAAGCTGTACAAGATATGGGTGGAGTACTTTTGAGATATACTCGTAAAATATCTCTTTCGTCATCCATCCATTGTCGCTTACACCCATTCCCCATCCTTTGGGCAAAGACTTGCGAATCTCCTCGGGAACCCGTTTGTAGGGGTAGATCACCATAGGTGAAGTTACAACTCCTGATGCCGAAAATGTAAACATTACGGTCAGATTTAACTTTGCCAATCCCTTGTCTACTTCATATACATTTTTGGACCCTTTCGCAGCAAGTACATTTTTAGTCTTTGGGCATAAAAGAAAATTGGTTTCGTCACCATTAAAAATTCTATTTGGATCATTCATTATTTCCCTATAAATGTTATCGATTAAATATCGTTCAATGCCATCAAACCACGAGAAAATATCGGACACTGCAACTGTGGAACTTGCCGACGAAACTGGGTCCGTTGCTCTGAATGATAATGTTGTGTGACGTTTTAAAAATGCTTGAAACCAGCCTTTACCAGGAATTTTTTCTGGTCCAAAGGGATGAGGTCTATTGGTGTCATTTAAGAACTGCTGGACTGCGTAAAGGACATCTTCCTTCCGTTTAGGAAATCCTTTTTTTGTGATATTTTTATCCAATCTACAATACGATTTTCTTCTTCAGTGGTTAATACTGTTGCTGGGCCCGGACGAACTTTAGAAAAATTTGAACTTATCTAAACTGGATTGTAGATCTCGGTATATTGTATAATTTCGCTGCCGCCTTTTTGCTAATTTTACCATTTCTTACATCTCTCAAAGCATTTTGGATTTGATTTTCATCGTAAGAATCTCTTTTCTTTGGCATTTTAAATTCTAAAATAATAAGATACAACTATTGACAGTTTTAAAATGTATAATAATTGGCATGTGACAATAATTGTAGTTTCATATAACCCAACTATTGGCACCCTAGTGCCAATAATTAAAACCGATGTTGTTTAGAACTAATTATTGGCACTCTAATTATTTATTATTACGTTAAGTAAAATCATTATATTTAATTAAATTCACTTATTATGGTATGTTTATTTAACGTATTTAAGTATAAAGTTATAAAAATAATATTATATCGATATAAAAAAACCACTTACATTTCCAGCTTTCTAGTCAAACTAAACACTTTTTGGTAGAAAATTTGAGAGTTGCGATGAGAGATGTTTACTCATTGAGGTTTTAAATGCAACTGTTTCGTAAAATCTAATTTGTTTCTGTACAATACAAAGAAAATAAACAATTTACAATACCACATTCTTAAAATAGAATTTAAACAAATGAATTTGAGAGAAATTACTGTAGTTTGCGATGGTGCCAATAACTATATCAAAATAATGGGGTGCCAATAGTTGTAATCACTACGCATGTAAAATAAAATGAGCTTGGATCAAAGAGGAGGAGTGGAAAATTCAAAAGTGACTCATTGCGAAAGGTTTAATTCTTACAATCAAACCGATGTTATAATAATGCAAAAATACCCGTCTGCGACCCAACAGTGCCAAAGAACAAATAAATTATTTAGCAATAAAAGTTGTCGTGAATGTAGGATGCTCACTTTGATGGCTACTTTCATTTCAACTTCACGTATTTTAAATATTTCCGTTACCTTTAAACACAAATTTTGTTTCACTTTCGTTGACTCAGAATTTAGTTTCTATGGATGGAGTGATGGTGGTCGAGACTGGAATAAGATGAATAGTCATTGGTAAAATGCACCATTTGGTACATCTCTGATCAGGAATAATCCTAAACAACGGTAATATATTCGAAGGCCTTCACATTTTTCATGTAAAAATAATGGATTGATAAAGATATTCTGATCTATCAAACCAATCGTAAAATCGACCACACCATGGTCCGTCGGTAGACCAAGGACCTTTTGTTTTTATGATAAAAGTTTTCTTATAAACAAATGAAAAGCAAATATCCATCGATCAAATTGCTTCCAAATATGAGCGGTGCATATCCAAATGAATTTGAAGCACCATCCGTAATTAATTCAGCAGCAATCGGGAAACTGAAAAATCCTCATTTTCTACTAGCAATCTAAATTCGACTCATAGTATTGCTGCTTACTTTCCTTCTATTTGTCTTTTCCCTGTTACACTTCAGCACTAAATAACGTTTCCCCATACACAGTTGCTATTGTATGTGTTCATAAGTTTTAATCGTATGAATTTTCCCCATATAATCGATAAATACACGCTATCTTTCCATTACTAATAAGATTCATTGGGCCGATAAAATAAATAAGGTACCCCGAGCTGGTACAGGTTGGCGTCATGGTTTATAATTCACTTAATTAAGCTAATACTCGAAACATCCACTTCGCCAGTTTTTTTTTTGTCTGTTTTGGCCAGAAGCACTTGTGCGGCCACGTTTAAATTCGCTAACTCAGAAACAGGCAGTTTTATCCTTCATAAAATGTAAATACCTGTGAAATGCAAATTAAATTAAGGTCGACTTCAGAATTAAGTGGCGCCTAAAGAAAGAGTTTTTTAAAAATGTATTAATGATAATTCATTATATCTGTCTCTGCCTGTCTCATTCCGCGAACGTCAAATCGTCCGTTAAATCCGACAGACAGACAGACTTCATGTACAACTAGTCTTTTTAAATCCGAAACTTGTAAATTTCTAAAATTCCGAATGAGATTGGAGATTTTTTATTATTGATTGCAGCGAGAGAACGAATAACAATTAAATTTTTACTGAAACCAAAATTCCAGGAACTAAATCCAATATTAGAAGAAATCGTAACGTCAAAAATCAACAAATATCCTATATATACTGAAACAGACCGATCAAACGTAATCTCAATTCAATAAGCATTTCTATTTTCTTTTCCCCAGGTGTCCATTCAAATAGTTACACTTTCCACTTTCCAAATACCCTTTGCAAAAAAACTTCTTTAGAAAAATCAATTGACACAAATAAATGAATGAAACAAACAAAAAATTGATTTTCCTGATTTTCTTTCCCATTTTTTTGTTCCTTTCAAATACAGCACGCAATTCAACAAGTATTACATTTTAAAAGACGATGAAGGCGAGAAAAAGGATAATACACACACCCAGAGAAGGTTGCTGATTTGGAGGTTTTGTTTTTGTTTTATATTTGTGTACGTTAAATATTTTCCACCGCAGGGTAATTGATAAGGGTTTTTTGGTTTAAATTTTTGACGCGTATCTTAATTACCGAGTAACATACAAATAAAACAGATGCGAGGGCAAGCCCAATGATTTTTGTTGTTGAGAATTGTTGTGTTGTTTTGAGTTTTTCCATTTTTTGTTTGTGTTACTAAATTAACGCACAAAATAATCTAATTTATTGGACAGAAAATGTCCCAAGGTGAATTGAACGGAAAAACAGATGGAAAAATTGGAAAATAGATTGAAAAGTGATACGTGCTTTTATTATTTTGTTACAATTATATTATTTAAGTAACTCAAATATTTCGAATACGCCAATACGGTTCTTTATAACTTAAGCATTAGAATTGTTACCCAATTTTTTCGAGATAATGACCGGGATAAACATTTTTTTTTTTTTTTTTTTGCGAAAAGGGTGATAAACGTGATTCGTTTACTGAGTCCGCGACAATTGTCTCGCGATTTACATATTATTTATGATTTTGAATAAATTTAGGGTGATCATGATGAGGATGAATATAAAAGCGTGAAATTAAACAAATTTTTGTGTAGGTTAAAAAATTAAAGGGAATATATTTATTTGTCTTTAATGTGGCCGTTTATTGCCGAAAACTTAACCCTTGTTTCAGGTTACGAACAAAAATAAAAATATATCTCAATAGTTATACTTCTCAGGTTTTTTGAATTCAGGTGTCCAGCAATAGTTTGAAAAATGTTTAATAATTTGACATGTTGCCCAATTATTCGTTCATTCAAGCGAGAGAGAGTGCAAGGGTGTAATCCTACTGGTGTTTGGTTAGTTAAGCATGAAACTGCGAGCGTTTTCACAAAACGCTATGCAGAATAACCTCCAGTAAAATTGTCTAAGCAGTGGCGCAACTAGGTACACGAACATTTTCTCCAATTTATTTAAGAAAAACGAAACGATATTTTTAAATTTAAGTTTAAAGTAAATGAACATTTTTTTTTAAATTTTTTAAACACAAAATGGCGATGCAATGGCTGATGAAGGGAAACTCTTTTTTTTTAATGCGTACATGGGTCCATGGTTTTTATTTATTTGATCAAAGAAACCTACGTACTTTAGCTTTTGACATCTTTTTCAACATCTTCGGTTTTTGTTCTCTCTCTGCTCATTGAGGTTATTAAAAAAAGGAGTTTAACTTCAATGCACAGCCATTTTGTTTTTAAATAATTTAAAAAAAAAAAACATTTTGTGTACTTGAAGACTTAATTAAAAATATCGTTACGTTTTTCTTAAATAAATTCGAGAAAATAATGCTTGATTGTGCTACCAGAAATTTGCCCGACGAAATGCCTAAGTAATTATAAGTAATGCGACTCCAAAGAAATAAAAATGCGTTAGGTTCTAACAGATATTTAGATTTGGAAGAAAATTCATTAAACATGTTTGTAATCAAAGCTTTCGACATTAAATGATCACGATTTTGGCACCACAAATTTACCTCGTTTGTACTTCACACAAAAGGTTGAACTTTTTATAAATCAGATTAAGCCTTTTACGAAGTCAACCTTTTTAAACATCAATCATTACTATGATTAGAAAAGTTTGAATTTGATTTGAAAAGGATAACTCTGATTTGTAGAAAGAATGAGTATCATTGTGGCTTTCAAAAAATCAAGAAGGAATTTTTTAAAACTTCCTTCCTAGAAAAATACCTAGCCACGACTGGAAACAATTTCTCTTATTAGAAGTGCCTATGTCTTTAGAAAAGGCAATAACGGATATATGACCCAAACCAGTTCGAAATGTAGTTCCTCATTTACCGGATCTGTTTGATTAGCGATAATTGGTAAATAAAAATTAATTTTACTGGTAAACCGGATGGTGCTTTTTATATTTTGTTCTCAGTTGGGTTCTCCTGATTTTGGAAAGCGTCGTCGAATAACGATTTTATATCCTCTTGCCTCGGCTTTCACCATTTGATTTCTTTTTAAAATTTCTTGACATTACTGAAGTTTAGCATGGAAAAGATAAGTGTGAAGTTTATGCTTAAAAAAAAATAAAAAAAATTACACTGTTAAATTAGCTATTTTTCCAATTGGAATTTAAATTATATGAAAATTTAAATTTTTTGTAATTTTGGATTTTTCGTACCACCAAACAGATTTTTTACATCAGGAAAGGGGTTTTTTTTATCGTTTTCAGATAGCTGGACCATCTGTTTGTCTCGTTAACCAAAAGCATACAATTGAGTTGAACATTACTATAATTCAGATAATTTAAAAGTTGAATGATTTATGATGGTTTAACTTATTATTTAGCGTCGATCCTGGAAATGTCCCGAAGGCACCGCACATTTCTTAGAATAGCTATTTTGATGAATTATAATATATTTCACAGTTTTTGTTTTATATCGCCGACCGCAGAGATGTCTACCAATACTATATTTCGCCGAATTTAGAATCTTTAATAATTATGGATGGTTTTAAAAATTGTTGAATCTCCGATCACAGAGATGTCCACAAGGTCTTGCTAATATTTTCGGATATATTGGCCATTTGCCAGTCTACGTGGTCAACCTGATCCAGTTATGATGAACTATACTATACTTCACAGAATTTAGAATTTTTAATAATTTTGATGGTTTTAAAAATTGTTCTACGTCCGATCGCAGAGATTTCCTCAAGATCTTGCCTATATTTACTGATAAATTGGCCATATGCCAGTCTACCTGGTCAACCTTATCCAATTGTGATGAACTATACTAAATTTTACAATTTCATGACTTAAAATCGATCACATGGTGCAGTGCATTGCAATTAACTGCGGTGTTCAACAAAGAAAATCTCTATCGCTGATACTCCTAAGTCTCACGGTATCTGATATAGCAACAGAGTGGAAAAATATTTAGTGGAAGGTATTAAGAAGCGTCTTGCCAACGAAATAGTATTCTAAAATAGTTTGTATACAAAGATCTTTAATATGGCCAATCAGAATGGGAATTACCGATTATTTCTTTACCGATTTTCGATCTGCGTCAAAGTAGATAAACCTCGACAGCTGCATAGTTTATGGAAACTGCAACAGACAATAAAACAGGCTTTTATGATATTGCCTGTTGATATTTTTGAGAATTTGGCAGCTGTTGAGGTTTCTCATATTGATAAATTATTAATAATTAAAAAACTGGGGTAATAAGTTAAATTAAGATATATCTATTATACATCTGCCGGGAAATTTAATCCTAATCAAAGGAAAATAAGAAAAAATGAGTAAGCATCAGTAAAACCTTTAAAGTTAGCGTAGAGTCCTGGAACTAGAAAAATCATTTTAGAATCTCATTTCCGTAGTTCATGTCAAATTTAATCCAAATCAGTTGAGGAATAGCTGAGTTCTAATCAAAGAGGCTATATTCCACAACTTTACCTTAAAATAATTTTAAGGTCCCATTTCCATCTCTAATGTCACTGAAATCGGTTCCAAAATAGATATGTTCCATCCTGGTTAGCCTTATTCCAGAACTTCATCTAAAAATCATTTTAGATCATTTCCAACGCAAATGTAAAATTCCAGCTCAATCGGTTAAGGAATAGCTAAGTTCCATCTTAATTAGCCATATTCCAAACTTATTAAATATTATAAATTCTGTGAAGTATAGTATAAATCATCATAACTGGACAAGGTTGACCAAGTAGACGGGCACATGGCCAATTCATCCGAAATTATTGGCAAGACGTTATGGGCATCTCTGTGATCAGCGATACAACAATTTTTAAAACCATCAAAATTATTAGATATTCTAAATTCTGTGAAGTATAGTATAGTTCATCACAATTGTTGACCACATAGACTGGAAATAGGCCAATTTATCCGAAAATATGGGCAAGACCTTATAGGCATCTCTGAGATCGGCGATACAACAATTTTTAAAACCATCAAAATTTTCAGAAATTTTCAATTCTGTGAAGTATAGTATAGTTCATAACAATTGTTGACCACGTAGAATGGCAATATTCCAATTTACCCGAAAATATGGGCAAGACTTTATGGGTATCTCTGTGATCGGCGATACAAACATTTTTTAAACCATCAAAATTATTAGAAATTCTAAATTCTATGAAGTATAGTATAGTTCATCAAAATTGAATTAGGTTAACCACGTAGACTGACACATAGACCATTTATCCGAAAATATGGGCAAGACCATGTAGACATCTCTGTGATCGGAGATACAACAATTTTTAAAACCATCAAAATTATTAGATATTCTAAATTCTGTGAAGTATAGTATAGTTCATCACAATTGTTGACCACATAGACTGGCAATAGGCCAATTTATCCGAAAATATGGGCAAGACCTTATAGGCATCTCTGTGATCGGCGATACAACAATTTTTAAAACCATCAAAATTATTAGAAATTCTTAATTCTGTGAAGTATAGTATAGTTCATAACAATTGTTGACCACGTAGAATGGCAATAGCTCAATTTACCCGAAAATATGGGCAAGACCTTATTGGCATCTCTGTGATCGGCGATACAACAATTTTTAAAACCATCAAAATTATTAGAAATTCTTAATTCTGTGAAGTATAGTATAGTTCATAACAATTGTTGACCACGTAGAATGGCAATAGCTCAATTTACCCGAAAATATGGGCAAGACCTTATTGGCATCTCTGTGATCGGCGATACAACAATTTTTAAATCCATCAAAATTTTCAGAAACTTTCAATTCTGTGAAGTATAGTATAGTTCATAACAATTGTTGACCACGTAGAATGGCAATATTCCAATTTACCCGAAAATATGGGCAAGACTTTATGGGTATCTCTGTGATCGGCGATACAAACATTTTTTTAACCATCAAAATTATTAGAAATTCTAAATTCTATGAAGTATAGTATAGTTCATCAAAATTGAATTAGGTTGACCACGTAGACTGACACATAGACAATTTATCCGAAAATATGGGCAAGACCATGTAGACATCTCTGTGATCGGAGATACAACAATTTTTAAAACCATCAAAATTATTAGAAATTCTAAATTCTGTGAAGAATAGTATAGTTCATCACAATTGAGTAAGGTTGACCACGTAGACTGACACATGGCCAATTTATCCGAACATATGGGCAAGACCTTATGGGCATCTCTGTGATCGGCGATACAACAATTTTTAAAACCATCAAAATCATTAAAAATTCTAAATTCTGTGAAGTATAGTATAGTTCATACCAATTGTTGACCACGTACTCGTAGAATGGCAATAGGCCAATTTACCCGAAAATATGGGCAAGACCATGTAGACATCTCTGTGATCGGAGATACAACAATTTTTAAAACCATCAAAATTTTTAGAAATTCTAAATTCTGTGAAAAATAGTATAGTTCATCACAATTGTTGACCAAGTAGACTGGCAATAGGCCAATTTGTCTGAAAATATGGGCAAGGCCTTATGGGCATCTCTGTGATCGGCGATACAACCACTTTTAAAACTAACAAAATTTTCAGAAATTCTAAATTCTGTGAAGTATAGTTTAGATCATAACAATTGTTGACCACGTAGAATGGCAATAATCCAATCTACCCGAAAATATGGGCAAGACTTTATTGGTATCTCTGTGATCGGCGATACAAACATTTTTAAAACCATCAAAATTATTAGAAATTCTAAATTCTGTGAAGTATAGTATAGTCCATATTATTTGAATTTTGCCTATCGTTTTGTTGAGCTAAGCCTTATCTTGCAGTATTAGTAACATATTTAGTTTAGTTCATTAGTAAGTTACTCGACAAGATAATTTTCCGAATTTTTTGAAATGTTCGTAGCTTTTCTAGATTTTTGTAGCAAGCATTCTGAAATTATTATCAGAACTTTTCGGTATTTTTCAAATGGTTCGAGATCAATCGTAAGTTATATAACACAGGGGTTATTCGAATTTTTCTGGAGTATACGAGATTACTCCGCTGTTTATTCTAAATTTCTTAAGTTTTTCGGTAATACTAGGATTATTCGAGATTTTCGAATTTTTTCGAATTTTATGTTAGATGGCAATATTCAGCGTTTAGATTTTAGTTGGGAAAGGTGCAGAATTAAACGTTTTAGGTTATGCCAAAATTTCGATATTTGGATATAGTTGGTTTGAAAAATCTTTTTTTGAAACCGTGCTCGTTTAGTGCAACCGCTTAAATACGACTCTCGGAATCATTTAATTTTAATTAATGCAAAGCTGGATATTAGGAAGAAATAGGTTTTTATTTAAAAAGGACGTAAATTATCTTAGCTTGTAACTTGAATACACTTTCGATGGCATTTATGGTGTCTATCATCACCATATCGACGCAGAACTTCAACTAGAAATGGGATACGTAAAATACGATTTGGACTTACACAGAAATATAACTTTGGATCATTATATCACTAAAGCAAATATTTTTGGCTTTGCATCTTCCAAACTTGGGCCAGCAAAATTTAGTAAATATGAAGTAAAATACTTTCCGTTGCGGAGCAGTTCCGAATAATGATAAACCATATTAGTCGAACAGACATTTTCTCTATTTTTAGAATAAAGAACCAAACCAGGGTCTAAAAAACGCAAGTAATAAAGGGAACTTAAGCAAAACAAATTAGAACTAAGTTGCTTGTCTTCAATGTTTCAATTAATTTAGTTCCTTCGGAACTTGATCATAATACATCATGAATTTAATTTTTTCTGTAGCAAACAATTTTGACGAACCGATATGTGGTTTCGAGCAATTTTTATAAACGATTTTTAAACCGCAAAATTGTCAAAAATATTTGATTTTGTTCTATGCATAAATACTTGACTCATTTTATAAAAATTCGCATAGGTTCTCAACTACATTGTTTCATTAAATGCCAGTTTACAGTCTCGAATTATTGAACCATTTTGTTGACATATCACTAGATTTTGCTAGAGCATTTGATATTGTGAATTTTAAAATTTTATTGAGAAAACTGGCTTTTTTTGGGTTACTTAGCAGAGTGTTGATGTACTTGTTCAAAAGCTTTGAGGCTATCAAATCTTGACCGAATTCTGGAGTTCTTCAAGAGCCCACTGTAGAAAGCCTCTTCTATAATATTTATTAATATAATGTCTATGCGACTTTGCACCCAAATACTCCCTCAACTGAAATCGTCGCACATGTATATGCTGACTAAACTCAGATCAACTAAATTAACTTATTATTCAAATCTCAATATAACCCCCAAATAATCCATCACATAATAAATTATTGCCGATTTTCACGTGAAAATTTCGTCGCCAGTTTTTTTTTTGCTGAAATATTTTGTGGTTGAATCTTAAATTTGCTGTTAGCTCATATTTAATTAATTTTAATGTGTAAATCAAATTAAAAAAATTCAATTAATTAATGTAAATAAATAAACGCAAATCATTCAACGTCTTCTTCAGAGGAAAATGTCGTTGTTATACGGAATCTAAAGAATTGTACATAGACACAATTTAAATCAACAAAATTAAATCGAAATTAAAAATTAAAATCATTTAATTGAGTTGAATTTTTTTGTAACAATTAATCGTAGATGTTCCTGCTTATTCCAAATTGTTTCGATTAATGCTTTTAAAGTTTTCTAGTTTTCAATATATTCAAATATGGTATGCTCTACAGTCGTTCGTTAAATAAATCAAATCCAGTCTAATTTCCCAAACCGCGATTCATCCGAATAATTTTGCATGATTGATCAAAGATAGTATTAAGCCTGAAAAGAATAAAAATAATTGGTTTGTGAATAATAAAGTTGTTGGCAATCGGGCTTCCATCGATCATTTTTCGTATATATATACAAATAAATTAAATGAGAAAATATTTTTCTTCCTTAGAATTTCCTTTTACATATTTTCCTCGTTTGTATGTATATGCGCATAACATTGAAACATTTTTGTTTGTATCATGATGGTGAAATTTATTGTTATTGTTGTGTGCTGCCAACGTTCCATTGTTTTGTTTTTCCTTAATAATACATAACAGCATCAAGTAAAATTATAGCACAGTGAAAATAGGATGAAAAATATAAATAAAGTGCGAACGGAAATATTTACGCATCATAATTTTCTCATTATTCACAATTTAAATGATTCCCAACCACTGCCATCAGCCAAACAACAATATATAGAATGTTTGTGTATTTTATTCGTGTGTATAAATAATTTTTAGCGTAGAGTTTGTTAAGAAACAGTTGTTGTAAATGTGTAGATACTTGAGTTGTGAAGTTCATCTTAAGATGGCTTTTGAATATTAATTTTTTTTATTTTTTATTGCAAGTGCCATAAATCACAAAAGTATGCGTGTAATTGAATAAATTTTGTTCTTTTGATGGTTTAAATTGATCAGTTTCAATCTGTCTTATGACGAGAGTGTTAAACAAATTCATTCCCAAAACCTCAAATAATAATCAATTCATACAAAACTAAAATCTTACATGACCCAGATCTATCAAAAAAAAAAATCATAAGCTAAAGAAATTAGAAAATTAATTTTCGATTTCCGCAATAATCGATTTCCGGTATTCAAAATGAAGAAGAAGACGTCTGAACAATAATAAAAGTAAATAGATTGTTAGAAGTTTGTTGTATTCAAATCATAAAAAGGAAACTCTTCTATTTTTCTCATTTCGCTTAATCCAAAAAAAAAAAAAAAATCGTTGACGTTTTATCTCATTTATTTCGAACAAATAAATGGTGACTCTGAAGTTTTGGACATCGATTTATTTTTAACATATTTCGGCACAATTGAGTTTGATTTTATACATCTGGAAAAATTCAAACTTCCGCAAACAGTGGTGTACATGTAGTATTGGATACATGGTACATCTGGATTGATTTTTTTTTTCTCCGAATTAAACTTAAATGGCAAAAAAATTATTTTTTAAAGTTTTAGGAAATTTACTCTTTTGTTGTGGGGAAGGTTTAAATAGAAATTTTGCTACATCACAGATAATCTCGATGAAAATATATTGATTGTACCAAAGAACACTTCCGCGTCCCACATGTACCTATATATGAAATTTACTAATAAAAGTTAAATAAAATTTCCCAGATATCTTAGAAAACCAAATTGCTTTACTACTTAATTAATAAAAATCAACATATACAATTTAGTTAGTGATAAACAAAATAAAACAGCTACCACGAGATAACACAACTTCTCCGGATGCTGAGCGAGAATGCTGATATGAAATTAACTATAACATATATCAAATTAAGTTAACCAATTTTAGTACAATCCAATTATTATAATTTAGTCGTTACAATTCCATGTACAAACCGCACATAAATAAAATCTTGCACTTAATCAATAATTCAAAAATTTGATTTCTTTATTAAAAAAAAAATATAAATATATCCATAAAATTTTGACTCAGTTCACGGACTTATTACCATGTCGAATCAGAGGGAATATCAACAATAGATGTACCAACTTAACAAAAAAAACAGAACACAAATCGGATCGATGGGAGCGCCACACGGTGCTTATTGCGGGAACTTGTTTATCAAGTTAGTATATACAAACCAAACTTCTCGAAAGTTCATGACTTTTCGAGTTAGAATAGCGTAGAAACATTTAGAACATTTTTGTCATGGAAAATTCCATTTAGTACAGTAAAACATTGAGCTATTGATTAATCTTCTTCTATCACACCCTAGGTGTCTCCATCACAATATGTCTATTGTTACGTTTTTGCCTTGTCAATCAAGGTTCGTATCACTGGATTGTGAATAATACAAACTCAATTCAATTTATCACCAACGAATTTATTTATTTCACAAAATTTATTACAACACAGTTTATCAATAAAAATTCACAAAATCACTTTATATAAATTATTCTTAAATTTTACTGATCACTTTTACTTTATTTATCGCACTATAAAACTTTTTTAAATCACATTTTAATTCCTTTTAATCTTTATACTATCGCTTACTAAATATTACTAATAATCTTACAAGTTTACTCTATCGCGTTCCAAATACGAATAATCCAATTCGATCCTGTTCGCCTTTTTATATACACAAACCAAGCTTCTCGAAAGTTCACGACTTTTCCAGTTGGAATAGCGTAGAAACATTACGTAACAATTTTTATCATGGAAAATTCCATTTAGTACAGTAAAACTTTGAGCTATTAGTTTTACTTATTCTATTACACACTAGGTGTCACCGTCACACTATTTAAGTTAAAATCTAAAAACCAAAATCTATTTCCATACTATCCAACAACGAATACCTCATTATGTGTTAAAATCAAATCTTAACTTAACTTAACTCAGACCAACACTTCCAAACTAGCATTTTATTTATATATTTAGTAAATTTATAATTTACAATATTAATTAAATTAATTTAAAATCAATTTGATACCGTTTGTAATACCTGTAAAAAATTATTAATCGTACCTAAATAAACCATTCTAAACGAAATGTATAAGACGGCTTCCAATTCGATAAAACCCATTCGATTATACAAAGTATAAGAATTTTAACAAACCCATTCGATTATACAAAGTATAAGAATCCTATTTGATTCGAATATACAAAATCTCTTTGTGCTCATATATTTTATGTTTTCATTAATATTGTGACGGTGACATCTAGATTGTACTAGAATAAATTAAAATTAATAGCTCAATGTTTAACTGTACTAAAATGGAATTTTCCATGATAAAATAGTTCTAAATGTTTCTACACTATTCTATCTGGAAAAGACATGAACTTTCGAGAAGTTTGGTTTGTGTATATAAAAAGGCGAACAAGATCGAATTGGATTATTTGAATTTGGAACGCGATAGTGTAAACTTGTAAGAAGATTATTAGAATTTGGTAAGCGATAGTGTAAAGATTAAAAAAGAATTAAAAACTGATATAAAAAGTGTTTTTGAGCAAAATAAAATTTATAAGTCTACAGTAAAATTGTGTGAACAATTTATAAAATTCGTTGTTGAAAAATTGAATTGATTTGGTTTTATTCACAGTCCAGTGATACGAACCTTGAGTGACAATGCAAAAACGTAACAATACCATAGTTGTTTCATGAATACAGAGAAACACAAAGAGATAAACAACACAAGCTTACAAGTAACAAAGTCTTATGTACTAAAACCACCAACACACATTGACGGCAAATATTTTCAACCACCTTTCATGTGCGTAGCAGGCAAGATACACAGAAAATAAAGGTATAATATTGCGCATGCTGTTGCTGTCCTTTTTTCGCAATTTGACGTCAGGTGTAGGCAAAAATGCTGATATTTCATTTTTTATTTTAGTTATATACTGTAATACATTTGGAATTAAATCACGAAAAGAGGCATGTTGTAATATTCGTGTCTAGAGCAGACTGTTTGAGCACATTGCATAACAAGTTTCGGAATTAATGAGTATAATTTTTTTGTTAACTGCAGAGAACGTTTAGATTTAAATTATTTAATTCAAAAATTTGGGAGTGTTCGATTTTAAATATACTAAATTTTAGTAATTCCTATTGCAATAAAATTATCAATTGTACTTCTGATAAGAACACATATAGAACACGAAATAGTGAATGGGTGTTTTGATTTATTTGTAGCGAAAACCATAAGACAATAAATGAAATAAGCCAGAAATTTAATTTTAATTTATAGTTTTATTTAATTTCCTTTTTTTCAAGTTTACATTTTTTATTAACTGGGCAAAAAACAATTTTTTTCATAAAGCATGAAAAGGATATCGGTAAACTATATTTATCAATTGTAAATACGGTTTGTTGAAAAAAATTACGTTTATTCTTGATTTATTTAAAAAAATAATTAAAAAACCGCCAAACTTCATATAAAAATATGTTTTTTTGCCTACACGTGACGTGATGCGCAAAGAAAGAAGAAAATGAGACATGGAATTATACTACCTCTTTTTTCTGTATATCTTGCGTAGCAGGAGACCTTATAGCACATACAAACATACCTGATATGTATTAAGATACCGGAAAATATATGTGACAACTATAACAACACATTCTATTTTTTGTTGTTGTTTGTACATTATAATACTAAAACCAAAAAACACAGTACATTTCCCTAATAGAATATGTGTAAAGAGCGAACGAGGCAGCTGCATAAACATATTGTTGGCTTTGTTATATACTATATTTAAAGCATGTTTTAGTTTCGGTTGTACACAAGATCAAACATTAGAATACAAATAAGTGTGCGTAAAAATAAAATCTAATATAAAATTTACTACGACGTATTTCTATTTAAGTTAAAATCTATTTCTATACTATCCAATTATTAGACTTTATTAATTAAAAATTGAAATTGGATTTTATGTACAATCTCACAAAAAACCAAATCATGCACTTAAGCAAGTAATCAATGGTTTTAATTTCTCCATCTACAAATATATAAAAACATTGCCTGTTAAATGCATCCCAGTGGACTGCATTTTCCAAGATTACACTTTAATTATTTTCACTACACTTTAATTATTTTTACACTAAAATTGAATTTAAATAGAAATTAATTTAACATTTAAAATTTAAATGTATATATATACATATGTATATAAAGTATATAAATAAAACATGAAAATAAAATAAAATTAAATTTTTGAAGATGATAGAAAAAACACGTCTAGCAATAAACTCTGCCAATTGTAAAATGCTTGTGGGTGTTATCTATGTTCCATCAGTATGTATAAAACTCATTAATTAAGTTAGGAAATGTTTTACAATGATGTTCTTATAATGGGTGATTTCAATCAAAATCTTATAAGTGATAACAGCTGTGTCAGGAAATTTAAAGAAATATTACTCAGCTATAGTTTATCTAGTGCTGCTCTGATTGAAGACTAATTTTCAAGGTGATAGCGCAACATTGATAGATCTTGCGTTGATCAATGGCTTACACCATTATAAATGGTTTTAAAGTCCAGAATATAGGATGACTAAAAACTTCAAAAATGTTGGTAAATTAGCTTTAAATTGTCACGCAGCGATTCGCCTGATTTAAATCAAGAGCTTAAATGTTTTGATGAACGAATTCTCTACGTACTAGATATATTTAGCCCCATTAAAACATGTTCAGGTTAAAAGCAATAAATTCGTAGAGTTTGGCTAACTCAGAAAGTGCAGCGGCACATTAACAACAAAAACTATCTGCATTTTTGTTGGCACCGTTACAAAATTGGGTGGAGCATTGGGAAACTTTTAAGCAATACCGTACTTGGGTTACTAATCTTTCACTAAATCTTTTCAATAAATTTATAAATTGTTTTCCTAATAATAAAAATCTGTGTACATAAACTTCGGAAAATCTCTGAAACATTACGATTTTATTTTATTTCGAGTTCCACCACCAAATTATTTTCCACCCTCTTTATAAGTAGTTCTATGAAAATACAATTTTTAGTCTATATTTTTTGCACTTGTTCGCCCAACTAAGTATTTGTTTTTCTAACAATTACGATCCAACGAGGAAAATTTATTGTAAATGGATTTTTATTTTTTTTTACTTTATTTTTAATTAGAACAGAATTGCTAAAATAATAAGAACAGTCTCAAATTTTCCTTTTTATTTTACTGTGTATACAATTAATTTAATTTTACCATTCATTATTATTGGATTGTTAGATAATATATATTTTGCTGGACGAATGTGAAAGGTACACAGAAGAAAATTTAATTGAAATGAATCGTGTGGATTTTTCTTTGGTACTTGTTTATTTATAAAACAAAAGAATTCCAGTTTGTTGGTTTTCATTTAATTTTCTATTTTTAGTAAATTTCTTTCTTAAATGGATTAGGATTTTGGTAATTGAAAGACACAATTATTGAATTTTGGTTTTAGATCGTATTATGCTTGTATGTATTAGTTAAATGGAAATTAGTCAGTAAGCACTTGCCATTGTTGAGGGTTCAGTTAGTTTCTTCTAAAGTGTTGTTTTACTATTTTAACATAGTATCCACTGCTGATTGGTCAATTAAATATTACCATATTCATCGCGTTAGAGTACATATCATAAACCGCCTTCACTGCCAAGCATATAACTCGAAACCATGCATGTCACATTACCTATCTCATCATTGTACGTTTCTCCTTAAAATTCATTTTAAAAATTTTCGTTTTGTTTTGTGAAACAAAAACCAATCGAATGCAATTAAAATGATCTAAAGAAGAGATCAACCGCGTCCATCATCAATAGGAAGAGATGAGAATGAGATCCGCTACTACAGGCTAAAACTAAAAACAATACTCCTATCACACTCACTCTAATGTATTACAAGTTAAAGAGAAATCCCTTTTTGTTTTCATACTATAGTACCATACTATCCATAAAAGAATTTCTCTCTTTTAGGCACATTTTGTTTTTGTTGGCTTTGTGATATTTCTCTCGTTTTCATTTTGTTTTTGTTTTTGATCTTGATAATTTCGAGTTATATCGCCAAAGCCATTTTCATTGATCTTTTTATTCCTCATCTGCTATGATCGTTTGCTATTGGAGAGAGAAGGAAATGTTTTACGAAGAACTATTCGATATAAATAAACAAATGGGCCCCATATTAAAAAATAAAAACAAACCTAAGTCGTCAGGGGTTTAACATTTCGAATTATCATATTATGTATTGTTTGGTTTACTTGTAGTTACGCCTCTTAAGCTTGGTTAAATTGTGTTAATAAAATGTCTAAATGTTGCGCTTTGTTACTTGTTGCTTGTATAACTTAAGTTTGTGGCGAATTTTTTCATTGGGTTCTTGTTGCTTCTAACAGAAAATTCAGTTGCATTTTCAGAAAAAAATTCGTTACACATTTAATAACGTCGAGCTCTATTATATTTCTCTTTATATCTCATATTGGTTATTTACATTGGATAATTTCGTTAACGAGTTAACGGAAAAATCGTTAGCCAGGTATAATGAAAAAAATCTATGTTGCGAAGAGGAAAGCCTGCAAAAAGGGGGAATTGCAGCCCATATTTAACAAAAATGTGTACACTTCAAGTTCAATGTTAAATAATTTATTTTGTTGCCTTATCTGGTGACCACTTTGTCTTCGAAAACTCTATCGGGTAGGTATATATCAACATTTTTGGACCCTGTTTCAACACTGTAGTATTTTTCAATTATGCAAAGCAATATAGTTTAAGTTAAAAAATTTGTTTAATAGAACTCAAAAAACTAAAGAGCGCATTTTAGAATTAAGAGACAAGTTCGAAGAAATTTATTCTGATGCTGTTTCGGAATGTAAACCTCCGACTAAATGATGTAATATTGACAATGTTAACCCTATTATTGACCACAATTGTAATGCAAATAACTGCTTGATTATTAGAAAGCTTGTAGAATTACTAAGTTCTTCTGAATTCCCGAAATATACTAAAATTACTTCGGTTTAAAAAGACCAAAGTATTGAAATCCTGTCAAAAATGACGAAAAATTTGGTTGGTCCAAAACCATTTTTCTCAATGTTTTGAAAGCCCCTGAGTCTGAAAAAGCTAAAAAAAAACGTTGTCCGTCCGTCTGTCTGTACGTCTGGATGTCTGGACGTCTAGATGTCTGGATGTCTGGATGTCAATACCCATGGTATCTCGAGAATGGCCTGTTCGATTTGGAATTTTTGTTCCACCAATCTGTTTCTATGGTCATGGCGGAGATTTTAAAAGCATTCGGAAAATGTACGTCCAGAGAGTGAGATGCCTGCCATACGAATTGAACCAAATCACCTGGTTTTAAGTGTATGGTAAAAATATTTAAGAATCTTTTATGTATGCTAAGCATTGAAATTGGGTTTGATTTGAAGGCTAAGTTAGGGGTCAATTTACGGGCTGAGTTGAAGTTGAGTGGAAAATATTTACGAATTTTTTTATATATGCTGGTTTGAAGATTGAGTTTGGTGTAGAGTTTGCGGTTGAGTTGAGGGTTAGTTGGGTTCCATTTGCGAGTTGATTTAGGGTTGCATTGCGGTTTAGTTGGGGTTTAATTAGGGTTTAGTGAACAGTTGAGCAAGCTATATACAGGGAAACCTCACTACAACCGGACCAAAAAAATTTTCCGTTTTAGTGAGGTGTCCGTTAAACTGAAGATTTGTGATTTTTTTTTATAAAAATTTTATTGGAATTTTATGACTTATCCGATTTTGATGCAATCCAGCATTTCCAATGGAAATGTGATTCTCAAATGATTGTTAGATAAAGTTCTGGAATATTGCAAAGTAGCATGGAACTTGGCTATTCCTTAATTGATAATTATGAAATTTGACATGTGCGTTATAAATAGGATTCTAAACTGATTTTCTGATGAAGTTCTGAAATATTGGCCCCTAATTACCGGAACTTGCCTATTTCTTAACGGATTTGAGTGAGATTTGACATCTACATGGAAATGGGATTCTAAAATGAGTTTTAGATAAAGTTGTTTCTATATTTCATAACTTTATCTAAAAATCATTTTAGAATCGCATTTCCAAAGCACATGTCAAATTTCATTAATTTATTTTTTTTCTGCTATATTCCAGAATTTTATTCAAAATTCCTTTAAGAATCCCTTTCAATCATGTATGTCAAATTTCGCTAAAACCGGCTAAGAAATATGTAAGCTTCATGCTAATTGGAACTACAAATAATTTGCTAAACATTAAATTCGAAATTTAAATCGTTCAATTTGAAGTGTACTCGTAAAACCTGTATCATCGTAAAAATATCTCTCCGTGCGTCCGCTCTAATAAAGTGTCAGCTTATCTAAGGGAGGTTTTCATTAAAAAACTTCAGTTGCATGGGACCTTAAAGATTGTCTGTTGAAATGAGGATTTCGCTAAATTGAGTGGCCAAGGAAATGAGGTTTCAATGTATTTGAAAATGAATGTTTATATACAGTATACTATATGTCTGTGATATTTAAATAAATGCACACGTTACTACTGTTGAATTTCTAAAACTTCAAAAATTGAGTTGATTTTTCATGACGGTACGATGGTATGATGTTATGATGGTATAATCGTATGGTGGTTTGTGTATAAGAATAATGTGATGGTGAAGGTAATGTTAATGGTGGTATGATTATGATGATGGTATGATGGTATGATGGTATGACGGTATGATGGAATGATGGTATGATGGTGATGGTATGATAGTATGATTAAAATAATCTAAATAAAGAAGTGATTCAAGTTTGAGTCGATCCAGAAACTTATTGTACGTTTTACATTATGGTACATTCCCTTATCTGATCCACTCAGATTTCCTAGTTACAAAATTGTTGCCCCAACCGCATATTGCAGCTTAATTTTCGTGGTAATTTGTGAAACTCGCTTAAACAGAAGTGGGTTTAACCGGACATGTTAGGGCATGTTCAAACCCATCACAAACTTGATGTGGTGTATTTAATGCTAATGATGCTAATAGTGTGTTTTGTCCTTTTGTTTTTATGTAACGGTTGGCTTAAGCGTTTTCCGACAGCCACTGTGCTTCGCTCAAATTTGTGTGGGCTATCCTCTCCTTTTTATTATGGTTATGTTTATATTTAATGACGTAGCATTTTTATCGCGTTTTAAGATTTTTTTGAAATTTGTTTCTGACTGTAGGCTCAACATAATAATAATGTAGAACTCTCTACTTTTTCCCGCGTCCAGTCAGGGAAACAGATATGGTTTCATGGGACATTATTATTATAATAATTCTTTAATGGGACACACGGGAAGGTGATTGAATACCATATTCCAGATAAATTTGGCAAACGTTAGCCATTCTTATTGTACGTAAATTTCAGTGTTATGTCAGTTTTAAAATACTAAAATAGAAGGTTTATGAATAAGTATTGTGTCACGTTTTCGCGAATAACTTGGTTATTCTCATTTCTGGGAAAAATGTCTAAACAGAAGACTTGTTCTATGGGAAATTTCCTCAAGGAATGTAATATTTGGACTAAATCAGTTCACCACAACTTGTTTTAATAAAATAAAATTCAAATGCACTTTGCTCATAATTTCATTATATTAAATGATTCATTTGTCTCTTAAAGTATTCCTCCAGTCGTTTGGTCCAAATTGCTGGTTTCACTTTTTGGTATTGATACCTAACATCTACGTGAGTGATTTCATTATCCAATTCTTAATCCGTGGAGCAAAGAAGCAGTTCAAATAATTTAATGTTTTAATATTACCGAACTAAAACATGATTTGAATTAATTAAATTGTGAAAATCGGTCTGATTAAATTTTAAAATTAATTTTTCGATAATTACAGACCATACTATAATTGGTGAAAAATACCATCGGTCTATAATTAGTGAAAAATATCATTAATTTGAATTAATTAATTATTCCGTGTAATCTTTGTATGCATACGTTTCTAACACCATATGCTTTGCAAATAATACGAAGAAGCATGTTACTAGTGTTTGCGAAAATATTTCACACATTCCGAAATTTTTAAGACAAATTGGCCATTGTCAAGCTGGTAAATTATACTCTATGGATTCGATATACAGTGATGTTTAAAATTATTTGTGCAAAGGAACAAATTTTAATTTCGGAAATTCAACTGCTTTGAATTAAGTCTGGACCATAATATAAAAAAAAATAAATAAAATGTATTAGCTACACCAAAGGATTTACTTTTAAACTCCTAAAAAAAATAAAATATTACGGAATAAAGAAAGGTTAAGTTTTGTTTGGTGCAAACTTATTTATTTTTTATTTTGTGTTCAAAATTATTTGTGCAGGTATGGAAAAACATTAAAATAATATTCATAACATTGTTTTAAAATTTAATTAAGACTTAGGGGTAATCTAGCTCCATAACCTCTCACAAATGACTCCGCATTGAATCAATAAGATTGCTACATCAATTTGTCGTAAAGAAAATTGTTATTGACAGACAATTGCGATTTTACGACAAACAACAATTTACAAACGAAATTCTTAACACCAATAACTTGATGAGGGGATTTATTTTTTCATTATTCTAGTCTTTCCAGCATAAAACATGACCATAAATTCATTTGCAATTCTCAGAATATCTAGCATTAATTAAAATGTAAATATGTATTGAAGATATTGTGGTCTCCATCATCTCTTAGAAGTCTGGTGAAGTTTGAAAGAAAGTGAAATGATGGCCAGTTAAGCGACATCGAAAGCGAGGGTACTGAGTAACGAGAAGCTCATCCAATTTTTGGGTAAAACGTAATTCCGGAATTTTATTTTATTCTTATACAGAATTTTTATAATTAAGGGACTTACACAATTTATAGAATTAAAAAATTTATATGGTAAAAGAGATCAGAATTTGTAGTAATCATTTAAGTTCTTTAAATTTAAAACTTCTTTAAACTATAAATAAATAAATAAAAATTTTACATTATTAATTTTTTGTTGAACGTATTTAATTCATGTAATTTCTAATATGCTACCGGTGATTAGACCATTTTAATTGTGTTTTTATCAACACGAGAAGTATATTAGTATTTACGAACAATCATTCAACGAAATTGACTAATAGACAGAAATCTATTTATTTAATTTTTTAATTTATATGATTTTAATACGTCCCGAAGATTGATTTTTTCATAATCATAAGCTCATCAGTTCGAAACTGGATTGAATTCTCTTACAATCTTCGAGACCTATTAAAATCATATAAATTAAAAAATAAAAATTATATTATTCCAATAAATTTAGCAAATTGTAATGACTAGAAATTCAAGTAGTTAAACTGCCAAGGAATTTAATTTATTTGGTACTTGCCACCGATCTTTTATCCACTCAGATCGCGCAAACAATAATTTAGTTTGGTGCTTACCTCCGCAATTGTTAGTCTGTGCGGCTATGTTGGTTTCAATATTGGGTATATACATGTGCCAAGAAAATTTGAATGTAGATATGGTACGGGATGGTCGTATGATCTTCGTTGGGTGAGTGTATTTGTAAGCAATTGTGATTTGGGCGTGTAAACTTTGAGAGAATAAAGGAAAAAAAAATCATAAATCAGGTTGAAGAGAATGATCGGGGATCAGTCGTTGGAAAAATATTGCAAAAAAATAAAGACGATTAGACCGTTAATGATAGATCGGCAAACAGAAAAAGTTGTCTAGTAAAAAAAAAGTTGAAATATATTAAGTAAAACTTAATTTAAAGTAAATCTGTAAATACATATAGTTTAAGATTAATTAATTAAAGAAGTATTGATTATTGTAAAACAAAAATGTTAAGACTTTAAAACACAATAAAAAAAATAAAAAAACAGTGATGTTAAATTTATGTTAGGCAACCTAAATGCCCATTTTTTTTTTGTGTCCCGCTTAGAGCGGTGGTTTGTAAATTCATAAACTGAATAATCGTTATAAATAAAAATAAAAAAAACTGTTAAATATTATATCTAAGAAAATGTACAGTGAGTGACGGTAAATAAAATTAATCATTTGAATTGAAACAAATTATTGGCTGAAGTGTTTTTTTTTTTCAATTATCCTTCATTCCGCACTATATTTGTTGAATTTAGTATTTTGTGTTAATTAGTGCTTTGCATCAAAACAATTAAACGTCGTAAAAATAAGACAATAAAAAAGTCATGAGAAGTGCCGTAGTATTATTAAGGTTTAATGCTGCACAACGATCGATTATTATCGAATATTGAGTATTGGCATAAGTTATACCATCAGCCATATGTGTATGTCTAAAACTACAGTTCGTGAAGCAATAATTATCGACGTTGACAATCATTTATTATATGTGCTCGAGAAAATAGAACCGAAGGTCATTTTGGTGAAAAGACAAGACAAACGGGGTTGATCAACCAAAATATATAGTCAATTTGGTGAAATATCTTCAATTATTATAATTTATTATTTTGGTTTTGATTTTTTTGGGTTTATCCCCTTATTTAATATAATAATTAAGTTGCATGATTAATTTTCTTTTAAACTTTATATATACAGTGCGGTAAATAACAGTCGGTATACTATGAAGTAGTTACAGCGTTGCGATCTTCTTCATTTCTTTGTTTCTACATTTGATAACAAGTGGGTTCTTAGTGTAACATGGCTATTATATTTTAAGGTCAAATTGTGTTATGATGGAAGCAGCATAAATGGTGTCTACAGTTTGGCCATAACTTCATTAGTAGAGTAATTATCTTATTTTCTTTGGGTTTATGTTGTACGTAAGGAACGCAGTTAATTTCATTGGT
The DNA here is from genome assembly GCA_958295665.1 of Tipula vernalis. Lineage (NCBI taxonomy): Eukaryota > Metazoa > Arthropoda > Insecta > Diptera > Tipulidae > Tipula > Tipula vernalis. The sequence continues at coordinate 40,172,711 of OY282560.1, forward strand.
TTGGTACTCTGACCGATCAGCGAATGGTATGTTTGGTAATAACCTGCCCTATAAAAACGCTGAATGCTACCCGGTAAGATAGCGTTTCGCCATTGCTGAGTCAAAGTGACCCGGGTCATACGTTACCAAATTCTACAAATTCTATAAAGTCTAAAGGCCAATAAGTTTCTGGAAAATTCTATAAATCCTATAAATCCTGTAAATATTGTTACGAACTGGGCTTCTGCGTTCGTCTGGATTTTGCAATTAAAAACATTGTGTACACTTTTATTCACTTTAATATTTGCTTTTACTTATTTAAATCTGTCCGCTTCACAACAGATTTATTTCACTTTTTACACGATTTAAAGTAAACCAAAAACTGTCTTATGCTTGTCATCGGTCGTGTCTATATACCAGTTTAATACTGCTCCCGAAATTTTCTTTATTGTGTGTCATAAATAATCTTCATTCTTGGTTATTCTATTTATGACACATAATAATCTGGAAATATCATTTTATGGCTTTCATAATCATGATCATTCATTGTTGTTGACGGGCGACCGTATGGATTCGTGTTGTTGTTAATTTATTCTTAAATCACTAAACCACGCCTTCTTTGTACGCTTGTTTTAAAGTCTATAAATTTTTAAATTTTTATGAATTTTATAAATTCACTTAATTCAATAAAATCTACAAATTCTATATAATTTTTAAATCCTTTAAATTTTATTAATAATGTAAATCCTTAAAATTTTGTAAATTCTTTGGGTTCTATTAAGATTGTTTCGTCTGTCTATTCTATAAATTCTACAAACTCAAATTTTACTTGTTTTATAATTACAAAAATTTCGAAAAATCTTATAAATCTTAACAATTCTGTAAATTCAAAAATTTCTATAAATATTCTATAAAAATTTGAGTGATGACAAAGATTGTGAGTTGTGTGGAAGTGTGGAGGATGTTGAACATCTCATATTGGCTTGTCCTAAACACAACCAATACAGGTCTAAGTTCAACATCCTTCGGAATGCAAGAAACCTAAGTGATTTATTGAATGAGGGTGGTTATTTGGCTTATAAGGAAATGTATGAATTTATTAGGATGAGTGGGATAGCAATTTGATGCAAAATAAGCAGCCGACAAAATATGTGTAGGGAGTAATCCGGATCCATTTTAAAGTTTAAAAATTTAATTTTGGTTATTGAAATTTGAATTAAAAAGATGTAAATAAAAATTGTTCAATTTGGATTTTTGGCAATATGGCTCTAATATATGTAGAAGCGAGGCCTAATAAAAAAAAAATTTATAAATTCTATGAATAAAGTTAAAAAATTCAATAAGTGCTTTAAATTCTACAAATCTTTTAAATTCTTCAACTCTTATAAATTTTTTAAATTCGATAAATTCTATAAATTTTAAAAATCCAATAAATTTTATAAATTCTCTAAATTCTTCAAAATCTATAAATGTTATATATTCTAATGTATTTATAAACTCTATAAATTTTATGAATTTGTTTCAAATTTGTCAGTTCTATAAATTCTACAAACCCAAATTTTACCTATTCTAAAAATTCAAGAATTTCGAATAATTTTATAAATTTATTAAAATCTATGAATAATTTCTATACATCTTATGGATAAAGTTTTAAAATTCAGTAAGTTCTTTATAAATCTCATAATTTCTTAAATTCTTATAAATTCTGTAAATTCTATAAATTCTATGAATTTATTTTAATGCATTCTATAAATTTTATGTCTATATTATAAATTTTAATATGTTTTTAAAACCTATGAATTCTATAAATATTCAGGATTTTATAATTACCAATAATTTGTAACATTTATTGAATTTATAAAATTTATAGAATTGATGAGATAATTCATCCTCTACGATGCATGCTACGGCATGCTCTACGAAAAGGCAGTGTCCCGTGAGTATTACACTGTTGTATCTAGGTTGTCGATATTTTTCATGAAGCTGGAAAAACAAGCAAATTTGCCATAGGAGAAACATAAAAATTAACAAAATTAAATATTTTTTTTAGTTTTGAACATATTGCTGTCACAAATTTAGCTAAAAAGACTAGCAATCACTAATTTTCATAGCGATAAATCAATAAAAAGATTTTAGCATTCTGGGCCAACTCACAAGATTATTGAATTCATCAATTATATCATTGCCGTCCGAGATTGAATTGCAAAATTAAGAAACAACACAACACGTGTATATTTTGGAGATGGATAAACTTAAATTTGTAAATGCAGAAGGAATTTTCAGGGACGAGCATTTATTGTTTCGAAATCCGTTTATTAGGTGTCATGTCATAGTGAACGCAAAAGAGCAATACTGTAAAACTTCCAAAAGTAGCCACCTCTCTAATTTGACCAGGTTCCTAATATCACTGTTTTTTGTAGTCGTATAACTTTTTATTACAATTGAAGAAATTTTTTTTTTTTAGCCAGACTTTGGATTTTCAATTATTAGATGAGAATTGAACGTCCCTTGGAATAGTGAATTTGAAAAAGTTTTTCAGTATAAAGTTTTTTTTAGTACAAGACACTATAATTACATAAAATTATGATCAAATTACTTAGATTAATGTGAAAAATATAAATTCATTAATTCCGGAATTATTGTTTTCTATTCCGGAATAATCGAAATCAAAATATGGGTCGGTATTCCGGAATACCGGAATTTCGAATTCCGAAATTGGATTCCCTAGTAACGAGCAACAAAAGGTGGGCAATTAGCGGTTATTCCATAATACATTTTTAAGACAGTTTATCGGTTTTTCAGCCAACCTATTACCGGTATTGCATTTCTTTATTTATTTAATTTTTAAATTATTGTCCATATTTTTAGTTAAGATAAGTTTTCCATTTTAAATTTTTAATTTTGAATTAATTTGTAACCTTATGACAACTTTAACATTTTGCCCCATTCCCTATCTATTCATTTATCGATTTAATACAAAATAAGTGTTTTTCTTTTGCGAAAACGTTACGTTAAATGAGGGGAAGTTTTTTCCCACCTTTCCCTAATTCGGCCTAGTGGTGTGCAATTCGCACAATTAAACATAAACAAAATATTTCTTTCAGTATACCTTAGTACTTCAACGTCATACTCGTATGTAGTATATCTGTAATATAACCAACATTACAAAATTAATTTAGCATCCCTAATACCAAAATATCATAATCAGTCGATTAAAATACAAATCACTCTGTCACAAAATCAAAACTCATTTTCACCAAAATGACAAAACCCAACCATTTTGATATTTCATAAATTACTATTAAATTCTTTTTTTTTTATCTTTCACAAAAATAAAAATTATCGCGTTTTATATCAGATACCGATCCTAAAAATATACCAAAAAAAGCATATAAAATCAACTATCCCATGTCAAAACCCGTTGTGAAAAGGAAAATTGTAGATTTATCTAAAAAAAAAGTTTGCTGTTTCGTATAAATTTCGTCGAGCAAGCGGTCCTTAAATTTTGTTTTGTTCCAAAAAACTGGCAAAAAACAACCCGAAACAATAAAATTCAACAACAAAAAGGACATCGGGGCCGAAAAAAGAGATAAAATAATTCAAGTAAATTTTCCATTTCAACAAGAAAATCAGGAAATGGCTTAGGCTATTGAATTACGAACGAAAGTAGGAGTGAAATAAGAAAGAATCTCCTGCAATGCAAATTTTTTTAATTTATTGTGTAAATTGTAAACTGTGCACGCATTTATTTATTTTTAAATTTAATCTATAAATATTTAATTTTTTTTTTTGTTAATTATCTTAGCATGATTTATAAGTTTTCTTTAAATTAGAAGAAAATATTTTTTGTTCGCTGAAAAAACAATTAAAAATTATAAATTACAAAAACAAAACAACACTTTACAAATTGTATATAACTCGCAATTTTCGAGTCTGTATATAGATAACGAAACGTACACCTTATCTGATAACATTGTAATCTGTTTTTCTATTTCCCGCGTGAAAATACTCCTACAATATAAATCAAAATTTGGTTTGTTGATTTTTTCGTTGTATTGTATTTCAACGGAATATGCCTACACGGTATGTGCCTTGTTGTACTACAAGGTAATCTAATAACAAAATATTGAGGGAAAAGGAAAATGGTTCAACAATATTTCTTATCATGACTTATCATAATACAGCTGCTAGATTTTTTTTATGTTTTTGCTGTGTCGAAACACAGTTAATATTTTTTTTTTTTTGGAATGTCTAAATAATCTTCTGGTAAAGTATATGGTAAAAAGATTTGAATAATAATAGTTGAGGAAAACAACTTTACTAATATTTTTTGTAGACGTTGTCATAATTTGGTTAGCAAGAATTCAGATTAAAATTGCTTGTAACCAAATTACTTGTTACTGATTTAATGTTTTGTACACGGCATGTACTATATAAAACAAATAGGATGGGTTATGTATAAGGAAAGTATAATCAACTACTCTACAACTCGAATATTCCGTTAATCTCCCGTGTAATAATTTGCTCGGCTATTCGCCCGTCATTGGTCGAACTTACGAAGTAACAAGTGAAACTTAGTGACATAAACTCAATAATTTTCAAAGTCGTTCAAGCAACCTTGATGATTTTGATCGGCGCTCGCCTAAATGCTAATTCCGAATTGCCCTAGATGTGCGGGAAACCGATCGAGTGGCCAGTGGAGATCGGAGAACCATGGGTCAATGCGTATAGGAGCCTCAAGGAATGCGTTAGAGGATGCGGCCTGCAACACGGATCCGGAACTTCATCAGAGGTCATCACTCTCTTGAAGAAGACCAGAGGAACAGCGAAAGCTTCGTAGAGCCCGTTTGTTTCGAAAACAAATCTGGACCTGTTCCGTCTATTTCCAACCAAGTGAGTGCTGGTTCTGCGAGACTCCCATCCATGCCAAATTGTCGAGCTGTAATCATTTAATGTTAGAAGCTCTATTTCACTAAATCCGTTATTCCAACCTATTGCTTCTATACCTTATACATCACCTGATATGTCTATACCTTATACATCACCTTATAATTCTACACCTAGTTCATTTTTACCTGCTATGTCTTCTATTTTTTCGTCAATACCGGATCTTTCGATTTCGGATATATCTTCACCATATTCAAGACCTTCGGTCAAATCTGTTTTTCCAACATTACCAATTATAAAACCATTTAGTTCTCACTTAGTAAAATCCTCCGTTTCTAACTTGTTCCCTGCTTCTCATGTGCAAACCCGATCTCATAATTCCAGCCGCTTGCTGCGCTCCAAACGTTATTGGGAAATGCGGAAGGGTATGTGATCTTTCGTCATATCTTCCATACTCAGTGCTGAAACCAATGATCTAGGGCCGTATGCCGAAATCTTGGTTAATGACGTTCCATACCGAGGTCTTTTAGATAGCGGGACTAGCGTAAGCGTTTAGGGTTGTGGATCGGAAAAACTCCTGTCAAATCCGTTTGTTAAAGTTCATTATTTCCTGACTAAGATCAAAACCGCCAGTTGACAATCACAGCCAGTACTTGAGTATTTAAATGCTATAGTCCGATTCAATAACCTCTCTCATAACCTTACCTTATACTTAGTGGCTTCGTTAGAACAGCCGCTATAGCTTGGAATTGACTTTTGGAATCGCTTTGCGATCGTTCCAAAAGTCTCTTCTTTGAGTACTTTTTCTTTAATTGATGTCAACGATTTGTCTGATTCCTCTACTGAGTATAAATTCCACCTTCTGTCCGGTGAGGATCAGCATACGTTAAATGGCATCAAAGAACTCTTTCCTACGAGTGCTGAATTGGGCCTACCAACCCGTGAAACCAGTGAAACAGCGATTTTATTCTGTGTCTCCTGCCGTCCCGAAGCTCATGTATGACGAGTTGGGTCGGATGTTGTCTTTGTGGGTCATCGAGAAACCACATTGTTCCTGGTGCTCTCCGGTTAAGTACTTGCGTAAAGCAAATGGGAAAGTTCGTTTATGCTTAGATGCTAGAGAACTGAACAAGGCCACCGTTAAGGATGCGTATCCCTTGCCTCTTATCAACGGATTGTTGGGACGTTTGGATCAAACCGGATTTATATCAACGATTGATTTAAAAGATGCCTTTTGGCAGATACCTCTCGACCCACAATCCCGCGATAAGACAGTGTTTACGGTACCTGGGCTGCCTTTGTATCAGTTCACCGTAATGCCCTTTGGGTTATGCAATGCTCCACAGACTCTTTGCCGCCTCAAGCACCGAGTAATTCCTCACCGATTGCACGATAAGGTCTTTAACTACCATGATTATTTCTTGGTCACATCCGCCACTCTAGACCTAAAGCCCGCTGGTTTAACCATCAATCTAGAGAAGAGCCACTTCGATGATATCTGTTCTGCAATGGATGGGATATTCTCAAACTAGAGCGAAAATCTGAGTTGTGCCACCAAAATAATTGAAGTAGGACAAGTAGGAGACTACAAAGGAGATATGAACAAAATTTTATGTCATATTGAACTCCAAAAGGATAGTTGGACCAATAACTTCAGGGCTAAATTATGCAAACGAATGGATCTCGTATCGATAATCTCGAAAATATGCGAAGAAAGTATAGAAAATAATCATGTTATCTCGCTTCATTGGATTCTCAGCTAATGTTCGAGTTCTTGCTCGGTTATGCTTCCTATTCTATCAATTTTAATTTCAAAACGATCGAGTGAAGTAATCCGAATTAACTCTTTGGTAACTGTAATAATAGCGAACCATCCACGTAATAATTTCAGCAAGTGGCTCTTAATGATTTTGGAGCTTTTCTTCAAAGTTAATCACGGTTAAGAACATTTAGTAACTGTAGCAGAATCTGTGAGCAATATGAACCGAATATCTTCAAGCTTGTATCATGATTCCCAATTGCAAATTCTTCTTTCGGCTGAATCGAAGAATGAGGAGCGACTTTTGATCTGCATTTGCCGCTATGATTGGATGGAACATTTATTTTCAGTCAGAAAAATCGGCGAAAAACCAGCATCTTTCAGGACGCATATTTCGACTGCTGTATCCCAAACCAGATTAATTTAGATATAAACTCATGTAAATGGTTAAGTACCACATTGACTTATTCATATTTGCGGCGTAGTTCTCAATTTTATTTATAGTTTGGAAGTGGGCAAGCTGTCGTTGCACAGGCTTCAATATCCACTCGTAATTTTTATTTTTTAGTAGTCTAGCAAAAGGATTTAGTGTAATTTCTTTTTTTCTAAACTCAATTTTGTTTAATTGTGTTTTATGGCTTATGCCCTAGGACAGTCTGCGGTTAAATAATTCTGATTTAGCAAAACACGTTCAAGTACCTCAAAACGGGTTTAGCTGAAACCGTGGCTGACACATAAGGACTGATTTCGAAACATTTACTAAATGTGATTTAATAAATTATATGTAGTTAGCTAATCGGTTTTTTTCCATGGAGTTTTCTGCTGTGTGTCTAGGGTATTAGAGAAGCTGGTTTAACTAAACTCGTTTTACTTAACCGCAATTTTTCGGGAGTACTATGATCTGACGTTTTATTAGTTCTTGATTATAGATTCTGAATCTGGATCGTATTTGAGTAAGTGCGATGATGGCCGTCTTTCTAATTAAAAAGATTGTAATATCACCCGAGGATATGATATTATGCTATCAACCAAGTCAAGATCTCCTCAATCCCTATTACTTTACTGTCGTCCTAGTAAAAAGTCACAAACGCCAAAAGTTAAAAAAAGCCGTAGGGGCATATTTGGATTCTGCAAATAAATATTTATTTTTCTGCTTTTTTCCGAAATGAAATATCCTGCATCAAATGCCATAAAATCAGGTTATTTGAAGTGACTCAAAATTACAAAAAGGCGAATGGGAGATTTTTTCTTAGCACGGCAATTCAGCATGACACAAGCCGCACTAATCAGGCAGTCGTAAGGAAATATGCACGTTAAGTTTACCAAACAAAGCTCCGGCTTCCATCTTTCCGACTAGCTTAGTGTCATCCGTGAGGTATTTCTGATATTGACCTGTTACTCCAAGATTCCCTTGGAATATGGTCCGAAAATTGCTTTCTCAAAGCATAAAATTGCTGTAATATAATCAAGGTTTGGCAGCTACTCCTTTTGCGAACTGCTTTTCGGGGAGTGACCTGTCTGAAAATATTTTCTGGGATATTACTGAAAGCCAGACACCCGTATTTGACGCCATTTGATTCTGAAAATATTGACCAGAACAAGGTGAAATATAACCTCCAATGCGCTTGTGGGCGTCGCCCTCGCGCCCCGCTTATTAGCTTACAGACCGTTCTTTGCAATTTCTCTGTTTTATTCCTATATATTACCTTGCCAATAGATCGACAACGGCATTCTTTTAGGAATAGAGAGATTCTTGGTAAATCGGATCAGAAAGCTACCTACCTTCTTTACTCTTTCGAAAACGTATGACTTCCAACTAAGCTGATTTTGTATTTAATTGTAAAGTGCGGCTCGGTCCTGGTTCGCATTTGCTGGCCCATACTTTTATGGTACCTAGGTATTTTTCATAGACAATTATCGCCGCATTTTCTACATAAGCAATCACTTCTATACCTCTCTTTCCATCTCTAGTAGTAAGCCTTTCATCATTATGTTCCAGAGAGTTCATCTAACTTCCCACCACCTAATGGTGGATTCCCCCTATCTCAAAGTTCAAAATCCTGCTTACATATGCATATGATTAACTAACCCGCTTATGAAGTAGTTCAGTTTCAGGACAGTTATTGCCTGATTGCTCTGTTTAGACCTCATTAAAGAGGCCCTCAATATCGAGGAATGCTACTAAACAGAACTCTTGCGAGTAAATAGATTTCTGAATCGTATGTACCAGAACATGCATAGGTCTGCCCACACGTTTTTGTTGCCAGCACGCATGTTGAAACAGTGGCCCACTTATTAGGTTTAATTTTTGATTGAATCAATCGGATGTATTTCAAAGTTTTCAATAGAAAGGATGCAAAAATAAGAATCGTAGATCTTTTGGGTAGACATGTAAGCTTTTCCTGCTTTCAGAATAAAGATAACCTTGACCTACGTTTATTTCCTAGAAATAAATGCCACGTATAAATATACTTTGAAATTTTCTCAAAATAGGGGAGAATAATAACCGACTTGAAGCTGGAAAGCTTTTAGTGCCCACATGAAGCTCCGTCAAATAGTCAAATTTCCCTGGGAAGTGGGTTTCGAAAAGAAGCTTCAAGGATTCTTCACTAAAACCTATCCAAGAACAGCCGGGTTTAGTTAAAGAAATGTATACTTTACAAGCCACATTGCATTACAGTTCCACCATTATCACTAAATCTCAGAGGGTCCAGCGGCAAAATTTCCTCCACCAAAACATACTTCAATATCACCTCTTTCCAACTAGATTTGGTTTCCTAAAGCCTTTTCGAGTAGGGAATGCAGTGAATATGGCGCCTATAAGTTATATGCCCGAAGAAGTGTTCCTTTCCAACCCTCTATTCCTAAACCATATGAAAAATAATGTCCGAGGCAAATAACACATCTAGAGCCGCCTAAATATGCCTAGTAGTAAATAAAGGCTCTCGCCAAATATAGATAACTGAACAGTAATAGAAAGTAAATAAACAAGCAATGATCCTCCCCTTTCGTTGACCAAAGCACCACCCCATTCTCCGCTGGTTCCACTTCGAGGATCAATTCTCCAGATTATCCGGTGGAAGCGCTTTCTCCCGATCCATAAAGCGTCAACCGGCAGGCTGACTACAGTTATTGCTGTATTGAGAAAGTAGGAAAATATTTTTCCCATGAAAAGCTTGGTTAAAGAAGAACTCAACTTTGGTCCGCAAGCATTCTAACGTGATTGCTGTGAAGGCAAAAAAGGCAACAAATAATGGCAAATTCTATTTTTTTTTTTTTTTTTTTGATGCTGAGTGAAAAACAAAAAACTTCGATTTTTTCTTCTTCGAAAGATGGTGATATTACCAGAATATATATCTATGTCAAGACCGAGACTAATTTGATATTATTTAAAAATTGAATATAGTGACTAAAATATTTAAGAATTAACACAAAATTATAAAAACAAATTAATTTCATCGACTAGTTACAACTATTGATAACTTTACCGTCTTTTCATTTTGCCCGTGGCAACACTTACTATAAATATAGTTGTATTTAACCTTACTTAGTTATTCTGAACAAACTGAAAACATATTACCTTCCCTCCTTCCAACTTGCAGTCCCATTATATGTCTTGTTTAAGTTTTGATATCAGAGCATGTTGAAATTGTTTAGCGTTATTGGTTGACACTGAACACGCAAACAAACCAAAAACTCAAGTTTAAGTCTCCCCAGTAAAAACGTGTCCTGCAACAAAATAACTTTTTGGAATTAGTGACTCAGGGAGATTTAGGGATACTGATACGGTACGAATTTTACATTAAACGGTGTAAGCCTAGTTTTGATTTATTTTTCAGCAAACAACTAAGAATCAGCGGTACCAGTAGTTTACGATGCATCACTGAATATATATTTTTATTTTCTATAACCAACAATGTGATTAGAGTCTTTCCAATGTTTATTTAGTTCACGGAGCTTTTTAAACTTTTAAAATTTAGAACAAGCTTAAAACAAATAACCGTTAATCTTGAGTAAAATTTTTCCTTTTTCGGTTTAAGATTCTAGAATTTGTTTTAAATATTCATTTTACATCAAATTTTTAAATTACCTAGTATGAAACGTAGTTGTTGTCAAAATCTTGTATGATAATGTTGTTGTTGTCAAATTTATTAGAATTTAAAATATTCGTGATTTTGGAGGTCTAATTTATTTTTGCACAGTATTTGGTCAACTGTTAGTCTATTTAGAATATTTTTTCCGAGTTCTCGGAGCTTAATAAATTGTTAAACTTTAGAACAAGCACAAAAAAAGCAACACTTTCACTTGCCCGGTTTAAGATTCTAGCATTCTGTAACGTAACCTTTATACCGCTGAATTCCGAATTCGATTCTAAGGTGTCATTTACTGTTGGCACTCTCGAGGGACCGCACGAGTTAGTTCGTTTAGCTTAGTTTCAAAATTTCTGGTCTTTAAAGTGTGTCGCTGTTTTTTTTTTAAATATTTTGTTCCCACGAGTGTGGAGAAATAAAGGTAAGACTATTTACAATTGGAGGTCGCCTGCTATCCAGAGGGCTCCATTCATAACTAGGCTTTGTTACCCTTTACAACTAATTCGGGCCGATTCAGGCGTAATCCTCCTTATACTGCTGGTCCACCCGTTCCATAAAGAACGTCAACCTAGAGGCAACAGCATTTGTGCAATTTTCCAAAAACAAACATCGAATACCAAATCATAAACTAAAGCCTTTAAACCATTTTATCCAAAAATATGTAGCTGTAATTGCAAACTATAAAATCACACTTCATCGAAACCAAAATAATTAACAAATTTTAAAATTAATTTTAATTGAATTTTCATATACAAAACTACGAGCAATATTTGGTACACGTATGCAAATAAATTCCATCGGAATAACTATTTTCCACCAAACCTAAAAATTCGAAAATGGTTTTGGTTTTTGCAAATTAATTCCTGAAATTGAAATCCGAATCAACATCATCAAATTTTATTTTATTTCCAATGTTGTGGCGATTTGAATTTTGTTTTGTTTAAATTTTGAGTTTAAAATTTGTTCGGTGGGTTCTATACCCTGATTTAATTGTATTTTATGTATAAGTATATAATGTTTTTTTTGCTTATCTACTGATATTGCAATTTATTAATTTTTGTATTTTTTTTTTTGCAATCTCTCTTTCTCCTCCCTCAATAACTTCTGTATACTTGATCTTTTGGAAAAGTAAATATAATTTATCATTTCCCCAATTTCCTATATCCATGTATTGCACGAAATCGATAATGAACTTTTATATTGTACCAGTAATTAAAGCGGATGAACTTTTTAATTATATTAAAATGGAGGGGTTGAGAACCGACGAAGAGATAAGAGCAAATTTAAAGTTGATGAATTATGTGTTAAATAATAATTTATTTTTGAAGAAGTTTTTTTTTTTGGACTTGAGCAGCGAAACGAGACACATCTCACCTCAGATAGTGGAATCATCAAAAATTACGGCCATACATATTTTTGTTGACGAACAAATTAATATGATGGTCTTCATCAGCTGAGTATAATTAATTTTTGGTTTTTATTAATTTTTTTTTATTTTTATTTGATACCAATATTATTATAAACTTTGTATAAACTTTGAGTGGTATATATAAAGAATTTATGGTGGCGTAGCAAATAAAAGCTACATAATTTCTTATTTGGTGTTTAAAGACATAATTTTTTTGTATTTGATAGTTATGTATTTGAATATTTAGTAAAGTGCGTAAATTTTTGGTACCAAAATTATTATTTTTCTGTGTAAAGACGGTTTATACAAATATTTTATTTTAACTATAAACTCCATGGTGTATGTTGTGTCATGAATTACTGTGTTGTTCGCGAAGGTGAAAAGTTTTACAACATTCGACCGCATGCTGCAGATTCAGTGCATCGAAGGACACTTGCAGTAAAAGTTTGGGAAAAAGACAGTTAAGAAAAAAATCATCCAAATGCTGCTAAAATCAACGGTACACATGCCACATGTTGGAGATGTTGCTTGAATGAATGGATTGCTGTAAAATTTATATTTGTAAGACAATTAAGGTTAATTGATTTCGGGTAAGCGTTTCCATTTCCTAAATCATAAAATTTTGTGATAATTGTTTTTTCTGAAAGTGAACGGTTAACAGATTTTTTTTTGGATGTAAATTTTTTTATTGATTTGGTATTAATTTTTTTAACAAAATCTTCTATGGGTTTTGTTTTGTTCATTTTATTTTTTTTTAGTTATTTTCTATTTGATTTGAGATTTGCTCGATCGACCCACCCTAAGTCTTGAATGCACTGTGAGTTAGTCAGTCAAGGAAAGTGTGACGGGTTCTTCTTTTTGGAAGATGGCGCCCAACTAATATTACAAATTTTGCCCTTTTGAACGAGCAGATTTTGAATCGAAGATACATACATACTTGTTTAATAATTCTTAATTAAATTATAAATTTTTCTTTTGTTATTTTTTTTATATATTCTGCAGATGACCACTTATGTTGCTGGAAGCGGAAAACCTCATCTGCTGAATTTCGTCGTTTTTTTTTTATTTAAAATACAATCATTTTGCTTTAACGTTATTTTGTTTATAACTAAAAATCTAAATTTAATTTTTTTTATTTCTTAAATAAATATTTATAAGTATTATAACGAAAATAAGTTGGTCTTTGGTAATTTAGTTTTATTTCTATGTTTAATCTTATGAACCCGTTACATAATTGGCGCCCAACGTGGGGCCCGAAAACGGCGGAAATTGCCGTTTAACAAATTTTTATTTTTTTTTGGATATACATTTTATTTAAGCTTAATTATATATATTTTTATTGATCAGTTTATTTTCAGAATTTTTTTTGTGATTTATTTCATTTTTACAATTTTTTTTAATTGGTTTATTACAAAATTTAATTACTTTTATTTTATTATAATCATTAGATATACTATTTAATAACAATGAATGCAGCTTATTTGAGTGACGGCGAGCTTTCGTATGAACTAAGGATACGAGATATAATTGATAAATCAACATCAGTTGATAATCGACGTTCGCTGAGACAGCGGTTACGTGATGAAGCTAAGGGAAGTGCGAATCCTCCTAGAACGGTGAACGATCAGATTGATAAGGATTACGCTGAATGTGAAAGAAAGTACAAATTTTTAAGTTCCTTGCCGATAGCGGAACGGAAAAAACAGGGTAAGCGCATAAACACCAAACTAATTCATCTTCAGTTTCGATTGGAGAGACTTAATAACACTCTTCCCGTACATTCGCCTTGGAAAGAGAATATTAACTTTATGTTAGCCCAAATAGGAATGCTTATCGATCCTACTTTAATTGTATCTGAGACTGAAGGTTCTGATGATCCGCTAGCTTCAGATACTTTGAAAGAGGTTAATACTAGTATGGTAGAACTTACTCTTAGGGAAAAAAATAAGGGCCTTTCAAAAGCTTATGTTGAGCAAACGAATGCGGTCCACGCTCATAATGCAAATAGCAAAATTAACACCCAGTCCCTGGTAATGAATAATAATATATTTTCTGAATCAGAATCTGATCTAGATTACGAAACGAATCTTCGAGAATCTTTGGCTGATCCACCAGCAGGTAGATCAACTGGTATACCGCGCGCAGAGCGTGCAAGATTTATTAGACGTATTTGTCCTGTTTATAAGTGGAAAATAGTGTTTTCAGGTGACTCAAAAGGATTAACTCTTAATGATTTCCTGCAACAGATTGAAATGCAGGCCGCAACTGAAGAGGTTTCAGAGAGAGAGTTATTCCTTGCGGCGTATTATTTCTTTGATGGTCCTGCGAAAACTTGGTTTCGAGCATTTAAAACCAAATTCAATACGTGGAACCAGCTAGTTCGTGCGCTGAAGAAGGAATTCTTACCTTCAGATCATGATTATTGGTTATCACGGGAGATTGATCAAAGAATGCAAGGTAGGGATGAGAGTTTCAATCTATATTTGGCTCAAATGAAGCTTTATTACCAAAGTTTGATTGAACCCATTCCGGAAAAAGCTCAATTACCGACGATAATACGAAATTTACAGCCTTTCTATTTAGAGAAACTTCCAATTGCCGGAGTCACTTCTATTGAGCAACTTTCTTTGTATTGTAAGAGAATAGAAGACTTAAGGTATAATTTGAATAGACGGTCAGCTGCTAATCGTTCGGTTTTAGAACCATCGTTGAACCGCGCAACAAGATATCCTCGAGTAAATGCTTTTGTGAAAGAATTAGTCGAGAAAGAGTCGAATGAGATTTCGTGTCCTGATAAACAGTTAGCCGTGGTGTCGGCAGTAAATCCTTCTACTCAAACTCGTATTAAGTGTTAAAATTGCCTGGAAGGAGGCCATACATTTCACAATTGTGTTAAGGAAAAAAGTAAGTTATTTTGTTTTAAGTGCGGAATGTCAGGTTTTGTCACTCGGAAATGTCCAAAGTGTTCACTGTCGATTGCGGGAAACCAAAAGTAGAAATTAGTAGTGGGAGTTTTACTAATTTCGCAAAACCTAAAACTCCTAAATCAAAATTTCCCAAAACTTCAAATTACTCCTATTTCTCAAATGTCTTAAATTCTATTGTAAATTATTCTTCTGACGGAAGGCCAACAATTCATATAAAAATTCTGGATATTGAAGTTGAAGGTCTTCTAGACTCCGGAGCATCTTGTTCTATTTTTGGCGTCGATTCTGAAAAATTAATTAAATCCTTAAATTTGTCCATATATTCGATAAATTCCGTTATTTCAACGGCTGATGGAACACAGCATCAAATAAAAGGATATGTAAATGTTCCATTTACGTATAACAACAAATCTTTAGTGGTTCCTACCTTAATAGTGCCAACCATCACAACCACTTTGATATTAGGTATGGATTTTTGGAGGTTGTTTAACATAAAGCCTGTGGTCGGAAATATCACTTCTACGGTGTTAGACAAGAAAGTTTTAGAGGCGCATCATTCTTTATCAAATTCTGAAATTGATGAGTTTAAATCTGTTTTAGCCAAATTCCAATTATCTGATAACGATAAATTAGGGCGAACAAATGTCCTTTCACATTTTATCGACACATCAGATGCTAGACCCATAAAACAGAGGAATTATCCAATGTCACCCTATGTCCAGGAGAAGGTAGACCGCGAACTCGACCGTATGATGAATCTTGGAGTAATCGAAAGATCTAATAGTCCTTGGAGTAACCCGCTGGTGTGCGTTTCAAAACCAAACGGTAAAATTCGTCTTTGTCTGGATTCGCGAAAGTTAAACAGTGTCACGAAGCAAGATGCTTATCCACTTCCACATATTGCCCGAATTTTGGGCCGATTTAAAAGCACGAATTTCCTTTCCAGTGTGGATCTATCAGACGCATTTTGGCAGGTCCCTCTGGAAGAATCCTCAAAAGAGAAAACGGCATTCTCCATCTCCTCCCGGGGACATTTTCAGTTTACGGTAATGCCTTTTGGATTGCATAACGCTCCACAAACACAGGCTCGTCTGATGGATCAAGTACTTGGGGTAGATCTGGAACCCCAAGTTTTCGTTTACTTGGACGATATTATAATATCTACCGAAACTTACCAGGAGCATATTCGACTTTTAAATGTTGTGGCTGATCGCTTGAAACGGGCAGGGTTAACTATTAATTTGGAGAAATCTAAATTTTTCCAAAAACAAATGAAATACCTGGGCTACATAATTTCACAAGAAGGTTTGAGAACGGATCCTGATAAGGTAGCAGCTGTATTGAATTATCCTGTGCCAAACTGTGCCAAAGCTGTTCGTCGACTACTTGGTATGGCTAGTTGGTACAGACGCTTCATTCACAACTTTTCAGCGATAACTGCACCAATTTCAGACGTATTGAAAAAGGGAAAGAAATTTGTTTGGACGGAAGCAGCTAATGTTGCATTTCTGAAATTAAAATCTTTGCTAATATCTCCACCTATTTTGTCTAACCCAGATTTTACCCAAAGGTTTATTATTCAAACGGATGCTTCAGATGTTGGAGTTGGCGCAGTTCTCACACAGGGCGAAGGAAATGAGGAGAAGGTCATATCGTTTTTTAGCCATAAGTTAACCACCCAGCAGCGGAAATACCATACAACGGAAAAAGAATGTCTTGCGGTGATTTTGGCTATAGAGAGATTTAGACCTTACATCGAAGGTAGTTATTTTATAGTCATTACAGATCATGCTTCCCTCTTGTGGTTGAATAATCTAAATGATCCGAGTGGTCGTTTGGGTCGTTGGGCGTTGCGCTTACAGCAGTATAAATTCGATTTACGGCACAGAAAGGGTAAATTCAATATTGTGCCTGACGCATTGTCACGAGCATTGGTCTGTGACTGTCTTACTTTGTCTGGCGATCCATGGTATGACAATATTAAGAGTGGATTGGTTAATAATCCTGGTGATTACCCGGATTTTAAAATCATTAACGATCAGTTGTTTAAGTTGTTTCCAGGTTCGAAATTGAAACTAGTTGTGCCATTAAAGAACCAAGCAGAGATTCTAAAAAAGTGTCACGATGATCCTTTAGCGGCCCATTGTGGAACTTCAAAAACAGCTTATCGAATCAAACAAAATTATTTTTGGCCTAAATTGGATAGTACAGTTAAGGAATACGTACGAAACTGTGACATATGCAAAGCATCTAAAGATGGTCCGTTGTTGAAGGCACCCATGGGTGCTCAGAAAGTAGCTACTTCACCCTGGTCAACTATTGCTGTGGATTATTTAGGACCTTTGACTAGATCCAAATCTGGTAACATATTTATTTTAGTAATTATTGACGTCTTTTCAAAATTTGTACTTTTGTTTCCGCTTCGTAATTCTGACACTAAGTCAACCATTCGAATATTAGAACAAAATGTTTTTCTTATTTTTGGAACTCCTCGTACACTAATTTCGGATAATGGGCCTCAGTTCATGGCTACTAAATTTAAAAACTTTTTAATTGAAAACGGAGTATCTCATTATCGTAACGCTAACTACCATCCTCAAAACAACCCGGCAGAACGGGTAAATCGTGTTGTTTTGGCCGCAATCCGATCGTACATAACGGATGATCACAGAGAGTGGGACGAGCATATTCCTAAAATAGCTTGTGCTCTTCGAACTGCTTGTCATGATTCCACCGGATATACACCATATTTTCTGAACTTTGGTCGAGAAATTCACCATTTCGGATATAACGCAAATATAGATGCCACTGCAGTTGAACCCAGTAATGACGAAGACCCTATTCAGTTACGTATAAAATATTTAAAAGGAGAATTTGAAGTAATTAATAAATTAGTGCAATCAAACTTACGAAAAGCGTACACTAAATATGCACACCATTACAATTTAAGAACGTCTGTGCGAAATCATAACGTTGGAGATTTAGTTTGGAAAAGAAATTTTCAATTGTCCAAAGCGTCTGCAAATTTCAGTGCTAAATTGGCACCTAAATGGATCAAATGTAGAATAAAAGGAAAAACTGGTGCACACACATATCTACTACAAGATCTCAACGGAAAAGATCTTGGCGTATTCCATACGAAGGACTTTAAAGCCAATGCCGTCACTTAACACTCAATAAAAGCGTTTCATTGTGTTTCGTGGTTTGTAAACAAACATTTTTTTTTTTTTTTTTTTTTTTTTTTTGAGCTATGGATTGGGTAAATTTCCGTATCACGATTGCACTTAGATTTTTTTTAATGTTGCAAAAAAAATGTATATCATCCAAAATTCATTTTAATTTAGGATAGTTTTAGTTTAGTTCACTTATGTAATTTTTTTTTTTGAGCTATGGATGAAGTAAATTTCCTTCACAATTGCACTTATAAATTCAAGTTGCAGATAAAATGTAGATCATCCAAAATTCATTTAGTTGTAGAATAATTTTAGTTTAATTTTTTTTTTGCTACTGACAGTGGGTTCGATCCACATATCATAATTAGACTACTTTTAGTGGTTAAGAAAATGAATATCACCGGAAGTCTAACACACGTTAAAATTTATAATTAGAATAATTTTTTTTTCGGGTTTAATTTTTATTAATTAATTAATTTTTTTGATTTTGTTAATTCCGGTAGTTATTATTATTTTTTTTGTATTTATTTTTTCAGGGTTTCTTGTTGAATTTGTTCAATTAACATATATAGTAAATACTCAATGAAGTTGAGTACCAGGATATAGTCAGCCGTTAAGGTTGAGTTTTTGGTTTAATGTTCTAATGAACATTTTTTTTTTGTTTAGGTTATTGCAACCTTATTTTTGATTAAATTTCTGTTTGAGTCGCACAATAAAGATTTCCCTCGATCTTGCTCAGGACATTTTTTCCATACGCTATCAAGGGTTAGTCGTTATTTTGTGGGCTTAAGCTTGAATTTTTGTAAGTGTGTTTTTTTTCAAATTCGATTAATTTTTTTTTGTTGATTGGTTTGCCCATCTGATATTTCACTTGATTTTGCTCAGGACATATTTTCCATACGCTATCAAGGGTTAATCATTATGGGAACTATTAGCTTTTTGTTTTTTTTTGGTATTAATCGAGTTTGACATGTTGACCTTAAATAATTAAGGTTAGTTTTATTTTTTTGGCCGAGTAATAGTGCCAGTTAATGCAGGTGATTTCACCTTATGGTCAGTGATTAGTGGTATGCTACGCTGAACCGTTTTAATTTGAACAAATTCGGGACAGAAGTCTTGAGATTAATTTTGTATTTTATATTGGATAGATTTTGTTTTGGTTTAATTTATAGTTGAGTATTTTAGTAGATGGGATTTTCGTTTCCAGTACAACATATAATTTGGGTAAGATTTTTTTTTGTTTCAGATGTTAATTTTGGTTTAAAAAAAAAAAAAATTTTTAGTTTTTGAAATTTTTAAAAGAAATTTAATCAAATTTGATTAATAATTTGATTAAATTTCTTTCTAAAAGAAAAGATGCAATGTGGCGATTTGAATTTTGTTTTGTTTAAATTTTGAGTTTAAAATTTGTTCGGTGGGTTCTATACCCTGATTTAATTGTATTTTATGTATAAGTATATAATGTTTTTTTTGCTTATCTACTGATATTGCAATTTATTAATTTTTGTATTTTTTTTTTTGCAATCTCTCTTTCTCCTCCCTCAATAACTTCTGTATACTTGATCTTTTGGAAAAGTAAATATAATTTATCATTTCCCCAATTTCCTATATCCATGTATTGCACGAAATCGATAATGAACTTTTATATTGTACCAGTAATTAAAGCGGATGAACTTTTTAATTATATTAAAATGGAGGGGTTGAGAACCGACGAAGAGATAAGAGCAAATTTAAAGTTGATGAATTATGTGTTAAATAATAATTTATTTTTGAAGAAGTTTTTTTTTTTGGACTTGAGCAGCGAAACGAGACACATCTCACCTCAGATAGTGGAATCATCAAAAATTACGGCCATACATATTTTTGTTGACGAACAAATTAATATGATGGTCTTCATCAGCTGAGTATAATTAATTTTTGGTTTTTATTAATTTTTTTTTATTTTTATTTGATACCAATATTATTATAAACTTTGTATAAACTTTGAGTGGTATATATAAAGAATTTATGGTGGCGTAGCAAATAAAAGCTACATAATTTCTTATTTGGTGTTTAAAGACATAATTTTTTTGTATTTGATAGTTATGTATTTGAATATTTAGTAAAGTGCGTAAATTTTTGGTACCAAAATTATTATTTTTCTGTGTAAAGACGGTTTATACAAATATTTTATTTTAACTATAAACTCCATGGTGTATGTTGTGTCATGAATTACTGTGTTGTTCGCGAAGGTGAAAAGTTTTACAACATTCGACCGCATGCTGCAGATTCAGTGCATCGAAGGACACTTGCAGTAAAAGTTTGGGAAAAAGACAGTTAAGAAAAAAATCATCCAAATGCTGCTAAAATCAACGGTACACATGCCACATGTTGGAGATGTTGCTTGAATGAATGGATTGCTGTAAAATTTATATTTGTAAGACAATTAAGGTTAATTGATTTCGGGTAAGCGTTTCCATTTCCTAAATCATAAAATTTTGTGATAATTGTTTTTTCTGAAAGTGAACGGTTAACAGATTTTTTTTTGGATGTAAATTTTTTTATTGATTTGGTATTAATTTTTTTAACAAAATCTTCTATGGGTTTTGTTTTGTTCATTTTATTTTTTTTTAGTTATTTTCTATTTGATTTGAGATTTGCTCGATCGACCCACCCTAAGTCTTGAATGCACTGTGAGTTAGTCAGTCAAGGAAAGTGTGACGGGTTCTTCTTTTTGGAAGATGGCGCCCAACTAATATTACAAATTTTGCCCTTTTGAACGAGCAGATTTTGAATCGAAGATACATACATACTTGTTTAATAATTCTTAATTAAATTATAAATTTTTCTTTTGTTATTTTTTTTATATATTCTGCAGATGACCACTTATGTTGCTGGAAGCGGAAAACCTCATCTGCTGAATTTCGTCGTTTTTTTTTTATTTAAAATATAATCATTTTGCTTTAACGTTATTTTGTTTATAACTAAAAATCTAAATTTAATTTTTTTTATTTCTTAAATAAATATTTATAAGTATTATAACGAAAATAAGTTGGTCTTTGGTAATTTAGTTTTATTTCTATGTTTAATCTTATGAACCCGTTACAATGTACATATTTGGAAAACAAAAAAATATTTTCTAATTTATTGGTTTGTGCAAATACAAATGAGATATGATGAACATAGAGGAAAATTCGTTTTATAAAGTAATAATTAATTTTTAATTTTTATGAAAATAATTTTGTTCACCTGACTAATCTCAACAAATTATGTAACGGCACAAAATTTAATGTTAACCGCAAACATGATTTTAACTTTGTAGAGTTGAACGATTACCGATAAAGTGGATAAGTACATAATGTTAAAAATTTCCAATTATTTTCCAGGAGCCCTAAAATGAATAATATAGTTTCATTTTGTTTCATAATATTCCATTTAAAATTTTCAAATTCAATTTAAATTGCTAATTGTTTAAAAATGAAATAATGTAGATGGCATATGAAATGGGTCTGGCTGAATATGAGATAGAATATTCCCAAAAATCTTTTCCGAAAACATTTTTTTTTTTTTTTTGCTGAAACTTAATTAAAATATAAATGCTGAGCTGGAAGACAGTTCACTACAATTGATCAAAATGGCTCAACATGACTCGAATAATCACGAAATGAATCAGAAAAATTCACTTTAAACCAATTAACCGAATAATTCGTGTAAATGAGGTACTTTGAATAATGTAACAACACTCAACTGGTGAAGAGATAAGGGCGATTGGTTGATGGCGCTCGACGAAGATAGACGTGTTTTTGTCTTTCTTCGTCAATTGAATTTTAATATAATTTAATTTAATTTAGTTTTAATTTAATTTTAAGTTTGATTTAGTGATTTTTGTTTTCTGTAGCTATACTTGTTAGTGATAAGTTCATAAAAAGTGGTAAAATAGTTATTTTTATGTAGTGCCGTGAATTGGTGCGTATACGGTGTTTTAATGAGTTGTGTTGTGCTTAGTGTGTATTCAAAAAATATAAATATTTGTTAAAATAGTGTGTAGGGTTTTTTCTGTTAAGTGAGTTAATGGAATGAAGTGTGGTGTTTGAACATGAGACGGAATCCTCGTATTCAAAATTTAAATAACGGTACTTCTTAGATATCTTTAAGCAGGTAAGCTCCCGCTATATGCATTTTTGTATGTGGTAGTGAAAACAATTATAATGTTTGATTTATTTGTTGGTTTTGTAGTATGATGAAGGTTAGGTAAATACTTATTACTGTGAATTTCATTATAATGGATGCAATATAATATAATGGTATTTGATACATTTTTCAATTGGTTATGTATGTGTGCGGAAATATTATTAAAAATCCATTAATGTAAATTTAGCAAAGATGCTATGTACTTGGAAATAGAGGACATACGAATATTTATTATTATTGTATTGTTCAAAAATCTCGTTCGTATTTCGAATGTGTTACTTCTTTCTATAATTACTGTTATAAAGAGAATTGGCGACTGTTGCATCGTTACCTTAACAAATACATGTAAATGCGGTTGTTTGGACATGGCTATAAAACAATTTTTATTTCGATGAAATGCGTAAATCAAATTTATATTTTTTAACCGTACAAAATGCCGGAGTTTTCAAGGTTCAAATATTTTATTCGTAACATTTTTTTTTGTTATAGGCAAGGAAATAAAAATTCCTTAAATTTAAATAAAATTGTTTAAAATTTGTTTACTTTCATGAATTTCTAATTATTTTCATGATTTTAATGGTAGCGGCTTTTACCATAAAAAATTCCTTTTTTCAGTAAGCTAAATAGGCTGAACTGGTCAAGTTAAGCGAAGATGTCACTGCTCTTACCTAAATTACTTTAATCTCATTTCTTAAGTTTTTCTATACTATATTATCAAATTTATTTTGTAAATCAGATGTTAAAATATTAACTTATTAATAATTTTCTACATGGTCATGAAACAGTCATTCGCAATACTTAACAAATTATTAACAACATTGTTAATTTTCTTGTATTTATTATGATCGTATATTGCTCGGCTTAGTTCCTATCGGAATATATGGTATATTGTGTGCGATGTGCAGAGCAACTGTAATTTTTAAGTAAATACATCTTGTTTTGAATTTTATTGCATTATACACTGGGGTGCAAAAAAACCGCACATAGCTCAATTTTCCACAAAAGTTCAAAAATATCAAAAAAATTCAATATTTGCTTAATTTTTTTTAATGCAGATTCAAAGCCTATTTCAATACCTATCCAGTGGATACTGTTAAAGTTAGCCGAAAGTTGCCAGCCGAAAGTGAAATGTCAATAACGCAGATTGTGTAAGTACAGCCGAAAGTTAAAAAAATGGTAATGCAGATTGTCTAATCCCAGCCGAAAGTACAAAGTCGATAATGCAGATTAAGATATTAACAGCCGAAAGTAAATAGCAGACATGGATTTAAATAAAAAATTTTGTAAATAAAATTACGTGTAAAACTTTGCTCCGTAGAAAATATCGGAAAATCAGAAGAATATACAAAATTGGAATAAAATCAGCCTCTAGAGTATATATCTGAAGCTGTATCGTTTTTATGTGATTTGTCAATAGCTATCGAATGAAAAAATTCTGTTTAAGTTTCCCGTGGGAAATCTCGGAAAATTCGATTTTCCAAAAATTATTAGAAAATTTGTATAAAATCAGCCTCTAGAGTGTTATGTCTGGAGATAGATTGCATTGATGTGACTTGTCAATAGCTATCGCAGGAAAAAAAATCAGTTCAAGTTTCTCGTGGGAAATCTCGGAAAATTCAAAAACGTTTTTGAATTTTCCGAGATTTCCCACGGGAAACTTGAAGTGATTTTTTTTCCTGCGATAGCTATTGACAAGTCACATCAATGCAATCCATCTCCAGACATAACACTCTAGAGGCTGATTTTATACAAATTTTCTAATAATTTTTGGAAAATCGAATTTTCCGAGATTTCCCACAGGAAACTTAAACAGAATTTTTTTTCTACGATAGCTATTGACAAATTAGATCAATGCAGTCCATCTCCAGACATAACAATCTAGAAACTGATTTTTTACCAATTTTCTAATAATTTTTGGAAAATCGAATTTTCCGAGATTTTCCACGGGAAACTTGAACTGATTTTTTTTCCTGCAATAGCTATTGACAAATCACATCAATGCAATCCATCTCCAGACCTAACACTATAGAGGCTGATTTTATACAATATTTCTAATAATTTTTGAAAAATCGAATTTTCCGAGATTTCCCACGGGAAACTTGAACTGAATTTTTTTCCTGCGATAGCTATTGACAAATTAGATCAATGCAGTCCATCTCCAGACATAACACTCTAGAGGCTGATTTTATACAAATTTTCTAATAATTTTTGGAAAATCGAATTTTCCGAGATTTCCCACGGGAAACTTGAACTGAATTTTTTTCCTGTTATAGCTAATGACATGTCACATCAATGCAATCCATCTTTTGACAAAACACTCTAGAGGCTGATTTTATTAATCCATTTCTTACTTTCGGCTGGAAACTTTTTTAAATTTTCCAAGATTTCCCACGGGAAACTTGAACTGATTTTTTTCCTGCGATAACTATTGACAAGTTACATCAATGCAATCCATCTCTAGACATAACACTCTAGAGGCTGATTTTTTTTATCCTTTTCTTACTTTCGGCTGGAAACGTTTTTAAATTTTCCGAGATTTCCCACGGGAAACTTGAATTGATTTTTTTTCCTGCGATAGCTATTGACAAGTCACATCAATGCAATCCATCTCCAGACATAACACTCTAGAGGCTGATTTTATACAAATTTTCTAATAATTTTTGGAAAATCGAATTTTCCGATATTTCCCACGGGAAACTTGAACTGAATTTTTTTCCTGCAATAGCTAATGACATGTCACATCATAGCAATCCATCTTTAGACATAACACTCTTGAGGCTGATTTTATTAATCCATTTCTTACTATCGGCTGGAAACTTTTTTGAATTTTCCGAGATTTCCCACGGGAAACTTGAACTGATTTTTTTTCTTGCGATAGCTATTGACAATTCTGATCAATGCAGTCCATCTCCAGACATAACACTCTTGAGGCTGATTTTATACAAATTTTCTAATAATTTTTGGAAAATCGAATTTTCAGAGATTTCCCAAGGGAAGCTTGAACTGAATATTTTTCCTACGATAGCTATTGACAAATCAGATCAATGCAATCCATCTCCAGACATAAAACTCTAGAGGCTGATTTATTTTCGGCTGGAATGTCAATAACATAATCTGCATTATCGACTTTTCTCTTTCCGCTGGAAACTTTCGGCTAACTTTAACAGGGTATCCAGTGGTACCTTTTTTGTATTTATACGTGCCATCAAACTGATTTTTGGGGGGGTAGACATCTGAGGTATACGTTTTTGTGTATTTGTCAGCATGAAAATTAATAGTAAAAATCGAATTAAAACATGGAAATCAGAAAAAATATTTTTATTAAAAACGAGTATTCCCTCCTCTGGCCCGAATGACAGGTTCCATTCGATGAAGCATTGATTTCACAAAATTTTCAGATATCGCCTCCCATTCCTCTACGATCGCCTGTTGCTGCTCCTGGAGACCCGTTGGAGCAACATCTCTCGCTCGAACCCTTCTTTTCAGCTCGTCCCATATATGTTCGATGGGATTGAGGTCCGGGCTTCGAGCTGGCTATTCCATAAGAGGGACATCCACGTCTTGAAGGTACTGGTATACTACACCAGCCGTATGCGGGCTCGCATTATCTTGCATGAACAGAAAATGTTCACCAATAAACCTGGCAAAAGGTACGACATACTCCTTGAGTACTTTCACAATGTACCGTTGAGATGTCATTCCTCTTGACCGACCGCCAGTATTGGACGGGTGATGAATACAAGATCTGTCTTCGCCTCTAGTGATATGCCTCCCCAGAACATGCACGATTTGGCGCCATATGAGACACGTTCTTGGATGCAACATTGTGCATATCGCTCTCCTTGTCTTCTGTATACTCTTCCGCGTCCATCAATGCCATAAAAACACCTGCACTAGTCAGAGAATAGGGCTCTACTCCATACTTCTTCTTTCCAATTCAAATGTGAGCCAGTGTGATGCGGTCAATTTCGGCCGGTTTGCTGGTTTGTGTGCAGCCAGATTAACTTCTCGAAGTCGTCTTCTAACTGTCCATCGACTGACTTCGACTTCTCGAACTTCTTGGAGCCGCCGTCCCAGTTGAACCGCATTCATAGGACGATTTCGCCACGAAGTTGTTACAAGAAAGCATCCATTACGCTGTGCTGTAGCACGAGGTCGAACAGATCCTTGTCGCCGTCTGAAGCCACCAGTTTAGCCAAATTTAGTTATCGAGCCACTTCACTTTGGTTCTGCCCCGCATCAATTAGTGCAACCACTTGTGCGGCTACCTCTGGTGTGGTATCCATTTCTTTGCTCCGGTTGCGGACGTAATTAATAGAGGACCGTTCAGACTAAGCGTCGATATGTGAATGATGACAATTCCGAGCGAGATATATCATGGAATGCTATTGTATTGATCTTGTTGAATTATTTTTAGAATTTAATTCGAAAGCCTGCTGTATGCATTTGGCAAAAAATCACTTGGTTGACATGGTACAAGTACAAAAAAGGTACCACTGGATAGGTATTGAAATAGACTTTGAATCTGCATAAAAAAAAATTTAACAAATATTGGATTTTTTGATATTTTTGAACTTTTGTGGAAAATTGAGCAATGTGCGATTTTTTTTGCACCCAAGTGTATGTGTATAACAAATAATGTGGAGAGTAACTTTTCACATCTTTAATCTTCTGATAAGTTGGTTTGCTGGTACTAAATTCGTATAATTGTTTAAAAATATAGAATTCGTATTTTCTTAAGCGGCGTCAATTGGAAAAGGTGAGGGCGGTGGTTTTTAATCCATATGTCAATGACTATGTGTTATACATGGTAACAGCGATTCTAAAGGGCACTCGGTTCCTTCGAATAAAAACTTGCATTTGTTTCACGAGGCCTAGGGCCTGACGGAATCGGTTTTGAATTGTCATGGGGCTGTTCAATGTTGAGGTCAAATGTGTTCCGAGGTATCGCATTACGTCAGCTCTGGTAAAAGCTATTCCAACTAAAAGTATATTTGTTAGCGAACAAGGGTTGTACATTTTCGAGGATTTAAACGTATCTCTGGTGATGAATACAATGTCATCTGCATAAGCAAGTACAAGAGGAAGTTGTATCCTTTCTCGCTGTTTTAAACTTAGGCAGGGGTACTGATCAGCTACGGTGACCAAAACCTCATTTAGGATAAAATTGAAGATCCGTGGGGATAAGGGACATCGTTGTTTCACATACCTTTACTTTTCTTTACTTTTTCAGTACATGTGTTAAACCATTTGAGTGAGGTGTGCTCCCAAAAGCAGGCTTTGATGATCCGATTAACTAGGTGATGTGGTATTTACTGTTGCATACATTCGGCTACCACATTGAGATTTACAGTGTCAAAAGCTTTTGCTAAGTCAATAGAAAACACATATATTCGGTAACTAGCATGCCATTCTTCGTCCAGTATACGCCGTATAGAAAACTTATGATCTTCAGTGGAACGGTTGGCCAAAAATGCATCTTGATGGGAAGAGGGAAGATCCAAATATTGGTCCAAACGATCAAGCAGCCACTTCGAATAAATCTTATAACCCACATTGCATAAAGTTATTCGACGATAATCGTCAACCCCCTTAGGATTTCTAATTTTAGGTATGGGTATTTCAATGGTCTCAAGCCACTCTGAAGAAGGTTCATTTCGGATCCATACGGCTTCAATGAAGGTCTGGAGCATCTGAATTAGCTTCTCAGGTGCATAATTGAATAGTTCGATGGGTATTCCATCTTTTCCGGGGGGAGTTCCGCTCCGTATGTATTTAATGATGAATCTGACTTCTTCTAAGGTGGGAGGTGGCCCTAATGGGTGATAATCTGTTTCTGCAATGAGTTCTGGCCATTCTCCGGCAGTTTTTCGTAGTTTTTGGAGCCAGGAGGATATAGATATATATTCGCCGATATTTTTTTGTGTTTCTCGTTTATATTGTTTAAAGAAGGAATAGGTTTTGCGTATTCTATCGGATGGCTGATATTGGGTTATTTCAGAAAAAAATTGTTCACACTGATTTGATCGATGAGTTATATAGGCGTGATTCAAAGCTCGTCGAGCTTACGATAATAACGGGCTTCCTTTAATCATGCTAGGGCTTTCCTCCTTTTCGGGGTCAAAGGAATCCTTGTAGTAAGGGTAAGTTGCGATGAAATTTTTAGATTATTGACAACCAGTTGCCACTGATTGATTCTATTTACAGTTGTAGCTTGTTCATGAAGATTGGCTAAAGCGGTTTGGTATTCACCAACTACTTTTTCATTTAATAATCATGATAAATTCAGATTTTTGTAATTATAAGTAGAAGTGGTGGGTACTATGGTGGTTGTCGTTTAGGTGTTGGGCGGGGGTGCCTGGGTTTTGTTCCATCTGTTACACTTAACCCATTCATATTAAGCGGTGATCGGTCAATTTGTGGTAAAATGTATCGGCATGGGTACACAAAACATATAAGGAATGATTCTTATACCTAGTTAGGATATGATCCACTTGAAAATAGGTTCTTCCATCAGTCCAGGTCCTGAGGGTTCTTCCGCGGTGGCCTTTGGTTGAGTGAATGATGAGTTGGCATCTCCATTTTCATTCGTGTAGTAAAACAATATCCCGAGATTTGGGACAGCGATCTACTATAGAAATGATGGTGGCAACAATTCTGGAGCATAGTCGACGATTAGCAGCGGATGTGGGGTAGGGCACATATGCTAAAATAAAAAGTATCTCTCCTTGATTATGTAAATGTCCTAATAAGGTGATTAGAGCACCTAAATAATATCTAACCCTCTTAATTTTGATGGAGGAACTCCTTTTTATGAGGATGCCTATTCCTCGTCTTTGTGCTTTTGGGACGTTGCAAATATAGCAGGTGTAATTAGTGATCCGTGCATGCTCTGGTCCCCACGTTCGTCTCCTGCATACTGCAAATTTCAATGTTGTCTTTAAGCAAGATATCATTGATTGCATCGCGCTTGGATAGACTCTTGAATCCTTGTACTTCGTATTGGTTTTAGGAGATTGGGGAATAACCGGTGTAGTATCGACTAGGTGATAGATATTGGTTCCTGCTACAATGATGCGATCAAGGTTATTGGTGACATTTTGATTAGCGGCCCCTGCTGTGGTGGAAGTAGTATTTGTTGTTGAATATATCATGGTTGACGGAATTAGACTATCATAGTGGGCTCCTGTATACAGAAGATTAACCTCATATTGATACGTGCCGTGATTAGGTGTAAATGATAGCGGATAGAGAACGCCAGGTTGGTACACATTAATCTTAATATGTTTCAAATGGCTAATAGCATTTAAATATTCGGCGCCGCCCCAAAATCCATCGCTTTGTAGGTCGAGTAAATATCTGGAAGGTATGGGGCATGGGTTGATCAAATAAGGCTAGTTGACGGTATATCTAACATTAAGTAATATTAGTAACTTCCTTTATCATCAAATCTACTTTTCTATTAATGTCTCATTGGTAAGATTTGTGATAAACTCTGAATTGTAGACCTCACGACTGGAAACCAAAATAGTTGCCAAATACTGAGCTAGATTTGCCCTGATATGCTGGACGGCAATAAAGCGAAGCTCATGTGGGAGAGAGGACGCCAGAGACTCTTTAAGTTGGAGTTGATGGACTAAGGCACCAAAGAGGCAATTGCCATTTTGAGATGGTGGTAAACGGTGGGCCTTATTGATTTGGTAATGCCTGATATAGAATTTAAAGTTTTAGAAATGATTATGACTGATGAGTAAATAGCGCTATAATACTAGTAGTAACCCTGTTAGTATGGCACGATTGTGGTTTAAGTTGTAGGTCGTGAGATTTGTATATTTTTAAAATACAGATGTATGTGGCAGCTGATTGGATGGAAATGGCTCTATGATGGGTATGTAAGTTAAGTTCAGAATAATTAGATTTGATGCTCAGAATAAAGGAATGGCCAAGGGATTTAAATTCTGAACTATACCGGTATTGTCTTGGGGAACGATCATGTTTGGTTACATGTTGTTTCGATCTTGTAAACAGTTATTTTTATTTTTAGAATAAGGTATGAATTTTTATGGTTCTTCACTTGGGAATAATAATTATTTTTCAGCTTAAAGTTTGTTAATTTAGGAAGTTTCCACATTGTAATAACAATAATTTTCATGCAACATTAATTTGTTTGACTTATTTTATTTTGTTTTATTCATATTCCTAAATTCTAGTCATTAACCGCTAAAAACAGATATTGATAATTTACAATTTTGAATAAATGGTTATTCAATTAAGTAGTGAGTCTAAAGAGAGGTGAATAGTCGATCATCCGTTGCACTTGCAATGGAAACTATGATTTGGTGACCTTGAAATGCATAAATGTTTTTATTAATAATAATATTAACTGTAATTATTTTCAGGATGTAGAATTAGAAAGGGCACATTGAAATGATTTAGATATGGTCAGCTATCGACCGTTATGTTATTGGATGTTGGATAAAATTATTGTGGTTGGGACAACAAATTTTTAATTTAGGAATATGGGTGTGGTTAACTAATTATTTAATTATTTACATTAGCAGGTAGAATTATATGGATTTAAGTCTGATTATTATAAGATGTTAATATTGGAATAATTAATAAAAGAATTTAATATAGGACACTAGAAGTTGCCACTTACCGTTATAATGGTTCTCACTTGCACGTTTTCAATGGTTTTTATATTGTTTATTGTTACACTAGTATTTTTATTCATTTATTTATTGTATTATCACTGGCACTGCACTATATTTCCAATTTTATTAATTTCACTTCACTACTTTTAAACTTAAAATTTATTTATCAAATGTCACGAGTAATTTTGGTTTTTTCACAAACTTCGATTAGAGGCAAATGGTGAGATTGTGGATGAACAAGGGATTTATATAGCAAATATTTACTGTTTAAGATTTTTGATGATAGGTATAACAACTAACAAATTTCATCAATAACATAAAATAATGAAGTATAAGAAAATTCAAGCGCATACAACAATGAAATTCAATCAGCGCACGAATAATGTGTACGGCCGAAAATAAAACTAACATTAGGTGTCCACCGAGGGAAACAAAGTTTTTTATAAACGTAATGAAATTCTTTATTTGAAATGGAATATTTATTTCCTTCACTGAATCTGCTCTTTAAACAACAAAAAAAAAAAATTTACCTCTCTCTTGCTTTTACGAACATTTTTGTTTCCTTGTATTTGTTTTTTTTTGGTATATTATGTAGATGTACGTCTGTACATTATCTTGTACATACACAATTGAGTCGATTGTTGTCGATTAGTTTTAGTTTAGAAAAAAAACTTATGAACGCCGGTCGTGCGATTTTTTGTATCGCGAAATAAAAAAGATGAATTAAAATATGAATGAATGATTCTAATATAAATGAAAACAAGTTGATTTTGTTCCGTAGTATACGGCCCAAAACCTATAAAGGAATTCAAACAAAATATTTTCGATTTTCAAAAAATCGATTTCTCTATAAAGTTAGCAGTTGGTTGGACTAATAAAGCCTTATTCAAAATTGTTTGTGCAAATTAAAAATTAAGACAACAAACACATTTAAAGGAATAAACAGTTACTCGCGACATGATGTGTTCTTTATAAATAGAAGATCTACAAATAAAGAAAAGTGAGTTTTCCAGCGAGTGTAAAATTTCTCAAGCATGCGGTAAATCACTTTTGTTACGCGTCGATTATGCCATTTTTCGTTGTATACTTGACGAAAAATACCTAAATTAAACAATTACAATCACTGGAAAACTTTCACTTTTCTTTACTTGTAGAACAATCTACTATTATTTGTGTAAATTGTCCCTTTTAAAGTGGAGAAAAAAAGAAAAACTGATTTTTTTGTTTTCTTCACATTTTTATTTATATTTCGATAATAGATGAACGGCCGTTAACGGGACAAAAACCTTTTCACGTGGTTCGACGATCTCTTTATAACAATTTTTATTTTTGAAAATCGCAGAAAATATTTCTCTCATTTAAGGTCGTCGGCCCGTGCGTTGTTTTATTATTAATAACTCGGTAAGGGTTGAACAGCCTCTAGTCGACCAACACCATTTAATTTGCATGGAACGATAAAACTATTCTTATTCATATACTACCAAACTATCCTATTCTATGTGACCTCTTACTTTATACTCTAGGCGTATGTAGTTCTACATTTAAAGGTCGTGTCTCACAATCATCTGCTTTTTTGTCTTAAGTTTTAATATGCACAAACAATTTTGAAGACATATTTTAAGCAGTTTTGAATTAAGCTTCATTATTAGTTCAGCCAACTTCTTTAATTTTACACTGAAATCGATTTTAAAGGAAATATTTTTTGAATTCCTATCGATTGTGTGCTGTTCATGACGTCAAAATATAACGTGTACGCTGTTTAATGCCGAACACCCTTAAAATTGAATAAGCATCCCATCTTCACTCTGTTTCTGTATTTTAAAAGTCCTATAGGGTCAAACTAAAATACTTGAACCTAATTTCCGGCAGAGATATGTGGTACAGTGTTCGTTATGTTGTGAAAATGGACACTCGTTTTTCAGTAGTAAACTACTTGTAATTGTTTACTTTTTTTTAAATTCCTGAATATCTGTGAATTTATTTATTTATTTAGTTATCCTTATCACCAACTTATTTAATTGTCCATATAGTTATAACGAACTGGTTACATTATTAAAAAATTTAATAAAATTATATCATTAAAATATTTCAAAATTTTTTTTTTTTCAAAATTTACCAATAATCTAAAAAATGCTTTGGCACCAATTTCTTAAATGGGTCTCTACGAATAAAGATGGGGCTCAGTATTTATTAATTTGCATCTACCTCGATATGCTGGAAGTATGAAAGCAGGCAGGCTTACATCTCTAGGTAGCCTTGGGAAAGCTTACATTTAAAAGCGCTTTTACACTCTATCTATGCCATCTGAGTAGTTATTATAAAACAGATTCCATACGGCAACACCATATTCTAACAATGAACGAACAAACGGGATGTATACAATTTTAATCACGTAAGAATCCTGAAAATCTTTGGAAAACTTTTTGACAAACCTAAGCATAGAATTCGCTTTAGAAATGCAACCCTCAATGTGCTTATGAAATGATAGATTCGCTGTAAAAGTTATACCTAAATTCTTAAACCCTTCGACACTTTCAATAATGCAATCGTCAAAAAAGTAACGTAACTAGTGGGTGAGTGTAATCGGGTAAAGCAGATTGTTTTGCATTTGTAGATCTATAACATCAAATTATGCGATGTACACGAAGCTTTGAAGTTTGTCGGATCCGATTGAAAGTCAATTGCATCATTGGCGCAAGAAATAGTTGTGAAAATTTTAATGTCGTCCGCATAAATTACTCAGACAATTTACCACATCATTTACGAAAAGAATAAAAAACATGGAGCCAAATGACTACCTTGATGAGCTCCTGAAGAACTCTTGAAGTGAAATTATACCAATTTTCACTATTTGAGTTCTAAATTCCAGGTAAGACCTAATCCAATCAATCGGCAAAACAGTTACAATCCAAGGAGTCAAGTTTCCGCAGCAGCAATTCATGATCGATCTTATCAAAGGCCTTTCACAAATTTCTTTCGTGTAAATGACCCATACAAAATTACTATTTAATAGTGCATATAAAATACAATTTGAAAACAAATCTAAGTTAGTTACAGTTGACCAATCAAGGAAAAATTCAAGCTATCCTGTGAAAAATCCATGAGAAATGAATATCTAAACATGAAACCACAATTTCCCTTTAACTAGTTACAAGCAATGCTTTGTTAAAACTGAAATAATGCAAATACCTCTATAGTTCTCGGCATCGCTTCAAGATCCATATTTAAAAGTTGGCTTAATAAGTAAGCGTTCCCATAGAAGAGAGAAGCAACTAGGGAAATATGGCCAGAAATTGCACTACCGGCTAATTTTAGAAAATGAGTGGAATACAATCGAATCCGGCACTTTCATTAATATCAAGAATGGACAATTCGGATAAAATAGTATCTACTTCCAGACGAAACATAGAATATTTTAACTCGCTTACAACAATATTTAAAATACATAGATTTTGTATTATATACAATGTCCAACAAATTATTTGCCCATTAGATTTGTTTTTGTAATTAACAAAATGCGAAAAGTTATTCAGCTTTGATTTAATTGATGATGCAAGCTCCAGAATATAACTGCTGTAAAGAATATATATGTACATATATACTATATTTATATATACGTATATATAATATATATATATTCTTTAATAGAGTTTCCCAAAATTTGGCTCTTTCCAGCGCCCCTCCTCTCCCCTTCCACGATTAATACTTTTTGGAAGTTAAGAAATTGAGCGATTTTAGGCTATTCTCGATAGGTAACCATTCTACTTAAGTTGCTTTATTTTAATGTTATAGGCATCATTCTCTTCGTTTTTTATTGAACTTTCATTTGAAGTCAGTTTCAGCCTCATATTTAATATTGGCTAAACGCGACACCAAAAGGTACAATCTTATTTTTTTATTAGAAAATGGCATGTTTTACAATTTTCGCTAAATCAGTGAATTTTTACTAAAATACATAGACTCAGTTGTTTCATGTTTTCATGACCTTTACAAATTTTTGAACCACATTTAATTTTTTCAAACACTTTTAAAGTTGGGTACAAGCGTTTGAATGCACCCAATTTTTCGGAAATCGTAATATTCACCCCTCTGTAGCTTTTCTCGTTTTACTCCGAACGACACCAGCTTTTGGAAGGAAGCTCATCATTAAAAAAAATCAGGGATAGTAACGCACGTTTTAATTCTGTATTTCACAAATA
Source organism: Tipula vernalis (assembly GCA_958295665.1). Taxonomy (NCBI): domain Eukaryota; kingdom Metazoa; phylum Arthropoda; class Insecta; order Diptera; family Tipulidae; genus Tipula; species Tipula vernalis. Next base: position 40,207,958 of record OY282560.1, read on the forward strand.
TCTCAGCTTCTATTTATCATGCTAAAAAAAAGTATATACTACTTTTTTATTTTGAGTTTACCTTTAAATCGAACATTTTTAACTTAATATTACAGTAAACAAATAAAAAATCTCTCAGATCAATTTTGATTTTATATAGATCATAATAAAATTCAGAAGCATAAGGAAAAGCTCAATAGTAGGTTCAACACTGTTAAAAAATCACAGTTGTGATCCCCTTGATAAAAAATGGTGCAAATTATCTTGTATCTACTATTAAACTTACCCCTACTTATAATTTTAAAAATGTTAGATTTAAAGGCAAACTTATAATAAATAAAGTAGTACAAATTTTTTTTTTAATATGATAAACAGAAGCTGAGCTATTAGGTGTTTTAAAAAAATTATAACGTAGTGGGGCGAGAAAACGGAGAGAATGAGGGTATACCTTTAAAAACAAAGCAATCTAAGTAGAATGGTTACCTATCTATTAGCCTAAAATCACTCAATTTCTTAACTTCAAAAAATCATAGTTTGAGAAGTGTGGGCCAGGAAGGGGTCAAATTTTGGGAAAATCCATTTTTCATTGACTAATTTTCTGGAAAAAAGTTACAGATAAATCTGTGAATGCAGTAAAATGCATGCGCCCGGTTTTTTTAAAAAGTAATGGATAAGCCCATATATACTTCTTACGCAATTAGGATGTAATTTATATTTTTTGTGAGTCTTGCCCCTTCTATTTTTAGATTTATCAAGTCATTATTATGCCACGTTTCCTTTTTTGTACTTGAAGCTGTTATCCTAGGGATAAATCTCTCCATACCTTAATTAATGTTTCAATTGAAAATCCGGAAATGCATTTAAGGAAATGTAATCATTACAAAATTTAAAATTCATGAGTTCACATTTTCTTCCACCAACTCGCAGCATTTAAAAATATAAAAATACATATTGTATATTAACGAATTTCGTATGAGTTGAGTTAGAAAAATCTGTATGGCTGAAAAGTTCATGCCGAGACCGTGCGAGGTCTTTTACGAGGTGCAAATTTCCATGGCAGAAACGCGGGATAAAAACAAATTATTCATAACAATAATATAAAAACACATGGATAAGGTGTACTACTTCAGCATTATAATTACTATATTCTCAGATGAGAGTAACTTTAATATTTTTGGCTTCGAATCCCAAGTGAAATGATGAAATAATATTCAATCAATTCAACGCTGCCGTACGTAACTTGATTTACATAACGAGAGAAAACGCATTTTGGGAAAATCGATGTAAAAGTTTTGAAAATATTATATTCTACACCAAAATTGAAAACTATTCTTCTTAAGCGTTTCTTAATCTAGTTTTAAGTAATTATTTTTGTTAATTTTAATGATAAAGTTTATTATTAGTTATCGATTGGCATCAATAACTGAATTCGGCCGAAAATATAGTTCTGTAAAATATGCAGTGAAACATGAATGTGGGCATGATGAAATGGCGTGGGGGTATATATCAGATGGAAACATAGACCGATTTCTCAAGGAAAATTTGATTCCAAGCTATTTAACCCTTGGAGTGTTAAAAAGCTTGGAATTTAAGATTGTTTCGAAATTTATCAGGAGAACGATCCGATACGTTCATCTTATATCGTCCAATAATGACTTTTGTATTATTGTCTCGAAGTTATGAAAATACCACACATCACCGGGCTTAAATATTATTGAAAACTTGTCGCTTAAGTTAAAACTCGGAATTCGAAATCACCCCATTTCCAACAAAAATGTGCCCAGAAAGCGTTGGCTGTTTGGTAATGGCTATGTTTATGTTTTGTATTAATGTACTAATAAATGTATCTGCAGTTAACAATTAAGCCGCTATAGCATGAGATGGAAAAAAAAAAAATTAATTTTTCATAATTCTCATTCAGATCGAAACTGAACTTGCAAAATTCTTGATAATTTCGCTCTTCGTAATAAAAGTATTGTAATATTACAAACCGATAGAAATCTTTGTTCAACTATTTTAATTATTAACTACAAATATTTTAAATATATTATAATATTATTTAATATAGTATACATAAAAAATATTTTATCTATTTAATTAAATATTTAATTTTATAATATTTTTTTTTTTTTTCAAATTAATCTAAAACTAATTGTCATAATTTTAAATGTTAAAATGAACTGAAAATTGTTAATTTAATTGTTCAATAATTATATTTGGTTAAATAACCGAAGGAAATAATTGAATTAAAAATTTAAACAAAGAAAATAAGTAAATTAGCAAAAAACCGTTTTTTTCATGTTTAACCTGGAAAGCTCATTGTTTCCACCAGAAGTTGAACATTTCATATTTGGTCTAGTTAAATAAAAATGCTATGTTGAAAAAGTTAACAATTTGTAAAATAATTAAAAAGTAGGTAGAAATGAAGAGTGTTTTCCCATTTTAAGGGTGTTGCGAACTAATCGATTTCTCATTTTTAACCTTTTTTACAGATTAACTGGACTATATCATCTGTACTTTTCTCTAGAATAAAAATTTAATACAAATTGTATTGATTATTTTCCAAAATGATTTTGAATTTCAAACCATTTTTTAATTTAGGAATACCATAAATCACACACAATTTAAAAATGAAAGTTTAAAATACCACAAAATTTTGGTTTACAAAATATGTAAAAACATTTACATATTTTAAAAATTTATGCATAGTGCATATCGTGAACAAAAATTCGCACCATCAGTTGCTTTTATTTACTTCTTATTGAGTTAATAAAAAGCAACTGATGATCTGAATTTTACTTCACAAAATGCATTTTACACAAATTTCTAAAATAAATGTTTTTATTTTTTATTCGTTTTGAAAATCAAAATTTTGTGATTTTTTAAACTTTCATTTTTAGATTGTATTGAAATAAAAAGCTTAGATTATTAATTTATTTAAAATAAAAACAATATTAAAAAATTATTATTTGATCTATTTTTAATTTCATAGGATTGGGTTACGCTGTAATACCAGTTTAACCTGCACAAACTATTTGAATATTTTGATTGCAAGGAAAAATAAATAAAATTTCGTAGAAGTAGCACAAAATTAGATAAAACCATGAATGAAATATTTTCTACGTTTTCAATTCCTTTATTCATAAATTAAATAGTTCGATGCAGAAAAAATCTATTTAAAAGTATATATTGTGTTATGCATTTGTGCATACTATAATATATATGTATAATAGTACATTGTGTCATTAGGATTAAAAGTGATACTTTGTTTGACGAGCAATTATATTTGCATGCGAGGCGAAGCGCAGCGTAGCCGAGCAAAAGCAAATATTTGCGAGTCAAACAAAGTCACTTTTAATCCGAATAACACATACTATTTTTTCTTCAACGAAGAAATGCTTATTATGAACTAATTATACAAGTAAGTACAAATTATGTAATTAAAATTTCAAAATTGAAAGTAATTTTGTTGAAATATTTTGTGAAACTAAGGAGATCATGACTTTTGTTTGGTTTGACTATTGTAAGTGTCAAACTGCCAAGCTATAATTATAATATTTTTCTTGCGAACAAAATGTTTGAATCAGAAGATTTATCAAATTTACCTCCGGATGTGGTTCAAACAGCAAAGGAAATTGTATTAAACCTATTGCCATCAAAATCACGTAAGATTTACGAGTGCGCATATAACCGATTTTTGAAGTGGTGTACTGAAAAAAATGTGCAATCTGGATTATATTCAGAAAGCGTTCTATTGGCATACTTTGCCAATTTGTCTACGAAGATGAAAAGTTCGACTCTTTGGGCGCAATATTCTATGGTTAAGGCCACATTAAATTATAAAAATGGCGTAAACATCGAAAAATATTCCAAATTGCGAGCATTTTTAAAAAAACAGAATGTTGGTTACACAGCAAAAAAATCGAGGGTTCTCGATAAAGCACAAATCGACTTGTTTTTAAATTTTGCTCCCGATAAAACATATTTAATGATGAAGGTAAGCTTTAAAACTTAAAGATAATATTTATACTTATATTTTGGTATTTTTCTAGCAGGTTGTTTTAATACTGGGAGTAGCGGGTGCATGTCGTTGCGACGAACTAGTAAATTTAAAGATAGATGACATAGAAGACGTTCAATCAGCTTTGTTGGTAAAAATTCCCAACTCCAAAACAAACAAATCGCGCCTCTTTACTGTTTTGGGAGAAAGTTATTTGGGGATTTGCAGAAAGTACTTTGCTCTTCGCCCAGAAAATTTCGAGGAACGACGTCGTTTTATAAAATACCAGGGTGGAGTATGTCATCGGGTAGTAGTTGGTATTCACAAAATTAGTAGCGTTGCAAAAGAGGTGGCATTGCATTTAAATTTAAAAAATGCAAGTGAATATACCGGTCATTGCTTGCGTCGAACTTCAGCTACACTCCTTGTAGATTCTGGCGGTGACCTCACTTGCCTTAAAAGGCATGGTGGTTGGAAATCTAATACTGTAGCTGAGGGATACTTAGAAGATTCCACAACAAATAAAACAAACACTGCTATAAAAATATTACGGCCCGATGAACTTAGTACCAGCTACAGTACTAGTACCAGCTACAGTACTACTCATGAAAATATAACCGCTCATGATACTGTAGAAAATGAGGATACCTTTGCTGCAGAAATATTACCTTCCGAAGATCCCAGTACCAGTCCAATTACCAATATTGTTGGCAATATGGTTACAAATGATAATAATGTTGACAAATCCGGTTTGCTTAATTTTTATCAAAGTTGTTCAAATTGTACTTTTAACATTAATATCCAGAACAAATAATTTTTTTAAATGAGTATGTAAATTGAGTTTTTTGTGTTAATGAATAAAAAAAGTTTTTCCGAAATAAAAAAAATTAAAAATACTTTCATATATACATTATACATATTATTGTGTCTTCACTATAATATTTTTCTCCTATAGTATTAAAAATACCTACTTTTACACCAAGGATTAAAAGTGTAGCTTAGCAACACACACATTTTATAAAATAGTAAGAAAAAGGCCAACTTTAATACCAAAAAACAGTATTAAAACAAGAGGCTTTTAAGACGTTGGGAGAAAAAAAATTTTATTTATTTTTTTACGGAGCTTTACTTTATTCAACTATAATATGTTAATTAGTTTATAATTTGTCTGTATTATTATTAAGTTATTAGTTGAAATAAAGAAATAAATAAATAAATAAAATAAATAAATAAAAAATCAACATAAACAAAACTATGTAGAAATGTTTTCTTTCTCTTCTCCATACCAAATGTGGCTAATGGAATGGCTAAGCTATATATATATATATATATATATGTACTATGTTAATGTTTTTTATGTATATACATAATTACGAAAATACAAAAACGAAGTCAAAACGAATGAAAAATACATGAGAAATTGAGAATATGCTTTACAGTGAAGGGAATATATATTCCATTTAAAATCCAAAATTTCATATCATTTGTAAATGAATTTATTTCCCTTACTAGACACCTAATGTTAGTACCAAAAAATAATATTCAAAGAGTGGCGCTAGGTGCGCACCGGCTTAACATTTTATTTCGGTATAATCTTTCTTATACTTTTGTGTCAATAATGAGCGGAGAGACATCTATTAGAACTAGTTGGAGTGTACTTATGGTTCAAAATTTTATTTCAGATGGGGTATGCTGGAGGAAGAAGAATTTAATATAACTGATCCTTAATGTAACTAATGCCTTAAGGCTTAGAATTGAATTATGATTAATAAATGGTAATATTATTTGTAGGGATAGGAACATGTTTACATTTGAATTTAGATTATATTATATTTATTGTTGTTTTAATATTTCTCTTAATTGCTGAAAGCTAATATTTAAATATTTGAAATTATAGAGCGGTTGGACTACGTGAGAGTAGAAATAAATAACTAATTGGTTTTTTGGTTTCAGAAGAACATCGAAATAAAATATTATCATCAATTTTTTTAATCGGAAATTTGGAGTATTATATAAATATAAATTCTAGTTTAAGGTATTATTTCAGATCGATCAGGTTCCAACGTTTTATTATTAATATTTTAATTGTGTTTTCATCGGCTTTATTAGATGTCTGTAACCGGGCCGAGTCTGTCCTCACTAACATTCCTTTTCCCTCCCTCGATTTTATGTTACATGTAAAAAGGTGTACGATGGCTGCCTGGCCAAGGGCGGATATCACACTATTAGACTTATGTGGTATCGATGTGGCGCCTTTCTTTACGGGGTGAATATTGCTTTGTTTGGACATATTTCCAACATATTTCCTTGGTGAGGGAGAGTTATGGTGTCGTGTTGTGACATGGGTATAGTGGTGTGGTAATCGCATTTATACTAGGGGAGTCTTCGGGCAAGAGATAAATAAATTAATTGAGCAATTCTTGGTCGTCTTCAATTGTGGTATGAACGATTCCTAGTTAGATTGTAATACTAAATCTAACCTTATTCTGTTGAATTCATTTTTGAGATTTGAAATGTTAAGCCGTAAGTGGCAGTTATGGTGGAATCTTTCTATATAAAAATAAGAAAATAAAATTTTAAGACACAATTTGTGTTCAAACATTTTGAGCTATCAGAAGCACACAACTCATTTCTAGCCGGTTAAGGGTTTTCATGTAATTAATCTGTGTCACAAATTAACAAATAAGACTAATTTTTTTTTACCTGCCCTACAAAAGTGAGTTATAGAAATTTCCTTATCGCGATTCTTTTATGTATATGCGGTTTTAATATACCATAATCCGCTATTTTCTTTCCACAGTTACAAAACAGCTCAAACAAAAAGCAAATAATAATAAACCTGTTTATAAAACGTTTAGAATTTCTAATAATGTAAAAAATGGAATGGAAAATTAGAAAATTTGATTACGATTTTTCATTTTTATATCATCCCATTTTCATTTTTTTTTTGCGAACAAGATCATCAGCTTAAATGATTTATTATATAATTTTAAATAATTTTGCCTCGTCGCTGTTTTATTTTTGGATGTCTTAAGGAAAATATTTATTCAGTCGAAATGAATTTATCATTCGATTATGGATTCTAATTACGTAATTGGACGTAATATACAAATGACAAAGACAGTGATCCAAATATTAACGTTAATCAAATTTGAAAAGATTCACATAACTTATGACATTATTTTAACCGGTGCAACAAGAAAATTTAAGAAAAAAAACCTGCAAAATCCAACAAATCAAATTTGCCATCTAATTCAATTAAACAGCAAAGAAACTTTGCTTGTCAGATAATTCTTTAATTAGGACTTCCTAATCAAACCTCACATACGTTGTCATACGCAAAAAAAGTTTTTTTTAACAATTTAATTAAATGTCATGCATCACATTATCATCATCATCATCATCTTAATTATGAAAACAACAAACACTTTTACTACAAGAGCAACAATAAGAAGATGAAATCTAATCAAAAGTTTATTTCTACTGTTGCTGTTTGCCTGTTACGTAAATTTATCTATGGTATCAGGTTGATGCTGAATTCTTATTTATTTTCCAATTGCGTGATGGCTCATTTTATGACAGGTTCATTTATTGGGGACAATACAAATAATCCAGATTAATCGATGCCTTATACAATGCTACACAATAATCTTAAGCCATATAAAATAATTGCTTCAATTTAAACCAAAAAATTGTCCAGGCAAACAGTGTAATTAATTTTCCAAACTTTAACATTTTCAACTATATATTTCAAATACCACGAAATGTAACATACTAATCTGTTTTTTAAATTGCATTTATTCATTTTTTGTGTTGTCCGAAATACTAAAAGACAAAAAAAGACAAAAAAAACACATTTTCACACAATTCAAATGCTCTGTAATTTCCCGAAAATACCAAAAAACACTTTTGTCGGTTTTGCAGTAGACATACATACGAGTATTCTGCTTTACAAATTTTCCAAATGAAAAATGATTTTTTTTATGTTTTTTGCCATTCTCTTGGGTATTGTCTAATTTTTACACACGAGATAAATTGGAAAATTTACCTCTTTGTCCACTTAGCACGAGTTTTGATTTTTAATTGACATTTTTATAAAATCATTTTCCTTTTGCCATACACATTAAAAAGTCAGATTTATATTTATAGAATATCAAGTGGGAGTTTTTGAATTAATCTTTGTGTGTCAACAATAAACTACTTTACAAATGCCGAAGTAGTGTAATATTGCAAACCTAACTTCCACATAGTAAAAATTTTAATCAACAAAATACATAATAAAACATTCATCTTGGAATAAAATATTGAGTTTTTAATAATGAGACAGAAATCATCGTGTTAAAGTTAGCCGAAAGTATATATCTGACAGTAAAAAGTCGTTAATGTAAATTACATGATTTACAACATTCCAGCCGAAAAGGAGAAACATGCTGGTTTATAGCGAAAATTTAACAGGATACATGAAATGCATTGAAAAAGTTTTACAATAGTCATGGAAAATTTTGTTCCTTAGAATCCAAAAAAAATTGCATATTTGAACAAAATCATCTTCTACACTGTACATCTGGAGATGAATAGTTTTAATCTGATTTTTCAGTAGCTACCGCAGGAAAGAAATTAAGTTTGAGGAGTTTCCCATAGGAAAAAAAAATGCAAATAGCGGTTTTGCATCAAATTAATAAAAAGCCGTTAACACCCCTTGTCTGAGAATTGGACTCAAGTTTTGATAGTTCACGAAATAGCTGATTACATTATCCATCCAAAAAGCTACAAAGGTATACCCTAACCAAAGAAATAAATGTGCTTCGAATTTTAAACTCCAAAATGCGGTTTTGCATCAAATTGTTTAAGAGCAATTAACACCCCTGGTTATAGATTTAAACTCAGGTTGTGATAGTTCAGGAAATATCTGATTAAATTTTCTATCCAACAAGCTATGTAGGTATCCCCTAAGCAGAGAAATAAATAGACTTCGAATTTTAAACTACCAATTGAGTTTGGCATGAAATAGATAAAAGGCCATTGTCACCCCTTTTTATAGAATTGGACTCAAGTTGTGATAGTTAACTGATTATATTCTCCATCCATAATGCTACGAAGGTATCCTCTAACCAGAGAAATAAATGTACTTCTAATTTCAAACTTCAAAATGTGGTTTTGCATCAAATTGTTTAAGAGCTATTAAGACCCCTTGTTAGAGATTTGGACTCAGGTTGTGATAGTTCAGGAAATATCTGATTAAATTCACTATCCAATAAGCCAGTTCCAATTTTAAACTTTAACAAAACAGTATTTTATTGCGAATAATATCACTGATGCCGGTCGACAGAAATCGTGTTTTCTATTGCGTGGGCAGGTGTTGATGCTTATCACACAATAAAAAAAGTGTACTGTGAAAATTCGTTCGATACAGAAAATTTTGATGCTGTCGAGTAAAAGTTAAGTGAATTTTATTCAAAATCTGTCCATATTTTGTCAGCTCGTTTCAAATGTTGGCAGCTAAAAATATGAAACCGGGTGATTCGTACATGTCATGGATTGCGGATTTACGTGATGCTGCTGTAAAATGTGAGTTCAAATGTGAGTGCAAGAAATCTTACACAGATACCGCTATTATAGGGATATGATAGTATTACATACGATTCATGACCCCGTTAGAACAGCAATTTTGCAGTTAGTAAACCCGAAGTTGGAGGATGTCATCAAACTTGCTCAAGCTCATGAGAGCACACAAGCCGCAATTGATGTGTTAAAAAGTAATTCACAATTACTTAATCACAGTTTCTCACATGAAGTAAACCAAAATACAGGCGTAGTCATACGCCATCACATCCTAAACTTAGATCGTGTCCTGGGTGTTACAGTCATCATGAACGTGAAAAATGTAAATTTTTAATGGCTAATTGTCATCGATGTGGTAAAACGGGACATATTGCGTCAGCTTGCAAAAGCAGTTCATCACCTTATAGTCAACAGAAAGGTGACAAAGGAAATCGTCAAGGCAGTATCAAGCCAAACAGTCAACGTCGAAGTCTATCATTTGAGAACATATATAGTATCGATTTATTTGAGTATCTGGAATCGCCAGTATCGGACGATGTCAAGATTATAAATGAGCAATCAGCACTCCAGGCTAACAAGATTAGTCAAGCGATACAATAAGCTAAGAATAATCCGGCACAGAAGGAAGTGTCATCCAATTCAATTGGGGATCCGAAGTCCACTGTTTATAGTGTACATCTGACGAGCAAATCAGTACAGCACGTTGGTAAGAAAATCTATTTGTCGATGGAAATTAACAAGAAAATTTTGAAATTTTTAGTCGATACCGGTGCTACTGCCTCATTAGTGGGTAATGATGGATATGTTGAGCTGGGTAAGCCATATTTGAGTCCAGCCTCAACAATTTTGAAAGCTTATGGTGAAAGTTTAATGTAGATGTCAAATTTCGTGACAGTTATGTTAATTTGCCATTGCTCGTGACAGCCACAAAAGGAGCAAATGTTTTTGGTATGAATTGGTTCAATGCATTCGGATTGGATAATTGTGTCAAACAAATTGATGACTTGTGTTCCAAATACAGTATAGTTTTCGAGAACAGTTTGGGACACTGCACAATTTTTAAAGCGCATTTATCGTTGAAAGAAAACTACACTCCACGATCATTCAAAGTGCGGCCCTTACCTTTCGAGCAACAAAGTAAAGTACGCAATGAAATTGACAGGCTTGTATCTATAGGTGTCTTGAAACCAGTCAAATTCAGCAACTGGACAACACCCATTGTTGTGGTTAGCAAACCTCAAAATAACATACGCATTTGTGGAGACTTCAAGGTGACTGTGAATCCTCAATTGAATGTGGAGCAGTATCCAAATCCCAGAGTAGAACAATTGTTCCAGCGTCTACAAGGTGGTTAACGATTTTCGAAACTGGACTTAAAAGACGCCTACCTTCAATTGGAACTTGATGATGAGTCAAAGGAACTTGCTATTATAACAACTCCCTTTGGATTATTCCAGTACCAGCGCCTTCCTTTCGGAATTGCCAGTGCTCATGCTATCTATCAACGTTTTGTCGAGCAGTTGATTGCAGATTTGGATCTTGCTACGACATATCAAGACGACATTATCATTGGAAGTCGTTTTGAAGAGATTAGCAGATGTTAACCTTCGGTGTAATCGCTTGAAATGTAAATTTTTTCAGCGTGAAGTCCAATATCTTGGGTATATTTTGGATGAAAGGTGTATACGCCCGTCTGACTCCCGTCTCATAGCATATAGAGACATCCACGACCGAAGAAACTTAAAGATTTAAGCGCATTTTTGAATAAAGTAAATTACTATAATCGCTTTATTAAAAATGTTTCTCAAATTGCAGCTCCACTAAATGAGCTGAGAAGAAATTATGCTGTTTTTCAGTGGACACAAAGACAAGAAAACGCGTTCCAAACAATAAAGAAATGGCTGTTGGATACAGTAATGTTGGTTCATTATCGCCCAGATTATCCATTAGTTCTGGCGACTGATGCATCTAGTTACGGAATAGGAACTGTCTTATCACACATATATCCGGACGATTCCGAGCATCCAATTGCGTTTGGGTCAAAGGCATTGAATGAGCACCAACGCATATATAGTCAAATCGAGAAGGAAGCTCTGTCGATTGTGTTTGGTTGGCATAAGTATCAGTACCTGTATGGTCGTAAATTCATTTTTGTGACGGACCATAAGCCTTTGGTTTCACTTTTCAACCCTGAAGAAGGTCTACCAGTAATGACTATAAATAGATTACAGAGGTGGGCAATCTTTCTGATGTGTTACACCTACACAATCAGATACAAACCAACAGAAAAGCATGGTAATGCTGATGCACTCTCACGGTTGGCAGTAGGGCCTGATGAAGAATTTGATCGAGAGGAGCAATGTGCATTTAATAGCCAGAAAATCAGCAAAGCAACCAAGAAAAATCATCAATTGTCAAAAATTCTAAAATTCACGAGAAGTGGCTGGCCAAGCACGGTGGACCGTGACTTGCAGTCTTTTGAAGTAAGAAATGCACTAAATTGTTTTAATGATGTTTTGCTATTGCAGACTGAACACACAAGAGTGGTAGTTCCTATCAGTTTGCGACGTGAAGTGTAAAGATGCTTCATATTGGACATTGGGGCGTTGTGAGGATGAAGCAACTAGCCCGTCGATATTGTTGGTGGCCGAAAATCGACGAAGAGATTAAGTATGATGCAAAGGCTTGTAGAAGTTGTCAAGAAGTGGCTCCTAACCCGCCAAAGCAATTTAGTAACTGGCCTGCCGCAACTTAAACTTGGGAACGCATACATATTGATTTTGCGGGAGCTTTCCTAAACCAAATGTGGTTAATTTGTGTGGATAGTTTCTGAAAATATCAATATGTAATTAAGGTGGCTGATATTACTTCAAAGACAACAATTCGGGCCTTAATAGGCCTTTTCACTACAGAGGGACTACCAGATATAGTTATCAGTGACAATTGACCCTCTTTCACATCACATGACTTTGCGGAGTTTTGTGAAAAAAATGGTATTGAGCACCTTACCACCGCACCATTCCATCCAGCGTCAAATAATGAAGCAGAACGTTTTGTCAGAACGTTTAAAGCCACATTGACAAAAGAAATGAGAGAAGGAGGGACAACCGATCTTGCTTTGTTAACATTTTTGAGTACTTACCGTTTCTCTCCAGGAGCCAACAACAAATCACCGAGTGAAATTCTACATGTCAGGCAACCTAAAACACATCTGTTTTGTTGTTCCCACGATTGAGTAAGGACAAATTGAAAATAACAAAGTTTTGTACCAATCAAGAAGTTTATTTCAGGAACTTTTCAACTGGACCAAAATGGCTGAAGGGAACCATCACTAAAGTGATTGGTCGAATGCTCTACATAGTCAACAGTGAGAGGGGTCAACAGTTAAAGCGACATCAAAACCAGCTGAGGCCTCGTCAACCAGAACTTAATAATTTTGAAGCAGCGAGTATTTTAAATAAGAGTTTGCAAACAAAATATTATCTAGAAACGAGTGCAAGACAACCGAGGCCCATTTTCTGACGTTCATTTTCAGAAGCTGACAGCTACGACATACCTCGCAGGGCTTCACGTATTCGGAAGCAAACCGTGAGATTTTTACCTTAATTTAATAGCGGAGGAATAATGTGTATGCGGCTTTAAAACAACATTCTAGTAGAGAGACACACATACACGTAGACCATCACATTATGATTGTTTATTGCTACTACCAAAATTATGTATATAATAAATAAGAGTCGAAAATGATAATCAATAGAGTAAAGTTCATTGTTGAAACAACACAAATAACTCTTTTCTAATATTTAATAAAATATATTAAAATCAAAAAGCGGAATCTTATTTTGTACATATATTTAAATGTTATATACAAACATAACACATCAAATTGATAAAAGGCCGTTAACACTCCTTGTCAGATAATTGGACTCAAGTTTTGATAGTTCAAGAAATAGCTGATTATATTTTCCATCCATAAAGCTACGAAAGTATCCCATATGCACAGAAATGAATGTACTTCGAATTTTTAACTTCAAAATGCGGTTTAGCATCAAATAGTTTAAGAGCCATTAATTCCCTTTGTTAGATATTTGGACTCCGGTTGGGATAGTTCACGAAATATCTGATAAATTCCCTATCCAACAAGCTAGCTTCAATTTTAAACTTTAAATTCAGTTTTACATAAAATTGATAAAAGCCCTTTAACACCCATTGTCAGAGAATTGGATTCAAGTTTTGATAGTTCACGAAAAAGCTGATTAAAATTATCCATCCATAAAGCTGCGAAGGTATCCCCTAACCAGGGAAATAAATGTACTTCGAATTTTAAACTTCAAAATGAGGGTTTGCATCAAATTGTTTAAAAGCCATTAACAACCTTGTTAGTGATTTGGACTCAGGTTGTGATAGTTTACGAAATATCTGATAAATTCACTATTCAACAAGCTAGCTCCAATTTTAAACTTTAAATTGAGTTTTACATCAAATTAATAAATAGCCGTTAACACCCCTTGTCAGAAAATTGGATTCAAGTTTTATTTTTTTATTTATTTATTTATTTATATTAAACGGGCTCATGGCTTTTCCACCCTTCCATACAATACATCTATCAAGCATTTAAAAGTTCCTACAAGCTACATCTTTTTTATACAAATCAAGTCAAATTATTTATTTTTATATAATCAAAAACAAGTTTTTTAAAAACACTGATTGAGCTTACACATCTAGCTTCAACCGGCAACCGATTCCATAAAACATAAACTTTGACCAATGTTGAATAATTGAAAACATTATTTTGTATATTTGGCGGCAACAATAAACATTGAGTTCGGGCAGACTTATACCCATTCTGACCTTGTCAAAGAGATAAACTGGCTGTTTCACCTTAAGCAACTTATACAAAAAAACTAATTTATGAAAAATAAAAAATTCATTTAAACTACAACCAAGAATATTATTTGAATAAAATGAAATATGAGCAAACTTGCGTATAGGTTATAGGTATATCTGACTGAGTTATTGAAGGCTTTTTGAAGCAAACTAATACTTAGTGAATCACAGTGTTGATAAATCACGTTACAGTATGTAAAGTTCGGGATGACCAACGTTTTAACCAGATATAGTCTTAAGTTCTCCGGACAAATCTTTTTATGAAGTCTTAAGCCATACAGAATAGAGTTTGGCTTGCGACAGGTTTAAATAAACATGGCCTGTGTTTTCTTTGTATTTAACATAAGACCATTTCACGTTGACCAAGAATAAATACTTCGCAGATCTTCATTAATTTTGTAATAAATTTCATTTATATTTTCTAATGATCCACCAATATATAATTGAACATTGTCCGCGTAGAAATGGAATTTTGAACCAGAAATGCAATCAGCTAAATCATTAATGAAAAGGGAAAATAATATTGGCCCAATAATAGACCCCTGAGGGACTCTACAAGTAACCGAAGCTGTTTGTGATAATGACTCCAAAAAATTAACAATCCGAGTCCTATCCGACAGATAGGAAGATAATAAACGAATAGCACAGCCCGAAAAATTATAAAATAATTTAAGCTTTTGCAGGAGAAGCTGATGATTAATAGAATCAAACGTCTTGGAAAAATCCAATAGGAAAATACCGCAAAAGATTTAGGTGCATTAAGGATACACGAGATATCATCTACAATATTAAACAAGGCGGAAGTTGTACTATAAAACTTACGAAATCCAAATTGATAACGATTTAATAAATGTGACTCACTAAGATACAATGAAATTACCTTAGATAGAATAGGGGTAATACTTATTGATCTTAGATCATGTGAATTGTGAACTTCTTTACTTTTATTTAAAGTACGAGTTAGTAATATACTTATTAATTATAAAAGTTAGATATGGTAAAATTAACGGTAGTATTAATTTTAGATACTTAAGGGTAATTCCATCATGTCCAGCCGTGTTTCATTTAATTTTTCCAATTAGATTCACTACACTAAGGTCTGTGACGCATTTAAATTGGAACGGTGAACTTTGAAATCCAGACATATAGAATCATCATTAGAATTCATTAATGGTAACACGGCACTAGTAGAAGGAATGGCTGAAAAATGTAAATTGACATTATCAGTTGAAAACGGTATAGTATACTAGAATTTTTATCAGCATCCAACTGATCTAAGATTATTCCAAAGTCGCTTCATGATAACCCTTGGATTACCGAAATAATATTTTTGTTTACATTCACGGATAAGGCTAGTAACTTGATTTCTATCTATAAAATTGTAAAATAAATTACAAATGTGGTCCAAATTAGCCAATTCTCTTTAACATTTTAAAATTCAGTTCAACAAAGGTGTTTTCCATTAGCTCCTCGTCAATATTATCGTACACCGGGATATAGGAGTATGTTGGTTTTGGCCGTTTGAACTTCACTTTATTTGACATATAAATCAAATAATGGTCGGAAATCGACGGAAGGGATATTTTGTCGAAGTGAATTATTCTATCAGAGTCAGCTTCATTCACCAGAATTAAATCTAAAAAATTTGATTCTTTTGTAAATTGAAATGTGAGTGGGTAGCTTAAATTAATATTAAAATCATCGCGAATTATCACACGGGAATAGCTATTTATGTAATCCATAAACAGTCACAATATCGTCGATGTCATTTAATATTCTTAGTGGTGGATTATAGGCAACAATTACGACATGTTTAGTATTTTTAACGTTTGGGTTTAAAATAATAAACTCAGTCTTCCCCAAAACGAGACGATCAACACATTTGATATTTTAAGACGATCTAAAATACATGGCCACCCCACCTCCTGATTTTTTCTTACCAGCAACACGATCATGACGTAGTAAATCTCCGATGAATAAATTCTGTCAAAGTGGGTACACTTCAATTTTATACGAAACAAAATTCAGCTGACTCCTATTTCTTTTGTATTTGCAATTAAGGCACGGCAACATACGTCGTCTGCTGTTATATTAACCTTTGTTGTTATGTGTCGTATGACATCCACATCTGAGGTAGAGGGATAGAGGTGAGTAACCACTAAATTTTTTTCGCAAAATTGATTCATTAGTATCCATTCCCACAATTAATGTTTCAAGTGGTGTAGTCTGGATATCATGACCATTTGTAGAATTTTTCGTAGCTACATATGTTGATTGAGTTTGCTATTGCATGTTTAACTGTTTAGCAATCATGTCACCAAAATTATTGAAAAATGCAGCAACTGTGTTAGTGATGTCATCTAACCTGTTAAGCACCTGATTTTTTTTTTTTTTTTTTTTTTTTGTTTTATTAGGCTTGGCTCCTACATAAAAAAGAGCCATATCGCCAAAAATCATATTTATAATTCTCTGTTTACATAATTTAATTCAATTTACATTTTTAATGATATTTTCCTCACTCTTAAAAGGAACCGGATTATCCCCTCACATATTCTATCGGCTAGTAAATATTTGTTTCGTGTTAAATTGTTATTCCACTCATCCTAATAAATTCATACATTTCCTTGTAAGCCAAAAAATCACCCTCATTCATTAATTCACTTAGATTTCTTGCATTCCGAAGGATGTTGAACTTTGATCTATATTGGCTATATCTGGGACAAGCCAATATGAGATGTTCAACATCCTCCACACTTCCACACAACTCACAATCTTTGTCCTCAATCAAATGACGTTTCCACAAGCATTCCTTCCAGTTCCCATGGTTCAGCCTGATTCTCTCAACCGTTCGCAACATTCGCGTATCTCCTTTGAGCTCCTTAAAGAACGGAATTCTCAAAGGAGTACCACGGAGCACTCTGTACTTCATTCCTTTCGTTAGACTTTTCTCGTTAAATTCACTCTCCCATTTTCTCCACAGATTCATCTGAAACATTCGAAGTACATCTCTTGCATCCTTACTTCCGTACTCCTGAACCGTGTCATTCAATGTACCCTTTTTAGCTAACATATCAGCTCTTTCATTCCCTTCGATCTGTCTATGTGATGGGATCCATTGTATGGTCACATCACGTTGACAGTCTCGAACACATTCAAAAATTAAATCAACATACACATTGCCTTCCCTTCCACCTCCACATTTTAGCAAACATAAACCACTCTGGGAATCGGAAAATATTACTATTTTCCTTTCCCCTTCATTCACAGCCAGTTTAATTCCTTCAAACATTCCAATCAGTTCAGCGTTCATTATACAGATGCTTTTGTCCACTTTAAAATACTTTTCCACATTCTTACCAGGCATAAGTACACCAACACCCACTCCATTCTCATTCACACTAGCATCTGTATAAACTATATCATCTTGCACATACCGCTGACTGATTTTCCCAAACATAATTTTAGCGATAACTTCATTCATTCCCTTATTAAATTCCTCCATATTCAAACATACAGTAAGATTATTAGGAACGGGTTGCGGACCAGCATTGCCTATACTCAGAAACATGTTCAAGTTTTCAAGTGCAATACTAGCTCTATATGTCGGTTTGTACACCGCCCTAGTTTGTAATCTTACTATCATCTCGTTCCAGAACTCATTTTTCTTAGTTATCATTCGCACTGTCTCTCTCACTGTGATCCACTCTCTCTTGTAATCAAGAGGTGAATCACCCATTTCAGACCACAGAGTGTGTATTGGGGTTGAGTTAATCGCCCCCAATACCACTCTTGCACATGCATTTTCTACTTTCATTAATTGGCTAAAAGCCCCTTTCGAACCATTCCCATACACACTAATACCATATCCAATTTTGGAGGATATAAGGGCCTTCCTTAACATGTCAGTCACACTCGGATGAACGCCCCATTTAGGTTTGCTCACCCGTTTAACCACATTTAAACGTTCCTTGCAGTTATCTGCCAAAATTTTCATATGCTTCCCAAAATTCATACGTCTATCGATCCAAATACTCAAATACCTGTACGCATTTACTTGTTCAATACTTTGACTATCAACACTTATATTAACATTTGCAACGTTTGTTCTAAAACTCATATAAGCACACTTATTAGGATTCACTCTCAGATTCAACATTTTAAGTTTTTGAATTAAATCATCTACCCCCTTTTGCGCTCTTTGAGCCGCCACATCAATACTTCTCCCTTTTCCAATTACTACAAAATCGTCTGCAAATTGCAGAACGATTTGATTGTCTGTATTGATGTGGTGTATCTCGCTGGTATATAGGTTGAACAGAGCTGGAGATATTCTACTTCCTTGCGGAAGTCCAATATTTGCAACTCCCTCCAACCTAAAACCACTTCCATTCAGAACCATTTTTCTATCAGTCATGAAATCTTTTATCCACATACATACTTTCCGTGAAAATCCAAAATTCGATAGAATTTGTTGTAATTCCCACGGAACCACATAATCATAAGCTCTTTCAATGTCCAAAAATACCGCAACAGCTTTCAAATTATCCTTTCTTACTTCCCAAACAAACTTTTCCACACACTCAATTGCAGAGTGGTTCTTTCGAAATCCAAATGTTGTCGATGGCAACAAATTATTCTCATTCACAAAATCATCTATTCGTTCTTTCATCATTCCATTTAAAATTTTTATAAAAACATTTAACATACATATGCCTCGATAATTTGTTGCCACATTTGGATCTCTATCCCGTTTAGGGATGGGAACCACCCTGCTCTCTTTCCATTTGTCCGGTATTTTTGATCCCATCCACACTTTGTTGAGTATCTCAAGCAAATTATGCTTTGCTGAGTCACTCAACAACCGAATCATTTTGTAACTTACTCGGTTCGTCCCTGGAGTGGTAGATTTTGATCTTTCTAACACTCTCAGGAACTCTCCCCATTCATACTTACAATCCATTCTTTCATTTCTACTCATTCTATCAATTTCATTTATTACATTCAAATCATTGCTTACATTCAATATCATTCTTATAAATTCTTCACCTTTTTCTCTGTTCTCACATACCACATTGCTCACATTAAAGTATTTACCATTCACCCTATTAAACAAACTCCATACATCCTTAGTTGTGGTTCTATGTGTCATTTGGGACACATATTCCCGCCAACTTTTCCTTTTTGCTCTGCGAATAGCCTTTTTCAATTTTCCATTCATTTTACCATACATAATCTTATTCTCACTACTCTTATTCCTATTAAATTCACGCAAGGCTATTCGCTTTCTTTCATACCAGTATTGAACTTCATTGTTCCACCAACCATTCACATTAATCTCTTTCATATCCACAATTTTTGTACACAATTTATTTACCCGTTCAATTTCACTCTCTAACTGGCTTTGATTTATTTCATTTTCTCCGAGAATCTCATTCATTTGATTCACCTATTTCCTATTATTCATTAATTCACGTTTTTTCCTAAACACTCGATTATCATTCATGATCATTTTGATCATGAAATGATCACCACCCAAATTCTCTTCTTCAACATTCCAAGTGACCCGGCAGGCCAGTTCAATAGTTGTCATAGACAAATCTATTGCGCTGGCCGTGCCTCCCACATTCGCCATTCTAGTTGGCCTTCCATCATTCAAGAGCACCATATCGGAGTCTTGAATCAGGTCGGCCAACTGTTTTCCTCTTGCGCAATTGTCTAAACAACCCCACATTCTCGCATGCGCATTCATATCTCCACATACAATCAGGTGACTTTTATCTTTCACCCACTCAAACAA
Source organism: Tipula vernalis (assembly GCA_958295665.1). NCBI lineage: Eukaryota > Metazoa > Arthropoda > Insecta > Diptera > Tipulidae > Tipula > Tipula vernalis. The sequence continues at coordinate 40,228,183 of OY282560.1, forward strand.
TTTTTTAAAATCACTCAAGGCTTTTTTCCTTTCATCTTCATCACGAACCTGGGTTACATACACGCTCACTAGTAACAGATTTCTTTCCAAATTTGTTGTTGAGGCGGCTATTGCTTCAATCACCTCAAATGCGGGCAACTGAACTTTTTGTAACGTTATATTTCTGGCGTACATTATTGCTACTCCACCATAACCATCACTCCTTGGTTTGGAAAGAAATCTGTACCCTCTCACATTTAACGTCTTGTTCATTCTTTCCCACGTTTCGCTTATAAGCATCACATTCACTTTATTCTTGGCCAGATAATTTTCCAACATATTTTTTTTGGCATAAAAACTTTGTATATTTATCTGGCCAACAATAATTCTTTCACTCATGTCTCACATTCACCCCAATAACAATCTATACATACCAATTAAAAATCTGTCCGGGAGTATCCGCTTCCAAAATTTAACAAAAATAAATTTTAATGAAACAATAAAATTTTGTTGCATGAAATTACTTATGTTGCATCCTTCATATAGATGTTGATGTTGCGAGTTGTTGTCCCATCTTTTGTATTGCTGCCGAGTTTCGTTTGTACGTAATATTGATTTTTATTATTTATTAATGATGTGCATTGTTATCTGTTTTCATCGGTGTTGGTGGTGCAATAAAATTTTCATTGTTAACGTCCGTATTCAACGTTGTGCTGTTATATTGGTCCATGAACGCTTTACGGTTTTTAGTACTTGTGTACCGAGTTTTTTTGTGTGGTCGACCGCGTTTATTTAAATTAACGTTTACTGACACATCTTCATTTTCTGTGTCCATACACGACGAATCTGTTTCTGTTTTTTTCTCTTTGCAGTTAAATTGTTTTAAATTAACCATTTTTTTGATGGTTTGGATTTTGTTTTCTGCCTCTGCGTGTAACATGTTAATTTTCGCTACATCGCTATACGTAACGCGTTCTTGCGTGGTAATTGATTGTACTGTATTTTTGTCGACCGTGCTTGTTTGTTGTACATGTTGTGATTGTCCTTGCGTGTGTAAATGTTGTTTATCTGGTTCTTGTGGTTGTAGTGTTTGTTGTTGTAGCTGTTGTTCTGCTAAATTGTTGATGTTATTTAAAAGTGGACAATCTTGTTTTTTATGTGAATCTTCTCCACATTTGTAATATCTCTCTTTCAAGCCGTCGTAAAAAATTCTTGCTTTAATGTTTTGTATATATATATAAATTGTGGTATTTCTTTCTCGATCTCTATATATACTCCTCTTACTCCCGAAAAAACTGGTAGCAGTGAGTTTACTCCAAACTTTTCACGTCTTGTTGAATGTATACTACCAAAACGGTGCAAGGCCTCACTCAGTGTTTTGTCCGTGATTTCTGGTGGCAAGTTAAATACCCTCACGTACCGCATTATTCCACTTGATCCTTTTACCGTTACCTCGGTTGATGTTCCATTAACATAATTGAACGTTAAAACATGTGTTTCTCGTAAAAAATCAAGGAACCTCTGTGTTGAACTTTATATAAATATATACCTGTGTTGAACTTTATATAAATACAACGTTCGTATAAATCCTGGTACAGCGTATGTATATCTTTAGCCGTTAGCCCATTGTTCAAGACAAATTGCATCATTTCTTGATCTGACGGCTTAGCATCTGTCTTTTGAAACTGTACTTTTACAGTGTTTTGTCTTAAACTATCCATTTTAATTAATCCACAACCTTGTTATAAACAGGTATTATATTTAACCACTGCGCAGAATTGCGCTTAACAAATTTGGACAGCACTAATATCACAATATTTTTCAATATTTAAAATTCACTAATTTTTATTTTTATTTTGAAATTCGCTCTATACGCCACAAAGGTTGACAATCGAATGAAGCACCTGATTTGCTCTACCCTCAAATTTTTTTTTAACTTGATTACATGTATTACATATGAATTGAATGTTAGGTGTGTTATTGCACATTTTTGCTGAAGCGATCGATAATGTTGAGCACTTCTGATGATATACATTATCACAGTTACCACAGGCAATGAAGGAGTTGTCAACGCTTGCATCATCACACTGTGCACATTTCAAGGCCATAACGTCAATTTTTAGTTTCGAATGTTTTATTTATTTTATAACGAACACAACTGGTCTTATAAAACACAATATGATTAAAATCAAATCGATGGCACACGGTGGTCAATTTTATGAATGAATAACCGCATAAAATATTTTTGCCCTGTACTTAGACAAATTATTGCAGTCACAATGAAAATAACTTGATTTGTAAAATGTTTATTAAAAATGAAACAGTTAATTCTTTTTCACTAATTAGATCAACAGTACCAATGGATATCACTGACACTTTTATAGAATTAATTTAATTTATCGATAAAAAACTATTTATCACAAGCGATAACATTTTTAATCGCAATAGTTTTTTAAAACAATGATTCACAATTATTTATATACAAATTATTTATTTTAATTTTATTGTCACACATTAAAAATTACGTCTGCTTCGTACGACGATCAAAATAGAAGTTCCCAGTTTTTTAGTTCACGAAATAGCTGATTATACTAAATTTTCCATCCATAAAGCTACGAAGGTATCCCCTAACCAGAAAAATAAATGTGCTTCGAATTTTAAACTTCAAAATGCGGTTTTGCATCAAATTGATTAAGGGCCATAAATACCCCCTGTCAGTGATTTGGACTCAAGTTGTGATATTTCATGGAATAGCTGATTAAAGTCTCCATCTATCAAGCTATGCAAGTATTCCCTACCCCAAATATTAAATGTGTTTCGAATTTTAATTTTAAAATTTTAATTTGCGTTTTGACTGAAATTGATAAAGGAAAAATTTCCTTTGTCACATTTTCCATCCCCGAAAACCAACCCAAAATATTTAATCGTTTTAATTAGAACCTTATTTTTTCCAAGCTAAATTAGTTACGTGTGATTTATCAAATGTACCTGTTGTTATTAAAAAGTTGTCTAAATATACAAAAACCTGATCATGTAATTCATGTGGAATTACTCTGTGCATGGATCTACACATTAATTGAGGAGCGTTAGTAAGTTCAAAAGGTGTGACTTTAAATTATTTAACTACCAGTAATGGGAGCCACTAAAATGTATCCTTTATGTCCAAACTTGAGATGAATTTATTTTGGTCCAATAAATTCAAGAGTCCGTCGATAATTCAGTGTGAAAACCCATTCTTCGTCGTTACTTCGTTCAACCTATGAACCTCACTTTTCCGGTACTTTTGCTAACTAAAGAAACAGGCGAGCTCCAAGAATTCCTGGATTCCTCTGTCACATCTAACGATTAAGTTCTTTGCGTAGTTCAGCTGCGCTTAACCGGATAATAACTATGTTTAATTAGTGTTGCATTTTCCTTACATCTATTGTGTGTTACATTAACGGTAACCAAATTTGGAAAATGATGGGATTTGCTCACATCATGTCTGTTCGAAGTTTCTTTAGGGTTTAATGTTTACAAATTTAGTACTAGAAAATTAAGTTCCAAACAATTTCCAAAAATCATAACCTAATACCAATTTTGTGTTAACCGAGAAACAACACGCACACACAGCCTTTTTGTAACGCCATTAAACATTAAATCAGCCCATTTATAGCCAAAATACGTAAGTTAGATTTTGATTTTTCTTAAAATTGTTTACCACCCTTTCCTAATGCATATTTACGTAGGGACGATTACCAGCAATAGTTTGCTTTAGGGCTTTACGATTAAAGCAATATTTCCGAGCTCTAATATTTTTGAAAACTTTTTGTACATTTGCGAATGATTCGGAATGTTGAAATATTTGTTTGGAAGTTAAAGTTAGTATGTCAGGGAAGAATGAAATATTTATTAAGTTGTCATCATAGGATAAAAATTTTAGGTCTTACTCAAAGGAATTTAGTTTGGGAGATTTCTTTTTATTTAGATTCATTGTTTCTTTGCTAGAAATGAAATTTATCTGAGACCTGGCGACACTTTTTCAATTATATGAGAAATTTTACTATAAATAAATTGGTTTTGATTCAGAAAAATTTGTATTAAAAATTATCTGGTATATTCAGAGAAAAGGTGCGGTAGGCTCCGGGTCAGGTCGGGAGGTTTTAGAGACATAAATTCGTGATAGTATGACCGCATTGATGGCAAGCGCAAAATAAAAGATCAAATCCACTAAACCATATTCTCCGCTCATCCGACAATAAAATAAAACGTTTAATTCATATTAACACAATTTAAAAAATTTAAGTTCGAAGTTTATTAATTACGTTAATTATAGATAATTTATTTTTTTTGAAAACTTACCTGTCCGCCTGAGAGACTAAATAATATCATTCCACCTCAACACGAAAACAATAAATGTCTCTGTTTATATTCAGATGGAAGGCTTACATTGAAAAAGCACATCGAAGCTAAACGTCAACAATTCAACTTAAGTTGTGTTAAAATGAACTGTCTAATAGGGAAGCATTCCAACTTAAGCTTAGACTGTAAGGTTTTGATGTATAAAATATTTTCTAAATCTATCTGGACGTATGGTATTCAATTATGCGGATCCGCATGTACTTCTAACATAATAATATTGCAACGAATGCAGTCAAGAATACTAAGAAGTAATAATGGTAAATGCATCATGATAAATACGCAACACAAACATACATCGTCATCTATATGTCGAAATAGTGGCAGACACGCTTTAGCCAGGGAAATTTTAAAACGGCCCAGAATACCAGCATCTTAAATAAATCCTTTTAGGTCTAGCTACTGAACTTCATGAAAGAGATTCTTTTAGGTTTAACTGCAAAACTTCATTGAAGTCGGTTAAGAAATACCCTGTTTTATTGCTACTTTATGTAGTTTTGAGACTAGCCGTTTCTACAGCGACCCGTAAAATATGTGTTTTTGACACACAATTTCTTATTCTTAATTTCGCTTCATTAATTAATTTTTTGAAACATAAAATGTTCCACTTCAAGAAATATTTTGTTTTCTATCAATTTCAAAGAGGAATATATTCAACAAGGTATTTCACATATCCGAAAACGTTCAACAGAGGAATATCTAAATCAATAGGGTTCTTCTAAAGATTTTATGAACATGGACTTACTGGCGGCAAACTGAAACCATACAGCATTTTGTGTTTTTTTTTTTGCAAATAGAGAAAAGGTTTCTTTCAAAAGAAAAATTCAGTCGAGAGAAATTTGTAACTATACCAATACGAATCATTAAAGAAAATTATTGTTAATTTGCTGTTTATTACCTACAAAACCATTTCCTGCTATTTTTATTCCTGGTATGTAACATAATCTTTTAATTATTTGATACATAATACCAACAAGAACAAATGCTGTAAACAAGATAAATTTTGATACACAAGCTATCTGTAGCTAATGGTGTTAAAAGCTTTACATTTCGTATATTCTCCTTATAAACCACTCTCCTTGAATACTAGATGTACTTAACTCACATCCGTCCACTTTTTATTAGAACTTATATATGAATACAAATTCATTGTCTTTCCACTGATAAAGTTTACGGATTCATACAATTAAACTTCGTTCTAAAAGCTTTTAAAAAATTAAAAGAATAAACAAACAAACAAACTTTGTTTTTTTACTTCTTATATAATACGATACATTTATTTTCCAAGAATATTCATTTTCAAGAAGTATTTAAACAACAAAACACTAGATAATTTTGTCCCTTACATTTATATCTATTAAAAATAAAAAAAAACAAAACAGATTTAGATAAAGATACGCTAAAAACTCATACGGAGCTAAAAATAAAAATATAAAATTTATCAAATGACAACAAAACAAAAAAAGCGGGAAAAATACTTTATAAACTTTCGTCCTATATCAGCGATAATTAGCCTGAACAATAAACAATAGAACTGAGATGATATCAAGAATATGTGTGTACCAAAAACCAAAACAAAATACTCGTATAGAAAGGAAAAACATGGAAATTCAATATCGAATAAAAATAAAACCTTCTTGTTGTTGCCATGTAAAATAAGGAACCAAATTTCTTGAGGATACTAAACATACTAATTTATTTGGTATCATTATCCTTTTATATATCGAGACTTTAATTTCAATTTAGATCCTTCCCGTCAGCACAAATTGAAAATGAAGCTTTATTTTTTACACAAAATACCATAGTTTTCTATTTATGTGAGCTTTTGTTTATATATATATATTTGCATACCCTTACTATTGCCATTCTCGTCCTTATATAGGAATTTTGGCAATTTTTTTATAAATAATATATAAACCAGATTTTAATTGGGAAATACCATTCTAGAAAATGAAATATTTGGGATATAAAATTACCTCAGCCGAGATTAACAATTCAACCAAAAAGTTGTGGCGTAAAATATACGGAACAGAAGTTGTAATATTACGTCAAACTATGTTTTTCAACACTTTGATGTGTAACATACATCAAAATAGGTATATTTCAAATTTTGTGTGTGTGTTTCAGATTCTAACACCTAAATATATATATATATATATATATATATATATATATATATATATATATATATATATATATATATATATTTATTGTTACGTTTTTGCTTTGTCAAATAAGGTTCGTATCACTGGATTGTGAATAATACAAAATCAATTTAATTTATCTCCAACGAATTTTTTTATTTCACAAAATTTATTACAACACAGTTTATCAATAAAAATTCACAAAATCACTTTATATAAATTATTCTTAAATTTTACTGTTCACTTATAATTTTTATTTCCACAAAAACACATTTTAATTCACTTTTTAATTCCTTTTTAATCTTTACTCTATCGCTTACCAAATATTACTAATAATCTTACAAGTTTATTCCATCGCGTTCCAAATTCGAATAATCCTATTCGATCTCGTTCGCCTTTTTATAAACACAAACCAAACTTCTAGAAAGCTCATGACTTTTCTAGTTAAATTAGCGTAGAAACATTTAGAACAATTTTATCATGGAAAATTCCATTTTACTACAGTTTAACACTGATCTATTAATTTTACTTATTCTATCACACACTAGGTGTCGCCGTCACAATATATATATATATATATATATATATATATATATATATATATATATATATATATATATATATATATATATATATAAATATAAAGGGTGTTTTTTTAAGCCCGATAGAACTTGAAATTGTAAAAATTAACACAAAAAATTTAATTGTAATGAAAAATTTTTCTTTATTCGAAAGATCAATACATGGCATTAATATTTGAAAATGATTTCGGGCATATGGGCACAGCGGCTGTTCTTGACGAAATGCATTTTAGACGTTCAATTTTGGGTCACTTTATCGATCACTGCTGGCTATATGTCACGAATAACATGAACAATAAGTCAAAGAAGTTAGCCCGAGCCCGAACTTTTGGTTCATTTCTCGGATAAAATGTAGCCATCCCGAAAAAGTGTAAATTTTGTAAATAGTGTAGGCTCATCCCGAAAAAAATATTATAATTAAAATAAATTTAACACGAATAAAAGCAAGTTTAAACCAAATGAATATTAATAAATTTCTTAAAAAATATGTGTAACAAACATTATAAATTCCTTTAAGAGTAAAGCCTTACAACATATTCTACAAATTCATATATAAAATTATGTTCTGCTGGTAGAGTACTCATTTACTATGAAGAAACCTTAAATTATATACAGCCAATACTAGAGACATAACTTAATGGTTTTTTATAAGGAGGAATAGGCCATAATACTAGCTAACAGCCGGCCAGTACCCCAGCTCCATATCATGGGGATAAACATATGTTTTTGAAAAATTTGAATTTTTAGTGTAGCGTGTGTGATATATAATATAATAAAGGTTTCCCCATATTACACACGCTACACTAAAAATTTAAATTTTTCAAAAACATATGTTTATCCCCATGATATGGAGCTGGGGTACTGGCCGGCTGTTAGCTAGTATTATGGCCTATTCCTCCTTATAAAAAACCATTAAGTTATGTCTCTAGTATTGGCTGTATATAATTTAAGGTTTCTTCATAGTAAATGAGTACTCTACCAGCAGAACATAATTTTATATATGAATTTGTAGAATATGTTGTAAGGCTTTACTCTTAAAGGAACTTATAATGTTTGTTACACATATTTTTTAAGAAATTTATTAATATTCATTTGGTTTAAACTTGCTTTTATTCGTGTTAAATTTATTTTAATTATAATATTTTTTTCGGGATGAGCCTACACTATTTACAAAATTTACACTTTTTCGGGATGGCTACATTTTATCCGAGAAATGAACCAAAAGTTCGGGCTCGGGCTAACTTCACTGACTTTGAACAATGCTGGCCTCCAAGGCATCAATTGTTGCTTATCAGCATAAACCAGTGACTTGACGTAGCCCCACGGGAAATAATCGAGAGGTGTCAAATCGCACGATCTTGAAGGGCAATTGACAGGTCAGTTTCTCGAAATCAACTTATCGTCAAATTTTGATTTAAATAAGTCGATGGTTGCGGTCGCCGTATGGCACGTAGCGCCATCCCGTTGAAACCACATCTCGTCCGGATCAATGTCATCCATATTTTCAAACAAAAATTCCTGCGAACGACGACGAATCGATAAATTTGGATCTTCTTCCACACTTTCGTTTACAGCGGCAATATTCTCTTCAGTACGCACATTCCTTCGACGTGTTGATTTTAGTGCATGCTCTAGAGAGTATGTGGTACGACATCTATCCACAGTTCGACGGATGGCTTGCTCAAATGGACGCTATAAAAATCACGCGCGTATCGACGACTGATTTTCAAAGTAAATTTTAATAATTTCGTAGCGTTGTTCAAGCATGAGTCTATTCTTCATGATTTGCTAGAGTATACTGAGATCTGCCAGAGTATATTTTTCATAAAAATTTTTTGTCTTATTTTTTACAATTTCAAGTTCTATCAGGCTTAAAAGAACAACCCGCTTTATTTATTATTAGACGTCATTTATTTAAACGAGACATTGAAAAAGTTTAGTTGGCTATAAGGCACAATTGAAATACAGTATTTGCTACGTAGCGTTGCCATTATAAGTGATGGCCCGGCATGCAGGTAATGCAAAGGATGTCCTCTCACTATAATTTCTGTTAGCTTTTCCGTGACTATCAGGATTACTGGATGTTTTATGTTATGTGTGAGATATTTTGGTTTACTAGACATCGGTAACTTTTGATTGGATTAAAATTATTTGTGTTGTATATGAATAAGCAAAAGTCTTAGCAATTCGGAACTGAAAGTTGAATCGAACTATTTTAATAAAACTCGAAAAATTTTCGATTAGTTCATCTAATAGTTTGTAATTGGCTGTGCATTTCTTCTGTTGTACACGACCGTATCCTTATTTCATTTGGCCAGCCCTTGGTAACAATCAACTATTTTGGACTTATCCACCATAAACTAAAGGTTTGTAGATTTTCTCGATCAATTACCCTTGAAGTGTAATCAGCCGCATTATCTTGGGTATCGGCGTGTCTCCACTGCGCTATATCCATATATGTATGCATGTTGCCGATAGAAGTATTCCAGTATTCCAGTAAACTCTGTTCAAGCGATTACTTTAATTATTTCTGCTTTTAACGCTTTCTTGACAGAAGGCTGTTCAATAGTAACACGCACACACAACTCTAATCGAGGAATTAAAACCTGCTTAATCGGTGCCACCTTAGTTTTTGCTGATAACAGTTTAATAATTGAATTCCCATTTGGATTGATCATTTGGCCGAAAACAACTGCTGAATATGCGTTTTTTGAAGCATCGAAGAATCGATGTAAGATTAACTTGCTGTTATATTTAATTACCTGTCTAACTTGTAACTTTTAATTTTAAATAAGTTTTCCCGTATTTTTAACCTCCTAGCTGCTAAGTCATTTGGTAACTGATCATCCCACCTAAGATTTTCTGCCCACAAAGCTTGTGAAAATATCTGTACCACGATTGTCGCTGGAGCAAGCCATCCTAAAAGGTCAAACAATCGATTTGCCTCTAACAAAATTCCTCGTTTAGTTAAGGTTCATTGGTCGTTTACATTTTGTGGATTTGATCTTGATAAAATGCAGTTAACTTCGACTATCAATTTAATTGCGTCCTCTAATGTATCAGCTCCTTCATTAGGTCATCTACGTATATCTTATTTTTAATGGGACTCATTGCGCTTCAGGGAATGGTTCTGGAAATTTACCTGGTGTTTGAGACTAAATATGTTGCAGTAGCTATATTACAGGTAACAGTCTGAAGCTCGGAGGTCGTACTACTACTACTAGTAATTTTAAACATGATATGGTGGGGTAGATAATAATCGGGAAATCTTTAGGATGATGCACATTACAAGGTTCAAAGTAGTCCAGGCGAGTGTTTTAGAATGGAAGATAGAATCGAGAAAGGTGGAAATGTTTAAAAATTAAGAAAGTTAAAGGATGTGTGGAAGGGTGAAAGAGATTTTGTTTTGCAGAACGAGTTAATTTTGCTTATAACTATCACTTTAGAGCCTCCTGTTCACAAGATGTCAACGCGTAACGATTATTTGTCAAGATTTTATATTATTTAATTATTGCATAATGAGATAAGACGTCTTGAACCATGACAAACTTGAAATGGACTCCTGTGCCTCTTAGCAGTTGAACCTTCTAAACATGATTTGAAACGAATGTTTGTGAGTTTTTTAGGTACAATTCGCTAAATAAAATATGTGAAACCTATTTATGTGTACTATGCTGCATAATCTTCGCATTTTGCTAAATTTTTCACTCTTTGGCCACATTCCAAAGTCGGTGCGCTAATATTAAATTAATTTCGTTCACCCTTTCCCGATAACATACTGCAACAATAAACATTAAATGACTGACTATACACCCCTCAATAAAATCTATGTCAAAAATTCTCTTGCAACTGACATTTGTCAATTGATGAAAAAATATCCCGGCAACAATCAATTTACGATTTGTAAAAACGTAACCAAAAAAAAAAATCCATGCGGATTAAGTTCACACAAATACACAAACAAAGGTACAAAAATGAGTTTATTTTATTACCTGAGCCACAACCCCCTCCAACTATAATATAATCGAAAATGAAATTTCATTTTTCATCATTGGTATTCAGCCTAATAAATTTCATTCCATTTATTTTGACATTTTAATTTAATAATTTTTTTCTGATTATATTTGTATATAAACATACATAAAGGAAGACCAGTATAGGGATGTGCGGGGGTGGAAATATTATGCCTTACATAACATCATAAATAAAAGCTCATTGCAAACCCATCTGCAAATACAAAAATACCGAGTATATTGGCATATTATCATCGCTACGAAAATATTTGCGAGGATGGGTTATACGGGATGAGGGGTGGTTTGGAATATAAATGAAGGTATATACTATATATACAATATGTATATAATAATAACAGTAGTAATAGTGATAATAATAATAAATGATATATTACAATTTTTAATTGATTTTCTATTTAGTAAATTGGGAAAATTCTGTTTTTGTGTTTTGTGTGCGCTCTCATTTTTCTGGGCGCAAATCTTAATTTTTCAGACAAATCATTTATCAAAAATTGTACGTGTACACCTATATGTATGTAACTGTGACAACATACCAATGAAATAACAACAAAATACATTTTCTGGAAAATATTTTCACTTTGAGTTATGAAATGTTGTTGAAACTTAATAATTTAACAAACGTTGGCGTGGAAATGAGAAACTACTGTATGTAATTTCGAAACGAGCGCGATTTTTTTATATTCTGCTTTTGATATTTCTCTTGTCTTAACTGTTAAACAATAAATTTTTTACATAATAAATGAAAATTCGTTTTTCATTTTTTTTTGATTATACAAAGAAAATAATAAAAGAAAAGCGAAAAGAAAAGTTTTTGTTGTTATTTTAAATGTGCGCTTTACTTTAAAAAAAGTATCTGTGTACAAAAGCTTTGAGTTTACGTTTGTGTACTCTTTTCCGAACGTTACATACACATAATTGCTGTATAAAGGCTATATTGAAGACTTGATAAAGAATTTGATATTAATTTATGAAACATTGTAAAATTTATTAAAAATTTTGCAAGATATAATAATTTGATATTGATCTGCAGTTAAGGTAAATCTTTGTCCAAGCGTCAAAAAAATACACCCGCGGCTATTAAGCTCTGCGACTTGTTCTTCTACTTTCGCTGGAGCTACATTCCATAAAAGGATTTGGCATGTGTTCAGTAAATCTCTTCCGTGGTGTAGTTGTTGCAGTTTAACCGACCTTCATTTTTCTGAAGTTGCCAAATAAAAGCCTCCTTCCAATCTTCTGGGATGTCTTCTCTAGACTAGATTATTGACTTGAGCTGAAACATGGCAACCAAAAATTATAACAACACTATTTATTAACGATAATTTACAAAATCACTTTATTTAATTTTTACGCAATTTTATTAATCACTTCTAATTTATATTTCGCACAAGAACACTTTTTAAATCACTTTTTAATTCCTTTTAAATCTTCACACTTACCAAATAATAATAATTCAATTCGACTTCGTTCGCCTTTTTATATACACAAACCAAACTTCTAGAAAGCTTATGACTTTTCTAGCTAAAATAACGGTGAAACATTTAGAACAATTTTATCATTGAAAATTCCATTTTAGTACAGTTAAACATTGAGCTACCAATTTAAATTATTCTATTATACACTAGGTGTCACCGTTACAATATCATATTGTGACGGTAACACGTAGTGTGTAATAGAATAAGTTAAATTAATAGCTTAATGTCTAACTGTACTAAAATGGAATTTTCCATGATAAAAATTGTTCTAGATGTTTCTACGCTTTCTAACTGGAAAAGTCATGAGCTTTCTAGAAGTTTTGTTTGTGCATATAAAAATAAAAAAAGGCATCATGTCTTAACTTATTTTAATATGCCAGATGGTAAGCTCGAAAACACTACATGTTCGAGTGCGACGGTTACTCAAAAAGCCCTTGCTGTTTCAAACGCTATAGGAGATTCACCAGGCAACGGCAATAGTTAATGTTATAAGTAACACTGGCATAAGAACCTTCTACCTGTGCCACCACAAATTTTGTCACTGAGTGATTCTCGCAAATGTTGGTCGTTGTAAAGCAGAAGGTGTATAATCATGTTGGCGGCATAAGCGATACTAGCGCCATATCAAAAGACACGTGCCAATTGACGATTACGTCGCGTTTTAATTATGATGAACGGAAATAACGGATTCATATCCTCCACTACCGCTACCAACTGACCAATTGGAGATCCGGCCTGAGTTGAATTTGGCTGATCTCTTGTTCTTTAGGCCTCAACAGCTTGACATGCTGATCGGAGCACGGCTTTTCTGGGATTTATTGTTGAAAAGCCAATTTAGATTGGGGTTCAACTTGCCCGTTCTTCACGAAACCACGTTCGGGTGGATTGTTAGTGGCCTTTATTGTACGGAAAATCGTCGGCTCGAGCACCACTTTGCTCGAAAGTGGATAATGGGGATGATTTGGATCACAGTTTGAATGACATGGTAATATTTTTATGGGAAATCGACTCATATCCAGATGGCGATCTCGAGCTAAATTCGCATGATCAAGAATTTTAAAAACACTATAATCTACACACTAACCGTAGCCAGGCTTCCGTTTTCTAATAATCCGTGCTGCCTTGGACAATCGTTAGGAATCGCTATGCGTCGCTTCCTTAATCTTGAGAAGAAACTAGATCGGAATCCGGCAGCTAAATAAATGTATAACAAATTTATCGCCGAATATGAGCAACTGCAGCATTTGGAAGAGATGTACAATTTCGATTCGTCAACGCCACATTGTTTCTTGCCTCATCACTATGTGACGAAACCATCTAGCTCTAGTACGAAGTTGACGGTTGTCTTTGATGCTTCCTGTAAAACGTCGAGCGGGGATATCAATACACTAAACGATATTTTATACTCGGGCCCAAAATTACATGGTGATCCTCTTATCATTTTGCTGCGTTTCCGCCTTTTTCGATATGTACTGATGGCCGACATATAAAAAATGTACCGTCAGATTCGCATTGAGTCACCCGACAATAACTATCAACTAATTCTATGGAGAGCAAATGAGAACGATGCTTTTGGGATCCTAAGATTGCGAACGGTGACCTATGGTACAGCGGCTGTAACCTATCCGGCCATTAGGACAATATTTCGTTTGGCAGAAGATGAGGGTCGGAACTATCCTCGTGGGAGAAAGGGTTCTGAGCAGAAATTTTTATGTTGACGATATGATGGTCGGTTCAAATTCGATGTCAAAACTTTGTGGAATGTTGCATCAAACATCCGCTATCCTTGAGAAGGGCGGTTTTAAATTGAGCAAATTCTGCTCGAATGATCAAAGGATATTGGATAAAATAGAGCAAAAACATCGCACTGTAGGATTAATATGGCAACCCAATCTAGATGTTTTCCGATTCTCTTATCAGGCCGCGGATAAATCTGACATAATAACCAAACGTACTGTGCTGTCCGAATTGGTTAGCCTTTTCAAACCTTTAGGGTTAGTATGTCCCATGAACACAATGGCCAAGATGTTCTATCAGGATCTGTGGAAATTAAAAATTAATTCAGACGAGACACTGGGTGATAAATTGTCTGCAAGGTGGAGCGTTATGTCATGGTAAGGTGTTCATGTGTATTCATCGAGTTGCATCGATTCTGCGATGCAAGCAAGAAAGATTATGGAGCTTGCGTGTTTGTAAGATGTGGTCACAAGAACAATTCGATTACAACCAGACTGCCGTCTTATTCACAGATTACACTTTGCTGGATAAAAGCGGAGTCTAGCAATTGGAATAGTCGCGCCATGCCACCAACAGAGATTGCTCGTTCCGATTTTTGGTTTAACGGCACTACCTTTCTTCAATTAGACATTCAACAATGGCCGCCATTCGCAATTTCAACATAAAGAGACAGAGGCTGAAAATATATTTATCCGATCAATTCATAAGGCTGTATTTTCTGATGATTATGCACTTCTTAAAAAAAACGTGCTATGACCGGTAAAAGTATTTTAAAGAGTCTCGTGCGATTTCTAGACGAGAACGGGCTGATTTGAGTTGGTGGTCGTTTAAAACTAGCTCACATCGAATACGACTCGAACCATTAAATTTTGCTTCCTAAAAAACATCCCTACAATAAATCACTAATCCACTTTATTCATTATTTTAGGACATTCTATATATAGGACTTTCTATATATTGTTTTGACTGCAGTTCGCGCAAGATACTGGCCGATATATGAATTAGTCCAAGTAAGAAGTGTCGTACATAAATGTGTGTGGTATTACCACATGAAGCCATAATTGATGAAGCAAATAATGAGGGACCGTTGACTGTGCGTCATCATATCTGCTGTAGGGTCGGAAAGGAGGTTTATGTAGCACTATTTTTTTGCTTTCGAACTAAGGCTATGCACCTAAAATTAGTGGTTGACTTGTGAACAGAGTCATTCATTCGGGCATTGAAAAATTCATTGCGGATCGAGGTAAGGTCATTAAGACCTACTCAGATAATGCTACTAATTTCCAAGGAACGGCTAACCAACTCCGTGAAGTCAATAATAAAACGGCCATGATAAAATGTGGCTTGCGATGATGATTTTATTGAATCTTCGGTGGGTTATGGGAAGCCCCAATTAAAATCGCTAAGTGACTGGTTTGGAACGTAATAGGCTGTACTGAGGTTACGAATGATAAATTGCTCACAGTCATTAAGCAAGTTGCTGCTTTTATCAATTCCAGGCCAATTACCCTTTTATCATCTGATCCCAATGATCTAGAACCACTGACGCCGGAGCATTTTTACCAGAGTTACCAAATAACGAGTTTAATGTTAATCGCGTTAAAATGTACCAAAGATTAGAATGGATAACGCTGCACTGAAAGAGATGAAGAATACAATTTTTGGTAGACATCCAAACAAAGACGATCAAGCAAATAATTCTAAGAAAAATGGTTTAATAACCAAGCTATTATTGTACCAGTAAATCATAAATTCATTACGAATAAATTAAGTGCGTTAGTTAAGTTGGTCGGTGGTTTTTTATTTTGGTATCCAGCAAATTTTATAAGATTTGACATTATTATGGGAATTTTCAAAATTACATCAAGGGCAGCAAGACGCCAAGCTTCCACGTGCAAATATTCCACAATTTCGAAACGATTGTCAGGAATGGGCGAGCTTCAAATATTTGTTTACCGGTCAAATTCATTCGAATGCAAGATTAAGCAAAGCCACTAAGTTTCAATACTTGAAAGGTTTTCTAGGAGATAGAGCGGCCAAAACAATCGAACATATTCCAATACCTGATGCTACATATGAACAAGCATGGATTAAACTTTGTAAACGGTTTGAAAATAAGAAGCATATAGCTAATTCATTTTTTCAAACTCTTGTAGACCAGCCTGTAGTAACTAAATGTTCAGTCGAACAACTACGAAGATTGTGTGATACATCTGATGAAGTGCTTCGTGGTTGAACCGCGCTAGACTAAAGCATAACGAAACGAGATTAATTCGTCATTTTTGTATTACTCCAAAAGATGGATCCAGAGACAAGAAGAATGTGGGCAGAGCATGTCATCAATAAGGAATTTCCTACCGGAAATGAATTTTTAGAATTTTTAACGAAACGATGTGATTAATTGGAGATGTCCAAGATGCAAGTCCCTAGTCCAGAGTCAGAATTCACACAGCATCTGTGTATCATTGTGTTTTAATTGTTTAGCAGGAAACCATTCGTCGAACAACTGCTTTTCACCACAACGACGCCACAAATATTCACAAAATCACCATACTTTGCTTCACGTAAATGCAATCACGATCTCACAGAAAAATAAAGATAATCAAGTGACATCTTGTAAAACGGTTTGGGCCAACCAGCTACATCATCAGCAGCTCAACCATTTAGCAATCATCAAAGTCAACCAACATGCTCTACCGCAAACCCGATTAATGTGTCACCATATTCTTCTATACACAACACTGCTCTACAGTCAATCAGTAAACCAGTATCTCAACCAAGCAATCCGCGTCAAGAAAATCAGCTACCATCATCAAGCTCCGTGGTCACGCAGCAAATTAATAGGTCCACGAGCTTAGGAAATCATCGTTCATCATTATTGCCAACAGCACTAATTTTAGTTAAAGACAAGGTTGTAGTATCTCAACAATGCCGAGCTCCGCTAGATTCAGGCTCGCAAGTCACTTTAATCACCGAAAGCTTAGGACAGAAACTCTAATTAGCCAGGAAGCATGCAACGATACCAATAACTGGATCAAATCTAGATTTAATCATCTTAAAGCTATAGAATGTCAAGCATTAATTCTCCATAGTTTGACAACATTTACGCCAGAATATTCAACAACTGAGGACGAATACCAAAACATTAACAACCTACCATTAGCTGATCCGGAACTCACAAAATCATCACCGCAGTTGACATGATTCTTGGAGCAGGTGAATTCTTTGAGATATTGCTACCTGAAACAATGAAGCGAAATGACCGTGTAATTGCCCAGAATGCCATATTCGGCTGGATCATCTGTGGAAATAAAGTTAACACGCCAGTCAATCAATCTTCCATATTCAATGGTGCAACCACCGACATTGATGTTCTTCTCTGACAATTTTGGGAAGTTGAGGAATTAAATTCTACAACACCAGTACTTTCCGAAGAAGAAAAAGCAATTGAAAAAAATTTCCTAAATACGACCTCGAGAACTAAGGAAGGCAGATATATGGTAAGCTTGCCATTTAAACTCAACACACCCAATCTAGGGAATTCCAAACAAGCAGCAATATCACGATTGATGGCAATGTAGTGGAAATTTCAAAATAACAGTAAATTACAGCGCGATTACATCGATTTCATGGACTAACCTTGGCCACATGAAAATCATACCAGATGCAGAGGTTGTTCAAGCTCCGGCAACCACTTACTATTTGCCGCATCATGCTGTGACGAAGGAAGCAAATGGAAAAACTAAATTACGGGTAGTGTTTGATGGATCATCAAAAGTATCGTCAGGCGTATCCTTAAATCAAAAATTAATGGTAGGACCGACGGTACAAAATACTTTGTTATCCTAAGTAATGAAGTTTCGGAACATAAAATTGTCTTTGCGTCCGACATCGAAAAGATGTAAAGTCAAATCATAATATCACCTGATGACCGAGAACCCGTCAAACATTATCTTTTGCAAACGGTTACTTATGGATTAGCGTCTTCACCATTCCAGGCCATCAGATCGTTAAAGCAGTTAGCATTAGACAACAAATCAAATGTTCCACTAGCGGCTGAAATAGTACTAAACGACTTGTATGTAGATGACGTAATTTCAGGGGCTGACGATTTGATCGTAGCGAGTGAAAGTCGAGATCAATTGATCCAATAGATGAGCCGAGGACTCGAGGCGGATTCAACCTGCGAAAATGGAAATCGAACTCTAAGGAATTTCTAAAAGCCATACCACCGAACGAACAAGAAGTTTTTACATTAGACTTCGATCAAACAAGAAGTATAAAGGTTTTGGGGTTGCAATGGCATCCTTAAGGAGACTGCTTTTCCTACAACATTGACCTACCACAAACACATACACTAACTAAGCGTCAACTATTATCAGAGGCCTCGAGGCTATTCGACCCACTCGGTTTATTAGCACCATCTGTTATCATAAATAAAATCTTATTTCAAAGTTTATGATTGTTGAAATTATCCTGGGGCGAGGTTTTACCATCTGACATTGCAGCCAAATGGGTTAATCTGAGAAGTTCGTTTCAAGACGCCTATGCCGCAGCGGTCTATATAAGATCAAGGGACGACAAAGGAGACTACGCCACTCGTTTGTTTGCTGCAAAAACTAAGGTTGCTCCCATAAAGCAACTGTCCATACCACGATTAGAGCTATGTGGCGCGTTTTTTTTAACCAGGCTACTTCAAGCCGTAGTAAAGTCAATGTGTCTAACAAATGCCGAGATTTTTGCTTGAACTGATTCGACAACGGTTCTTCAATGGCTTGGAAGTTTACCTAGGAAATGGAAGTCATTCGTTGGTAATAGGACTGCCGAAATTAATACTAGTCTACCACAATGTTATTGGAAATATGTAAGTTCAAAGGAGAATCCTGCGGATCACGCTACACGAGGAATTCATCCAGACGATTCAAAGGATCTTAACATTTGGTGGAATGGTCCCGAATTTCTAAAACAAAACGAGACTATCTGGTCCAGACAAAAACTAACAAGATGGAGACTACATTTTCATCATTTCAAGCAAATACTCATCGTGGCACAAATTGTTAAGAAAATTTTTTCGTATATTTTTAGACTCACAAACAACTCACGAATGAAAGCAAGACATAACCAACAAGCCAAGATTCCAGTCATCACCCCAGACGAACTTAAACGAGCTGCTAGCGAACTATACAAAAAGGTCCAAAAGGAGGTGTTGGCCGAAGAGCTTCGTTTATTCAAAGCCGGTAAAGATGTGTCCTCGATACTTTGATTTGCAGCAATTGTGTTTGTGTGAGTATTTCCACGTTTAGTTCTGATGGTTTTGAGGCTAGAAAAATATCAGAAAAGAGTCTTTGTAAATACGCTACAACCAAGTTGTAGATTAAGGCTAGCTCCGTGGTTGTTTGAAGGAGTTTAGGTCGACGATGCTTCGGTATGTACTGTCCGCAGTATCAATTTGAGCATTGAAGTCACTCAAAACAATTTTAGTGTCATGTTGCGAAATTGTACCTAGGATGGTTTCGAGCTGGTCGTAGAAAATTTTTGCGTAAAGGGTTGTTCGAAGAGTTGATGGAGGCTCCAAAATCGTTTTCCTTATATCGTGTCCGAGGCCGTTGTTTTGAATCCAAAAATACTCGAGACTCATGCTAAGGTTTCGTAACAATGGTTTTACAGGTTGGGTTGGTAGTCCAACTTTGAGCCCCTGTAGGGGGATCACTACCTTCACACTTTAGCCTACTCCTTTAACATAATATGGTTTCTAACTGCTGGCATGAAAAGGCAATATGAGCACTTGCTGAAGTTGGATGCAGTTACGGCACATGAGTATTGGTGTCTTTCTATTTCTATATTTTTTTTTGGTCGCAGCTTGGTTGCATATTGTCATGTTTTATATATTTGTACTTAGTTTTAATAATTCATAAAAATGGATCGCAATTTATAAAATCCGGAAGAGTTAGAAGTCGAGTGGAATGGAATTCCTTCATTAAGTCCGTACATAATGCACGCCGCTGGTCGTAGAAAACCAAAAAAATTAAATTAAAAAAGGTAATTAAACTGAGATAACTGTCCGAACTCAAACTTCAGAAAGAAAATTTAGATCATCAAGAAATTGATAATCTGGTTTTACGTCGATTAGAATCCCGGTTTATTTATTTGATATGTCGTTTAAATACAACACAGCTGTCTCCGACGTAAAGAATGGTGTAATACAGCTCAAACAATACTTTAAGTAAAAAAATTGCAATTGGTACAGCCCGAACAACTTTCAGAATCCGATATCGATATTAATCCACCCATATTTGTATATGCTGCAGCTGCAAAGTTTAACAAAATATTCAGAATCAACCTAACACTCTCCCTAGTAATTTAAATACTTAAAATAATGTAGCAAGTATTGAATCTTCTAAATGTAAACATAATTTTCCAAACTCAATACTTACCCAGAAGTCATATGATAAATTCCTGTTTAGCTTTTACCAGATTCATGCACACAAAATTTTTGTTTGTTGTCATTTAAAATAATTAGAAGCGTCACGTTTCTTGGATGAATTGTAATATTTACTTTTTTTGATCTATGAACGACGCGACGTACCATGGATCATGATGAAACTAAATAAGCGACAATTCGTTCGGGCTCGGATGAAATGATGACATAACAAAAATTATTTTTCTCTACCACTAATTTTATTATACTGATCTCACAATCAACTTCAGTATATACCACTAGCCAACCTATACCCACCACACATCAAATTTTGAGAAACCAAATGTTACTAACAAGGCAACCCAATAACATTATGCCTTTGGTAAAACTCAAGCATGCCGTGTACTTTTGGACTCAGGTTGACAGGCATCCTTTGTCACCGAGGACTGCGTCAAACGTTTGGCCTTACTTAGATACAAGGCAAACATTGCAATCAGCGATATCGGCTCTTCTACAGCGGTAACCACGAGAGGAGTAACGTTTCTTGAAATATAATTTAGATTCAACTCCAGCCAAAAATTGACCATAAACGCTCTTATTAAAGAGTAACCGCACCAATGCCTTCAACAAAAATTAATCCAGACTGTTGGGAACACCTAAAATCGCTGCAGTTAGCGGATCCGACGTTTTTCAAACCAACCCACATCGATATACTGATCGGTTCCGAATACTTCTTCACAATTTTGATTGAAAGCAAAATTTGGTATACAGTCAAGGAAAACCAATGGCCCAGAATATCATATTCGGATGGATTGTTGCTGGTAATAATACCAACGCCAACTTGATAAATTGCGTAGTGCCACTAAACGTATGTACCGAATCAGACATCGATCAATCTCGCCGAAGATTCTGGTAGATCGAAGAATTACCTGCAACCAAATATTTCACCGAAGAAGAAAATCTGTATGAAGCCCAATTTGCTGCAACCCATCACCGTACGAAATAAGGCAGATTCATACTTAAATTGCCGTTTAAGGAAACCCAGAAAACAATTGGGAAATAGCAGAGAGATGGCTGTCAGGCGACTGTTTGCCATGGACTCCAAATTCAGTTAATATCCCGACCTTAAAAAGGAATATACGGCATTTATGCGTGAATGAACCGTGAACCGCCGCGACAAGAACCCAAACACCTCATTTTAGGGGCTAGATCTGTACACAAACGACTTGCTGTCAGGAGACCACAACGAGAAGGAAGCTCTTTTGCTACAAACCCAAATTATTAATATCTGGGAATCAGCCGGCTTTCATATGAGAAAATGGGCTTCGAATTGTCCGTCATTACTTACATCTATTTGGAATGGTGCCCAAAAGACGATAATTTTCATTTTAAAGTTTCTGCCAGTCCCAAGCTAACCACCATAGCAAACGAGAGATATTATCCGAGGCATTTAAGATGTTCGATCCACTCGGTTGGTTGTCACCTTACACAGTTATGGTAAAAATTCTGTTTTAGTCTTTGTGACTCTTAGATCTACAGTGGGATGATCCGTTGCCCGTCCATATTTCAAATAAATGGCATCACCTTAGACAGGAATTGAGGAAAATTTAACAAATATCCATGTCCGAATGTGCTTATTCGGCCATGATTTATTGCAGAACAGAAACCAAAAATGGCATCATTCAAACCAACATATAGTATGTTCAAAACCAGAGTCGCGTCTATTAAGCATATTTCTATTCCTATCGGTAAAGATGTTGGAAAATTAAACTTGTCTATCTATAAGTGAGCTGAATGAACGTCGAGAGGTTTAAACTAAAATCATTTATCTGTTTCAATTGCCATGACATAGGTCACACGTTCCACCAATGCTCCTTACCGCATAAACAGTTTTGTTACAAATTCGGGTACAAGGATGTTACTGTGGCTGGATGTTCTAGTGAGATAGTGCTTTCAACACTAATTTCGAACTCATTCAGCTAAAATCCAACAATGAGAAGTCGAGCCAATATGCATACTATGATAATTCAGTCGAAACTGAAACATCTGAAGTTATTGATATTAAAAGTAAAGTGTTGTTGAATTCTACGAAAGGACCATACGCTCCAATAATATTAGGGGTCTTCGATTTAATATTAGCTGTAACACAGTTTATTGGACAGCGGCACTACCGTTAGTTTTTTGGGGGCAACTATTACGATGCATCATTTAAGTACCACACAAAGTTATCTCAACGGCTTATTCAGTTATTTGTCGTTCCTACATTGAAACAGCCTTTAGGTCTTGGAATTGTTTTATGGAACAAATTTGTCGTCCAAATCGCGTGATCTTACAATTTGCAGTCATTCGAGTAGTTTACGTAATTCTCATGTCTTTCCTCAGATCAATGAAATATCTGATTTTTTTTATTTTTTAATATCTGTTACTGATCAAGACATTACTAGTATGGTTGAACCTTATATACTATCTCTGGTCAAGAATGATTAAAACGAATTATTAAGCAATTCCATCTTGTTCAAAACTGGGGCTTGGCAGAACACATCTTGTTTAACATAAAATTAAATTAGCTAACGATAAAAACTAGAGCAAATAAATGGCGAAATAGAACGGATGTTAACGATTCGTGTTATTAAGAAATCTAGTAGTGGATGGAATTCACCTATAGCTCCTGTTCTAAAGAAAAATACCTTCATACCCTCTAAATCTGCTTTCCCTCTTCCTTTAATAGAAAGCCTTATTAGTCGTCTTGATTATACAGATTTCATTTCTAGTCTCGACCTTAAGAATGCCTTCTGGCAAGTTCCTTTGCACTTGGATTCACGTGATAACAAACCATTTACTGTGTCAGCCACTTATCAGTTTAAGGTGTGGAATGCACCTCAAACTCTCTGCCGTCTGATGCACAAAGTTATCCCACAAGACGATCTGTTGATAACCTCAGCAAATTGGATCTCCTTGCACAGATGCTTTAACTATAAACATAGCTAAAATTAATTTTCTTCTTAATTAGGTTAAATATATAGGTTATGTGTTTGGTGATGGTTCTTTCTGAACCGAACCAGGTATTCCACGCACTTGAAAACAGATTTGCCGCTTTATAGAAACAAAGTCCGTAATTTCTGCTCCGTTGACCGATTTCTTAAAAAAAAAAATAACAAATGGAATTGGTCCAAAAGCACTTAATATGACGAGACCTTGTCGAGTGCTCTTATGTTGTCTCATCCGAACTATAACGACCGTTTTTATATTCAATAAGATGCTTGTAATAGTTGGATTGGTAATGTGTTGATTCAGCTCGATACTCAAGGTGTTGAAAAACCGATTGCATATTTTTCGCAAAACTTGAATGATGTAACTACGAGTATGTATTTCTTCATTACTTGATATTCTACACGTAAACAGATTTCAAAATGTTATTCCCGACACTCTTTCTAGAACCTTTTGAACCTATAGTATCCAAACTTTGAACGTTAATAATTCTTCATTCCAAATTGATGTTAACTCTTCTGATTTTAAAGATTTGTATATGTAGAGGTTCCTTAAAATCAAAACCAAGTTATTATTGTAATCTTCAAGTGGTTGATGATAAAATATATTTTACAAATCAGTTTGGAAGCAATAGCTCCAATACTGATCTACCAGTCTCATATTTTTAATCCACTAATTTCCGAATTAATTCCACAATAACATGATCTTCCTCATTCTGCGCATTTAGAAGTGAAAAAAACGTTGGAGAAATTACAGCAATATTGTTATTGGCCGAGAATGCTTAAAACGGTTCAAGATTCGAGTATTAAGCCTTTAAATCAAATTTTAAAACGGCAAACTGGTTAACAAATTATCACTTATCGGCCATGGCAACATTTGTGTATCGATTTTTTAGGACCGTACCTTAGAATAAAATTATCCAACGTATACTTATTGCGTTTGTCAGTAGAATATTAGGAAACCATACTTTTCATCTGTTTTGCACTCCTGGGTCTATATTGGCTAATAATGAACCTCAATTTTATCTCAAACTGTTCAGAATTTGCTTAAGCGATTTTGAGTCAAAGACATTACAACATCAAAATATTCACTACAAAACAATGCAAGCGAAAAACTCAATACAATCTGCTACCGGCTATTTTGCTCATTGGCCAGTTTTCGTGACTTTAAATCTGGTCGGAAAAATTATGTACGTTATGGAAACCTTTGGGACTGTCAAATTCAAAAAATTATAAAAACTATTCCAGGTTTTAGTTTGCTGTGAGACATTAACGAAACTATACCGATTGAGGTCGTTAATATTTAATAATTAATAACACTTCATGTAATTCATTATTATATATAACTTTATTATTATTAATTGATGGCTAACAGTTTGAGATTTCTAATCACTGGATTATTTTATTAATCACCACCACTTATTATACGTGCCAAAAAATTATTAATTTTATTATTTTTATTTATTTGATGCGAGACGCTTTTCAAAAAGTGAATTTTTTGTGTGTCAGAAAAAACTACCGAGACAAGAATTTTAATTTTGTTTTTTTTTTCGTCGATGTTTGTTTTTTTTTACTGTCGCACAGTTGGTATGCTTGAGGTTATGTGCGATTGGTCGAAAGCAATGGGCGCGTTGTTTTTGTTTATTTTGTGTTCGTGTGCGAATACGTAAATTCGACAATTAATAAATGAAGTAGCGGTGAGTGAATGTAAGTGTATGTATTTATATATGTATATATTAATGAGTGAGCCGCTACAGGACTCCCCCGCAAGTGATCTTCCCCTCCCTAGGGAATAAGTGTATTGTATGTGTAGTATTAGCAATACGGACGGTTTTGTGTGTTCGAGAGGCTGATGTTTGATCAGCTGAGCAGAGAATTCCGTAAGCTGGTTTGAGCCGATCGATTGAAATATTGCAGTTTTTGCCATTAATCGATACGGTGAAATGTTTTCGAAGTCTACGTATGATTTTATACGGACCTTCATAGGGAGGAGTTAATCCCGTGCGAACCTTGTCTGTTCTGATAAAGACAAAATCGCAGTTGGTGAGCGATTTCGGAACGAAAACGTCATTTTGCTTGGGTTGACGTGGTGCTTTGGGTACAAGGTTCTGCATGGTTTGTCGCAGTTGGTCGATGACTGTGTCGGCCGTTGGAAGTGGTGGAAGAGGGCTATCGATGAAGAACTCACCGGGTAGCTTGATGGTTTGACCATAAACCATTTCAGCTGGTGAGCATTTGAGATCCTCTTTCACTGTTGCTCGGATTCCAAGAAGTATGATTGGTATCTCCGAGCTCCAATTAATTGTGTTGCTTCTGGCCATTAGAGCGGCTTTAAGTTGCCGATGGAAGCGTTCGACCATGCCATTGGCTTGCGGATGGTAAGCCGTTGTACGTATCCGATGAGATCCGAGGAGTTTCGTTAACTCTGAGAAAAGCTTTGACTCGAATTGCGTTCCCTGATCAGTTGTGATGTGAAGGGGCACGCCAAATCGTGATACGTAATTATTTACAAAAGTGGTGGCAATGGTTGCAGCTGACATGTTTGTCATGCAGTACGCTTCAGGCCATCGAGTGAAACGATCGACACAGGTGAGTAAATATGAATATCCATTAGACGGAGGGAGAGGACCTACAATATCTATATGGATATGCTCGAATCGACCAGGTGGAATGTCAAATTGTCCTTGGGGTGATTTTGTGTGCCGTTGGACTTTGGCACGTTGGCAGGATAAACAAGACTGAGCCCAATTGCCTACGTCTTTATTTATGTTAGGCCAAAAGTAGCGAGCAGAAATCAACTTACGAGTTGCACGGACACTAGGATGCGAAATATTGTGTAGCGTGTCGAAGATGGATCGACGTAGTGGTGCTGCTATGTATGGGCGATTGTTCCCAGTAGATGTTTCACAAATAATTTCAAGGCCAGGTAATTTGAAAAGCTCTAGTTTCATTGATGAACTAGTGTGACGTTCGGAACCAGAAAATAAATTCTGAAGTTCTAAGTCAGCTTTTTGTGTGTTTGCTATTTGGGTTAAGTCGATGTGTGTGTCGACTGCGGCCGTTTCGTTGTCGGTAGTGCGGGACAGTGTATCCGCGACAACATTGTTATGTCCGTGGACATGTTGGATGTCCGTTGTAAATTGACTGATATAATCCAAGTGACGAGATTGTCTTGGATTGCGTTCAGTTTTGGACTGAATTGCTCGTGTCAGAGGCTTGTGGTCGGTATAAATGGTGAAGTCCCGACCCTCGACAAAATATTTACTGCTAGATATAGTGTTTTACTGCTAGATATATTGCGAGTAATTCCCGATCGAATGCGGAATATTTCTTTTCAGCATCCGAGAGTTTCTTGGAAAAGAATCCCAGTGGCTCCCAACACTCGTTGTTGTACTGTTGTAGTACTGCACCGACAGCAGTATTTGATGCGTCAGTGGTTAAACTGAGCTTTGAGTCATTCAGCGGGTGTGCTAGAAGTGTTATCTTGGCCAATTCAGCTTTAAGCGACGAGAATGCGTGTTGACATTCGTCGGGCCAAGAGAAGTTCTTGGCTGTCTTGGGCTTCTTGAGTAAGGCTGCCAAGTGAGAATGAATTGGTGCGAGTGTTTCAGCGAGCTGTGGTATAAATCGGTGGTAGTAGTTTACAAAACCGACGAATCGCTGTATGCTTTTGATTGATGTTGGGGCTGGGAATTCCCTAATGGCGTTAATTCGTTCTTCGGACGGCAGAATACCATTAGGGGTGATCTTGTGGCTGAGGAAATCAAGAGTGGATGCGCCAAAGACGCATTTTGAGCTCTTGATATGAACATCAAACTGCGTTAACCTGTGAAAAAGTTGTTCCAGGTGAAGTTTGTGTTGCTCCTCATTATGCGAAGCTACAAGAATGTCGTCAATGTAGACGAAGACGAAGTCCAAATCGCGTACGACTTCGTTCATGAAACGCTGAAACGTTTGCGCGGCATTGCGTAGTCCAAATGGCATTCGGGTGAATTCGAAGAGGCCAAATGGAGTAGTGATCGCCGTTTTATGAACGTCTTCAGGTGCAACGGGAATGAGATGGTAAGCTCTGACTAGATCGATTTTTGAAAAAATTTTGCATCCATGCAAGTGCATGGAGAAATTTTGGATGTGGGGTATCGGGTAGCGATCAGGTGTTGTGATCGTATTTAAACGGCGATAATCCCCACATGGTCGCCAATCGTGATCTTTCTTTTTCACCATATGGGGCGGACAAGAGATGGGAGATGCAGATGGCCGGCAAATCCCTAATTTCACCATGTGCTGGAATTCCGTTTGTGCGGCTTTGTGACGAACTGGGTCTAGTCTGCGTGGTCTTGACACAGGCAGATGGCCTGCTGTGACAATATGGTGGACCACGTTGTGCTGGACTGGCAAATTGTAGTTAGGTTCTGTTGTGAGGGAAGGAAATTGCTTAAGGAGAGTGCCATAACCATTGTTGACTGCGAAATGAATCGGTGTCGGTGTGTCGACAAGAACCGAGGCGGCATTGATTGACAGCTGAGTCGCTGAATCAACCAGCCGTTTGTTTCTTAAGTCAACAAGTAAGCCAAATTTGCACAAGAAATCGGCGCCAATGATTGGACGGTTCACAGCAGCTAAGATGAAAGCATGCATGAATGATCGTTTTAGTCCGATATCCACCTGAAGCAACTTTGTGCCGTAGGTGTGGATTGTAGTGCCATTGGCGGCCGAAAGAACTAGACAATTATTTCTGTTTGTATAATTGAAAGTTTGTTTGAAATAATTCGCTGGAATGACCGAAAGGTCAGCGCCAGTGTCAATAAGAAAATTATATTTATTATGTTTGTCTAACACGAATAGACGGGCTGAGTTTTTGAAGGTGTCTGACGTTGTCGTCATTACCCGCTGACTTACATGTTTTTTTGATGTGTGGTATCAATGTCCATCTTGTTGATAGAGTGCTGTGGCTTATGAAAAATGCACGGTGGAATGCATTTGCGTGCTGCTGCACCATGTTTTGCGTGATACCAACACTTGCCCATACGATTGTTTACACTCTGAGTGTTATTATCGTGAGATTGTGATCGTGTCGCGGAACGTCCCCTTGATCTACTTCGGCCGCTTCGAAACAAGCCCGCTAATCGAGCCTCGATGCGCGCCAGGCGATCTTCTATTGATTGTGAGTGAGGAGTGGGGGAGCGACTCTGCCTATTCGTGTTATTTTGAGTCGAACTGTGATTAATTGCTTGTATGCTTGAAAATGATTGCGTATTCGTCACCTCGTACATGCGGTCTGCTATTTTCGCCAGTTCTTCGATAGTTGTGGAAACTGGTTGTGCAGTCATTGCAATTTTGATAACCGCAGGCAGCTTTCGGATCCAAATGGATCGGATGATTGTTTCACTTATTGTGTTCTGGCCTGCGAGGTTGCGTAGGTGACGAAGTGTCTCCGTGGGGCGTCGGTCGCCGAGATCTTGGCTAGACAAGAGGGCTTCTAAACGTCGCTCATCCGATGGAGTCAATCGATCTAATAGTGTTTGTTTTAAAATTGAGTATTGATTGTCTTTTGGAGGTTGTTGAAGAAAATCGCTTATGGTGTCACAGGTTTCGGGCGAAATGGTCGCTAGCACGTATGAGTACTTTGATTTCTCTGACGTGATATTTCGAATTTCGAATTGTATTTCGGCTAACCGGAACCAATTGCTCGGTTGTTGCGGCCAGAATGGTTGCAAGTTGATTTTTGCATGTCCTGCGACTTCTGCTGTTGATGGTCCTGGTCGTTGTTCTTGTGGATTGACCTTCACGTTATTTTGTTCAGTGTCCGACATTTTAAAAATTTTTTTCTTTTTTTTCTTTAGAAAAAAATAAAAAATAAAAAAACAAAAATTCTCAAATTGAAAACTCGTGTATACGTTATACGTTACTTCACACACCAAAAAAAAATTTTGTACCTGAAATTTAAATTTAATCGTTGGAAAAATAAACTTCCCCCCTTGAACAAAATACCCTTTTAGTGTGGAGCCGAATTGTTGCTGAACGTGATTTTATATTGGACCTAGTGTGATTGAACAATGGTTAAAAATCAAAAAAAAAAAAAAATAGTGGTTCGAGTGGAATGGTTACCATGTATGACAAAAAAAAAATAAGGTGGCACGTATTGGCCGACGAGATACCCCCGAATTACGGAACGGGCGTGTCACCACGTATTGGGGGGGTTCGTTGAAATGTTTAATGAAAAATTAGGCAATAATGATAAATACCAAAATAAATGCGATTCCACACGAAAGCGTCGGTGAAAGTACCAAACAGTAAAAAAAATCAAAAAGTAAAACGGAACAATTATGCTGATTATTTTTGCGACTAATAATGTACTCCGAAAGTGGTGGTGAAAAATTTACATTTGATTTTCCAGTATAAAATTTTGAATGTAAATATGAAATATAATATATGGTATATAATCTTGAATATAATTTTCGATATGTTTTTTTGGTTATATAATATAATAATAAAACGATAAATTGTTCTTAATGTGCAAAAAAAAACTTTTCTTATTTTGTTTCTATTCTTGAAACCGTCAATAGACAGAACGTAAAGAAAAAAATTGACACTTAGCTGTTTGTATTGTTGTAGTTGCTGCCGCTGTTGTTGTCCTTGATGTTGTTAACCGCTGATTGCTGATATTTTGTTTTTGGTTGTGTCGGTTGATTTATTGTGTGTCGTTTGTTGAGAAAACAACAAAAACAAAATATTTTCCAAAAAAAATCTTTATATTTTTATTTTTGTTGTACCCTGTGTTGGGCCGTGTGTTTCCGTGTGTGTACTGTGTTGTAAAACGATTACTTTTACTTTTCCGTTACATATATTTTGTTGTATACATATGTCAAATGTTGATGTATTATTTGTCGAATCTCCTCGCTATTGTTTCGGTACATTTCTTGTACCCAGCTTGAAAATTTTATAATTGTATGTCTTTTCGCTCCGTTTATTATGAAATCAGAAATATATGGAAAATTGATTAGGTGCGTGATTGATTTTTATTAAAAGGAATTAAGGTACATACCCGTTGCCTGGCACGAAATATCGTACCAAGCCTCCAATTTGTTGTGCTTTTTAAAATGCCGTAAATACGGCCGTCGTAAACAACAATTATTGTGTCCACAATTTTCACCAAAAAAAATTTTACAAAATGGTTGCGCTGCTGCATACGGATGCCGGTGGTCACCAATATAACGATTGAGGTCGTTAATATTTAATAATTAATAACACTTCATGTAATTCATTATTATATATAACTTTATTATTATTAA
The DNA here is from genome assembly GCA_958295665.1 of Tipula vernalis. Taxonomy (NCBI): domain Eukaryota; kingdom Metazoa; phylum Arthropoda; class Insecta; order Diptera; family Tipulidae; genus Tipula; species Tipula vernalis. Next base: position 40,259,225 of record OY282560.1, read on the forward strand.
TTGATGGTTAACAGTTTGAGATTTCTAATCACTGGATTATTTTATTAATCACCACCACTTATTATACGTGCCAAAAAAATTATTAATTTTATTATTTTTATTTATTTGATGCGAGACGCTTTTCAAAAAGTGAATTTTTTGTGTGTCAGAAAAAACTACCGAGACAAGAATTTTAATTTTGTTTTTTTTTTCGTCGATGTTTGGTTTTTTTTACTGTCGCACAGTTGGTATGCTTGGAGTTATGTGCGATTGGTCGAAAGCAATGGGCGCGTTGTTTTTGTTTATTTTGTGTTCGTGTGCGAATACGTAAATTCGACAATTAATAAATGAAGTAGCGGTGAGTGAATGTGAGTGTATGTATTTATATATGTATATATTAATGAGTGAGCCGCTACAAAACTATATTTTTTATGGGGAAGCTCTTTTTATGGGTTAAAATCACCCCTTATTTTATGAGAAAAAGGTAATTTCATCAGCAAGAAAAACAGAGATGCAGTCCTCATAGTCTAATTTACTATGGAATACTCGTACTTTTTATGAGGAATAATTACCAATTTGGTTTATCAAAAAAAAAAAAAAAAATTATTAATTAGAAGCTGAGATAGGGTATATAATCACATTTTTTTTTGTTATTCTCTCCTAAGTTTGCAATTATTTCAGTTCCGATTAAGCTTTGGAGATATTCCCATTCCAACCCTGAATCTTAGTCAACTACTTATACCACCTTCCAAAGCATCTACTCGACTTGAAGTTTAAATGAGCGGTGCCACTACATACTAACTTTCGTGGTGCAGCCAAACCCAACCATACCACACACTTCAAAAATATTGCTTATGTAATGTAAATTACATTACATATAGGTCCAGTGGAAGGCTGTATTACAAAATAATACAAAGGTTGCATTAAAAAGGATTTAATACAATATATATTAATTTGTAATACAGTCAATCTAAACTACATTAAAATTGTTAAATGTTTTAGAATGTTAAATTTTAAAGCAAGTTGCATTAAAAGTTACGTAAGTTTAGCCCATGTTTTCTGGGGTTTGGTCATTTGCTCTTTGTTTACTTTAAAAAACCAAACATTCACTTTTGCATTGGCGGGCTACTTCACTTTATAGTTGCCTAATGTAATAAATTATAAATTAAGAACTGAAAAGCTTACCTTTAACATAATAGACATTTTCGAATTCAGAAAAACCCAATTATTATATTTGTCATTTAGTCGGTTTGAATTAGCGAATTTTATATCAGCAAAACAAAACAGGTGCATGAATTTATTTTTCATATGTATATTTAAGTCCGCTTATTCTAGCGAATTTTATGTTGGTATAATTTTTCAGTTTGAGAAGATTGCTTTAAAATATTTAATAGTTTTATTAAAAATAACTTTTAATGCAAATACTGCTTTGAAGATTTCTATCTTCATAATTGCGTTAATTTAGTAAAACCTTGTATTACATGAGTCTTAATGCTTGTTTTAAAAATTAAAGTTAATTTTTTAAGTTTGCAGAGTGGCATTGCAACGTCCCGTGAATAAATTAAGTATAATCTCGTGCGTATTTTAATATATTTTATTCACATTTTCCTTGGACTAGGTTTGAGCAAAAATATACTTTGTTGCCAATTTTAATTACAAAATTTCATAACAAATCAAAGTAAAGTAGCAGGAAAATTTTTGTAAAATAGGATTGCTGATTCTCTAGAAAAGGTACACTGATACAAGATACAAAATCGATTCGCGTTGCAAAGAGATAGGGCTCAACAATTACAAACTATTGAAATGGAAAATTGTTTACTATATTCATTGCATGGTAGTCTGCTTGCTGGTCAACATGTTTTCGAAAGAGAACATTTTAAGTCCTAAGCAAACAAAAATAATGTATCCAAGTATTTGCCTTTATATGGCATCCCTATAGGCTCATGTCATAGTTGATTAATTTATTGCAGTAATGAATTTTATCTCTTCAAATGACAACAACAACAAAAAAGGCAAAAGTAACAAAGGTTAGTTTTCCAATAAAACTTTGTAACTTTCTTTCCAAATATATAATAAAATATGTCTGTATGTGTGTTTATTTTAATTTGGTTTTTCTTCTATTTATAGATTCTATATTCTTTGAGGTTAACATAACATAAATTCAAATTTTCAATTTTCCTAAAATACAAAGTTGCGTCAATTATGTTTAAAATTCGTCGTTTCATGCAACAACTTTAAAAAAGCTCAAAGCAAGGTTTCATTTTGTTTTCACCGGGATGAACGTATATACACAGAGCACCCTGTATTTTATAGAGCCACAATCAAAAAATCTGAGCTTTTATAAGGGAATTAGAAACGAGGAAAAAACCAAACTTTTCATAGTAAAATACACAAAACATATTGGAAATCACTTTTTTTCCTAAGACAAATTTTTAAATGAAAACGTTACAAATTCTTAATTATGATTTCTGAAATACTTTCATAAATGTTTGAATTTCAACATATATGAATATCGTTTAAGTAAATCGTTTTCATTTTCTTGTAATAATTGATTAATTTAAACCAAAATATTAAAAAAAATTCATAACAACAGCATTCTGGTCAAATTAAAATAAAAGCTTACTACGATTCGTTTGGTCATTTAAGTCAATACACATTACATAGATGGCAGTGATGGCCGTAAAAATTTGGAAAAATCGTGCCAAAAATTACCACCTGGGGAAATTTCAAGTTCAAAAATTGTAGGAAAAGCAAAACAAATTCACAAAATATAGGAACGTGTGATAATTTTGCGATTAAATAATTTTTTTTCGTATTTTTCTTTTACCATTTTAGACATCTTACGTTCACTAGTAAAACTAAAGATAAATTTAGCAAGTATTATTTTAATTCGTCAGAGCCAACTTTGATGTATTTTTCAAAATGAAAGTTTGAAAAATATATTTTAGAAATAATTTAATTTTAATATTTCTGCAATTAATATTTACTTAATACCAATATGGCCTTCTTGTATATTGTTCTTAAAGATATGTAGAAAACTTTTATATAAACATTTTATAATATTTTTGCTTTTTTCATTGAAAAACTTGAAGCTAAAAAACACCATATTTACTATGGATTGCTATGGAAATCAGTGAAAAGTTATACCACTAAAAAAGCTTCTAAAAAATACGTCATTAAGATTATGGCTCTATACTCTAGAAGGCTCTGCTGATATACATCGAACAAAAACTAATTTTCAATTAAATTAATTATTTTGTTACTTGTTGTTTTTGGGGTGTAGTTTTATTTTACCGACACATCGTATTTTATAGTAGAGCTTTTCTTTACGAGCTTCTTATTTAAATTTTTTGTTTTGAAAAATTCCATAGTAAAAACCGTAAAAAGCAAAAGAAAATTAAAAGTAATTGTGTTTACATTTGCATGGAAAATTTAATCCTAATACCGTGTTAAATTTAATTTTTATGTAATAAGGAAATTCGTTCAATATAACAAAATAAAAGTTTTTCCTTTTTTTTATTTTTACGAGAGTACCTTCATTCTATTTCGTAATGATTTTTATGAACAAAAAGGGGGCGGGCGGATTATAGGATTAGAAACTTAGTACAACAAGGGCATTTATTTTCGTATTGACCTATAGAAATATTACATAGGCGTAGCGGTCGACCTTCGAGCCAAATACATTATAAATTATATTTAATATTTTATACCTTCTGAAACGAAACATAAAGCAGACAACCTCATTAAAATTGGAATAAATTTTTTCGCGAAAAAATAATTAAATTTTCTCTTCTCAAATGGTAAAAGAATATAAAAATAAATTTGAAATTAGAAAGAACCCGCCGACAACAACTAAATAAAAAGGAATACAAATATACAAGTCATCGATTCAATTCAATCATACAAATTTTAACAATGAACAATTTTATTTGCGTATAAGGCAGGTGGCGAGGGAAATGTTTTTCGCGCAGCACACATAGGCATGTAATATAGAAAACAATAAAGGAAAAACGGTCTTGTTATTTTCACGGAACATAAATTTTTCATTCCAATGTTTTACCGATTTTTTTTTTTATGTTGCTGTTGCCGTTGTTATCTCGGAATTGGAGGCAAAAAATTAAATTTAAGACAATTTTCCTTTTATTTTCTATTTTGTTTAATTCGCATTCTTTTATTTTCTTATTATTACTCTACAACAAAACATTTTCCTGCCATTCAAACATAATTTGAATGAAAAATGTTATGACCATTATTATGTGTATCTCCTGGCATCCCCCCTCCGTACAAACAACGCCCGATGTGATTTTTTGTATTCATTTGTTCTCACCCACAGATGTACAGACACAGACTGTTTATCTTCATTTTTTTTTTCTTCTATTCGACTATGGGAAAGGTATGTGTATGTGCGGTACGAATATGGTGGTGTGTGTTTACTATAGGAAAATCAACAAAACGAGGTGGAAATGAAAGTTGGAAAAATAGGAAAATGAATTTCCCACTTTAAATATTTATTTACATGTATAGCAGTAATAGGGCAGGCAAAAAAAAAATGAGATATGAATGAAGTTGGTACACAGAAACGTTTATTATCTCAATTTGTCAATCTTAATTTGATTATTTGGTTAGTGTGTGAATATGTCTGTGTATTGTACACATATGTAAGGATGTGCTGTACAAATGTGAATGTCTTTTGTTGTTGCTTTTAGTATGTAATTGTTTGACATATTCGTTAACAGAAAATTATTGGACTACATAGCTGATTAGGCCAATTAAAAGGAAAATTTTATCGAGAATATAATATTCTATTTTAGTAACAGTAAAGATTATAATAATTACCTATAAATACATTGATAAGACTTTTCTTTTGTCTAACGAAGTTTTTCAGATTAAATAATGTATGAAGCTCTCATTTTCAGTGAAATTTGACTTCATCAACCTCTTTGTAATATTCAATACATACAATACATGTAATTGGCTAAATTTCATTTAAACACATTAGAATTCAAAATTGGATTGAAAATGAGAAGTACATGAGAAACATTGAGGTTTGGAAATTGTTGCTGCAAATTGTTGGCAAAAATCGAGGCATGGTTGGCGATTGGTATGCTCTGTTATGAATCAGGTTTTGCTCAAAGCAGATTGTGCCGAAAGTAAAAAATTAATGAGTCAACAATAAATAAATAAATTAACCAAAACTCATAATTATATTAAGTCGGATTAAAAAACCGCAACCTATGACGATTTACAGGCCCAGTTAGTGAAAGTTCAAGAATTGTACGATCGCAGTTTATCGGAAATGAAGATAGTAATTTTGACCATAGTTCCAATGTCCCCTCCGAGATAGATGTGACTGACACTTAATTTTTAATTTTTTCTTAGCTAACAAGCTTCTTTACAGGGAAGAACTTACTTGGTTAACCTATACCTCCTATTTTAACTTACCAATACTAAATCTTAATATTTTTGATAGAATCTTCAAAATACCGAGATTTCCTTTGCTCACCGAAGCTTTTGTCTTAAATACATACATTCTAGGACAATTGATAGGATCTCCTTATTAATTAGTTTGCCACTTCCATATTTATGATATTATTTATTTTGAAGCGATCCGCAGCGTTTAACAATGCCCACAAGAAACTAATGGCATCAAGCCAATATTAATAAGTCCAATGATCCAAAAATCTTTCAAATTCGTGATTAGTAGACGAAATACTAGGCGAAACAGTTCAGGGACTGAAATCCATCGGGAAATGTAGAACGCCGGTGTTTATCTGGTATTTGATAAATTAAATGCGAAAACCAAGCAAATGTAGAAGTACGGATCGGCTGAATGTTGAAGTATGGAGGCGTGGTGTCTTCTGTAAGAGGAGACTTAAGCTGCTTAGTAATACCAGCTCCGTAACCTTCCTTTAGGGTGAGCTCAAGCAGGCTGCTCTGGTCATTTTTTAGGCAGTCCTGTATGTGGGCCAACGATCGGTGCGAAATGTAACCTGAGCGTGTTTCGCAAGTGTACGTGCTACCTCCTCGTGGTGACCTCCGGAAACTGTCTTGTTTACCGAACAACAGGCTAAAGTACGACTCTAAAGGATGGTATAAACCTTTAAAAAAAAAACAAATCTATGGTGAGACATGTGCGCCGTGGGATGAATGATCATGGGTAAGTTGGTCGCTAGCACGGAACTCCGGATACTAGACGACTTCCGGTTTCAATCAACCTTACCACCTTGGTGGACCTTTCATTCCTCAAACAAATTAATATCGTATGGATTTAATTAAAAACAAACAAAATAAGGGCGTTGCTCCTCCAAACTCACCAATCTCATAAGATTTCAAGGACCATTCAGGCCTTGATTCTGAGATCAAAAAACCAATTGAACAGAGTAGTGAAAACTCTAGCATGGACGTAGTGGTGGCCTCTCCCATACATGGCACGCTATTGCCTGAAATGGATACCCAATCCACGTCGATAATGGCCGAAATAAACAACGACGTTGAGGTATTGAAGCTCGAGGAGACAGCAAGGAGGAGAACACGCCTCTGTGGGGCCGGGGGAGACGTCTATCCCATCTAATTCGGTCAGATGTCCCCAGCGACACTGCCTTGCGCTTTTTGTGTCCGAGCAAATAAGAGGAAAAGGTCGGATGACGACTCTACCCCCAAAGGCATCGCGGCAAAAAGAGGGAAAGTTTCAAGTCCTTCACCGACGGCATTGGAAGCCGCCCCAAAAACTGCAACTGAGGGCGAAAATAAGGAGAGTTGCGCAGAAAACAGGACCGACATGGCCACAACGAATAGCAATGCAGTGAAGGCTATGAGGTTGGAGATTACCGACTAAGGCTTCTCTGAAATAAAACTGTGTTAGCCCAAACTTCCTGGGATGTCGCACCAGAATCGGTTGGCTCACGGTCAACTGTCCCGATGAAGACACGGCAGAGTGGCTTAGGGCCACAGTGCCTTCACTTAAACTATGGGACGAAGGATCGCTGAAGGCCACGAGGTGGTAAGGAGACAAACGAAAAGATACTACGTCGTCTGGCGGTCCAGAATATGGACCTAAGAGACGCAGATTGGAGGATTGTTTCAAGGAAAGGAGCGAAAAGGCGAACTCCTTCAAATTACGGTGTCTGTTTCACATAAAACGGCGGAGATACTCAAGGGCTCCAACTATAGAGCCAACTGGATGTTTGGCTCGATTCACTTCCGCCCAAAGAAGGAGAATCTGCCCGGCACGTCAAGGGCAGCTCTGGCTGAGAACGCTAGCCGCGGTGGTTGGCTTACTGGGCCGGGGGAGGCCAGGAGACCAGGCACTTTCGGAACAGGGAGGCTAGCGAAACCGGGCCGAGGAAGGAGCGAAAAAACCATGGGCTGACCCCTGGAGGAAGGGTGGCACAATAGCAACCTTCATGTAAACCAGGCTCTCCGGAGCCTAAGAAATGAGAAAATACACATCATGGTTATGCACACCAAACAAAAAACAACAACGAAACTGAGATTCGTGCAGATTAATCTACATGAAAATAACCCCCACCAGAATTGGTATAGAACTTCGTGAATTATCGCACGACTCATCACCAAAAATTCATAATTGGTTGCGACGCTAATGCCCACCACGTAGTCTGGGGAAGCAGCAACACCAATTTAAGAGGTGAACAACATTTTGAATTCTGTCTTAGTAACAACTTAGCAGTAAACAATTTGAGATCTGTAAGGAAACCAGGTGGAGAGACAACCATAACCAGGGAGGAGACTCTAGAATGTCTAGTGAGAGGTCACTTCCCAGAATGTGTAGTACTGAGGAATCAGAAAGAATCTTACGCAAGTTCCAAAGGGGGCAGTTCTCGAGCCAGTTTTTTACGCCGGAACGGATAAGCTGGGCAGTTAAATCATATGGTCCTTTCAAATCACCGGGAGGGGACTGCGTATACCACGCCTTTTTACAGCAAGGCCTGCAGACTTTGCTGCTTTATCTTACTATACTTTTCAGAGCCAGCTACAGTTTGGAATATGTTCCAAAATGCTCGAGAGAGGTTCGGGTGATTTTTATCCCAATAGCTGGAAAAAGATTCTCAGAGGAGGTTAGGTCTTATAGACCTATTAGGTGTTATAAACCTAATAGCTTATTTTTACTGAAAACCATGGAGAAATTTCTGGGACTTTGTATTAGATCCAACAATCTCCAAAGATACCCTCTGGACTCTAGGCAGCATGCCTACCAATTATGGAAATCAAAAGAAACAGCTCTACACGAGCTGACATCGTAAATCATAGATACGCTCCGGAATAAAGAATTATTACTATGCTCCTTCATTGATATCCAGGGAGCTTTTGATAATACTAGTTTCGAGGTAATTCAGGAATAAGCACTAACAAGGGGTATATACCCCTCACCGTAAGGTGGATAATAAACATGCTAAAAAGCTGGAAGATTACAACCTCTTTTGGATTCAAAACCATCACCATAGCGGCCACCAGAAGTTGCCCCCAGGGAGCTATTCTCTCTCCCTTGTTGGGCTGATCGTGATAGGGCAATTGATAACTAGACTGAGGAATTTAGACTTCTCAAACATTACGTATGCGGACGACTTAGCCTTAATGGTTAGGGGCAGATTTGCAAATATAGTAGAGGAAAGAATGGAACAAGCCTTAGAGGTAGTACATGATTCTTGCACGGAGGTGGGCCTTACGGTAAATCATAAAATGGTTAACTGCCCTCTCTTTACTAACCAGAGGAAAACTGTCCTCCCGCCGATACCCCCGCTTAATTCTCAATCGTCTACTTGATCAGAAATTGACATGCAATCCCCACTTAACTCATATTACAAACAAGGCGAATAAGGCCTACTTCACTTGCCAAAGAATGATTGACAAAACGTGGGTACTGATCCCACAAATGTTGGTTTGGCGCTACCGGGCCGTCATAAGACCTATAGTCTCTTACGCGAAATTTGTGTGGTAGCCAAAGACGGGGCAGACTGGTGCACGGAAAATACTAGACAATATCCAAAGGTTAATCTGTGTGGGTGCAACTGGAGCAATGAGGACTTGTCCAACAGCTGCCCTTGAGAGAATACAGGGGCTTTCACCACTGTACCTACACATTAAAAAAGTAGCCGGTCCAAGAGGTCTGAACCTTAAAATTACAGCCAAAATTAAAACCATAAGACCAGGACACAACAGTGTCCTAGATAAATACAATTTTAAGGAGGAATTGATCCAAACAATGAGTTTGCCGGATAGGGCACTGGTAGATAATATTATCTCCTCTCTCCCCCGCCATGCTTCTGTATGGTATACGGATGAATCATAAACAGATGGGGGTACCGGTGCAGGGATAGTTGGGCCTGCCCTAGAACTATGCATACCACTGGGCAGCACCCGCACAGTATTTCAGGCAAAGACCCTTTGCTATTGTGGTATGTGTGCTTCAATGTCTCAAAAAGAAATATAAGAAGACCGAGATCTATATAATCTCGGACAGCCAGGCAGCTCTGCTTGCCTTAGGAGTCACCGTTTATTGGTCTCCTGGCCACTCCACCATTAAAGGAAATGAGGCAGTAGACCGATGTGCAAAAATGAGAGCAAGCCGAGATTTCCTGGGTTCCAGTCCTAGCATTGCTTTTTCCAAAACCCACTTGGCGAAAAGTATAAGGGACTGGGAGCAAAGCTATAGTGAATGACTCTGGAATCCATTGGGATGCGACAGGCCAAGAAATTTAGCAGTTATAATATTATTCGTTTGGGAGAGGCATCGATGATGGACCGCCAATCCCTAAGATCCCTTACCTGGTTTTTAACAGGGCACAACCCTTTTAACATCCATCTAGATAAAATCGGAAGGTCTTTTACGGACCCGTGCATATTGTGTAACTGCGGTAATGAGATATCGAAACACCTACTCTTCACATGCGATGCTATCTTCATAAAAAGATTCAAGTTCTCAATGCCTACATAATCCAGTGGCCTAACGCCGCGGCGTTGCACAATATGCCTCAATGGTCGCAGTGCTCTGGGCTACAAACGAGTAGATCACCATCACACAAACCGAAATCTGGACCAATTTTGTAAATTAACACCAGTAAAACAATACATATAACTGTCTGTTTTGCAGTCGAGAACAGCGTAATTAAAATCAGTGTTAACAAATAAGTCCGTAAATAACCGCAGAGAGTTTACGGCCAAAAGCAAACTTTGCTCTTAATTGCCCAAAATACAAAATTTGGATAAATAATTGATGGAACTTACAATGATGGATAGAGAAATAGCCATGAAAATCGACTAACAGCATTTTATAATAAATCAAATACGTAGCCTCGAACAGACCGTAAGCATCTTATGGGAAACCGAGAAATTGCTGATCCCACCCCACCTCTCCTTCCATTGCCATTCAAAAGGAAACCAATCCGTAAGCAGGAGAAAGTTATTCATATAAGCCATTAGATAGTATGTAGGGTTAAACGAGTATATCAGTCCCTTCGCCAGATGAAGTTATCTTCGAAGCGAGAGATAAACAAGCCAATCTCTCAGTAGCATCCTCCATATATAAGAAAATCTGTTGCATCTTCTTTTATATTTCCGAAGACATACAGTTGTTATACCCGCCTATATATAAAAAAATGTTTAAACAAATCTCATTAACTAAGCCAGAAACAGATTTCCATCGAATCAAAGCACTATCATTTAAGAACTGTTACTTTAAGTACCACAAACTCGCCATTTTTTAAAACCCATGCAATTCTAATATTTGCCGAAAAATACGAACAAGAATTTGTTGCCTTTGCTGTTCTTTAGTCTGGAACAGTCACTCACAGTTACAAGAACTGTTCGATAGAGCCAAAATGATATCAGTGTTGGGTATGAAATGTGATCCAATTTGACCAGCTGTCAAAAAATAAATCAGATTATCATCATAAATCAGATTTTATTCGTTCAAGTTAGAATGAATCTGGTTGTACCTCTTCATTTGATAGTTGATCACCAACGTGGCAGCTTTTGCAAAATGGGTTGCTTAAAAAAAAAAAACTCAACCGTCCAGATAAAATGGATTTGACATAATTTGAAAATTCCAATCACATGTTTCAAAAAGTTTGGTTAAATTGGCCCTCTCGATTGAGCCGTTGTCTCAATTTTATTGAAAACTATGTAGTTACAGTATAGATAATGAAATTAATTTTATTCTTATTCGAATAACGCAACACCCAAGAAAAATTTACTTAAAATTGACGTATAATACTAAAGCGTTAACATGAAAATTGTGATACTTCAACATCAACTAGACCCAAAGTCAATCATATCTCAGACTTAACAAAAAAAAAATTAAAAATTACTTCATTACATGGAAATTAATTAAAAATTCATCACCAGTTTGATGTACATATATTGTACATATTGACGCAAGCTCTTCTAACTGTACGACATTCATGTTGACACATTTCATAACGGTAATGGGATTTTTTTTTTGCTCATGCGATAAAAAAACTCTACCAACAGCTACATTTATGACTTTTATATACATAATGAGAAAAGTCGTACATCATTATAACGAACAGGTATAGATATAGTTATGAGTATATTACTGAATCGATATGCATAAGAAACGAGGTGAACTTGAAGGATAAGACAAATAATAATTTAATTAAGATGTTGTTATATCAGTGAGTTGGAAAAAAGCGAATAAATTTTCCAAGGAAGTTGGAATTAAAAATATTGACGTTTTCATTAAAATTCCTTCAGTCTCGTATCATCAGAAACGTAATGCTCATATACAAAGGAAAATCGATAAAAAACAAACAAATCATATATATACTTATCGTAAAATATTTTATGGAAGAAACACATAAATCAACTGTATCAAATGCCTCCATTCAAAAGACAGTTATCCCACTTGATTACAAGGTTACGATTACACGCCAAAACAAAATTTAATTAAAAAAACTTTGAAGAGTGGTAGGTGGGGTAAATTGCGATTTGTTAGAAAAAACACAAAATTGATCACTAAGGTTGAACTAATAAAAACTAAATTGAGGTTCGAGAATTCCCCATAAGTCAATGCAGCTATAATACTGTAGTTCTCAAAAATCGCAGTACTAGAAAATAATCACAAATACTAGAGTCTAAAACCGCTAAAAACAAATAATGGTTAAATTGTTCGGGTTTAGCTTGATCTAAACTTAAAATAACATAAGGCTCGGAAAAGTATTCTATAATTTAAATAATATTATTGTTACAACCTCCATATTCTATTTCTATTGAATACAGTGTAAAAGCTGTAACAATTTGGGGTTTTCTAGGGCTAAAGCATTTAAATATTGTAAATAAGCTAAACTGTGACCAAACATATCAGTAGAATATTGGTTAATTAAGAAAAACCAAACTAATTGAAATATGAAAGATTTGACAACAACTAATTATATTTCTATGATTTATATACATATTTGCCTTGTCAATCAAGGTTCGTATCACTGAATTGTGAATAAAACAAAATCAATTTAATTTATCACCAACGATTTTACTGTACTCTTATAAATTTTATTTCGCAATACAACATTTTTTTAAATCACTTTTTAATTCCTTTTTAATCTTTACACTATCGCTTACCAAATACTAATAATTCACAACTTTACCCTATCGCGTTCCAAATACCAATAATCCAATTCGATCTTGTTTGCCTTTTTATATACACAAATCAAACTTCTCGAAAGTTCATTACTTTTCCAGTCAGAATAGTGTAGAAACATTCAGAACTGTTTTATCATGGAAAATTCCATTTTAGTACAGTAAAACATTGAGCTATTAGTTTAACTTATTCTATCACACCCTAGGTGGCACCGTCACATAAGAAAATTATTTCTCCCTTAATCAGAAATAAATTTAATTTAGCAATTAAATTGGTAAACTAAATTTTCTTTCGAATTTACCAGTTTTTTTGCAAACTCAGAACTTTTGTGCCAATAAGGACTCTATCGAAAAGAAAGTATCCACAAAAAAATGTAGTTTTCTTTGGCTTGCACTAATTCTACGGTAACGATAAAGTGCCGTTAGATAGAATAGTTCTTTGTAGATAAATATTGCGTTTGGTTTAGAAATTTAGCAAAGCGCGAAAATATATACTGTTAAAGTTAGCCGAAAGTTGCCAGCAGAAAGTGAAAAGTCGATAATGCAGATTGTGTTAGTCCAGCCGAAAGTAAAAAATGGTAAGGCAGATTGTCTAATCCCAGCAGAAAGTTAAAAGTCGATAATGTAGATTATGATATAACATTCAAGCCGAAAATAAATAGGATACATAGAAATCTATAAATATAAATTTTTGTAAATAAATTTCGGTGTAAAACTTTGCTTCGTAGAAAATATCGGAAAATCAGAAAAATATACAAAATTGGAATAAAATCAGCCTCTAGAGTATATATCTAAAGCTGAATCGTTTTTGTGTGATTTGTCAATAGCTGTCGAATTAATAAATTCTGTTCAAGTTTCCCGTGGGAAATCTCGTTTCCAAAAATTATTAGAAAATTTGTATTAAATCAGCCTTTAAAGTGTTATCTGGTGATGGATTCAATTGATGTGATTACTTAATAGCTATTACAGGAAAATAATTCAGTTCAAGTTTCCCGTGGGAAATCTCGGAAAATTCGATTTTCCGAGTTTTCCCACGAGAAACTTGAACTGAATTTTTTTCTGCGATAGCTATTGATAAGTCACATCAATGCAATCCATCTCCAGACATAACACTTTAGAGGCTGATTTTATTCATCCATTTCTTACTTTCGGCTGGAAACTTTTTTGAATTTTCCGAGATTTGCCACGGGAAACTTGAACTGAATTTTTTTCTTGCAATAGCTATTATGTAATGACATCAATTGGATCCATCTCCAGACATAACATTTTAAAGGCTGATTTTATACATATTTTCTAATAATTTTTGGAAAATCGAATTTTCCGAGATTTCCCACGGGAAACTTGTACTAATTTTTTTTCCTGCGATAGCTATTGATAAATCATATCAATGCAATTCATCTCCAGACATAACACTTTCAAGGCTGATTTTATACAAATTTTCTAATAATTTTTGGAAAATCTAATTTTCCGAGATTTCCCACGGGAAACTTAAACTGAATTTTTTCTTGTAATAGCTATTAAGTAATCACATCAATTAGATCCATCTCCAGACATAACACTTTAAAGGCTGATTTTATACAAATTTTCTAATAATTTTTGGAAAATCGAATTTTCCGAGATTTCCCACGGGAAACTTGAACTGAATTTTTTTCCTGCGATAGCTATTGAGTAATCACATCAATTGAATCCATCTCCAGACATAACACTCTAGAGGCTGATTTTATACAAATTTTCAAATAATTTTTGGAAAATCGAATTTTCCGAGATTTCCAACGGGAAACTTGAACTGAATTTTCTTCTGCGATAGCTATTGACAAGTCACATTAATCCAATCCACAAATTTTCAAATAATTTTTGGAAAATCGAATTTTCCGAGATTTCCAACGGGAATTTTATTCATCCATTTCTTACTTTCGGCTGGAAACTTTTTTGAATTTTTCGAGATTTGCCACGGGAAACTTGTACTGATTTTTTTCCTGCGATAGCTATTGACAAGTCACATCAATCCAATCTATCTCTAGACATAACACTCTAGAGGCTGATTTATTTTCGGCTGGAATGTCAATAACATACATAATCTGCATTATCGACTTTTCACTTTCGGCTGGAAACTTTCGGCTAACTTTAACAGGGTCGAAAATATAAGTAAAGATACAGTGAGAAAAATAATTGATAAGTTTGGGGAACATGGTACGGTAAAGGATTTAGGAAAAAGTGGTCGAAAACAAGGTCCCAGCAATTTTAAATTAGGCGCCAAAATTGTGAGTGAAATTCGCGAAAACAAATTAATGTATGTCAGAGATTTATGTAGGAGACCAGGTACTAAAGAGTTAAAATAATCCAACGGGTAAAAATAAGGCATGACTTGAAAACATAAAAAAAAAATGTTCCAAAACGAAGTGAAAAACAAAAAAAATGTATGTATGACGACCGTCTTGGCATATGGACAATGAAACATATTGTGACAGTGACACGTATGGTGTGATAGAATAAGTTGAATTAATGTCTCAATGTTTTACTGTACTAAAAGGGAATTTTCGATGATAAAACAGTTCTAAATGTTTCTACACTATTCTTACTGGAAAAGTCAAGAACTTTCTAGAAGTTTGGTTTGTCCATAGTATAAAGACTTATAGTACTATCACCATGTGTGTTAGATGGCGATACCGATATCGTTTTTAATTTTTCAACCAATTTTTATTTTTAAATTCGTCTAACTTAGGTTAAAAATCGCCTAAATGTCATTTATTATTTCTAATCCTTGTTGGAATAGTTGACATTTTCTGTTTTGGTTCAACCAACGCAAAAACAATATTTCTTTCCTTTTTTCGTGCATATTTCTAAAAAAACAACAAAAAGAATACAACCGTAATATTTTTATCAATGGATAGTAAACCAAAGCAAATACATCCATAATGAATGAATGAAAAACTAAAAATGTTTTCATCGCGATTATTGTGTTGTAAAAAAATCGGTTTTAAAATTATTTTTGGTTAAACATTTTTTATTTATGTTCGATTTCTGTGTTTCGTTTTGTTAACAGATTGAATGGCATTTATTCGTTTTGCACGTTACGTTAAAATTGATTTTAAATGATGGACTGTGATGGAATGAGTTAACATGTTAGAATAAACTTTTGGTAGAAATGCGAAAATTGGTTCATCGAAATACATACATATATGTACATTCATTTGGACGGATGGTATCTAAGCCCGACAATATTTTTTTAAAGAGTGTTCAAATTTGAGATGTCTTTTTAAATTTTAAATAAGACAATAAATTGTGTTAAATCTTTATTTATTTTTATTGGAAATTAAAGTGCATTGGTTCCGGTTAATAATGAAAAAGATTGTCGTTCAAGTGACATCGTCTGCTAGCTCGGCAGGCTGTCAATCTTTATACCAAAATTTTGAATAACTTTTTCGCATAATGATGGTTCATTTAGTGTTGAACAGTTTGAGGATTATCCGCATAAACTTTACTCTTCAAGAAACCCCATAAGAAGAAGTCCAATGGCGTTAACTCGCGTGATCTTGGTGGACAATTCACGGCTGTTCTTCGAGAAATTATTCGATTATTAAATTTTTCTTTCAAAAGATCGATTGATTCCGTTGCCACACAGGCATGTTGCACTCTTCATGAAGATCTTTGTGTAAAACATTGAAAAAAGTTGTTGGTTTGAGGTTTAATTGCTGTGAACGACGACGAATTGATGTCCTTGGCTCTTCAGGGGTGCTATTCTTGAACCATTATGAAAATTTTCGGATTACGAGTTAGTGTAAAAGCATTATAAAAATCCTAGTTATCGTAATACTTTTACTGTAACGCGCAATACGAAAATTTTCGTATTGGTTTAAAAATAACACCCCAGCAACACTTGTTCTAACAGCTGCAATATTTTCACTTGAACACTTTTTCAATTATTTTATTTAATGGAACACAATATTTTTTTTTTAACTTTTTAAAAGTCTTTGTCTATACAGACAAAACCCAGAAGCTATAGTTTTGGAAAATCACATTATCAAGTAAGCTAACCATTGCAAACATAAACTATTACTTTGCGATACAATCTCTTTGCAGTCTTATCACACCGTCACAACGTCCTACAATCACAAAACAAATTATAGAAAAACCAATAAAGGGAAGCCTATACTTACTATACAATGATTGTACGAAAAGTCATTTTTATTATTATAAATATTAAAAGAATAATGCTTCCAACAGACAGTTCCTTCTATGTTTTCTAGATATGAAGACTCCTTGTCCGTTGAGGACTTCTTACCTGATTTCCAAACATCTAAAGAACCCGATGTTGATATTATGAGCAACAAAATATTTATATTTCGGCTTACAGCAATGCAAATCATCAATTTCTACAGTACAATTTGAAAAACTGCGGAGTTGTGCTTTGGTATATTTAACCGAGTTTTTTAGTTATAAAATATCTAAACACTACAATTTTGATATTTGCTCACAGTTTGCGATTAGTTAAAATAATAATGAACGAGAAAATGATACTCTTTTGAAAATGAAAGCATATATAACAGAAAAACTAGATCAGCTGCATATGGAAATTTATCAGTACATTTCTTAGAATTCGAAGAACTTGTTGAAAATATTTTAACGGTGACACCTAGTGTATAATAGAATAAGTTAAACTAATAGCTCAATGTTAAACTGTACTAAAATGGAATTTTCCATGATAAAATTGTTCTAAATGTTTCTACGCTATTTTAACTGGAAAAATCATGAGCTTTCTAGAAGTTTGGTTTGTGTATATAAAAAAGCAAACGAAGTCGAATTGACTACATGACACCAAATGAGTCTAATGAAACAACAAAACGAACGACAAATGGAGAAAATTAAGCAGTAAAATGAGCGACAGTTGGAACAACAAAATCAGTCTAACCAAGAAATGAAACAACAAGGAATGAAATTAAAGACCAAATTATCGATGGTCAAAAGAGGATGGACGAGAAACGTCTCGAATCTAACATACACGGCGAAGTGGAAAAGCTGCAAATGGAGATTCAAAAGGTTGACGAAAAATTAGAAACGTAGGTTCAACATGTTGAAGAGAAATTGCAAACGGAGATTCAACAGGTTGAAGGAAATGTAGAAACGAAGGTTCAACAAGTTGTGGACAAATTTCAACGTCTCGAGAAAGATCTAACTGATGTCAAGACAAGTGGAACAACGAAGTGGTACAGACCGTTCAATCAGTTAAGTTAAAATCACCAAACTTCGACGGAACAACATCTTTTGGCATTTTCAAATTTCAATTTGAAACAGCAGCCAATCAAAACCGTTGGAACGATTAACATCGTGTCGCAGCTTTAATAGTGGCCCTCAAAAGCGAAGCAGCAGAAGCTTTACAAACCATCCCAGAACAAGAGCGCAACAGTTATCTCGAAATTATGAAGGCGCTAGATCGAAAGTACGGCAGTGACCATATGCGGGAAATTTATCGCACGGAACTGAAAAACCGCTACCAAAAGGGAGGAGAATCGCTGCAGGAATTTTCATCGGCAATCGAGCGATTAGTACATCTCGCACATAAAGTACGTCGAGTGTAAAGAAAGGCTAAAAATTGACGCATTCATTGACGGCATGCGAGATCTAAAGACACGCAATGCGGTGATGTTGTCACCTAAAGCCATCACCAAACCGTCAATGAAAATACATCGAGTGGAAATCGACACCAGCATAAACAACGAGCGGTCAGCACTAAGATGTCGAGACAGAAGCAGCAAAATCAGATGTTGGGCTTGTGAAAAGGTCGGTCACATCTCTCGGGACTGCTGGCAAATAAGAAGAATACGGGGAAGATCACTATCTCCTATGCAGCGACGAGTAAGTGGAGCACAGGCAGTGGCTAAGCAAGAGGGCCAAATCATGACGGAGTCGTTAAACTTGAACGAGCCAGCTTAAAGGGGCAGAAGCTGACTACCACAAACCGATTGCCTCATAACCTCCATCAGCGTTTCGAAAGTAGCACGAGGTAATGACAGCTTAACAGTCAAAGGTGACATTGATGGCACGGATTGCATCATCACCCTGGATACGGAAGCAAATCGCACGATTGTCCGTAAAGATCTGATCTATGGAGGTATACTACCAGCTAATGGATTGAAGTTACAAACGGCAACTCGAGGTAGTTCAATAATAAAAGGCAAAAAGATCGTGAAAAGAAAGATCGGAAGAACTATTTTCCAACACGAAGTGCTGATTGCAGATATTGTGGATAAAGTCATTATGAAAATAAAGTTCATGAGGGCAAGTGGCTTTGTGGTGGATGTTGAACGAGGAGTTTTTATTAACGATAACATCGAGTTGCCAATTCAATGTAGTAGTGCCGGAGCAACTACCAGGCGAATTATTATTGATCATCGGGAGAAGCTGCCACCGAACTCGGAGAAGATCGTATGGGGAAGGTTGGAGAAACATTCTGGGTCACCCAGGTTATGGGTTGTTGTAGCTAATGAAGAGGAGAACGGAGCCAAGGAAATTATAATCGGAAAAGTCCTAGTTAAACCAGACAACGACTATAGAGTACCAATTAGGACTCTAAATCTCTCGGATAAGACGAAAACCATCAAAAAAGGGACAGTAATCGGCAAATATAACGAGGTTTCAACTATAGTAAAGTGTGAACAGAAAAGTCCGATTGAAAAAGCCGATATGCAAGGCCAGAAAGAAATGGTAGAACAACTTGTGAAGAAATGAACCGAAGATCTTACCGAGGCACAGAAAAATTCTGCACATCAACTACTCAAACGGTACAAGTCCATATTCTGCAGTACATCGGATAATAATGAAAGAACCTCAATCGCAAAGCATCGAATTGATACGGGAGCGGAGATGCCAATTCGTCAACCACCCAGGAGGCTACCTTTGACAAAACAAGAAGAAGTCAATCGAATGGTAACAGATATGCAGGCAGCAGGAGTAATCGAACCATCTAACAACAGCCCATGGAGCTTACCGGTAGTATTGGTCGAGAATAAGGACGCCAGCATGAGATTCTGATACCCATTGCCAAGGATCGAGGATACATTAGACACATTATCGGGTGCTCGAATATTTTCTACATTAGATCTACAAAGCGGCTATTGGCAGGTGGAAGTCCATTAGGAAGATCGGGAGAAAACGGTTATGCCGTTCGGATTATGTATTGCCCCTGTGACATTTGAACGATTAATGGAGCGCGTGTTAAAGGGATTAGATTAAAAGACTTCCCTAATATATCTGGACGACATCATCGTCATGGGGAAGGATTTCGACGAGTATCTAAGGAACTTAACGGAAGTTTTAGATCGGATACAGGCCGCCGGATTGGTCCAAAGGAGTGTAAGTGGATTAGAACTGAAGTAAAATATTTGGTTCATCTGATAACGACTAATGGAATTCACACTGGCGAAGAAAAGATCGCAGCGGTAAAGGATTGGCCAAGACCTAAAAATTTACACGAATTACGAAGCTTTTTGGGGACGAGTCGACCGGGAAGAACAAGGCATTCGAATGGAAGAATGACCAGCAGAAAGCATTCGTGGAACTAAGGAAACGGTTATGTGTCGCGCCTATAATCGCGTACCCTATACCCAACGTGAAACTTATTTTGGATACTGATGCAAGTAATGGCGGTAGAGGAGGTGTGTTATCACAGGAAATTAATGGCAAAGAACGAGTTGTTGCGTACTACTCCAAAACATTATCAAAACCGGAGCGTAATTACTGCGTGACACGGAAAGAATTGTTTGCTATAGCAGAGTGTGTCAAGCATTTCCATAAGCATTTTTATGGCTAAAAATTCCATTTAAGGACAGATCACGGCGCTTTACGGTGGCTGTTACAATTCAAGAATCCAGAGGGACAAGTAGCATGCTGGATCGAATGTCTTCAAAGCTACGATTTCCAAATTGAACATCGGAAGGGAAGTGCACACAGAAATGCCGACGCATTATCAAGACGGCCGTGTCCAGTAGAATGTAAATATTGTGGCCACGTTGAAGCAAAGGAAGACATCATCGACGTTCGTCGCAAGTGCTGCCTGATGAGGAGTGGACCGACGAAATGGTCAGGAAAGAGCAATTGGATGATATGGATTTATCAGTTATAATGGAATAGAAGGAAAGGAACACCGGCCAACTTGGAGCGAGATCGCGGGCAAAACTCCAATTGTCAAGGCTTATTGGGCTCAATGGGATAGCCTCCGTCTTGAAAATGGCTATTTAAAACGATTGTGGGAAAGCACGGATGGCAAAGTAAAGCAATTTTTGCTGGTGATGCCAAAGTGCCGGATTGCGGAAATCCTAGGAATTAATAAAACACTAGCAAAGATACTTCAACGATTCTACTGGTCAGGATGTAGGCAGTCAGTGATAAAATTGTGCCAAAAATGTGACCAATGTGCGGCGGTGAAGGGACCCGCACGCAAAAGTTGTAGAGTCATGAAACAATATAACGTCGGAGCACCATTCGAAAGAATTCCAATAGATGTAGCGGGGCCATTTCCCACCACTGAGAGCGGCAACAAATATGTACTAGTAATCATGGATTATTTCAGCAAATAGCCGGAGGTGTACCCCATTCCCAATCAGGAGATGACAACATTAGCTGATTCCGTGGTAAACAACTGGATTAGCAGATTTGGTGTGCTGATGGAGATTCATACCGATCAAGGAAGGAATTTTGGATCGGTGGTATTTCAAAAAATATGCCAGATGCTCGGTATAAATAAAACGAGAACAACGCCTTTGCATCCACAGTCTGATGGTATGGTGGAAAAATTCAATGGTACATTGGAGGAATATCTAGCAAAGGTCGTTGAGTAAAACCAACGCAACTGGGATTGGCATATACCGATGCTTTTGATGGCCTATCGATCAGCAATACATGACTCAACCAGAATTACACCAGCTAAAACGTTATTTGGAAATAACCTACAATTACCTGGAGATCTAAAGTTTGGGTCTGTACCATCAGCGGCTTTATGTGGACAGGATTACGTAGACAGAATGAATGAGGAACTTTATGAGATTCGTCATTTTGTACGGGAGAAAATACGGATGTCAAGTGACCGGATGAAAGCTCGATATGACATACGAGCAGATAACCAAGGTTTCCAGGAATAGCAAGTGTACAGTAAAAATTTGACAATAATTTATATAAAGTGATTTGTTGGTGATAAATTGAATTGATTTTGTTTTATTCACAATCCAGTGATACGAATTCATCAGAACTTAGATCAATTGGAAGATATTGGGCAATTGCAAAGCGTTACTTAAAAAATAATGGTAAATTAACCAAAAATTTAACAAAATTCAGAAAAAGTTGGTCCAAAGCAACCAGAAAAATTAATAAAACCTAATGAAACGCATTAAAGGAAAAATTCGCAGTGTATTTAGACTATCGACCTATAGTTTATGATAATACATTATTTTAAGTAGTTTTCTCTAAATCAGAACTGAATCTGGAAAATCAGAACTGGTTTTGCCAATATTGGTTTTATATGCGATATAAGTAAGCAAAGTATTTTTATCTCAATCTGAAGTTATAAAATGCAAAACATTCAGACTAAATACAAATTTAAAACATTCTGAATTATTGCAAAATGTTTTCTAAAGTAGAACTTATTTAGCCCGAATAAGTAGATTTTTAAACCAAAAAAAAAAAATTGAATTTGACTGTTTTGTTTGAAAAAATTTCGCTTAAAACCTTTTCATTAATTTCTGATTTTACCTGATAAAAGCCAGATTCTGCCAATACAGAAAATACCAAAATACCAAGCAATAAGAACAAATTTAATGTTTCCCATTTCGTCCACATGAAAAGGGGCGATTTCTAGAAATAAAAATAATTTTATAAAGAGGCTGCTACTGACACATATGACACTTGATGTGTACTATCACTTGACATTTTTCGACTAACAACATTCAGCTCAGCCCTTTTTATTTCCCAAGTAATTGAATTACGTTTGTTAAGAATCCAGTTATTTTACAGTTGTTTGCAATTTTTGCTTTAATTTCTGTAACATTACACCTTAACTGTATCTGAAGCCCCGTTATAACCTCGAAAATCAGAAGAATTTAACGTTTGACTTAATTTGACAACAACAACGTTTCATTTATTTTATTGCCAGCTTATTCTAAACTGTATAATCTCTATAAACCACTTAAATACAATATTATAAATGGGCTAAAGGTTTACTAAGTAAGAAGCAACCTTAAAAGTCACAAAAATTAGAATATTTAATCAATTTGACAACTAAAACGACTCTCAATTAGGCTTTTGACAATAATATTAGAAATACGCTAAACTTTGACCAAATATGGCACAAGTAGGTTTGAAAATAACAACGTCTATAAAAAATTGGCTGTTACTGATTAGAAAGCTATAAAGTAGTTTGCTCAAGAAGTAAGTGTTGGCCGAGCAATACATTTTTCAAATTCCATTCAAATTATACAAAGCAGAATCTTTTCAATTTTCAATTTCGTTTTGTTTAAATTCAAAATATATGGCATATTGGGAGGGGGAAACCTTTAAACGTTCCTAAAAATAAAATTTTGATTTAAATTGAAATAAGAAATTAATTCAAAATTTTAATTAATTAACATATACCCTAAAGGGGATTTTCTTCTGCTACAGTAGATTCACGATGAGACAAAATTAAATTAATGTCAAATTCTCGGTAAAGATAGTATATACTCGTAGCTGTAAAAAATAGTAAAACTTTTATTCTTGCGGAAACGGAAGTCGTGTACCTAAGAGCAGCTCGTGCATAAAATATATAGTGGATAAGCTTTCCATGTACATGTTGTATAAAGTAAAAGTTTTTTTGAAATCACGGTTTACATAAGCAACATATCTGTCCTATACAATAACATATAATCATCAGAACCATAAATAACATTTTCAAATCACGTATATATTTCCTATTTTCCATCTGTTTTCCGTTTATAGTATTTTTACATTGACCTCATGTAATATTGTTCATGTTTATTCGACATCTCCAACATAACTAAAACTTATTATTTGTTACAAGATTTGGTTTTGTTTGTTTTTAAAGCGTTTAACAGTACATGAGTGCTTAAGTAGAAATTTAATGAAGAGGTTACCCACCACTTTACACTACATTTTTGAAAATAATAGCGATCATATATTCACTTCAATCAAAATTACGTAGAAATAAAAAAAAAAACCCACAACAATTAGTTAAAGCTTCTATAGTGGCGTGTGCTTTTATTCCAACGTTTTGAATTTTTCACTTTATCAAATCATCTACCCACACAGCGCTGCAAAATAAATCATTAACAATTTAGATTCTATAGACACGTTTCTACACGTGTACGTACATGATACAATAGAATAAAACAAACAAAGAGGAAAACTTTCCAAAAAAAGCTTTCGGTTTTTTTGTTTTGTTTTTTGTTTTGTAACGATATGCGCACTCAAAACGTAACGGAAACCAACAAAATACGATTTAATTGTGTTGTGTACGATATCAAAACGTTTTGTTTTTTTTTTTGTTGATATTAAGCTCAAAGCTTGTTTGAATGAACAAAGAGCTTACAAGGTTTTATGTATTTTTATTGCGATTTATAATTTTTTTATTTGTTCTTGAATCTGTTTTATGAAATATGGTTTTGATGTGATACATACTCGTACATACATAAATTTTAATGATATTAAAGACGTAAAACATTTTTTTATATTCAATTCAATTGGTAAAGTAATTGGTCTGGTTCGTTAATTGGTATTAAAATTATTTTAGTAAATTAATTTCACAAAACGACATTCTATCAGCATCACTAAAAAAATTTTGGTTGTTGAACCGTAAAATATTCACAGTTTTCTTCGTCCAGAGATAGTTGAAACTCTGGCAAATACAAATATTTACTATCCCTTGAAAATTATTGTCCAAATTTGGAGTCAAATTGTAGAAAAGTATAGGCGTTTCATTCGTTTTGCATAATTGTGGAAATTATAATGGCTGGAATTGTAACGTTACTAGTGGAGTTCATGTTAAAAAAATTCAGCTTACTTTTAATTTATTTTAAATAAATATTTAGCTAAAAAATTGCTTGTGCCTATATAGGCTAATTTATATTTGCGGCAACGCAGCTCGTAGTTCCAGAACTTAAAAATTATTAAACTCTAGTTTTGGCGTGGTTCGGGTTCAGGATCAATTTCACAAAGCGGAAAGGGTTCTATTTGGGTTCGGTTTCGGACACTGCCTAAAAATATTTATTTATATTAAAAGTGAAGTTATAGAAAAGAAGTTTTATAGCAGATTCATAACTAAACAGGTGCTTTTCGAAAGTTTTAACCAACAAACTATGATGAAATAACCAGTTTCCAGAAGTTCTATAGCATTGTGTCTATATAGTGTATAATTATGGTCGTAAGCTTAAAACCTCGCTTCAATTAATTAAACTTGAAGCCCTTACATTAAGGGCCGCATATCAAAGTTAATTTGTATAAAATTTTCTGGTAGTATGTACTAGCGTTAAAGACTTTTGAATAAACCACCTCGAATTATTTAAGAAATTCATTGTACGTGATCTTTGAAGATCATAAATATCTAATAATAATTTTAATATGCCTCAATCTTTTTATTTATGTAACTGTGCAAACAAGAAATGTGCAAATTTAGGGATATAAAATTCATGAAACAGCATTTTATGGGTAAGTAAGTATAGAACAACCTATAATGATTTTGAAATACTGATACTGAAATTTTTACAATGGAAAACACAATTTTATTTCGCCGACAGACAAACATATACTTATTAGTAAAACCCAACTTTATTTAGTCTGGCCTATACGGAGGTTTTACAAATTGTTGTGAATTTTGTAACAATATTTATGTCACAGGAAGGATCCGAACTACTATAAAACTACAAATTAATCTTTCTTGCCATTTCACATCAGATCATTCCACAATATACTCAAATTTTAGTCAAGGGTTTTCAATTATATTGTCCAATTTAATTGTACGTGAATACCAGCCTTAAATGAACTTCGTAATTTTCCTCAATTTAAATTTTTCCTTTAACATTTATATATACCAACTCGGAAAATGCAACGCCACTATAGACTAACACAGCAACAGTTTATTATTATTATTCAGATTCATAATTTGGAAAACTTGCGGCTATTTGAGGGGGTCAAATGCCTCCTAACCTAAACCAATCTCTTTTTTGTTTTTTTTAATGAATTCCAGTATAATACTACACACCCCTCTTCTAGTATAATACGAATTTTGGTTGTTCTGCAAGCAGCAACCAAAAACGGCCAACCTATTTGGACGATATTATTTAAATTAATGATTACATTTTGGTTAACAATTTGTACTGGAAAAATGTCAAAATTTGGATATCAGAAGTAAACAAAAATTTTCCAGCCAAAAGAAATATGTCGAATCAAAAACAAACAAATTCTGTATCAGCCGATAATGCTCAGCCGAAAGTTACCTAAGATGCATGAATGTTATTGATAACCTTACGTGGCAAAACATCTCTCCACTTTCTCTGCATGTCACAACAGCAATATAAAAGCAATAACGGTTTGTACATTATTAAAACCATCTATAACGGCATAGGTTCTACAGTCAGTTCATAAGAATACTTATCAGCTGAAAATATAGAAACATCAGCTGTAAAGTTATGCCACTGAATCATTTTCTTTCTTCTTATTCAACTGTTTTATTTTGCCTCCAATCTATGAGGAACACAAAACCTTCATGTACCTTAAAAGCATTGTATATTTTTTGGGTTCAAAATTAATTTTGCCTAAGTGTTACGTAATCATTGTCCTGACAATTTTCTACGTTGAATTGGTTCTTTAGGTAAACAATTCTGAATTTCCTTAATTTCGTCGCAGTATATGTACCATATCATATCCGCTACAGCATTGTCCTTTCCTTTTTTGAGGTTTGATGTTAAAGCCATAACCTTAAAGCTTAAGGCTTCGTCGTTCATTTTTGTCATTGTCTCCCTGAAAGAGTGCAGTACCGCGTCACATCGAATGTAGAACTTATTATCATAATTTTGGACTTCTAATTCATTAAATTCTTGTTGAGATTCTGCTGTCCAATGAAATTTCTCCTATTTCAGGCATATATTCTTGCGGTCCCCTGGTATGTAAATACCATGTTTTTGGACAACAAAGTCAGTATCTGCTATAACCCGTCCATCCCAGTGCTTGGATAAATTTTATTTCTGAAAGGCGTGCTAATAGTTCGTCAATTACAAGAAGGAGGTAGGAATCTTTTTCCGTCACTCGATTGAGCTAGCGGGCATCCAACCAAATTGTTATCTTTCCTATCATTATAAAAATACTTTTGTTTCACAGGTGAGGCTGGATAGTACCGTTGCTTAACTGGATTAAAACCTTTCACAATATCATCATGAATGAGTCCATTTTTGGATAACGACGGAAACAGTTTCACTATTATATTAATTCTTTTTTTTGTTTAAGTGACAAACTATGCGAATTTTTATTACTAGTTTCCCCATAACAACAGTCGGGGTAATATTGAAAGTGAACTGAGTGTCGCTATACAATACGAAATTTTACCATTTCGGTTCTTTCCCTAAAGGTTACCGGCAACCAAACATTTCCAATTTATTGGTCCCATCGGCTGATAAGTTTATGAAATAGAATGCCTTAGTGATCATTTACCTAATATATACTGATTGTAGCGCCACTGTCAAGAAAAAAATCATCAATTATGATTAAATATTTACAAAGGGGTTTAGATTTATGAAGGCTTTTGATTGTTGGATTCTTAAAATTACAACTGATAGTTGTTCCCTCCGAGGGTGGTGTTTTCCGACTGGAATTTCAGATAATCACAACAATGCGGCTTGCGGATATTGGAAACACCACACCAAAACAAAATATGTCTAAATGAATAGTTTTGAGAAATCTCCGTATCTATATGCCCCAAATCTGTACAATTCCAACATTCTGTGAAATTCTTGCTTGGTTTATCGAAATATCGAAAATAATTGTTCGCCTTTACGGATTCTAGAGTATCTTCTTTAGCAAACCTATTAACTGGGTTACTCCTCGCAGTATATTGGTTCTTGCGGCCGATCAATACTCAATCTTTCCATTTTCAAATTGATTTAATTGAGATTTGGTCTTCGCTTGTTTGTCTTACAAAATTTACGTGGATCGTAACCAGTCTGCTTCTCATATACATATTTTGGCAAAGCCTATAATTATATAATTATATGCTGTTCTGACAAACGGTAGGATTATTGGATTCGTAAACCCATCATCATGCCTAAGCTTTTTTTAGAAATGGAATGGTAAAGAACTTTCGTTAGATACTCTAGAGGAAAATGTTGTCACTTGCCATTTGCTCTAATCTATACATAAAGTCATGAACATTTAGGGGGGTAAGGGGCGCCGGTTTAGATGGTCTTAATATACTAGCTCAAATGTCAACCTCACCTGCATGTGGTACTTCCTACTAATTAACTAAGGACGCTCTCTCAATGACCCACTACATGGAACTTGTACTGGTTAGGTTGGTAGTTGATACATAACCAGTTTTAAGCAATGAATACAACACAAAAAAGAGTAAATACCTCAGGTGGTAAACCTAGTACCCAGTTGGCTAATCCACCCTCTTACGAGGCTGGCTCAATGGATTCTGGGGTGAGCCAATCATTGCTAAACCCATTCGAAAGAAGTTCAATGTTGTTAAGGTCACCAAACAAACATACTAACTCTGCAAATCAGCAGAAAGACGAAAACGCTGAACTCTGTCGAAAACTCAGTGAAGTACTCGTATATCGTCGTCCTAAATGTGAATTAACGTATCTGACATTTTTTCGAAAGTTCTTTATTGGTACTAAATATTTCGTCATGAGAAACTCTGTCTGAATTTTCCACCAGCGTTGGTTTACCGTTAGCACGGCGATGTCATCCTAACAGTCAATTAACGTAGGTGCAATAATTCAGGTGCAGTTTCTCACGACGAACATTTTAGTATCAGAGATGAGTTTTCGAGAATATGTCAGTTACGTTAATTCACAGTTAGGCCGACGATATGTACTTTTAACCCAACTAAGAAGCGAAATTGAAAAACTAAAAAAAGAAAATAAAGAATTGAAGAAGCCCAAACTAATGGAGATTTCTGAAAACCCGCTAACTTGTTATATTGAAGCAAGTACTCATACCAGTTATAACAATGAATTTCATACTGATGAAGAGGATCTCGTGAGAGAAACAGATTGGGTACTGAAAAGGAAGGAAAGACCTACCAAAAAACGAAAAGCAGAATTCTCGCCTGAAGTTGGAGATCATTCGCAAACTAATGTATTAGTAACTGGTGAAACTAATACCAAACCAGCCCACCAGCAACAGCAACAAAATCAGCAACAAAAGGTTGTACCGAAAGAAAAGTCTCCTCCGCCAATTAATGTAATCAGCATAACAGAATTTGGTAGTATACAATCTATAATGAAATCAGTCACAGCTAAAGAATATAGAGTAGTGTCACTAAACAATAACGTGTGGAAAATCAATACACCAGATTCCGATATATATATATATATATATATATATATATATATATATATATATATATATATATATATATATATTATATATATATATATATATATATATATATATATATATATATATATATAGAGCTCTAGCCTCAAAGCTCAATGCGGAAGGAATATAATGGTTTACATACGAAGATAAAAACGAACGCGCAATTAAGGTTATGTTCAGAGGCCTTCATCCAACGTGTAAGACGGAGGACATAATGGAGGACCTAAAGGCAAAAGATCTGCAAATAGAAGATTTAGTAAACATCCTAAAACGAGAGAGAGGTGAGAATCATCAAGTCAAAAAAAGAGGCTTCCACTCTTTATGCTTACTTTTAACAAAAAGGAGAAAGTTGAAAACATCTTCAACATCAAAGCAATTCTCAATATAAAGGTTAAAATAGAACCGCTAAAGAAAAACCTGAGGCTAACACCTCAATGCAAAAAATGCCAAGGTTTCAATCAAACGCAAAAATATTGCAGACGGGAGCCAAGATGCGTAAAATGTGCTGGAAAATACAGTGCGAAAGAGTGTACAGAAAGTAGAAACACCCCTGCAAAATGTATAAACTGTAGGGAGCATCATCTTGCAAATTATAGAGGCTGTGAAGTATCCAAAGAACTTCAAAGGCTAAGAAACAAAATGCAGCAGTTTCCTTAAAAACCTAAGCTTACCAGAGAGAAACAAACTAAAACCCAAGCGGAGCCAAAACCACCAGTAATTGGTACAGAGCGGAAAAGTTATTCACAAATTATAAACCAATCATCTAATGCTATGAATGATAACCCTCTTGAAAGGGTTTGTCGAAGTATAGAAGCCATAAATATACGGCTGGCCAAGCAACAACGTGGTCTAGAAGCTTTATATAAGCGTCCAGATATGCATCAAACCTTGAACGAGGCAACAGCCCTCATATACTAAAATGAGCAGATCATTAAGAATTGTCACCTGGAACGCGAACGGACTAGCGCAACATGTTCCAGAGCTAGAAATTTTTCTAAATTTAGAAAAAATTGATATCTGCCTTATATCGGAGAGCCATTTGACAAAAACATCATTTATTAAAATACGTGATTATGAATGTTACCATGCTGTTCACCCAGGAGGAAAACCCAGAGGAGGATCAACAGTTATAGTGAAAAATAGTCTCAAACACTATGAAGAACCTAGTATAGAAGAGGAAAATATGCAAGTTAAAACCATAAAAGTTGAAACTAACAATAATAATGAATACAGTATTTCCTCTATCTACTGCCCTCCACGCTATAATCTAAACTAAGAAGATTATAATAGACTCTTCAGATCACTAGGATCCAATTTTATTATTGGTGGTGACTTTTACGCTAAAAACACCTATTGGGGATCAAGACTTACAACCCATAAAGGAAAAGAGCTATTCGAAGCTGGGCGAGTAAATCACTGCGAGTTCCACTCTAGAGGTAAACCAACATACTGGCCTGCTGATATAAATAAATAACAGATCTCATTGATTCCTATGCAACGAAAATGATATTCAAGGATTACATGTGCGTCGAAAACAGCGAGGGGACTTATTCCGATCATACACCTGTTATCATGACACTCAGCACAATGATAATTAATAAGGATAACCTGCCTAAATTAACAAACAATAGAACTGACTGGGACATATTCCAAGAATTAATTGAATTGTAAATAAATGTACGAATGTCGATTAAAACACCGGTACCGTTGGAAGACGAACTAGAGGTATTTAACAGTACTATTCAACAAGCAGCATGAAAAAGTTCTCCTGCTAGTCACACCGAATCCCGTAGGAATCAAAATTATCCTATTGAGATCAGGGAGTTAGTTAGAGAGAAACGGAAGGCAAGAAAGACCTGGCAAAGGACACGCGCCCCGGAAAACAAAAAAATTCTCAATTTTCTTTGCAATAAACTAAAACAACTTATAAAAGAAATTAAAAACGAAACTATTAACAAGTAGTTAAATGATCTAATCGAACATAAAGATACTGATTACTATGTTTGGAAAGCAACAAATGGATTAAAAAGAACCAAAATGCATGTGCCGCCAATTAATGGGGAAGGAACCTGGGCCAAAAGCGACAAGCAAAAAGCTATTTTATTTGCGGCTCACTTGGAAGATACCTTTCAACCGTTACCTAGGCAAACAGCAGATGAAAACATAAAAACAGTTAGCATAATTGATGAAAATAATATTCGATGTGCAACATTACAGGAATTAAAAAATGAGATCAAGTGTATTTTAAACGCAAAAAAAGCTCCAGGATATGATTTAATTACTGGACAAGTCGTAAAAGCCATTCCCGAGAAGGGACTACGAAAATTGGTTCAAATTATAAATGCTGTCTTCAGACTAAAATATGTCCCACGACAATGGAAGGTTGCTGAAGTAAGTATGATCCCCAAACCAGGCAAACCAGCGAATGATAAAAAATCGTACAGACCGATTTCACTACTTCCTGTAATTTCAAAATTATTTGAAAAATAACTGCTCAAGAGACTAAAGCCAATAATAGAAGAGAGAAATTTGATTCCACCACACCAATTTGGATTTAGAGAAAATCACTCTACGATAGAACAAGTTCACAGAATAACGGATTAAATTGAAGACGCACTTAAGAATAAGAAGATATGCTCCAGCATCTTCTTAGATGTAGCACAAGCTTTCGACAAAGTTTGGCACCAAGGACTTGAATTTAAATTGCATCGAGATCTACCTAAGCAATTCTATCAAATTAATATCAGCAGGTATACCACAAGGTAGCGTACTGGGTCCTATATTGTACATCCTGTACACCAGAGATATGCCAAATACAGAAGGTGCCACCATAGCAATATTTGCAGACGATACAGCTATTCTGGCGACTGGAAAGTGTATATCAGAAGCAACGACCAAACTTCAAAAAGCAACCGACACAGTGACTAGTTCGACAAAGAAATGGCGCATTAGCCTAAACGAAGCAAAATCGGTTCACGTAAACTTCACAAACCAGAAAGTTAACTGGATTCCAGTGAATGTATGTTAAAAAGAAAAAATAAGAATTGAACATTAAATATAGGAAAATGTATTGGCTAATAGGTAGAAACTCTGAGCTTACAATACATAACAAACTGCTATTATATCAGCAAATACTTAAACCAGTATGGACCTACGGTATTCAACTTTGGGATTGTACCAAGAAGACAAATGTACAAATGATACAATGTTTTCAAAACAAAGTGCTGCGTGGCATTGTAAACGCACCATGGTACATTTGAAATGATAACCTCCATAGGGACTTAAACATGGAATATGTGAGTGAAGAAATACAAAATCATGCAAAGAAACACATTCAGCGGATATCTCGGCATCAAAATTCAAACATACGAAGTTTGTTGGATACCACCAATGCAGTAAGAAGATTTCAAAGGTAGAAGCCTTTGGAATTGGGCAGTTGTATTTAATTAGGTTAGAGAAAAATAATTACTAAGTAAATTCAAACGGGAGTAACCATTGGGTTACTGCCCGTCAAATGTGAATCTTCATTTAAGAAAGATAAATTACTAAATGATTTGTAAATCAGTTGTAATATTAAATAAAATAAAAATAAAAATAAACAAAAAAATTAACATTTAGACTACATGCACCATTGAATGATAAATTCCACTTTCGTCAAATTTTGTAGAAATTATCTATCGTGGAGTTTTAAACGGTTTACGTCTTCGTATACATTATTCAGATAGCCAAGTGTGTTAGCCAAGCATTCAATCTTAGCCAATCATAGAGGCATTTGGATATTTTTTTATTATATTCAAGTTTGAGGTTTTGTTGATCACAATTTTGAATTTTGAATTTTAACGTATTATGTATTCCTATATGGAAATTTATATAAATTTCGTAAAATTTTAAAACTACCAAAAATCATAATTTACAAATTTTTTGGTTTTAAATGAGCCGAAAAATCTGTAGTTAACAGTCTCATAATTTTAACGGATCAATTACTGAAACCTTTAACATCTGCAAACTTAATAGTTTTGAATTATAACCCAATAAATTTATCAAATAATCAGATACCACAACAAAAGGTCCACCCAAACAATAAAATCACACAGAGTAATAATCGGCCATCAAATTTATATGAAAAATAATCCCAAATATTATATATGTGGATGTATAAATAGTGTTATATGGGACACTAAACAATAATGTATAAAACATAATTTGGTTTTCCAAATGTTCCCACTATTAACCAACAAAAATGTTTACCCGAAAAATCGAATTTGCTTTTTTATAGACGGAGCAGTTTGTTACAAGAACATACACAATACGAATTTACTGATCATCATCGTCATCATACTCGTATACAACATAATAGTTTTGCAATCAATTTCTCTGCGGAAAAGCAACATAAAAAACATATCAAACCAAAGTTGTATAACGCACATTGCATATACAGTCCACAAAACGTGAAATAAAAATGAAAAGAACAAATATTACTGCTACACACTATACTGTAGACTTCTTACTATACAGTTGTGTTTGAGAAATTATGGTTTTCGTTATGTTTTTATGTGGAACGAGCAAAAATCATAAACGTGAAGCATATTTTTTCTAAAATACATTCATACAGATGCTTGTAAATTGTCTTAAGATTTCTTTAAGAATCAATTTACATAAAACTAAATGAGAGGAGAAGAAGATGAAGGTAAATTCATCTTGCAAGAAAATGTTTTGTATTCGATTTGGTTTTTGAACAGATAATAATAATTCGTTTTTATCGACTATCCGTGGTTAGTTTGAGTCTAATTTGTAATCTTTTGAAGAACACATTATTTGAGTCAGACTAGACTTAACCCTAAACATACACATTTAAATAGGAGTGAGACAAATGTTCCTGAGAACAGAAGTTCCCGATTACATTTTGCTAACCGAAATTTTTGGGGATACCACGAATAACTCAACCATGGTCAGCATAAATAACCGTCGACAATCATGAAGTTGGTAAAACGATTTGAGATTTACAGAATTTCTTGATTTTTCCCATTTCTATTGTTTAAGTCAGTATCGGGAGTGACGTTAAGTTCCAAAAACGCCTTTGTAAACTAAGTGGTGCTCAATTCAATTTTCGACGATTATACGCACCGTTTACAAATTAATGAATCGATATTATTGAAACTCATTTTACTTTCTTTTACTCTAGTAAAATAAAGTATAGTAATCATGAAAATTTTGGACCTTGAGATTTTAAGAGATTTATTTGTTTTGAGGTCTCCTGAGTCCGAAAAAGGTGGGTTTCGAAATGATGTCTGTCTGTCTGTCAGTCTGTCAGTCTGTCAGTCTGTCAGTCTGTCAGTCTGTTAGTCTGTCAGTCTGTCAGTCTGTCAGTCTGTCAGTCTGTCAGTCTGTTAGTCTGTCAGTCTGTCAGTCTGTCAGTCTGTCAGTCTGTCAGTCTGTCAGTCTGTCAGTCTGTCAGTCTGTCAGTCTGTCAGTCTGTCAGTCTGTCAGTCTGTCAGTCTGTCAGTCTGTCAGTCTGTCAGTCTGTCAGTCTGTCAGTCTGTCAGTCTGTCAGTCTGCCAGTCTGTCAGTCTGTCAGTCTGTCAGTCTGTCAGTCTGTCAGTCTGTCAGTCTGTCAGTCTGTCAGTCTGTCAGTCTGTCAGTCTGTCAGTCTGTCAGTCTGTCAGTCTGTCAGTCTGTCAGTCTGTCAGTCTGTCAGTCTGTCAGTCTGTCAGTCTGTCAGTCTGTCAGTCTGTCAGTCTGTCAGTCTGTCAGTCTGTCAGTCTGTCAGTCTGTCAGTCTGTCAGTCTGTCAGTCTGTCAGTCTGTCAGTCTGTCAGTCTGTCAGTCTGTCAGTCTGTCAGTCTGTCAGTCTGTCAGTCTGTCAGTCTGTCAGTCTGTCAGTCTGTCAGTCTGTCAGTCTGTCAGTCTGTCAGTCTGTCAGTCTGTCAGTCTGTCAGTCTGTCAGTCTGTCAGTCTGTCAGTCTGTCAGTCTGTCAGTCTGTCAGTCTGTCAGTCTGTCAGTCTGTCAGTCTGTCAGTCTGTCAGTCTGTCAGTCTGTCAGTCTGTCAGTCTGTCAGTCTGTCAGTCTGTCAGTCTGTCAGTCTGTCAGTCTGTCAGTCTGTCAGTCTGTCAGTCTGTCTGTGTCCTCTCTACAGCCCAGATGGTTTAACCAATCGAACTGAAACTTCAGATTTCAGCTTTTTTGGTAAATTGGAAGGTCCCAGTGAATTTTACTCCAAATCGGCTAACCGGAAGTGGCCACCCCCTTGGTCCAGAAAATTTATTTTGCAAATATCTTAAAAAGTATAAGGTTCACAAGAAACTACTTAAAACAAAATGTTTCCAAAAATTAAAAACAAATAAAAATAAAAAATTAAAAAAAAAAAAATTTCTCAAAATTCTCTGTTCGTAAAAGAAAGTCGTGTGTTGGTCATACCTCAATTTTTAATTAATTTTCATTTTTTTGTGGCTATTTCACCTTTATAATTATATTACATATATTTAAAAATAATCAAAAACGTTCAACATAAACTGATTTTCTTTGTTTTTAAAAATCTAAAATTCCTCTACCCGATCCATCATATCTCCTTTTCTCATCCTATACAGCACTTCCAAATTTGTCTCAAAACTCACGTAGTTATGCATCGTGTGGTTTATATGTTGCGCGAATCTGGATTCTGTATTCATTTTTCCGATTCCTTTGACATGTTCTCTAAATCTCTCTCTAAATGAACGTCCTGTTTGGCGGGGCAATCTGAGCATGTTAATTTATAAACACCTGTATCTAAAATGGAATTAATTTTCGTTTTAACCAACTTTTCTAATTTATATTGTGTTTTGTAAGCAATGCTATATCCGAAATTTATGAAAATATGCTGAATTTTTTGGCTCATCTTGCTCCATTCCAAACTTAGGTATTTTTTATTATTATTATCATCGAAAGATAATGTTGTATTTGACTTATATTCCAATTTCCTTTTATAAACATTATTTAATGTATCAACCATTTTGGTATCATACCCATTTTGGTATACAATAATATTATTTATGTCAAAAAGGTTCACCATAAAACGCAAGTTAAAACTATTAACCACAAGGAGAAATGACCAAAGGAACACATCTGCGGTTTTACCAACAATAAACCATAAGTTCCACCACTTGATCGAGAATCATACGGAAGTACAGTTTGACCATGAGGAGATAGCGTTATTACAAAAAGGGTTAAAATACAACGTAAGTCCAGTCAACAACACCAAAGACCAAAATAAAATTTTGATGAACATAGAGAACGCTATTACAAAAACAAATTTGGATCATCAGAATTAAATTAGAAACATGGTAGTACAAAAAATAAAAAACCAAATTCGAGAATTACCACCAATACGTAACAACGAGAATATAATAGCTGTAAACATTAAGAACAAAATAAATAACAACGGTGCAATTATTGTTAAGGCCGATAAAGGAAATACTATAGTAATAATGGATAGGCGAGATTACGATTTTAAAATTAATAAATTCATCGTTAATGACAGTGTACAGGAATTGAGTGAAGATCGAACGACAACGTACAATTTGAACATGAAAGCAATTATTAATAAATCAACACATATACTAAATAATAGAGACATCAGACAGCAAAAAATGATGAAACCAACGATCCCGGTAATTAGAGGAATGCCCAAAATTCATAAAGTAGACATACCGATGAGACCAGTATTGAATTTTACATCCGCGCCTTCATACAAAATCGCGAAATTTATAAATCAATGACTTTATAACAATCTTTGTTTGGAAAGGGACCACTCCATTAAAAACAACTTGGAGTTGGTAAACAAGATTGAGGCAATTAACATACCGACAAATGCAAAGTTAGCGTCATTTGATGTCACCAACATGTATTCTAACATATCGGTAAATGAAACTTTGGAAATTACAAGGCCAATATTATTGGATCAGCGAATAGACATATGTACATGTCATAAACGAGATTGTCACTTTACTTTATTAAAAGAAATTACCAGCCAAAACTACTTCAAACATGGGAATAAATACTACATACAAAACGATGGTTTACCTATGGGCAGCCCACTTTCCGGAACATTGGCAAATATTTTTTTAAACCATGTCGAGAATGCTTATATTTTGAACAGCCGAAATAAATTCAATGAGAAAATTAAATATTGGCACAGGTATGTAGATGACGTAATTATACTTTTTACGGGAACCAGTAGCAGATGGACCAGTTTCACAGTTATTTAAATAAAATTCATGCGAAGTTAAAATTCACTTTGGAAATCGAGCAAAACAAAACTATTAATTTTTTGGATTTGACTATTAAGAATATAAACCAGAAACATGAGATTCAAATTTTCCGTAAAACGACTCAAACATTCCAAACCTTACATCAGCAATCATGGCATCCATTCCAACACAAATTATCTGCATACCGTCATATGATCCATAGGCTAAATAGTATAACAATGACAGAGGAGAGCTACAAAGGGGAACTCAACATCATCAAATTTATTGCATACCAAAATGGTTGATACATTGAATAATGATTATAAAAGGAAATTGGAATATAGGTCAAATACAACATTATT
The DNA here is from genome assembly GCA_958295665.1 of Tipula vernalis. NCBI lineage: Eukaryota > Metazoa > Arthropoda > Insecta > Diptera > Tipulidae > Tipula > Tipula vernalis. The sequence goes on from OY282560.1 coordinate 40,296,978, forward strand.
TTTCGATGATAATAATAATAAAAAATACCTAAGTTTGGAATGGAGCCAGATGAGCCAAAAAATTCAGCCTATTTTCATAAATTTCGGATATAGCATTGCTCACAAAACACAACATAAATTATAAAAGTTGGTTAAAACGAAAATTAATTCCATTTTAGATACAGGTGTTTATAAATTAACATGCTCAGATTGCCCCGCCAAACAGGACGTTCATTTAGAGAGAGATTTAGAGAACATGTCAAAGGAATCGGAAAAATGAATAGAGAATCCAGATTCGCGCAACATATAAACCACACGATGCATAACTATGTGGGTTTTGAGACAAATTTAGAAGTGCTATATAGGATGAGAAAAGGAGATATGATGGATCGGGTAGAGGAATTTGAGATTTTTAAAAACAAAGAAAATTAATTTATGTTGAACACCAAAATCAACACAGCTACAAATAAAATTTACGAGCTGATTTCCAACGGCTAATCAACGTAAGCGAAGGTTTTTTTGTAAATTTGGAAAATATACAACGCAAACACGGCAATTTTGGGTATATAAAAGCGAGGAAAAAAACGTTTCAATTCAATAAGTATTGCTTCAACTGAAGATGATGTTTGTTGACATCGAAATCGATTTTGAATCGAAAATAAAAAATAAATTATTTCACAATAAGGGAACATACTTATTGAAAAAATATATAAAACAAAAATAATAACAAAAATTGCGTTTTTGATTATTTTTATATACATATATGTAATATAATTATAATAATGAATCGAAGATGTGAGATGAATTCCAATAACACTGCACTAAAAATATCTTTAAAATAAACTGCACTAAACACTCACACAATTTTATATTTATTAACTTATATATTTTATATAAATTTTGTTATTTAATTATTAAAGAAAATTTTTTTTATATTGCTTATTGAACCTGTGTTAATCGAATGAATTTGAATTTTTCTAAAATCTGCAGTAGCAACAAAACCGGAACACTATTTGGAAAACAAGCGTTGCCCGTTATAAATTAAATTTACTCACTATCGGAACTCACTATCATCACACTACCATCAACCAATCAAAATTCTAAATTACTCCGTTTTTTATTTAACTTATTTATGTGTAATTAAATATTAAAAAAATACATATTCCACATAAACTGATAACACTCGCTCTACATCTATAATTAACTAATGCGAGTTACAAAAGCTACTACCAAGTAAAATAAGTTTTATTAATTATAATTGGAATAAAAACAAAATCATGTAAATAAGGAAATTTATCGTTCGTTTAGGCAAAAAAAAAAAAACTTTACAATTATAAACACTCACCCATAATCTGCCGTAGAGTACTACCGGTTTCTATGCGTGGCTGAAAAAAAATGTTAATTATCGAGTCCGTGCCCTTTTTTTCACACTTGATAGATTCACTTCAATACCAATTTTTTTTTTTTTAGCACTACTACTCGTATATATACAAAAAAACACTATTCTAAGACCGCTAAAACTATATATGAGAACTAATATTGTTAAACTTAACACAACTACCTAGTAATTATTAGCACTACTCGTATCATCTACTTTTTATTTATTTATTTATTTTTTCATTTTCTTTGAATAAATTTCAATATATCGACTATTTTTATTTTTTCACTGTTATGGTAAAATTGCACAACACTTGATGACCTTTTCTGTCGGTTTAACTAAATTCCGTTGTACCGGTTTAAGTTCTACAAGTTTTTCCACTCGTTCTTGTACATACAAAAAAAAAATACAATATTTATATTTGTCGTACGATCGTGATCATTACATAGTATAACTATGTACTACCTTTAAACAATTATATTGCATTTGCATATAAAGAGAATCCAAAAATCTTGCAGCATCAATCATAGCAATGAGTCATTCCAGTTATAAAATATTAAGTACACAAAAACAAATTTTGGTTTATTAATCTATATATAAAAATTATTGGGACGGATCAAATATTCCAATTGGTTTGATGTACATATATATAATTTCAGAGCATTATTCGACGACTGTAACACTAGATAACCTATTCATTTCTAAATCAGTGACGTAAGGTTCGGGTAATGCAGTCAACGGAGCTCCAATCAAAAAATGACCGGGCAAAAGAGCCGTCATCTCCAATGGATTACTTGAAATGGGTGAAATCGGACGCGAATTAAGAGATGCCTCTATCTTAACGACTGCGGTCGTATTTATTTATTTATTTACAAAAAATCTATTCTACAGTTAAAAAAAAAACAACTTAATGAATAGCAACTACATAGTATAATAATATAATAATTAAAATTTGTACAATACGGAATATATGTAAAAAATATTATAAAATCAAAAATTGCAACTACGAATTTCGTACCCAAAGCATTTTCTCGATTTTTCAAAATGAAACAAATGATAATAATCATTGAAAATTCTGGCCATTGAAGCCGTCGGTTCGTTATAGCCATAATTAGTTCTATGAAAATCCATAAATAGAAATTCCCTTTGCCGCAAACTTCTACCCGGCACATAAATGTTCCAGGCAGAAATAAGATTAGGGCATCTTATACGACCGTTAAAAGAATCCCTGACAAACATTGCTGACGCAATTTTTCGACGCTTCGCTAAAGTATCAATTCGAAGGCTTAGACACCGATTTTCATACCCTGGAAGATTACGCACTTGCTGCCACAAAGGCTGATTACGATCTGAAAGATAACCGCGCTTTCTATAAATGTAAATGGTAAAACGTTTCTGAATTGATTCCAATCTTTTAATCTATAATTCATGGTGAGGATACCAAACCACCGCCGCATATTCCATTTGAGATCTAACTAGAGAAGTATATAAACTAACATATGAAAAAATATCTCTTTTGTAATTCTAAAAATAAAACCCAAGATAGAATTGGCTTTTAATATTATTTTGTCTAGATGTAAAGCAAAAGTTAATTTTTTGATCAAAGAATACACCTAAGTCAACAATTGAAGTTACTCAACAAAGTTCATTACCATCCAACTGATAATTGAAAACAATCGGATTGGATGTTCTATAGAACGACATGATGTTGCATTTATTAATATTGATCAACAATTTATTCGTAGAGCACCAACGAGATAATGAATTAATTTCTGATTGAAATACTTCTGCGTCATTTAAAGATTGAATATGTTTAAAAATCTTCAAATCGTCTGCAAATAATAAGCAGTTACAAAATTTAAAAATATTCGGAATGTCATTCACAAATAAAAGAAAAATGATTGGGCCCAAATGTGATCCCAGCGGAACCCCAGAATGGCAACCCCAGAATCTGATTTGACTTGATTCAATAAAATATATTGTCTTCTTCCCACCAGATAAGAACCAATCCATTTTAAAAAATTGGGGGCGACACCAATTTCTGAGAGCTTTTTTATAATGATTGTATGGTCAATTGAATCAAAGGCTTTAGCAAAATCAAAGTAAATCGCATCAACCTGGGCGGCTTGTGACTCAAGTGATTCAATAGCGAATTTAGTAAAATTGTAAAAGATTGGTAGTCGTAGATTTTCCACTGGTGAAACCGTGCTGAAAATCCGAGATAATTTCTTTTGTATGAAATGACAGATGTTTTGTCACAATTAACTCGAAAAGTTTTGGGATCGGTGAAAGAATTGAGATTCCACGATAATTGGATACATCAGAGCGATCACCCTTTTTGTAAATTCAAACAATATGTGACACTTTCCAAGCGGTTGGAAAATAGCCGTTAACTAACGATTGGTTAAAAATAAAACATAACGGAGTTGCAATATATGATGCAAAACATTTAAGTATTGACGAGGGAATACCGTCAGGCCCACATTCATCATTAAAATCCAAAAGGGAATTACATATATCATCTTCAGTTATAGATAAATAAGGAATATTAAATTGACAATTACTGACAATAGAGTCATCAACAATAAGACTACTATTATCTTTATAAACCGATTGAAAGAAGCTTGCAAAACCTGTAGGTACATATTTCTGATACAGTGCAGAGCTGAACTCCCGTTGGAAACCCCGTTGTTTTGCGCTTATCATTAACAAACTTATGATATTAGCTTCGATCGTTTTTATGTATTGTAGATATTTAGTATGAAATTCGGATTTAAATTGATCCCGAAGATTGACAAAAATAGATTTGTTAGAGTCACAATCATTGGTTCGAAGTCTGTAAAAGGCTTTATTCTTACGGTTACGCAGATTAATCAAATCCGAATCAAACCATGGAGCTTAACTGTAGTTACGTTTCCTTTTTAAAGGTACGAAACGGTCAAAGGCTAGAAACAGCAAATCATTAAAACTTTTTACATTTACATCAATATCATTGTTAAGAAATAACTCATTCCAGCATATGCATCGGAGAAACTCAGACATACCATTGGAATCGCATGCTTTAAAATCATAAAACGAATCATCCACAGAAAATTAACGACATTTCGGCATTAACGTTATTAACATGAAATTTAATTTCGAGAGAATTATGATCTTTATCATTGTTCTTAAAAGTTGTCAAAGATTCGTAAATTGACAAATATTCCGTATTATTAACAAAAATGAATGCGTCTATTACCGCCGAGGCATTGATAGACAGAACACTAGAAGGTAATATGATTCGAAATCAACCGACCAATTAATATTGGTTAAATTAAAATCGCCCAACACTACTATAGTATCATTACAATGAGACATATTAACTATTTCACTTATACAATCTATGTGATTTAAATAAATATCGATAGAAGATCTAGGCGGTATATGTAGAACTATAAAATAAAATGTTTTTTTACAAATAAAAACTTTAACACCTAAAAATTCAATTGTTACACAGCCCGGTACAATGATACGCTCACAATGAAGTGATGAATGAACAGCCAAGAGGACACCACCTCTCGTTTGTTTCGAGCTATTCAAAGGTGATCTGTCACATCTAAAAACTCCAACAAAATCATTTGGAAAGAATTCAGCGTTGTAAATTCCACAATGAAATCCAGTTTCCACAATAGCATATAATTGGAAATGCATCGAATAAAATAAATTGCGGAATTCCATAGACTTCGATGACATTCCCCCAACATTGCGATAAAATAATTTATATAGTATGCAATTCGATTTTTGGCTGGGATCTGTTATTGACTGCATGGAGGTCGTTGAAGTAAAGGAAAAAAATTATTGTTCTTATTTTGTTTCCTCTTATAAATCATAAATTTCTTTATCAATGAACCTGATGGACATGAGCTAGGTTGAAGCAAGCTATCCACGCTACATACCGGAACATTTATCCGAAACGAAGAAAAATTACGGTCTTCTTCATTGATTCGACGTGATAATATGCGTTTGCAACTAACATTCACAACACCAAACTTATCTTTTAGATAGGATAAAACTTCCAGTTCAGAAACGTCTTTATGGAGTTTGGACACAAAAATGGTTTTACGAGGTGCAACAACTTGGAGTGATGAAATCAGGTCACCGGTGCCGATTATAATTTGCCGCTGTTTCGGAATCGTCGAATGTTTAGATGAAATTACCCGTTCATGTTAAGAACTCGTTGTGTTACTAGATAGAGTCAGACAACCATCATTAGTCATCATCGTCGATAATAAATTTGTATCCAGTTCAGTCTGAACTAAAGTTACGGTACCACCATTATCATTACTTTTATTATTAATGTTTTTATGATTCACATTCGTATTATCATTAGTTTTAATATTTTTATTATTACACATTTTATTTATAGAATTCATTTATATTATACGGCATTATGACAATTTTTGGTATTGTATAATTTTGAACTCATGGACATTAAATCACTCTGAAGGTTATGAAAGTTTGTATTAATAACATAAACAGGTTCTGTTATTTTTGAAAATAACTTCATTTGGGATTTTAACAGGCCATCACAGTCGTCACAAATATATCGTAGTTTTTTAACTGACAAATTAAATCAAAGGTCGTTTTGCTTAAAGTAAAGATATTAAAGTCGTCCAAAGTCAAACAATGCGTTCCAGCGGCTCGACTTACAAGAGGACGACGAACGCGGTGGTATGGTCAACCATTCAATATTGTGGTTGGAACAGAATTTCTTGTTTCGTGTTGACAAGCTTGTGACAAAAATATGTCTCTTAGTTCCTTCAACTCTGACCGTGCTCCTACAAAGTTGGTGGCATTATCGAATAAACTTTTATACACATGCCACGACGTGATACAAAACGATGAAAGCACACAAAAAACGCTTGGGTTGTTAGATCTGGAACTATTTAAAAATGCACTGCTTTTACAACAAAACAAACGAATACGCAAATATTTATTTTACATGACTTGATTAATAAGGTTAGGTCGGACATGGGTACATCGTACACAATCATTCCATATCTTTCTACATTAGTTTCGGCCAGAAATAATCCAATACTTTAATCTTATATTTGCATTTTTTAAGCGACCTCCAAAGCGAATAATCCCGTCAAAATCCAAAAAGGGCGAAAGGAACTTCAGTGAACTCTTGCTTGTAAAACAATTTTTTTGTTTCGTAACGATATAATATCTTCAACAAATTTTTCATACTGTACGATTTTCAAAATGATTTTTAGAGCATTGGCGGTTTCGTTTGAAATCAATTCTACAGTTTTTCGCAAGTTCAACGGTTTGATTTTACATACGTTGTTACATTAATTAATTTTTTAGCCGAAGAAAATGTTTGAATTAGATTAAATTCAGATCACAGGGTTCCAATATAAGCCTGATTTTCCTTTCGAAGGTCTAGGTTCATTCTCTTGAAACATAATCTGCAAGATTCATTGAAGTGGGAAAATAATTCCAGCTGCTAATTGAAATTATTTCAAAGTTACCAACAAATGTTGCGTACCGATGTGGTTCCGAATTTATTCAAAAGAACGTTACTTCAGAATCAGACCACAAATATATAAAATCAAAATAAATTTTTAGAATTGACAGAAGTTTTTGACTAATTTGAGCTAAAACCAAAGCTGCGCAAAGCTCCAACCGAGGAATCGTTTGTTTTTTCAGCGGAGCGACTCTTGATTTACAAAAGACTACAGATACTTGATGGTTTTCGCAATTATCAGTCGTTTTAACATAAAATACGCACTCGCATCTCCAAAACCGTGTAACTCAATTGATTTATGTTGAGGGGATACGATTCATCGAGGAATGGCTATTTGTTTAAGTTGAAGTAGTTGCCCTTTAAATTCAGACTATTTCTTAAGAAATGTGTTTGGGAGTTGATTATCTTATTTGAGTTCTGCTGTGGTCCATAGTTCTTGCATGAGAAGTTTAGCCGTTAAAATTAACGGAGCACATAATCCTAGCGGATCGAATAATTGACAAATTTCAGAAAGTATATTTCTTTTTGTCTGGCTTGGCTTATTTAAATTAAATTTTTCGAAAGACATCTCCAGATTGTCAGTTTTAGTATTCAAAAAATGCCACAATATTAAAGGCAGAATATTAGTTGCACTGTCTTCAGCAAGATCAGGAATATTAGAAGTACATTTTCTGAGATCAAATCCACGGCGTTTTAATAACTCGTCTTCGATATTATCAGCACCAGTTAATACATCGTCGACATAAAAATCATCTGTTAATATCTTGGATGCTCGGAGAAAGGATGCTTTGCGTTAACGGCCAATTGATTTAAGGTTGTAGTCGCGAGATAAGGAGCACTTGCAGTTCCATATGTAACAGTGCGAAGTTTGTAACACTGTAAAGGATCAAGCTGTGAATTGCGCCACCAAATGCAATGAAGATCTTGTTGATCGTCGTGTAATAGTATTTGGCGGTACATTTTGGCTTTATCAGCCGAAAATGTCACTTTATTTCTTTCGAAGCACCAATGAAAATAAATCAGTTTGAACCACTGGGCCAACCATCATACAGTCATTCAATAAGATTCGCGAGGATGACTTATGTGAAGCATTAAACACAACGCGTAATTTGGTGGTCAAACTAGATTCTTTCATGACGAAATGGTGAGGAAAATAAAATGTTTTATTATAAATACATTCGATTCAATTGAATAAATTCTTCCATAAATTCTTTGTATTGTTGATATATTGTTGGATTCTTACATAATTGCCTTTCAACATTGAAAAATTGTCGTCGAGCACATTCACTTGAAGAACAAAGTTCTCCTATTTTTGAATTAATTTGTAAAGCAACGGAATATATCCCAAAATTGGTCTTAGAAACGATGGTTTCTAATTCCCAAAATTTTTTAATTTGCGAATCCAATACTTCTACCGAACATAGTGAATTTTCATAATGGCTTAAGACATTTGACGAACGGTTTTTATTTGCTTTCCCACTGATGGCATAACCAAATATACTATCGTAAAACATGGAAAGTTCATCTATTAATTTAAAGGATTTTCCAGTAAACAGCTCGTGATATAGTTCTGCCCCGATTAATATATCGATGCGATCCGGAATATTGAAGTGAGGATCTGCAAGGTCTATGTGAGCTGGTATAAGATCTTTGTTGAAGTTAATTGGGATTAACGGTAAATCAACAGTGGGTTTTGGTATTATGTAACATTTTTTATTAATATTGTGTTTCGAAGTTCGCGATGCTAATGATAAAAATACCTTATTTACCCAGCGAAGTAACTTTGCCTCCCATTCCAAACACTTGTTTCGATGTCGGATACAATTTTAGCTTTAATAAGCGACAGGTTTTTTCTATGATGAAATTCAAGTGCGAGCCACGCCGGTACTACGGTAATAACGTTACTACGGTAATAATCGAACACGACCTTGTAAGATTTTAATAAAACTGTCAAAGGTTAAGGTTTGATCATTACACCCTTTAGTTGTCCAGCTTTTCTGACAAGAGGTGTACTAAAAGTAAATTCCAACTTTCAACTGGCACTTTCAGAGATTTTAATAAATTGTAGTGTTTGACGGCTTGGTCTATAAATACCTGGAGAGATTCCGAAGAATTTGGTACCGTTGGTTTAATGATATACAGCTGTTTAAGGTATACATCCTTCGCATTCTAGTGTCGTTATTGTACCTGTTATATGTATAGAGGGGGGCTAGATTACAATTTTCAGATATGCCTTCGAGCAACGAGTAAGCAGTACCACCACTTGTGTGGGAAATAAGATAGTGAAATTTTATGTTGTTATCAATATTTCGCTTATGAATTAATTCCAATCAGTAACCAATCAGTTTCGAAACAACTAAAACACGGAAGTTTTATCTCAGGCATCCGCATTTCTGAAAGATGGATTCGGAATATCTAACACAGAATTATTTTGAAACGATAAGATCCAATTGACATAGAACTTCCATCACCAAATTTCTTCTTCAAAATTGTGATTATACCCATTAAAATAACTTTGCTTCTTTTTTAGAACATCCAATTTATCAAGTTCGTCTTGTGTAAGCGACATTTTTTGTAACAATAAGAATCAAATTTAACAAAATTAACGCGTGATATTTCGAAAACTGGAATTCAAATCGTATATTCTTGAATTTTCATGATTATAATTTACAAAACTAAACTAAAATCTGAACTAAAATTTATCAAACTATGTTGAATTGAATCAAATGCGCTATAAACGTTAAATGGGAATGTTACTTAAATTAAATTATTTTGTTAAATTAACTTACATATACCTACTCAACCATAGATTTGAAGCTGCTTTTGATTAAAGATTCCGCAAATAAAACCAGCGTACGTGTAATAAAGCTGAATCAACTATCTAATTATATTGGCTGCATACACTGCAGTGGCGAACTATACTATACTTCGCAGAATTTAGAATTTTTAAAAATTTTATTGATTTTAAAAATTGTTGTATCTCCAATCACAGAGATGTCCACAAGGTCTGGCCTACATATTTGGATAATTTGATCATATGCCAGTCTACGTGGTTAATCTTACCCAATTGTCATGAAATATACTATACTTCACAGAATTTCGAATTTTCAATAATTTTATTGGTTAAAAGTATATGGTCTTGAGACATTTTCTTTTCTCTGCATCAAGCAAATCAAAATTGTTCACATCTCTGTGATCGGAGATACAACAATTTTTAAAAATTCTAAATTCTGTGAAGTATAGTATAGTTCATCACAATTAGATAAGGTTGACCACGTAGACTAGCACATGGCCAAGTTATCCGAAAATATAGGCAAGACCTGGTGGACATCTCTGTGATCGGAGATACAACAATTTTTGAAACAATAAAATTATTAAAAATTCTAAATTTTGTGAAGTATAGTATATTTCATGGCAATTAAATAAGATTGACCACGTAGACTGGAATATGGTCAAGTTATGCAAAAATATAGGCCAGACCTTATGGAAATCTCTGTGATCGGAGATACAATTTTTAAAACCAATTAAATTATTAAACATTCGGGATGGATGTTGTTTACGACGGCGGAGATGGACGTGTTTTAGTCTGTCTCCGTAAGTGAAATTTATTTTATTTCATTTAAATTAGTTAAAATTAATTAAATTAGTGTTACTATGTGTTGTGTTGTTAGGCAGTGTAATAGTGTATTGAAACAATAGTTTTAATGTGATGTGGTGTGTTGTAATATGTAGTGCAGAAGTGTTGTTTTTTATGTACATATATGTAAGTGTAGTGCAATTAATAGTTTTAAGGTAAAGTGATTATCGAGGAAAACGTGATCAAACGTGCTCAAAAATAAATTAACGGTACTCTCTAGTACCGTAAGACAGGTATTTTCGCATCACACGTATTGAAATACATATGTGTGATGACGAATTGTGTACAGTTTTTCTTTATATTTATTAAATGATATGGCTTGGGTAAGGAATTTTTTGTGCATTAGGGTATATTAGTATTAGTGTCTACGGTAAATACTAGTTGAAAATTGGTATTAAAAAAAAAAAAAAACAGAAAAATGTTGTAGATTTGTTTTGTATTTTGTGCGTTGTTTCATGTTGTATTTTTGTTTGATTTTGGTTGAAACAAGTTTGTAAAGCATGTCGTATTGTGAGTGCGTGCCACCGTATTTTAATTAATGGGGAAGTGAACCGTATTTTGTTTAAAATATAATGATGATACACGAGTGTGAAGTTTTCCAGGGGTGACCATCACTTTTTTCGCTTCGATGCGTTTTCGGCAGAGTAGCGGTATCTTACATCTAAATTGTTTTAAAATTTTATATTTTAACAATGGAATACAGTTATTCTGTCGGGGTTGCATCGGTGCGAGAGGGGTGATGGTTGTAACATGTCACCCCAGACATTCCAGAGGTGTATCAATGTATTAGTATGTATTACACTGTCAAAACAAATTCTTATAGGAAAATTGAATATTATTTATTGAAACAATTAAGTAGGATTTTGAAAATGATTTTAGAAAATCAAGCTTTAGCTAAATTACAACAAAACAAAAAATATTACAAATTCTTGTTCGTTCGATATTAAAGTAATTTTGATTGATTTATTTTTTAAGTGTTCATTAAAAACGGAATATGGCGTTCTAAAGTTAAGGTATGATTTTAAAGAAAATACTTTTGTGGAACTTTTATTAAACGTACGATTCGTATCGATTAGGAATTTTTTAAACTAAATAATTTAGGGGCCTATTCCAACTTTTATTACATTTTTGAACTTTTAAACTTTTATTAAACTTTTATTAAGGTTTTATTAAATTTTTAATAGACTTTTGAACTTTTTAATTTTTAAACTTTTAAACTTTTAAAACTTTTAAACTTTTGTTAAACTTTTATTAGACTTTTGTTAAGGTTTTATTGAACTTTTATTAAATTTTTATAAAGCTTTTATTGAACTTTTAAATTTTTTAACTTTCAGATTTTGAATTTTTAGACTTTTAATCTTTTAAACTTTTAATCTTTTGGACTTTTAAACTTTTAAACTTTTAAACTTTAGGACTTTTAAACTTTTAAACTTCTTTTAAACTTTTAAACTATTAAACTTTTAAACTTTTAAACTTTTAAACGTTTAAACTTTTAAACTTTTGAACTTTTAAACTTTTGAACTTTTGAACTTTTAAACTTTTGAACTTTTGAACTTTTAAACTTTTAGACTTTTAAACTTTTGAACTTTTAGACTTTTAAACTTTTGAACTTGGAAATTTTTAAGCTTTTGGACTTTTGAACTTTTAAACTTTGAAATTTTAGAACTTTTAAACTTTTAAACTTTTGAACTTTTGAACTTTGAAATTTTTAAACTTTTAATCTTTTTTACTTTTATACTTTTATACTTTTATACTTTTATACTTTTATACTTTTATACTTTTATACTTTTATACTTTTATACTTTTATACTTTTATACTTTTATACTTTTATACTTTTATACTTTTATACTTTTATACTTTTATACTTTTATACTTTTATACTTTTATACTTTTATACTTTTATACTTTTATACTTTTATATTTTTATACTTTTATACTTTTATACTTTTATACTTTTATACTTTTATTCTTTTATACTTTTATACTTTTATATTTTTACACTTTTATTTTATACTTTTATACTTTTAAACTTTTAAACTTTTAAACTTTTAAACTTTTAATTTTTTGGAATTTTAAACTTTTAAACTTTTTAACTGTTAATTAAGTTTTGTTAAACTTTTATTAAACTTTTATTAAATTTTTTAAACTTTTATTAGACTTTTACTAAACTTTTAATAGACTTTTGATGGGCATTTGTAAGATTTTTGTTAAGCTTGTATTGAACTTTAAAATTTGTATACCTATAAATTTTTAAATTGTTGAATTTTTAAACTTTTCAATTTTTAAACTTTTAAACTTTTATGAAGCTTTTGATAACTTTTTTAAACTTCTATAAGGCTTTTAATAAACACACTATACTGATTGAATGAACAGCATCGCACGTTATCTAGGATGGGGGAGAATTCCTTTTGTATGATATTGTGTACTACATTGAATTGCAAGAATTTTGAGGTATTGATGAAAACGTTTCAGCACATTTTGGTTGTTGAATTTAATTATATCAAAGTGTCATAGTTTGTTCAAGTACTTTGTCTGATGGTGTGGTTGTGATGGGTTACACTAAATTATATATAATTGTTAGATCATCTCCAAGCTGCAGAAATAATGGTGAATTCTCGCTTAACCCCCGCAAACGCCAAGCATACAGCAGCTGTGTGGCGTGGAGGTTGATTAGCTTGTGATATCTATTTTATTATTTATTTTATTACTATAACTAAATTGTATAAGTTGATTGCTATTAATTAAGTAGTAAAGCAATTTAGTTTTCAGAGTAACCTGGGAAACTCTATTTGAGTCTTATTAGTAAATATCATATATAGGTACAAGTAGTATTTATCTAAACGATTAATATTCTAAACCTTTCCGTAGTATATAATAATTAATTTAAACATCATTAACTGAGTAAATAAATAAGTAATTTAAGCATTACTAATATCCTTTTGCAAGATTTTTAGGAAATTGCCGATTAGTTGAATTTTTAATAGTATGGTAAAATATATAAAATATATATTTTTTCAGCTTCTATTTGTGAATCATCTAGTTGCAGTAAGTAAACCATTAATTAACTATTTACAGGAGAACGGGGGCTAATGAAACGAGTGGTGTGAATCTGAATTGACCCTTGGCAATTTATAATTTTTTAACATTCCCGTAGAATTTTATAGTTGATGTTGAATTATTCATATGGCTTAATATTATGGTTGAGGTTGGTATTGGTATTGAAGTGGGTGTTGGTATTGGTGTTCGTACTGGTGTTAATGTTCATACTTATTGGTATAATTGTTAATGATAGTTTTGGTATTAGTAATCATATTGGTTAGTTAAAATGGTTTTAGTTTAGAACACTCCTGAGAAACTCGACCAAGATGACAATGGCTGTGATGACAGCACGATGGCTAGAAGGTAGTTGGTTGAATGATTGTCAAACTATTAATGGTTATTTATTTGTGGTACATAGCGATTGATCTAGAATTTATTTCAGAGAATCAAATTTACACTCAATTAATTTTAAAATAGTTATTATAAAGAATTAATGCATATTTTAAATTTAGGAATGTCTTGAAGAACCTGAAACAACCTTATATGAGTTGGAGCAGTAGATGAACTGTAAATTGTGTTGTCTTGTGCTAAATAAATTACTAAAAATATATAAATAACAAATTTACTAACTATTAACTACTTAGGTGTCTGGAACCGGGTTGAGTCTTTGTTGTTAACATTACTTTCCCATCCCTCGATTTTGTTATATGTAAAAAGGTGTACGACGGCGGCCTGGCCAGGGGCGAATATCACAACTATTAGACTTATGTGGTTATCGATGTGGTGCCTTCCTTTACAGGGTGAAATATTGCTATGTTGGCTTCATGAAAAGCTGAGTATGATGGTACATATTTCCTTGGTAAGGGAGAGTTTATGGTGTCGTGTTGCAGCATGGGTATAGTGGTGTGGTATTCGCATTTATAATACGGGAGACTTGCTTAATGCTTGATCGTACATCGAAATCAATCAATCAATCAAATTAAATTATTAAACATACGAAATTCTGTGAAGTATAGTATAGTTCATCACAATTGGATAAGGATGACCACATCGACTGGCAAACGGCTAAGTTATCCAAAACTATGGGCAAGACCTTGTGGACATCTCTGCGGTCGGCGATATAAAACTTTTAAAATAATGGAAAATTATTAATTGAAATAATTGAATTCCAAAAACTGGCAAATATATTATAGTTCATCAAAATTGGATCGGCTTGGTGACAGTGACCGCTATATGGCTTAGCTATTCTAAGAAATGTGCTGTGCCTTCGGGACATTTCCAGGATCGGCGCTAAATAATTATTTAAACCATCAAAATTCAGTCAACTTTTAAATTATCTGAAATACTATATAGTAATATTCAACCCTATTGGATGCTTTTGGTTAACGAGACAAACAGATAGTCCAGCTATCTGAAAAGGATGAAAAGAACCTGTTTTCTGATGAAAAGAATCTGTTTGATGGTACGAAAAATCTAAAATTACAAAAAATTAAAATTTTCATATAATTTAAATTCCAATTGGAAAATACATAATTTAACAGTGTAATTTTTTGTTATTTTTTTTATCATAAACTTCACACTCATTTTTAACTTAGAAATTTTAAGAAAATAAAATACTGTGGAATCTTCCAAATGACAAGAGAACCACTTTTAGGAAGGCCTTTATTTAGTAGAGGATCTATATGTGGAGAACTTGTTTGTGAGGGACCTGATTTTGTAGGACCTACTCATTGGGACCTTCTGCGGGGACCTGTTTCTGGAGGACTGGTTTTTTAAGTCCTGATTTTGGAGGATTTGTTCTTGGGGACCCTATTTCGAGGACCTGTTTTCGTGAGACTTGTTTCGGGAGACCTATTTTAGGAACACCTGTTGGACCCATTTTTGAGAGACCTGTCTACGTGGGATCGGTTTTTATTAAACCAGGGTTCCGAATAACCTATTTTTCTAAGTTCCGAGCAAGAACCTGTTTACAGAAGGAACTATTTTTGACGGACCGGTTTTTGGAAATTTTTTTAGGAAGACCAGTTCTTCCTGTTTTGGAAGACCTGTTTTTAGGCGACCTGTTTTTGGAAAGCTGTTTATGGAAGAACTGTTATGGGGACTCATCGAAATTAAAATTTATTGAATCTCGCAACCAAAGACCAATGTCTACGGCAAGTATGATGGACTATAATAGTTCATTCAGCGATGCATTTGCGAAATTTAAACCGTGGTTTTACGGAAAGACGGTAAAGTTACACTACACCACCTTTTGGTTTAGTGTTGCACATTTACCTTTACATAATTCAAGATATCGAGCACAGATTTGGCAAAATTTGATTTTGTTTGGGGTTGTCACCTGCGATTATATCAAATAACATCACATTGATACTTAGAAGAGATCTTGAAATTTTCTTATTATTTGAATAATTTAAATCAAAATAACTGTGTATGCCCAGATTATGAAGTTTTTTTAATATAAAACTAGTTTTTAGTGTTGTCAATCATATTTTTATTTCTTTCAGAAATAGGATGTTCTGGGGCGTAACTATATTATGTCATTTCTGGATATTCTTCCAGATAACTATACTACATATAGATTAAAACCTAAGAAACAAATTTTCATGTAAAAACTTTTGCAATAAAATTTAGAAACTGGAAATATAAATATTTACATTCAATTCCGAGAACAAATAGAAAACTTTCTCATACATCGATCGTTTTTTTTGAATATAAGAAAAAATCTATTATTAGTTTTTCATATATACATAAGCATTAAATACACACAAAGCTGTTTTGCGTAATTGCGTAGAAAAAAAAATCGAAACCGTTGTCACATAGCACGTTAATTAAAAACGATTTTCAGCATACCCTTTTGCTAACATATTGTGATTCAAATAAATATACCATAATTGAGATAATTATAATTCGTCCTTTTCGGAAATTTCATTTCAGCATATTCAATAAAACTCATAACTGCATACGTACACTCCCCTAAATAAAAATTTCATTTTTAGACTGATTTGAAATTGATATCGGCCTAAATCACCCTGCATTTTTTTATTATACATATTTGCATCTTATTCCATTATCATAAATAATCATCAGAACTCCATCCATTTCTTATAACAAAGAAACATACCGTTTAGAGTACATTTACAATTCAATTCTTACGTTTAATGATGATTATATAGGGACCCCATTTTAAACGAATACGATATAAATCGACACTAAAAACTAAAACCAAATCCCATTCACGAAAGGACACATCACAAAAAAGATTAAATTTCATTCGAAAGTGTTAAAAAATATAAAAACTGATAAACAAGCTCAACCACCACCTTCTATTATGATGAAGACTTGCACATAAAATTAGCATAATACATAGAATTCAATAGCATCAAAAAGTTTATACATAAAAGTATGTAAAAAAAAATGGTTGCTGATAATAAAAACAAAACAAAACATACATCGGAATCCATAAATATGCTGATGTTATGATAAGGCCCTATTATATAGACGAAAGATCATCTCCGTCTCCTGAATTAATTTTTTGCTTTTATTCTTTTCTGTTCATTCCAAATAGCTCATAAGGGATGCACTATACAAAAAATAATTATAGCGAGGATTTAGATTAACTCCACATCAGTATATTGTATCACCCCGCGACCGCATTTGTTTTACATACTTTCTATATAAAGGTTATCGTATAATATTAACGCTCTGGCATATACGTCTGGCAAAAACCATGAGGTTGAATGATTTAAACAAAAAAGTTACAAAAAAAAAAACATTTAGTTGAATCGGTGAGATAAGATTATTCGTATGGTGTAAGGTTTCGTGGTGCTAATTCTATATCCAAATGGGCTGTAACATTCAATTAAGACCTAAAGTTTAATTTCCAGTTATCTAAACTGGTGAGAGCATTAAACTAAGACATTCTAGATTTCACAAACAAAAACCAAAATCCACATGTTGTAAAAAACAGCACGAGGAAAAATAAAACAAAAGCAAGCAGGAAATTAACCCATATTTAAATCAACCAACAAACCAAAAGAATAATCTCAAAAGACTGCTCCGTTGTATTCCTTTCGCCGTTGCATTATAAAAATAAGAGATTAGAAGGTATTATGAAAATAAGAGAATGGAAAATAAAAAGATTTACGATTTCCTGTTGGTGTATAACCAAAACAAAAAAAAAAAAAAAAAATACATTTCCCTTCTAAATTAGGCTTCCATTCAGACTTTTCCCGAATTTCTTGTTGTTATGTTTCCTTGGCGGCTTGTTTTTCTTTGTTTGCAGTGTTCTGCACCCGCTTAAAATTGTTAATCATTTATCATCTAACCGCAAGTAAAAAAAGCAATCAGCTAAATATTTTGACAATTCACAACAAAAGGAAAATGTTTCAAATAATAACGGTAAGAAAAAAGGGAAATTATATTTTTGGGGACAAAAGCGATATCGCACGATTAGTTTGGTGAATTTAAACGGTTGTGCGGAGGGGTTGTATATAAAAGCAAATTGCATTTTATTCGCATTATGTTCGTTATGCTTTTGTGGTTTTTGGATTAATATAAATCGAGAAATGAAAATAATTCGCTCGCAGCAGGAATTTATGAATTTTATAAATCAAAATGGTTTATGTTTATGAAATTAATTAAATTTTTGATTTTCAACTAATGTTCACATTCTCCAAACTAATCACACGCGAATTATTTGAAGAACCCGCTGAGATGAAATGTTTTTTTTTGTTTTTGGTATATGTTTGTAAGTAGTTGGGGTTTAAAATCCCGATTTAACCATTATTGATATTATTTGAACTATAGTGTTATACGAAAGTCCCCATATTGGGTGACATTGTTTGAATGTGAGTATGGAATAATTACTTTATTTTTGTATAGTGCAAATTCAATATAAAACAATTAGATGCTAAAATATTTGAATTTTAGGGCAGTAGGCCTAGCCACATACAGACCGACAGAACTCACTTTGATGGAGGGGGGGGGGGAATAATTTTTTGGTAACTGATGCCTAAATTATCAAATGACCGGTGCCTTTTAGCTTCAAAATTGTGAAATGTTTCGACAAAGAATGTTCTTGGGGGGTACACGTCTGTGATGTCTAGTCTACGACAATTGAATTTTGAATTAAAAAAAAAAACACTGTAGAATTTTGTTCTTGTCAAAATACAGTATGAGATGTTGTTGTTGTCAAAATTATTAAAATTTAAAAACTTGTGATTGTCGAGATTGTGCACCATTTTTAATCACTTTTTGTTAAAAGTTTAACATATTTCATGTATTTAAATAGTTTACAGAGCTTCACGAGCTTTAAAAACTTAGAACAATTTAGAAAAGACAACGATTAAATTTTCCTGTTTCTGATTCCAGCATTTTTTTAAAATTACATTTTAAACCAAATTTTTAAACAAACCTATGTGATTTCCAAAGCGGTTCATTGCCTCGCTCAATATTTTGTCGCTTATCTCTGGCGGCAAATTAAACACCCTCACATACCGCATCACACCGCTTGCTCCCTTTACTGATACTTCCGTGTTGGTTTTGGGGAATGTGGGGCTGTTTTGACAATTGCGCGAGAGGAAAACAGTTGGCCGACGTGATTCAAGACTCCGATTTGGTGCTTTTGAATGATGGAAGGCCAACTAGAATGGCGAATGTGGGAGAATTTGGGTGGTGATCATTTCATAATCAAAATGATCATGAATGATACTCGAGTGCTTAGGAAAAAACGTGAATTAATGAATAACAGGAAATGGGTGAATGAGATGAATGAGATTCTCGGAGAAAATGAAATAAATCAAAGCCAGTTAGATAGTGAAATTGAACGGGTAAATAAATTGTGTACAAAATTTGTGGATATGAAAGAGATTAATGTGAATGGTTGGTGGAACAATGAAGTTCAAAACTGGTATGAAAGGAAGCGAATAGCCTTGCGTGAATTTAATAGGAATAAGAGTAGTGAGAATAAGATTATGTATGGTAAAATGAATGGTAAATTGAAAAAGGCTATTCGCAGAGCAAAAAGGAAAAGTTGGCGGGAATATGTGTCCCAAATGACACATAGAACCACAACTAAGGATGTATGGAGTTTGTTTAATAGGGTGAATGGTAAACATTTTAATGAGCAATGTGGTAGGTGAGAACAGAGAAAAAGGTGAAGAATTTGTAAGAATGATATTGAATGTAAGCAATGATTTGAATGTAATAAATGAAGTTGATAGAATGAGTAGAAATGAAGAATGGATTGTAAGTATGAATGAGGAGAGTTCCTGAGGGTGTTAGATAGATCAAAATCTACCACTCCAGGGACGAACCGAGTAAGTTATAAGATGATTCGGTTGTTGAGTGACTCAGCAAAACATAATTTGCTTGAGATACTCAACAAAATGTGGATGGGTTCAAAAATACCGGACAAATGGAAAAAGAGCAGGATGGTTCCCATCCCTAAACGGGATAGAGATCCAAATGTGGCAACAAATTATCGAGGCATATGTATGTTAAATGTTTTTATAAAAATTTTAAATGGAATGATGAAAGAACGAATGGATGATTTTGTGAATGAAAATAATTTGTTGCCATCGACAACATTTGGATTTCGAAAGAACCACTATGCAATCGAGTGTGTGGAAAAGTTTGTTTGGGAAGTAAGAAAGGATAATATGAAAGCTGTTGCGGTATTCTTGGACATTAAAAGAGCTTATGATTATGTGTAATTTTATTATTGTTTTATTTTATTCAACTTATAGGAGCAAGTCAAGTAGCGAGATACACCACATCAATGCAGACAATCAAATCATTCTGCATTTGGCGGCTCAAAGAGCGCAAAAGGGGGTAGATGATTTAATACAAAAACTGAAAATGTTGAATCTGATAGTGAATCCTAATAAGTGTGCTTATATGAGTTTCAGAACAAATATTGCAAATGTTAATATTAGTATTAATAGTCACAGAATTGAACAAGTAAACGCGAACAGGTATTTGGGTATTTGGATTGATAGACGAATGAATTTTGGGTAGCACATGAAAATTTTGGCAGATAACTGCAAGGAACGTTTAAATGTGGTTAAACGGGTGAGCAAACCTAAGTGGGGCGCGCATCCGAGTGTGACTGATATGTTAAGAAAAACCCTTATATCCTTCAAAATTGAATATGGTATTAGTGTGTATGGGAACGGTTCGAAAGGAGCTTTTAGCCAATTAATGAAAGTGCAAAATGAATGTGCCATAGGGGTATTGGGGGCGATTAACTCAACCCCAATACACACTCTGTGGTCTGAAATGGGTGATTCACCTCTTGATTACAAGAGAGAGTGAATCACAGTGAGAGAGTCGGTGAGAATGATAACTAAGAAAAATGAGTACAAAGTACGGCGGTGTACAAACCGACATATAAAACTTGCATTTCACTTAAAAATATGAACATGCTTCTGAGTATAGGCAATGCTGGTCCGCAACCGTCCCTAATAATCTTACTGTATGCTTGAATATGGGGGAATTTAATAAGGGAATGAATGAAGTTATCGCCAAAATTATGTTTGGGAAAATCAGTCAGCGGTATGTGCAAGATGATATCGTTTTTACAGATGCTAGTATGAATGAGAATGGAGTGGGTGTTGGTGTATTTATGCCTAGTAAGAATGTTCAAAAGTATTTTAAAGCGGACAAAAGCATCTGTATAATGAACGTTGAACTGATTGGAATGTTTGAAGAAATTAAACTGAGCTTTTAAAGCTTAGAACAATCTAGCAAAGATCGATTACATTTTCTGTTTCGTATTCCTGCGTTTTTTTTTAAATTACATTTTATACCAAATTTTTAAACAAACCTATGTGAAATTTTGTTGTTGTCAAAATCCTTTATGTGACGTTGTTGTTGTCAAATATATAAAAAATTGAAATACTTGTGATTCTCGAGATTGTGGTTCATTCTTTTACAAAATTTGGTAAAAATTAATACTCTTTGAAATATTTATATAGTGTACAGAGCTTTTAAAGTTTTGAGCAGTCTAAAAGCTACAACGACTATTTTATATTGAATTTCACTGTAAGATATTCAAATTCCAGCATTTTTATAAATTTAGATTTTATATCAAATTTTAAGTAGACCACTGCAGAATTTTGTTGTTGTTAAAATTATTAAAATTTCAAAAACTTGTGATTGTCGAGATTGAACTTCAATTTTAAACACTTTTTGGTAAAAGACTAACATATTTCATGTATTTAAATAGTTTACAGAGCTTAATGAGCTTTTAAGGCTTAGAACAGTCTACAAAAGACAACGATTAAATTTTTCTGTTTCTGATACCAGCGTTTTTTTAAATTACATGTGAAATTTTGTTGTTATCAAAATCCTATAAGGGTCGTTGTTGTTGTTGTCAAAAATATTAAAATTTCAAGGACTGGTGATTCTCGAGATTACAGTTCATTCTTATACCGTTTAGTTTACCCTTTTTGAAATACTTAAATGGTTTAGAGCTTTATTAACTTATAAACTTATAATAATCTTCAAACAAAGTCTAAAACAATCTAAATATTGAATGGCACTTTAAGATATTCGGTTTCAGATTCTACAACTTTTTTTAAATATAAATTTTATATAAAATTGTTATTCAAACCAACACGGTATTTTGTTGGTTTCAAAAAATTCTTTGTTAGATGTCGTTGTTATCTATAGTTAATTATAATTTTAAATAGTTAAGATTTTTATATTTGTCTAAAGTTTAGCCAATTAAAAATATTTAATTAGTTTGCCGAGCTTTATGCTCTCCAGCCCGAGATTAACCAAGCTTCATGCTCTTCTTTACAATATCCGAAAGAATAGATTTGCAACTAATCCGCGAAAAATGCTACCCGCAGTAAGCATTTTTTTGGTATTTAATTCACTGACATTCTTAGTTTATCTATAATGAAAACAAAATAGGTCCTAAATTAGATCCTCGAGGAACCCCAAATATAACAAAAATGTTGTTTGTAAAGTTATACCATTTTATTTTACTGATTCTTGACGGTAAGAACTTATAAGTTCATAAGCACTTTTGGAAACAAGAATATAACGTGCTCAAGTTATCATATACCTTGGAAAAGTCTGAGAGGACCAAAACTCTAGCTTTACCAGCAGATTTAGCAATGCAGTTATATTACTGTGGTTGGTACGAAAGTTCATCCAGAATGTAATGCTTAGCAAAAAGCGACTGATCCTGAATGTTGGTAATATTCTATTAGGACGAAAATCGGTTACTGTAGATGGGTACGGCATTTTTGAAAAAATCAATTTTGTGATACTACAATTTATAATAAATTTTTAATGAGGTAATAAAACCGGAAGCAGAATTTGAATTTGATTAATTGGTATGCTATCAACTCCAACCAAATTCGAACAGGAGTAATATCGCATTAAACTTCCGCAAACGACGGACTCTAAAACAATTTACTCGTGCTTTCATTACTTAAGCGATCATTAAAAATTGACATTTGGCAGCTTCAGTTCTCAAGTGGAAAATCACGAATGATATAATTATTAAAATGCAGTGGTAAAAACCTATCAATTAGATAACTTATAAATGAACTTAAAAGTGTTGCTGTTCTATCATGTAAATACATTGGTTACTATCATTGTTATCGACAGGGAAAACATATGAAACATAAATCATATCATGAGTGGTTTTGCAATGTCAGGTATAGAGATTTGAGTAAAAGTTTTAATGTTTTTAGGACTATTGGCAAACGGAAAATCAAATAAAGTGGATAATCAATCACCGACAAAGTTAGTCTTTGAGATTAATCCAAACCCAAAGAATAACATTAATGATTTTAGGTGTTTAATGGTAGGTGTTTGAACGCGACAGTCAATATTATATTCACCAAAAATAATAACCTCGCCATATCGTGCCAAAAGATCACTCAAGACAGTTTCAAGATCTTTGAGGAACTCTAACTTCGAAAACTCCAATTTTAACGGATTGTTTATTCCACCCAGGACTAATCTCATGTAAGTTTTCGAACAATGTATCGTAATTGTTCTTACCCTCAGAATATAAGGCTGCAAATCCCTTTCTGTAAACCGTAGAACGCAGCAAGAGAAAAGGTTCTGTCAGTTTTTTTGCAGCTACAAAGATAAGTAACGAGAATAACGCCTCATTCAAGTAGTCATAATGGAAGAGTTTCCAAATTTTGAAAACCAAGTATTATAATTTAGTTTTACCTTATGTTGTTTCTGACATAAGAAGTAAAAGAATGCTACCATCAATATTGGTTGGTGGAGTCGCATTTTGAAATTATTCACATAATTAAGCTGTTTGACAATTTTTTTAAAGCCATCTGGCAGCTCATCGACCTTGCTAACATGCTAACTGTCTAAGCATACCGGGATCGTTTTTGTTTAGTTATTTGAGAATGTGGAAACGTAACGTATATTAATGATGGACCACCATTTGAGGACCACCCATCACCAGCTCCATCTTCCGACCATTATACGGTTTGATTTTGAAATCCACAATTGATGAGCGCCAGCTTTTTTTTACATTTGAAATTTAACTTAGACCGTGGGACTTTTGAACTCCCACGTAATTTGTATTCGTAATCGTAATAAACGAGATAATCCGTCAGGTACCATTAAGTTCATCAATTTTTAATATTTTATGGTATAACTATATATCAGCAACTGGAACGCCTTTTATATTATAAAAAAATTTGATTAGGTTCGTCAGTAGTAGTACTTTGGCGGGTGCTAAACTTCCAAAATCTCTATTTAGCTAACTTTAAACGTCTGTCCACTTCGTCTGTCTTTTTTAGATCTCACCCTAATTTCTGCTTAAATAAGAACCTGAGGCTTCAGATATCGCAATCCAATATCTAGTTTGATTTTTTTACGATCACACTGTCACAATTTCACTAATTGGCCATAATTGATGGCTGGGTTTCATAAATTTCCTCTATTTATGTGAATCTTCTCTCTGAAGCGGCTTCAATAAAAATTGTAGTCCTGAATGGAGCAATTAATTTATTTTCACTATGACACTCATCTTCACTATGTAATTAGGTATATGAGAATAAATGTACGTATACAACGTGATACTCGTAAATTTTTCCCAATCTTAAGCAGAAGTACTCACCTTTTAACAATTAAATAAAATCTCAAATATTTGTAAGAATTTTTTTGATTTTTTAAATTTTTATTTTAATTTAATTTATTTACATTTTTGCAGTTTTTCTCTGTTGTTTCATTTTTAATGAATTCTTGTAACAATTAATCATTTTTGTTTTTCGTTTTTTGTAAAAATAGAAAAATAAAAAATGCTCGTAATAATCATAAATTGTGCACAGTTAAAATTTAATTTATGTAATATGATTTTAATTTACATTTTTTTGTCTAAGTTTTTTGATTTCAAAATATTTTTTCTATTTCCAATTAAAATATAGAGTTATCTGATGAAATAACGTATCGATTGACGATCGGCTCTTAAATCATAAAATAGCGTGAATGAAACATAAAAATAACTTTGTAAGTCAACCTACAGTATGCGATGGAAAATTTCAGAATCATTATTTTTATGGCCGCTACCTTACACAAATTTTCGAACAACAGACAATCCAAAAATGCAATTGTGTAATATCGTAATTTTTGGCGTCTAATAAACTACCTGCTTTAAACCAAAACATACTGTATACCCAAGCTCGTTTAATACAATAAAATAAAAAAATACAGAAAATTGTGAAAAGAAAAATGACTTTATACCGTTCCACCCACTTAAATCGAAATATATGCGTATTTTGTGGGTGTGCAATAATAATAAGTAAAGGTGAAATATTTTCCGTTTAAATTAAAAATATTATTGTTACAACAATAGGCCGAACACACAGTTGGTGGTTTTGCTTTGTTGGCTCGGCTATTTTTATAACAAAGTTATAACAAAACGTGAAGTAATCAGTGCGTAGTATTATATGGAATAAATGAAATTTGGTAGGAGATGTGTAGAATAACAAATAGCTACGCAAATAGGCGATATATGACGGACATTATGAATCATTTTCTAAATCACAGTGAAATTTAACAAGTCTCACGTATATGAATAGAACCACAACTTTTTGGGGTTGTTGTTTATCAAAAGCGGTTTTATAAAATTGTAGCGGTTCGCTCATATCGAAATACACTTATCAAACACACTCATCAAATTCACTTATAAAATAGATACATTCGTTTACCGCTACAATACCAAATATATCAGCGCTGACTCATTAATGTTATACTTTCACAACACAACCGCAACCGCTTGACTATCTGCAACTGGTCGCTGCCCTAAAACAATTCACGCGAAGAAAACAAAAGCAAAACAATTAATTGGAGCTCGGAAATACCTATTGTACTACTGGGAATCCGAGCAATAGTGAAAGAAGATCTGAAGTGCTCACCAGCTGAAATGGTTTATGGCCAAACCATCAAGCTTCCCGGTGAGTTCTTCATCGATAATCCTCTTCCATCACTTCCAACTGCCGACACAGTCATCGATCACCTGCGACAAACCATGCAGAACCTTGTACCCAAATCAACCCGTCCATCCAAACAAGATGACGTTTTTGTTCCGAAATCGCTCGACAACTGCAATTTGTCTTCATTAGAACAGACAAGGTTCGCACGGGATTATCTCCACCTTATGAAGGTCCGTATAAAGTCATTCGTAAACTAAGAAAACAATTCGTCGTATCGGTTAATGGTAAAAATTTCAACATTTCAATCGATCGATTCACGCCAGCATATGGAATTCTCTGTTCGGCTGATCAAATATCAAGCTCTCGAACACACAAAACCGTCTGTATTGCAACTACTCCTTCAATCATTCCCTAGGGAGGGGAAAATCACTTGCGCGGGAGTCCTGTAGCGGTTAGCTCATATCGAAATACACTTATCAAATAAACTCATCAAATTCACTTATAAAATAGATACATTCGTACACCGCTACAATACCAAATATATCAGCGCTGACTCATTCATGTTATACTTTCATAACAAAACCGCAACCGCTTGACTATCTGCAACTGGTCGCTGCCCTAAAACATTTCACGCGCAGAAAACAAAAGCAAAACAATTAAATTTAATATTCATCCTCTTCAAATTCCGTGTTTTTAGCCATTCTGTTTTACGCTTGCATATACAGTGGACATCTTTTAATTTTTCGGTCGTGTAAATTTTGGAAATATATAATAAATTAATTGTATCTTTAACCAACAAACACAGTGAATAAATCGTATTGAATTAGTGTTATAAATATCAAATTGTGCGTTTTTAATTACAAACGAAAAGTGCCAACTCTCTTACAAAATAAAGCAAAATGTACAGCAGGAATTAGAATTTGGCTATAGAATGTGAAAATAAAATGGTTTTATATTTTAAAATATTTGCGATTACTATTTATACAATTTGTGTTCACTTCCTTAATTATAAATATTCAGTTGTCACATTTTAACTTTTAAAGTAATGGCTAATGTCTTCCTGCGATAACAAGGACTACCAGAGCCTTCTAGAGTATAGATCCATAATCATCCAGACGTATTTTTTAGAATCTAGTAAAAATGATGTTTTGGCATAAAATGTTTCAATGAAAAAAGCAAAAATATTGTGACGGTGACACCTAAGGTGTAATAGGATAAGTTAAATTAATAGCTTAATGTTTTACTGTACTAAAATGGAATTTTCCATGATAAAACTGTTCTAAATGTTTCTACACTATTCTTACTGGAAAAGTCAGGAACTTCCTAGAAGCTGCTTGGTTTATGTATATAAAAAGGAGAACGAGATCGAATTGGAAATATTAGTATTTGGTAAGCGATAGTGTGAAGATTAAAAAGGAACTAAAAAGTGATTAAAAAAGTGGTTTAGTGCAAAATAAAAGATAAAAGTGATCAGCAAAATTGTGCGAATAATTTTTATAAATTGATTTTATGAATTATCATTAACAAATTGTGTTGTAATAATTTTTGTGTCACTGGATTGTGAATAATACAAAATCAATTTAATTTATCTCCAACGAATTTATTTATTTCACAAAATTTATTACAATACAGTTTAATAATAAAAATTCACAAAATCACTTTATATAAATTATTCTCAAATTTTACTGATCACTTTTACTTTTTTATTTTACACTAAAACACTTTTTTAATCATTCTTTAATTCCTTTTAATCCTTATACTATCGCTTACCAAATATTACTAATCCAATTCGACTTCGTTCACCTTTTTATATACACAAAGCAAACTTCAAGAAAGCTCATGATTTTTCTAGTTAGAATAGTGTAGAAACATTACGTAACAATTTTTATCATGGAAAATTCCATTTTAGTACAGTTAAACATTGAGAAATTAATTTAACTTCTTCTATTACACGCTAGATGTCACCGTCACAGTATTTTTCTGTAAACATCTTAGACATCTGACGGACACTAACTTGTAAAACTAAAGATAAATTTTGCAAGTATTATTTTAACTCGTCAGAGCCAACTTTGATGTATTTTTCAAAATGAAAGTTCGAAAAATATATTTTAGAAATAATTTAATTTTAATATTTCTGCAGCAAATATTTACTTAATACCAATATAGCCTTCCTGTAAGTTAGTGTTAAGGATATAAAGAAAACTTTTTTTAAAACATTTTATAATATTTTTGGTTTTTTCATTGAAAAACTGGCAGCTAAAAACACTATTTTTACTATAAATTCCTAAGGAAATCAATGACTAAAAAGCTTCTAAATAATATGTCATCATGATTATGGCTCTTTACTCTAGAAGGCTTTGGTTACATACATTACTCACTGGTTGATACCATGGCAACACAATAAAACCTTTGAATATTAATTTGTTTATAGCAAAAATATGGACTTTGAAGTAATATTTTACTAGGTTTTGGTTTTAATTTGCTTTTGAAAGATAGTGAATAAATTTCATTTCCGAATAAGGCTTATTACTCATTTGTATAATTGCTACATTCGCAATCGCTCGTATAGCAAACTTTACCATCATGAATAATAACTATATCTATATATATATATATATATATATATATATATATATATATATATATATATATATATATATATATATATATATATATATAAATATATATATATATATAATAATAATAAGTATTCCTTTGTTCGTGGAGAAAACAAACTAAAACCCACGATGAATTTATTACTCTGGGAGCAGAGAGTGAAACCGAAATGTTTTCCGTTCCGGTTTAGGGTTACGTTCCCAAATTTGTTTATTAATTTTTTTCTGCTTTCGTTTCAGTTTGGGTTCAAAACCGGCTTAAAACCGTTTCATTACAAAGCTCCTACAGCCTCAAAGTTTGGCAGACAGATTTATTAAAGTATATTAAGGTATACGGGACCGGGAGGGGAGGGGGCGGGGAAACGAGGTGGGCTAGGGCAAAATGGTATTTTACATGCTTTAATTTGCTTTAAATTTTATTTTTAAGCGATAAAATAAAAAAAAACTGAAGAGTAGAATATCTTAATATGCACCCCTATTATGATTGATGATTCGATCGACAATCGACACGACTCTGTATTACGTTTTCGATTCTTTATTTGATAAATACAACACGATAAAGGAAAAGGAAACACAGAGTCGTGTCGATTGTCGATCGACTCTACAATCATAATAGGGGCGATGATCTCTTTCTAAAGTTTTCATTGGTTTCTCTACATATAAAGATTCCAATACTATGATTTAGTGGTTCTGTACTGTTTGTGTCTCCGGGAAAGGTTATCGATGGGAAGGACGACAACCAACCCCATTGTAAAATTGATCGCATAGACAATTATTGGAACCAGCAAATTTTGGATGGTGTTCAAAGGCCGAATGTCGAAAGGCCGAATGTCGTCTAGCCGAATGTGTCGAAAGGCCTAATGTATAATGGCCGATTAGGTCGAAAGGTCGTAAGTGTTGAAAGGCCGAATGTCTAAAGGGCGAATTTGTCGAAAGGCCGAATTTTCATTAAATTTTCCCTGTGCATATTAATGTGATCTAATTTTGTCGGAAAAAAAAATTATTTTTGTTTTTTTATTATAATTAATTAAGTTATATGATAAAAAAAAACGTAAGAAGATTTTATTATGTAAGGCGATTTACTATTAATCATTTTTATACAAAAATTTTGATAAAAATATAAATTTTGGTTTTCATAAAAATATAATTTTTGAAAATTTTATTCATTAAATGATGAAAAATTAAAATCAATTTCAACACAAGCGGCCATCTGCCATTCGGCCTTTCGAAACAATTGGCTTTTCGACATTCGGCCTTTCGAAATTCGGCATTTCGATATTCGACCTTTCGACTCTTTCGTCCTTTCGATACAAAAATTCGGCTTTTCGACATTCGGGCTTTCGACATTCGGTCTTTCGGCCCCATTCTGGAAATTTGAGATAATCAGGCAATATACAACACTAAATCACTTATGTGTATGGCTGAGAACCAGCTAATTTAACTTTTCAAGGCTATTTTGGTATAATCAAAGGTGGTATTGAATACAGAGTAATTTAACGTCTGGTCCTAATTAAAATAAAAATTACGTTTAAAAAATGATTAGCGGTCTTTGTTTATAAAAAGATTTTTCTATACGAAATGATTTATTGTTTTCCCGTTAGTAGGTATACAGAAAATTAAAATGTTCATAATTGAACCAATTATTGTTTTATAAAAATAAAAGAGAAACCAAATTAAAGCAAATATTGTCAATATGAAAATACTATTTTGCCCCGTTTTTATCCCTCAGCAGGAAGAAAACAGCCTCCGACGAATGGCAGATGTTTATATAAAAGTTTCCGGTACCTTATTGAACATACTTCGAAAGTTGCAATGTGTAGGAATCTTTTCCTTCACATGAGGATGATTTAAATCATCTTTTGTGTATTACACAAAATTTGATACACAAAAATTCACTTTATCACTCGTAGCGATGTCATTTAAATTATATCTAAGAACAACACCATTTGTTAGAGACCTCTATTGAAGAAATATGTTAGGTAATGAAATTTGGTTTTAACGCTATTTGGCGTTTAACGACATAAACATTTAGTCAATCGCTTGATTGAACAGCCCATTTACGTTCAATGAAATTTTGACGATTCAGATGCAACATACAAAAATCGTTAAAGAGAAAAAGAGAAAACCTATAATTAAAAAATCAAACGGCATAAGCAAACCCGAGAAACAAATCTAAAAAATTTATATAAGATGTAGTACCCATAAAACGAAATGGATAAAACGACTATAGCGACCGAATTTGGTCGCTCCTTTGAAGGAGGTGCTAAATGAACAAGCAAACTATCGGAAATGTTCATTTCAGTGAATTTTTCATTAATTATAATTTTTTTAGCTTTCTATATGCAAATGTATACATTTTTTTAAATCATAAATCAAACTTCAAAATTGTATTTAAAGTGTGTTTTTATTCCGAATTTTCTCACATAACTTTTCACAACTCTTCTATTTATCCTTTCTTCGTTTTCTGCCCAACAAATTACACATGCGCCAAACAAGACACTGACTGGCACAAGGGCTAGAAAAACAATATTTTTTTTTTTTTTTTTTTTTAATTAACATTACACATAAACTTACAACTGCGCACCGACTAATATCAACACAGAGTATTGCTTCGCATTGTGGTTAGAAATATGGATATTACCAAGTATGTACACACCAAGATTTTTTGTAGTGGAACACTAAGTTGAAAGGCAATCTTTGCCACAAGACCAGGAGCGAGTCTGGATACAAATTTGGCTGACATCCGCTTAGCAACATCGCTTTCGACTTAAGTCCGCACGTATGTATATACCAATTGACCAATTGATAGAACGCGTGCCGTTCGTTCCCGAAATTCAGCAGATTTCTCAGGGAATAATCGGATCCATTACAGGTGTTGTTCGAATACTCATTAATTTCGCGAGTACGAAGTGCTGGTATGGACAGTATTACGTAAGGTTGAGGTAAGATCTGGCAAAAAACATCCCAATCTGAGGGTTGTTCCGCAATATAAGCTCGTATGGCCGCCAACATGGTTCTATTTGACGGATTTGACGGTATTTCATTAATATTTGACGGAAGAGCACAGATTAGAAGTGTTTCCCATAGTCAGTAACTATGAATTGAGGTACTGAAAATTAACTTAAAACCTAGTACTCAACATAAGAACACAGAAAAGCGCTAGTTTTAAAAGTACAAACCGCGAGTACCGAAAATGCAACCCTCCCTGCAATGATGTGACCTAGATACTTCAGTTGTTTGGAGGCAAAAAGGCTCTTGTCCAGGTTTATGGTTATGTTGGAGAATTTCAAATGGTCAGCGACTAGTTAGGACAACGTTAATTGCTCCTTTAATGTGCGCGAAGTTACCAGCAAATCTTAGAGACACACGACTATACGCTCGTGGTGCTGATGTTGTATTATACACAATGCATTAATCAGCACAAACTTTGAGAAGTGTTGCACAGTCCGAAACTCATTACAGTAAACTGGTAAAGTAGCCTATCTGTGACCGTAAATGCGACTTTATATTTGGCATCAATTTCCAGAAATGTTGGTGTTTTCCAAATGACTCAGTATCGCTTCGATTAGGTTTATCAGATAAGTATCCTTTGCCGTCACCTAGCCTTGCCGTTGAACTTTTGTTCTAGTGTCACTGAGGAATATCATGCGCTCTCACTGACACAAAATTACAACATTTGATCAAATTCGGTATAAACGACCGATGATAGGGGTTGCAGCATTGGTATCGATTTTGTATATGCTGAAGGATGTTCGACCCAAACCGAGTTAAGTGGAGGACCGTAACATTGACTTGACTTGATCCAGTGCTAATTGTTGTACTTGCGAAAGCTAGTGGAAGTCTGGATTAGAAGTTATCGGAATTACTGTTAGTTCGTTATTTCTAATTTGCAGACCAAAGAGTTGGAGGAATTTAATGCCCAGGTGCAACAAGTGTTCAGACAAAATTGTGGGGATTCTTAACCAAAATCACTTACGTTGGCCCAGGTATCTAGCAGGCTACGATAAGCCGATCATCGACCGGAATTTCAACCGTCGCTTTTCGACGTAATCAAGCTGGGACAGAATTAACGGCGCAGTTTCTTTTGAAACTCAAAGTATCGCCAAGAACGGAGATTGTCAGATCGGAGTTTGGATAGATAAGACGAAGTTATAATAAGTATTATTGGGCATAAAGTTCCAGATATGTGTTCACAGCTGCCTCGACTTTTCCAGTAATATATTCGACAGAACTGGTTAACTCAGTTTATTTCCTCTGGCATTATTCCCAAAAATTTTCCAGCACCTCTCGTGGATTACTTCTGTCAGCAAAATTAACATCAAATTCGTGGCCACCTCCTTGAGATGTAATTTTGTGCCGGAAATGAATATTCATTCAAGTATTTATAAGGAGTTTATACTCCGTTTTTGTCTTTACTCGTCATGTTCGTATGAAGTTTAATAATTGTTGTTATGTGATCGTGTTATGACTAAATTTTGTGAACAGAATTAAGCCTATTTTATTTTCGATCAATAAAATATAGCCACTACCCAAACGTCACTTCACAGCAATTCTAATTGTAAGGGTTTGCTAGGCAAAAAATGTTAAGAAACATAGAATACAGTCACTATGAGCACATCTCTGAGATTTGTGTTATTTAGTTAATTAATTTCAGAATATTTTCTCCTGAGCTACCTAAATTTCTAAATGTTCTAAATTCCAATTCAATATCTAAAATAGTTTTGCTGTAACCGTAAACAGTAATATTTCTAATTTTCAGAACATCTAAATTTTTCAAATAAGTAATAGGGTAGACCGGGGCACTTTGTTACACGGGGCAAGTCGTTACAGAGCAATTTTCTCAAAAACTAACGGTAATATTAATTCGGCGTAAATGAGTAATTTTATCGTTACTTAATTCCTCAGTCGTGTTCAAAATTTCATAGTGATCGGACGTGTTTTACGTTAACGAGAGTGTAAAGTGTGTTTTGACGTACGGTAAGTAAAAAAGTACTGTTGTAGATTGTTTTGTATTGTTGCTTAATTAAGGAAAATTCGGAACAGGACTCACGATAAGTGTGTGCAATAGGTATTTATTTGTGATTTAGAATAATTCTTGTATTGGCAAAACATAATTTTCGCACAAAAAATGCATCTTTTTCGGAAAATACACTCTAGGGCAAGTTGTTACATATTTATCGGGGCAAGTTGTGACATGTAACAACCTGCCCCATTGAGAAATTGAAAGTATTGAAACAAACATTTTTTCTAATCAGTTTTAGAATAATGAGGAATTTTAAACGTAAAACAAACCGGGGAGAGACGTCGGAAACAACGATGGCAGCTGCTGTCGATATGGTCATCTCCCAAAATCTCAGCATTAGATCCGTGGCTAAGGAAAATGGCATTTCCCATCAAAGATTGTGGCGCTATGTCAAAAAAGAAAAAAAAACAAACTCGTCAGAAGTGTCCACGACAGTACCAAAAAGTGAATTTGGATACAGCAGAAACTCAATTTTTAACAAAGAGGAAGGAATAAAGCTGACGGAATATGTCAAGTACGCATCAAAAATATATTTTGGTTTAACACCTATGGAATTGAGGAAATTTGCTTATCAGTGTGCTGTTTCCTTAGAAAAAAAAATCCCGGAATCATGGATAGCAAACAAGCAAGCAGGCCCTGATTGGCTTTCCATTTTTTTAAAAAAACATCCCGATTTGTCGATTCGGATCCCAGAAGCGACCAGTATTGGCCGCTCCACAGGGTTCAATCGTATTCGAGTGAATTCATTTTTCGACTTGCTGGAACAAGTGAAAGGCAAACATAAATTTGCCGCATGTGACATTTGGAACGTGGACGAGACCGGTGTTTCAACAGTTCTAAAACTGTGTAAAATTATTGCCGAGAAGGGAACGAAGCAGGTTGGAGGGATAACCTCAGCTGAACGAGGGCAACTGGTCACTGTATGTGTTGCTGTAAGTGCTACCGGTTCGTTCATATCACCACAATTTATTTTCCCGCGAAAACGGTTTCATGAACATTTTATCCGAGACGCACCAAACGGTTCAATTGGCACAGGCAACAAATCTGGTTGGATGACTACGGACGACTTTTATCAATTTATGAAACATTTCATTCATCATGTTCGACCATCTTTAGATCGACCGGTTCTTTTACTTCTCGATAACCATGAGTCACATTTAGCCGTTAATACTATTAACTTGGCAAAAGCAAATGGAGTTATTATGTTGTCGTTTCCACCGCATTGCTCGCATAAAATGCAACCTCTAGATCGAAGTGTATATGGTCCATTTAAGCGATATTTATCGACTGCGCAAGATGCATGGCTGCGGCATAATCCTGGAAAATCCATTACCATATACCACGTTCCACACATGGTAGCTGAAGCTCTCCCGAAAGCACTTACACCAAATAATATAGCTAACGGTTTCAGAGTTAGTGGAATCGAGCCACTGAACCGTGATATATTTAGCGATGATGAGTTTATGGCATCCACAGTTACAGAACGTCCCGAGCTTGGGCAAGACCCTATTCATCTGCTGCCAAATCAGTTATCACCGAGCGACATATTTTGTCAACAGGTGGTGAATATACCAACAGGCTGTCTTCCACAAGAAGAAAACCAAAAAAATGAGACTCCGGTGATTCTATTGTCTACGGATAACAATGAACAAGAGGTAGGTACTGAGCAAATCTATCTATACCTACACTGTATTAATTGAAATTGTCACAATTTTTATTCTTTCTTACAGTTTCAGCTTGACAACGTCTCAATAATCATTGAAGTTGATCCAAATATAACATTTGAAGAAATTTCAAATGCGATAACTCCAAATGAGTTTGTGCCACCACCCTTAATAATAGGTACCGGGCCAATAGGGTTTCAACCAGAACAAATACGGCCATACCCAAAAGCAGGTCCAAGAGCCACGACAAACAAAGGACGCAAAAAACGAAATTGGGCGATATTGACGGCAACACCTGTAAAAGATCAAATTATTGATGTCGCAGAAATTCCACCTCTAAAAATAAGAAAGGCAACCAAAAAATTGAATGATAACACAGAATGGTTGTGCTTGATTTGCCTGGATCCTTACAGTGAAAGCAAACCGGGTGAGGATTGGGTGCAGTGCTGTAAATGCAAATTGTGGGCACATTTGAAATGTACAAACAAAAATCCACCATACAAATGCTACAAATGCCGCGGAAATTAAAGACAATATTATTATTTATTAGATATATTATATATACAATTTACTAACTACGCTGACTATTAATTGAAGACTGAATTAAGATATTACTCGTACCTAAGAATAAATGCTGTGAATTAGAAAAGTTAATTTTATATTTTAAATATTTTAGTTTTAGAAATCTGTAATTATTGTTTTAATAAGCAATAAAAATATCTTTCTTAAACTCTTAATAATTGTTTTATTAAATACATTTTTGGGGTAATTACTAGAGAAAATTGTTTTTACATTTGATGTAACAACTTACCCCATTACATGTAACAACATGCCCCATAAATGGGGTAGGTTGTTACAATCGTATACCATTTCTAAAACTAAGTTAATTCATATTTCGAGTCGTTTTTACACTTTAAAAGTATAAAAATATTGTAGCTAAAACATCAAAATACCTGTTTCAATAATCTAAAGTTGAGTGATATATCAACTACATGTGCTACATATCTTTAAGCAAAAAGTGTAACTTATTGCCCCGGTCTACCCTATTCAAATTTTTAAATTTCTAATGAGACAATACTCAATTTATTAACTGCGATAAAGTCGTAAACTCTAAAATTCGGAGTTACTCAATTTCAAAATCTCACAGTCCCCACATCTTAGATTTCTCATTTTCCAATTTTCTAGTTTTTTTTTATTAAAATTCTTAATTCCAAACCTAACTTTCGTACTTATTTCAAAAGATTACAATTTTTCCGATTTTTAGATTTGTGGACTTTATAAATCCATAATCCCTAAAAAAAGTTTCATTAAGATGAGGCGAACACCTTTCAGAACGCACAGAAAATGCATTTTACAATCAATAAAATATGATACTCCAGAAACAAGCGTAGTAGCTGTTTCTAGATCGTGTCAAGATCTGAAGAGTTGCAAGCTACATTCACCAAATATTATTATTTTGGCTTTATTCACTACACGCGAAAAGATTATTTTCAATCTAACAATATTGCCACTTATCCCCAAAAGAAATAAATTCACGCGTTAAATTTAATTAACTATTCAAGATCAATTAAAAATTAAATTTACCGAGAAAATAATTTTCCTGGAAAATGTTTGTACCAAATCTGCGTTAGATGTTAAACATTTTGAAAATATTAAATTTCTAAATTAAAATAATTTGTTCCGTACAATTTTTTTTTTTTTTGCTTTATTCAAGGAAAATTAATTCGTTAAATCAATTAACGACGAAAATTTCTTAGAAGAGCTATTTAATGGAAATACAACAAAACACAAATGGAAAATTTTTATAAATAGCTTTTCAAGATTATTGCTTAATACATAAAGAAAACTAAAGGCTGTTGATAAAATAAATTAATATTGTTAAGTGTGTTAAGTATTTGAAAAGAGATTAAACAATATTTAAATTTAACAGAACTTTTAAAATTAATTATAGAAATTAAAGTTAAAAGCTGGTATAATTTTCAAACCTAAACTTTAAATTTTACGGATAACCTATAAAAATATTTAATGGATTTAGTAATATAAAAAAAAAATATTAGGACGAGTAGTTTACATAAATGTAAAACTCTAAGAGATTTAAAATCATTTTTAGTGCCCAGTCCGTGGACAGACAGTAATACCAATAATTAATTGGATGTCCCAGAGAAGACGACATACAAACATAAAAAAATGCACTCTATACAGGAATACTTATCATCGATGGCGCCTCAACTAAGAGCGACCATTTTAATTATATGTAATTATGTAAATTTCTTTTTCTAATTTTATGTTTCAAAAAGCTTCGAAACTTTATTTAACTTTTGTTTTTTTTTTTTTTTTTTATTACGAATAAAATAATAATTTAATTAAGTTTTCTCCATTATTTGTTTTTGGTATTTTCAGCATGATCGACCAACTATACAAAATAATGAAAATACGAGTACATAGACGAAGAAATATTACAAAAGTTTTTAGTTTTCCCGTCTTCTTTGTTTTAAGGTGATTATTGAAAAATACTGTTCTGAAAATTTAATATTCATAAAATTTAATTAAATCACCAAAAAAAAAAAAAAAATGTTGTTGTTCCATCATTCCGGATTTGTTGTGGTGCTGGTTAGTGATTATGAAGAAATTGCATTTTAGTTTTAATTTTGTTTCATCGTTATCCGGTTGGATTAATAATTTCCAGGAGAATAACCAAACACTTAAATTTTTATTCTATGGTTTAAATACAGATCGACCACTTCCCTCCTGTTATCAATATTTACATGGCCATAAAAATTTGATGATTTCTTTTCATCATCGTTTATTACTTTTCAACTGTATTTGATTTACTAATCAAATTTCCCGGCCTCCCTAAATAAATTGTATACCCAGGATACACACGATTATTTATATTTTTCACTGCTTTGATCATCCAAAACGTTTTATCTTTGACATTTGTTTTGATTGTATACTAAGAAGTTTCTTGGAAAAACATGGAAAACGATAAAATTAAAATAAAAAAGTTTGAGACATAGCGTACTTAGTACATAATGCTCGAGTACCCACGTAGTACGCAATATATGTATGAGTATGATATGATGACAATCAATTGGGATGCGAAACAGGACATAAAAAAGCGGCGAGTGATGATTTCGAAGAAAAATCATCTTGGGAAATGTACAATAACAAGAAATAGAAAGAAAATAATATTTTCATTTTTGTGCGATGACCTAATCACCCTGTGTGTAATAAAAATAATATTTTCTATATATTTTCTTCAAGATTTAATCTCATTTCAAATAGACGTAATAAAAATTGGTAATAAAATGATTGTTTTACGACATTGAAGGACTGATAAGGGACAAATTTATTACTCTAAAAGCAAAACTGTAACGTTGATTAGGGATTACCGCATTATGTATTTGAGTGTGGATTTATTCGCGTAGCCCAAAATAATTTGTTGCGGTACTGCTTCTTTATTCCAATTATACATCAATTTTAGGAAATAAAGCTCAAAACGATTTGTTCGTGATTTTATTCATCAAACTCACAGAAATAACGACTTTCACACTATTCAATTAAATCAAACTCATCCGAAGATAGGTAGAAAATTTCTCCATCCATTCATACTTGAGGGCATATATAGAAACAAGTAAGGAAGCAATGAGAAAGCTAATTTCGTAAGATATTCTTTAACATCGAGACTGCCCTAATGTATTACGTCTGACGATACAAAAGGACTACTAAAAGCGAAGCGAGAACAGCTATTCAGCGATAGTTGCCAACCTGACAAGTCTAGCCAAACATTTAAAAATCTAATGAATAAAAGTGTTTTTCCAGTTCAGTGGAATTATATCCTTCTGATGAGACAAAGAATTCGAAAGCTTTTGATTCTTTAAGTTAACTAACAAAACGGGATAGGGGTTAAAGCTATAGAGCGTTTGGATTTGGAGGTGTAGAATTCGAGTCCCAAGAGCGGAAGGAAAAGAGATTTTAATTACGATCGGATGATACTATTGAGGTATAACAAGAAAGTGGAACGGGAACTGCCAGAACAAGTCAATATTGACATATTGTAAGTCGAAGCACACCTTCCAATAAAACGTAACGAACGATAACGACCAAATGAAAAGTCTCACTACCCACATAGGATTTTGATTTGTTCACTATTACCACACCAAATTAGGCAGCCCACTACCTAAGTTACAATACACGGGCGGTAAAGAACAACTCCTTTATTATTTGGAAATTGTTGAACCTATTTACCAACCCATTTACAACAACAATTAAAAAATGGATACAATAAGAATTCATCTCTAGTCAACTCAGCCCTACCTCAAATTGATCTCCCAAATCGAACCTTAACTAAACCACATAATTTTTACCTCAAGCCCACCTCATTTTCCAACTTAACCTCCAACGAAATCCCAACGAAATCTCCAGCGTAAACTCCAATTCAACCTTCAACCCAACCCTGACACTCGACTACCAACTCAGCCCTCAACCCAATCCTTAACTCACCCCAACTCAACCCAAGCCCTCCAATAAATCTTCAACTGAACCTCTCGCTCAACCTCGCTTAACGTCTTACTCGACCACAACTCTTACTAATTGTTTACATGGAAATTGTCCAGCTGCTGGTCTCACGCGGATAGATTCTCCTGCTAGCTCATTTTTTAATTTAATGCTAGCTCTTCAACAACCTCTTCCTCTGCAGCTAGTTCATTCTGATCTTTCGGTACCTTGCAAGATCTCTTCTGTTAAACCTATGTAACCTTTCAGCTATAGCCACCTTAAACTCAGTAGTTACAATGCTCCTAGCCTAATTTATCAGCCTATCCAGGTTCCACTTTTTTTTTAAATGTTTTCAAAACTACTGAATCAATCTCACAATAAGCATTTGTAACTCTTATAAGTAAGCTTCACTAATTTGATCTATCAACCAACAATCTTGTCTCGTTGCCACACTATCGGATTGAAATTCCTTCTTTGGAAGACAAGAACTATGTGGGTGACAAGCCATACACTGGTCATGGGAAAGAGCTTACAATCTCTGCTTATACCAGTTAAGCATTGCCGATTTTACCGCGATACAACAACACGCCGATTATTGTTTCTGAATTTATTTCAATTTACGATGTAGGAAATCATTAATTTTACAGTCAAATACGTAGTTATGCCGTAGGATGTTTTTTTTTTAAATTTTTACTGAAGTGAAAATTAGCGCGAACTTAACTTTTGATTTCAAAGAAATTCAAAAATTTTGTTTGATTGCCTTATTGCAAATTTCTACTAGAAAGACAAATTCGTTGTGACTTAACGCCCTCATCATCATAAGTTTCCCACATATGAATATCGTCCCGATGTAGCGTTTCAAACCCCCATATAACCATTACTACCACCACTAGCAGTTAATTCCCCAAAGTGTCCGCTTGGACATGCGGCAAACGAACTGTGTAATCGTAGATCCATTGACAGTATCCATGAACCGCAAGATTATTTACGTCGCATCAGCCAAATTCACGTTCGGATCGTACGTTTGGGGCTCTAGTACCGAAAAAAAAACACATTTTATGAGCTGAGGCAAATATAGAAATAATCTTGGACAAATAATTTTAAATGAAAAGCTTTGAGAGAATCGGTTGTGGGAAATAAATGAGTAGACAAAAGCGCCATTACGGAACAAAGAGCGTATACGCATTTATACAAGCTGGCAACGGTTTAATTAGCCTTAAGATTTACTAAATCTGATTTCAATTTGCGTGAAACATGTTCATTTTGATTGGCGTGCGGAGGAAAACAGTTAGAATATTTTGCTCATTCTAATCTTACATCCTGCCTACCTAACTGATTTGTATGACTTCTTGAGCTATTGATCTACCATTTCGAATTTACCGACATTTAAAAAAAAAATATTGGGAATGCCAAATTGGCCTTGTAGAAGGTTATTGGCTAATTAATGTCAGCTCAAGTATGGTAAGGATTATAACAGTTTGAAGAATCTTAAGCTTGGTAACCTCGTCCATTCTATAAGTGTTTGATGTCAGCTGTGAAAGAAGGAAATATCTCTTTGTTTGACTTTAAGTAAGAAACTCTTTTCAAATCTCATTGTTACCTAAATCCGCTCATCAGCACTCTGAGTTATAACAGACTTAGATAAAGCGTGCCACGTGAACTATCTTGATTTATCCAGACGATTGTTACTCTTGAAAGAGAATTCCGAGTTACGAAGGTACAAATCGGAACTTCTTCCTTTCCTTCCTTTCTTATAGAACCTCCCGGAATTAGTCAAAACTAAATCAAAATTTTGTTGAGATAAATTTAACAGAAAATGTGTACCGATCTGATAAATTGGTCTTTGCTTATTAAGCCTCCCACCGAGAAAATTGAAGCCGTCGAAAATGCCACATTACCGACCGAAGTTATGATATTACATGCTTTTGAGGAACTAGGAAAGCAACAGTCGCAGAGCCGTTCACGCATGCTTGACAAAAACTCTTTCTATCGTCAAGGCGGAGATTTGAAAAGCTTTTAGAAACTGTATGTCAAGAGGGGGAGGCCACATGCCATACGAATTTTTTAAATATGCTGATTTGATTATTGAATTAGGCATTGAATTTGGTGTTGATTTGAAGGTTAAGTTAGGAACCAATTTGCGGGTTGAGTTGAAGTTAGGTTTGAGTTGAGTTGGAGTTGGATAGTATACAGTGAGTTGTTGACTAATTGTTTATATTAGTTTGCGGTTGAGTTGAGGGTACAGTAGGGTTCCGTTTGCGAGTTGAATTAGGGTTGAGTTACGGTTTAGTTGGGGTTGGATTGGGGTTTTGTGAGCAGTTGAGCAATCTATGTAAAGGGAAACCTCAGTACAACGGAAATCGGCGGTACCAAAATAGTTGTCCGTTTCAGTGGGGTTTCCGTTAAACGAAGGATTTGTGATTTCTTTTTTTTTTTATTTGATTGGGACCCTATATATTATCCGATTTTGATGAAATCCAGTTTTTCCAATGAAAATGGCATTTTTAAATGAGTTTTAGACAAAGTTCTGGAATATGGCCATGTAGAATGAAGCTTGACTATTCCTTAACCGATTATGATGAAATTTGACATGTACGATGGAAACGGGAATCTAAAATGATTTTCGGATAAAGCTCTGGAATATGACCAGGTAAGATGGAATTTGGCTCTTTTTTAACAAATTATGATGAAGTTTGACATGTGCGATGGAAATGGGGTTCTAAAATGAGTTTTAGATAAAGTTGTTGTCATACTTCATAACTTCATCTAAAAATCATTTAAGAATCTCATTTCAAGCATGTTCAATCACCGCTCTAATAAAGTGTAAGTTCATCTAAGGGCGGTTTTCATTGATGTGAGGATTCCGCTAAAAGAGGTTTCACTGTATTTAAAAGTGAATGTTTCTATATACATATGTACAGTATATGTGTGTGATATTTAAACAAATGCACACACATTGAACGATTTGAACCAAACTTTACAGAAATATTTTCTACGACTTAAGAAAGGTCACTGTAAATATATCAAACATTCATCTCCTTCTTTAGAGGCGATAATCAGGTCCAAAATTACTACAGAGGAATTTCTAAAACTTCAAAATTTGAGTTGATTTTATTATGATGGTATGATGGTGATAGTACGATGTTATGATGGTATGTTGGTATAATGGTATGAGTTGAGCAGAGGGTTGAGATTTGGTTCGAGCTAAGTTGAGTTGAAGTTGAGCTAGGATTTAGTTAGCCTGTATTGGGGTTAAGTTAGTTATTCGGTTGTGGAATTATTTAAGACTTGATTTGGAGTTAGATTAAGGGTTGATTTTAAAGATTATTTGGGGTTGATTTAGTGATTGATTTAAGGGTTTGGTCGGTGTTATTTTGGTGATTGGGTTTAGAATTATGTTGCGATTGAAATGGAGGTTGATTTGTATATTGAGTTGGAGGTTGAGCTAAAGATTGAGTTAAA
Source organism: Tipula vernalis (assembly GCA_958295665.1). NCBI lineage: Eukaryota > Metazoa > Arthropoda > Insecta > Diptera > Tipulidae > Tipula > Tipula vernalis. The sequence goes on from OY282560.1 coordinate 40,340,207, forward strand.
AGACTCATTTCGGGATTGACTTGGCGGTTGAATTAACCGAAACCGAAGTTCTGACCACCTCGTAAGGTTTCAGCCCTTTATATTTTTCCAAATTAAAATTTAAATCGTTTGACCACAACAGCGGACGCTTGATTGTGCTTCTCTGTTTTAATACAATGCAGCATTGTTAAACAATATTAAGTTTATTTTCATTCAAAATTTTACAATCAATACTTAAAATATAGACATTTAACACATTTGTATTAAAGCTCGATATGGCTCCAGTTTGATTTGAGAATAAATATTTTTTCTATATGCACAGCACAATTTCGCTTTAAATTTTATATTGATTATGCAAATTTTAAAGCAAACGGAAAATTCCATTACAAAAATGCAGCCACACACTTTCCGAAATGATTTTCCATTTTACATTTTTCGTTTATTATTAAATATTATCTTCTTATCAGTTAGGTAAGAGAAAAATAATGAATATTATAAATAAATTCCACAAAGCTCAACCAACACAAAATAGTTTTTTTCATCTAATTAAAAAAAAAAGCATAATAAAAGTCAATAAAAAGCACATATTTAAAAAGCTCTTTTTTAAGCAAACTTCTAGTTCATTCTATGCTATACAGTAGATAGATTTTTTTATTTTTTTACTATGTTGTCGGTTATTTGCATCTAATTACAATGCAATTTGACATGCAAACTGGATACATGGTGCACTATAGTAAAGCAACAAATATTTATTTCGTTGTAGGTCGCTTTTAAATGCTTTGCAGCATATATTCAGATCGCTAGCGAATTTTTTTTTTTGTTTTTTTGTTGCAGTTTCGAATTACTAAATCATTTTTTATAAATGCAACGTACGAAGCAACGTACATGTACATATATAGAAATTTTTTTTTGTTAAAGCTTATTTATAGTTATATGGAGGGAGATGCTGTAGAGAGAAAAAGATGTTTAGGTTCCATTCATTTTTTGTACTGGTTTTTCAAAAATTTATTTCGCTATTTAAATGGAAAACCTTAAATTTTCTTTTTGACTTTGGAAACATTAAAATTGTTTTCTAACATTATGTTATACTGTTATGAGATATGTCGATATTTATGTATAAAAAGAGCTGTTTTAATAGGAATCGTTGTTAAAGGTATATTTTCATGATGATACATACATGTTTTCATAAATATAATTTACCTTCTTTACGTAAATATTTGTTGTGCGTTCTACTGCACGAAGGGTAATTTAGAAAAATTCACGTGTTTCGTGTTTTTTTAAACTTCATGAATTAAATTATTGCCGTTGGAACGATTTTCTGTTTTAATAGATTTTTTCATTACTATACGTAGAATTTATACGGTAACAAAACGTTTGTTCGCTCTTATGTAGGATGGCATGGATGTATATGCTATTGTACAAAAAAATTCTACGAAATTTATGAATAAATGCATGATTTGTAAATATAAATGTTTAGGGGTATGGCGCGCTTTGTTTAATTATAGTAGTAAGCTGTACCGAGAAATGTTATATTTTCATTAATCCAAAGCTACTTTTGAATTGACATTTGAGCTATTTTTTGAACAGATCGAATATTTAAAGAAAATGTAACGAGATAACTGCTGATCTGAGTCTCAAAGGCTAAAATATTAACGTAATTCTTTCTAATCGTTGTTGTATGTGTAGTATCATTCTCAAGTGATCGAACGCACCACACATCCCGCCGCTCCATAATAAATTTGTCACATTGAACGCACCTTACAAAATGTAATATGTAGCTGCATCGCGCATAACTTCACTTCACAAACCTTGACATTATTTCTCATAAATATTTATGAGTACGTACATAAAATATAAAATTCAACGATTTTCTTTTGTATTGTTTTAAAATTTAAATAAAGTAAGTTTTATCATTTATTTTAATAATGATTTTGGAGTGGGGGGAAGGGGAATGAGTTCACAAAAACCAAATCGATCTCTATACGATTTTTATGCCAAGGAGAGCCAAACTAAGGAAATAAAATTAAAAATATCGGAGCAACAACTCAAAAATTATTGCTTAGAAATAGTGACAAAAATTGGAAGGCCACTTAGTGCATTGGAAGATTCTGATTTTCGAATAATTATTGACCCGTTATGTAGTGTTTTAAAATGTTCCGTTAATCGACACAACATTATTGACGAAATAAAAAAGAGAACTGGGTAAATAAAACATACTAGCGCAGTTCGGATGGATAGATCCATTCTAGGCATTAACGTCCAATTATATCGCAGCGGTCAAATTTGCATTAGAACATTAAATACGGTCGAACTAACCAAAAGACACATACTTCAAAAATTATTATCATCTCTCGAATCGTATAACCTGAATATTAAAAATTGCTACACATTTACTTCGGACAGTGATGCTGACATGCTGAAAACCGCAAAATTGCTACAAATAGCACAAAAAAAAAACATTCAAAACCAAAGTGACGACGAGAGCCAATATAACGATGAGAACGACGAGGGGAACGACGAATATTATTTTGACGAAGAAGATGTCACCGAAAAATTTATCAGGAATAAAAACAAATTCTTAGTTGGTGGCTGCATGGGTCATACGCTACAATTGGCCGTTAATGATATTTTTATAGAAAAAGCGTTTAGCCAAGCAATAAGCCTGGTACACGCTGTTGTAAAAATATTGAGAGTGACATCTGTGATTAGTCTTTTGAAAGAACGCGGGTTCAAGAAACCTTTTGTGAATTGTTTGCAGATGCATTTCCGGAACGAAAGCTCCGAGATGATTTTTGGGCAACAATTCCAAAAATCGTAACAGTTTTGAAGCCTTTTTATTCTGCAACGCTACAGCTGCAAAACGATCAACTGAATTTAAGTCAGGCTTTCGCTATTTGGATAATGTGCCATGAATCTATTTCTATAATGAAAACCAACCTAGCAACTCTGTTAGCCAAAACAATAAAGATTCGAGCGGATAAACTTTTTAAACGGTCCGAAGCTGCTCCTATTCTGGCAGCAGTTTATTTCGATCCAAGGTACCAAATACATTTATCAAAATAAATGAAAAACAGAGCTGTGAACCATTTATGTGAGATGAACCTGCGCATATTTAAATAAATCGGAGAAAAAATTTAGAACACCCACTGATGACCTAGCATCGGGAGAATTAAATGAAACTTCAACTGACGGCGGAAGTGGCCAGGAAGACATACTGGAGCAACTCATGAGTTCAATCGAAAAGGAATGTGTCAATGCGGTTGTATCTGAGAGCAACATTGCTAGTGTTAATCTTAATATTGGGGAAGTTTTGCAATCATTTAATGGAATTCAACTGCTTCGAAAAAATGAAAACATTTTCGAATATTGGAACAAACTGAAAATTACCTCGAACCGATATAGGTTATTGTTTCAACTGGCAACAATAGTTCTGGCCGTGCCAGCTACTCAGGTTTCGGTTGAAAGAAGTTTCTCAACCTTACAAATTATTTTGTCTCCATTAAGATCGTCTATCGACGCTAATTTGTTAGATGAAATTTTAATAATTAATTTGAATGAAAAATTCAAATAAAAATTTCATTATGTTCTATTATTCAAAAGGCTGATGTGAGAAATTGAATTATTTTCTGTATTTGTATATTCTTTATCTTGGATTAAAAAAATTAACCACTGCAGTTTGATTTAAATTTTTAATAGAATATATCATACCGAAACCACTCGTAACACGGTTTTACATCTTGTGAAACCACCAAACCACCACACACACAAAATTAATAAACACAAAATTCGTTGAATAATCTCTCGACCATTTAAAAACTTGTCAAAGACTGACAACATTACTTACTTCGTTAACGGGGTGGGGAAGGGGCGTTCTTTATTGTGAAAGTGAAACAACTCGAAACCAGCGCCTCTCTTATCTTTTACAAATGGTACGAAAAAAGTTATTGAAAACCTCGTCCTAAAATTTTTAACACTGGCTTTCTTCTTCCATCTTATACATCTTTCAGTTTAATCAAGACTTATTTTGACTAAAGAATTTTTATTTATATATCACCCCAGCTTATTTCATCAGACTGTATAGTGCAGAGTATACCAGAGAGTACTTCACACATTTTGTTGAATGTCACTTTTAAAATCACTTTCAAAATCATTTGACTATTTAGTCAAAGGTATTCCCTCTCATTAGATAGTGCGGCTTCAAGCTCCGAGAGGAACAGTAAAAGGTTTACAAGGTTTGTTAATTCTTTTTTTATAAAGCTTTTTGGGTGATATGCAGCTATAAATTAGCACCATATTTTAACACTGATATTCTAGCTAATTTTTTTTAACTTTTCCGTCTTTTTTAACGAAGATTTTTAACAGATTGCTTCGGAGATGGTGTTCATTATGAAAAACATTATTCGACAAATTTTCACAGTTATGCTCTAATGGAATGTCTCAGAAAGAGGGATATGCCTTGCAAGTGAAGGGTTTTAACTGAATAATACAGATAGGGTTTTTATTTAAGTATTTATTGGGTTATAGTTGAATGTAGGGTGAACGGTTGTGTGGATTGCCCTACAAGAAAAAAAGGATTGACATTGTTAGATTGATGCCGGTTGTGATCGGTTGTGTATTATATTGAAATGAAATTGTTATATTGTTATTTATTGGGTAAATCTTTGCCTATAGTAAATTCAGAAGTGGGTTTGTGAAAGGAAAAAAAAAACGTGCTATTTGATAGACAACCATTTTTAAAAGGAAACTTTTTTAGAATTTTGTGAAACTTTTGTGAACAGAGAGCAGATAAAATCAAAATGGATGTAGATGTGAAAGAGATTTTAAAAATGTCCGTTGATCAGTTGAAACAAAAGTTAGTTGATTTGGGAGGTAGTGAAGAAGGCAAGAAAATTGAATTGCAAAGCCAACTAATCGAATTAACGATTAATAGCAGCAAAACGGTTTAGTGAAGTAAATAAGACAGTTATACATACTAGTGAATTGTCTCTACTGGCTGGAGATAAAGTTAGTGAAAATTGTTCAAACACGTGCTGTTCGAAACCGAAGAATGTAAATTTTTCCAAACTATTAAACAAATGGACCGGGTGATAATTATGATAAAATTTTGTGGCAAAGTTTGAGTTAATTATGAAAATTATGACGTAACTGAGTTGGATATGCGATTGGAAATAATTCAAAAATATAAACCGTAACATATTGAAATGGAGCTACATGAGTTTATTTTTGAGATGGGAAAATTATTTGATTCGCTTCCAAACAAAATTAAGCAACGTCGAAAGTTTGAGAAAAGGTGGTGGATGATAACTGAAGCGTTCCAGAAGAATACAGATCAAGAATGAGGCATTTATATTAAGCATGATCATAATAAATTATTAAACACAAAAAAGCAATCAAGTTCAAGATTAAAATTTGTAAAATCAAATGGAAGTGAACAGTCTGGGAATATTAGATGTCATACAACTGTGGAGAATTGGGACATATTCATGCGGATTTTGATGGTCCGTTAGAGCCAACTAAATTGAAGAGACATTATGTGTCAGCTATTATTAGATGTCTTTACAAAATTTGTTCGCCTGTTTGCATATTTTAAACAATTTAGCAGACCGAATCGAATAATCACAGATCGAGGAATCAATTTTACATCCAAAGATTTTAAAGATTTTCTATACAAGAAAATTGTATACAACATGAGTTAGATGCAACTGGTTCATCAAGGACTACTAGGACAATGACAAATATGTTGGCAAAATTGGTAGACAAGCAACGTAATTTATATTTGGATGATATTTTAAGTGAGGTATAATTTGTTTATAACAATAATTGCAACAAAAGTACGAAGGTTTCTCTCAGTGTGTTATTGTTTGCCATTAACCAAAAATGAGTTGTACAAGACAACATTGTTAAATATTTAAGTCAAAATGTTGATTTGGACAATGACGAGCGTTCATTAGAAGAAATGAGAGAAATAGCTTCCGAAAATATCCACAAGGCTCAAAAGTATAATGAGACGTTTTCAATAAGAAATGGAAAGATCCAACTAAATATTCTGAAGGTGAACTTGCAGTTATTAAGAATTTATACACTACTCCGGGAATTACCAAAAATGTATTCTAAAATATCGTAGTCCGTATAAGATCGTAAGGTACTCCGTATAGGATCGTAACTGGTCCACCATTTAAAGGAGTTTTTGATGTTACCAGAATGAAGCCATTCTTAAAGGTTCAATTGGGTTATGAACTTGAATTAAACGTCTTCATTTGTTGTTAAAAAAAAATGTGAATAAATAATAATAATAAGATACATAATATGTGTACGTATATAATTTAGAGGTTACATATGTTACATTGTGTTTGTTATGATCGAGGACGATCTGGTTGTCAGGTTGGACGAAACTGTAGGGTTTTAACTGAAAAATACAGATAGGATTTTTATTTAAGTGTTTATTGGGTTATAGTTGAATGTAGGGTGAACGGTTGTATGGATTGCCCTGTAAGAAAAAAATGATTGACATTATTCGATTGATGCCGGTTGTGATCGGTTGTGTATTATGTTGCATTTAAACTAAACTAGCAAGAAATAAAGACATAATCACCTAATTTAGTAATGAATAGTGAAGAACACTTTCTTTGTGATATACCTACAGCGCTTACTGGAAATCATCGAATATTTATGTAAAATTAGTTCGATTTCCTTGTGTTGAAATTCATTCAATATGAAAATGTTCGTTATTTGTTTACCAAATAGCAACCTTACATGAGCAGTATAAGAATTGGCAAATTTATTTAATAGCAATGTTTAAACATAAGAGTTGAAGATTTTTTTTAAATGGTAAGTTAAAGTATTATTTAAGATAAATCAGGTGATTTGAAATTATTATGAAGAATCAAATTTATTAGGAACCATGCGAAATAATTATTATTTTTTAATTCTTTTATATTACATTTGGAGTGTAATGAATAGTGTTCAAATGCAAATTTTATTTTAGGATGAATTAGAATATTTACTTAGGTGGCAATCTCATAAGATAAGTATATTGAATTTACGTATTTACAATTTTAAAACTAATTTAATTATTTTCTTTCAGGTGATCAGCTGGATCTAAGCAGCCACGAACAGAACTTGTAAAGGATACAAATCACTAGGAAAAATTATTACCGATGAACGAGGCTTGTCGAATGCCTTCTTAGCCCTGATTAATTTCAACATGAATTTATCAATATTTAAATTTTTACTTAAATAGCTTTAACTTACCATCCGATGGAATAATATAGACAAATATAGAAAATTCAGCGATTTGGAGAATCAAGCTTGTAAAATTGTTAAATTAAGAAAAACACTTTTTCAAACCCATATGAAAGCTTCAAAAAACAGATTAAGGTAAAACTGACTTAAAAAGCTTTTAATTTTAGGTTTTTGAACATATGTGTATCATGAGAGGTTCCTTTTGAGGTTTACAAAGCCTTATTAACAATTAAATCTAACTTTAATTCAAAAGCTCGTCAGATTACAATAGTATAGTTTCAGTAGTACAGCAACACAAACAAAAGCTGCCTAAAGCTTTCTAATCCTTTCGGATTATGATTTAGATATGAGACATCTTGTGTTTAAATTATTTTATAACAAAAGTTCAGTTTTTCTAACTCAATTTGTATCAAAGAAAGCTCTCTTGTTAAGAGGATCACTGTTACAATCAGCTTCTCTTTTACATGCCTCTCGAAATTAGGTTCAAACCTATGACCAAACAGAAAAATAAATTACTTCACAAATTCATACTATTTGTAGATGTGACTCAACGAAGGGTGGGGTTACATGTTCACATCATCAGTTCCTACTTAAATGAAGGCACGTAAAACTTCCTAAAACACAATCCAATTTGATTGGACGGTTGCTTAAATTTGGTTGGACTGAACGTGAATTAGTTCGGATTTATAGATATTGCTGTGGCTCTAATCGAGTTTTAACGAATAAAATTTAAATTGAAATTTTCATTCAGTTTGGTTAAATTTAAATTATTATTCATTTTAACTATAAATAAAAAAAATACCAAGTTGGACCTTTCAACTGGATTTTCGGTATGGGTTTTGACTTGCACTGCATAACACATATTCTTTAAGAACGGTTCATAAACTTTATTGTGAGGGAAGTGGGGTTGAACTCAATGAACGTCTTCCTTACTAACGGCCACCAAAAATATCAGTTACTGGAAACCATATGCAACATCGTAATTAATTAGAGATATTCTTCAAATCAGCAACCATTATAAAAAGCTGATAAAACGTGAGTTATGTCACGACAATCTATAGCCACCTACGTATAAAGTACAATTCTACAAAACAAGGTCAACGATACCATATCTATTTGAACTTCAAAAAAGTTGAAAGGAATTGCGAGTTATGGCGAGCAGCAGTGAATGTACTGACTGAGTGAATTAGATGACCTGGATCACCTACCTACTCTATGACAATCACTTGCAATGATTTAAACTATAACTGGATATTGAATAAACGTAGAAATGCATTAAATTCGAGTAGGCTACCACCGGACGAATATGAGTATTAAGACCTTGTGAACAGGTAGCAAAAATTTTCCACAACATGAATGTGCGGCCGTCAGAAGGTTTTTCCCGCTGTGGTAGACCAAAAAGATTCAATCTAACAAGTCGATTGCTTGCTACCTTGCGAAATACTTGTCGATAGAAAACCACTGCATTAGAGATTATATATTATTAAAAATTTCAGACAATAAGTCGGGCCAAGATATTGGATATTGCAAGAAAATCTTCAAGCATTACAAATATACTGACAGATATATGTCGCCATGTCAAAACGTGTAGAGAACGAGGATTGATATAGTTTTGATTTGTCTATGCCAAGTCATTCGCAATTCACAATTGACTTCACTAAAGCCGCTGCTGGAGTTCCAGCTCCATCAAACATGCAGGCATTTTCTATTAAATTTGTGGTATACATAAAGGGATTACTAAACCTTGATATTTTGGATAGTTTCAAAAATCAATCGAGAAAAGTTCATCTTCTACTAAATATCTTTTTTGACGTGTGGATGATACATTAAGGTAAATATACTTCAATCAACATCTAATTGTCTTAATCGTGGTTTATTCAAATTATTTAAACTTAATGATTACCACCCTACTTCATTTGACTGAAATCATTTGGGTATTTATTATAGACCCCCTGCAATAATAGTTTAGTAACAATAGTCGTATAGGCTCTTTTTCAGAGCAGAGGATTAATAAATCGGCTTTAGTAAAACTCGTTCAAGTACTCCATGTAAAAAAACGCGATTAGCTAAAACTGAGGTTAACATGAGAGGAGGTGTCCATGAAACCACAACTGAGGTGTCCATGAATGCGTAAAGAAATTCATATTGTGTAATACAAAATCAACACGGAAAGCAAAAATGTGTTGTTTATAGGAGTGTTTCTGCTCTTCAACTCATTGAGCGGTACATAATCAATTTTTTCATCTAATTTTCAATTAAGGTACTTGCCAACAACTTTTAGGCAACATTCATTTTTCGTTTCCATTCGCCGTTTAAATGGAGGAGAAAAGCATTTTGAGTAGTGCATGCAAGTGAGAATATTGAACTAGAGGAAATGACGTTGTTTGAGGTTCAAACTTTGTTTTAACATTATCTAGACTTCTAGAGTGTAAAGCTCTCTTTTGTTTAGTGATTGCGACATTGGTCTAAAATAAAAGAGAAAATTTAATATTTAAAGCAATCATATAGAGATTTAAAATAATATGTAATGTGATCAAAAATCTAGACTTTTTAAATTGGATTTAAATTTATGTTTCAACCAAAACTTGTTACTTTGTTGATTTATTTTGTTTTTTGATGAACAAATCAACATATGATTCAGCAAATAATATACATACATTATGGTATAGAAAATTCATTTTACGCTACCTAGAATATCGTGGTTACGGAAAGCTCCAAGATGTCGAAAAGTGTATTCATTGAAGGTAAAAACTACAAATAAACTTGGAATCATCTCGAAAAATTACGAAATCAAATTTCAAAACGCTTTTGATGCCACCACTATTCATTAAATAATTTGGATTAATCTGAAATTCTCTAAATCTCGAATGTGTTTCTGACATCCTTAATTAACCTGTAAGCTAATTTGGTTTAATATCAAAAATATTAAAAATCCCATTAAATATCGAAAATATCTACATTTTAGCAGTTCTATAGTATCAGTAACTTCAACAGTACAATATCGCTTAGACTCAAAAATTATCAAATCATCTTAGAATCCTAGAATAATCTCAATATTCTCAAAAAATGTTGAATCAGCCCGGAATTCTCGAAAACATTAAGAATTCTAGAATAATTTTGAAAAATATCAATGCTTATCGCAACGCAAATCAAATGCAACAAAACACATTTTTCGTGAAAAAAAATCCGGAAGACCTCACCTAACTCAGTGCTCAATTTAATCCAAATTCAACTGAAATAATAATGAAAATCTTGAATTATCTCACATACGAGTTCTATGATACAATGTAACGCTCTTAGGGGCAAATACACGATAATCTGGCAAATCGCAATCCGCTCGTCGAAAAATATGACGACCAGATCAATTATACCTAAACAGATCGATAATAATTTTTGGGGTCTGCATAAACAAAATGAGGAAATCAATACTAACGAGAAAAATTGGTTCGCAAAAATTTCATTTCTTTCTTATAAATTGCTTGCTTGAAACTATTACCGGATTTTATTCGGAGTAGGCGAAGTAACAAATGTCCAATAAATTTTAAAACCTCGAAAAATCAAAAATTTTAGTTTACCTGTAATTCGGTAACACATAACGTCAAAATTCGAGAAGCTCGAACAATCTCAAAATAAAGCAATATTCAAGAATTTTTCCTTAAATAAAAAATAAAATAAAAATTTGCCGAAAATCAGGACGCCTGGCCTAACCAGTTTGGAGAATGTGTTCGAAATTCCGACAGAACGCGGCGATTACGTTAAGCCATGTCGAAACGTTTGTGACTTCTCAGAAATCTTAATTCAAAATACGAGAGATAGATATACGACACAAAGAGGTAACTCTATATCAGGTGAAATTAAAATGTGGATGGATTACAACAATAAAAGCAACTTGCTGTGAAACCGAAGTGCAACAGGCTGATAATTTGCTTGTCGAACCTGATTTTGTCGTGAAATTATTTTTTCCACAAAATTCGAACGTTTGATTAATCGGGTAACCTTTTTTGTGTGAGGAGGCGGAAGGGCGGGGGGTTACTGCTGTTTCATATTTTAAAATGATTTGTTTATTTCACGGTTGTGCATTAAAGCTAAATATTTGTTATTTTGAAAATAACTGGAATCAAATTACTTGGGTCTAAAAAGCAAAACAACTTTTCTCGACATTTTGAAAGTGCCGTACACAAAAAAAATGTCCGTCCGTCTGTCTGGATGTCTGGATATCTGGATGTTTGTATACCTGTCTACCCACGGTATCTCGAGAAAGGCTTGTTCGATTTAGAATTTCTTTTGCCAATCTGTTTCTATGGTCAAGTCCAAGATTTAAAAGCTTTTGGAACCCGTGCGTCAAGAAGGTCGGGTACCTGTCATACGAATTGACCCAAAATATCTGGTTATAGAAAAATTTACCAATTTTTTATATATGCTGGTTTGAATATTGAGTTGGGTATTGAGTTTGGGGTTGAGTTGAAGGTTAAGTTAGGGGTCAATTTGGGAGTTGAGTTGGAGTTGAGTTGGGATTGGGTTAAGATAAAGCGAGCAGTTGACCAATTTTTTATATATGCTGGGGTTTGAGGATTGAGTTGGAAGATAGTTTTCGGTTTGGTTGCGGGTTGAGTTAGAGGCCGTTTGCGGGTTGAATTGGGTTAAGATGAACCAGTGTTTAATGAGCAGTTGAGCAATTTATAAAATAAAGTGACTTGACCGATTTGAACCAAACCTTCCACAAATATTGTTTAAGAGTTAAGAAAGGTCACTGTTAATATATCAAACCTCAAATTGAAACTTTTACATTTCAAATTAAACCTTTAGCAAATTAAATGAATCGCCAATTAGGATGGAACCTATCTATTTTTAAACTGATTTTAGTGGAATTTGACTTTCCCGATGGAAATAGGATTCTAAAATGATTGTTTGGAAGATGTTCTGGAATGTGGCCAAGTAGGATGGAACTTGCAAATTTATCAACCGATTTTGATGAAATTCGACATATGCGTTGGAAATAGGATTCTAAAATGATTTTTTGGAAGAAGTTCTGGAATGTGGCCAAATATGATGGAACTTGCCTATTTCTCAGCCGATTGTGATGAAATTTGACTTGTGCGCTAGAAATGCAATCCTAATATCATTTTTGTATGAAGTTCTGGAATATGGCAAAGTATTAGGGAACTTGCCTATTTCTCAGTCGATTATTAAGAAATTTGGCTTTTGCATTAGAAATGGGATTCTAAAATGATTTTTGAATGAAGTTCTGGAATATGGCCAAATATGATGGAACTTGAATATTTCTCAGCCAATTATTAATAAATTCGGCTTTTGAATTGGAAATGGGATTCTAAATGGAAGATTGAATGAAGTTCTGGAATATGGCCAAGTATGATGGAACTTGCATATTTATCAACCGATTATGATGAAATTCGACATACTATATGCGTTGGAAATAGGATTCTAAAATGATTTTTTGGAAGATGTTCTGGAATGTGGCCAAATATGATGGAACTTGCCTATTTCTCAGCCGATTGTGATGAAATTTGACTTGTGCGCTGGAAATGGAATTCTAAAATGATTTTTGGGTGAAGTTCTGGAATATACCCAAGTATTAGGAAACTTGCCTATTTCTCATATAGACTATAGTATTGCAATTCTAAAATTATTTTTAGATGAAATTCTGGAGTATGGGCAGTTAGGATAGAACTTGTCCATTTTTTAATGGAATTTTACATGTACGATGGAAATTAAATTTTAGAATGATTTTTAGATAAAGTTCTGGGATATGCCTAAGTAGGATGGAATTTTGATATTCCTTAACCGATTATGTATAATGAAATTCGTGATTGAAAATTAGGATTTAAAATAATATTTCTTATACCAAAACTTTGCATTACCGTTAGTAGTTTCAACACTGCGGCGCGTGTCCGCTACACACTATGTTTCTCCAAACATGACCAAATTTACCGCTCTGACAGCAAATACTCAGAAAACATAACCTAAAGTTTAAAGCGATGGTTTGGCAAGAAAAGTTTGTAATAGTTCTAGTATGTTTACGCTGTCTTAAAGAAACCTCAACACCTGCATGATTCACAGAAACCTAATTAGACAAAATTATAGAAGCCATATTGACATATTTCTCCCAACCTCGTCTAAAAATAATTTTTGGCTCCCAAGGGTTGGCCGATTGAAAGCGAGGTTGAGTTGTAAATTGAGTTAGAGGTTAGGCTGAAGAATGACTTAAGAGGTTCATTTCGAGATTGGTTTGGGAGTTGGCTTAATTAAGACCGAAGTTCTGATCACCTCATGAGGTTTCAGCCCTTTATAGTTGATAAATGGATTTGGAAATAAATGCTAGTGCTCTTTAAAGAAAATTGCGATTTAAAAATAAAACAATAGAAGAATTTGTTCTTCCAAATTACCCAAATCAAATTTTGTTTAATTTAAAGTTTTTATGAAAATTAATTCATTTTCTCATGCGTGATAAGAAGTCGCGTGCATAATTCTGCTAAATCTTAACTTTTGTATTTAGTAATTAAATTATTGTGATTTATTAAATTACGTTAGAGGGCCTAATTTATAAGCTGGCCAACTTGCGGATATAGTTCATCTATCTTGACCTGAACTATGATTCAATTAGTGTAAATGTTAGTGTAGAAATTTTAAGAATATCGGAATTCAAGAAATTTAGAAATTTTAAGTTAATTTTAGGTATTTTAAGAATTTCACGAACAATTAAAATAGTTTAAGGAATTACTAAGAAACTTAAAAATTTCCTGGATTTTAATATTTTGTAATTTACATTTTTTTAGAAAGTATTTTGCTAAATCAGAAAGCGATCGGTCCTTAAGCACTTCAAAAATACAGAAATATTTAAAATCACCAACCTTGTACAGCAAACCTTTTATATATTGTATATATGTATGTCATCTGAGAATATCAGTAAAACTGAAGATATTCATAGAAAATGTTTGATTAATCCTACAACCTAATTAAATCATCACCGAAATCACTTTGGTAAATATTCAATTGGACCGCAGGTTAATTTTGGCTTATCAGCCAAAGCCAATACAGTTTCCTGCTATGCACTGTTACTGAACTTTTGAAAGAAATAATACCATTGAAAGCAGTATTGACTAAGCTACCGTCTGTTTGATCTCTTTATTGCTCACCAATGACTTAGTAAAAATTAGCAAAATTCGTAATCTTACGCTAAAAGGCAGCTTCAACGAATAAAACTGTGGAACATATATTTTGCTGTCATTTTGAGTTGGTCCATTAAAGATTTCGATGAGTGTTTTTGGTTAAAATGAATCCTAATATATTAAAATGATAAGCTCACGTCTACAACATTAGCTTAATGAAACGATTACCCATTTCCCTTTCAGAAAATTTAGATTTAAATTTTATTACCATTCTTCTCCGTAGTTGTTTCATTTTCAATCTTCCGATTAAATGGAAAAAAGTTTCCACATACGACAAAGCGAAAAAGTTTTGTGACATTTTTCTTTGTTATACATACATATAACTTGCAAAACCTGATCCTTTTTTTTACTTTTTATAAATTTTATAGTTTTTTGCTGTTTGTATAAAAAAAAGTAACATCTTACAAAATCCTTTATGGCTGTTTGGAAACGATTTTTTATTGTAATCTAAAATAAATAAGTTTTTTGTTTTTACGATTTTGATGTTGGTTTTGGTAGCGGGCCAAAAAAAATAATATTCTTATTGATATTTGATATTTCCATTCACATGGGCTTGGTGAAATGTTTACCAAACAAATTATATTTCCACTCTTATATGTATCGTGAATATTAAAATATTCTCCGCAGTTAGCTCTTTGCTATTGGTTAGTTTTGTATCCAGTCCCAAATAAATAAATTTATATTTATTAACTTATCATTATGTAACAAGGAAGACAAAAAAATTATCTAACCTCTTCAGGCACCATCTCTTATAATATATCTAGAGTAATTTAAGCGTATAGACACGAAACAAGGGTGTAGAATGTGAAAAAGGGCCAAAAAAAAAAAATCCTTAGAGGTAAGTAAATATTGTTTTGGTACAGAAAGTAAAGTAGATTTTAAGATCCCTCTTCTACCCCCACCCCCCCCCCACATATTATTTCGTGTAGAAAATAGATTTTCTATTGAAATCAAGTTGTTTTTAGGTTCCTTTTGTTTCATTTTCCTTATGTGTGATTAGGGAATTTTCTTGTACATACACATAAATTTGTTTACTGCTCTACTTTATATTATGGTACGGATAAAATCAAGGGAAGTGGATAATTCCACTTGTTGTTGCCTACGTATGTATGTATTGAGTTAATACATTGAAATGGGTTTTTAGTTAGGATACACCATGATAATATCAGAGTATCAATATTTTACCAATTATTAGCACAATGTGAATTGTTCAATACAATTTTATGCAAATTGTTTATTGATTCGTTTATGTGTAGATATTTAGTCGATTAAAAATTTCCAACAATAACATTCCCTTAAACAATCTGTAGGAATCAAATACTTTGCGGTCAGGTAATTATTTACGTTTTGCGACATGTTTAATAATAACACAGAAGCTGGACTCTTAATCTGAGGAAATTAGGAAGCTTTTTTGATCAAAGCATAAAAGCGTTGTCACAATATTGAAAGCTTCATGAATTTGAATTTAAGGTATGTAGATTTCCACCAGGAAGATTACGACTAGTAATATTAAGTCTGTAGAACCTCTGTGATTATTTTGACTCATTTGTGATGAACCAATTTCGAAAGAGCAACCCCAGCAACGGCTAATAATGTCGGTTCTTTTGTGATTAAAGTGCTTCGAAATAAATCAATTTAGATGGATCATTTTCTAGGCTAACATATTAATACATAAATGGACATCCTGGTTACCGATCCAATTAATCATGTACTAAAGGCAGTGGTTAGGGGTCTTTTACGATTTGGCGGTTACTCTTAAGGTCAAAACAATTGAGGTAATGCAACTACAATGAACTCTGTTCAATTCATTTTCGAAGAGCTTTTGCTTCTCAAAGCTAATGGCCGCCAATTAAAATATGTATTTACGAGATAATCAACATGTACCGCCCCTCTTAATTTTTATTTTTAACAAAGAAAGAATTAATGATATTGGTTGTAATTTAGCAAAATGAATAAGTGATTTTTTCGTATTTAGTCTCTGTGGGCCAACTGCTGGTTTAGAGCTAATCTCGTTTTATTTTGGGTTTAGTGGCTAAACGCGTTCAGTGAACTAATGTCTTAATTTTTTTAAAGTTTATCTTATGGAACAATGAATGTAGTGAGAGTAAAGGTAATGGTATAGTGCAAGTGACGCTATTAAAAGTCAGATGTTCTTACATCATTGACATTTTGAGAATAAATATTAGTGTACGTAATAAAAAAGTAACTTCTGAAATTTTATCTAAAACTCGATAAATTTTTAAACATACAACCCCTGCGAAAATGAACAATTTAATGCGAAGCGTTTTGCATTTGCTTTAATATGAACCTGAACAGCAGACATATTTTAAGATTATCTACATACACCCCAGTCTATTAACGCAATTGGGTTAATGGTAGTTTAGCTAAATACCTTTAGCTGTGGTTGATTGGGTTTAGCTACACACGTTTTGACAAACTACATTGCTTCGAGAGGATTGGGATCCGACATTTTATTAGGACTATTTTCGAAACCTGGACCTCAGGATAAAATATTTGAATTTTTCTTGAAACAATTTCCGAGCTTAGGTACTCATTGCACGGATTGCAAAATTAACTTAAATTTTAAAATTTTGATTATTCTGTTTATGTTCATAAGAGTGTCTATCGATTTATCGGGAATTTAAAAACCAGACCGGTCTACGTATGGATTAATCGATTATCGAAATCACAATGCCTGAAATCATTCTGGTAATGCTTAAGTATTTTAAATATTATTTGGTATACATCATATATTATATATTTGATTGACTTAATATTTAATTGGCTCCAGGAATACCAGTCAAAAACATTTAAGTCAAAAATCGAAAGTAGTTTCAGTCATAAAATTACGCATTCAAATTTTATGACAAAAACTTGTTTTAAAAAGGAAATTCACTGAAAAAATAAAAGGTTTTTAGGTCATAAAACTGTTTTAGTGTCTTTTGAGTAATTGTACTACAAAACCTTTTTGAAAGGTACCTCAGGTGAAAAAATTTTGAACTTGATTACCATTCGGTTGGTTGTGAGAAGTGAAAGCAGTGGCTGATCAAAAATTTAAAGAAAACTCAATCAAATAAGTTTTAGACAGAAATACTTTGTCAGAACGTAGTACAACAAAAAAATTAAAAGGCATGCAAGTCAAGACGTTTCTTACTGGGATTCACTTTAGATTTTTGACTAAAATTTCATTTGAAAATTGAAAAAGGACATTCAGTTCAACGACTAGAAAATAATTCCAGGCAAAAATGTTTGTAAACACGCAAAAATAAATGTGTGTACTTGCGCTAAGTAAACTTAGAATTGTTGAATCAACTTAAATTTTTGTTAAGTTAACCTAATCATGCCAAGTCATATTAGCATAAGCATTGTCAATTTAACAAAATTGGAAAAGTAAAATTAAAATTTTCAAAAAAATCGTTTTTTTTTATTAATTATAACTTACTCGTGAAGAACAAGGGCGACTAATTTAAAACAT